>CM070592.1:30841466-32178966 GCA_036346355.1 Rhipidocladum racemiflorum | reverse complement strand
GCTTTAGGGTTTAGGGGTTTAGGGTTTAGGGGTTTAGGGTTAGGGGTTAAGGGTTAGGGGTTTAGGGTTAGGGTTTAGGAATAGGGTTTAGGGTTTTAGTGTTTAGGGTTTAGTGTTTTAGGGTTTAGGGTTTAGGGTTAGGGTTTAGGGTTTAGGGTTTTAGGGTTTAGGGTTTAGGGTTTAGGTTTTAGTATTTAGGGTTTAGGGTTTAGGGTTAGGGGTTTAGGGGTTTAGGGTTTAGGGTTTATGGTTAGGGTTTAGGGTTTTAGGGTTTAGGGTTTAGTGTTTAGGGTTTAGGGTTTAGTGTTTAGGGTTTTACAGTTTAGGGTTTTAGGGTTTAGGGTTTAGGGGTTTAGGGTTTTAGGGTTTAGGGTTTAGGGTTTAGGTTTTAGGTTTTAGGGTTTAGGGTTATGGCTTTAGGGTTTAGGGGTTTAGGGTTTAGGGTTTAGGGTTTAAGGTTTAGGGTTAAGGGTTTAGGGTTTTAGTGTTTAGGGTTTAGTGTTTTAGGGTTTAGGGTTTAGGGTTAGGGTTTAGGTTTTAGTATTTAGGGTTTAGGGTTTAGAGTTTCAGGTTTAGGGTTTAGGATTTAGGGTTTAAGGTTTAGGAATCATTGCCTAGATCTTTCTACACACAGAGTCATTCCCAACCATATGGCTCTCCTCCAGCTGACCCGACCATACCAGATCCCTCCTCCGTTTCTGCGTCAGGTGAACTAGTCTCCTCACCATCTTCCTCTTCCACCTCACAACCTACTCGTGCCTCCCAATCCCTAGGATCTGCCTCTCCAGCTGCACCGTCAATACTGCCTCTGCCGCCCCCATGCAAAAGCCGTTCAGCCACCCGAAAACACCGACCACATGATGACTAGAGCCAAATCTGGCTTCTTGCAACCAAAGCAGATCTTCTCTCTGGTCTCTCCTATTCCTTCCTCCTACAAAACGGCTCTGCAGGATCATAACTGGCACAACGCTATGCTTGATGAGTTTCGTGCTCTCCAGCAAAATGGTACCTGGTCTTTGGTTCCCAAACCTCCAGGTGCCAACGTTGTAACCGGCAAATGGATTTTCCGTCACAAACTGAACCCGGATGGCTCTACCACTCTCACTAATCGTCCCTTTTATCTGCATAATACTCTTGTCTCTCCTGGTATTGTTAAGAATCTTATTTCTATCCGTCGTTTCACCCGTGAAAATTCTTGTGCTATTGAATTTGACCCAAATGGCTTCTCTGGGAATGATCTGGGTGACCTCTATCCATTCTTCGGTACATCATCTTCTTCTTCCGTCGCCCTCACTGCTCAGCCTGCAAACAACTTGTGGCATCGACGGCTTGGACATCCTTCAGCTGCAACCTTGTCACGTCTTTCTTCCTTTTTACCAGATTAACAATGTAATAAAACCTCACATGTCACTTCAACTTGTGAGGTGTGTCAATTAGGACGACATCGCTGTCTCCCGTTTGCGCATTCACTGTCCTTTAGTTCTAAACCGTTTCAACTTATTCAATGCGATTTATGGACGTCTCCAATCTGCAGTTTCTCTGGATTCAAATATTACCTTATTATTGTTGACGATTATTCACACTTTTCTTGGACCTTTCCTCTACGATCCAAGTCTGATACTTCTGCCACCCTAATTCGTTTCCTCAGCTATGTCTTTACTCAATTTCACGTTATTGTTCCATGTGTGCAATGTGACAATGGGGGCGAATTTCTCAATCATACCTTGCGATCCTACTTATCCACACATGGCATCTCTCTTCGTCTCTCATGCCCCCATACCTCACCTCAAAATGGTAGAGCAGAACGTGCTATTCGATCCACTAATGACATCGTTCGCACACTTCTTTGTCAAGCACATCTACCACCTTCTTTCTGGGTAGAAGCCCTACATACCGCCACTCATCTTCATAACCGGCGCCCTTCTGAACCAATTCAATTTCTCACTCACTATTTTCTCCTTTACAATGTTCAACCGACATATGCTCATCTCCGAACCTTCGGGTGTCTCTGTTTTCCTAATCTGCTGGCAACTTCTCCGCATAAGCTAGCTCCCCGCTCAACCCGCTATATCTTCATTGGGTACCCTCTTGATCAGAAGGGCTGTCGTTGCCTTGATCTTTCTACACACAGAGTCATCACTTCTCGCCACGTTGTTTTTGATGAGTCCACATTTCCTTACTCCACACCTAATCAATCTTCAACAGCCACACCATTCGCAGCAACTCCTATCGAACCAATCCTTTCTGATTTTCGTGCCGATCATTCCCAACCATATGGCTCTCCTCCAGCTGACCCGACCATACCAGATCCCTCCTCCATTTCTGCGTCAGGTGAACCGGTCACTTCACCAGCTTCCACTTCCACCTCACAACCCAGTCGTGCCTCCCAATCCCTAGGATCTGCCACTCCGGCTGCACCGTCTATACTGCCTCTGCCGCCCCATGCAAAAGCCCGTCAGCCACCCGAAAACACCCACCACATGATGACTAGAGCCAAATCTGGCTTCTCCCAACCAAAGCACATCTTCTCTCTGGTCTCTCCTGCAATCTCTCCTATTCCTTCCTCCTACAAAACGGCTCTCCAGGATCCTAACTGGCACAATGCTATGCTTGACGAGTTTCGTGCTCTCCAGCAAAATGGCACCTGGTCTTTGGTTCCCAAACCTCCTGGTGCCAACGTTGTAACCGGCAAATGAATTTTCCGTCACAAACTGAACCCGGATGGCTCCCTCGCTCGCTACAAAGCTAGATGGGTTCTCTGTGGATTCACACCGCAACCTGGTGTGGATTATGGCGAGCCGTTTTGTACACAAGGGCTTTGGGTTTAGGGTTTAGGGTTTTAGGGTTTTAGGGTTTAGGGTGTAGGGTTTAGGGGTTAGGGGTTTAGGGTTAGGGGTTTAGGGTTTAGTGTTTAGGGTTTAGGGTTCGGGTTTAGGGGTTAGGGTTTAGGGTTAGGGGTTTAGGGTTTAGGGGTTTAGGGTTAGGGTTTAGGGTTTAGGGTTTTAGTGTTTAGGGGTTTAGGGTTTAGGGTTTAGGGTTTTAGGGTTTAGGGTTTAGGGTTAGGGTTTAGGGTTAGGGTTTAGGGTTTAGTGTTTAGGGTTTAGGGTTTAGGGTTTTAGGGTTTCAGGTTTAGGGTTTAGGGTTTAGGGTTTTAGGGTTTAGGCTTTAGGGTTAGGGTTTAGGTTTTAGGTTTTAGGGTTTAGGGTTAGGGCTTTAGTGTTTAGGGGTTTAGGGTTGAGGGTTAGGTGTTTAGGGTTAGGGGTTTAGGGTTTAGGGTTAAGGGTTTATGGTTAGGGTTTAGGGTTAGGGTTTAGGGTTTTAGTGTTTAGGGTTTAGGGTTTTAGGGTTTAGTGTTTACGGTTAGGGTTTAGGGTTTTACTGTTTAGGGTTTAAGGTTAGGGTTTACGTTTTAGTATTTAGGCTTTAGGCTTTAGGGTTTAGGGTTTAGGGTTAGGGTTTAGGGTTTAGGAATCGTTGCCATGATATTTCTACACACTGAGTCATTCCCAACCATATGGCTCTCCTCCAGCTGACCCGACCATACCAGATCCCTCCTCCGTTTCTGCGTCAGGTGAACCGGTCTCCTCACCAGCTTCCTCTTCCACCTCACCACCCAGTCGTGCCTCCCAATCCCTAGGATCTGCCTCTCCGGCTGCACCGTCTAACTGCCTCTGCCGCCCCATGCAAAAGCCGTTCAGCCACCCGAAAACACCCACCACATGATGACTTGAGCCAAATCAGCCTTCTCCCAACCAAAGCACATCTTCTCTCTGGTCTCTCCTGCAAAATTTTGCTTTTCATGAATTCATATGTGATTTGGCACTTTGGTGAATTTTTGGAATTTTCTGGAATTTATTTGGATTTATTTGGAATTAATTTGAATTTATTCCCGTTTGAAATAATTAAAGAATTTAACTTTGCAAATAAAATTTTGTTGGAAATATTTTATTTGAGTCCAAAATGCTCCAAAATATTTTCTAGATTTTTCTGGAATTTTTCTGAGTGTTTTGCTATTTTTAATGGATTATATGATTTTCTGAGAATTTATTTGAATAATTAATCGCTGGAAAATGCGAGTTGGTTTGTACTGTTCATCCGACCGAGCCCGAGTCAGACTCGAGTCCGAGTCCGACCCGGACCCAACCGCGCCGCACGGTTCGGTCGAACCGCGTCCGAACCATAACCCCTGTGGACCGTCGGATCGAGATCCAATGGCCCACGTTGGCCCACGTAGCCCGCGTGCGTAAATTGCACTTGACCCTAACCCGGGATCAATCCGCGCGTATCACGGTCGCGCCCGAGCCATCTCCGCCGTTGATCGCGCCACGTGGACAGCCCATGTGCGTCCACGTCACCCTCTTCGTGTTGCCGCCGGACTCCGCCGCAGCCCATGCGTGGGTCGTCGTTTTCCACGCATATCACGGACGTCGAGGGGCTATTTAATGCGCCGCCACCAGTGTCGGGACCCCCTTTCCCGTGCGCACCCGTAGCCCTAAGTCATGTTGCCTGAGCCACCGCCGTTCGCCCGCGCAAGCTTGCCGGAGTTGGAAGCCCGTTCCGCCGCGGTTAATCGTTGATTCTGCCGCCGTCCGCCGTCTTCTGCCACCGTTAAGCCCAGATCCGGAACCGCAAGGAGGAGACGCGTCGAAGGGGACCTCTCACCTCGCCAGAGCGTGCCTGGAGCGCCGTTCGTGTGTCGTCGTCTTCGTCACTGGCAGCTGGAGCTCCGCCGCACGCCATCGCCGCCTCGCGAACTCCCTCAACCGTTCGATCCAGATCCAAGGGCCCAGATCACGCCACGTCACCCCCGGTTAGTTTCCACGTTGAAATTCCTAGATCTGTTTCCAATCGTTGGATCTAGATCCAACGGTTCAGATCGTGCCACGTAGCTAGAACTGCACTGAGCTAGGGTAGATCTCAGCTGTTAGATCTAGATCGAACGGCTAGGGTTAGTCGCGTTGTAATCCTTAGATTGGATCTTGACCGTCCGATCAAGATCGAACGGTCCAGATCAGCCGAGTAGTTTTTATACTCGTGAGGTTGGATCTGATCTGGACCGTTGATTTTCAAATCAACGGCCCAGATCGTGCCGTGTGTCCAGTACTTGGACCGTCGCGGTCAGCGCGGTCAGCGCCGCGCGTGGGTGCGTGTCTCTGACACGCGGGCCCCGCGTGTCAGAGGGCCCACGCGTCAGCCACGCCCACGCAGGCGTGAACCCGAGCCGGCTGACAGGGCGGGCCCACCTGTCAGTGACGCGCTACGCGTGCGTAGACCGGGTCCATGCACCGGAGCCGACGTGGCCGCTCCAGAGAGCACCACGTGGCATGATGACGTCATGCTGACGTCATCGTGGGGTTCGGCCGGTGCTGACGTCAGCAGTGCTGACGTGGACCAATCAGGAGCTGACACGTGTCATGCTGACGCAATAAATGAATTTCCGAAAAAGAAAATGATTTATTAATTCGAATTATTGTTTCAAATTTAGATTCAAACTCCAAACGCTTATAACTTTTGCATTTTAACTCAGATTTGGGTGATTCAAATTTATAAATTTGTATAAAATTCAGATCTACCTAATGATGAATTTTATTTAATTTTTGGACCAAAGTTTTTCTCTGTAATATTATTTAATTGATTATTTTAAACTTTAAATGCTTGTAACTTTTGCGTTTCAACTCCGAATTTGACGATTCCAGTTTCTAAAAGTTCATAAAATTATGCTCTCTCTGTCTGTGAACTTTATTTGGATGTTTGGACACTTTTTATCTACTGTTTATTTATTTATTGCTATTTGCACGCTTTACGAGTAGACCTTGAAGTGCCCGAAGGCTTCGAAGGTGAAGTGTTGACCCAGGAGCCAGCTCAGGACCAAGAACAAGTACTCTTTGAAGTCAAGTTGTGCTTTGACCATGTTGATCCCATTTTGAAACCTATTTTGATTCAATTTATTGCATGCTAGTTTAATTAGAAAATACTTTATTTAATTCCGGGGAATTAGATAAATGCCAATTGCTGTATGACACCTTGGTTAATTAAATATGTGCCATGACCCCTTGTCACCCTAGTTGTGGATTACTAGTTGGACATTACTAAATGGCCAACATGGGAATTTAGACCGTGGTAGTATATTGCTTAGACCTGCTACGTGATCACGACATGATTTTGGACAATCAAATGTTAATATTGACTTAATGATATATTGAACCTGTTTTGGAAAGGTATCATGTGTTGTGTTGTTGATGGCACGTGGTGCATGGTAATCAACTGGGTTTGATAAATAGTTTTTGACCGGGGCATGTGGCAAGAATGATCGGGTGGGCCAGCTGTGGCACCGGGAGCGTTGGTTTGGTTCTTCGGGTAGTCTTGCCCTGGTCACCCAAAGGACTTAACCTTGCAAGCCTTTGAACTGAGTCAAGCGTGCAACCACATGTCTATAATGGGACGGACCTAGTTGATTAAGTTGCTAATAACGTACCTGTGGGACCTCAGGATGTCAACTACACCCTTTGTGTAGTTGTACGGGGGAGCGTACCGGGGCTGCGGCCAGGTACCCATCTAACTGTAGTTTGGCCTAAACTTCGCCTTCGCTAAGGGAAGGGTTAGTGTGCAAACACCGGAGAGGACCACTTGTGCTGTTAGAGGTTTCCGAAAGACTTTGTTACGGACACTCGCCTTTGTGGTGTTTGGCTGTATCTTGTGGGTAAAGTGCATAACCTCTGTAGAGTGTAAAATCTATTCGAATAGCCGTGTCCGCGGTATTGGACATTGCTCAGGAATTACAGTTAAGGGTTAGACTTTCTTGAAAATAACTTGGACTTAAAAAGGTTTGGTTGGGTTTAATAATGATGTTGATGGAAATGTGGATTAGGATTGGGAAAGATGTTTATTAAACTCCTGGAAAAGTTATTGATCTTATACTTGTTTCTACTGCTTTCGAATCTACTTATGATACTTGTCAAATGTTGTTTACCGCAATTATACCTTGAGCTATTCCTTTGTACTAAGCCATGCATGTAGTATATTCGCCTGCATTCTGTGCATGACTTGCTGAGTACCAAGTACTCACCCTTGCCTCAATACAACACCAGTCGAAGAGGAGTCTACACTAGCTTTGGAGGAGGAGCTCCAAGAGGAACCGTCTAACTAGGGAGCGAGCCCAGTCAGTTGCCTGTGGTATACTGGATGGCGCCACGAAGTTATCTTATTTTCCGCTGCTATTATTTCTCTTTTAATAAGTTTCGCCCTGCGAGGCGTATATTTGTAACTTGACCTTATGGACAAGCAACCCCATTTGGTTAACTACTTAAAGTACTTTATTATTTCGTTGAGTATGATTGTGATATTTACCAATGTTGAGACTGTGTACACTAGCGCGTTCCTGGACTAGTGCTGAATACACAGAGGGTCCGGATTTGCAGATTCGGATCCCGACAGAGGTGGTATCAGAGCCATACTGACTGTAGGCTCACCCATAGCTAGAATGGTCGTAGTAAGGATAAAACCTATTTTCTAAAGATAAAATTTGTCAAGATAATGAATGAATTCTCGACTTACCACTTTCTTCCTTGTTCATACCACTTGCTGAGTTCTTTTTGTCTTCCACCTTGATTTTAAAATGTTGCGTTCTTACGCAAGTGTCTTCTGGCAGATGATGATGAAGAACAACTACGCCGAGCGTGAAGGAGGCTACGCTGCCGAGTTGTGGCGTATGCTTCAGTTTCTCGGAGGTTTTGAGAGGCCGCTCTACCGAGGGACTACACTCGTGCAGGCAGGAGTGGTTATAGGATGGGACGTCAAGATCACGGTGTATGCCCGAGAGAAGACAAAGTTCAGTCGCCCTTTCCACTTCACCGCCAGGAGGTCTACCTTTGAGATGGGAATCCAGGAGGTGTCGCGTCGAGCAATGCAGCAGATCGCCCGCACCTACTCCAGAGAGCTGGAAGGCACCGTATTCCGTCACCACCCACGCCGAGACAGTAGAGCTCAACGGAAGCCGATAGAAGATGAGGATGCTACCGTCACTCACTTAGCCAGATTTGTCGCCGCCCAGGAGGAGCTGATCGAGGACACAGTTCAGGAGTTGAAGAACGCTCGCGAACAGGTTGAGGAAGAGAAGAAGCACTTGGAGAATGCCAGTGAGTATGTTGCCTATGCTACGGAAAGGATCACAGAGCTGGAGACTGCACTGTATGGACAAGGCCCCGATCCAGTGTTGGAGTTGGAAGCCCCAGAGCCAGAAGAGAATCCAGAAGAGGCGCCACCTGCACCCGCGCCACAGCCGCAGCAACAGCCAGATCCAGAGTCAGAGGAGGACGCCGCGTCATCAACCACAGCTGCAGTTGCAGGGCATGGCGATTGTTTCGCGCCTATGCCGTCGCACCCCCACCCAGGCAGTGGAGATCTTCTTGACGAGTGAGCGTAGGTTTCGCAGTTGAGACTCCTTCGTCGAGTCGCGTTATAGAATAAGAGTTACCTTTAGAGGCGTTGGATTTTCATTGTTTGCTGAGTGTGCAGTATGTGTTGCAAGGCCCTTAGGCATTGTGAGCAACCATACCGAGTTATTATTATTAGTTAATAAAGTTGGATTTTTGAGTTACACTTTTCCCCCGCATAAGTTTCCCTATTACTTGTCTATTCTTGTTCCCTCTCATCTCTGAAACCTTGGAGCAATCGACAGATGGTGAACACCCGCGGAAACCTTGGAGGCAATGGCAGTGGTTCTCGCCCAGCTGGAAACCCCAATGATGGAGCACCTGCACCCCACCTAGCACCGCCAGTGGACATGCAGAATTTTGGAGCTTGTCTTGCTGCTCAGACTCAGTTGATGCATGCTATGATGCAACAGATGCAACACGTCACTGCTCAGGCCACCGCTAATCAAGTCAATCAAGGACAACGCCAGAATACAAAACTGTCAGAGTTCATGAGGACTCATCCACCCACTTTCTCCGGGAATGCCAATCCGTTGGAGGCCGACGATTGGTTAAGGTCAATAGAGAGGAAGCTACACATTGCTCAATGCATGGGAAATGAGAAGGTACTCTACGCTTCTCATCAATTGGAAGGAACAGCCGCAGAATGGTGGGAGAACTTCTGCGCAACGCGGGAGAATCCACAGGATATCACCTGGGAAGAGTTCACGGCCGCATTTCGTCAGTATCATGTGCCGGAGGGAATCATGGACCTCAAGAAGGAAGAGTTCAGAGCACTGAAGCAAGGTAATCAGCCGGTGGCCGAATACCTGAACAAGTTCACACAGCTTGCACGTTACGCACCTGAAGACGTAGCGACAGATAAAGCCAGACAGTCTCGCTTTATGAAGGGACTTAATTCAGGACTGCAGGTGGGACTGATCACTCACACCTATCCAGATTTCCAGGAACTTGTGAACAAGGCGCTCATTCTTGAAGATAAGCGTAAGGAACTGGATGAGAATCGGAAGTGAAGGATGCAACAGCAGGGATCACGTCAGGGAGCACAGCAACGTTTGAGGGTTGCGCCAAATCAGTTCTTCAGATTCCAGCCGCAGAATGCAACAAGGACACCGTCACCAGCACCGAGACCCGTCAATCAGAACTATCTCTCGGCCCCAGCTAAACGCCGCTCAGCGATCAACAGGGGCGGTGAGATCTTGCTACAATCGCAACGAGCCAGACACTTCGCCAACGATTGCCCTAAGAAGACAAGCAGGAGTGACCCCACCCGCTTCAACTGGGATCCACACCAGCCAGACGCCAAAGACCAGGAGCAAACCGCGGGACAGCACAGCCAGGAGCTGCACCCCAAACAGTGGTGAGAGGCCGAGTCAATCATGTCACCGCAGAGGCACTTCAGAATGCTACGGACGTTGTACTGGGTAAGTTACTTGTCAACTCAGTACCTGCCACAGTTTTGTTTGATTCTGGAGCTTCGCATTCGTTTGTTTCTCAAGGTTTTGCTGCGAAAAATGATTTGGAGATTTCAAGACTTAAATGCATGCTTTTAGTTCAAACCCCTGGTTCCGAACTCCGAACTAAAGTAGGATGTTCTGGGGTGAGAATACTAATAGATGGGGTAGAGTTCCTAGCGAACCTTATTCTATTGGAAACCCAGACCCTAGATGTTATTTTGGGAATGGATTGGTTGTCCAAGCACAAGGCCGTGTTGGATTGTGGACGGAGGATTATCTCAGTTGAGAGCCCGTGTGGAAGGAAAGTGGAATTTCAAGCTACCGCCGTTAGAGATGGACAGTTGATGGTTAACAGCGCCCAGGCAATCAGCATAGAAGATGTCTCAGTAGTGAATGAGTACCCAGATGTTTTTCCCAAAGATTTACCTGGTATGCCGCCAGACAGAGACATAGAGTTTGTGATAAAGCTTGTACCTGGTACAGCACCGATAGCAAAAAGACCCTATCGGATGTCCACCGAGGAATTGGTAGAGATGAAGAAACAGCTTGAAGAGTTAATGGAGAAAGGATTTATCAGACCGAGTTCGTCGCCGTGGGGAGCGCCAGTTCTGTTCGTCAAGAAGGACGGGAGTTTCAGGATGTGCATTGACTACCGTGCACTCAACGAAGTCACCGTGAAGAATAAGTACCCGCTACCCAGGATCGATGACCTGTTTGATAAGCTGAGAGGAGCCAGAGTTTTCTCCAAGATTGATCTGAGATCGGGATACCACCAGCTGAAGATCCGATCAGAGGATATCCCGAAGACCGCATTCTCATCAAGATACGGGCATTACGAGTTTACTGTTATGTCCTTTGGTCTGACGAATGCGCCAGCCTATTTCATGAATATGATGAACAAGGTTTTCATGGAGTATTTGGACAAGTTTGTTGTTGTATTCATAGATGATATCTTAGTTTACTCCAAGACAGAGGATGAACATGCCGAGCACTTGAGGCGAGTGTTGGAAAAGCTGAGGGAGCAGCAACTCTTCGCCAAGTTCAGCAAGTGTGACTTTTGGAAGGACGAGATGGAGTTCCTCAGACATGTAATGACCGCAGAAGGAGTCGTCGTTGATCCGAGCAAGGTAGAAGCTGTGTTACATTGGGAGCAGCCGAAGACCGTGACCCAGATCCGGAGTTTCCTTGGTATAGCAGGTTACTACCGCCGTTTCATTGAAGGCTTTTCGACGATTGCGAAACCTCTCACGCAATTACTGAAAAAGGAGAAGAAGTTTGCATGGACGCCGGAGTGCGAGAAAGGTTTTCAAGAACTAAAGAAGCGATTGACATCAGCGCCAGTGTTAGTTCTACCGGATGTTAATCAAAGCTTTGACATTTATTGTGACGCGTTGCGCCAAGGACTTGGATGTGTGCTGATGCAGAATGGGAAGGTCATCGCTTATGCATCAAGACAGTTGAGACCGCATGAGGAGAATTATCCAACGCATGACCTGGAGTTAGCTGCCGTAGTGCATGCTTTGAAGTTGTGGCATCATTATTTGATTGGAAACAGATGTGAAGTGTATACGGATCATAAGAGTCTTAAGTACATTTTCACCCAATCAGACCTGAACATGAGGCAGAGAAGATGGTTAGAGTTGATCAAGAATTATAATGTTGGAATCCATTACCATCCCGGGAAAGCCAATGTGGTGGCCGATGCCTTGAGTAGGAAAAGCCATACTGTGAACACGTTGATAGCCACGAATCAGGATGAGCTATGTGAGGATTTCCAGAGAATGCAAATTGAAGTCATGCCAGGAGGATTCTTGGCCGCATTAGAAGTAAAGCCTACCCTGGAAGATCAGATCCGAGAAGGACAGAAGGAAGATGACAAGATCCGCAGGATTAAGTCCAAGATGGATGAAGGCAAGGCAAAGGACTTCAGACTGGACAAGCAAGGCACGTTATGGATGCAGGATAGAATCTGTGTGCCAAACAAGAAGGAACAGAAGTAGTTGATCTTAGAAGAAGCCCACGACTCCAAGTATTCAATCCATCCAGGAAGTGCTAAAATGTATCAGGATTTGAAGGAAAGGTTCTGGTGGCCGAGCATGAAGCGTGAAGTTGCCGAGCATGTTGCGCTGTGTGACATATGCCAGAAAGTCAAGGCAATGCATCAGAGGCTAGCAGGATTGCTACAGCCGTTAAAGATACCCGAGTGGAAGTGGGAGGAAATCGGAATGGACTTCATTACCGGTTTACCCAAGACTCAGGGTGGATATGACACCATATGGGTCATAGTGGATCGCTTGACTAAGGTAGCCCACTTTATCCCCGTAAAGACCACTTACTCGGGAGACAAGTTAGCAGAATTGTACATGACCAGGATCGTCTGTTTGCATGGAGTGCCAAAGAAGATTGTATCAGACAGAGGTATCCAGTTTACCTCAAGATTCTGGAATAAGCTACACGAAGCCATGGGGACCCGTTTGAACTTTAGTACAGCCTATCATCCGTAGACGGATGGGCAAACAGAAAGAGTTTCCAAACCTATTCTTTAGTAAGCCCTGAATCTCGGGGACGAGATTCTGTTAAGGGGGGAGGTTTGTAACACCCCAAAATTTAGTTTTTCATGAATTCATATGTGATTTGGCACTTTGGTGAATTTTTGGAATTTTCTGGAATTTATTTGAATTTATTTGGAATTAATTTTCTGGAATTTATTTGGATTTATTTGGAATTTTTTGGAATTTATTCCGAACTCCGAACTAAAGTAGGATGTTCTGGGGTAAGAATACTAATAGATGGAGTAGAGTTCCTAGCGAACCTTATTCAGTTGGAGACCCAGACCTTAGATGTTATTTTGGGAATGGATTGGTTATCCAAGCACAAGGTCGTATTGGATTGTGGTCGAAGGATTATATCAGTTGAGAGCCCGTGTGGAAGGAAAGTGGAATTTCAAGCTACCGCCGTTCGTGATGGACAATTAATGATTAACAGCGCCAAGGCAATCAGCATAGAAGATGTCTCAGTAGTGAATGAGTACCCAGATGTTTTTCCTGAAGATCTACCTGGTATGCCGCTAGACAGAGACATAGAGTTTGTGATAGAGCTTGTACCGGGTACAGCGCCGATAGCAAAGAGACCTTATCGGATGTCCACCGAAGAATTGGTAGAGATGAAGAAACAACTTGAAGAGTTGATGGAGAAAGGATTTATCAGGCCGAGTTCGTCGCCGTGGGGAGCGCCAGTTTTGTTTGTCAAGAAGAAGGACGGAAGTTTCAGGATGTGCATTGACTACCGTGCACTCAATGAAGTCACCGTAAAGAATAAGTACCCGCTACCCAGGATTGATGATCTGTTTGATCAGCTGAGAGGATCCGGAGTTTCCTAGGAATGGCAGGTTACTATCGCCGTTTCATTGAAGGCTTTTCGACAATTGCGAAACCTCTTACGCAATTGTTGAAAAAGGAGAAGAAGTTTGCAGGGACGCCAGAGTGCGAAAAAGGTTTTCAAGAACTGAAGAAGCGATTGACATCAGCGCCAGTGTTAGTTCTACCGGACGTCAATCAAAACTTTGACATCTATTGTGACGCATCGCGCCAAAGACTTGGATGTGTACTGATGCAGAATGGAAAGGTCGTCGCTTATGCATCAAGACAGTTGAGGCCGCATGAGGAGAATTATCCGACGCATGACCTAGAGCTAGCTGCCGTAGTGCATGCCTTGAAATTATGGCGTCACTATTTGATTGGAAACCGATGTGAAGTATACACGGACCATAAGAGTCTTAAGTACATCTTCACCCAATCAGACCTGAACATGAGGCAGAGAAGATGGTTAGAGTTGATCAAGGATTATAATGTTGGAATCCATTACCATCCCGGAAAGGCTAACGTAGTTGCCGATGCTCTGAGTCGGAAGAGCCATACTGTGAATATGTTGCTAGCCACAAGTCAGGATGAGCTATGCGAGGATTTCCAGAGGATGCAGATTGAAGTCGTACTAGAAGGATTCTTGGCCACATTAGAAGTAAAGCCTACCCTGGAGGATCAGATCCGAGAAGGACAGAAGGATGATGACAAGATCTGCATGATCAAGTCCAAGATAGATGAAGGCAAGGCAGAGGACTTCAGACTGGATGAACAAGGCACGTTATGGATGAAGGATCGAATTTGCATGCCGAACCAGAAGGAGCTGAAGCAATTGATTTTAGAAGAAGCCCATGACTCAAAGTATTCCATTCATCCTGGAAGCGCCAAGATGTATCAAGATTTGAAGGAAAGATTCTGGTGGCCGAGCATGAAGCGTGAGGTTGCCGAGCATGTTGCACTGTGCGACATATGCCAGAGAGTCAAGGCAATGCATCAGAGACCAGCAGGATTGCTACAACCGTTAAAGATACCTGAGTGGAAGTGGGAGGAAATCGGAATGGATTTCATTACCGGTTTACCCAAGACTCAAGGTGGATATGATTCCATTTGGGTTATAATAGACCGCTTGACTAAGGTAGCCCACTTTATCCCCGTAAAGACCACCTATTCGGGAGATAAGTTCGCAGAATTGTACATGACCAAGATTGTTTGTTTGCATGGAGTGCCGAAGAAGATTGTATCGGACAGAGGTACCTAGTTTACCTCGAGATTCTGGAATAAACTGCATGAAGCCATGGGAACCCGTTTGAACTTCAATACAGCTTATCATCCGCAGACGGATGGGCAAACCGAAAGGGTTAATCAGATTTTGGAGGATATGCTACGAGCTTGTGCATTAGCTTATGCTACCTCTTGGGATAAAAGTCTGCCGTACGCCGAGTACAGCTACAACAACAGCTTCCAAGCCAGTTTGCAAATGTCACCATTTGAAGCACTATATGGTCGACCTTGCCGAACACCGTTGAATTGGAACGAGACAGGTGAACGCCGTGTCTTTGGGCCAGATATTCTACAAGAAGCCGAAGAACAAATTGCCATGATCAGGGAGAGATTGAAGATAGCATAGTCAAGACAGAAGAGTTATGCTGATAACCGTCGCCGAGACTTGAGTTTTGAACCAGAAGATTTCGTGTATCTCAGAGTCACCCCACTCAGAGGAGTTAAGAGATTCCATGCCAAAGGAAAACTCGCGCCAAGATATGTTGGACCATTCAAGGTTCTCAGCCGAAGAGGCGAAGATGCTTATCAGTTGGAGTTACTGCAATCACTAGCAGGAGTACATGACGTGTTCCACGTGTCCCAGCTGAAGAAGTGTCTCAGAGTACCTGAGGAGCAGACACCGCTAGAGTCAATCGAGCTACAAGAAGATCTGACCTACAAGGAGCACCCCGTAAAGATTTTGGACACAATGGACCGAGAAACAAGAAACAAGTCAACCCGTTTCTGCAGAGTTCAATGGAGCAACCATGCGGAGAGCGAAGCAACCTGGGAGCGCGAAGAGGATTTGAAGAAAGAGTTTCCGAACCTATTCTGTAGAGAGCCCTGAATCTCGGGGACGAGATTCTGTTAAGGGGGGAGGTTTGTAACACCCCAAAAATTTTGCTTTTCTTAAATTCATGTGTGATTTGGCACCTTGGTGATTTTTGGAATTTTCTGGAATTTATTTGGATTTATTTGGAATTTATTTGAATTTATTCCCTTTTGAAATAATTAAAGAATTTAACTTTGAAAATAAAATTTTATTGGAAATATTTTATTTGAGTCCAAAATGTTCCAAAATATTTTCCAGAATTTTTCTGAAATTTTTCTGAGTCTTTTGCTATTTTTCTTGAATTAAATGAATTTCTGGGAATTAATTGAATTATTTTAATCGCTGGGAAATAGCGAGTGGGTTTGTACTGTTCCACCGACCGAGCCCGAGTCAGACTCGAGTCCAAGTCCGACCCGGACCCAACCGCGCCACGTGTTCCGGTCGGACCGCGTCCGAACCCTAATCCGTGGACCCTTGGATCAAGATCCAACGGCCCACATTAGCCCGCGTTATACCGCACCGCACCCAACCCCGATCGATCTCAACCGCTGGATCAAGATCCAACGGTCAAGATCAATCTGCGCACAGCACGGCCGCGCCCGAGCCATCTCCGCCGTTGATTGCGCCACGTGGACGGCTCACGTGCGCCCACGTAACCTAGTCTGAGTCCCCGCCGGACTCCGCCGCCGCCGCCGTGTCAACCTTGGTTTCCGCGTGATTCACGGAAGCCGAGGCCTCTATTTAATGCGCCGCCGCCACCCTCGTGGAGCTCTCTTCCGTGCGCACCCGTTGGCCCTAGTCTTCAAGCCCGAGCCGCCTGCTCGCTCGCAATCGCCGCCCGTAGTTGGTTTAGGTCTCCGCCGCGCCTCTGCCGCTTGCGCGCCTCTCGCTGCCCTCACCGCCGCCGAGCCCAGATCCGAAGTTCCGCGGCCGAGACGCTGCTCGAGTGCAAGCTCACGGAGGAGCCCCGCAGCGCCGATGCCCGTGTCGCCGTCCCCAGCTCCGGCCAGCCAGCGCCGCCGCGTCGCCATCGCCGTCCGCGAGCACCGCCAGCCGTCCGATCAGAATCCGACGCCCCAGATCTCGCCACGTCGCCACCAGTGAGATTCCAATCCAAAACCCCAGATCCAATCTCGATCGTTGGATCTAGATCCAACGGTCCGAATCAAACGCGTTAACCCAAACGCGTGAAAGCCAGATCTAATCTGGGCCGTTGATTTTCAAATCAACGGCCGAGATCGTGCCACGCGTCCAGGAAGGCCGATCACACGGCCACGGGGCCAACAGATTCATCGCAGCGTGTCGCTGACACGCCGGGCCCGCGTGTCAGTGGCTCAGCCGCAACCGCACCGTGATGTCAGCACGGGCCCGCATGTCGCCAGCCACCTCAGCTGCGGCGGTGACGCCGCCGATGACGTCACTGGTCCCGCTTGTCGGCCGAGCCAGCCGCGGGGCCGAGCCCACGGTGGACCGAGCCAAACCATGGACCACGTCCATGGACCGGCTGACGTCAGCAGACCAATCAGATGCTGACATGTGTCACCGCTGACTCAATAAAAGAATTTCCGAAAAAGAAAATGATTTATTAATTTGAATAATTGATTTCAGAATTTGATTCAAACTTCAAACGCTTATAAATTTTGCGTTTCAACTCCGATTTGAGTGATTCAAATTTCTAAATTTGTATAAAATTGAGATCTACCTAATGATGAATTTTATTTAATTTTTGGAATAAAGTTTTTCTCTGAAATATTATTTAATTGATTATTTAAACTTTAAATGCTTGTATCTTTTGCATTTAAACTCCGAATTTGACGATTCCAGTTTCTAAAAATTCATAAAATTATGCTCTCTCTGTTTGTGAACTTTTTGTCTACTATTTTATTCATTTATTGCTATTTGCACGCGTTACGAGTAGACGTTGAAGTGCCGGAAGGATTCGAAGGAGAAGTGTAGACCCAGGAGCCAGCTCAGGACCAAGAACAAGTACTTTTTGAAGGCAAGTTGAGCTTTGACCATGTTGATCCCATTTTGAAACCTATTTTGATTCAATTTATTGCATGCTAGTTTAATTAGAAAATACTTTATTTAATTCCGGGAAATTAGATAAATGCCAATTTGCTGTATGACACCTTGACTACTTAAATATGTGCCATGACCCTTGTCACCCTAGTTGTGGATTACTAGTTGGACATTATAGAATTGCCAACATGGGTTTTTAGATCGTTGTAGTATATTGCTTAGACCTGCTACGTGCTCATGACATGATTTTGGACAATCAAATGTTAATATTGACTTAATGATATATTGAACCTGTTTTGGAAAGGTATCATGTGTTGTGATGTTGATGGCACGTGGTGCATGGTAATCAACTGGGGTTTGATAAATAGCTTTTGACCGGGGCATGTGGCAAGAATGATCAGGTGGGCCAGTTGTGGCATTGGGAATGTTGGTTTGGTTCTTCGGGTAGTCTTGCCCTGGTCACCCTAAGGACTTAACCTTGCAAGACTTTGAACTGAGTCAAGCGTGCAACCACTTGTCCGTAATGGGACGGACCTAGTTGATTAAGTTGCTAATAACGTACCTGTGGGACCTCAGGATGTCAACTACACCCTTTGTGTAGTTGTACGGGGGAGCGTACCGGGGCTGAGGCCAGGTACCCATCTAACGGTGGCTTGACCTAAACTTCGCCTTTGCTAAGGGAAGGGTTAGTGTGCAACACCGGAGAGGACCACTTGTGCTGTTAGAAGTTTCCGAAAGACTTTGTTACGGGAACTCGCCTTTGTGGTGTTTGACTGTATCTTGTGGGTAAAGTGCATAACCTCTGCAGAGTGTAAAATCTATTCGAATAGCCGTGTCCGCGGTATTGGACATCGCTCAGGAATTACAGTCAAGGGTTAGACTTTCTTGAAAATAACTTGGACTTGAAAGGTTGGGTTTGGTTTAATAATGATGTTGATGGAAATGTGGACTAGGATTGGGAAAGATGTTTATTAAACTACTGGAAAAAGTTATTGATCTTATTTTGTTTCTACTGCTTTCGAATCTACTTATGATACTTGTCAAATGTTGTTTACCGCAAATAAACCTTGAGCTATTCCTTTGTATTAAGCCATGCATGTAGTATATTAGCCTGCATTCTGTACATGACTTGTTGAGTACCAAGTACTCACCCTTGCCACAATACAACACCAGTTGAAGAGGAGTCTACACCAGCTTTGGAGGAGGAGCTCCCAGAAGAACCGACTAACTAGGGAGCGAGCCCAGTCAGTTGCCTGTGGTATACTGGATGGCGCCACGAAGTTATCTTATTTTCCGCTGCTATTATCTCTCTTTTACTAAGTTTCGCCCTGCGTGGCGTATATTTGTAACTTGACCGTAAGGTCAAGCAACCAGTTTGATTATCTAATTAAAGTACTTTATTAGTTTCGAGTGGTATGATTGTGATATTTACCAACGTTGAGACTGTGTGCACTAGCGCGTTCCTGGACTAGTGCTGAATACATAGAGGGTCCGGATTTGCAAATTCGGGTCCCGACAGAACCCTAACCCCCGTGGACCGTCGGATCGAGATCCAATGGCCCACGTTGGCCCACGTAGCCCGCATGCGTAAATCGCACTTGACCCTAACCCGGGATCAATCCGGACCGTTGGATCAAGATCCAACGGTCAGGATCAATCCGCGCATATCACGGCCGCGCCCGAGCCATCTCCGCCGTTGATCGCGCCACGTGGACGGCCCATGTGCGTCCACGTCACCTTCTCCGTGTTGCCGCCGGACTCCGCCGCCGCCCGTGCGTGGGTCCTCGTTTTCCGCGCATATCACGGACGTCGAGGGGCTATTTAATGCGCCGCCACCCGTGTCGGGACCCCCTTTCCTGTGCGCACCCGTAGCCCTAAGTCACGTTGCCTGTGCCGCCGCCGTTCGCCCGCGCGAGCTCGCCGAAGTTGGAAGCCCGTTCCGTCGTGGTTAATCGTTGATTCCGCCGCCGTCCGCCGTCTTCTGCCACCGTTAAGTCCAAATCCGGAACCGCAAGGAGGAGACGCGTCGAAGGGGACCTCTCACCTCGCCGGAGCGTGCCTGGAGCGCCGTTCGTGTGTCATCGTCTTCGTCACCGGCAGCCGGAGCTCCGCCGCACGCCATCACCGCCTCGCGAACTCCCTCAACCGTCCGATCCAGATCCAAGGGCCCAGATCACGCCACGTCACCCCCGGTGAGTTTCCACGTTGAAATTCCTAGATCCGTTTCCAACCATTGGATCTAGATCCAACGGTTCAGATCGTGCCACGTAGCTAGAACTGCACTGAGCTAGGGTAGATCTCAGCCGTTAGATCTAGATCGAACGGCTAGGGTTAGTCGCGTTGTAATCCTTAGATTGGATCTTGACCGTCCGATCAAGATCGAACGGTCCAGATCAGCCGAGTAGTTTTTATACTCGTGAGGTTGGATCTGATCCGACCGCTGATTTTCAAATCAACGCCCGGATCGTGCGCTGCGGTTCAAGATTTCTGGACCGTCCGCGTCGGCCGCTGTGGTGCGTGTCTCTGACACGCGGGCCCGAGGGCCCACACGTCAGCCACGCCCACACAGGCGTGAACCCGAGCCGGCTGACAGGGCGGGCCCACCTGTCAGTGATGCGCTATGCGTGCGTAGACCGGGTCCATGCACCGGAGCCGACATGGCCGCTCCAGAGAGCGCCACGTGGCATGATGACGTCATGCTGACGTCATCATGGGGTTCGGCCGGTGCTGACGTCAACGGTGCTGACGTCAGCAGTGCTGACGTGGACCAATCAGGAGCTGACACATGTCATGCTGACGCAATAAATGAATTTCCGAAAAAGAAAATGATTTATTAATTCGAATTATTGTTTCAAATTTAGATTCAAACTTCAAACGCTTATATCTTTTGCATTTTAACTCCGATTTGGGTGATTCAAATTTCTAAATTTGTATAAAATTGAGATCTACCTAATGATGAATTTTATTTAATTTTTGGACCAAAGTTTTTCTCTGTAATATTATTTAATTGATTATTTTAAACTTTAAATGCTTGTAACTTTTGCGTTTCAACTCCGAATTTGACGATTTCAATTTCTAAAAATTCATAAAATTATGCTCTCTCTGTTTGTGAATTTTATTTGGATGTTTGGATACTTTTTATCTACTGTTTATTTATTTATTGCTATTTGCACGCTTTACGGCCAAGAACAAGTACTCTTTGAAGGCAAGTTGTGCTTTGACCATGTTGATCCCATTTTGAAACCTATTTTGATTCAATTTATTGCATGCTAGTTTAATTAGAAAATACTTTATTTAATTACAGGGAATTAGATAAATGCCAATTGCTGTATGACACCTTGGTTAATTAAATATGTGCCATGACCCCTTGTCACCCTAGTTGTGGATTATTAGTTGGACACTTCTAAATGGCCAACATGGGAATTTAGACCGTGGTAGTATATTGCTTAGACCTGCTACGTGATCACGACATGATTTTGGACAATCAAATGTTAATACATGATTTTGATCACGACTTAATGATATATTGAACCTGTTTTGGAAAGGTATCATGTGTTGTGTTGTTGATGGCATGTGGTGCATAGTAATCAACTGGGGTTTGATAAATAGTTTTTGACCGGGGCATGTGGCAAGAATGATCATGTGGGCCAGCTGTGGCACCGGGAGCGTTGGTTTGGTTCTTCAGGTAGTCTTGCCCTGGTCACCCTAAGGACTTAACCTTGCAAGCCTTTGAACTGAGTCAAGCGTGCAACCACATGTCTGTAATGGGACAGACCTAGTTGATTAACTTGCTAATAACGTACCTGTGGGACCTCAGGATGTCAACTACACCCTTTGTGTAGTTGTACGGGGGAGCGTACCGGGGCTGCGGCCAGGTACCCATCTAACGGTGGTTTTGCCTAAACTTCGCCTTCGCTAAGGGAAGGGTTAGTGTGCAAACACCGGAGAGGACCACTTGTGCTGTTAGAGGTTTCCGAAAGACTTTGTTACGGACACTCGTCTTGTGGGTAAAGTGCATAACCTCTGCAGAGTGTAAAATCTATTCGAATAGCCGTGTCCGCGGTATTGGACATTGCTCGGGAATTACAGTCAAGGGTTAGACTTTCTTGAAAATAACTTGGACTTAAAAAGGTTTGGTTGGGTTTAATAATGATGTTGATGGAAATGTGGATTAGGATTGGGAAAGATGTTTATTAAACTCCTGGAAGAGTTATTGATCTTATACTTGTTTCTACTGCTTTCGAATCTACTTATGATACTTGTCAAATGCTGTTTACCGCAATTATACCTTGAGCTATTCTTTTGTACTAAGCCATGCATGTAGTATATTAGCCTGCATTCTGTGCATGACTTGCTGAGTACCAAGTACTCACCCTTGCCTCAATACAACACCAGTCTGTAAGACCCTCACTTTTATGCTACAGTGCAAACATAAAAGCAAGGTTCTAATGTGCATACTGTACCATTCCCATGATCAGTGGCTGGCACGCACAAAACACAATTTGGAATCACAACCATACAACAGTTTCATATTTTATTACAGCGGAAGTATTGATACAATATGACCGACAAGGTCGACTAAACATAGCCAAAAGAATCAGATGTCTTGTAGTTTGCCACATAATCCACAGGCAACTGACAAGGTAAAGCCTTAGAAAGAAATGTCGTCAATAATCCCGTTTTCCTGCGTCGTAGTACCTGTCGAGGATTCCTGTCTAAAAACAACAATAATAGCAAGGGTGAGTACGCTATGCACTCAAAGAAGACTTGTAGTGTTTGCAAAACCTGAAATATATGCAAGCTGAATAGAAAGTGGGTTTCTACGGTTGTTTTGCGTAAAGCGAAGATTTGAATTGTAAATACTGAATAATAATGGAAAGCATAAACTGAATTTAAAATAGTTTGATAAGTAATCAAAATATCAAGTATTGACAGAAATAATAATAAATTACTCACGGCCCTTTTGTGAGTAAAGATTACGGAAAAGACCCTCCATGGTCTTATACGAGTAAAAATATCAATATCTGACATTTAACAAATGTGAATCATTTTCCAAGTCATTTGATCAAGAGTTTTTAGAAAATAGAAAACAACTAACTAATGCTGGTTAGCCAAGTCGTCCATGACCGTGGACACGGCTATTCGAATAGTTTCAGACTCTGCAGAGTTGTACAGCTTTACCCACAAGATATGTCCTCCCTTTGTGGCAAGCGCATTTGACACACTTCCTTTGGTGTGCCGCCAGAGAGTTCATAACGGAACCGTTCGATTACTTGAACCTTAACTTTGCACTAGCCCAATGACGTTACTCCTGACTATGATGGAAGCAAACAAACGGTGAAGCAATAGTATTCAGGAGCCCGCGGCTCAAATGGTACAACAACAGCCCCAATTCATAGCCAAGCGTACACCGTTACAACGGCAGATGCCAACACCTCGGTGATGACACCTCCCTCGAGCAAACCTATCTCGGGAATGCCCGTGCTACAACTGCCTACCAATGTGCAAAGCTAATTCCCAAATAATTTAATAAGTTAAGACTGTCGATCCGGTACTTGTGGATGTACGGTTTACTTGGATCATGCAACACTACGTTCGGTCCTCAAAGTGACATGGGCGATAACTCCACCCTAGCTACGTACACGTTAAAACATGTACAACCGGTTATTGCCAATAATCACCCACGTCAAAACAGTAGTTTTATTTTCATTTTTATCAAACTACCAGTATCCTTTACTGCTTAAATAAACCATAAAAGATTTCATAAGGAAAAGTGTGTGGGTGTAAATGTCGCTGACATTTTCTAAGCATCACTAAGCGAATGCAATTAATAATCGTTATATCCCATCAAGTATATGAATCTCCCCATACCTAAGGTTATCATGGAGCTTATGTCAACAATATTCAGGAAATCCTCCAATATGGGTTATAGCTACCATACAAATGTAAAATAAGGATTTGCTAGAATATAAAGCATGCAGTGATTGTTAATCACATTTTAGTTGATTATGAAATCTGGGTTCAAAATGCTCAAAGGGGTGCTTGCCTTGCTATCCATTGTTTTCAGTGACGAAGTCGAAGACGTGATCCTGAAGTCGTCGACGACGAAGTCCGAGACGTCGGATTCTACACGTCGTATAACGGAAAAGATAGCAAATGGCAAATAACAGTTTCAATAAGGGCGAAAGGAAATCAGATGGAAATTCAACTGACAAACATTACACCTAAACAAGCATGGGTCTTTACTCTTTGTTTAACAGCTTTGAGGGCTGCATCATGAGACACCTATTCCTTATGATTCATTCTTATTTTATTTTTACGAATTCAGGAAGCTAAGATTGTAAGGTTAAATACACTATAATTCATTTCCAGGGTATGAAGCTGCTTGTACTAATATTAATTAGTTCATAAAACTATAAGTGTGAGAGTAACTACAATTTACATGATTCAACTTATGCATATGCATTGATATTACAAATCTCAGGATGGGTCATGTCTTTAATAGGATTCAGATGCAAAGCATATTGTAATAGATGTGTTTATTAAGATAATCATGTCTTAGGGAATATTCCAAGGTCGATTTTTACAGGTATTGGAATTTATTGTTAATGTTTTATTTATTAAATGGGAGTATAAACAACCAGAGGCTAAATGTACAATAGGTGTAAGGTTTAGTTTACCTATGAGAACAAATTAGATTAGTATTAGATATACTCATAATGGCAGACTGGAATGATTATGTTTTATAGATTGTATATAAAACTAGTTGAATATGTATGTTTACTCACATGTACTGTGATTATATTCTAAGTACATATATTATGAGGGTTTAATTATCTTTAACAAACTACGAAATGTCTATGTATACATATACATTTGGAATAATTGAGACTTTGTAGACTTAAAATTTGTTTTATAAATCAAGGGATTGTATTTGGGTTTAATTACGTCTAGATATGCATCGGATATGAATAATATGATGATTAATTAAATTTTAATTACCTAGAATGATTTCAATCCTTAACAAAGAATATGTTAAGAATATATATATATTCATTTATTTATTTTTCTCCTCTTCTTCTCCCATTTCTTATTTCTTTCTTTCTTATCTTCTCCTTTTCCTTTTATTCCCCAATCTCTTGTTCTTCTTTTTCCCTGGCTTTGCCCTACCCGGTCGATTTGCTCACGCCGCGCCCCGGCTGGTTCCTGTCGCCTCGGTTTGCCCTCGTGCCGGCCGCGTGGCTCCCTTCTGGGCCTCCTCCTCTTTGGTCATCGCCGCCTCCGGCTGGCACCGACTTTCGCGGAGAGAAGCATTCGCCGTAGGGCCATCGCCTGGGCTCCTTCGGTGCGCACCCTCTAATCTGGCTCGCGGCGCCGGTTGGTTTCACCTTCCTAGGGGATAAGCCCCGCATCGCCTCTGGTTTCGCCTCCCCCCTTCTCTCCGATAACTGGTAACACTACTCTTGGTATTGCTTATTAGGTGAATCATAGTTTAGAGGCAGGGTTCATGATTCGGATTACTATTTGCTTGCACTGGCTTATCTACTGTTGATCTCTACTCCCTTTTCCTTTGCCGAATACAGCTAAATGTGATGCATGAACTTTAATACTCAGAGTAATATGCTGATGATCTACATGTGAAGCTCAGAGTAGTATTTGCATGCATATATAAAACTTTAGTGCAAGGACCTTCTGTAGTATTTGCCCATAACACATACTTAAGTTGTTAAATAATGCTAACCAGATATATATACTTTAGTTAACATGTGACTAGCACTTCTCTTTGTGTTGGATTCCATTAAACTACAGAGAACAATATGTAATGGATTCTGTCGATCTGTTTTGTGTGAAATCCCAAAATAGTGAGTAATATTTGTGCTTGCTATTTATATGCTTATGCTTGGAATAGAGAAGGGACAAGGTCGCTTGACTGGAACACGTAGGATACATTCAAGCTTGATTTTGCCTTAACTGAATGATTGATTTGTGCTATGCACCGATGTATTATAATTCGGTTATACGTATAGTTTGCTTACCTGATTTGGTTACTTATCGTGATCAGTAATGATTCTAAAATATGGACTTAAGGCATGTTCATGGTGGCTTTGCTTTGTTTACATGGCGCATTTATGATTTTGATGCCACTAATCGCTAAATGGCCAGCATTATATCTTGACGGATCACGATATGGAAATACCTGTGAGAGGTTTCACAGTACTTTGTTTGAGGGTAGATTGGCTTAGTAGATGATAAATTGATTGATACTAAGCTATACTTGAAAGTCTTTGAATGCTTAGGTAAAGCATAATGACAGAGGCTTCCTAATGACTTGTTTACATGGTAAATGATAGATTGATACCATGTCGGCTATAACTCATGGGTCTATGATGATTCATGTATTTTCAAATTTACGGGTTGGATGGCACCGCTGACGAAGCCCTAGGCTTGCTTGTGCGCTGGGAGCACAAATAGCTTTAGGGAACGCATGAGCAACCCCAAGACATCTAAATAATCTGAGACCAATCTTTATTTGCCAAATATCTCGTATGTAGTTGATTTTGCTATTGTTATAACCATGCTTTGATATAAATGATTTGAAGGATTGAATCATTACCTCTGATGGAAAGTGAAATGGAGAGAAAATAAAATTGCTTCTAGTGACCGGATTGATCTCCTATCTTGGTGCTTGATTCTTGATCTAAAATTGGCCTTGTGAGAGGGCTACGCTTCTAAGCTTTGCTTTGGGGATTTGCCTCTGAAAGAATCCGACTATAATCCTCCTGGGGATTCATTTCCGCATGGGAGTGTTGTCGCTGGAATGGTTGGCTTTGTGATATCTCGAATGAGACTTGGTTGGTTTATATATAGTATGGTAAAGGGAGGTTCAATAGTGTTTGAAAGGGGCTTATTCTTTGCGGCTGGACTGAATAAGTATTCATTACCCTTGTCAGTGCAATGATTTTGGTTTGTGTGGCTGAAATGGTTCCTTGTAGCTTCTTACGAAAACGGTTGCCTTGGTTTTGTTAAAGTTGTGTTCAGGCTTTTGATTTCGGCTGGGTGGTTCTGGAGTTTTCAGTCGGCATGAATAGCCTGGAGACTTGCGTGGGCCTCTGAGGCTATCCTGGGGGATTTGGCTGGGGTATTTTAATCTTGTGGCCTAAATAATTTTTTTTATTGCTACCAGCCTGGATTTAATGTCGTGGCTGAATCCAGAGCTTTCGGTTGGACAATGCCTTATTCTCTGGTTCCCATGCTCCTGAAGCTTGAGGGTAAGTCGGTTGGTCCTGGGATGGGTTTTTCCTTAATAAACAATGGTGGATTTGGTGGCCTGTATAGCCGGTTGGCCTGGCTCTAGCGACTTTTGGTTGAGTCTGGAATAGGTTGAGTTGTCCCTTGTGCACAGTGCTGAGATTCAATCTTATTTCACTGTGGTCTTACTATTTACTGTGGTAAAATATTTCTACTTCGCGATATTTCTCAAATACTCGCGTCTACGGTTTAACAGGTTTGTTAATTGCCGGATGATGCAACATCCTAATCGCGAGAGGAGCCAGATTGGCCTCCGGACAATCTAGGGTACCTCGTTGAGCGATCACTTGGCTGACGGTAACTCTTTCCCTTCTATTTATTGCATTTAATTTGACTCGTTTATTTTATTCTTTTACTTATACAAATGCAATTGAATATGCAGGTCTTCAGAAGCAGATCAAGACAGCACAGGAGCTGTAGTTTATAGTTTTGTATTTTAAAATGTAATCATTTATGTGATTGTGATTGCATATGTAATCGAATGATTGTATAAGTTGTATTCCATATAATTGTTGTATGTCATTATAAAGATTTTGTATTTCCTCTTTATTGTAATTGCGAACTACAATGTATCAATAAAATTTGTGTTGCAGTTCATCCTTTTGTAGTAATTACTTTTGATCAGTTGGTTTATCTTATCTTCTTACCATTTTCTCTTATAATTTTTTTTCCTTTCCTAAGTTCAGGAATTCAATTATCTTTTAACAGGAGCTTTTAAATTATTGAAATATAATAATAAATCAGATTTACATTTTAATATTTTATTTTTACTGTTTAGTAAACTTCAGGATGTTACAAATCTACCCCCCTTACAAAAATCTCGTCCTCGAGATTTGCGAGGTTAGAAGAGGTTTGGATATTCTTAAGAGGATATAGATTGGGTGCGTTGCTAAGATAGATCATCTTGTAGATCAAAGTTTTTTTTTTTGATTTGGTAAGATCTGAGAGTACACAAGATTTTGTTTGAATATAATAAAAATAGTACAGGGTTCAGAGAATTGAGGTAGCAATTTAGCTTATACTATCCCGGCTATCTTTTGATAATTGGTTACCATTCAATAGGTCAAAGAAATAATTCTTCGTAGATTTGAAAATGACAACTTCCGCGAAGCTGTGAAATCCTTAGGTTTACATGATTACTGAGTTCATATCAACGATGGTTGACACAACTCGGTTGGGATTAAGTTTTTCTCACTTGACTTCTGATCATGTCAACTTGCTTTTGGGTTTCCTGAATAGAATTTAATCTAAAGAACTTTTATTTACTTCAGACCAAAGAAAAAGGATTATGCACTTTTATTTTGCAAAGTGCTTCAAAAGGCAAAATTTTGAAGGTTTGGTCGAAAACTATTTTGTAGAAGATGAAAGCATAGCTTCTCCTTGTTAGTGCTATATGATAGCACACAAGTTCTCAACGTGTCCTCCAATACTTCGGTTTACTTTATTTGCTTGTCTATTAGAGGGTGATAAGTTGTTCTGGGATTCAGCTTAGCCCTTAACAATTTTTGCAAACTTTTCCGAAGTTATGTTATGAATTAGAAATAATTGTCCATGGAAATCCTAAGAAGATGGACAATATTTTCTAGACAAGGCTCTGGAAACATTGTCCTTTTGATGCGTGGTTTCGATCGGGATAAAATGAACAACCTTATTTATCCAATTGGCGATAACTAATACGGAATTATGCCTTTTTCTGGTCCTGGATGACCAGTGATGAAATCCATATAAGTATCATTCCATTTTTATTCGGAAATTGGAAAGGATTGTGAAAGACTAGCAGTGAATTGGTGTTCGACTTTGATTTGCTGACATATGTCACATTTTGCAACATAGTTGGCAATATCCTTTGTCATGTCGGATCACCAATTTATCTGCAATAGGCTTTCTATGCAGAAATGTCTTATCTAGACTTTTGTCATCCCGTATTCAACTTTCTGCTTAGGCTCTTCAAATTTTTGGATATTGATCCATCCTTAAGCCTGCTTTAATTTGAGTTTTAGGATTTAGCTACACCTAAAGGTTAGTAGCAAATCCTCCTTTGGCTACTCCCAAATTAAGCTTCTGGAATCCTTTTATCAACTCGCATCGATCGGTAGGAGTTGATACTTAAAATGCAATGAGATTTACGGTTTAGAGCATTAGTTACGACATTAACCTTACGGATAGTGATAACCATTAAGGCCGTAACCTTTTATTTGCTCCAACCACCCTTCTTGCTTGAGATTGAGGTCTAATTTAGTGAAGGATTGTTTCAAGCTCTTATCATTTGTTTAAATACTGCTTCAATTACTGACGAGGTAATGACGCCAGATTTTAAGAGCGTGAACAATTGCAACTAGTTCCAGATTATGAGTAAGATGGTCGAGCTCAGGAAGTTAGGGTTGACAAAGAGCATTCGTAAGCTTGAATAGCATCATAGTCGACCAAGTTGTCGATGCTAGGGAAGAAGTATTGATAGAGATGTCATTCAGAATATGATAATTCACGCATAAGCGTAAACTACCATTCTTTTTATTGACAAAAAGAATAGGACTAACCCAAGAAGAAGAAAATTGAGAAGAACAAACTTTGTTGTCCAATTGTTCCTTAGGTTGCTTCTGGTGCATAATGAGTTCACTAGGTTTGGATAAACCAATTGGTTAACATGTTTGAAATAGCAAGAGGTTGCTTGTCAAACTTATTGATATAACAGAGTGACTATGGTTGAGATGCTGGTTCATTAGAACTATTGAGAAATGGTGGATAGTTAGGATAGAAAGGACAAGATCCGATTGGGTTATAAGGCAACATTTCGTTCCCTAAAAATTTTATTAAATAGAGTTTCTACAATTTAGAAGAGATGACGTAGTTGATTTGGGCCTACTTTCCATTCGATACAATTTGACATTGTTATTATTGATCAAGATAGTCTCGTCGTGAATTTTCAACCCAAAGGTTTAATATTCGCGAGAGCAATCCTTATATTAATACACAGAGTTTCATCACAATGAATAACAATACAAAAGATTACACTCAAAACTGACACATAAAGAAATATTTAAGCTTTCAATCATTATTCTATATTTTTTTAAAAAAAAACTCTTTTATTTATCCAAATAATATTTAGTTCTATATGATGTGACTTAACATTGTGAGTTCTTTCCAAAGTAAGGTGATAAGGTGGACATTTTTCGGGTTCATAGGTATGGTCAGTTGTTACTTATAGAAGTAACTGGATAGTGACGGATCTAAAGTGGCTCAGGTATTTTCTGTGATTGCTAGTATAGCGAAGTCTTAATCTTGATTCATTTGTAGACAGTGTAGACTCAATCATAATTGCGGTGATGATAAACATTATGGTGTTAATTCTTTGGAGTTGGTCCTGACAAGGTTCCTACTGTCTAGCGTGAGTAGCATGGAAACAATAAGGCATTATTATCTTCGTGGTGGAGTTTGGTTATATATATAAGACTTAGAGAAGATTAGTAACTGAATTAGTATACAGGTGAGAAGTTCTACAGAGAGCAGAGGTAAGTTATACGGGAAGTTTTTAAATTCCAATCTATTTTCTGTTTATAAGTTGTCACATAAGCTTGGGCAATAATCCTCTTTCTAAAGGTTTAATCAACTAGGATATCTACATGTTAGAAGGGAAAAGATAGATATAGAGAAATAATTAAATTCTAAGTCTATCTTTTATAGAAGATAATGTTCTATTCAAGATCTCTTAGTTATAATTTCTTATTACTTTAAGGGTTGCGACATCGTGGAGTTTTTAACTTTATGCCAATCATTCACGAGTGCATCCCGAGGAGCAACACAAAAAGATTTCAACAAATCTCCATCAACAAAAGAACGCACCCTTAAACTACAATACAGAGAAATTCTAAGGTTTCTTCTTAACTTAGTAGTACATGGTTTTTAAAACAAGTTTGGATGTATTGTCTAAGCTACTTATAACTTTAGGGGACATTGCCTCTTAAGGTAGACTACTTGGCGTCGATTTTCTTCGAACTCTTGCATCACTTGCTAAGGATGACAATCCGAAGCTTCTACGACAAAGAAGAAGTTGACGGAGTGTCGCATTTGTCTTCCTGAAGTCGTTGGCGTGGATGAAGTAGTCTTCCTTGGTTGCATAGAGAATAATAATGATATATCACCGGCATCCTAAAGCTGGTGGCAGCGACACCCTATGTGTTTTAGCAATCAATAGGCCATTAAATTATTTTCAAAAGGATTCATTAGCAGTATTTAACATGAAGATAGATGAAAGGAAGAATCCTTATAGGAGGGTAAGAATATAGAAGTGAGGGAAGGAAAGTCCTATTGAAAGGAAAAAGTATATAGAGATATAAATAATTTCCTATGGAAAGAAAGAATATATAGAGATTCCAATTGGAAAGGAAAGATTTTATAACAGATAAGATGAGACAAGAGAAGGTTAATAACAGATATAGCAAACTTTCATTCCTAATTATAGAATTATCTATTTCAAAATTTTAAGTTTCATCTAACGGCCATTCTATCTAAGGTTTGCCTGCAGTCAGCATGGCTCTGATACCAAACTGTAAGACCCTCACTTTTATGCTACAGTGCAAACATAAAAGCAAGGTTCTAATGTGCATACTGTACCATTCCCATGATCAGTGGCTGGCACGCACAAAACACAATTTGGAATCACAACCATACAACAGTTTCATATTTTATTACAGCGGAAGTATTGATACAATATGACCGACAAGGTCGACTAAACATAGCCAAAAGAATCAGATGTCTTGTAGTTTGCCACATAATCCAAAGGCAACTGACAAGGTAAAGCCTTAGAAAGAAATGTTGTCAATAATCCCGTTTTCCTGCGTCGCAGTACCTGTCGAGGATTCCTGTCTAAAAACAACAATAATAGCAAGGGTGAGTACGCTATGCACTCAAGAAGACTTGTAGTGTTTGCAAAACCTGAAATATATGCAAGCTGAATAGAAAGTGGGTTTCTACGGTTGTTTTGCGTAAAGCGAAGATTTGAATTGTAAATACTGAATAGTAATGGAAAGCATAAACTGAATTTAAAACAGTTTGATAAGTAATCAAAATATCAAGTATTGACAGAAATAACAATAAATTACTCACGGCCCTTTTGTGAGTAAAGATTACGGAAAAGACCCTCCATGGTCTTATACGAGTAAAAATATCAATATCTGACATTTAACAAATGTGAATCATTTTCCAAGTCATTTGATCAAGAGTTTTTAGAAAATAGAAAACAACTAACTAATGCTGGTTAGCCAAGTCGTCCATGACCGTGGACACGGCTATTCGAATAGTTTCAGACTCTGCAGAGTTGTACAGCTTTACCCACAAGATATGTCCTCCCTTTGTGGCAAGCGCATTTAACACACTTCCTTTGGTGTGCCGCCAGAGAGTTCATAACGGAACCGTTCGATTACTTGAACCTTAACTTTGCACTAGCCCAATGACGTTACTCCTGACTATGATGGAAGCAAACAAACGGTGAAGCAATAGTATTCAGGAGCCCGCGGCTCAAATGGTACAACAACAGCCCCAATTGATAGCCAGCGACACTGCTACAACGGGCAGATGCCAACACCTCGGTGATGACACCTCCCTCGAGCAAACCTATCTCGGGAATGCCCGTGCTACAACTGCCTACCAATGTGCAAAGCTAATTCCCAAATAATTTAATAAGTTAAGACTGTCCCAGTCCAGTACTTGTGGATGTACGGTTTACTTGGATCATGCAACACTACGTTCGGTCCTCAAAGTGACATGGGCGATAACTCCACCCTAGCTACGTACACGTTAAAACATGTACAACCGGCTATTGCCAATAATCACCCACGTCAAAACAGTAGTTTTATTTTCATTTTTATCAAACTACCAGTATCCTTTACTGCTTAAATAAACCATAAAAGATTTCATAAGGAAAAGTGTGTGGGTGTAAATGTCGCTGACATTTTCTAAGCATCACTAAGCGAATGCAATTAATAATCGTTATATCCCATCAAGTATATGAATCTCCCCATACCTAAGGTTATCATGGAGCTTATGTCAACAATATTCAGGAAATCCTCCAATATGGGTTATAGCTACCATACAACAGAAAATAAGGATTTGCTAGAATATAAAGCATGCAGGCAGATTGTTAATCACATTTTAGTTGATTATGAAATCTGGGTTCAAAATGCTCAAAGGGGTGCTTGCCTTGCTATCCATTGTTTTCAGTGACGAAGTCGAAGACGTGATCCTGAAGTCGTCGACGACGAAGTCCGAGACGTCGGATTCTACACGTCGTATAACGGAAAAGATAGCAAATGGCAAATAACAGTTTCAATAAGGGCGAAAGGAAATCAGATGGAAATTCAACTGACAAACATTACACGAAACAAGCATGGGTCTTTACTACTGTTTAACAGTTTGAGGGCTGCATCGCACAGACACCTATTCCTTATGATTCATTCTTATTTTATTTTTACGAATTCAGGAAGCTAAGATTGTAAGGTTAAATACACTATAATTCATTTCCAGGGTATGAAGCTGCTTGTACTAATATTAATTAGTTCATAAAACTACAAGTGTGAGAGTAACTACAATTTACATGATTCAACTTATGCATATGCATTGATATTACAAATCTCAGGATGGGTCATGTCTTTAATAGGATTCAGATGCAAAGCATATTGTAATAGATGTGTTTATTAAGATAATCATGTCTTAGGGAATATTCCAAGGTCGATTTTTACAGGTATTGGAATTTATTGTTAATGTTTTATTTATTAAATGGGAGTATAAACAACCAGAGGCTAAATGTACAATAGGTGTAAGGTTTAGTTTACCTATGAGAACAAATTAGATTAGTATTAGATATACTCATCTTTGCAGCATGGAATGATTATGTTTTATAGATTGTATATAAAACTAGTTGAATATGTATGTTTACTCACATGTACTGTGATTATATTCTAAGTACATATATTATGAGGGTTTAATTATCTTTAACAAACTACTTAAATGTCTATGTATACATATACATTTGGAATAATTGAGACTTTGTAGACTTAAAATTTGTTTTATAAATCAAGGGATTGTATTTGGGTTTAATTACGTCTAGATATGCATCGGATATGAATAATATGATGATTAATTAAATTTTAATTACCTAGAATGATTTCAATCCTTAACAAAGAATATGTTAAGAATATATATATATTCATTTATTTATTTTTCTCCTCTTCTTCTCCCATTTCTTATTTCTTTCTTTCTTATCTTCTCCTTTTCCTTTTATTCCCCAATCTCTTGTTCTTCTTTTTCCCTGGCTTTGCCCTACCCGGTCGATTTGCTCACGCCGCGCCCCGGCTGGTTCCTGTCGCCTCGGTTTGCCCTCGTGCCGGCCGCGTGGCTCCTTCAGGCCTCCTCCTCTTTGGTCATCGCGCCCTACCGGCACCGACTTTCGTGGAGAGAAGCATTCGCCGTAGGGCCATCGCACAGGCTCCTTCTGCGCACCCTCTAACTGCTCGCGGCGCCGGTTGGTTTCGCCTTCCTAGGGGATAAGCCCCGCATCGCCTCTGGTTTCGCCTCCCCCCTTCTCTCCGATAACTGGTAACACTACTCTTGGTATTGCTTATTAGGTGAATCATAGTTTAGAGGCAGGGTTCATGATTCGGATTACTATTTGCTTGCACTGGCTTATCTACTGTTGATCTCTACTCCCTTTTCCTTTGCCGAATACAGCTAAATGTGATGCATGAACTTTAATACTCGAGTAATATCTTTGATGATCTACATGTGAAGCTCAGAGTAGTATTTGCATGCATATATAAAACTTTAGTGCAAGGACCTGTAGTATTTGCCCATAACACATACTTAAGTTGTTAAATAATGCTAACCAGATATATATACTTTAGTTAACATGTGACTAGCACTTCTCTTTGTGTTGGATTCCATTAAACTACAGAGAACAATATGTAATGGATTCTGTCGATCTGTTTTGTGTGAAATCCCAAAATAGTGAGTAATATTTGTGCTTGCTATTTATATGCTTATGCTTGGAATAGAGAAGGGACAAGGTCGCTTGACTGGAACACGTAGGATACATTCAAGCTTGATTTTGCCTTAACTGAATGATTGATTTGTGCTATGCACCGATGTATTATAATTCGGTTATACGTATAGTTTGCTTACCTGATTTGGTTACTTATCAGGATCAGTAATGATTCTAAAATATGGACTTAAGGCATGTTCATGGTGGCTTTGTTTTGTTTACATGGCAGACGATGATTTTGATGCCACTAATCGCTAAATGGCCAGCATTATATACTGACGGATCACGATATGGAAATACTTGTGAGAGGTTTCACAGTACTTTGTTTGAGGGTAGATTGGCTTAGGAGATGATAAATTGATTGATACTAAGCTATACTTGAAAGTATTTGAATGCTTAGGTAAAGCATAATGATAGAGGCTTCCTAATGACTTGTTTACATGGTAAATGATAGATTGATACCATGTCGGCTATAACTCATGGGTCTATGATGATTCATGTATTTTCAAATTTACGGGTTGGATGGCACCGCGACGAAGCCCTAGGCTTGCTTGTGTGCCGGGGGAGCACAAATAGCTTTAGGGAACGCACGGAGCAACCCCCAAGACATCTAAATAATCTGAGACCAATCTTTATTTGCCAAATATCTCGTATGTAGTTGATTTTGCTATTGTTATAACCATGCTTTGATATAAATGATTTGAAGGATTGAATCATTACCTCTGATGGAAAGTGAAATGGAGAGAAAATAAAATTGCTTCTAGTGACCGGATTGATCTCCTATCTTGGTGCTTGATTCTTGATCTAAAATTGGCCTTGTGAGAGGGCTACGCTTCTAAGCTTTGCTTTGGGGATTTGCCTCTGAAAGAATCCGACTATAATCCTCCTGGGGATTCATTTCTGCATGGGAGTGTTGTCGCTGGAATGGTTGGCTTTGTGATATCTCGAATGAGACTTGGTTGGTTTATATATAGTATGGTAAAGGGAGGTTCAATAGTGTTTGAAAGGGGCTTATTCTTTGCGGCTGGACTGAATAAGTATTCATTACCCTTGTCAGTGCAATGATTTTGGTTTGTGTGGCTGAAATGGTTCCTTGTAGCTTCTTACGAAAACGGTTGCCTTGGTTTTGTTAAAGTTGTGTTCAGGCTTTTGATTTCGGCTGGGTGGTTCTGGAGTTTTCAGTCGGCATGAATAGCCTGGAGACTTGCGTGGGCCTCTGAGGCTATCCTGGGGGATTTGGCTGGGGTGTTTTAATCTTGTGGCCTAAATAATTTTTTTTATTGCTACCAGCCTGGATTTAATGTCGTGGCTGAATCCAGAGCTTTCGGTTGGACAAAGCCTTATTCTCTGGTTCCCATGCTCCTGAAGCTTGAGGGTAAGTCGGTTGGTCCTGGGATGGGTTTTTCCATAATAAACAATGGTGGATTTGGTGGCCTGTATAGCCGGTTGGCCTGGCTCTAGCGACTTTTGGTTGAGTCTGGAATAGGTTGAGTTGTCCCTTGTGCACAGTGCTGAGATTCAATCTTATTTCACTGTGGTCTTACTATTTACTGTGGTAAAATATTTCTACTTCGCGATATTTCTCAAATACTCGCGTCTACGGTTTAACAGGTTTGTTAATTGCCGGATGATGCAACATCCTAATCGCGAGAGGAGCCAGATTGGCCCCCGGACAATCTAGGGTACCTCGTTGAGCGATCACTTGGCTGACGGCAACTCTTTCCCTTCTATTTATTGCATTTAATTTGACTCGTTTATTTTATTCTTTTACTTATACAAATGCAATTGAATATGCAGGTCTTCAGAAGCAGATCAAGACAGCACAGGAGCTGTAGTTTATAGTTTTGTATTTTAAAATGTAATCATTTATGTGATTGTGATTGCATATGTAATCGAATGATTGTATAAGTTGTATTCCATATAATTGTTGTATGTCATTATAAAGATTTTGTATTTCCTCTTTATTGTAATTGCGAACTACAATGTATCAATAAAATTTGTGTTGCAGTTCATCCTTTTGTAGTAATTACTTTTGATCAGTTGGTTTATCTTATCTTCTTACCATTTTCTCTTATAATTTTTTTTCCTTTCCTAAGTTCAGGAATTCAATTATCTTTTAACAGGAGCTTTTAAATTATTGAAATATAATAATAAATCAGATTTACATTTTAATATTTTATTTTTACTGTTTAGTAAACTTCAGGATGTTACACAGTCGAAGAGGAGTCTACACTAGCTTTGGAGGAGGAGCTCCAAGAGGAACCGTCTAACTAGGGAGCGAGCCCAGTCAGTTGCCTGTGGTATACTGGATGGCGCCACGAAGTTATCTTATTTTCCGCTGCTATTATTTCTCTTTTAATAAGTTTCGCCCTGCGAGGCGTATATTTGTAACTTGACCTTAAGGACAAGCAACCCCGTTTGGTTAACTACTTAAAGTACTTTATTATTTCGTTGAGTATGATTGTGATATTTACCAATGTTGAGACTGTGTGCACTAGCGCGTTCCTGGACTAGTGCTGAATACACAGATGGTCCGGATTTGCAGATTCGGATCCCGACATTCCTCCTACAAAACGGCTCTCCAGGATCCTAACTGGCTCAACGCTATGCTTGATGAGTTTCGTGCTCTCCAGCAAAATGGCACCTGGTCTTTGGTTCCCAAACCTCCTGGTGCCAACGTTGTAACCGGCAAATGGATTTTCCATCACAAACTGAACCCGGATGGCTCCCTCGCTCGCTACAAAGCTAGATGGGTTCTCTGTGGATTCACACAACAACCTGGTGTGGATTATGGCGAGACGTTCAGCCCTGTCGTCAAACCCGCCACCATTCGAACTGTCCTTAGCCTCGCTATATCTCACAACTGGCCTATTCGCCAACTTGATGTCAAGAACGCGTTTCTCCATGGTCACCTGGATTATTCAGTCACTCCACTCTGAGTTCTCCATGACTGATCTAGGGGATCTCCATCACTTTCTCGGCATTAATGTCCATCGCAATTCTTCTGGCCTCTTCCTCTCTCAACAATATGCCCTCGAGATTCTCGGTCGCGCTAACATGCTTCAGTGCAACCCTATCTCTACACCCATCGACACACGCTCCAAACTATCTATCTCTGATGGATCACCGTTTCATGATCCTTCCCTATACCGGAGTATAGCAGGTGCTCTACAATACCTTACTCTCACCCGACCTGACATCTCCTATCCTGTCCAACAAGCTTGTTTGTTCATGCATAAACCAACTACCACTCACTTCCAACTTCTCAAACGTATCCTTCGCTATGTCAAGGGTACCACACACTTTGGACTTCAGCTCTACACTTCCTCGAACACCGACCTTCTCGCATATTCTGACGCGGATTGGGCAGGATGTCCTCATACTAGGAAATCCACTTCCGGTTTTTGTATCTTTCTTGGTTCTAACATCATTTCATGGTCCTCCAAACGTCAACATACCGTTTCTCGAAGCCGAATACCGCGCAGTGGCCAATTGCGTCGCTGAATCATGTTGGCTCAGGCAACTTCTTACCGAACCGCATCATCCACCCAAACGTTCCACTCTTGTTTATTGTGATAATGTTAGCGCCATGTATCTATCTTCTAACCTAGTCCAGCACCAACGCACTAAACACGTGGAGATTGATCTTCATTTTGTCCATGACCGTGTTGCTTTGGGCGAAGCTCGTGTTCTTCACGTCCCTACCTCTTCACAGTTTGCAGATATATTTACCAAAGGACTGCCATCCAGTGTTTTCACCGAATTCAGGAACAGTCTCAACATTCGTCCACACGATGTTGTGACTGCGGAGGGGTGTTAAGTGTATATTCTTTTTGTTCCTAGTTTTGTGCTACCGTAGATCCGAGAGGCTCATCTCATGCACCTGCGCGTCCCCTGATTTGCGCTATGGCTGTTAGCCTTGATCGATTCCATCGGCTGCACAGGTGTACTGCTTCTCTGTGTGCCACTTCTCTCGTAGTATACCAGTATATGTACTCATAATTGAATGAGTGGTGTGCGCATGTATTACACCATTTAACTGATGGAATGCTAGGGGCAGTTTGCATCTGTTGAAAATAAGCTTGAGTCGTCCTACAACATTCCAGGCTATCTGTTTGCACCAAAATTCGGTAAATGCAGAAAACGGGAGGATTACGCACGGAAAGGAAGGAAATCGTGACCGACAAGGATTATATCCATAGAAAACAATCGGACAAAAGCCGATACAGATTCAGTTGCCGTATCGGAGCAGGACTCGGATCGGGCGGGGTGTATAAATCAGAGACCAGAGGGCGAAGAAAGGACAATCAATCCAACACACATCTACTACTTTTTACAGTTCCTTTTACATCGCTTTTCTTAGTCTCATAGATCTCTCTGTAAGTCGACGGAATCAGCATAGTTGCGCATCGCCGATTGCTGGTTTTAGCCGATTTCACCCAGGTTCGATCTGCTTTGTTTTGCTGCGCATCGCCTTCTCGAAGCCGATTTTACCTTGTATCCGGATTAACCATAACTGGTTAATCTAAGTTGTCCCCTAATCGGTTTCTCGCCGACTAGCGAAAAGCCGATAAGCGTTGCTTTATTGGCTTTGATCAAATTACAAATCCTACCTTGTCAATTTCAGGTCAAATTGACTGGCACGCTCTGCAAACCCGGCGTTTGTCTCGTGTGTTCGAGGCTGAAGATCCTGCTTCACATTTTTAGCGCGAACATATTTTGGCACGCCCAGTGGGACCGAAGAAATCAATCATGTCGTCTACCGATAAGCCCACGGCCACCGCTGATATCAACACAAATGCCATTATCGCACCTAAACTGGCCGATCTGACTCCCGAGCAGCGAAAAGAAGTTGAAGATCGGAAAGCAGCACTAGAAGAGATGATGTTACAGTGTTTCCAGAAAACACGCAGAGGGGTTACTCAAAAGAACGCACTCCCAACTATCAATCCTATTGGTGAAACACCATCTGATCTGGTAAGCCGATATGCCCCCGCTCAAGCCGATCTATCAAGCATGATCGAGCAATCTGTGCACCATGCACTTATCAATCAATCATCAGCTTTGGTGTTCACCTTAAAGCCGATGATCGAAAATAGTGTTAAAACGATTGCTCAGGAATTAGCTGTTTCAGGGAGTTTGTTAGATCCGCTACAACCAATCCCAACATACCCAGCATATTCCATACCATTCAATACCAACGCGGTGAATGTATCGGCTCCAGCAACTCATACAATGCCAATCCAACCAACCGTGTTGAAGCCCAGCTCACATAAGGGCGGAGTAGTACATTACCATGGGCATACCGATGGGGCACAGGTGAATAGGCCAGGTACGTCCAACATGGTCCCCACAAGTGGGAACGGGTTATCGGCCCATCGGCCGATTGAATTAGATCAGGCTCTTCCGTTTCAAGGAAACACAATTAAACACTCAACACCACATAGGGTGATACCGTACAGTGAACCTTTTTTACCTACAGTCGATGCACTGACTGTTGGAAATCATGAGTTTAATCCTATACCAAGACCTACGGTACGGATGGGATAAATGACCGAGTTTGCACTCGGGGGGCAGGATATAAATAACGACAATTGGCAATATCAGGCCATACCACAGGCCGATAATGTTAATTGGGCAGAACAAATCGCTGCAGTATTAAGGGAACAATTCGGTTTGCAACCTAAGGGAAGGGTAATCGGCTATAGAAAGCCATATCCCGATTATATAGATCGTATACCATACCCTCATAACTATAGGATACCAGACTTTGCCAAATTTTCAGGAGATGATTCCACCACCACCATCGAACACGTCGGACGATTCCTGGCTCAATGCGGGGAAGTTGCACAGTCCGACGGACTGAAAATTAGGCTCTTTCATTTATCACTATCTGGAGCGGCGTTCACGTGGTTTACCAATTTACCCCCAAATTCGGTCCAACTCTGGAACGATTTGGAAAGCCGATTTCATGAATACTTCTTTTCTGGGACTACGGAACTTAGGATTTCCGATTTAAGCGCAAATCCGTAAATACGGCGAATCGGTTTCTGATTACGTAAAGAGGTTTAGAGGTGTAAGAAACAAATGTTTTAGTGTAACGCTTCCCGATGATCAATTGGCCGATCTAGCATTTCAAGGGCTAATTCCACCATTAAAAGAGAAATTAGCAGGACAGGAATTCTCCGATTTGGGTCATTTACTCCATCGCGTATCGGTACAAGAAAGCCGATATTTGGAGAATAAAGGATTCAAAGATAAGTTTAGAAGTAATGAGAAGGCAAAAATAAATATGGTGGAATACAATTGAAGTGATAGCTCTGAAGACGGTGAAGTCGACATAAACATAGCCGAGTGGAATAAAAATGCTAAAAAGCCACTCGTTTGCTCTTTACTCAGACCAACAAAAAATAAGACAGAAGTCAAATATTCATATGACATATCAAAATGCGATAAGATATTTGATTTATTACTACAGGAAAAGCTTATAAAATTACCAGAAGGGCACATCATTCCATCGGCTGATGAAATTAAAAAGCGAAGGTATTGCAAGTGGCACCATTCCTTTTCGCATAACACTAACGATTGTAATATTTTTCGACAGCAGATCCAATCGGCTATTTCTGATGGACGATTGAAGTTCGCGGAAGAATCGGCTATGCAGATAGACACAAACCCTTTCCAAGTTAACATGGTCCAAAGGTTGCTCACGGAAAGGAAAGGAACCCATGAAAGAAGACATCAGGCCGAATAAAAATGTTGAAGTCCGATCAAAAGGGGATGACACGGTGCAAATCACTATCGGCTCAATACAAATAGAAGCCGATAAGGATGGGCAAAATTCAAGAACTGTTAAGCCAAAAGGGAACCCTGAAGTTGGCCGGTGGTACAAAGCAGAAAGAATTCCAAGGAGAACGAACTTCAAGCCAAAGCCAACATTCTCGCAGCTTTTGGGAAAATATGAAAAGATAAGTCACAGACGAAAGTACGAAAAAACTCGACCAGATAATTATTATCGGTCAGATAGCTTTTATTAGTCGAGAACCAAAGAGGAAGAGCATCGGCAATGTCCCTTTTGGCAATTTTGCTTGGAAAGAGGAATGACTTTGCCTTCAGTGACATCATGTCCGATGCAACACTTGATTGAAAATCGACAGAACCAATCGGCTAGAGACAGGTTATCTAGGTCGGTCCATGATCGGCTAGGCGATAAAAGACCGGTTCATGAAAGGTTGTCGATACCAGAACAAAAGGGGGTTTCAAGAACACAAGAGGTAGCCACCTTTGACAATACCACCAAGACTGAATCTGACGGTGAGATAAACAACCTGGCTGGAAAAATCAGAAGGCCGATCGAGCCTAAACCTAGATGGTGCCCTTCGGGTCTTAGCAAGTCGCAACGAAGACGGCTTCAACGGCTAAAAACCCAGGAGGAAAGGGAAGCCAACAGGGAAAGAGAGAGAGATCGGATGTTTAGTAAGTTGAGACCAATACCAGCTAGGAGGCAAGAATGGAGAAGAAAAGAACAGGCCGATAGTGATTCTGATCAATCGGTCGATTCTGGGTCCCCAATGATCCGAGATGACACACCACCAATGGACGTCAATATGGTATTCACCTTGCCAGCCGAATTCAGAAAAGGAGAAGAATCGGCCGAAGAGGCGTTCGCTCAATTATGCCTTGGTGCATCGAGATCTTTGTGTTCGAGAAGCCTCAAAATGCGATCGGCATCTAAAGCCGTTATATCTCAAGGGTCATATCAACGGCGACCAATATCACGGATGTTGGTCGATGGTGGAAACAACGATCAACCTCATGCCTCTAAGTACTTTTAAGAAATTGGGAAAAGCCGATGAAGACCTGATCAAGACGAATATGGTACTGAATGATTTCACAGGAGACCCTACTGAAGCCAAGGGTGTAATGATGACGGAATTGACAGTCGGTAGCAAGACATTACCAACTGCGTTCTTTGTGATAGAAGCTAAAGGTAATTACAGTGTGCTCCTTGGGCGGGATTGGATCCATGCTAATTGTTGCATACCATCCACGATGCATCAAAAATTGGTACAATGGAAAGATGATGCAGTAGAAGTTGTATCGGCTGATACATCGGCTCACATCGCCATGGCCAGTCCCGATACTAATTGGCCCCATGAAGAAGCCGAATGCATATCAGGGAAAGTTTTGGACGACTGTGACTTCATTTGCATCGAGAAGTTAGGATTCAAGCCGATCAGTGTTAAACCTAACACGTTTGATCGAACAAACGAAGTTGTTAGAAGATGGAGTCCAAAGCAATAGCAAGGCTGCAGGAAAAGATGAAAGGCTATCGGCAAGAAGAATACGAAGAAGCCATTGAAGATTTCGAAGAAGAGAGAGGGCAAGGCTTCACATCTGCCGATTTGCTTGAAGAAGTTGATATCGGAGAAGGAGATGGGAAAAGACCAACGTTTGTAAGTTCTAGGTTGGATCCAAACTACAAAGCAAAGTTGGTCGAGTTACTTAGAAAGTACAAAGATTGTTTCGCATGGGAATATTATGAAATGCCAGGTTTAAGCCGATAACTCGTCGAACATCGGCTACCTATAAAAACAGGTTATCGACCGTTCAAACAACATCCGAGGCGATTCAATCCTACATTGTATGACGCCATAAAAGAAGAGGTAGGACGATTATTAGAGGCCAAGTTTATTAGACCTTGTCGATACGCTGAGTGGGTCTCAAACATCGTCCCTGTGAAAAAGAAAAATGGTAAGCTTAGAGTGTGCGTGGATTTTAGAGATCTAAACAAAGCCACGCCCAAAGATGAATACCCGATGCCTATAGCCGATATGCTTATCGATGCTGCATCCGGGAATAAAATCATAAGTTTTCTTGACGGAAATGCCGGATATAATCAAATATTCATGGTGGAAGCCGATATACCCAAAACAGCCTTCAGATGTCCAGGGGCCCTAGGGCTTTACGAATGGACTGTCATGACGTTCGGCTTAAAAAACGCCGGTGCCACGTACCAGCGCGCCATGAACCACATCTTCCATAAACTAATCGGCCATTCCGTGGAAATTTACATCGACGATGTCGTTGTGAAGTCCAAAGAAGATTGGCAGCACTTGGCCGATTTAGAAAAAATGTTCGAAAGCACAAGAACATATGGGTTAAAAATGAATCCACTCAAGTGTGCCTTCGGAGTATCGGCTGGACAATTCCTCGGATTTACAGTGCATGAAAACGGAATCGAGGTAAATCAGGCAAGGGTCAAGGCAATAGTCGATACCAAACCACCGGCGAATAAAAAATAACTACAGGTGTTGATCGGCAAAATCAATTATCTACGGCGCTTCATTTCGAATTTATCTGGTCGAATTCGTGCCTTCACACCATTGCTGAAATTAAAAGCCGACCAAGAATTTGTATGGGGGGATGACCAACAAAAGGCTTTTGATGACATAAAGGGCTATCTGATGAAACCGCTTGTGTTGGTTGCACCAAAAATCGGTAAACCTTACAAGTTGTATATATCGGCAGAAGGGGACACAATAGGAGCAGTCCTGACGCAAGAATCCGATGGAAAGGAGCAAGCTATATTCTATCTGAGTCGACGGTTATTGGATGCAGAAGTTAGGTATCCCCTTATGGAAAAACTATGTTTATCTTTATATTTCGCTTGCACTAAATTAAGACACTACGTTGTGACATCAGAGTGTGTGATAGTGTGTAAAACCGATGTAATTAAATACATGCTTTCCGCGCCAATTCTATGAGGTCGGCCTGGTAAGTGGGCATATACTTTAACCGAGTTTGACCTAATTTACGAATCAGCTAAAGCTGTGAAGGGACAAGCGATAGCCGATTTCCTCACGGGAAGCGCTACATTAGTGGGAATAGCCGATGTCACCCCTTGGCAGTTATATTTTGATGGGTCTGTTTGCCAGGAGGGTGAAGGCGTCGGAATAGTGTTAATATCACCCAAAAAACAGTGCTTTGAATTCACATATCGGCTGAACGAGCGGTGTTCCAATAATCAAGCCGAATATGAAGCACTATTAAAGGGGTTGCAATTATTGGAAAACATCGGAGTAAAAGACGTAGAAACCTTCGGGGACTCGATGTTGATTGTACAACAAATCAAAGGGGAGTACCGATGCAATGATGAAAAGCTAGCCCAGTATTTGCACCAATGCCTCCAGATCATCGAAGATTTCACAACATTCTCCATAAAACACATTCCCAGAGAGGTCAACGGTAAAGCAAATTTTTTAGCACAATGGGCATCTGGTTACAAGAGTAAAAGCCGACAGGCATCAATCGAGCTAGACAATTGGCCGATTATGTGCGTACACCCTGTCGACTGGAGAACAGAAATAAGAAATTATTTGCTGGATCCTTCTAAGCCGACTGAGCGAAAAGTCCGGCATAAAGCACTCAAATATGTTCTGTTAGACGATGTGTTATATTTCCAAACTATGGAAGGCTTGTTACTGAGATGTTTAGGAACGAAGGAAGCCAATATAGCTATAGGAGAAGTCCATGAAGGAATTTGTGGATCTCATCAATCGGCCCATAAAATGAAATGGATACTAAGACGGACGGGGTATTTTTGGCCAACAATGCTTGAAGATTGCTTCAGGTACTATAAGGGATGCCAAACATGCCAAAAGTTCGGCAATATACAAACAGCACCTGCATCGGCTTTACACCCAACCATTAAGCCATGGCCGTTCAGAGGATGGGGTATAGATATTATCGGCAAAATATTTCCGCCGTCCAGTAAAGGCCATAAGTTTATCCTTGCGGCCACTGACTACTTCTCAAAATGGGTTGAGGCTATACCGCTCAAAAAGGTCACTAGCAAGGAACTAATCGGCTTCGTAAATGAGCATATCGTCCATCGGTTTGGAATACCCCAGACAATCACAACCGACCAAGGGACGGTATTCATGTCTAGAGAATTTCAGGACTATGCAAAAAGCATAGGTATCAAATTGCTCAATTCTTCACCCTATTACGCTCAGGCTAACGGACAAGCCGAGTCATCAAATAAAACTCTGGTAAAGCTGATAAAGCGGAAAATAGAGGAAAAACCAAGAAGTTGGAACACAGTGTTATCAGAAGCCCTATGGGCCTATCGGTTATCGTACCATGGGACAATTCAATTATCCCCATTTCAGTTAGTGTATGGACAAGAAGCCGTCCTGCCTGTCGAAATCAATATTAATTCAGTTAGGATAATCCAGCAGGACAACCTACTAGCCGACGATTATCATCAGGCAATGCTTGATAATTTAGATGACTTGGCTGAATTAAGATTAGTCATATTAGATCGGCTCATAAAAAACAAGGAAAGGGTAGCACGGACGTACGATAAAAAGGTGGTACCAAAATCCTTTAATCAAGCCGATTTGGTATGGAAAACGGTGTTGCCGATCGGGTCTAAAGATAGCCGATTCGGAAAATGGTCCCCAACATGGGAAGGGCCTTATAAAATAAATCGGCCAGTCGGCGGTAACTCATACATCCTCGAGACATTGGATGGGCTCGCGTGCCTAAAGCGATCAACGGAAAGTATTTGAAGGGTTATCACCCCAGCATTTGGATCGGATCCTAATAACAAACAGAAATAGTTGAAAGTAAAACGCAACTACTTGATAAAAGATCGGTTACACAGCCGATCTATTTACATCATCCAAAAGTAGCCCATAAGACCTAGATCGGTTACACAGCCGATCTTAATATATCACCCAGATTTAAAAGTTAATCAAACCCCGAAAAAGAATTACAGCCCTGATCCAGGCAGACGAGCCCCCAAGCCAGATATGGCCCCCGCTGCTTTTGCAATTATGTCCTGGACGTTATCAACGATGCGTCTGTCATCTGCCGAGTTTCCCGGGATTGCCTTTATCTTGGCCGATTGATTTCTCACCGCAGATACCATGTCACTTAGGTCTTGTTTTTTAGCAGACAAAGAAGCCGAGGCGGAAAGAGAGGTCTGGAAATCGGCCAACTGTTGGATCACCTTGGCTAACTGATCCTCCAAAGACTTCTTCGTGGCCTCTAGTTTTTTCTGTTCTGTCTGGGCCGATTTAAAACTAGAGAGACCTTGATCATATTGCTGTTTTTTGGCTTTTGTATCGGCCACCAGCTTGTCTAAAGCTTTCTGATCGGCCTGCTGGGTTTCACGCTGGGCGATCCTTGACCTGGCAGCTGCGACAACATCCCTTTGAGCATCCAGGTGGCATACGTCCAAAAGGGCCTTCATAACTTCCGCTGGGAGATCGGCTTCTACGGTACTCATGGCCGTCCTCAGAGGTTGCGTATCGGCTAGAAGGATAGCTTCATGCCGCATGACTTCGTGGAAAAGACTGTTAAGTTTCTCTTGCATCCCCGGGGCGGAAGTCACGGCAGCCGACACTCCTGCAGCGGCATCGATGATCTGCTGGACGTCAGCTGGATAATCATCGGTGGCTAGAATCTCAGGATCGACCAGTTCATCTAATGAAAATCCCAGCAAATCGTCCGGATTCTGTGAGAGCGTCGGAGAATCTGGCACATTGATTATTGTGGGCGCAACCACAGGCGTCGGGGGCAGCAGGGGCGGAACAGCCGATGAAGTACCTTGGACGTCGGCCGACGCACCAGCCACTTGTGTTGACACCCTTGGCTGACCAGAAAAGAAATGGTGATCAAAAAAACGGGAAGGTACCAGTCATAACCAGCGTCGGGAATACGTACCTGGGTTGTTGATCGACTTGGGGAATGATCGGCTGATTGTTCCACGAGCGCGGGTGACGTTCTGGCAGTGGTTCTCTTTTTCCTCTCTGATCAAAACATGGCATTACGAAGCTAGGAGTAAAATTAATGAAAACCGACAAACACTAGCGACTTACTTGCGGGGCGACGCTGGGTGGCCAGATCCGATAAGGATGGACTCCGGACACCCATGGTGCCCGAGACATATCCGGTAAGGCCCGTCGACTGGCCAGGGCGGCGTTGACCACTGCTGGAACGATTCTGCTGGTCACCTGCTGCCACTGACACGTTCTGCAGTAGTGGAATATTTCAGTACAAGCCAATCAAAACGTTCAAATAAGGTGAGCCTAAATTACAAGTATTAATACCTCTACGTTAATCGATGAATTGGTATAACCCGAACTCTCACCAGAGTCATCGGAGGGCACCGTCGGCTCATGATAATCAGGCAAGAATAAAGAAACAATAGCCGACGGTGACCTATCCATCAGGGGCGCATCGGATACGGAAGACCACCATTGCGAAAACGAAAGTGACCGACGAGAGTTTAAGAAGAAATGGGGTAAAGATATTATTTGAAGATCATCGGCCACTTCAAGCAAGATTTCTGCGGCGGTTTGATTGGTCACCCGAGCTCTAGGTTCAACACAGTGCAGCAAAGGGAAGGAAGGGATTGTTTGACCAAAGCCCAATTGCCGGGAATAGACCGTTGGATGGTAGAACTCGTAAGATGGCTGAAATGTTCGGTTCCTAGTGTTCAAACCGACATGAATCACGCAAGGGGATATGAATAGCTTGTACAAATCAAGCGTAGGTTGAGGCATCAAAGAGCTGTCGACATCTAATTGGAGAAAGGAAGGATATAGAAAATCGGCTAAGTCGGTATAAGGGAAAAAATCATGCTGACCAAAGGATGACCGGTCCAAAGTGAGGAAAAAGGAGAAGTACTTGTGGAAACTAGCGGAAGTCATTTTCAGCTCACCCGCGGACTGCATTATGAATTTTTCCCCATAAGATCGGCTAGCTCAGAACTGGGGTTCTACGGTTTCAGGGCAATCTTCACGGGGAAAAGCCGACTGGCCTTGGGGACTGGAGAGAATAGATCGATTAAAGATACAATAAAGCCAGAGTTGAATGAACCATAAAGGTCCCCCTATGTTGCCCACTACAAAGTCGGCAAAACCGGAGAAGAGTCGACTCCTGATGACATGCATCATATAATAGACAGATCCCAGAAATATTTTTCCAAGGGCAAGCCGACGCCCCTCTACCAATTGTTCAGCCATAAATTGGTAGGTTTGAGTAGGACCGAGGGAAGCACCACAAAAAAGGAACCTATCAAGCCAAAGATTGAGAAAAGCTACGTGTTCCTCGTCCGATACCGGCCCGGTGATTTTGTTGTTATTTTGGATATACTCACGCCACCCTTTCCCCTTTTTCTGGATCAACTTATAACGAGATTTGCCACTAAAAGCCGATAACAGATCGCCATCAGGCCTAAGGCAGCAGAGCTGAGCAACATCAAGAAGGGTTGGGCCGATAGGACCGGTTCGGAAGAGGAAGGCATTGAACGAATCAGACCAGAAGTAACAAGCGGAGGCTACTAAGGGTTCATTGGCTTCTGGGTCGGCTAAACAAAGAGGAAGACATTCGGCTATCCCCATTCTCTCCCACTCCGCACTTTTTTGAGCCGATATTCTTATGAACCACGACCTCCATCCTTTTAGGGCTGTTGGCCAGGCTCTAAAACTTTTTCCCCACTCCTTTATATTTCGCCCAGCAGCCGATAAAGGGAGCCTGGGAATTTCCTCATTAATCACCACATCAGACCCCGTGGTGCCTATCGGCCCTAGAAAAATTGACTATTGCTATCAGGGATTGGGAGAAATACCTGGGAATGGTCCATTTCAGCCGATTTCAAACAAATCAAGGGAACAGAAAAAGCCGATTGTCGAAGAGGTGAGAACTCGGAGGCATGAAAATGACCGTGGGGGTCCCTCATATTTATAGCATGGTGAAAGAGGTGAACGAGCGGGAACCGTTTCTTGCATTTAAAACGCATGGAGATTTTTACGGCGCCATTAATGGGGAAGTTACCGAGGTGGATCTCAAACGACAAGTCGATTATGGAAAAGAGGCAATAAGATTTTTGAAAAATAGCAAGTTATCTTTCAAAAATGGGGGGCATATGTTTGCACCAAAATTCGGTAAATGCAGAAAACGGGAGGATTACGCACGGAAAGGAAGGAAATCGTGACCGACAAGGATTATATCCATAGAAAACAATCGGACAAAAGCCGATACAGATTCAGTTGCCGTATCGGAGCAGGACTCGGATCGGGCGGGGTGTATAAATCAGAGACCAGAGGGCGAAGAAAGGACAATCAATACAACACACATCTACTACTTTTTACAGTTCCTTTTACATCGCTTTTCTTAGACTCATAGATTTCTCTGTAAGTCGACGGAATCAGCATAGTTGCGCATCGCCGATTGCTGGTTTTAGCCGATTTCACCCAGGTTCGACCGCTTCGCTTTGTCGCGCGACGCCTTCTCGAAGCCGATTTTACCTTGTATCCGGATTAACCATAACTGGTTGATCTAAGTTGTCCCCTAATCGGTTTCTCGCCGACTAGCGAAAAGCCGATAAGCGTTGCTTTATCGGCTTTGATCAAATTACAAATCCTACCTTGTCAATTTCAGGTCAAATTGACTGGCACGCTCTGCAAACCCAGCGTTTGTCTCGTGTGTTCGAGGCTGAAGATCCTGCTTCACATTTTTAGCGCGAACACTATCAAAGAAGATTCCGATGAAGAAATGGAAATTGATGAGAATGACGTCGAGAAACCCTACAATCATGAAAATATGGTAACATCTCCTGTTATATTACAGACTTCAATGGAGATAAGTGCTGGCACTTCACATGTTGATTCATTTGATGGGGACAAGAATTTGATGCCTACAAAAAGGTCGTGTTCTGATGCTAATAAACATAGCAGTGGTATCGACGGCTGAGGTGGCAAGTGCAAGTTAAATCTTGCTGCCAGTATACAGAGGGGACTTCAAGTCATTGAAAGTCACCAAAACAATGGTGCATGGAGGAGAGCATCAATTGGGTTCAATGCTAGAGTTGTGGATATTCAGCCTTGTAAGGTTGATGTAGCTATTCAGACTGATCCCGAAGAATCTCATGCAAGAGATAACTCTCTGAGAGGTGCTTCTATGCTCTTCCTTCTAGTATAAGTTGCACAAATCTTGAAGCAAACGAAGGGATAAGTAATCACCATCTACCCTTCATTCATGCTTTAATAGTTGTGCAACTTTTAAAAAGAAGAGCATAGAAGCACCTCTCTAACTCTCTGGCTCTAATTCCTACTTGTATACTTGAGGCTTCTGCAAATGGGAGCAAGGATCCTGATGCTTGCAGGAATCTGCAATTAGCACCAGCTGATGAAGCAATACCATCTGATGATCTAATGCAACAGAAAATTCTGGAAGTAAGTTTAATCAAAAGATGTTGGTATGTGTTTATACATCAGTTGCTTTTGTTGTAATAGCAGCAGTTGTATTTAACTTTTGTCTGTATAGGCTGTGGAGAAGGTCCTGGCTGGAGCCATCAGGCGAGAGATGGCACGTGATGAGCAGTGTTCAAAGCAAGCTATAGAAATTCAACAGCTAAATCGTTTGGAAACAGTAAACTATTTTTTGCCCCCTTAACCATTTTGCTTTTGTAGGTCCAACAATATAAACATGAACGCGAATGCAATGCAGTAATTGCACAAACACGGGAAGGAAAAATTGCGAGGCTTGAAAGTTTGATGGATGGAACTTTACCGACCGAAGAATTTATACATGAGGAGTATCTGTCTCTTATGGATGAGCATAAGGTTATCTTAACTTTCCAGTTTCCATTTCTTTTCCTGTATGAACAAACCATGTTTCCTTTCCTTTTTAAGTCGGCAGTTCATTTACTTATGAGCTACATTCCTTGAACTGATAAATGCAGATCTTCCAGAAGAAATATGACAATCACCCTGAAGTTCTACGTGCTGAAATTAAGCTAAAGAGGCTCCAGGAGGAATTAGAGATGTGCAGAAATTACATGGATGAGAGAAGTTTTGCAGGAGGAAATACAAGATCTAAAAAGCCAGTTGCATTATATGCTTTCATCGTCCGCGTCAATTCGTAGGCTCTGGCCTCCACTGCAATTGTCTCAGGGAATTAATCCTTCACCTGGAACAAAAGATGGTGATGGTGATACTAATGTTGTGGACTCTCCCTATTGTGCTGAAGCTGAGAGTAAATGGTTTAGTCTCACAGAAGAGCTTAGAGTTGAACTTGAAGCACATAAATCACTTGTTGGAAGGTTGCGGTTGGAATTGGAGTCAGAGAAAAAATGTTCGGATGAAGTTAAGGAGGCATTGCAAACAGCAATGCAGGGACATGCTAGAATCTTAGAGCAGTATGCTGAACTTGAAGAGAGGCATATTGGTTTGCTTGCGATCCATAGGAAGATCCGTGATGGTGTTGAAGATGTGAAAATTAGAGCAGCAAAAGCCGGTGTCAAAGGAGCCGAATTACGGTTTATCAACTCCCTTGCAGCTGAAATGTCAGTCCTGAGGGCAGACAACAAAGGCCTTCAGGACCAGCTAAGCGATACTGCTGAAGCTGTTCAAGCAGCTGGTGAATTACTTGTACGATTAAAGGAGGCTGAGGAAGCGGCAACACTTGCCCAGGTATGAATTTCCCACGTTGCTCAGACCTAAGTACATTTCAATAGACATAACAGTACGATGCTTGGAATGTGCTAGATCTAGATAGTCGAGAATTTTACTACAGAATCTATCAATTTGGGATGTCACCAAACTTTGGGATGAAAATGCGTATTGAGATTGCGAATACACTGTTGTAATTTGTAAATGAGCATCTCAAGCAGTTACATAGTTCTCCTGATTTTTCTAGTGTAGTAAAACAAGCTGTCTCTCTTTGTTGCAGAAGCGAGCCTTGTTGGCAGAGGAGGAGACGGAGAAAGCCTACCAGGAGATCGACAACTTGAAAAAGAAGTACGACCAGGAAATCCTCGCGCTAAATCAGCGTCTCGCCGAGTCCTCCCAGCGTGAAGACGCCACACAGCCTGCCGCATCTGGCGACCTCGACACCGCTAGGTATGACGCGGCTGCTAGCCCCGCCGACCAGCAATGGCGGCCAGGGCGGATCATTCGTGGGCTGTTTGGTTGGCTGTATCTTGAGGGAATTGGCTCTGAGGATGTAATATTTCACTGTTGGTTAGCTTCTGAGGTCCTGAGCTAGGCTCCCACGATGCAAGTTGCCCATGCCAGGGGCGGACCCACCAGTGGGGCAGCTTGGGCTGCTGCCCCACCTATAATTTATTAGGTCCAGGTATTTTGTATATACTGCATATGCTTAAGCCCAACAAATTTGAAAGCTGGAACGTTGCACCAAGCAAGAAACGCAATAAGATTGCCAACAATTGGATGAATGACTTAATGGTTTGCTATACGGAGAGAGATCTTCAAATCACTTAATGATGAAGCCATCATCCGACGATTTCAGCGCTTCAAAACTAGGAGAATACAATTGCCTCGTCCCTCACCAATTGTTAACTGAGTGGTATGTTGTCTATTTGCTAATTCTTCTTTGACCGTATTAGTTGAACTTTATATTTATGCTTCTTTAATATTACTATTGTTGTTACGGTACATTACATTCTTTTTAACGTTTTAATATTACTTTAAACCTGCCCCCCTATGATTTCTTCCTGGGTCCGCAACTGGCCCATGCCAAGGTAATCTGTCCTGACTGTCTACGGTATGGTTGATCGATCGGGATACATGCACGAACCGCCATTCCATGGATTTAAATGAGCCACGCGAAAAGATTTCGGTTGCGGGCTTATCGTGGCGCCTCCGCGCCTGCCTGTGCCGCTACAGGGGCGGTCGCTCTCGCTCGCTCGCCTCTGCACTGCCGGGCCGTACGCGCAGTTATGGCCGTCCCCAACCTCCCCGGTGTGTGGTCCCCTCAGCCGAGCCACCGAAGGAGCCTCACAAGCTGCTGTGTAAGGCTTTGGGTGGCGATGCTATCAGTGCGTGAATGAGCACGAGGCTTGTCTTTCTTGCATTCTACGAGAGAGGTTTGCGTTGCTTGGAGCGTCCAACGATGTGACCGTCAGGGTCTCAGCCATAGTTATCAGTACCAGCAAGACCGGTATGTGCCGTTTCGATATTTAAATCCGTACAGTATTATGTATCGTACCGGCCTCGATACTGGTTAATACTGGTCATATTAGTCCAATACCGTCCTAATAGTTATCAATACCGGTCATGTTGGTGGAATTGATAATATGGTCTATTAAATTATATGTTATATTTGATATTACTACTATGTGTTTGGAGTAATATTATAAGCAAATTTTGGTGTGTATATAATTAAACATGTGTATACTTATAAATATATACATTTATACTAAACTCGAAACGGTATGCCGGTACAGACTAGTACCAGAGTGTACCATTCCAAGAGCCAAACCGGTACTTCCGGTACAGTATTGATAAGTACGGTCTCAACGGAGTATCAAATCCTAGCCTACATCATGTCGACGTTGTAGACATTGTAGAGACTGATACTTCGGTGACATGATCTAGAGTTGGCGAGAGCAAAGAGAAAACTATCAATCCCAGCTCGTGTAAAACTCACTAGGAAGATAAGGCGCGGCGCACGCCGCGCCGCATGAACGAAAAAATAATTTTGCGTTTTTTTTCTAGAGAAAAAATAGACTTCAACGTATTTTTGATTTTTTTTAGGCTCGAGAAACCTTAGAGACCGAGCCGAAAGAAAAGTACACATATTTTTGTTGACGAAAATATTTTTTTTTGAAAAAACGGAGAAAGGACCTGGGCCCGTAAGCACGGTGCACGCCACGTGCGTGAATGAAAAATGATTTTGTTTTTTTTTCCGGAGAAAAATGATTTTGCGTTTTTTTTCGGAGAAAAAAATTGACCTAGACTTATTTTCAATTTTAGGCTCGAAAAACCTTAGAGACCGAGCCGGAAGAAAGGTACACATCTTTCTGTTGACGAAAATATTTGCTTCGGAAAAACGGAGAGAGGACCTTGGTCCGTAAGCGCGGCGCACATCGCGCGCGTGAACGGGAAATGCTTTTGCTTTTTTTTCGGAGAAAAAGTAGACTTAGACGTATTTTCAAAAATTTTGAAGGCTCAAGAAACCCTAGAGACCGAGAAGAAAAAAAAGTACACATCTTTCTGTTGGGGAAAATATTTTTTTCGGGGAAAACAGATAAAGGACATAAACGTAAGAGATGAGGACATGTTTGCTATATTTTTTGGACCTGATCGCTATCCCGAATAATTAGAAAAGGGCTCATTCGATATTTGTACTCAGTCGGGGGGTTTTTCGTAAAGTAACTAACCAGGGGCTCGAACGCAATTTTGAAAAGGTTTTATGCCCTCACAAAAAATCACGGAGGACCTATATGTAATTCATAGGGATCTATGCGTAATTAAAGAAAAGGAACATGGGTTTTCGCAAATTGGCAAGGGGGTGACGTGAAGTCTCTCTTCGGCCTCCAAAGCTAGGCACTATAAGGGATTTACTATGCAACTCATTTTAAATAAATGCGACAAGATTGAAATAAAATTTTATTGTTTTTAATCCTTTCCTTTAATTAATACATTCACTTTTACTTTTTGACTTAAGAAAAAAGTTGATATTGACCATATTTACTTTAGTGTAAATATCTTGTTACTATTCTACTTTTACACTTTCACTTCTTACCTCTTTACCATTTTGGCAAAATCGATTAGTACTTTTTCTCTTTACTTTTTACCAAATTCAATTATTACTTTTCTTCTTGAAACTAAGTCCAAAATAAAGAGTAAAAATTTATAAATTTTGATTTCTGGCCCAAACAAGATTTTGAAATGCACATTTTCTTTTAGACCACTTTTTAGGATGTTACAGAAGGCAAGTTATGCTTTGATCATATTGATCCTATTTGTGAAAATTATATTGATTCAAATATTGCATGCTAATGTAATTAGAATTGTTTGAATAATTCTGGGAATTAGTTAAATGCCTAATTGTTGTATGTCACCTTGTCGTATATAATTGTATGCCATGAATTCTTTGTCACCCTAGATTGTGAATTAATAGTTGGACATTAATAATTTGCCAATATAAGTTAATTAGCTCGTAGGTAGTATGCTTAGCCATGCCACGTAGATTTGCCACGATTTTGGATACTAAAGTTAATATTGACTTAATGAGATATGGAACATGTTTTGGAGAATGTGACATGTGTTGTTGAGTTTGATGATGGCATGTGGTGCATGGTACAGAACTGGTGTGATAAAATGCTTTAGACTGGGGCAAGTGGCAAGATTGATCTGGTGGGCCATGCATGATTGGTACTGGGAAAGTCGTTTTGGTTTTTGGGTAGTCTTGCCTTGGTCAACCTAAGGACTTAACCTGGCAAGCCTTTGGACTGGGTCATTTATACAACCACAAGTCTGGAATGGGACAACCTTAGCTGATTAATTTGTTGATTCTAAACTTTAGTACTATTATGGTGGTGTGAGGCCCGGGTGGTGGTAACCAGTCCTCGCACGGGATGGCTCACATGGCGCAAGAGGGGGGCCCTGGATGTGGTAACCAGTCCCACCAGTGTTGAAATCTCAGCGAGTAGTACTGGGTTTAGATAGGCATTGGAAAGACTTTGTTACGAACACTCCCATTTGTGGTGTTTGACTGTATCTCGTGGGTAAAGTGTATAACCTCTGCAGATTGTAAAATATATTCGAATAGTCATGTCCGCGGTATTGGACATTACTCGGGGATTACAGTCAAGGGTTAGACTTTCATAAAAAATAACTTGATTGGTGGAAAATACTTAGGTTGGAATTGTTGAACTTGACTTAGGTTGAGAAATACTATACTTGTGAAATATTGTGAAAGTTATTATTCTTATTATTGTTTTACTGCTTTGGCAATCTATTATTGTAGTTGTCAATGCTGCTTTACTGCAAATGAACCATAGCCTATCATTTGTAATAAGCCATGCATGTAGAATATTAGAACTGCATTATGTACATGACTTGTTGGGTGCTCAAAGTACTCACCCTTGCAACAATACAACATCAGTTGAAGAAGAAGCGACGCCAGCCTTGGAGGAGGAGCCGTCTACTTAGGGAGCAGCCTAGTCAGTTGCCTGTGGCAAATTGGGGGCGCCATGAGTCTATTTTTATTCCGCTGCAATGGTCCACTTTAATAAGTCTTCGCTTTGCGAGGCGTACTTTTGTAACTTGACCATAAGGTCGAGCAACCAGTTTGATTATTAATTAAAATACTTTATTAGTTCGCTGAGTATGATTGTGATATGTATCGATGTTGAGACTGTGTATACTAGCGTGATCTTGGACTAGTGCTGGATACACAGAGGGTCCGGATTTGCACATTTGGGTCCCGACATGTCTAAACTCCTATGGATCACGAGGATTCCTTCGATGGAGCGCAGGGCTGCCTGAGGGCTGCCTGATCGATCTTCCTGTCTTTTTCTTTCGCTTTTGCGTGATCGAGCGCACGGCCACTGCTTTTTTCTTGTCTCTGGAAACCCCTAGTCACCCCTCATCAGACTGTTGATCTCCTTTTTATACCGAAATATGGCCCGGCCCACCTGCCACCTGCGCCAGCAACACACGCACGCACGCAACACCACGCACGCAACAGGCGCCCAACACACATGCACGCACACACTAGGCACACAACACCACATGCATGCAGCACCACGCACCAAACACACAGCACATCATGCATACTAGGCCGGTATTTTAAAAGGCGGAGCCCTGTAATGATGAGCAAATCTCGCTGCGAATCTGCAGAGCGCGAAAACACCAGAAAAGGTTTTCCGTCGACAAGAAGCACTGGATTTAGGCATTTCAGCAGGGTGTACAACACGACAAGGACAAATCGATGCATCCTTAAACCACATAAAATTCTCCCGACAACTTACCATTTGAGAAGAAGAATGCAGCAGTACAGTTATCAATACAGCTACTTACCGACCGGTATAGCTGGTAGTACCATTTCAGCATCTAAACTGATACTGATCTCGATATCAATCAATACCGGTCCGTTACTAATCAATACTGGCTATACTGGTCTAATACCGATTAATACCGGCCTAATACTGATCAATACCAGTTATACCGATGGACTTGATAACATGGTCTATTGGACTATATGCTATATTTAATAGTACTGCTACGTGTTTGGAGCAATATTATAAGTGAATTTTGGTGTATGTATAATTAAATATATGTATATTTATAAATATACACTATTATACTAAACTCAAAGCGATACATCGGTATAGATTGATACCAGAGCGTACCGTTTTAAGAGCTAAATTGGTATAATCTTCGATACGGTATTAACAAGTTTGTGCAGCAGCCCACGCACCCGGTGTAAACATACAGCAGAATCTCGACAGCAAAAGGAGATGAGACCATTGAGATCACCGCAAAGTCAAAAAGGAGTATGAGAAAACGAGCAAGCCAATGGGCACAAGCATGCCATTGCCATGTCATGACATTTTTTTTTGAAAAAAAAAAACACAATTGCCATGCCATGACATGGTTCCTTCCAAGTTCCAATTTGTTTCCCGCAAGAAATGCGTGGCCTTTTCGCCAAATAGGAATCTGAATCGCGCGGTGACGTCTCCATTAGACCTAGAGGTGGGAACTTAGTCCGGGTTTTTTTCTAACCCGAAGCACGGCGGGCACGGCACAATCTAAGCCCGGCTCGGCAAGTAAGAGGGCCGTGTCGGGCCGGCCCGATATTGTAGCTCGGGCCGTGTCGGACCTGGGAACCGGGCATGACGAGCGGCACAGCACGGCACGGCCGTTTGGGCTGGGCTCGTGTTGGCATAGTACCATAGCGGCACACTGGCATGCTGGCGGCACGTGGCCCGCCGCCCCTGCCCCTGCCTACCGCTACTGCCCCTCTTAATTATGCATTCTTTGAAAATTCAAACTTAAAATTACAGTTTATCAGACCCAGAAACTGTATTTTCAAACCTTCTGTGTTTACAGAGCTAGTCTCACGATTAGTCTTTAGCACATTGGCAACAGAGGGAGCAACGAGCGAGAGAGAAAGAGGGGGAGATATGGGCGAGAGAGGGTGGGAGCAATGGATGAGAGAGATGGGAGAGAGAGGGGGAGAACGGGCGAGAGAGATGACAGAGAGTGTGAGCAACGGACGCGAGAGAGAGAGAGGGGGGAGAGAGAGAGAGAGAGAGAGAGAGAGAGAGAGAGAGAGGGAGAGAGCTGAGAGAGACGGGCGAGAGAGCAACGGACGAGAGAGAGAGGGAGAGAGATGGGCGAGAGAGAAGAGCTGAGAGAGTGAGAGAGAATGAGAAAGACACGCGAGAGGAGAGAGTAATGGGTGATAGAGAGCGACTTCTTATAATGTACAACAGTACAAGTCTTTGTACTAACTACTAAGGAGTATCGTGCGTATCTGGGTTCTTTTCGCATCGTCACAATAGTGTAAAAGGGCCGGGTCTGGGCCGGCACGACACAAAGTAGACACAAAGCGTAAATGGCCAGACCTGAACTCGCCAAAGACGAGCGGGCCGACACAGCACGGCACGACGGGCCGTGACAACCTGGTACAGTTTAGGCCCGAAGCACGATGGGCCGGGCACGGACCCGGCACAGCACGACGCTCACCTTTGATTAGACCAGGTCAGAGACAACGCAGCACAGGGCAGCACGAGAAGGTAGCACTCGATCGCTGGCCGCACCAAGAAATTAGAAATCAGTGAGACAAAACAAAGAGCCTGGGGTATACGGTGGGAATTTTTCGATGGTATGATCCTCTTCCTCATCGGATCTGACTTAAAAAGTTCCATTTTAACCTTGCGATCTGGCGCAGTAAAAATCGGTGAGACGAAATAATTATTTATTAAGTCTGCAACAAACCCTCTGTCCAATGCAATAAAAATACAACAAAGTATGGATTCCTCGGTGTAAAAAATTGACATTTCTACCTCAACAAAAATAAAAGTACAGTGTAAAAAAATTAAAAACTCAACCGTAACAACAATGAAAATGAACTGCAACACTTTCTCAACGTATGAAAATGGAAAGACAGCCGAAACAAAAAATTTCGCTCCATACAACAAACTAAGGAGGGTGTCGCAACAATTCAGAAAATGACAGCACCCAACCTACAAGAGGAGGACACACGGGCGATGTCGAGGATTGAGCTCACATGTTGAGGACTAGCAAGGATAGCGCGCTACGCCTCGCCGTTTAATTATATAATTGTTTTGAAAGAAATATATAGTCTATCACGTATAACCAAGACGCAACAGGTAATCAAATAGCATAAAACATAAGCGATGGATATAACGCTAATCAGCCTTACCGGTTGTTGCCTCATAGAAACAATTTAGATAACATATATGTACAAAATGCATAAGAGACTAACAGGAATTCGTAACACAAAAGACAGCACAGCAGGTAGCTACATTTGGAGCCGTATATACCTTGACGGTAAAAAGAAAGGATATCAACCTTACTAATTCCTTTTTTCTATCCATGAAATACCAATAGCATAAAAACTTTGGGTAGCCTCTAAATTGCACTAAATCCTCATGGAACTCATTAATTTCAATTTATCATACACGCACTCTTCCATATGAGAACTATTCCAGTACAAATTCAGCCATGTGTGCACACGAAATTCACTGAAACCTCATTTATCATACATGCACGAACTTCTTCTTTGATCAAAACAGATTTCAGCACACTGAGACTCATCTGAACAAACAAATATAAGTTTGAGAAATTACTGCAGATAACAAAACCAAAAAAATAGAAGGGAAGGAAACTTTAGTACACGATACCAGATATATGAATCCTGTAGATGTGATGTAGGACCAGATGACACAACACCTGCATCCTTCCATATACACCGTACCTTTTGAATCCAATGGACTTGACAGGCTTTAGATCAATCAAAAGCAGGCAAAACAAAGGGAACGAAAAGAGAGACCGTCTTCTTATTTTTTTATAATTACAAGAAATCTAAAGAACCATTCAGAAGTGAGCATGTCACATGTATGTACTTTCTTTCATTTGGAAGATTGAACCAATAGGAAAGCGAAGTCTTCCATATACACAGTACCTTTTGAATCCAATGGACCTGACAGGCTTTAGATCAAACAAAAGCAGGCAAAACAAAGGGAATGAAAAGAGAGTCTGTCTTCTCATTTTGTTTATAATAGCAAGAAATCTGAAGAACCATTCAGAAGTGAGGTATGTCACCTGTATGTACTTTCTTTCATTTGGAAGATTGAACCAATAGGAAAGCGAAGTCGATGGAGTACAGGCATGTTAAAATATATACATGTATCCATCCAGCAGGGTAAAGCGATGTATCCATCCTTAATAACAACAGATATAAGAATAAACAGTAAAAATCACGGAAGAGAGTTTACAGATATACACTATTTCTTAATAACAGCAGATATAAGAATAAAGAAGCAAATAGTAGCCCTAGCCCATAAAACAAGGAATTTTTTTAAATATACTATATTTTATTCCAAATTGCAGAAATAAATGTCTGTCGCAAGAAATGTCAGTTTTATACGTCTGTCGCCTGTTCATCGGGCGATATAAGCCTGTCGCCCGTCCATCGGGCGACAGGAGACCTTTCGTGTTTTCTGTCGCATGTTAGACGGGCGACAGGCTTCTGTCGCCCGATGAACAGGCGACAGAATAAAAATCCCCCGTTGAACGGGCGACATTATTTCTGTCGCCCGTCCATCGGGCGACATATACCATTTTTGATATTTTTGTTAGTTTTTATGATCCAAATAGAAACAAATAAATTTATAAATTATTATTAAGCAAGTAAGGAATCGCAATAACCCTAAGATTGTCAACGATAACTTCTAACCCTTTTCGGCAGCCCGTAAAATATCTGGTTCGGATGTAACAGGCAGCAACTGTGAGACCCTCATTTTTATGTCAGTAAATAACATAAATATGAGGCTCTTTTAAGTGCATCCTGTGCCATTCCCATGATCAGTGGCTGGCACGCACAAACACAATTTGGATATTACAGCCACACAGATACACATTTTTATTACATCACAAGTTTTAGAGTGATATTACAATACCAAAAGTAGCAGGAAATTAAAACCCTGTCTCATAGTTTGCCAACTATCCCATAACTCCACAGGCAACTGCTGAGATGAACCTAGAAAGATCAGTCGTCGCTAAAATTCGCAGGTTCCTCAAAATCATTCCCTTCATTATCGAAATCCTGCTCTTCACCTAAAAACATTGTTGAAGCAAGTTGAGTACATTGGTACTCGCAAGACTTTGTAGTGTATGCAATTCCTGGAATATATGCAGGCTGAAATAGAAAGTGGGTTTCTACGGTTGTTTTGCATAAAGCGAAGATTTGATTTGTAAATACTGAATAGTAATGGAAAGCATAAATAAAACTTTAAAGACAATTTGATAAGTAATTGAGATATCAAGTAATAAAAGGTAATAACATTTTACTCACGGCCCTTTGTGAGTAAAATAACGAACAAGACCCTCCATGGTCTTACAAAACAAAGTATATCGACAAGTGATATTAATCAGTCGTAGAAACATTTTCCAAAGTCTTTTACCAAAGTTTTCAAAAATAGAAAACCACTAACTTAGTGTGGGTTCACCAAGTCATCCATGACCGTGGATACGGCTAATCGATTAGTTTAATCTCTGCAGAGTTGTACAGCTTTACCCACAAGATATGTTCTCCTTTTGCAAGCTATAAGACACACTTCCTTTGGTATGTCCGCGAGGAGTTCATAACGAAACTGTTCGATTACTTGAACCTTAACTTTGCACTAGCCCGGTGGACGTTACTCGACTATGATGGAAGCAAACAAATGGTGAAGCAATAGTATTCAGAGCCCGGCTCAAATGGTATAACAACAGCCCCAAATTCATAGCCAGCGTGACACCGTTACAACGGCAGATACCAACACTTCGGTGATGGCACCTCCTCGAGCAAACCAATACCGGAATGCCCGTGCTACAACTGCCTACCAATGTGCAAAGCTAATGCCCAGATAATTTAATAAGTTAAGACTGTCCCAGTCCAGTACTTGTGGATGTACGGTTATCTTGGATCGCGGGACACCATGTTTGGTCCTTAAAGTGACATGGGCGATAACTCCACCCTAGCTACGTACACGTTAAAACATGTACAACCGGCTAATGCCAATAATCACCCACATCAAAACAGTAGTTTTATTTTCATTTTTATCAAACTACCAGTATCCTTTACTGCTTAAATAAACCATAAAAGATTTCATAAGGAAAAGTGTGTGGGTGTAACTGTCGTTGACATTAATCTAAAGCAGTGCTAAGCATATGCAGATTAATAAGCGATTATACCCAATTTAATGAACTTAACCATTCCTAGGGTTTTCATGGATCGTATGTCCATGTGATTAAGGGAATCCATCCATTTGGGTTAATATCTACCAAGTAACAAAATAATAGTTTATCAAATTATGAGCATGCAGGGAGATTCTTAATCACATTTCAGTGGATTTATGAAATCTGGGATCAAGATGATCAAGGGGGTGCTTGCCTTGCTCCTCGACGGTGTAAGCTGGGTCTGAGTCGTCGATAGCGTAGTCGGCGGTCTCAGCGTCTATACGTCGAGTACGAACATAGCAAAAAGAACATTTCAATATCGATGAAGAAGCAAATACACAAATAATAAAGATAACAGTTGAAAGATTCAATTGAAATCAACTCAAATCATTCAATGATGGCAATCACTTCATTTCTTTATCATTCCAAGTATTAGCTAAGTCGTTAAATTATAGTCCTAAGGATTAAAGTTTTAGGGCATACAACACGGTTATCTTCTTTGTGTATTATTTCATTCCAATTTACGAGTTCAGGAAGCTAAGATTGTAGGTTTATTTTTAACAATGTTCATTTGTAGGGTGTATGACTAATTGGACTTAATACAAGTTAGTATATAAAGCAACCCTAATCATATGTAATGATAGAACATGGTAAATCTTAACTTTTATCTTACTAAATAGTCCTAATCAGTATGATGAGCACAAAGAAACAAATTTTATTTATTTTAGATTATTTTTGATCAAGTTATAGCAACTATATTAAATTTATATATTAAATAAAGTCCTAATATGAAATTTTCACATACTAGTTCCAAATCCAAATCTAATCACATATTTGGACAGTACTTGACCTAAGGATTCCAACAAAATTTGTTTCACTCAATTTGGACTTTATTTGCAAAAATCCTACATGAAACATATTCAAATTTCTCCATTTAAATTTAAATTCAAAGTTAATTTGCTAAACAAGTATCAAATATTTTTACATATTATGAAACTACATGATTTAAAAAGAATTTAGAAATTTGTTTCATTCCATTTGGAGCTATGGTTCAAAAGTTATATGCAATTGAAGTTATTCGGATTAATTAAAACAGGAAAATAGCAAATACGCTTTCCTCAAGGGAAGGCGATTTATGTGCTTCGCTGGCTGAAATTTGAACTGGCCGCGCCGGGCAGTTGGGTCCGCCCGTCGGTGGCCTCGCTGGCGTGGTGTGTGGCGGCTTCTTCTTTATCAGCGGGACCGGCTCGGCAGTGAGAGGTGTGCGCTTGTGCGACTGACCGCTTGGACCCACACCGCAGCGACACGGCGCAGGGGAGATGGCCGACGGCCTCGCCGGCGATCAACCGGCGACGTCGATCGACTTTGGTTGGCAGCTAAGGCTTCACGGGACCATGGTGATCCTAGGGGACTGCTTGGACAAGGGTGGTGTTCGGAGAAATTGGGCTCACGGCGGTGGGTGGCGGCGCTTCACGGCGGCGCAAAGTGCGGCGGCGCTACGGAGCATCTCAGGCCTGATGGTCATACGCACGAGCTATGGGAGGCTCTAGGGACCCTAGCAGTGCATTTAGATCGAAGAATGGTTAGACGGGTTGTGATCTCACCGTGCGGCGGTGATGGCGGAAGAACGGCTCACGGTGCGGAAGGTTCTCAGAGTGCTCCGGGCTGGAAGGAAATGTGCAAACAGTTTGTTAGCATCCAGTGATGCTCTAAGATCAGCCCATTTGGACATTCTCTTACCGAGCTGTGTCAAAACGGATTTTCCCCCAATTCGGGTTCCGCCGGAGACGAAGAAGACAATGGAAATTCGGAGGAACTACGAGCTCGGAGAGGGAGTGGATGGTTGCTCTAGGTTTTACTCAGTGTAAAGGAGCTATCCCTCCAGTTAAATAGGCAGCGAAGGCGGTTTAGCGAGGAGTGGTTTGTGGAGAAGAATGGCGGCGAGTTTCGGGCGGCTCTGGAAACTCTCCCTTCGGCTCAGCCAAGGGTCAAGGCATGGGCGAGGTTGGGAGCTGGCAGTGGGGTGTCGAGGTGGTCTCGAAGCGCGGAATTGCGGCGAGAAACGGACAAGGAATGAGGCGGTGCGAGTTTCGCCGGAGCAACAGAGAGAAAGAGAGAAGGAGTTGAAGGAGAAGGGGCTGGCAGATGGGACCCGGGGCCACCGGCAGAGAGGTAGGGAGACAGAGAGAAATGAGAGGAGGAGGCTGACGCGTGGGCACAGAAGCCTCCGGGACCCGTCGGCAGCTGCCGTCAGCGCACGCGTCACTGGACGCGTGGCCCCACACGTAAGGCTAAGGGGAGAGAACTCCAGTTCTTTCCCAGACAGCACGGCAACTGAATTAATTCACGGGTCATTTCATCTCGAAATTTTTCGAAACTTTTTGTCCAAGTTGATGGGTAAGTCTACTAGCTTCAGTAAAATTTTGGAGTCAAAATGATCTACCAATTAATTATAAAAATTCTGACAGTGCCGACTGTACAGAAAAACCAATTTAGTTTTTGAATTGATTAAAGGACCAATTCAACCTATTTAATTTTGAAATTTTTACTGAAGGTGTATCTCTATACAATGGACCTACCATAAAAATTTCAACATCAAATTCGCATTATTAATTTCCTTATAATTCTTTTACTAACTTCTGCAGAATTTCAATTCTTTCTAAAATAAATGCTAACTCATAGCAAAAATACTTATTAATTTTTGAAACTTTTTGTGAGTAAAGATGATATGTCTGAGGTCTTATGGTAAAAATCCCAAGGCCTAGGTTGCTCCACATCGTTCTCTAAAAATCTGACATTGGACTGGCCAGAGAAAGGATTTATCATTTTTAATTGTTTTCTTCACTAGTAAAAGCATTCACATGGTCTTTTGACCAACTAGGGATATCTTCTAGGGTTTGGTCAGGTCATACAAGATTTTTACCATGGTAATTTCATTTTTTTACTATTTTCTCTTTTCTTTTCTCTTCTTTCTTAAATTCCAATATTCAATTAATTAATTCAACCAATAGATCAAAATCAATAAATGCACATAAAATCCAGAAATACAACACAAAAGTAATTCCATATTTTTTTTATATTTGATTTTTATTACTTTGCATATTTGAGGATGTTACAGCAACAGTCCAACATGTTGACGGTTTGCTATATGGAGTACCATATTCTGGAGAAATATGTTTTTTACACCTTTCTTTCATACGCAAATAAACTGTCGTAATAACCCTTAGTATCATTGTCAACGATCACATCTAACCATTTTCGGCAGCCCGTAAAATATCTGGTTCGGTTGTAATTTTTGGGAACAGTACAGCATGTTGGCGGTTTGCTATATGGAGTACCATATTCTGGAGAAATATGTTATTTAGACCTTTCTTTGATACGCAAACAGACTGTCGTAATAACCCTAAGTATTATTGTCAACGATTACTTCTAACCCTTTTCGGTAGCCCGTAAAATATCTGGTCCGTATGTAATTTTTCCATTATATGAATAGTTTAGCACAAGAAAACTTTAGCCAGAGTGTCTAAATCATTGCAAGCATTGGGAATAGCATGTAGATGCAGCCAATAACTTTTCTACGCAAACTCAACCTCAGTAGGGCAGATACAACGGTAGTTCAGATGATATTACAAGGATATTACAGCAGTGACGACATTGCTAGAAAAAGTGCGGATTACACTGATTGTCATGGTGGAACAAGTGATCGTTCCGCCTATGTTCGTAAAGTGGGAAGGACGCACAACATTTTCTACATATTACATCACCCGTCAATCTTGTGCGATTTGTTCTCGGACACCGCTCAATCTCTCTTATGAAAGAGCTCCATGGCCGTGCGCAGTGCTCCCAGCTGTTGCCGAATGGGTAGCCTATGCCATACGTCTCTGGGGTATAAAAAGTAACTTGTTTGTGTACATTCTGTGGAGTTCTGCCCTCCCATAAGGGCATGCCATCCCGATTTCCGGCACCCCCTATGTTAATACCACCCGGGTTCCCGGATGGTCTTCGTAATGCCTTAATGATTTGTTGCGTACTGCGGACCTCGGCCGGCTGCTTCCCCTTACCCCTTTCTCTTCGAGAGGACGAACCTTCTTGCCCTTCAGAAGACTTGCCGAGACGCCTCCTCTGTTTCGGCTCGCACTCCACTATATGGTGCAGGAGGTGTGTGTTGGGCTTTTTGTTGTACAATCGAAAGCGTGCCCTGCAGTCAATGCAGTATGCCCGCTGTGGTGGTTGAAGAACACCATGTGCGTACTCGGTGTCCGGCTTTTCTGGGAGGTAGTAGCACCACGGCGAGGGTTGCTCTCCCCAGTTATCCCAGACAGGAAGTTTGAGATGTGGGTGGTACGTCTCCGGATCCACCCAGTTGAAGTAGCAGCACCATTCATCCTCGGGCAAAGGGCACCGGTAGAATCTTCGGTCCGCTAGATCCTCGTGGTAGGTGTCAACCACTGCCTGCAGGCCGTGGTCACACAGTTCGGGGCTTTGGGGTGGCCCTTCAGGAGGATGTTCTTGTGTGGACTTGAGCAATTTCGCATGCTTCTTTTTGAAATCCTGTATGCGATGAACTGGTTCAGAATGACTACTTTGTGACTGAAAGATGAGCATGTCGCATGAAACTCACCGATTGGTTCGTCCCTTGCCCACCGACCCTAAACTCCGGTCGATCCATATAGGGGACATATTCCGGCGGCCTCTCCCACCGAATGAAGTTCTCGGGTGATGTGGGGTAGGCGTCGTGGCAATTGTAGACAAATTCATAGTCACATCGTTCGGGCCCGTCGATCCATTGGAAGAAGCAACACCGGCCCTTGTGCTAAAAAAACAAAGAACAATGCATGAATTGGTAGTGTTACCCTAATTTGTATTGACACCAATTTGTTTACCTCGTAGCCGTGGCCACAACAATAGTGAGTGCGGGCCGTCGTATTTCTGTGCGTAGACTGCATCATCTTCGCTGGAAGGTTGCGATGATTTCGGCCGGGCAACTCGGCGACAACTGGGGCGTCAACGCTACTCTGATCCGGGTATTTGGGGGGGCTTAATTTTCGCTTGCTGAAGAGGCGATGGTAGAACGACATCGTGGCCTAATCTGTGTAAAGTCGGCTAATGTTTATTGTAGTTTTGGCAATGTGATGCACATATCCTTCCCTCGGTCGGGTTTTATACTGGTAGTGAGGGGCCAGCCAAAGGAGAGAGTGGCGGACTTAAGAGAAGTTCAAATCCGTGAGCATCGGATGCTTCTGCAGCTTTGCATGTGAAGGGACATGAGCCTGGCTATGGCGACAGCTTTACACCGGGAATCTCTCCCATAGTCAGCCTGAAGGCTAGGTCATGCAGCTTTAGGTAGCTGAAAAAGATGTGACAAAACCTGGAAAAGGTGATAAGACAAAAGCTGGAAAATGTGATATGACAAAAGCTTCAAAAGGTGATATAACAAAAGCTGAAAAAGATGATATGACAAAAGCTGGAAAAGCGGACAGAAATATGTAATGAACCACGTAATATGAGAAAGTACACAGAATAGATGGTATAACATAACATAGTACCAACAATCACCGCCCTAATCGAAACTGCCAACCAAAAGAAACAAAAAAATTACGAACATTGAAACATAAAAGAAACTAGTGCCGGCCCCTCTTCGGGGCGCCTCCTCGCTGGTGTGTAGTCCTCCTCCGGATCTGACCTCGGGAGTACGTCAGGTGCGTCGGCGGCTGGTGGGCCCTCCGTGGTCTCGCTGGAGGTGTGGCGTACACATGCTGGTCAGCCTGCACCGGTGGTGGTGGGGGTGTCTGGTGCTGCGTCGGTACAACCTGCGTCGGTGGAGGTGGCGGCACCAACTGCGACGACCCAGGCTGGGTCGGTGGAGGTGGCGACACCCACTACGATGACCCAGGCTGGGTCGCTGGAGGTGGCGGCACCCACTGCGACGACCCAGGCTGGGTCGCTGGTGGTGGCGGTGTCGTGTGCCACTGCGTCGGTTGTGGCGCCCACTGCTGTTGTGCGGTACCAAGCTGAACTGGGGGTGGATCAACGAGGTACCTCGACACGGTGTTGTCCTTGTAGTCCTCATGATCATCACCCCGCCCGTCGTAGTCATCAGCAGCAGGTGGCAACCACGGTGCACTGACACCTCCAGCACCTGCACGAAGGGAAGAAATGTTAAGACCAGTGACTTGGTGAGTGCAAAGCATGAAAAGTGAATGCAAAACATGAAACAGCACACACCTGCGGCACCTCCAGCGTGGAAGGCTGCACCGTGGTGTGAAGAAGAAGCACCTCCGGTGTCGAAGCCTGCACCAGCTGCAGGTCCCCTCCCTGGCGCGAGCGGCGCGTCAGGGACCACACCGCGAGGCAGGGGTGATCCAGCCAACTCGAGGGCGCGTGTGGAGCCGTCCCGGAACCTACCGAGCAAGCTGGCAACGTCCTCTCTGCTCACCCACAGGCCGCCGGTCAATCGCGAGAGCATCCTCGACGACTCCTCGTAGAACTGGCCTAGCATGTTAGTCTGGAAAAAACATCGCAAATTAGATAGCACATATATCAAATGGTTAAACGTATATCGGATACAACGTACCGCAGTGTGCAGAGCCTCGTTCGTATGCGCGGGATACATGTCTCTCGGGTGGGGGACGTGCCTGGGAGGATCCGGGTCGACGCGTACCAGACGCACACGTGTGCGAGAGGTGAACCACTGTCGGTATGCCTGGTACGTCTCCAGATCGTATGGCGCATCGTCAGCATGGACGTCCTCGAGGGCTCCGGCCCACTCCTCGATCCATGGCACCATCCGTACGTGCCAGGGGGTGGCCCCATGCACCCCCTTCCTAGTCTGGCTGTGGATCAGAAATGAATGTACAAATATTAGATGGCAACACACGATAGTAATTATGGAACATCGATCGAAGGAACTTACGTGTGGGCGGCGTGTGGGAGCAAACGGCCGGTCGGCACTGGGAACTCCTGTCGTAGGCCGAACTGCCTCATCACTCGATGGACAGCGTAGGCCTCGACCTGGACGTCGAACACCAGGAACCGCCGTGTGAGCCAGTACGCCGCGTCTCGCGTGCACAGGGTCGACAGGGCGCCGCCGATCACACGAAGCAGTACCTGCTCCTGAGTGTACGGCGTCCAGCGCACGTGGTCGTCCATGAGGTGATCGAACGCCGCGACGAACTGCGGGTAGCCCTGGCGCACCGTCCGGTGTGCCCACGTAGGCTGCAGTGACAACATAACGTAACCGTTAGTATTCAGAAATGTAGAAGCAATAGTACCAAACTTTCAGTTGAAATATCTTACCCGTCGGTGGCACCAGATGGTGCCCATGGTCGGACCGTCGACGTCACCATCACCTGTAGGGTCAACCGACGCCAGGCTCATGGCGGGGCGCCCGATTTGGAACCTCTCGTATGCCCACAACTGTACCAGCAGCGGGCATCCAGTGAAGGTCGACTCGTCGCCGATCTGTGTGACCAGAGCCCCGGTACGTGCTGCAGAGGACAGCGGACCCCCAGGAGTACTGCGGCACGTCGTCGAGGGGGGCGTCCGCTATCTCCCTCGCGAACTGGACAAGGTGACTGTCCATGCTATCCCCATGGGAGCTCGTGAACAAGCACCAGCCGAACAGCCACAACAGGTACGCCTCCAAGTGGCGGCTGACCCTGTAGTCGTCCGCCGGCTCGACGATCTGCGAAGGCTGCAAGATAGAAGATCACATATTACATGTTATTGTAAGCTGTAATTGAAGTGTACTTGTTTTTTCATAGTCTAGTTGCGTACCAGGAACTGTCGAAGCCACCGCAGCGTAGGACCGTGTGTGCCGGTGAAGGTCCGGTAGTCTGGTGCTGGTAGCACACCAAATCAACCTGAAGTAGCTGCGGGCGCCACGCAGGGTCGACGTCGTGTGGCACCACAGCGTCGCCGACGATCGGGAGACCAAGCAGGTACGACACGTCCTGCAGAGTGATCGCCATCTCTCCGACGGGTAGATGGAAGGTGTGGGTCTCTGGCCTCCACCGATCCACCAGAGCGGTGATCAGGGACCTGTCGAACGGGAACCAGCGACCCACATCCCGTACCATCCGGGCGAAAGGCAGCAATCCTGAAGCTCGAAGCCTACGAAACGAAAAACATGTAATTTATATCAGTACAACACCAGTAACAACACTACCACAAACATATTTAGAAATCTGATTTGTAATATGTTACCTGGGGACCCAACGAGGATCGATCTCCCAACCGTACTGCGGTGTCCTCGGTCGAAGGACGCCCATCGTGTGCGGCTCGCCTCCCTCCTCTGGAAATGCGGTGGCGATGTGGGCACGGTGACTACCATCGACGACCAGATCCAGCAACTCGTAGGGCCACTCGTCATCTCCTGGCTGGTCGGCCATACCTGTAAATAACAAATTGTGAGTTACATTTGAAAAACATATCGAAAGAAAAGCGTCCAAATACTATAGGTTTCTCTCAACAATGTGTTCAAACAAACACGCACGTAAAATTGTTCAAGCATCATAAATATTCAGAAACAGTTACAATAATTTTTCAATGCACAACACTCACAGCCACATGCAGGAGGCTTACACACAGGGTTCACACAACACACAGCACATCGATTAAATTGCGATTAAATTGCTTCTCATGTGGTACGTTGGCGTCGTGCAGCACTCGTCGCACAGGACGATCCACCCGCCACCGTCGGATTGCCATCTCCTCCTTCATCTCCTTGGTTTTGTGCGTGGCAATTCTTGAACGTATGTCCTGTTTCCTTGCACAATGAACATTTCTTCACGCGCTTGCCAGCTTCTGACTCATCCATGTCATTTCTGATACGTCTTGTCTTCCAACGCCCTGCTTTCCATCTACCTGCATTAAAATCTGGGACCCAGAACCTTTCATCAGCACTAGGAGTTGTGGTGAAAGAACCCACAACACCGTAACCATACAGCTCCTCGCTCCAAGTTGCCATCACCCTTTCCTTCCTGAAATATTCAGATAGATAGGTACCAGGTTGCATTTCAAATAAAGCACATGCAGCTATCACATGAGAACACGGCCTGTGCAAAAGGTGGGGCTTGTTACACGAGCATTTGCAAATGTCCTGTAATACGCACTCCTGAATGACAACCCGCTGGTTGGTTTCACGCCGTCCTTTATCCTTACAGATCACCTCGAAGCGCAGTGTTCGTGCACCAACTTTTATAGCTCTATGCTTGGCTGCCTTCTGACTCTTCTCTTCCATGTATTTACCAATCATGGAGGAGTACAGGAGCTTGTCATCTCTCAGCACTATCTGTGCAGCTTGATGTCTGTCGACAAAGTACTTGGTTGTGCCCTGCAGCACTCCCTCAACAATTCCCACCAATGGGAGACACCTCATCCCTCTCATTACCCAGTTGTAAACTTCTGCAAAGTTACTGGTCATCACACCGTATCTGGCACCATGTGTGTCATGTAACAGTGCCCACTTTTCCTTCGGTTCGTGCTTGATCCAGTCCAAGAAACATTTGATTGGCCTTTGCCTTCAATTTACGATTAGTCGCGTCATCTTGTTGGCGGTGGGGAAGAGGCTCCGCCTCATCGTGTCCTTCGCCGGGCAAAAGATTTTGTTCGCCATCTCCTCTTTGTGTTTTCTTGTCAGCTCATCGATATTTTTTCACAGAGTCTGTAACTTGCTCTCCTGGTTCTGCTTACATAGTCTTTTGAACATGTTCATGAGTTCCTTGTTCCTGAATTGCTTGTAGACATTTGCGCCCAAATGCCTCATGCACCATCGGCTCTGCAAGTCAAGCCATGGAAATGGCTCCTCCGCCTCGCTTGCAAATCGGTTGATCGCACTAAGCGTACTCAAAGATGCCTGCCGTGGCAAAGACGCACACATCCCGACGAGTTTTGACCACCCCAATCTTCAAGTTCCGCAGAACCATAGCCAACTCTCATAGTTCTCACTTTCTACAAAGGCGAATGCAACAGTGAATCTGGTTGTTTCCGTCAACACCCACAATTTGTCAAAATTTGCCCTTTGTATTTCCCGGTCAAGAATGTGCCGTCCACGCACAGCAATGGACGACAGTGATAGAACGCCTTAATGCAAGCTCCGAATGCGAAGAACACTCTCCTCAGATGCCTTTTAGTTGGCCACTTGATTGACGGACAATCTTGATAATCATAGTAAGTGTCGGGATTTCTTCCCTGAATGCAACTGAGCAGTGCGGGCAGATTGTGGTACGAGTCTTCAAACTTCCCAAACCTCGTTTCTAAGGCCTTCTGTTTCGCCCTCCAAGCCTTCCCATAGCTAATTGTGTACTGATATCTGTTCTCGATAGCTCGGATAATAGCACGGGGCTCATAAGTCAGGTTCTCCACTATCTCTAAGTACATGATATTCGCGACAAACCCAGATGACATGTTCCTGTGAGCCATCATTGTTTCCTCAATCATACAAATTGTCTTTGCTCAACCTTCGAGCATAACCAATGGGTGCCCCACTTCGGCTTGTACGCGTGCACTCTCCACGTACAGCCATGGATCTCACACACCACGTCGTAGCAGGTCGGCGTGGATTTCTTAACCCTGAAAGTCCTTCTTAATGATAAGGCCCAATCTTTCACAGCATCCTGCACAGCCTCCTTTGTCGCGTACATACTGTCAGGCCTAACCTCGTTGGGGCTGTACTACCAACGTATGTCATTGGTTTCATTAACAACCAACCTCTCAAATTTATGTGTGCTCCACTCGGCTGGCACAGGCGGCTTTGTACCTCCATCTTCCTCATCTGACTCATCGTCGTCTTCCACTTCTGCTATGCCGTACTCACGGTCTTCCTCTTCCATCCTAACTGTTATTTCATCAATTTGCTCACCTTCGTCTACTAGTCCCCGCGCTACTTGTCCAACATTTGCTCCGTCCTCCCCAAATTCAGATTGTTCGCCACTTTGGCAAATAATGTCCTTGTTGCGTGTCTGGATGTACCGCTCACGGCTAGATCCCCCAATTTCGGTGTCACCAAAACTTAACTCATTTTGAGCCTAACTACACTCACCACCGTCCGGCTGCTGCTGGGGGGCAACATCCCGGGCATAGGTTTGCACTAAAAGCACCCGGTTCCATCCCCGTTGCTCTGTCCCCCTCACATATGATCTCCACGATGCGGTTCCTTTCAACTCAACTAGCTCCCAACAAAATGGATTGTTCTGCATACTACAGAGGCAAAATACCTTCAGCTGTCACTTCTCTTCTTCCATCCGAAAAGTATAATACAACCACTTCAACACTGAAGAAAATGTGCGCTCTTTGACCCTACTCAAACTTCTGTCCACATACTGGAAGTTACTTAGATCTGCACCCTCCGAACCATACATTACAACCCCTTCGCCATAATATATTCTAAATAGAACTCGTTCTGCCATATCTGCAAATCCATTCATTCACCCACGAATTAATTACTTTCCGTAAAAAATATTACGACCCCCAACTTTGCTTTCGTACATCTATATGCTACAAAAATACATATTTATTCGTACAAAAATTTGCTACATTTCTAACAATACATATCTAGGATCGTAACAATCGCTATCTCTGCCGTACTACATTCGTAAGAATTGAATATGTATATGGATGTATTCGTATCGGTATACAATATCTACATTTACTAGATCTACTACTAAAGAATTAAACAACTACTCTAACTACATTCTCTACGATTAATTTCTACTCGACGTAAATCAAAATACTTTCGCTATATGTACCCAACTGCATTCCTAAGAAATGAATACTTCTATCCGTTCAAAGTATCTACATTCGATATATATACGCACACAAACCTAGATCTAAAATCATTTCTACTAAATCATAACTTACTGCTACAAAAATTAAAACGAGTAGTGCATACCTACATCAAACTAGATTTGCTAGATCTACCTACACCTAACTAGATTTGCTATATTTGCTATGTCTGTAGTACATCTAACTACAAACTAGGTTTGCTAAATCTTTCTACGTCTGACTACATTTTCTAGATCTACAAATACAAAAACTACATTTTCTAACTACATTTCCTAACTACATTTTCTAGATCTACAAATACAAAAACTGAAGAACGAGAAATTACCTGAATATGAAATGACGGGGCTCAAAAATCGCACTCTATTTTTCTTCCCTCCTCTCTTTTTTCCTCTCTTCTTCTCTTTTCTCTCCTCTTCTTTTTCCTGGTTCTGCTGCTTCTGCCGGCCGGCCGAACGGGCGCGGCGATTATAAAATGACCCTGTCGCCCGTCCATCGGGCGACAGGAAGCCCGCATGCTATATGTCGCCCGTCCAACGGGGGATTTTTATTCTGTTGCCTGTTCATCGGGCGACAAAAGCCTGTCGCCCGTCTAACATGCGATAGAAAACACGAAAGGTCTTATGTCGCCAGGCTTATATCGCCCGATGAACAGGCGACAGACGTATAAAACTGAAATTTCTTGCGCCAGACATTTATTTCTGCAATTTGGAATAAAATATAGTATATTTAAAAAAAATCATAAAACAAGTATTTTACAATATGATCATCGTAAGTTCCACTTCAGCACCAAAAGAAAAGACTAACAATTCCTCAGCTACAAAATGGATGTTATTTGAGATTTTAGAACACGTGAAGCCAAACTTTCAGCTTAATATCCACAAAGGTTTTTAGATTAACCACGTGAATAATATAATAGATTTGTCACTGAAATTGCTTCCAAAATATTATTTGTTTTGTAAAGTTTTAGTAATATATGCATTTGAAATCATGTAAAGTGAAAAGACATCTATTTGGCAACAGAGGGAGTACAACATAACTGGCAAACGAAATGGTGGTCATACAAACGAGTAAAGTTACATCATACATACCATGAAAACTTGTACAGTTGCAAACACAACAATGTCAGCAACCGATGGTTTAAAGCCACTGCCAATAGTACAGACCTCTGGTACAAATCTTGATTCAGATTGCCAAGCAATACAAGATGTTCTCCATCATCTCCAACAAAATTGCTGGAAAATTCGACCCACTTCATTACCTATTAATGAAGAAAAGGAAGTCATGTGTCGGTAGATAAGCATTAGCAAGTGTGTAGAGACATGGAAAAACAGTTACCTCATCCTGAGATGAGTTCACAACATGTGAGAAAAGGCTGGCAATATGACTCTCTTCAATAATTGCATTGGATATGGTATTCTGTAATATTTAGCACAGACATTAGTAATAGCTTCCATCTATAACAACTCACCTACGCAAATATAGCTTGATAAGAGTGCGTTGGGCTAAATTTGCTCAAATAAAGTAGCAAACTGCAAGAAATAATGCATCATATACTGATCATCAAAGGTTGTGCATTGTACACTGGACAATTCAAAGTCCAGAAGTATCAAAAATACACATCATCACAAGGTTACCCAGTTAGCGCTGTACCAAACCATGATCAGGCACCATTTGAAGAGAGGGGCAATGCATTATGCAAACTTTTTGAACAAGATAAAATACAAGTAACAAGTAAGAAGTAATAGAGACTAACCAAAATTAATTAAATAAGAATGTGAGAAATTACTTAAACAAGAATGTGAGAAATAATGTCTGAGAAACCATGATCAGGCACCGCCATATGTATTCTCATGCATCCTGACCATAACATGTAAATAAATCTTTCTCTTACAAATACTGAGATTAAACGGCAAGCACCGCCAAATCGATGAAGCAACCAATCAGGTATTGAAAAAGAAACGCAGAGATCATATCAAGCTTAAAATGGAGATCAAATATAAACCGTAAATATTTCTTTCATATTTTTATTCCTCCGAATTTCGCATTGGCAAGTCCTCACCATGGCCAAGCGGAGGTGGACGGTCGCCATTAGGTAGTCAACGGGTGTGGATAGTATTGCAGCATCTCCTCTAGCTCATAAAATCCAAAATCCTTCAATGAGCAGAGTTAGATGCCCATTAGTATGCACGAAGCGGTAAAACAAAATTACATCGATGGAAAAATGGTGATTTCAGAAGGAAAGTCGGTGCAAACCCGCGCGATAACATGGAAACGGGAAACCCCAAAGCCAGCCAATCCGTACCTTGTCACAGGAGAGGAGGTCGGAGCCATCGCAACGGCATCCGCCAAGCCATCGGCAGCGGTGCGAGCGGCGCCACGGTGAGGTGAAACAGTGAGAGCAAGCGCAGTACTGTCAAGAAGGCTTAGGGAGCGACGCCATGGCGAGGCGAAACAGCGCCAGGCAGCACGAGGAACTCGAGGAGGGAGAATCGGGGGGCTCGAGGGCTTCGGCCGTAGTCTCGAAGGCTCCAGGTGACGGCGTGGTGGGCGAGGTAGGGCGCTAGATCTGAGAGGGTGAGCGAAGGAGGCAGGGAGGCGAAGGAAGGATTGCGGCGACCGAGGCAGAGGAAGCGAGGCACGGAGGAGGCGACGGTGGGCAAGCGGAGGAGGCGAGTAGGTAGGCGGAGACCGGGGCGGTTGCAGGGCTCCTCGAGGGCTCTGTGAGGCCAAGTCGATTGCACTTTAAGGGCCATGGAAGGGGAGGCACGGATGGCCGAGCGGAGGGCGACCGGAGGAAGCGAGGAGCCAAGCGGAGGACGCGAGGAGCCAGGCGGAGGACGCGAGGGAGGTGCGGGGCTCGCCGATGGCTCCGCGAGGGAGGCGAAGGATGGACGGGGGAGCTGTGCGCAGCCTCGAGCGTTCCGTGAGCCCCAATTTCACGACGCTTTATCAGCTGGCGCCGGACACGCGGTGAGGCGGATAGGAGCCGAAGCGAGCAGATCGATGGAGAGGGAGCTGGAGGCAAATACGAAAAGCTGGAGGCCTTCAACACGCTGACGCGGACCGTCCGAGCGCTCGCCAATTCCTCCCGCTGTAGGATAGTTAGTATTAGTATTCCATACACACATATATGCATGTAAATTCTATTATTTCTTATATAATTATCATTACTATTATTTTTTTTTGGCAAATCACTCGACATAAATATATAAATCAACAAGGGTCACTTTCTGGATCAGGTATTTCAGCAATAATATGAGTGTCAATTAGAGACGAAGTTGGATCAGAAGTATCCACTACTACAAAACACCTAATAGGTGATGGTCTATCTGTGTTGGTTTTTTTGGAACTAACACATATAAAGTTTTTGTATCGGTTCTAAACTTCAAAATGGTGGTAAAACTATTTGTGTCGGTTTGTAATTAGAACCGGCACAAATGAAATCGACACCGATAATAACTTATTTGTATCGGTTTTAACTAAAACCGACACAAATCATTGACTATTTGTGCTGGTTCTAATTAAAAAATGACACAAATAATACAGCTTATAAATACCACTAGCGCAACTGCAGCTCCATGCCGATTTTCTTCCTCCCGAGAGCAAACCAAAAGTTTAAAATTTCAGATTCCATTTGGAAAGTTTGTTGTGCTTGTACTTCCTCTAGGTGTTTCAAAGTATGGTTTGTGGTGATCTAGGTGAGTAATTTGTTCTCCTCTCTTGATTTGTGGTGATCTAGTTGCAATTTAATGTTCAGATCTAGTTCAATTATGATTAATTTATATATAATTCAAATTATGATTTAGATTTAGTTTGTTTTTATTGACCTAGCATTTTGTAGATGATAAATTTATTACCTAGCTTCATCAGATGAAGTTTTGCCTAGGTTTATATAATATAGATTAAAATTATGTCCATCTACTATTGTTTGCTAATTAATTATTATTAAACATGTATTAAATTTAATATATTAAGGAAGAAGAACGGAAAACTTAGGGTATGCGTTGACTTCAAAGATATAAACAAGGCTACCCCTAAGGATGAATACCCAACTCATATAGCCGATATGCTCATTGATGCCGCATCTAGGCATAAGATCATTAGGTTCCTTGATGGGAACACATGGTATAATCAAATATTCATAGCCGAAGCCGATGTCCACAAGACAACCTTTCGATGCCCTAGGGTGTTAGGGTTATTTGAGTGGGTTGTCATGACGTTCGGATTGAAGAACGCTGGAGCCACCTACCAAAGGGCCATGAATCTGATGTTTCATGAGCTAATCAGTCGCATCGTAGAAATATACATCGACGATGTGGTAGTAAAGTCGGTAGGGGATCAACAACATCTAGCCGACTGGGAAGAAGTGTTCAAGAAGACACGAATGCACGGCTTGAAGATGAATCAGATGAAGTGCGCGTTTGGTGTATGGCTGGACAATTCCTTGGCTTCATGGCGCATGGAAGAGGGATAGAAGTAAATCATGAGCGAGTCAGAGCTATAACCATGTTTTCCACTGGCTGCCAGTTATGCTGACCAAGATACTCAATGCCCGTTGTGCTGCTGGCTTGTTCGATGCACCGATCTTGCAATCTAACACAGGCTAATGACAGCATCTCTGGGCCCTCGTTCAGTATGAAGGCTGTCCCAGCTCAAATTGCCATGCCAATGGGGCAAATGAAAAGTTATGGGCTGAGCTGGTCATCCATTTCGATTTTCCTTGATTGCCACCTCGTCGTCTATGAAATGTCGTCTTCACGGGAGACGACTTGGCATGTGCCTAATGGGACACGGTAGCCGATTTGGTGGGCTCCTTCGGTGTAGCACATGACTCCGGTAGTGCTCGTAGTTGATCCGGTGTATCACGTGACTCTAGTATTGCTTGTATCTTAGGTGCTACATGATGGGCATAGAAGGAGATGGACTTCTTGGGGCAATGGATGAATGCATCGTTGGCATCCCTTAGTGTAACGATGTCGTCATTTGGAGGCATCTCCAGCGTGATGGCCTTGTAAATTTCATGTACAGCGTCAACATGGACCTTCGCGTAGCCCGAATTTAAAGAACGACCGTGCACAAGCGCCCCTTCACTAGAAGGATACACGTGCCCCCAAGCAGCCTACAAGGGAACAGAGCCGTCGGCAAGCCTCACTTGGAGATTGAGATTGCATGGCGTGCCCTCCTACATAACGGTACATAATTAATCAGCTAACACATCAAACAGGTCTATCTAAGGAGCATTGCAGAAATGTATGTTACATGGGTGTCATCGGGAGGAAATCTGGCGTCATCCACATCCGTCTCAGGGGCGGACGCGCAGCTACTCCGATAGTTAGTTGGGCTGAACTGCGCATGTACTTCTTGGGCTTGCACGTTCTATTCTTGCCTCTTTGCAGCGGCCTTTTGCTCCATCCTTTCCTCAAAGCATCTTAACTAAAGGTCGAACTATGCTTTCAACCTTTCCTCAGCCCTTTCCTCAATAAGGGCTACTAGCCGGGCCTCACGCTTAGTTTTGCTTCTCTTCCTACTCCGGTATATATCGGGGTCTTGTGGGAATCCTATTTTCCAGGGAACAAAAACACTTAGGCCTCGGGTGCGACCCGGGTGCTCCATGTTTTCCAAGGCCGTGGAGAGTATATCTTTCTCTCTGTTTGGAGCGAAAGAGCCCTAGGAAGATTCCGTGCTTAACGATATTATGTGTTGGGACACTTCCTCGTCAGCGGCGTTGGCAAAGGACATGCTGCCCGAAGACGTGGGATGTGACCTCGCTCTTACCCAGTTTCGAGCGCGCGGGTCCGTTATCGAGGCAAACAGTGGCGTGACCTTCTGGATTGCTTCATCGTCCTCCCTTGTCCATTGCATGATCTTGCCAACGTACCCAGTGGAGCCGAGTCTGTGTGGTTATGTGTTTTTTGATTGGATGACCTTGTGCACCGTACTTTGACACACGAACTCTTTCGTCTTCTTCATCTCAACAAATCGTTTCCACACATCTTCAGTGATGAACCCGTATTTCTGGAACGGAGTCATTTCCTTATTCACGTATGTTGGGGAGGCACGCACACAGGTTATGTATGTTGGGGAGGTCTTCGCAGACGGTTCATGGATTGAACCGTCTGTGATATATTAATCGTCTGTGATGACTGTTTTTTATTTTACTTATTTTTTTAGTTTTTAACTAGGTTTTTTAAGTAGTTTTTTGATAAGTAGTTTATTTTTATAATACATATCATTAATTATAATACAGACATGCATCTTATTAATTATAATAGGGAAATACATCTCATTACATAATATGGACATACGTCTCTTTACTTATAATACAGGTACATACATCTCATTACTTCTAATCCACTTACTGTGAAAACTGAACTCTGCAGGTTCAGATGCAAGGTGACTGTCTATGTGGACACAAGCAGCACTGTTGTGGAGAGCTTCAGTGAACCCAAACGTCGGAAGAAAGCTGTCATGGAACATGCTGCTCAAGGGGCATTGTGGTGCCTTAAGCACTTTTGGGCTTGTGAACTAATCGTAGGCATGTTCCAAGTAGCCCAGCGCTAGCCCTTTCGATGGTTTAGCTCAACCCTACCCTAGCATTCCCCTTCGCCATTTGTTTTTATATCTGATCCATCATAAGAGCAGTGTTCTCTCTTTCTTGAATCTAGGATCAGATCAGTTTACTCCTTTGGACATGATGTGTATGGATGTATGAAGTCTGAACCTGCTGCTCTGTGCTGGCACCCTTATTGCTTTAGTTTCATGTTGTAATATACCGTCAGGGCAAAATGCTCTTCTTTTATACAAGGCTCAACATCAGTTTACTCTTTTTACCCAGTGATGCTTATTATCTTATCCGATGAGATTTACATGCTCCCTAAAATATAAAATGCGTCGCCCATCTGTGCGTCTATAGACATGTTGTCATGTTGGATACGGTAGAAATTTCCAGGTTAGCTTGTTGTCTGAAATACCATTTGCAATCCTAGGTACCCCATACTAGCTTGTTTTTGAATCATGACTCATGAGATAAAAAGTTGAACCAATACTTAATTTATACAAACACAAAATGTCACCATTGAGTCTTCACACAGTTTGTTTGCACTGGTAAATCACATGATGCTTCTTTTCAACTTCGTCAGGAGTGAATTCTTCTTGCCGCAGGCCAGAAGATTATGGCCATCCAAATGTGCGATCTGCTCCGGCAAGCACAATAGAAGTTAACACTACATGTACCCACGCAGGTAGGTCGATCCGGTCAGACACAAAGTACAGTTGTTCGATTGTGATTGCAGTAGGATGATCGTGTGTTTATTTGTGAATTTGATGGGATACGGTCAGGGTTACTCGACTTCTGCCCGTAGCTACAGGATTTGGGCTGTAGACTTGGGTAGGATCATAGAGACCTGTGAGGTGATCTTTGATGAGGCTAGTCCCGGTGTTAGACCAGACATTTCAGGCTCTTCTCTTTCTCAGTCTATCTTCTCAGAGGAAGTTGATGACGGAGATGAAGGTGTCTTGCCTGATCCAGTCACCATTCCTGCTCCCGAGGTGCCTCCCATTTCCATATCTGCACCTCAGGGAGATCAGCCCTTACCCTCAGACTCTTCAGCAGCTAGTAGCTCTGTTCCTACCTCTCCCACGCGAGGAGTAGAGGTCACTTCTGCTTCTGGACCTCCCTGCTACATTCAGCAGGCTCATCCACCTGACCAGATCATTGGAGATCTGTTTGAGTGAGTCACTCACTCTAAGTCAGCTCTGTCCACTTTCTACCTCCACTCTGCCTTTGTTGCCTCTTTCGAGCCGAAGGATGTTTCTCATGCATTATCTAATGAGTCATGGATTAATGCCATGCATGAGGAGCTTGGAGACTTCGAGAGGAACAAAGTTTGGAAGCATGTCGAGTCCCCTTCTAGTCACAACATCATCGAGACCAAATGGGTGTTCAAAAACAAGCAGAGTGAGGATGGGGTTTTAGTTCGAAACAACGCTAGGCTAGTCGCTCAGGGTTTCTCTCAGGTTGAGGGTCTCGACTTCGAGGAGACTTTTGCCCCTGTAGCCAGACTAGAGGACATCCGGATCCTGCTCGCATTCGCAGCATCCAAAGGCTTCAAGCTTTTTTAAATGGATGTCAAGAGTGCATTCCTCAATGGCTTAATTGAGGAAGAGGTGTATGTCAGACAACCTCCAGGATTTGAGAACCCCAAGCACCCAAACCATGTCTTCAAACTTTCTAAAGCTTTGTATGGACTTAAGCAAGCTCCACGAGCTTAGTGTGAGAGGCTTAAGTCCTACCTCTTGAGTCATGGTTTTCATATGGGTCAAGTGGACAAGACTCTGTTCGTCAGACATTCTGATTCGAACTTTCTCCTAGTCCAAATCTATGTCGATAATATCATTTTCGGTGGTTCCTCGCATTCGCTCGTTACTCAGAATGGTCAAAGCATAACTAGTCCAATGCCAAATTGCAGAACACATGTCAAAGCATGGGACAACACTTTGCTTAATTACTGTAGGGGCCCTTGACTTTGGGGGGCCCAGGGCGGCCACCCACCCTGCCCACCCCCAGGGCCGGCCCTGCCAAATAGTTCCTAGTATTTTAGAGGAATTTTTCGGATTTTTAGAACCTCTTTGTTTTTTTTCTCAACATGTTTTGAGAACATATATGTGTATACGTGTATGCATGTGTATTGGATGTTTGATTTTCCAGCCGATCCATGTTTTTCATTTGAACCGCCATGCTTTACTCCATGCATTTCCACTTTTCTAGTCGTATCCATTTTTCTAGCCATGCAAGAAACCATTTCTTCATTTCCCTGCCTGCGGAATACTAGTAACTGCTCTATGAATACCACCAGTAACTGGCTCATTAGCATTGATGTGAATAGCTCCATGCGCCTGCATGACTTTTCCTTCATTTTCCTGTACGTTTCCTCTCCAGCCGTTTCTAGTCCTCCATTTCTCCAAGCCTTACTAAGTTATACACACCCTTTCCATTGCCTCATTCCAACGTTCTAGTCACCACACCATTTCCACTGCATTTTCCTCGACGTAAATGCCGTATTGTCGTCATTTGTCGTCGCCGTCATTTGTCGTCGCCGTCATTTGTCGTCGCTGTCGCCTTCCCCTGCGTCGCCGTCTCCGTCGTTGCTTCTGCCGATCGGTAGTATTTCTTTTCTTTCACGGGCGCGCTCTGTTTCTGTTTTTTTATCTCGTTTGTATATTTGCGTGGGTATATATATACATATATATAATGGAGGTAAGCATGTATAGACATGTATATGTTTTTAGGCGTACATGTATATTGTTAGTACGTGTATATATATACACACACACTAAACGCATGTGTTTGTAGATGTATTTGGTTAATCCGCATGTACACTACACATAATCAGAATCGGACATGTATATGTACGGCCGAATGTAGGTATACATAATTGTATATATGGACGAATGCATGTATATATATAATAGTGATGCTATATTATTTCGGTTCTACTGCCATACTTGGTAACGCCACCGACCACGTACTTGGTCGACTGCCGGTTTAGTGCAGTCCGGTTCTCTCTTCTTTTGTGAGGTTCAGAGTCGTTAGTTTTCTAAAGTAGCTAAATAATATCAACCCTTTTGCAGACAAACAATGATTTTGATGCAAAGCCAATGGTTCCGTGGGGGATTTTGTTGGAGGGAGTTTCGGGTTCAGGGTTCAGTGGGTTTGCGGGTGATGAGGGTTTCCGTGTCGGAGTTATCTGGATCTGTGTATCAGGAGGATCCCTTGGTCGGATCCTACTAGGGCCCGTTCTTCTGTTGATAGCTAGTATCGGAGTCAGGGGCTGCAGATTCAGCAGGGAGAGATCGTGCCTTACTCGATTTCGCGAGGAAGCTTGGATTTTGCGGTGGTTCGGCTGGAGTTTTGGGGGGTGTTTCTCTTACTTTGAGGCACTGATACGTGCTAGTTAGGGTTTCTGTTCCTTGAGAGCTTGGCCTAATACACCCTTAATATGGTTAACAAGTCAACATTCTGGAGAATGGACAACAGGCATACGATACTATTTTAAGCTAAATTACTTTTTTTTATAGATGAAAGATTCATCTAAAAATCCTGGCAGATCACTGACTATTACAAATTTGTGGCCAATTGTAAAGCATTTGGGTGTGATGCTTCTGTTGAGATGTTTTTGTTTTGTATCTGTTGAATTATTATTATTTCTATATGTGTTGTTACGTATAACGGATTTTCCTGTCTTTAATACCGTGTTATATATGCTTCTGGTATATTAATGTTTGTCATTCTTATAGAATGATTCACCTGTGGGTAATTTGATATTTCTGCTTTGATAGGTTCATGGACCTGGGGCTGACGTTGATACTTTATGCATTGGACCTTCATATGTGAATCGTGAGGTGATGTCTTTTTTCTATTGTAAGCTATCAGTATTGTTTATTAGTTAGATATAACATTCGTGCTTTCTAACATGGTACTCTTTATGCAGGAAGACTTCTTTATTGTACTACATGACATATTAGCCCAAACCGAAGAAGTGACTGAACTGCAACCTGTACCTGATGCACATGTCCCTGTTATGAAATTTAAGTTCCATGGAATATCAATTGACCTTCTTTATGCCAGTGTCTGTCTTAGTAGTACCACGAGTAAGTTTATATTCGATAAAATATTTTCATATGCTCACTTGTTTCTTTATGCATACTTTATAAGCTTTCTTCTATATAGAACATGGTTTATGTGGTATTTTAACTTGTATCTTCATTGTAGATGTTTTTCTAATAAGGTATGCGACTTATTTTCTAATATCTAGTATCTTGTTATCAAGATGCCCATGGATTGATCTTTTATGTTTGTGTAATAATTTGATGGTAATAACTGATAGTTCTTCACTAACAGTCTTGAGGTGATAAAGAGGACAATTTACAACCATGAATGCACCACTTCCTTTACTGTTGATTTTGCCACCTCTTTAATGTCTTTTGCTGTCACGTCCTTTCTTAGAATGTAAAAGAAGGTTTACTTGGAAGTCCACCTCCCACCTCTTGCCTCTTTTTATGTTTTGATTCTTTCAAGAGATAAATTGTGGGCTAAACATGTTGCTGCAGGATTTGGATATCTCTCAGGGATGATGCATCCAGATATGATCATATTACACTTCTGAAGGCATACCCAAATTTGTGCAGTCAATTTTGTTAATTCATATTACACTGCCCTCCAGTATGAGTTGATTGTGCTTTTTCTCTGAATGTCATGCTATTTCCCAGTATGAGTTGATTCATCCATTAAAGCAGCATTCGGTTGGACTAGCAATGTAACACCCCGGCATTTAATATGCCTGAATGCTACCAAACATAGACTAAACAACATTTAAAAACCACAATTAAACATAAATTACAGCAATAGCGCACAAGCTAAAAACTAAAATTTCGGCAGCATCTCCTTTGTTTTAACACGAATTGAAGCAACAATAATAATAACATGTCAATATAGCATAATGAACGATAGCAATAACATGATCAAACGGACAAACAGCCACCATACCACTAAGGATATAAATTGTATCCATCACATGACAAACATGGACTAATCATTTACTCATAACGACCAACGAATCATCGAAACCACAGTTTAGCTCAATGAATTAACCATAACCATAAGGGAAGGAACATGTCATTGTTTAAATGTGTGATGCTAAGTGACGACGTGTGACTATCTCCCTTTCCCGCATGTCGGATTCATGGTACCTAAAAGAAAACAACATAAACACAAGCGTGAGTTCATCACTCAGCAAGTATATTGTAATGGTACAAACATAAACAATTTCATGGCTTCAACAACTCACATCATGTACCATCTCATTCATGATCACATATCCTTTTCATCATCATTATGAATGCAATGCAATGCGATGCTCATGTCTCCTTGGGAACTCATACCGGTATGGTTGAGTACACACCCGTCGGTGTGCACCCTCTCCCCCCTTCCATCCCGAAGATGGAGGGTGCCTACTCCTCGCTTCCGTTCACCACGGTGAATGGAATCACGATGTAGGACTTACTCATTGGCTCTCCGGATTAGTCATAACTTTCTCACCAACCTTCCCCGGATTAGTTATGACTTTCTCACCGCCCGGGCCATGTAACATGCCATGTATGCAAATATGCCAACATCATAATAAACTTGTACATTCAACACATGGCATCATAACATAGTAAGCATACTCATCATATCATTGGCAATCATTAAAGCATGGCAAGTGTTCATATCATATATTCAATCTTCATCTAGTCTCAACTAGCAACCTACAAACCGCTATCCATTATAATACACTTGCCTCAACCACGGGCGACGGATTGGCGAGAAGTAGTAGGCCCTCCCGGGGTCACACCACCTGCACATAGGGACCACACACTCACAATCATGTCCACAAAACAGTAGGCAAACCCTCATCTACCCCGACATTGCCAACTACTCGCAAAACCCAAAAACAGAGGTTCTGTCCCGCCGGGACAGCAGCCTTCCAAAAGGCATAACTTGAGTTCTGGGACTCCGAATCAATTAAACGAGTACATCCTCGCGTAGCTTAGGAAATTTCCCAACTTTTTCTAGGTATAGGGAAAGACTGATTCGGACTCTAAAGTTGTTTAATCTACAAAATACCGTGATCTGTTCCAATCACGTCACAGATTTTAACACGCCTGGTAAAACAGCCATAACTTTCAAACGGCTGGGTGGAATGTAAAGTTCTTTATATCCACTAAAATATAATGAAATTATCTACAACTTCTTCAACATCCGTACGACCAGATTCCGAATCTAAATTGGTGAAAACCTAAGCCCTAGGTCGACTGCTCATGCTGTCCGAAACAGAGAACGTGGCAACTTCTAGATCTAATCCAATCTACTCAATTCCAGCACCACCAATTGATCTAAAAACATGGTAAGGATCCTTAGAACAGTACCTAGCCCAACCCCAAGGAGTCTCATGGCCATACCTTCGCCCGACGCACGAAAACCCAACGGATCTCCTCCCGGTTCGCGCGATCTCCTTCCTCGCTCCAAATCCACCGGATCTCCTCGTCGCGGAGCGCTCCAATGGACGGATCTTCGAGGTGTTGAGGTGGAGAACTCCCCTAGGGGCAGCAAGGGAGGTGGAGAGTGGAGGAGAGGGGTGGTGGCGCCATGGGGGAGATGGAGAGGAAGGGGAAGGGTGGAGGCGCATGGGGGGGGGCTAGGGGGTGGCGGCTAGGGTTGGGAGAGGGAGTTTGGGGTGCACCAAGGGGTGGGGGCCAGACTTGGCTGTCCAAAAGTCCCCCCTTGGGCCCAAACCCTTCCACCGGAGGCCCAACTCAACCCCAAGGCCCAAACACCCGAAAACGGCCCAAAAACACGCTATAAACGGCATAACGTAAATTTTAACCTCCATTTACATATTTTATAAAGTTTTTGACCTTAACATTCACATTAAATAATCTCACACCATTCTGTAGTGTCACAAGCAACTGGTTGCGAACTTGTTTATGTTTTATTGACAGCTCAGTTGAGAAAAGGGTGGCTTCTCTCAACTTACCTTGTATGAAGAGAGAAGAAAAGAATATTTAATCTTTGTCAAAGTTATGTTTTCCTTCTTTTCTGTTCTTTTGTTCAGTGTGCAGATTGTTACTCCTTAATTACCATGAATTCATACTATTACTCCTTAATTACCTTTGGAGCTTGAAGCTACATTCATTTTTATTATGTGATTGAAGCTAATTTGATTTTATGTTTGGTACGAATTTCTGTTACTTTTTAGGGATTTTTATATTTTCCCATATTTTTTTAATTTAAAATCGTATTTTCGTCGGCCTAGGTCGACGAAAATAATAGCACTTTGGCCGACGAAAATAACCTAGGCCACATCAGCTCTTATTTTCGTCGGCTCGTGCAGCCGACGAAGCTAACTGTATTTTCGTCGGCCTAGGCCGACGAAAATATACTTGCCACGTCAGGGAACGGGTTAACGGCTATTATTTTCGTCGACTAGGGACGATGGGGAAACCCCAACTCCTGAAGCATCAGCGACAGCTCCTCACAGAAACCTCCAGCCTGCGCGGCAAAAGAGGTGACAGCAGGCATCTACAAATTTTGAAACACGTTGAGATTTGTAACACCCCGGCATCTAGCATGCCTGAATGCTACCAAACATAGGCTAAACAACATCTAAATACCATAAATTAAGATAAATTACAGCAAATGAGTAAATGCTAGAACCGAAAATTTTGGCAGCATCTCCTTTGTTTTTCCATGAATTGAAGCAACAACAATATAATCACAGGATATAGTATAAAGAATGACATCTAAATCATCAATAATAAGGATTCTAGCAGCAGTTTAAGCCTAGAATAAAGATTCCAACCATCTCATGAGCCAAACGAGGTAAATGAGCTAGAATAAAGATTCCAACGATCTCATGAGCCAAACGAGGTAAATGAGGAAACCAAGCACACAAATTAACCATCACAATTAAAGGAAGGAACATGTCATTGTTTATATGTGTGATGCTAAGTGATGACGTGTGACTAGCTCCCTTTCCCGCATGCCGGTTTCATGGTACCTAAGAAAAACAACATAAACACAAGCGTGAGTTCATCACTCAGCAAGTATATTGCAATGGAACAAGAAAATACATTCTAATACCATCATCACCACTTTTCACATACGACATCATACACATCTCATATTCATAGCGTAAGCACATCATTGACATCATCATATATCATCATCATATAACATCCTCATATAATGCAATGCAATGCGATGCACATATCTCCTGGAAACTCATACCGGTATGGTTGAGTACACACCCGTCGGTGTGCACCCTCTCCCCCCTTCCATCCCGAAGATGGAGGGTGCCTACTCCTCGCTTCCATACACCGCGGTGGATGGAATCACGATGTAGGACTTACACATTGGCTCTCTGGAATAGTCATAACTTTCTCACCGACCTTCCCCGGACTAGTTATGACTTTCTCACCGCCCGGGCCATGTATCATGCCATGTATGCAAACATGCCAATATCATAAATAACTTGTACATAAACACATGGCATCATAACATAATAAGCATATTCATCATATCAATGGCAATCATTAAAGCATGGCATGTGAACATATCATATATTCAATTTCAATCTCAACCAATCTAGCAAACTACAACCCGCTACCCATTCCAATACACTTGCCTCAACCACGGGCGACGGATTGGCGAGAAGTAGAAGGCACTCCCGGGGTCACACCACCTGCACATAGGTACCACACACTCACAATCATATCCACAAAACAGTACGCAAACACTCTTCTACCCCGACATCGCAAACTACTCGCAAAACCCAAAAACAGAGGTTCTGTCCCGTCGGGACAGCAGCCTTCCAAAAGGCATAACTCGGGTTCTAAGACTCCAAATCAATTAAACGAGTACATCCTCACGTAGCTTAGGAAATTTCCTAACTTTTTCTAAGTATATAGAAAAGCTGATTCGGACTCTAAAGTTGTTTAATCTACAAAATACCGTGATCTGTTCCAATCACGTCACAGTTTTTAACACGTTCGGTAAAATGAGCATAACTTTCAAATGGCTGGGTGGAATTGGACGTTATTTATACCCACTGAAAGTTATTGAAGTTACCTACAACTTCTTCAACAGGTGGATGACCAAATTCCGACTCTAAATTGGCGAAAACCCAAACCCTAGGTCGACAGCTCATGCTGCCCGAAACAGCGAACGTGGCAAACTCTAGATTTCATCTAATCTACCCAATTACAGGACCACCAATTGATCTAAAAACATGATATTAACCCTTAGAACAGATCCTAGACCAACCCCAAGGATCCCCATGGCCATACCTTCGCCCGACGAACGAAAAACCAATAGATCTCCTCCCGGTTCACGCGATCTCCTTCCTCGCTCCAAATCCACCGGATCTCCTCGTCGCGGAGAGCTCCAATGGACGGATCTTCGAGGTGTTGAGGTGGAGAACTCCCCTAGGGGCAGCAAGGGAGGTGGAGAGGGGAGGAGAGGGGCGCGAGGGCTAGGGAGGTGGCGGCTAGGAGAGGTGGAGGCAAGGGGTGGAGGGGAGAGTGGGGGGGGGGCAGCTAGGGCTTCCATGGGGGCGCAAGGCAGCAGGGTGGGGTGCAATAAGGGCTGGGGGAAGCCCCCAACCAGGTCTCCTACTCCTATTTGGACTCAAACTCCTTCCCACCAAAGCCCACGACCCCTTCCCTTAGGCCCAAACTCCCCCGGAAAGGCCCAAACTCCCGGAATTGGCCCAAAAACGCAAATAAACCTCATACCAAATGGTTTCAACCTCAAATTCCACATTCCATAATGTTTTTAACCTCAACATTCACATTTTATAATGTCACACCATTCCGTAGTGTCACAAGATTAATCAACAAATTTTAAATAAAGGATAGGATAAGCTCAAGACACTAAGGGAGGGGAGATAGAAGCAAAGGAACTTAAACTTTTGTAAGTATATTTTTATGAAAATACTAGTCCTTAAGGCTTTGCCATTCTAACTAGGTCACGTCCTACAATCGTCCAGGCTCTGATACCACCGCTGTGAGACCCCGGATCAGCTATCCGAAATCTCCTGTGTATTCCTGTACTAGTCCCAGATCAGTAGCTAGTACACACAATCAACAGTGATACGTCATTGCCGAACATAACGAAATTGTAACATAAATAATAAAGTATGGCCCACATAGCCACTTATTACAATACTCGGTCACGAGACCGGAGACACGACAGCGGAAGCAAAAGCAACAAAGAGCGAACACCAAAAACACCACATGCGACGACAAGACACGCGACTAGCTATCTTGGCAATCTTCATCGAATTCTTCGGTGTAGAACTCACCATCTTCAGCTGCGTCTTGGTAGTTCTCTGATGAGGACAAGATGTGTAGCACGTGAGTACAAAAGTACTCAGCAAGTCGGGGAAAGTATGTATATGTTGGGCTTTCCAAATGAAGCTTAATAGGGTTCTTTTGCACAAAGCCAAATTTCATCAAACTGTAATTGCTAATAAGTTTCATAAATCATATTTTAGCAATTCTTTTTAACAATTGAGTTATTTAATATTTCAGTGAAGGTTCTATCCACCATCACTAGTATAAAGGCTCTAACCGCCAACTTTTAAAAGATTAAGTTTAATCACACATGACTCTTTCCGCCAAGGCATAAAACAGGTTCTTTCCACCTTGTTGGCTCAATCCGCCATCAAACATCCGAGAGTTCTAACCACTCCCGAATCCCAAAACCAACACCGTTTAATTTTAAAACAAAAACCAAAGTCTACCAATATGAAAACATTCTTTGCTTTGCCCTTGACCGTAGGCACGGCTATTCGAATAGTTTTAACTCTGCAGAGGTGTACAACTTTACCCACAAGACATGATCGTCTCTTGATGCCATGCAATTAACACACTTCCTTTGGTGTGTCGGCAGAGAGATCATGACAAGGCCTTTACCATGTATACGCCTTGTCGGCGTACTAGCCAACAGGCACCTCCGGATCGGGTGCTTGTAAGGTTCAGACGGGGGGCTTTCGGGGCAATTGCCGGGGAAAGGATGAAGATGACCGGAGTACCGGGAAGCTCAGAGGAACAAGGGGGCGCAAGAACTTTTTTTCCCAGGTTCGGGCCCTCCAAAGAGTAATAGCCCTAGTCCTGCTTTTCTTGGTATTGCCTGTGTTCTAACTTGAGAATATATAGCCTGCTGACAAAAGATCCAACCCCTTCTCCCATGCACCCCGGCTCCCTTTTATACTTGGGCTGGCGGGGGCGCGGGGGAGGCTTACACCGCAAGCCATACTCATTACACTTCCACGGGTGCATTAAATGCGCCACATCGTTCTTACGCCAAGAACATCTGCGCAGACCATCACACCTGCCGGGCTTTACGTCCGCCAACGCCACCCGTTCCGTCAAGGGGTGGGGTGCTGCCGTGATGTCATGCGTAATTAATGCACGCCTGGGGAAGGCACGCCGTCATACTGTATCCTCCATGCTTCGCATTTAATGCGCACACCTCGCATTAAATGCCCTTGATCAGGGTGCTACAGCTTTGGGGGTGGACGCCAGGGGAATGGCCTGCATGCCACGTGCCTTCTGGGCGACCACCTCGCTGGTCGCTCAATGGTGTGGCCTGATCGCCACCTGTCCGCTGGGCGACCACCCTCCTGGTCGCCCAGTGGCGTGGCCTGATCGCCACCTGTCCGCTGGGCGACCACCTTCCTGGTCGCCCAGTGGCGTGGCCTGATCGCCACCTTCCTGGTCTACCATTATCCTTCTCTCTCTCTTTCAAATGTCCCTTGGGGAACCGCTTAGTCTCCCGGGTGGGGCCATTAATTAGCCCACACGCCCCGCAGCCTTCGAGAGACCTTCTGGCTTCTTCTGGTTCTCAAGGCGGTTTGTGCAGTTATTCCCGCCCTGCAACTGCTGCACGATCTTTGGGACGCGCCTTCTTAATGGGGCTTTTGAACTTCCTTTTTGTGAACCGCCGCACCCTTTCGGTTCTCCCGCCCAGCCTTCCCCTGCAGCCTTATAAGAGGTTGACCGAGGGGGAGCGGTTCTTCTTCCTTTAAGTTTTTCTCCTTGCTTTAGAGCTTCTTTCTTCTTCTTCTTCGCCGACGCGCTTCGATACTCTCCTGCGCTCGATGGCTCCCGTTCTCCCCTCGTCGTCCGTCGAGGAGGAGGTTGCCGCCAGGCTCTCCCGGAACATAACCGCGGGCGCTCTCCGCATCCGCGCCGGGACCGTCGAGCCCCGCTGCCGGCCCGGGGAAGTGGTTTTCTTCGGGTGGCAGCTTCTTGCCGGCCTGCTGCCGCCGGTTTCCGATTTTTATCTTTCCGTTCTTAACTTCTACGCCATTCACCACATCCATCTTCCCCCCAACTCCGTCGTCCTCCTTTCTGCCTTTGCCCACTTCTGCGAAATGTTCGTAGGAGTGCTACCCAACCTCCTACTTTTTCGCTTCTTCTACACCCTTCGCGCCGCGGGCGGCAATTCGCCCGTTACCGGGAGCTGCCACCTGCGGCTCCGCGATGGGACCGTGTCGCGCTACATTCCACTGGACTGCCGGTCCAGTTGGAGGAATTGGCGCGAAGATTGGGTGTACGTCGAGGACGACAGTGGCATTGAGGTGCTGGAGCTTCCGTCTGGCTCGGCGGTCAGCAATCCCAATTGGGGGGCCTAGGTGAGCGAGATGCCCGAGCTCCAGGCTATGCTAGCCCGCGTCGACCAGCTGCGGACGACGGGCTTGACAGGGCCCATGGTTATCCGGGACTTCGTCTCCCGGAGGCTGTGCCCTCTGCGCCGTCGTGTCCGCCCGGCCTGGCAGTACATGGGCCTTAGCGACGGGACCCGGAGTATCACTGGAGGTAACCCGCTTCACCTTGGATCATCCCTTGCCCTTCTTCTTTATTGGTTGAATCCGGTGCTGACAGTGCTTTCGTTTCCTGGGGCTTTCCTCTTCTCTCTCTCTTTTTTTTTGCCAGCCGCCGGGAACTTGGCTCCCGGCGTGATCGACAGGTGGATGGGACAGCTGGGCTTTGTCAGCCTTGTTCCGCCGTTCCCGGAGGGCGCGGTTCCGCTCTGCCGGTTATCGCCAGGGGAGCGCGCGACGATAGTCCGTGCCATGCCGTCGATGGACGCCATGGGCACACCTGACGCGACACGCCAGGCGCCCTTGACGATCCGGGACCCTCCTCCCGCCGGTGGTCAGGGGAGACGCAGGCGCCCAGATGACGATGACGTCGCCGACGGGCCTTCTCAAAGACCCCGCCTCCTGGGCCCGACCGCGGGCACTTCTTCTGCTGCAGCGGCTGGCTCCTCAATGGTGGCGGGGGGTTCGTCGACCGGCGGGACCTCATCCTCCTTCGCCCCTGCTGGGGCGGTGACAATGGACCCTCCAGCGCCGGTTCTTTTCTCGCCTCCGCCGGCTCCGATGGTGGGGCAACAGCTGCCGCCCTCGGCTTCGCCGACAGTGCTACGGTCGCCGCCGCCACCGCCACCGCCGCCTCCATCGCTGCCACCAGCAGCGGCGAGCCTTCCTCCGCCGCCGCCACCAGCAGCGGTGTTTCGTCCCCCGCCGCCAGCGCCGGTCCCTAGGCCGCTAGGACCGGCACCGACAGCGCCACGCGGGGGGCTGGTCCTGGCTTCGAGCGTGCCCCGATTCCCGAGACCGTTACCTAGGTACTCATTCAAAAACACACATGCATTATTAAGTCTCTTCGAACAGCATTTTACCGTTACTTACTTCTTTCCTTTTTTCAGGGTTCCTGCTCTGGATACTCCCGCCACCCAAGTCGGGGGCGATCCAGGCACCGTGGCTGCAGGGGACGCGCCACCCGGGGTCGCCGATCCCCAGGACGATCAGGTGGAGGGGGGCGACCCCCAAGCGGTTGCTGCTGCCGCCGTCGTTCAGGACCCCGGCCCGCTCGGCCCCGCGCCTACCCCGGATCCCCCCACCACCTCCATTCCTTCGGCAGACGCGGATGCTCTGCTGGCGGCTCTTAGCGAGCTCTACTCCAGCACGAGCACTCGCCTGGTGACAAGCAGGGAGCGGCTCACGGAGGCGGGAGCCGAAATCAACCGCCTCCGCAAGGAGGTAGAAGATTTATGCGAACGGGGAGCGGGGTTGGTGGTGCAGCTGCGGCGGAGTGAGAGCAGCGGGAGCAAAGCGCCCGCCGCGTCGAAGAGCTCGCCGCGGAGCTGGAGGCGGAGAGGGTCGAGTGGGCCCAGTCGGAGGTGGACACCATAGGGATGCTGCGCCATGCCTTCGACCGAACGGTGGCCAGTCTTGCTCCACTGGGGCTGGACCAGCCGGGTCCGCTGGAGGAGAGGCTGCGGCATTACGCATTCTGCCTCGGCCGGACTGCGGACTTCCTCACGCGCCTGCCCGCTGCCCTTACCGCCCGGTCCGCCCAGGAGGGACGCGCAGTTGCGGCAGCCACGGTGAAGTATGTGCTGGCTTGTTGCGCAAGCCGTGACCCCAACTTCGATCCAGCGGCCACGGTCCAGGGAATCGAAGGCGACTGGGCGCAGGCGGAGGAGCGGGTCCATGACGCCTTCGAGCAGGTCGCCGCACAGCTGGCGATGGAGAACCCCCAGATGGAGGCCGCTGCGGATGACGTGGCGATGAGGCTGGACGTCGGCCCAGTTGACGAGGACGTGGCGGCCACCGAGGCGGCGGCGGAGGACGAGGAGGATCCCCCAGCGGCGTAGTTTTTTTTTAACCCTTGCCTGTAAAGACTTTGGATGCATAATATTTTACATGAAATGGGAGCACAAGTTTTCCGCTATGTTGCTTTAAGGTTTGCTTTTACCCTAATCTTTCCGGTTTCGCGCGAGCCAACACATGGCCGCTAACAGACTTAGGGTCTTGTGCTAGTGAATCACTTCCCTCGAACCCCTTGCCTTAGCAAAATTTTGCCTCCCAGATAGCCTCTAGGGAACGAACGCTTAGTGAGTCGGGGCAGGACCTTAGGTTCTTGGCAATGGTGTTCAAGTCTCTGGCCCCCACGGGGACACCCAGAGTGTCATGACCGTGCTGGGGATCGTGCTGAACTGGCCATCCAATCACCCACTCCCGCACGCCGCTCTCACTTAGCGATTCCGCCTTTGCTATTGGGCTTTTGCAGGGCTGTAGGGTACCGAAGGCAAGTGCCCTGGTACTGCCCGTCAGTGGGCAAGAGACCGAAAGAAGGGTAGGAAAAACAACTATTTCAGATAAGGAAAATGAGTATTTAATTCCAAATAGAAGGCCTCCCCCGACCCGCGGCGGAGAGGAAGACACACTCCGGCCGGTCGGGGAACAGGACCTGGGACTTACAACCGATCAAGGGTAGAACTTGCGCAGATTTTCTATATTCTGGGAGTTCGCCAGTTCTTCACCGCCTTCAGTGGCCAACCTGACCGCCCCGGGACGAGAGACTGAGACCACTTTGAAGGGTCCCTCCCACTGGGGAGACAGTTTATGCGACCCAGTATGCGACTGGATCCTTCGCAAGACCAGGTCGCCCACTGCCAGTGTTCTCTTACTGACCCGGGAGGCGTGGTACCGCCTGAGACTTTGCTGGTACCTTACAGCGCGCAGAGCCGCCCGATCTCACGCCTCCTCCAGGAGGTTGACGTCGTCCCGACGCAGATCCTCCTGGTCTTCTTCCACGAACGCAGCAACACGTGGTGATCCCAGTTCCAGTTCCGAAGGGAGGACAGCTTCCGCGCCGTAGACCAGGAAGAAAGGGGTTTCCCCGGTGCCGCGACTTGGGGTAGTCCGAAGTGACCACAACACCGCCGGGAGCTCTTCAGTCCATCGGGCCCCACGCTTGTGGAGTCGATCGACTGCCCGTGTCTTCAGTCCCTTCAGCACCAGCGCATTGGCCCGCTCGACTTGGCCGTTGCTCCTGGGGTGGGCGACCGAGGCAAAGCAGACCTTGGTGCCCATCTCTTCGCAGAAATCTAAGAAGGCCGCGCTGGTGAATTGTGCTCCGTTGTCGGTGATGATGCGGTTGGCGACCCCAAAACGGACGAAAATCCCTTGCATGAACTTGACCGCCGCTACGGCGGTGATGGATCTTACTGCCTCGGCTTCTACCCATTTAGTGAACTTGTCAATGGCGACGAACAGGTGGGTGTAGCCCCCTGTGGCCCGCCGGAACGGGCCCAGGATATCCAGCCCCCAGACCGCGAAGGGCCAAGAGAGCGGGATAGTTTGCAGGGCCTGGGCTGGTTGGTGGATCTGCTTGGCGTGGAACTGGCAAGCCTCACATCTCCTCACCAGCTCGCAGGCATCCTGGAGGGTGGTTGGCCAATAGAACCCTTGACGGAAAGCTTTTCCCGCCATCGTTCGTCCGGACATATGGCTCCCGCACACGCCTCCATGGATATCCGAGAGCAAACTGCTCCCCTCTTCCCGAGTGATGCACTTCAGAAGAATTCTGTTCTTACCCCGTGATACAGTCCCGCCCACCAGGGTATAGCACTTGGCCTTTCGTGCTAGCTTCTCTGCTGACGCATCATCGTCGGGGCACACTTGATCCCGCAGGTACGCCAGGATCGGATCCATCCAAGTGCCTTCCCGGTCAAGCACAGCGACCACAAGGTGGTCGTCCGGGTACTCCGCCTGGCCAGGCGTTTCCGCCGGAACCACTTTCCCTCCAGGGGCGAGGGCTGAAGCGGCATCACCATCGTCCCCACCAGAAATGGGGGCTGCGATGGACAGTCGTGGAAGCCTTTCTTCAAAGACTCCGACCAGCACAGGAGATCTGGTTGAGGCGAGCTGGGCGAGCTCGTCCGCCAGATGGTTGTCGCGCCGGGGGATGTGAGTATACCCCAGCCCTTCGAAATGCCTTTCCAATTTCCTGACCTCCGCCAGGTAAGCCGCCATAATGGGGTCAGGATAGGAGAAATCTTTCCTTGCCTGGTTGACGACCAGCAGGGAGTCGCCCTTTACTTGCAGGCACTGGACACCGATGGCTGCGGCGGCCCGGAGCCCAGCCAGCAAGCCCTCGTACTCTGCGACGTTGTTAGTGGCCTTGAAGTCGAGGACGACCACGTACTTGAGGAGGTCCCCGGTCGGAGAGACCAGGAGAACCCCAGCCCCCGCGCCTTCAAGCCTGAAGGACCCGTCGAAGAAGAGCATCCAGGGGGAGGGCGCGGGGACCTCATCGGCTTCGGATTCAGGTGGAGTCCACTCGACGACGAAGTCCTCCAGCCTTTGACTTTTATCGCGGTACGAGGAGCGAATTTCACACCGAACTCCCCCAGCTCGACGGACCACTTTGCGATGCGACCTTCTGCTTCTTGGTTGTGGAGGATCTCGCGCAAGGGGTATGAGGAGACCACTGTGATTTCTCTCCCTTGAAAATAGTGCCGCAACTTTCTTGACACCACCACCACAGCGTAGACCATCTTCTGAGCCTGAGGGTACCTCGTTTCTGCGTCATGAAGCATTTTGCTGATGTAGTAGACCGGCCGTTGGACGCCTTCTCGCCCCGCCACCAGCGCCGCGCTCACAACGGAGGGGCTAGCCGCCACATACAACAGCAGTGGCTCACCTGGCTCGGGGGCGACCAGCACCGGGGGAGAGGAGAGGTATTGCTTCAAGCCTTCGAACGCCTGCTGGGCTTCTGGGGTCCACTCAAACGAGTTGGTCTTCTTTAACAGCTTGAACAGCGGCAGGCTTTTCTCCCCTAGCCGAGCTATGAACCGGCCAAGGGAGGCCAGCCGGCCAGTCAAGCATTGCAGTTGCTTAAGATGGGTAGGCGGCTGCATCCGCTCAATTGCCTCTATCTTCTCTGGGTTGACCTCGATCCTGCGACTGGAGACCAAGAACCCGAGTAACTTCCCGGATGAGACACCAAACACGCACTTTTCGGGGTTCAACTTTATGCAATATTTTCTGAGGCGGGAGAAGGTCTCATCTAGGTCCTGAACAAGCTCATCGGCCCTTTTGGTCTTTACTACCAGGTCATCCACATACACTTCGAGGTTTCACCCTATTTGGAACCGAAACACAATGTGCATGGCCCGCTGATAGGTGGCACCAGCGTTCTTCAGCCCGAAGGGCATCCTGACATAGCAGTATACACCGAGAGGTGTCACATAGGCGGTTTTCTCTTTGTCTTCCTGCGCCATACTGATCTGATGATACCCGGAGTAGGTGTCGAGGAAGCACAGGGCTTCACACCCTGCCGTGGAATCGACGACGATGTCTATCCGTGGCAGGGGGTACGGGTCCTTTGGGCAGGCTTGATTAAGATCGGTGAAGTCGATGCACATTCGCCACTTCCCATTGGACTTCTTCACAAGCACGGGGTTGGCCAACCACTCCGGGTAGGTGGCCTCCCGCACAACCTTGGCAGAAAAAAGCTTCTCTACCTCGTCCCGAATGGCGTCCTGCCGCTCTGGCGCCTGCCGCCGGATCTTTTGTCGAACCGGGTGCGCTCCAGGGAGCGTTGCCAATCGTTGCTCGATCACCTCCCTAGGGACCCTGGTCATTTCTTATGGTTCCCAGGCGAACACATCCAGGTTAGACCGGAGGAAGGTGACGAGCGCGCCTTCCTATTTGGTGCTGAGGTCGGTGCCGATCTTGACGACCTTGCCCGAGCCGTCTTCACCCACGGGGACCGCCTTTGCCTCGCCCGAAGGCCTGGGCGGAGCGCGGGTCCTGACCGAGGGGGAGCTCGGGTTGTCGTCTTTATCGCTACCGAGCAGTGGTGCCGGCCAGTCCTCGCACCGCTGTCGAGACGCAGGGCTTCCAGTCTATGGACCTTCACCGTAATTGGGCCTCCGGGCCCGGGAATCTTCACCAGCATGTAGGCATAGTGAGCGACCGCCATGAACTTGACCAAGGTCGGACGGCCGAGCAGGGCGTTGTAAGGAAGGTCGAAGTTGGCGACCTCGAAGTCGACCAACTCCGTCCGGAAGTTTTCCGCGCTTCCGAACGTAACAGGCAACCGGACCTGCCCCAGGGGCAAGAGGCCCACCCCGGGGGCGATTCCGTAGAAGAGTGGGGCCGGGCGCAGCTCCTCATATGGCACTTGGAGCGCTTGGTATGCCCCGATTGACAGCAGGTTGATGGCGCTGCCTCCATCAACGAGGAACCGCCCGAGCTTCGCGTTGCGAACCGTGGGAGAGACCACGATCGGCAAATGGTTCGGGCCGGAAACGTTCTCCGGGTGGTCGGCCCGGCTGAAAGCGATCGGTTGCTCCGACCACTTCAGCAGCCTACTCGCCCCAGAGGACGATACGGTGGCGCAGACCTGCCTCAGATCCCGCTTGTACTGCGAGTTCGATGAGTAGGTGGCTGAGCCCCCGTGGATGAACGCCACCGTATGCTCCGCCTGTTGGAAGGCCAATGGAGCTGAGTCTTCGTCGTCGTCTTCTCCGTGGTCTTTCTCGCGGCGCTTCTTGAGTCGCCTGTCTACCAGCTTGGACACAACCTGGCAGTCCTCCAAGTCATGTCCACTTGTTCGATGGATGGGCAATAGGGCTTGCCCTCATCGTCTTCGCGACGGGGCGAGCGGCGGTTCCTGCGGTCGTCGCGCCGGTCCCGACGCTCATCCCTTCGGTCCCGATCATCGCGACTCCGTGATTTGGTCTCCGGTTCGGCAACCAGGACTTCCCTAGCGGTGGCCTCCTTTCGCTTCTTCTTCTTCTTCTTGCGGTCGGAGGATTTCGAGGTGCCGGCGTCGTCGGTGTCGGCAGGCCCTGTCGCGCACTTCCGAGCCTCAGCCGCCCTGGCGCACTTGTGCGCCAGGGAGAACAACTCGGAAGTGGTTGAGATGATGCGGGTAGCCATCTTTTCCCGCAGCTTCTGGTCTCGGACCCCCCTCCGCAAAGCGATGATCACCGATTGCTCCGAGATCCGGGGGATTGTATTGCGGCAGTGGCTAAACCGCCGGATAAACTCTCTCAGGGACTCCCCCTCTGTCTGCTCCAGAGCGTGGAAGTCATCCTCCACGCCTGGTTGAGCGTAGGAGCCCTGAAAGTTGGCGACAAAAATGTCGCACAGCTCCTCCCACGAGTGCACGAAGCCTCGCGGGAGGTTAAGCAGCCAAGACCGGGCAGAGCCCGTCAGCGACGTCGGGAGGTAGTTGGCCATAACCTTCTGAGACCCTCCCGCCGCGCGCATCACCGTGGTGTAAATTTGCAGGAACTCCTCCGGGTTGGTGGTGCCGTCGTATTTCTCGATGGAGGCAGGGCGGAATCTCTCCGGCCACGCGGCTTGCCGGAAGCGGAGAGAGAACGCTTGGCATCCAACGTTGTAAGGGGAGCAGCGTTGTTCACCAGCCCCTCGATCCTGAGGAGAGGACGAGGAGTGCGACCCTGCGCTCTCCCCGGAGTCCGAGGGGGAAGCCCCCTGTCGCCCGGCGGATACCTGGGGATTGGCGCGCCGCTGTGCGCTCTCGTGACGCCCCCTGAGAACGTGACATAGGTCACCGTCGCGCTGGAGCTGCCTCCCGTCCAAGCGCGATCTGAGATCTTCGCGATTCCCCCTTGACTCGGGGGGACCGCGAGAAAAAGCGGAGTCATGTGCACGTCCCCTATAACGGAGGGGGCTGCAACCAGGACTCCCTTCCCCTTGTCCCGGCCCTTGATACCGGGAGAAGTCGTGTGGCGGCTGGAACCCTGCGCGTCGGTTGCGCGCGCTCCTTGCCGCCACATGCTGGAAGCCCCCGGCTGGGCCGTCGCTTCAACCTGCTGTTGAGCGGCGTCGACCAGGTGGACGATATCCCGCAGCCATGGAGTGGCTGGGTTGTCCCCCCAGCGTTACTGGAGGATGATCGAGAAGCAGCCGGGCCGCTTGAAGGCTTCGCGCGGGGGTGTCGTCCCACAGCTCCAAGCGCAGTTGGACGGGCTGACCCCCGGGCGCAGGAGCTACGCGCGCCCCTCCCGCAGCGGATGGACCCAGGTGGCCCGGCTCCCTCCCCGAACGCCGGGAACGGCTACGGGCGCCGCTTTCCTCGGGCAGATTGCTGCGCTTGGAGTGTGACTCCGCCATGCAGACAAGCGCCCCTACTTCTGCTGAGCTTCGAACTGAAGATGGAAGGAAGAGGGCAATCTAACCACCAATAGCCCCTACCTGGCGCGCCACTGTTGGCGTACTAGCCAACAGGCACCTCCGGATCGGGTGCTTGTAAGGTTCAGACGGGGGGCTTTCGGGGCAGTTGCCGGGGAAAGGATGAAGATGACCGGAGTACCGGGAAGCTCAGAGGAACAAGGGGGCGCAAGAACTTTTTTTCCCAGGTTCGGGCCCTCCGAAGAGTAATAGCCCTAGTCCTGCTTTTCTTGGTATTGCCTGTGTTCTAACTTGAGAATATCAAGCCTGCTGACAAAAGATCCAACCCCTTCTCCCATGCACCCCGGCTCCCTTTTATACTTGGGCTGGCGGGGGCGCGGGGGAGGCTTACACCGCAAGCCATACTCATTACACTTCCACGGGTGCATTAAATGCGCCCGTCACTATTCTTACGCCTCAGTAACATCTGCCGCCGCCGTCACACCCCTGCTTCGGGCTTTACATCCGCCAACGCCACCCGTTCCGTCAAGGGGTGGGGTGCTGCCGTGATGTCATGCGTAATTAATGCACGCCTGGGGAAGGCGCGCCGTCATACTGTATCCTCCATGCTTCGCATTTAATGCGCACACCTCGCATTAAATGCCCTTGATCAGGGCGCTGCAGCTTTGGGGGTGGACGCCAGGGGAATGGCCTGCATGCCACGTGCCTTCTAGGCGACCACCTCGCTGGTTGCTCAATGGTGTGGCCTGATCGCCACCTGTCCGCTGGGCGACCACCCTCCTGGTCACCCAGTGGCGTGGCCTGATCGCCACCTGTCCACTGGGCGACCACCTTCCTGGTCGCCCAGTGGCGTGGCCTGATCGCCACCTGTCCGCTGGGCGGCCACCTTCCTGGTCGCCCAATGGCGTGGCCTGATTGTTACTCGCCCACCGGGCGACCACCATCTTTGGTCGCCAGGGGCGTGGCCTCGATCGCCACTGCTCATTGGCGACCACCTTCCTGGGCGCCCAGTGGTGCGGCCTGATTGCCACCTGTCCACTGGGCGACCACCTTGCTAGGCGCCCTGTGGTGTGGCCTGATCGCCACCTGTCCACTGGGCGATCGCGCTGGGGAGTTGCTACCTGCCGTGACGATGTGCCCGGACGCACCCTGCCCGCCCGGCGGTCTCTTTTATTGCGGGGGAGTGGGGACCCTGGTGTAAAATACGCCGACACGCCTAACCCGACCCACCCACTGAGGTTTCACCGCTGTTAGGGTTCTAGCCACCTAGTACAGAAGCCCCCTCTTGTGCCGTGTGAGAAAAATAGTCTTGCCTCTATCCAACACTCACATTCCACCATTTGGTGAGTCTAAGTTAGGTTTATACAAATTATTTAGCCAGGTCGTACCATTATAGACATGTGGTAGTACGGTTATGCTTAGAATGGACAATCATAAGCGTCGGTCCTTAATTGTGTAGGACCGAATATAGCAATCAGAGGGGGGGTGAATGATTGTGCGGAAGCTAAAACCAAATTCTTGATCTATTAAAAGTTTACCCCAAAATAAAACCAAATAATTGCCTCGTTTTCGAAAAAAACAGAATGATAGAGGTTTGGTAAAACGTGAATTCCCGGAGATCGAACCATCCGATCGATCTGAAATTTGGACACAAGAAATTAGATTCCAATATGAATCAAACCCAAAAAGAATAAGCTCAATCGGACTTACGGATGAAAAGTTATGACCTTCGCAAGCTTACTGTTCCAGAAGATGGCGAGAATAAATCTAACTAGAATTGTAGCTCGTCGAAAGATTTGATGAACTTGATCTTTATTTCTCCTTTCTTTTGTCTAAAATACTCCAAACAAAAGAGTACAACCCTAAAGCTTGCTCAAAGCTTGATTGCCTTCAACAGGAGGCAACCCCTCTATTTAAAGAAGGCAAACACACCTAATCCTAGAAGGAGTCCTAATCCTAGAAGGATTCCTAATCCTAAAAGGATTCCCACTCCTAATCCTAGAAAGAGCATGTATTCAACACAACTCCACTTGGCCCAACCTGGCCGAGTACAACCCTTGCACGCGTATGGCAACCCTACCATACTCACGTGACTAACACTTTGCACGCGAATGACCTCATGCCATTCTCACGTGACTAACCATTCTTCATGTGCACCATTCTCTTAGCCCGAACGTCCCGCATGACATCCTTGACCACCAAGACCTCAGTTCCCCCTGAACCTAGTCCCGAACCTCAGTTCCTCCATGAACCTAGTTCCAGTCCCGTCATCGACCACATTCGCCCTCGAGCAATACCTGCACATGAACAAACCACAAAACGATTCCGAGCACAAGTCCACGACTTGACTCACATTAAACCATGCAACCACTCACAGGAGTGCATTGCATTAAATATTCTAAGAACACGATTTCAAAACACGAACAAAAACCTTTGCAAAAATCAAAAAGCTTTTCAAATAATCAAACTGATTTCAGATCTTTTCAAATAAAGAAACCAAAAAATAAATCTTTTCGAAATATCAAACTGGTTTCAAATCTTTTTCAAATACTCATCATCAAAATCAACTGGATCAAAAATAACGATCCTTCAAATTGACTTGGGGCGGCACTTGCACAATGCAACTAGTGCTCAATCCGCACCCACCCGACATTCCATTCCGCCCAAGTCCAAACCATTTTTCCTTTTCATTTAATTTTATAAAAACAGTACCAAAATCTTTATAATCTGTAGGACCGTGTATGGCAACTAGAGGGGGGGGTGAATAGTTGCACCGAAGTTTAAAACCAAATTTTTGATCAACTAAAACTCACCCAAACCCGAAACTAAAAAGAACACTTTCAGTTTCAAACAAAATAGAGAAAAATCTTTCAATAAAACAATTGTTCCAGAAAAATTCAACCGTCAAAAAGTCTCAAGAACTTCACTGTAGAAACTAGACGAAATTATGAAACTATTCCAACAAGAATCAACTCAATCGGATCAACGGATCAAAAGTTATAAACGATTTAAATTGTCTGTATCGAAAACACCAGTTCGGACTGTCCGAACTGGCTGTTTAGTACTATACGCGTTCAGTTCGGACCGTCCGAACTGAGCAATACGGAAATTTTTGAATACTCTTTGTAAAATTCAATTTCCGAGAGATCTAACCGTTGGATTGAGCTGAAATTTGAACACAAGAGTCTAGGCTTCAATCCGCACCAAATGAAACAAGAATCAATTCGATCAAGCTTCTAGATTAAAAGATATTGATCTCGCAAAACACGAATCAATCTATAATCCCAAAGATTAAATAAAGACGAAAATGCTTGAATTAAATAGTACCTCATGAATCCACGCAAGACATCCTTGAAATATTCAACTTTATTTCCTTTTGTCTAAAGTACTCAAGCACAAGAGTACTAACTTACAAAACACAGAACCAAAAACTTGTTCTGCAATTTGCTTGTACGCTGGTTGCTTGCTTGCTTTAAACAGGAGACACCCCTCCTTTTAAAGCACAAACAATGAATCCGATTAGACTATACAGTACGTAATCAAATAGGATTCGGTTACTATATCTCACGTATCAACTCAGATTTGGTTACCCAGAACCAAATAAAATACCTAAACTTTGTCCACTCATTTTCACATGTATGATACGCATACCATACGAACGTGACTTAACAAATTTTGCAAGCATCAGTTTTTGTCACGCATGACCAAAAACCGAATTAACTTGATCCTCCAGACCAAGTTAGCTTTTGCACGCGTATGGCCCACCTGCCATACTCATTCTTCACGTACACTGTTCTCTAGCCCAAACGTCTCGCATGACATCTTGACCACACGACCTCAGTTCCTCCCTGAACCTAGTCTCAGTCCTGTCACCGACCACGTTCGACCTCAAGCAACACCTGCACGTGAACAAAAACAATTTCCGAGCCGAAATCCGCGACTTGACTCAAGTTAATCCATACAACCACTAAATAATCAAACCTCTTTCAAATCTTATCAAATAATCAAATCAATTTCAACTCTTTTCAAATTCTCATCATCAAAAACAATTGGATCAAAAACAATGATCCTTCATAATCATTTCAAATTCACACTTTAAATCATTATTTTTGAATAATCCCACCCATGGGTCATTTTCATCAATGTTGACCCTAAGCAAATCTACCGTACTATTCGAGAAAGGTCACCATATAAGGTAAACATGGCATAGCAAATGTCCTAGGGTTACAACTAAGCATGGATGTCAATGACAAAGGAGGTATTCACAAATCGGATTAACTATTCCCTTATATTTGACATACGATGATAAACATAGCATGCAAGTTATAAAACTTTGTAAACACATTTATAAACATCGGGTCAACATGCAATTTTATATGAATTTAGGAATTTGAACGGAGTCAATCGGAGTTCGGACGGAAAAGATATGAGCTTCCGAAGTTCGAAAACCCTGAAAAATCGAAAACGAGGGAATATTCTCGGAATATTCCTTTTTCTATTTTTTTTTCTGATTTTTGGATGGGATTGAGTCTATGCCATGTGGGACCCACATGTCATTGGGTTGGGCTTCTTCTTCAAGCTTTTGGCCATGGCCATGGGAGGAGTGGAGGGGAGCTTGGAGGGGGGGTCGGCGAGGGGCGGGCGGGCGGCGCAAGCCAGCGCAGTGATGGCGGCCGGCCGGAACGCACAGGCACAGCCCAAAAAAATAGAGGCTCCGTTTTTTCCCAAAAATCCAAATTTTCGCACTAATTTGCATGAAACAATGCACAATAAAGTGCTGGATCATGGAGGAAACATCTAGAGGAGCTTACACTTGCAAGGAATTGATCGATTGCTCGCCGGAGACGACGAATTTGGCGAAAAACGGAGCTCCGGCCGAAGTGACAAAAACGTGAAATTCGTATTCAATTCTTGATGGAACCTAAAATTGATGGATGAATTAGAAACTAGACTCCCACACGATCACAAGGAAACAAGCAGAATGAGGATTGACCCACCGGAGAGCGAGGAACAAGGATGAACACGAAGAACACCCGAAAATGGTGACCCAGCGCCGGTTTCCTTGATCTAGCGGATGAACGAGGTGGAGAGGCTAAGAGTGAGTGCTACCACCGGGATGAGCACTCCAATACGGAGATTTGAGAGGTGGAATCGTGCGGAACGGAGTTGAAACGGCCGAGTAATGATCATTAATGTGCATTTCGGTTTTGGCAAGATTTTTCAAATTCCGTTGTGATCCCGGGCTATTGATGGTGGGGAACGGAAAGGTATCGTTGTTGTGCTTCCAACGGATCCGGCCGTGATTGATTTGGAGCATTATTGAAGGAGTTAGAGGGATTTGAATGGATGGAGGTGAGTAGGGAAGACTTCCTCCATTGTTGCCTGGGAAAACCTTCGTGCATGGCTCAAGGTTGAAGATGAGGAACACAATAGCGCCACGTGCCACCCCCCATTGGCCGATGATTACGCGAAAGTGACGCCCTAGAGAAAAATTAGCAAAAATGGTCTAAAAATTCCGAAAAAAATCCTAGAACCATTTTGGAATATTTGGAACCTAATAAAATTGGTTTCGTGGAATTTGGATGAAATTTGTGGATATGAATATCCTGGAGCGAATAGCGGGCATTAAACAAAAGACGCACAAGATAAAATAGGGGCGGAGTTCCAAAAATCCTGGGAATCATTCCAAAAATCATTTTGAAATATTTGGGACCTAATTGAAGTGATTTCGGGATTTTTGGGGCATTTTTGGACTTAGGGGAAATTTCGGGTACCGGCGGGAACCGAGAAATTCGATTTTTCGAACGGAAGGGAATTGAATCCCGATTTTGGATGGGAAAGGATGCCAGGTTAACATAAACACCAAGGGACTCCAACTTTTGATTTTAATTAACTTAAATTAGATTTTTCCCAGAAAGCGAAACTAAGGATGTTACAAACCTAGCCCCCTTAGAGAGAATCTCGTCCCCGAGATTTGGACAGAGAAAGAAAGAGATCAGGAAACTCTGCTCGAAGATCCTCTTCTCGCTCCCAGGTAGCTTCCTTCTCAGAATGATTACTCCATTGAACCTTGCAAAACTTGATCACTCGGCTTCATCCAAAATCCTGACTGGATACTCCGGATATGACAGGTCTTCTTTTAGCTCCATTTCTTCCAATGGCATCTGATGTTCGGGGTACTCTAAGACATTTCTTCAACTGAGACACATGAAAGACATCATGTACCCCTGACAGCTGTGGAGGTAACTCCAACTTATAAGCCACTTCTCCTCTTCTGGCAACCACTGGGAACGGTCCGATGTAGCGGGGCGCCAACTTCCCACTAACTCTAAACCGTTTCATTCCTTTCAGTGGGGAGACTTTCAGATACACATGATCACCAGGTGCAAAGCTTAATTCCCGTCGACGATTATCGGCATAGCTCTTCTGTCTAGACTGAGCGGTCTTCAGATTCGCGCGGATTTGTTTGACCTGCTCTTCGGCTTCTTTCAGAATATCCGGTCCAATGAGTCCACCATCGGTCTCTTTCCAATACAAGGGAGTTCTACATTTCCTTCCGTACAGAGCTTCAAATGGTGCCATCTTCAAACTAGCTTGATAACTGTTATTATACGAAAACTCATAATAGGGCAAATTCTGATCCCAAGAACCTTTATAGGTCAAAGCACAGGCTCTTAACATATCTTCTAGGATTTGATTTATTCTTTCCGTCTGTCCATCTGTCTGGGGATGGTAAGCAGTACTAAAATTCAAATTTGTACCCAATACCTCATGCAACTTCTGCCAAAACCTCGAGGTAAACTGGGAACCTCGATCAGAGACGATCTTCTTCGGCACACCATGCAAACACACTATCTTGGCCATATATAACTCTGTGAGCTTGTCGCCAGAATAAGTTGTCTTCACCGGGATAAACTGGGCCGCTTTGGTCAATCTGTCCACAATAACCCAAATGGAATCATATCCTGACTTGGTTTTGGGTAGTCTCATTATAAAATCCATTCCAATTTATTCCCATTTCCAAACAGGAACTTGTAACGGCTGCAATAGACCGGCTGGTCTCTGATGTTTGGCTTTAACCAACTGGCGAACATCACACCGAGCTACAAACTCAGCCACTTCTTTCTTCATATTGGACCACCAATACTTTTCCTTCAATTCCGCATACATCTTGGTACCTCCCGGATGAATAGAATACACAGAGTCATGAGCATCCTTCAACACTATATCTTTGATTTCTTCTTAGTTGGGGACTACTATTCTTTTCCCAAACCAGACAGTACATTTTTCATCTTCCGAAAATCCTGGGTGTTTCCCTTTCTTCAGACCATCTTTTAGGTCTGCAATACCCTTATCATTCTGCTGAGCCTCTCTGATCTGGTCTTCTAAGGTCGATTTTACCTCAACATTGAAAATGCAGCTTTCATTCACCAATTCCAGGTTAAGACGCCGGAATTCTTCATGAAGAGCTGGCTGGCTTTCCTGTACCATAACTTGGTTGCAGTAACCTTTCCTGCTCAATGCATCCGCAACAACATTAGCTTTTCCAGGGTGATAATGGATTCCGATATTATAATCTTTCACCAACTCCAACCATCTTCTCTGCCTCAGGTTGAGATCGGACTGAGTGAAGATATACTTCAAACTCTTATGATCCGTATAGATCTCACATCTATTGCCGATCAGGTAATGCCTCCAAATCTTGAGTGCATGCACAACTGCGGCTAACTCCAAGTCATGAGTTGGATAGTTTTCTTCATGAGGTCGCAGTTGTCTTGAAGCGTAGGCGGTAACTTTTCCTTCTTGCATCAAAACACACCCAAGACCTTGTTTTGAAGCGTCATAGTAAACCTCGAAGTCCTAATAGGATATCTGGCAGAACCAGCACTGGGGCTGAAGTTAACCTCTTCTTCAACTCCTGAAAACTCTGCTCACAAGACTTAGTCCATTCAAACTTCTTCTCTTTCTTCAACAGCTGGGTGAGAGGCCTTGCTATCTTTGAGAAACCCTCAATGAATCTTCGATAACGACCAGTGCTGGACCACTAAACTCAACTCCAGAGGCTTCAGTCTACTTAAGCCGATTATTGTTCGCAGTAGTGCTTCACTGCAAGTTACGATCGCATACAGACACCCTCTTGGTTGGTCCAGAGTTCTACTTCAATCCACGCGCTCCCAGTCATTGTACGCGTTGTCGAGCAACCGCATGTCTTTCCCGTACTCGTCAAAGCCATGCTCACAACTTAGGGGCATGGGTCAAGATGCTCGAGGGGGGATGAAGTCGCACGCACATTTCTTTCTCTCGACCTAACCCATGCTCGCAACTCGGAGAAATGGTGTTGGATCATTAAGTGAAAGGCATGTGCAATTTTTTTCAACACTCCTATGAACGAGCTCGTGCTCGGAACTTAGGTGCACGACCTTCGTTCACAGCGGGGGCTTAGTAGGGACGAACTACCATGTTTTTCCTAAAGAATATGCGCTCGTGTCTTCATCCTTTACTATTTGTATATTATCTTTTTTGTTCTGCTCATTTCGCTTTGTCTGTTTTTGCATGCTATTCATTGGCAATTGGCGAGAAACAACAAAAGCAAAACAAAAAAGATAACAAGTCATTTTTCAATTTGAAGCTTTCCTTTATACATTCAATTCAATTACATATAAGGTATTTTACAATGGGAGCTACACTCCGCCGAGCTTTGCCTCTTTGATGGCCAAGAGTTCTTCCCTCGCCTCATCAAGCTTGGTCTCGAGCTCAAGGATCCGTCGCCGAGCATCGCGTCCCTCGCGTGCTTCTTGGTGGAGTCGCTTTGCTTCTTCTCTGAGTTGGGCGACTAACTAGGTGGCCTCCCGCGCAAATCAGCTCAGCTCCTCCACCTTCTCCTCCAGGGCCATCTTCGCTAGCTTGCCCTGGAAGATCCGCTCTTTGGAGTCCATGGCGAACTCTTCGGCTTTGCGTTGTGTCTCCTCGTCTAAAGTCTTTAGCTCAACCAACGCTTGCTCGAGCTCCGCTATCTTAGCGTCCTGCTCGGTGCTGTGCTTTGCCACGGCCTCAAGAGGTACGGTCACTACCTCGAAGTCCCCCATGGTTGTGTCTAGCACCTGCAAGGCGGAAAGCTTTAGCTCTTGCTCATTGCAAAAGAAAAGGACATTAGAAGATGAGAAATCCTACCAAGCGGAGATGATCGTGCAAGTTGTCCCGAACTTGCTGGAGAATCTCCTCCGACCGAAGGTCAGCGAGACCTTCCACAGTGACCTTCGGCGGGGAGAGCTCACCTTCCTCCTGAGCAGACGCTTCGCTTTGGGAACCGTGCCTTCTTCTTGACCCCAAGCATCTGCCATGCTCGGGGGCTCAAGGGACTGCCCCGGCAGAGCAGGTGTCACCGGGTGTAGGCCCCCGGATCGGTTATCCGGAAACCCCTGTGTATTTTTGTACCAGTCCCAGATTGGCAGCTAGTACACATAGTTAAACAGTGATGAATCAACAACCATATCACGATTACATATAACCAAATAATAATAACACCAAATAAAAGCAAAGACCTTATGGTCGAGGTTTACCATTACTGCCTTTTACAAATTTGAACAACTTGAATAACTGCAGCGGAAGACGATAACACCAAGTGGTGACCCATCCATATGCCCACAGGCAATCGAGTGGGGTACGCGTCCAAGTCCTTGGAATCTCCTTTGACAGCGTCCTTCACTTCTGATATATGTTTAGAATGTAGCATGTGAGTACATAAAGTACTCAGCAAGTCTGGGAAAAATGCATAATGCAGGGCTATCCAAGGATGGCTTTTTATGGTTCTTTTGCGCAAAGCAATACTTTCACAAACTTTACATGTAATATTTTTCACAAAGCCATTTTTACAATTATTTGTACATTTGAAATTATTTATAACTTCTAGTGAAGGTTCTAGCCACCAATCACTAGTATACAGGCTCTATCCGCCACATCTCAAAAAGATCAGGGTTCAATCCATCCGCATGGCTCTGTCTGCCATGGTTCACAAAACAGGTTCAATCCACCTACCTGGCTCTAGCCACCAGAAGCACACCCGAGAGTTCTAACCACTCCCGGATCCCAAAAGATTGTTTTAAAAACCAAAAATCAAAGTATACCAATATGAAAGCATTCTTCGCTTTGCCCTTGACCGTAGGCACGGCTATTCGAATAGTTTTAACTCTACAGAGGTTTACAGCTTTACCCACAAGACATGATATTCTCACTACTAGAAAAGTGATTATCAATGACGGGAGATACGGTCGTTAAAAGTCCACATGTGGTCGCTAAAAGTCATTAACGACCACAAAATTGTGGTCGTTAGCCATCGTTAAAGCCTCCGTCGTTAATAGTTTTAACAACCACATACAAATTTCCGTCGTTAATTTTTTTAACGACAAGATGGTGTGTCCTCGTTAATTATGTACTATCAACGACCACATTTCTAGTATTAACAACCACTCTGTGGTCGGGGCTAGCTAACATTCAGACGGCCATTGCTGTAGCATTAACAGTCACTCTATAGTATTAATGACCATATTATTAGTGTATAAAAATAGTCACAGCTATATATATTCAGTCTTGATCATTCAGAAATAATGAACACTTCCGTATGTTTAAGACAACATTTTTTCTGTCAGAACATCAATGATCCACAACAATGAATAAAAATCCTTTTTATTGCAATCCAAAAGTACAATCAGAGCACGCACGTTCATAACAAATGTTATGGACAACGATTCAAATGAAATTTGAGCTCTACCTATCTACTAACAGTAATGATGTACATCCACATAATGCAAATAAAAATATATGCCACAAAACGATAAATTATATTCCTTCACGGCAGCAACCTCCTGGCACTGTAGCTAACATACAGCAACCTCCTGGTGCAGCAACCTCCTTCACAGCAGCAACCTTTTCTTACGCAGTAGCTCACATACAGCAACCTCCAATCACTGAGAAATATGTATCTTCAGTAAGAGAAATATGTATATACAACTGAAAGTTTATATTTGTAAAACCTCCAGGTCAGGTCAACTGCACATATATAGTCCATCTTACAAATTTATCAATATGTCATGCATGGGTACCCAGTGTTAATTAGTCCAATCTAGTTGGCATGCATGTGTGAGATTTTGTACATATATATCCAATATCTATATATTTGACAGAAAATTATACAGCTGACAGTTCATATTAGTAAAACCTCTAGGTCAGGTCAACTGTGCATATATAGTCCATCTTACAAATTGAGACAAGATATGAATCATAAATGATGCTAACCAAATGGCGGTGGTGAAGTTTAGAAATTATCTCCATGTATTGGGCCAAGCTCTGGGGAGATCGAATACTTCGGCTTTAACCTGAGACATCTCACCAAGACACTAAAACCATCTTGAAGCTGGCTGTTGTAATACTGTATGTAACGCTATGGTTGAAAAGTGCTAGAAAGAAAATTGGTATAGTAATCAAAAGGGAATAAACAAAACAGCCATAAATCACTAAATTTGCAACCTAACTTGATTGAAAAAGATGCCTAAGGTGTGATAGCAGATGTCTGATTCACAATAAACCAAGGAAAGAATCTTATTAATCCTAACTAGAATGACTAAGATTGCTTCAATTTGAATCCTTATCTTATATAGTTAGTTAAAAAATGAACGCAATTGCTCCATTATGGAAAGTAATTAGGGGTATAAAAGTACCCAAATGCAATGCTGTTGTCCCCCAATAATACATCCGAATTCATCATTGCGTCCGTGTCAGACACTGCGGTGGACCTAGTGCTGAGTGGTGTATGTGCCAAGCCGTGTTAGAAGTGGCAACAGAAAGCATATCCAACTCTGATTCAGTTTGCTTCCCTGTTCAAAGGGTTCGTTGTTTTCCTTTTCCCCATTGAAGCTAGAAGGGTTCCATTAATGTGTACCTGTGCAAGAGGGGTGTTCTTGATCAAGCTGGACGAGTCAAAGTTGTTGGTTGCTTCTTGAAGCTCCTCCAGCGTATACACACGGACACGGTATGCTGGTACTTCCAACGTATTCACCCTTGCAGCTTGTGATGCATGCCCTATGAAAATGGAGATCATGTTAAGCAAGAGAGATAACATCTCAAAAGAATACCTTGCTGATTGTTTACACTTTACAGATGTGACACTACGTTTTGGTGTGACATTACAGATTGTGAAATTAGAGAAGAAAATCTTACGGCTAGAGGTTTACTCGCGTTTTTGGGCCTTTTGAAGTGTTGTGACACCACGGAGTGTCGTAACCTTATTTAACGTGCATGATAAGGTTAATAACATTATGAGATGTGGAATTAAGGTTAAAACTATAGGATATGGAGGTTAATAGCTTTTCCGGGCCGTTTCCGGGCCGTTTCTGGGGTTTTGGGCCTTCCCGGGGGAGTTTGGGCCTTGGTGGGCTTTGGTGGGATGGAGTAGGTCTCCGTAACGGACTAGGTTTGGGTGTGGGGGCTGGTAAAAGGGCTCCCCACCAGCCCTTGGGGCGTCCACCCCTGCCCCATGCGCCCCTAACCCTAGCCGCCACCCTTCCTCCTCCCTCCACCTCCTAGCCGCCCCATCTCTTGCCCCCATGGCGCCCCCATTGCTCCCCATTGCACACCACCTCTCCTCCACCCCCCTTGCTGCCCTAGGGTGACCTCCCCACCCCTGCATCCTCATGGATCCATCCGAGGAGCGAGGAGCGAGGAGCGAGGTGCGAGGAGCGAGTAGCGAGGTGCGAGGAGCGAGGAGCGAGGAGCGAGGAGATCGATTGGAGTTTTCGTGCGTCGGGCAAAGGTATGATCATGGGGCTCCTTGGGGATGAGCTAGGTATTGTTATTAGGGAGTTTATCAAGTTTTTTGATCAATTGAAGGCATTGGATTTGAGTAATTTGGGTTAGATCTAGATGTTGCCACGTTTCTGTTTTCGGGCAGATTGAGCAGTCGAGCTAGGGTTCGTGTTTTCGCCAATTTAGAGTTGGAATATAGCCGTACGGACTTCTAGAAAGTTTTAGATAATTTCATTACCTTTCAGTGCATATAAAGAAATTGAAATTCCGCCCAGCCGTTTGGAAGTTATGGTTGTTTTACCGAGCGTGTTAAAATCTGTGACGCGATTGGAACAGATTGTGGTAATCTGTAGATTAAAAAATTTTAGACTCCGAATTAGTCTTTCCGTATAACTAGAAAAAGTTGGGAAATTTCCTAAGCTTTGCGACGGTGTACTCGTTTAATCGATTTGGAGTCCCAGAACTCAAGTTATGGCTTTTGCAAGGCTTCTGTCCCGCCGGGACAGAACCTCTGTTTTTAGGTTTGCGAGTAGTGGGCAATGTCGGGTTAGATGGGGATTTGTGTACTGTTTTGTGGGCATTATTGTGAGTGTGTGATGCCTATGTACAGGTGGTGTGACACCGGGAGTGCCCTCTATGTCCCACAAATCCGTCACCCGCGGTTGAGGCAAGTGTGTTGTAATGTATAGCGGATTGTAGGTTGCTTGTTGATATTGGATGAAAGATTGAATACTTGCTATGATCACTTGCCATGCTTGCTGTTTTCCAATGATATATTGAGTATGATTATCACGATATGATGCTATGCGTTTATACTTATCATGATTCGATGCCATGTGTCTATATTTGTCATGATGAGATGCCATATGTTTATGTACAAATGAGATATGATAATTGGCATAGTTGCATGCATGACATGAGATGGTGCGAGGGCGGTGAGAAAGTCATAACTAATCTGGGGAAGGTCGGTGAGAAAGTTATGACTAGTCCGGAACGCCATTGAGTAAGACCTACATCGTGGTTCCATTCACGTGGTGAATGGAAGCGAGGAGTAGGCACCCTCCATCTTCGGGATGGAAGGGGGGAGAGGGTGCACACCGACGGGTGTGTGCTCAACCATACCGGTATGAGTTTCCAAGGAGATATGAGCATAACATTGCATTGCATTGCATTGCAATACATATTTAATGATGATGATGTTGTTATGTGCTCAAGTATGAGATGTTATATGTGATGTAAGGTAGTATTGTCTTGTAAATGATCTTGTTGTCCATTACAATATGCTTGCTGAGTTTTCGAACTCACGCTTGTGTTTTATGTTGTTTTTAGGTACTTTGAGATCGGCATGCGGGAAAAAGGGGTCTAGCTACACTTCTACACGTAGCTCCACCATCATAGTCCATAATTAATCACTTGGAGACATGATATTAAGAGTTGTGCCTTAAACTTAATATATGGTTTAATTTAGCATGCTAGTGATTCCTTATTTGCTTCGTTATAGTTTATGAAGTAGTTGAGCGTAGTATTTTTTGGCGTAATTTGATGTTATGTCCATTTATGTTGATGTTATAGATGTCGTGTGCCATGTTATATCTTGCCATGATTGTGTTATTGTGTTAACTCATGGAAAAGCAAAGGAGATGCTGCCGAGATATCGGTTTTTAGCATATGTACCTTTGCTGGAATTTATGATTAAATGTGGTATTTAGATGTTGTTTAGCTTATGTTTGGTAGCATTCGGGCATATTAAATGCCGGGGTGTTACAACAGATCACTAGGCCAATTTGCTCGTTGATTTTATTTTTCCTTTTCAATTGATTGACTTTTCAGCTTTTACTTTCTCAAAGTCTTCTTTGAAGTAAGGATTAAAGATCCATCCCATGTTCAAAACTCAAGAGTATAAGTAAGATCTACACTAGCTACCGTACGCAAGGCTTCCTAACTATTTCACTGAAATCAGTAGACTCTATTCACAAAAGAAGAAAAATGCAGAAGAAAATTAAAGCAACAGTTCTTCAAAACTAGTAATGCTTCAACTCTCTAATGCCCCCTTTGTACTGCCAATCATAGATTACTCTTTCATTTATAATTAGTTTCCCATAATCTTGTGTTCCCTTCTTTAATGAACTAAGACTAAGAACATGTTGCCAATTTAAGCACAGAACCAAGAAAAAAAATGAAATGAAGCAAGCAATGGAATTATGCAAATGCATTTATCCTCTTACTCTTATCGACGGGAGTAGTAATCCTCTGGGTCACTTTAGCCAGAGCCGTGCCACCGTCTGCCTTCTTCGCCACCGTCTACCTTCTTCGCCGGCGTCACCACCGGCGACTTGGAACATAAAAGGTTGGATGGAATTTGTATTAGAAAAACATGTAACATGATTTCAGAAACTGTACTAGGATAGAATTTGTATTAAAAAACATGTAACATGATTTCTTGATCCAGAGCATTACCTTGGCCATGATCAATTTCAAGGTGATGTTTATCCCAAATAGTCATATCCACCTTTCTCAATTGATTTGTTTCCGTCAGAGGGACTTGGAAAACCAAGCAGCTGGTTACCAGGTTACAGGTGTTCATATTGCTTGCTAACAGCAACAGTTGTGGCATGTAGAGAAATATCATCTGGCACGAGACAACTATATCCAAAGATACTATATGTAACATATCATTATATTAAGAACCGCATTTTATTATTTGAAACCAAATAATTGAACTCATTCTTTGCATCTACTGTTTTAGATTTAATTCTAATTTAGTAACATTCATGAAAAATTATTCAGCGCTAACAATATGATGGCTAACCTAACCGAACATCAAAACTGCAAATAGAAATATGATAAATATTCATAATCTGCAACTAATAGGAAAACTATAACATTATTATCGTTGAATGAACGCAAAAATCCCTTCAGCAAACTATTTACTTGGCTTGTCGTGCATGTAGCTACGTCATTTGGAGGTCTACAAGAACAACACAATTTATATTAGTTAATACATATAAATGAATTTTCATAAAAATAAGAAAATATAATAACATATATGAAATCATTTCAAGTGTAGAGCTTACATACATCATCACGTTCAGATTCATATGGGCCAGCATCACTACTATCATCATGCCTACCAAGAAAATAACTCTTCATTTCTGCCCATTCTTGCATCACTTGGCTCATTTGATCCAAGATCTTATGATTTTGTTCTTGAAGTGTCTTATTGTTTTCCTCAGATTCTTGAAGTCTAGATAGCAATTCAGCCTTAGTAACTACTGGACCTCTCAAATCTCTTGCTTTAATGCCACCACCATATCCCACTACATGATCACGCCGTTTTGAAGGGTAACACATGTCCATAACTTCAATATTTGAAAGGCTAGGATTCGATTTGACTACATTTTCAATTTGTGCCTATAATGCAAAATGTGTATTTTACTACTTAACTCTTAACCACAAATATATATTATTCCATGTAATTCAGAAGAAAAGATTTCACAGTACATGCTTGATAGATGTTTCAGCATCCACCAAAGCTTCCCCCTTCTTGTGAGTGTGAAAAAATAACTTATCCATACTTGGTGGCTTGTTGTCCTTTCCTCCCTGTCGGAATAGATAGCATTATGTAACTTGTCAAGTACTATTTGAAGTGCAAATCGGTAAAGAATTTTAGTTCATACCATGTCCCAGATTATCTCTCTATAGGGTTTGTTGCCGGTGCGATGAGGCATTTTCATGTTAGATCTGTTTTTTGAGTTTCTAATGCTCTTTGCCTACATATAATTAAATGAAATTACTTGTTATATTCACATAAGCGATCACATGTCAACTATTAAAAAGAATGTGAAATAAGCAACAGTATTAACACTTACTCTAAACTCCTTGCTATAGAAATGCTCCTTCACCAGCCACTCCCAATCAGATTTGTCGACATCCTTAGGCACATTTTTTATAGCCTCCAGCATAGTCTTTGCTGGTTTCACAAAATGTCGATTTAAGTCTCCATGCCAATTGATTCAAAGATCTTTGACATGCTCCATTATCTCGTTTTTGTACATGTCAATTTTAATATTTTCATCTTTATTTTCAAACTTGTCCTGCAGTGTTGTTGAAGCAAGATATTAAATTAAGAAAACAAAACTAGAGTTCACTAAAGATACTATGAAAAAATAGGCACGTATGGAATTTGTACCTTAATTGTCTCAAATATGTGCTCCAGAGCTGCACCACTAATGTTCGCCCATGCTTTCACACTTAGTGGGGTAATGTTAGTATCACGTACTATTTTGCCTAGGTACCGTGAAAAACTTCTCGAAAGAGCACAGTTGTTGTAAAATTGAACTTTAATTTTCTGTTTATCCTTTAGAGCAGCAACTTCCTTACATTTATTCTTGCCACGTCCATTGCATTTTTTATTTGTTTGAGAAGCTGAAAAAATCATAATTCCTTAATCAAAATTAAGCCCAAATAGAAAATAATAATTTCAGTTGTGTCATTGTGCATACTGTTCTCTAAGATATCATTATGACTTATGTGCGTTTTGTGTTACCCACTTTCCACATAATATTAGGTTGAGAATTGATCTACACAATCTGTGAGAGTACCGTAACATGAACCCATCAATAAGTTGTGTCAATAAAGGAAAAAAATGCATAAATGTATCATATTTACCCAAACCATCATTTCTAGAATATGTAAGACTTTGAGCCACATGTATCTCTTCAGCTTGGATATCATTTCCTAAGTCGCCCTCGTTGGCATCATTATCATCATTCATTGCTGGAGAAAATTATGTATTTCTTGAAGGGCCAATGAAATACACAATTATTATTCAAGATATTGAGAAGAGAATAGTATTACTTTTGGATTTCCCAGCATTGCGAAACTTATTAAACAAGCCTTGTACGGTATCATCTTCTTCGGACACATCATTTCTCTCTACAAAAACAAGAATATCAACATATGCAATGTACTAAAGGTTTTGCATTCTAAACAAGACAGTAACTTCAATACTACTATTTACTTTTTGAGAGCATGGCTAGTAATAACATTACCATTTGGTGTTGTAGTATGTTTTCCATAACATGTTGTCTGCCTTCTATATATGGGTTTGTTTTTTTGCCCCTCTTCAGCATGCATATCATTTTCTAAGTCACCCTCGTCATTAGCATCATTATCATCATTCATTGCTGGAGAAAATTATGAATATCTTAAAAGGCAATGAAATACATAATTATTGTTGAAGATATTGAAGAGAGAAGAGTATGACTTTTTGATTTTTTAGCATTGCAAAACTTATTAAACCAGCCTTCTACGGTATCATCTTCTTCGGAGACATCATTCTTATCTACAAAAACAAGCATATCAACATATGCAATGTACTAAAGGTTTTGCATTCTAAACAAGACAGTAACTTCAATACTACTATTTACTTTTTGAGAGCATGGTCAATAACATTACCATTTGGTGTTGTAGTATGTTTTCCATAACATGTTGTCTGCCTTCTATATATGGGTTTGTTTTTTTGCCCCTCTTCAGCATGCATATCATTGTAACACCTCGACATCTAGAATGCCCTGGACGTCACCAAACATAGAATAAACAGCAACTCAATACCACAATTAAGATTAAATTACAGCAAGGGCGTAAATGCTTTAACCGAAAATTTCGGCAGCATCCCCTTTGTTTTTCCATGATTAGAAGCAACAACAATAATATCACAAAATATAACATAATGCAAGACATCTAAAACAGCAATAATAGGCGATATAGCAATAGTTTAAGTCCAGAATAATGAATTCAACCACTTCATGAGCTAAATAAAATTAAATGATATGACCAAGCACACACATTTGAGGCAAACTCCAAGCGACAACGCAATTAAACTTATTATCACAACTACGGAAGGTGACATGTAGTTGTTTAAATGTATGACGCTATGTGAAGGTGTGTCGCTAAGCCTCTTTCCCGCATGCCGGTTTCATGGTACCTAAAAACATCATAAACACAAGCGTGAGTTCATCACTCAGCAAGTATATTGCAATGGAACAAGCAAGCAGTTTCAATACCATCATCACTACATCTCCTATCCAACTTCATGAACATTTCATATTCACATTGTAAACATCTCATAATCATCCTCATGTATGCAATGCAATGCACATGTCTCCTCGAAGCACATACCGGTATTGCCGAGTGCACACCCGCGTCGGCGTGCACCCTCTTTCCCCTTCCATCCCGTAGATGGAGTGTGCCTACTCTTACTGACTCGCTCCCATACACAACCGTGGATGGGACTACGAGGTAGGTCTTTCGTGTTCACTACGTGTGAACACAGAGGCCCGCATCAGAATGGGACGCCTCTTCCATTATGAATGCACATATGACATGAACATGTATAAACTTGCATAAATATTTAATACAACAATTTCATAACCAATAAGTCACCATATTCATCATATCATAAGCAATTACCAAGCATGGCAAATTAACACATCATGTAGCCATATTACACCTATGCAAGTCTAATAATCATACAACACCCAAACCCATCCTAATACACTTGCCTTCAACCGTGAGCGACGGAGTGGCGAGAGATTAAGGGCACCCCGGGGGTCACACTACCTACACATAGGTACAACACACTCAAAACGTGCCCACAAAACAGTACAAGAACGATTATCTACCCCAATTTCGCAAACTACCCCTAAAACCCGAAAACAGAGAATCTGTCCCGACGGGACAGCTGGCTTCCAACTAGCATAACTTGAGTTCTAATACTCCAAATCAAGTAAAAGAGTACATTTTCTCGAAGCTTAGGAAATTTTCTAGCTTTTTCTAAGTATTTGCGAAGACTGAATCGGCCTCTAAAATTGTATAATCTGCAATTGAACACGATCTGTCCCAATCTCGTCACAGATTTGACAACGTTTGGTAAAATGGCCATAACTTTTAAACGGCTGATTGGAATTTCGCGTTCTTGGTGTCCACTGAAAGTTAATTAAATTATCTACAACTTTATAAACATGCGGCTGACCATAAAACGCTTCTAAAATTGCGAAAACTCAAGCCCTAGGTCGGACGTCCAATCTGCCCGAAACAGAACACCACAACAATTCTAGTTTTCATCAACACTAACTAGTTGTAGCATATTCTCTTGAACTAATAGCACCAAAACCACCACTAGCACAGCACCTAATCCACCCCAAAGGTTTCCCATCACCATACCTTATCCTGACGAACGACGAACCGACGAAAACTCCTCTCCCGGCCACGAACTCCCTCCAATCTTCGGATCCTCTCGGTCGCAAGCCTTCGCAACGTGGAGATCAACGGAGGGGACGTAGTGGCAGCAAGGAATGGGGGTGGATCTCTCCTAGAGCCAGCTAGGGAAGGTGGGAAGGTGAAGGAGGAAGGGGGAAGAGGTGGAGGCGCAAGGAGGAGGCTAGGGGCGGCTAGGGTTAGGGGGGAAAGGGGGGGTGCACATAGGGGAAGGGGGCTGGAGCATGGGGGTCTTTTGGCAGGAAAATTTCCCCCCTTGGGCCCCAAACACTCCCCCACAACGACCCACTTCATCCCCCTAAGGCCCAACTAGCTCCCGCTAGGCCCAAACTCACGGAAAAGGCCCAAAAACAAGATACAAAAATCGTAACTTAATGCCAAAACTGAAAATGACTCATACCGTCGTTCCGTAGTGTCATCATTGGCATCATTATCATCATTCATTGCTGGAGAAAATTATGAATATCTTAAAAGGCAGTGAAATACATAATTATTGTTGAAGATATTGAAGAGAGAAGAGTATGACGTTTTGATTGTTTAGCATTGCGAAACTTATTATACCAGCCTTCTACGGTATCATCTTCTTCGGAGACATCATTCTTATCTACCAAAATAAGCATATCATCATATGCATTGTACTAAAGGTTTTGCATTTTAATTAAGACATTAACTTCAATACTTCTATTTAGTTTTCGAGAGCATGGCTAGTAATAACATTACCATTTGGTGTTGCAGTATGTTTTCCATAACGTGTGTCTGTAGCCATGTTATGTGTACTCTATTGAATCACTTCTAGCCGTTAGAAATGTCCGCCTCGCATGTTGTTGCCGAAGCAATCCAGGACTAATAAATTGTGAAGTGCTCCTATCCCAAGCCAAGGCTTTGACTCTTCCATACCTAGACCCTTGCATTGCGACAACCTGCACAAATAACATCATTGTCAAGTATTTAAAAGTTTACATAACTATGAGACTAATAGCGTCATTATATGGCCACAGACGGTACAAGAATGCAAAAAAAGAAAATTAAATTTTCTATATATGACTAAAAGAGGAATAATTTCATGGTTCCTTCATAAGGTGTAAATACATGCAAAATGGAAATGAATGGCTTGAGGCCAACACTCTAATAAACAGGTTGGATCATGATTATCTCTTTCTCTTTGAGGATGTTGTTGGAGGTTCAAATATATCTTCTTCGTCGCCATGACCATCCTCAAAAAAATTGTTTTCATCATCTGAATGTCCACCCGGTACATCATAAGTATCACGTGGTTGCATTTTTAAAACCAAGTGCCATCCTTTGATTTGGTTGTCCTTCACAAAAAAACTTGAGCAGCTTGGCTAGCTAGGACAAATGGCTCATCAGTCCGAAGTATACGATGCAGGTTCACACGAATGAGCCCATATTTATCTTTCTTTATCCCATTATTCTTGTTAAATACGTCCATCCAATTGAAACGAAATAATGGCACACGTCTTCCACCAAAAAACTGCAGCTCAAGTATATCTGTTAATAGACCATAATATTCCACATAATCACCATCACTTTTTCTTCTGAAAGAACCGCCACCCCACTATTCTGCGTGCAACGAAATCTATCTCGACTCTCTGTGCGATATCTGAATCCATTAATATCATAGCTAGTAAAACTTGTTATATTTTTTAATGGACCACGTGAAAGAGACAGCAGGTCTTCCATTAGCTCACTATTATCATTTTCATACAAGTGATGTACCTGGAGAGTTAAAATATAACCATGTAATATCAAGAAATAGATAGATTTGAAATGTACTCGTCTTTAGCAAATTTATTTATTTTACCTTCCCTTTAAACCATTTAATGAAGTTTTGGTTCCATTTGGTAGTAAAAGATTGTACTGAAGAGCATTCTTGAGTACTGGAGTACTCACTACAACATAATAAAATAGAATTTATATGATTATGAAAGAGGAATTGTAACATGTGTAGAACAAAAAATAAGAAAAGATATCACTAGCTAATACCTGATGTATGGTTGAACTTCGTCGCAATTTTTCAAAACATATATATGAGCTTGTTCTGCTTCAAGCATATCAAGATCTCGAGTTTTACGAGCACCTAATGGTCTTCCAGCATATGAAAATATTGACAAATAAAAATTCACATCAATTGATGCATCCTGGATTCTTCCAGGGCGATTGTGTTTGGTCTCCACATCATCCAAGTACCTAGAGCATAGTGTCATAAACTCATCTGCAATGTAGCACTCGGCAATTGAACCCTTAGGGCGAACCATGTTGCGTACTAGCGATTTCAAACAATGTAAATGTTTCTCAAAGAGATACATCCAACGATATATCGTAGGTCCACCAATAAGAGCCTCATTAGCCAAGTGAATAGGCAAATGCATCATGATATCTGTCGGGACCCGAATCTCCAAATCCGGACCCTCTGTGTATTCAGCACTAGTCCAGGAACGCGCTAGTGCACACAGTCTCAACATTGGTAAATATCACAATCATGCCACTCGATACTAATAAAGTACTTTAATTAGATAACAAACTGGTTGCTTGACCTTATGGTCAAGTTACAAATATACGCCTCGCAGGGCGAAACTTATTAAAAGAGAAATAATAGCAGCGAAAAAATAAGATAACTTCGTGGCGCCATCCAGTATACCACAGGCAACTGACTGGGACTCGATTCCTAGTTAGACGGATCTTCTGGGAGCTCCTCCACCAAAGTTGGTGTAATCTCCTCTTCAACTGGTGTTGTATTGCGGCAAGGGTGAGTACTTGGTACTCAGCAAGTCATGCACAGAATGCAACTAATATACTATATGCATGGCTTAATACAAAGGAATAGCTCAAGGTTTGTTTGCAGTAAGCAGCATTTTAACAGGTATCATAAGTAGATTCGAAAGCAGTAGAACAAGTAAAGCTTAAATAACTTTTCAAGGAGTTTAGTAAACATTGTTCCCAAACCTAATCCACCTTTCCATCAACATCATTATTAATTATTTTCAAGAAAGTCTAAACCTTAACTGTAATCCCCGAGCGATGTCCAATACCGCGGACACGGCTATTCGAATAGTTTTTACACTCTGTAGAGGTTATGCACTTTTCCCACAAGATACAGTCAAACACCACAAAGGCGAGTGTCCGTAACAGAGTCTTTCGGAAACTTCTAACAGCACAAGTGGTCCTCCCCGGTGATTGCACACTAACCCTTCCCTTAGCGAAGGCGAAGTTTAGGCCAATCCACCATTAGATGGGTACCTGGCCACAGCCCCGGTACGCTCCCCCGTACAACTACACAAAAGGTATAGTTGACACCTAGAGGTCCCACAGGTACGTTATTAGCAACTTAATCAACTAGGTCCGTCCCATTACAGACATGTGGTTGCACGTTTGACTCAGTTCAAAGGCTTGCAAGGTTAAGTCCTTAGGGTGACCAGGGCAAGACTACCCGAAGAACCAAACCAACATTCCCGGTGACACAACTGGCCCACCCGATCATTCTGGCCACATGCCCCGGTCGAAAACTATTTATCAAACCCCAGTTGATTACCATGCACCACGTGCCATCAACATCACATGATACCTTTCCAAAACAGGTTCAATATATCATTAAGTCAACATTAACATTTGATTGTCCAAAATCATGTCATGAGCACGTAGCAGGTCTAAGCAATATACTACAACGATCTAAACTCCCATGTTGGCAATTTAGTAATGTCCAACTATTTAATCCTCAACTAGGGTGACAAGGGGTCATGGCACATATTTAATTAACCAAGGTGTCATACAGCAATTAGGCATTTATCTAATTCCCCAGAATTAAATAAAGTTTTTTCTAATTAAACTAGCATGCAATAGTTTTAAATTGAAATAATTTGAAATTGGGATCAACATGGTCAAAGCACAACTTGCCTTCAAAAAGTATTTGCTCTTGGTCCTGAGCTGGCTCCTGGGTCAATACTTCTCCTTCGAAGCCTTCGGGCACTTCAACGTCTACTCGTAAAGCGTGCAAATAGCAAATAATAAATAAACAGAAAACCAAAAGTGTCCAAACATCCAAATAAAGTTCACAAACAGAGAGAGCATAATTTTATAAATTTTTAGAAACTGGAATCGTCAAATTCGGAGTTTAAATGCAAAAGATACAAGCATTTAGAGTTTAAAATAACCATTTAAATAATATTATAGAGGAAAACTTTAGTCCAAAAATTAAATAAAATTCGTCATTAGGTAGATCTCAATTTTATACAAATTTAGAAATTTGAATCACTCAAATCGGAGTTAAAAGGCAAAAGTTATAAGCGTTTGAAGTTTGAATCAAAATCTGAAATCATTAATTCGAATTAATAAATCATTTTCTTTTTCGGAATTTCTTTTATTGCGTCAGCATGACACGTGGACCAATCCGGTGACGACACGTGGCCTCGGGTCCATGGACTAGGTCCATGGTGACGCCCGGCCCACGGTGGACGCGGCCTACGGCTATAGAGGCTGACACGCGGGCCCCACCCGTCAGTGGGTCACGTGCACGGTGAGACTCTCTCGGGCGAGACACTGACATGCGGGCCCCGCATGTCAGTGACACGCAGTAACGCCCAGGCTCGGCCGCTGGCACGCGGGCCCGGCCTGTCAGTGACTCAACGCACGGCGCTGCGGCGGCTACGTGGCATGACCCGGCGTGCGACACGTGGGTGCATCACAGCCGTCCACCACGGATCTAACGGTTCGGATCTATCTAATCGCGCGACAGAAGAAAACTACGTGGCTCAATCTCCACCGTTGGATCTAGATCCAACGGTCATTAATATATCTGGCTGATTGAACTAGATCTAATCTAAACCACACGATTTAGATCCAACGGCTGAGATCTATCCTAGTAATATCCCGAGTATTTCTATACTCGAGTCACTGTACATTTGTACTCAAACACTGTTCAATAATACACTGTTCTTGTGTGTTTCTGTATCTTGAGCGATTGTACTCGTTCGGGATCTAAAAGAACCCTTCAACTTATTTAGCGTCACTCAAAATCAATTTCCCATTTGATCGCCGACAAGTGTTTTCGGTGATTGAATTCAGTTTTCGAGCTCTTGCGAAAGTATCTTGTACGTCGACTTAAATGTTCTCTTCTCTGTCCTTCTGAAGTACAAGTTGCCTAGTTTAGTGGGGAACTTAAAAATCTTCAAAAGGAGTTAAGGATCCGTTTAATCGGAGCTTGTAAACTTTGATCACGGTCACATTTAAACTACCCGACTCAATTAATTTCACTCTCATGAGTAATTGCAAATTGAGTTGAATAAGTGTCAAAGTTACCCTAATAGCTTCCAAAATACTTTGGAATAATTAGTGATCAACTTTGGAAGCTTTAACCTTCAAGGTTTGTCACTTGACCAAAATACCCCTTGTAAGTGCATAGTGTTTTAAGCATGTGCTCAAGCAAACCAACAGCCAACACTCATTTCCTCCATCCCTCATGTCCCAAGCAAGGGAGAAGGAGAAAGAGAAGAAGAAGGCCACCCAAATCCGCGGATTCCGGGCGATTCAACCGACGGAAATCGAATCGGAGGCTGGATTTGGCGTCCTCATCGCGTTCCCCATCTTCTCAACCCCTTCAAGTGAGTATTCCATCGAGATTCATCGATGTCTCTTGGAGTTCCCGTGGTGCTTTTACAATCTGACCTGATTTCTTGACTCCCGGGTCGATCCTCTTGCCATAGCTACGACTCTTTTCTCCTGTAGCTTCGCATTTCATCAAGTTTTCCCAAACCCTAGCCTAGGCCATGTCTAGGTACCATGTGTTCAACACATCGCATAGCAATTCTGCTTTAAAATCTAGACTCAGGTCGTCGTTAGGTCCGTTTAACTCTATAGTCGACCTGGCTTTTAGCCATCTTCAAAATCGAGCATGCTCTCGCTAGGTCTTCGGTTTGCCAGAGTTCTAGTGAGATGGGGCATGTATAGACTGTTCCATTAGCAATTCTGGTAGCTAGAGCCGCTCTGGGAGGAATCGAATTCAATTTCGCTAAGCCGAAATTTATTTTATTCATTTAGGTGTTAACTATTTTTACAATGGACCGAAGGTCCATAGCGTATAACGATAGCTCCATTAGCTCTTCCGATAGCCTGGTTGCGATCGGAAGAGTCGAATTAAGTTTCGTCAAAACCTGCTACAAGTTGTTAGCTCTAGGTCTCTTTTAATTTATTTTTATTTCATAAAATCCTAGAGCTCCGAGGCATGTATTGACTTTACCATTAGTCCCCTTAGAGGCTAGAAAAGCGATTAGAATCATTGGATTTGCATTTTAGCACTTTGCATTTTGTTTTAATAATTATAGGCCTCACAAGCCGTTTAAGGCATTTAGCTTTGTTTAGCTTCGTTTAAGGTCACTAAGGTTGAAAGCATGCTTCACGTGTGCTTTAGATCACCTTTAAGACATTTTAGGACTTTTGTTGTAATTCGGGTAAATACTGGGAGTTACGCGATCGTTCGATCAAAAGTCCGAGTAGATTAAGTCATCTATGCGGGGGAATAGCTCCGATAGGTCGTACGTATCCCTAAGCAACTAGTCGAGGGCTTAAAACAAGTCTCGCGGCATTCCAGCTCAAAACGGCCCTTTTGGGCGAGATTGCTCGTTTTCGAGCAAAATAGCCATTTTGGCCATATTCCACAATTTAGGGTTTATTCACCAGTTAGCTATCGGAATGAGTCATTTAGGGTCATATAAGCCTAGTGAAGTCGAAAACGTGCTCCTCGCGCAAGCGGAATCGAGTTTGAGCCGTTTTCGGACCTTGTGCGATCGGGGCGTATTTAGCGACCCAAAATGCGCTTCGATCGAATTCGTTATAGGTTAAGTGAATTTCGGTGGGGTAAGGTCCAGATAGGTCCTAAATACCCTAGACTACCTGGTGGAACAGCCTGGAGAAATCGCAAATCGATTACATGCGTTACGAACAAAAATGGCTTTTGCCTACGGTGAATAGTGCCATTTTTCCTTTTTCTGAATTTTGACTTTTACGATTTGGTTTCTTTGTTTTGGCTCTGGTCGATCATTGTAATCCCAAACGAGTTGCGACAAGTCCCGTTAGGTGTGTTATACCTAATTCTAGGTGTTTAACTAAATTTATTTGAATTTTTCTTTATTTTACGCATTTTATTCACTTTGGCGAGAATTTCACCGAAATCGCCTCATCGGGTCGCGATTACGCCGTTTTTCGCGTTTTGATCGTTTCTTTTCTTTCTTAGTATCTAGATGAGTTCTATTTGATGTTAAGTTGGTGTTTATGCTTCTAAAGTCACTCCTTGCTAAATTATTTCTCTGTTCGCTGTTTTTGATGTTTTATTCGATTAGAGGCGAGTGAGTCGGAGTCGCATCGAACAATCCTGAGTTCGTCCCAGATCCATCAGAGCAGCAGCAGATAGGCAAGCACCTCCTTTGACCATCTTGAAACCTATATTTCACGATGTTTACTTTGATTTCTCAAACTATATGCATTGTTTATATTCAATAAAGTGCTAGTTTGTGGGAATGGTAGATATACCCTGATTTGGTGGTTTTTCCTCAATTAAATTCCCAGAGTTCATTGATAGCCTTAGTAGGGTTGGACAATTAATAAAATGTCACTTGGGTATAAACGACTTAGTAAATGCATATGCTTAGACACTGCAATAGAGATGAGCAAAGTCAGTCATTTACCAAATGCTCAAAACTTATGATAATTGTAACTGGTTTTGGAAATGTTTTGGAAATGTGACTTGTAAAGGTAATTTGATAAAAATGTGCAGTGTCTAGTTGGTAATTAGACTTGGCGGGAGGTATAATATGTGCTAGTTAAACATGGTGGCGATTGGTTGGCGAGTTAAGTGGAGTTCCCTGCTTGAGTCACTAGGCAAAAATATAAGGACCGAACTTGTGACGGTTTTGAATGAACACCGTGCAACAGCGCAATGCTTTGGGATGGGGCAGCCTGTTTTAGTACCTGAAGTGTGAGGATAGCCATGCCTGTTGGTAGGCGAAGTGTGGACCTTTTCCCGTGTTGAAGCGATCAAAGCGCGGTGTGTGTGTCCTCACGACCGCCCGTATGCACCTTCGTGAGTGCGCTTGTACTTATGCAGCGGGGAATCGCTCCGATTCATGTTTGATTGATACAACGGTACGCCTTGCTATGGGATAATGCCGCGGCAAAAACTCGCCGTCGTCACGATGGATATTCCGTGGTCGCCGAGTGGTGGTTGGCCTCTTATCGCCATAGTAGTGGGTTTATCGTCGCCGATCTTTGGGGTGTGGCTATAGCCTCAACGATGGGAAAGAATAGATCATTCTTGTATATCGGATACCTCGTGTATCGCGTGTACCCTGGATGACGAGGATGCAAGTCCGAGTTGTGTTTGGGTAAAGTGCGCAAACTCTGCAGAGTATCAAATAATTCTAATCGATTAGCCGTGCTCACGGTTATGAGCAAATCTTCTTTAATCATATCAAGTATAGAAATTTGGTTCGGTTTTGAAAATGAAAATCTATTTGAGTCTATCTAAAGTATGTGGATCGATATGGTACTTGATGGATTTATGAATGAGTGAATATGGTATTTGGAGGATTTATGAATATATGGATGTCAATTCGTATTTCAAGCTGCGATCATGGATGGTGGCGGTTGAGAGACTCAAATGTTACATATATTGTAAATATGTTTTATTCAAAATCTTGTCTTTCAAATTATGTATTACATTTCGATGAACTGTTTCAAATCCTGCTTTTAGCAATAGACTTAGTGTAGTAGCCATTTCAATCGTATCGGCTTTGCATATTAATTATATTTGCATACACTAAAGTCTTGCGAGTACATACGTGTACTCACCGTTCTTTCGCTAACCCTTTTTCCTCGAGAGGATGTTTCGATGATGATGTCTGGATGTCGGCGAGCCCCGATTCTGCGAGTGTTGCGGCCGTAGGTCTTCCCTCGATCGATGCTTTGTGGGGTGTTGTCGAGGCCAGCTGCGGCTGGTTTTGTTGTCTTTTGTTTCATTGTCGTTCTATTTTGGAGTCGTATTGTACTTGTACCAGATTTACACCCAGTTATGTAAATTAAATTAGTTTATCTTTCGTGCATTGATACTCGGGTTGTGGTGCGCGATATCGGGCTCTTGATCCAGGGATCGATGATCGGATGCGTCTGAGGCACCGGGTCCGAAGCTAAGGGTTCGATCCGTCGATCGAATTTTTAGATTCAGATTTTGGTGTCGAGGCTTCCTGTTGCTATACGGTGCTATACGCTCTGATGAAGCGGTGTCTGATGCGGTATAGGAAGAGGGGGTGCTCACAGCGTTGGTATCAGAGCCAATGACTGCAGGAAGACTTAGTTAGCCTGGTCGTTAGACTTAGGAACATATTTTCCTCTCAAAATTTATTTTGAAGTTACAAATCTTAATTGGAAAATGTAGAATGCTATTCTTGTCCATTCTATAGCTTTTCTCTTATCTACTTTTCAAAATGAATCTGATCTTAATCCAAATTTCAAAATTTGTTTCTTTCTTCTATCTTGTTCAAAAGAATTAGAAGGAATACGGGTTTAGCTCAGAATGGGTTAAGGTTAGATGTCTGTGATTGTAATTAGGGATTATTTTGTCGTTTCCCTGAGTTGGTTTTTGAATTGGTTCTTATGCTTCTTTGAATGAATGCTTTTAGTATGTTTGTGTTGGGTACGTTGTCTGTTCATTCCGTGCCCACTTTGGTTCTATTTGACTCTGGAGCGTCGCATTCCTTTATTTCTTCACAGTTTGTTGCTCAGCATGAGGTCTGTTCTTTGTACCTCGAGAAGTACTTGTTGATCCGTTCGCTTGGATCTGTTTTGACTGCCGAGCTCGTGAGTCCACGGGTTAGAATTGAGATCAACGGGGTAGATTTTCGGGGTGATCTTATCAACATTGAGACATTAGGTCTTGATGTGATTCTGGGTATGGACTGGCTGTCCAAGCATCAGGGGCATATTGATTGTGCCAAGAGATCCATTTCATTAGTCGACCCTGATGGCATTCTTTGTTACCTTTTCTTACATTTCGGCGGTCTGGCGACCTTTGCTCGGTGCTCTTTACATTCGGAGACCAGTCAGGTACCGGTGATATGTGAGTACCCCGATGTGTTCCCTGATGAGTTGCCAGGTTTGCCACCTGATCGTGATTTGGAGTTCATCATCGATCTCTTGCCTGGCACTTCTCCAATTTCTAAGCGTCCGTACAGGATGCCTGCTGATGAGCTGATTGAGTTGAAGACTCAGCTCAAGGAGCAGTTAGAGAAAGGGTTCATTCGCCCTAGTTCTTCCCCATGGGGTAGCCCAGTGCTGTTTGTGAAGAAGAAGGATGGCAGTCTTCGCCTGTGCGTCGACTACCGTTCTTTGAATGAAGTGACGATCAAGAACAAGTATCCTCTTCCGCGGATCGACGACTTGTTTGATCAGTTGGGCGGAGCTCAAGTCTTTTCCAAAATTGACTTGAGGTCTGGCTACTTCCAGTTGAAGGTCAGGCATGAGGATATTCCGAAGACCGCTTTCTCTACACGCTACGGTTTGTACGAGTATCTGATTGTCTCATTTGGCCTCACCAATGCACCATCCACCTTTATGAATCTGATGAACAAGGTCTTCATGGAGTTCCTTGATAGATTTGTGGTTGTGTTCATTGATGACATCCTCATTTACTCCAAGGATGAGGAAGAGCACGCACTTCACTTGCATATGGTGCTTGACAAGCTTCGTGAGCATCAGCTTTATGCCAAGTTCAGCAAGTGCGAAGTTACGGCTGAAGGAAGTGGCATCGGGCCACGATACATCAAAGGCGGAGTTCTTTGTTGATCCTAGCAAGGTGCAAGATGTGCTCAATTGGGAACCGCCCGCAATGTCAGGAGATTCGGAGTTTTCTTGGTTTAGCCGGATATTATCGCCGGTTTATCGAGAATTTCTCCAAGATTGCTAAGCCAGCGTGAGCTACTCAAGAAAGACAGAAGTTTGAGTGGTCGCTTTCTTGTATATCCATTTTTCAGGAGCTGAAGAAGCGACTCACAACTGCTCCAGTATTGATCCTGCCAGACATTCTAGTCAGTTGAAGCCCCATGAAGCCAACTACCCGACCCATGATTTGGAGTTGGCGGCGATGGTTCATGCACTCAAGCCGTGGTGGCATTATCTCATAGTCTCCCAACCAGATCTGAACTGAGGCAGCGCAGTGGCTAGAGCTGATCAAGGATTATGATTTGGGGATTCACTATCACCTGTGCAAGGCAAATGTGGTTGCAGATGCCCTTAGTCGCAAGCTGCATTTGATGAATGCCTTGGGTGTCATCGATCGACCTCAATTAGTTGAGGAGTTCAGCAAGCTGAATCTGGAGGTGGTTGAACATGGCTTCATTGCAGCATTGACGGTTCAACCTACTCTAGAATCTCAAATTCTTGAGGCACAGCTCCAAGATGAGGCAATCATTGAGATTAGGCGCCAGTTGACTGAAAATGGCGCATCTCCAGGTTTTTCTGTGAAGTCCAATGGGCTGATCTTGCATGGGCAGCAGGTGTATGTCCCTGATGATGTTGAGATCAAGGGGTTGATCCTGTCAGAAGCTCATGATACCCCTCTCTCTGTTCATCCTGGCAGCACCAAGATGTACCAGGACCTTCGCAGGCAATTCTGGTGGCCAGGTATGAAGAAGGAGATCGCGGCTCATGTGGCACATTGTGATGTGTGCCAGCGTGTCAAGGCTGAACATCAAAGGCCAGCCGGATTACTTCAGCCATTGCAGATCCCTGAGTGGAAGTGGGAAGAGATTGGGATGGATTTCATTACCGGCCTACCGAGGTCCTCCGCCGGTCACGACTCTATTTGGGTGATCATTGACCGTCTGACCAAGGTAGCTCATTTCATCCCAGTTCGTACCACCTATTCTGGAGCCAAGCTAGCGGAACTCTATTTGCATAATATTGTTCGGCTCCATGGAGTTCCAAAAGTCATAGTCTCTGACCGTGGTTGTGATTCACCTCCAGATTTTGGGAGAGTTTGCAGTCCATTCTTGGCACTAAGCTATCCTTGATCGCTGCGTACCATCCCCAAACTGACGGATGACGGAAAGGGCAAACCAAATCCTTGAAGACATGCTAAGGGCTTGTGTCTGTGCTCTGACAAGTCGTGGGAGAAATGCTTGCCATTTCTCGAGTTCTCCTACAACAACCGTCATCAAGTCGGTCTTGGATGTCGCCTTTCGAGGCTCTTTATGGCAAGAAGTGCAGAACGCCACTGTTTTGGTCCGAGGTTGGTGAGAGGCAATTCTTCGGGCCAGCCATGATTGAAGAGGCTAAAAGGCAAGTCAGCTTGATTCGGGACCGGCTGAGAGAAGCTCAGTCTCGTCAGAAGAGCTATGCTGATCGTCGACGCCGCGAGTTGAGCTTTGAGGTGGGTGACTTTGTCTACCTCAAGGTCTCACCACTCCGCGGTACTCGCAGATTCCATGTCCGCGGGAAGCTAGCCCCGCGATACATCGGTCCGTTCCGGATTCTTGAGAAGGTTGGTGTTGTGGCTTATCGGCTTGAGCTACCGCCACATCTTTCGGACGTTCACGATGTGTTCCACGTGTCCCAATTGAAGAAGAGTCTTCGGGTTCCATCGAAGTTACCCAATTGGACCATCTTGATTTGCGGCTGATCTTTCGTATCGAGTATCCGGTCAGTATTCTCGTGGCGGTGGCGTCACACTCGCGATTAGGTTATCAAGATGCTCAAGGTCCGGTGGAGCAACCATTCGAAGATGAAGCCACGTGGGAGCGTGAAGACCATATTCGAGCGAGAATACCCCGACTTTCTTCGAGAGGATTAGCAATCTCGAGGACGAGATTTTTGTAAGGGGGTAGATCGTAATATCCCGAGTATTTCTATACTCGAGTCATCAGACATTTGTACTCAAACACTGTTCAATAATACACTTGTTCTTGTGTGTTTACGTATCTTGAGCGATTGTACTCGTTCGGGATCTAAAAGAACCCTTCAACTTATTTAGCGTCACTCAAAATCAATTTCCCATTTGATCGCCGACAAGTGTTTTCGGTGATTGAATTCAGTTCGAGCTCTTGCGAAAGTATCTTGTACGTCGACTTAAATGTTCTCTTCTCTGTCCTTGAAGTACAAGTTGCCTAGTTTAGTGGGGAACTTAAAAATCTTCAAAAGGAGTTAAGGATCCGTTTAATCGGAGCTTGTAAACTTTGATCTGGTCACATTTAAACTACCCGACTCAATTAATTTCACTCTCATGAGTAATTGCAAATTGAGTTGAATAAGTGTCAAAGTTACCCTAATAGCTTCCAAAATACTTTGGAATAATTAGTGATCAACTTTGGAAGCTTTAACCTTCAAGGTTTGTCACTTGACCAAAATACCCCTTGTAAGTGCATAGTGTTTTAAGCATGTGCTCAAGCAAACCAACAGCCAACACTCATTTCCTCCATCCCTCATGTCCCAAGCAAGGGAGAAGGAGAAAGAGAAGAAGAAGGCCACCCAAATCCGCGGATTCCGGGCGATTCAACCGACGGAAATCGAATCGGAGGCTGGATTTGGCGTCCTCATCGCGTTCCCCATCTTCTCAACCCCTTCAAGTGAGTATTCCATCGAGATTCATCGATGTCTCTTGGAGTTCCCGTGGTGCTTTTACAATCTAACCTGATTTCTTGACTCCCGGGTAGATCCTCTTGCCATAGCTACGACTCTTTTCTCCTGTAGCTTCGCATTTCATCAAGTTTTCCCAAACCCTAGCCTAGGCCATGTCTAGGTACCATGTGTTCAACACATCGCATAGCAATTCTGCTTTAAAATCTAGACTCAGGTCGTCGTTAGGTCCGTTTAACTCTATAGTCGACCTGGCTTTTAGCCATCTTCAAAATCGAGCATGCTCTCGCTAGGTCTTCGGTTTGCCGGAGTTCTAGTGAGATGGGGCATGTATAGACTGTTCCATTAGCAATTCTGGTAGCTAGAGCCGCTACCGGAGGAATCGAATTCAATTTCGCTAAGCCGAAATTTATTTTATTCATTTAGGTGTTAACTATTTTTACAATGGACCGAAGGTCCATAGCGTATAACGATAGCTCCATTAGCTCTTCTGATAGCCCTGGTTGCGATCAGAAGAGTCGAAATTAAGTTTCGTCAAAACCTGCTACAAGTTGTTAGCTCTAGGTCTCTTTTAATTTATTTTTATTTCATAAAATCCTAGAGCTCCGAGGCATGTATTGACTTTACCATTAGTCCCCTTAGAGGCTAGAAAAGCAGTTAGAATCGCTGGATTTGCATTTTAGCACTTTGCATTTTGTTTTAATAATTATAGGCCTCACAAGCCGTTTAAGGCATTTAGCTTTGTTTAGCTTCGTTTAAGGCCACTAAGGTTGAAAGCATGCTTCACGTGTGCTTTAGATCACCTTTAAGACATTTTAGGACTTTTGTTGTAATTCGGGTAAATCTGGGAGTTACGCGATCGTTCGATCAAAAGTCCGAGTAGATTAAGTCATCTATGCGGGGGAATAGCTCCGATAGGTAAATGCGTATCCTAAGCAACTAGCCGAGGGCTTAAAACAAGTCTCGCGGCATTCCACTCAAACGGCCCTTTTGGGCGAAATTGCTCGTTCGAGCAAAATAGCCATTTTGGCCATATTCCACAATTTAGGGTTTATTCACGATTAGCTATCGGAATGAGTCATTTAGGGTCATATAAGCCTAGTGAAGTCGAAAACGTGCTCCTCGCGCAAGCGAATCGAGTTTGAGCCGTTTCGGACCTTGTGCGATCGGGGCGTATTTAGCGACCCAAAATGCGCTTCGATCGGAATTCGTTATAGGTTAAGTGAATTTCGGTGGGGTAAGGTCCAGATAGGTCCTAAATACCCTAGACTACCTGGTGGAACAGCCTGGAGAAATCGCAAATCGATTACATGCGTTACGAACAAAAATGGCTTTTGCCCTACGGTGAATAGTGCCATTTTTCCTTTTTCTGAATTTTTCACTTTTACGATTTGGTTTCTTTGTTTTGGCTCGGTCGATCATTGTAATCCCAAACGAGTTGCGACAAGTCCCGTTAGGTGTGTTATACCTAATTCTAGGTGTTTAACTAAATTTATTTGAATTTTTCTTTATTTTACGCATTTTATTCACTTTGGCGAGAATTTCACGAAATCGCCTCATCGGTCGCGATTACGCCGTTTTTAGTGTTTTGATCGTTTCTTTTCTTTCTTAGTATCTAGATGAGTTCTATTTGATGTTAAGTTGGTGTTTATGCTTCTAAAGTCACTCTTTGCTAAATTATTTCTCTGTTATTGCTTTTGATGTTTTTATTCGATTAGAGGCGAGTGAGTCCTGAGTCGCATCGAACAATCTGAGTTCGTCCCAGATCCATCGAGCAGCAGCAGACAGGCAAGCACCTCCTTTGACCATCTTGAAACCTATATTTCACGATGTTTACTTTGATTTCTCAAACTATATGCATTGTTTATATTCAATAAAGTGCTAGTTTGTGGGAATGGTAGATATACCCTGATTTGGTGGTTTTTCCTCAATTAAATTCCCGAGTTCATTGATAGCCTTAGTAGGGTTGGACAATTAATAAAATGTCACTTGGGTATAAACGACTTAGTAAATGCATATGCTTAGACACTGCAATAGAGATGAGCAAAGTCAGTCATTTACCAAATGCTCAAAACTTATGATAATTGTAACTGGTTTTGGAAATGTTTTGGAAATGTGACTTGTAAAGGTAATTTGATAAAAATGTGCGGTGTCTAGTTGGTAATTAGACTTGGCGGGAGGTATAATATGTGCTAGTTAAACATGGTGGCGATTGGTTGGCGAGTTAAGTGGAGTTCCCCGCTTGAGTCACTAGGCAAAAATATAAGGACCGAACTTGTGACGGTTTTTGAATGAACACCGTGCAACCGCGCAATGCTGGGATGGGGCAGCCTGTTTTAGTACCTGAAGTGTGAGGGGATAGCCATGCTGTTGGTAGTCAGAAGTGTGGACCTTTTCCCGTGTTGAGCGATCCAAGCGCGGTGTGTGTGTCCTCACGACCGCCGTATGCACCTTCGTGAGTGCGCTTGTACTTATGCAGCGAGGAATCGCTCGATTCATGTTTGATTGATACAACGGTGTACGCCTTGCTATGGGATAATGCCGCGGCAAAAACTTCGCCGTCGTCACGATGGATATTCGTGGCCGCTGAGTGGTGGTTGGCCTCTTATCGCCATAGTAGTGGGTTTATCGTCGCCGGTCTTTGGGGTGTGGCTATAGCCTCAACGATGGGAAAGAATAGATCATTCTTGTATATCGGATACCTCGTGTATCGCGTGTACCCTGGATAGCGAGGGATGCAAGTCCGAGTTGTGTTTGGGTAAAGTGCACAAACTCTGCAGAGTATCAAATAATTCTAATCGATTAGCCGTGCTCACGGTTATGAGCAAATCTTCTTTAATCATATCAAGTATAGAAATTTGGTTCGGTTTTGAAAATGAAAATCTATTTGAGTCTATCTAAAGTATGTGGATCGATATGGTACTTGATGGATTTATGAATGAGTGAATATGGTATTTGGAGGATTTATGAATATATGGATGTCAATTCGTATTTCAAGCTGCGATCATGGATGGTGGCGGTTGAGAGACTCAAATGTTACATATATTGTAAATATGTTTTATTCAAAATCTGTCTTTCAAATTATGTATTACATTTCGATGAACTGTTTCAAATCTGCTTTTGCAATAGACTTAGTGTAGTAGCCATTTCAATCGTATCAGCCTGCATATTAATTATATTTGCATACACTAAAGTCTTGCGAGTACATACGTGTACTCACCGTTGCTGCTAACCTTTTTCCTCAGAGGATGTTTCTGATGATGATGTCCTGGATGTCGGCGAGCCCCAGTTCTGCGAGTGTTGCGGCCAGAGGTCTTCCCTCGATCGATGCTTTGTGGGGTGTTGTCGAGCCACCGCGCTGGTTTTGTTGTCTTTTGTTTCATTTGTCGTTCTATTTTGGAGTCTGTATTGTACTTGTACCAGATTTACACCCAGTTATGTAAATTAAATTAGTTTATCTTTTCGTGCATTGATACTCGGGTTGTGGTACGCGATACTGGGCTACTGATCCAGGGATCCAGTATCAGATGCGTACAGGCACCGGGTCCGAAGCTAAGGGTTTGATCCCGTCGATCGAATTTTTAGATTCAGATTTTCGGTGTCGAGGCTTCCTGTTGCTATACGGTGCTATACGCTCTGATGAAGCGGCGTCTGATGCGGTATAGGAAGAGGGGGTGCTCACAGCGTTGGTATCAGAGCCAATGACTGCAGGAAGACTTAGTTAGCCTGGTCGTTAGACTTAGGAACAGATTTTCCTCTCAAAATTTATTTTGAAGTTACAAATCTTAATTGGAAAATGTAGAATGCTATTCTTGTCCATTCTATAGCTTTTCTCTTATCTACTTTTCAAAATGAATCTGATCTTAATCCAAATTTCAAAATTTGTTTCTTTCTTCTATCTTGTTCAAAAGAATTAGAAGGAGTACGGGTTTAGCTCAGAATGGGTTAAGGTTAGATGTCTGTGATTGTAATTAGGGATTATTTTGTCGTTTCCCTGAGTTGGTTTTTGAATTGGTTCTTATGCTTCTTTGAATGAATGCTTTTAGTATGTTTGTGTTGGGTACGTTTGTCTGTTCATTCCGTGCCCACTTTGGTTCTATTTGACTCTGGAGCGTCGCATTCCTTTATTTCTTCACAGTTTGTTGCTCAGCATGAGGTCTGTTCTTTGTACCTCGAGAAGTACTTGTTGATCCGTTCGCTGGATCTGCTTTTGATCGCCGAGCTCGTGAGTCCACGGGTTAGAATTGAGATCAACGGGGTAGATTTTCGGGGTGATCTTATCAACATTGAGACATTAGGTCTTGATGTGATTCTGGGTATGGACTGGCTGTCCAAGCATCAGGGGCATATTGATTGTGCCAAGAGATCCATTTCATTAGTCGACCACGATGGCATTCTTTGTTACCTTTTCTTCTGCTCCAAAGAAGGCAGCCTTTGCTCGGTGCTCTTTACATTCGGAGACCCGATCAGTACGGTGATATGTGAGTACCCCGATGTGTTCCCTGATGAGTTGCCAGGTTTGCCACCTGATCGTGATTTGGAGTTCATCATCGATCTCTTGCCTGGCACTTCTCCAATTTCTAAGCGTCCGTACAGGATGCTGGCGATGAGTGATTGAGTTGAAGACTCAGCTCAAGGAGCAGTTAGAGAAAGGGTTCATTCGCCCTAGTTCTTCCCCATGGGGTAGCCCAGTGCTGTTTGTGAAGAAGAAGGATGGCAGTCTTCGCCTGTGCGTCGACTACCGTTCTTTGAATGAAGTGACGATCAAGAACAAGTATCCTCTTCCGCGGATCGACGACTTGTTTGATCAGTTGGGCGGAGCTCAAGTCTTTTCCAAAATTGACTTGAGGTCTGGCTACTTCCAGTTGAAGGTCAGGCATGAGGATATTCCGAAGACCGCCTTCTCTACTCGCTACGGTTTGTACGAGTATACAGTTGTCTCATTTGGCCTCACCAATGCACCAGCCACCTTTATGAATCTGATGAACAAGGTCTTCATGGAGTTCCTTGATAGATTTGTGGTTGTGTTCATTGATGACATCCTCATTTACTCCAAGGATGAGGAAGAGCACGCACTTCACTTGCATATGGTGCTTGACAAGCTTCGTGAGCATCGGCTTTATGCCAAGTTCAGCAAGTGCGAAGTTAGGCTGAAGGAAGTGGCATTTAGGGCCACATTCTATCAAAGGGCGGAGTTCTTTGTTGATCCTAGCAAGGTGCAAGATGTGCTCAATTGGGAACCGCCCGCAATGTCCGGAGATTCGGAGTTTTCTTGGTTTAGCGGATATTATCGCCGGTTTATCGAGAATTTCTCCAAGATTGCTAAGCCAGCGACAGAGCTACTCAAGAAAGACAGGAAGTATGAGTGGTCGCTTGCTTGTAGATCCAGCCAGAGTGAAGAAGCGACTCACAATCGCTCGATCTTGATCTGCGAGACATTCTCGTCGATTGAAGCCCCATGAAGCCAACTACCCGACCCATGATTTGGAGTTGGCGGCGATGGTTCATGCACTCAAGGCTGTGGCGGCATTATCTCATAGTCTCCCAACCAGATCTGAACCCGAGGCAGCGCGGTGGCTAGAGCTGATCAAGGATTATGATTTGGGGATTCACTATCACCAGGCAAGGCAAATGTGGTTGCAGATGCCCTTAGTCGCAAGCTGCATACGGTGAATGCCTTGGGTGTCATCGATCGACCTCAATTAGTTGAGGAGTTCAGCAAGCTGAATCTGGAGGTGGTTGAACCTGGCTTCAGTGCAGCATTGACGGTTCAACCTACTCTCGAATCTCAAATTCTTGAGGCACAGCTCCAAGATGAGGCACTCATTGAGAGTAGGCGCGATTGGTGAAAATGGCGCATCTCCGTGTTTTTCGTGAAGTCCAATGGGCTGATCTTGCATGGGCGGCAGTGTATGTCACGATGATGTTGAGATCAAGGGGTTGATCCTGTCGAAGCTCATGATACCCCTCTCTCTGTTCATCTGGCAGCACCAAGATGTACCAGGACCTTCGCGAGCAATTACGGTGGCGGGTATGAAGAAGGAGATCGCGGCTCATGTGGCACATTATGATGTGTGCCCGGCGTGTCAAGGCCGAACATCAAAGGCCACCGGATTACTTCAGCCATTGCAGATCCACGAGTGGAAGTGGGAAGAGATTGGGATGGATTTCATTACCGGCCTACCGAGGTCCTCCGCCGGCCACGACTCTATTTGGGTGATCATTGACCGTCGACCAAGGTAGCTCATTTCATCGATTCGTACCACCTATTCTGGAGCCAAGCTAGCGGAACTCTATTTGCATAATATTGTTCGGCTCCATGGAGTTCCAAAAGTCATAGTCTCTGACCGTGGTTCGCAGTTCACCTCCAGATTTTGGGAGAGTTTGCAGTCCATTCTTGGCACTAAGCTATCCAGAAAAAATTAATTCCCAGAAATTCATTTAATCCATTAAAAATAGCAAAAGACTTAGAAAAAATCCAGAAAAAATCTGGAAAATATTTTGGAATGTTTTGGACTCAAATAAAATATTTCCAATAAAGTTTTATTTGCAAAGTTAAATTCTTCAATTATTTCAAAAGGGAATAAATTCAAATAAATTCCAAATAAATCCAAATAAATTCCAGAAAATTCCAAAAATTCACCAAAGTGCCAAATCACACATAAATTTACGAAAGCAAAATTTTGGGGTGTTACAAACCTCCCCCCTTAACAGAATCTCGTCCCCGAGATTCAGGGCCTTCTAAAGAAATAGGTTCGGAAACTCTTTCTTCAATTCCTCTTCGCGCTCCCAAGTTGCTTCACTCTCCGCGTGGTTGCTCCATTGAACTCTGCAGAAACGGGTTGACTTGTTTCTCGTCTCTCGATCCATCGTGTCCAAAATCTTCACGGGGTGCTCCTTGTAAGTCAGATCCTCTTGTAGCTCTATCGACTCCAAGGGCGTTTGCTCATCTGGCACTCGAAGACACTTCTTCAGCTGGGACATGTGGAACACGTCATGCAGTCCTGCTAATGATTGCGGTAACTCTAGCTGGTAAGCAACTTCACCTCTGCGGCTGAGAACCTTGAACGGTCCAACATATCTCGGCGCGAGTTTTCCTTTGGCATGGAATCTCTTAACTCCTCTGAGTGGGGTGACTCTGAGATACACGAAATCTTCTGGTTCAAAACTCAGGTCTCGGCGACGGTTGTCAGCATAACTCTTCTGTCGTGACTGGGCTATCTTCAATCTCTCCCTGATCATGGCAATCTGTTCTTCGGCTTCTTGGAGAATATCTGGCCCAAAGACACGGCGTTCACCTGTCTCGTTCCAGTTCAACGGTGTCCGACAGGGTCGACCATACAATGCCTCAAAAGGTGACATCTGCAGACTAGCCTGATAACTGTTATTGTAACTGAACTCAGCGTACGGCAGACTTTTATCCCAAGAGGTAGCATAAGTCAATGCACAGGCTCGTAGCATGTCCTCTAGAATCTGATTAACTCTTTCTGTTTGCCCATCCATCTGCGGATGATATGCTGTACTGAAGTTCAAATGGGTTCCCATGGCTTCATGCAGTTTATTCCAGAATCTTGAGGTAAACTGGGTGCCTCTGTCTGATACAATCTTCTTCGGCACTCCGTGCAAACAGATGATGTTGGTCATGTACAATTCTGCTAACTTGTCTCCCAAGTAAGTGGTCTTTACGGGGATAAAGTGGGCTACCTTAGTCAAGCGATCCACTATGACCCATATGGAGTCATATCCACCCTGAGTCTTGGGTAAACCGGTAATGAAGTCCATTCCGATTTCCTCCCACTTCCACTCGGGTATCTTTAACGGCTGTAGCAATCCTGCTGGCCTCTGATGCATTGCCTTGACTCTCTGGCATATGTCGCACAGCGCAACATGCTCGGCAACTTCACGCTTCATGCTCGGCCACCAGAATCTCTCCTTCAAATCTTGATACATCTTGGCACTTCCAGGATGAATGGAATACTTTGAGTCTTGGGCTTCTTCTAAAATCAACTGCTTCAGCTCCTTCTTGTTTGGCACACAGATTCGATCATGCATCCATAACGTGCCTTGCTCATCCAACTTGAAGTCCTCTGACTTGCCTTCATCCATGTTGGACTTAATCCTTCGGATCTTGTCATCATCCTTCTGTCCTTCTCGGATCTGATCTTCTAGGGTAGGCTTCACTTCCAATGCTGCCAAGAATCCTCCTAGTACGACTTCAATCTGCATTCTCTGGAAATCCTCACATAGCTCCTCATTACTTGTGGCTATCAACATGTTCACAGTATGGCTCTTCCGACTCAGAGCATCGGCAACTACGTTGGCCTTCCCGGGATGGTAATGGATTCCAACATTGTAGTCCTTGATCAACTCTAACCATCTCCTCTGCCTCATGTTCAAGTCTGATTGGGTGAAGATGTACTTAAGACTCTTATGATCCGTGTATACTTCACATCTGTTTCCAATTAAATAGTGACGCCATAATTTCAAGGCATGCACTACGGCAGCTAGCTCTAGGTCATGTGTCGGATAATTCTCCTCCTGCGGCCTCAACTGCCTTGATGCATAAGCGACGACCTTTCCGTTCTGCATCAACACACATCCAAGTCCTTGGCGCGATGCGTCACAATAAATGTCAAAGCTTTGATTAACATCCGGTAGAACTAACACCGGTGCTGATGTCAATCGTTTCTTCAGCTCTTGAAAACCTTTCTCACACTCCGGCGTCCATGCAAACTTCTTCTCCTTTTTCAGCAATTGCGTAAGAGGTTTCGCAATTGTCGAAAAGCCTTCAATGAAACGGCGGTAGTAACCTGCCATCCCAAGGAAACTCCGGATCTGGGTCACGGTCTTCGGCTGTTCCCAATGTAACACAGCTTCTACCTTGCTTGGATCTACGGCGACTCCTTCCGCGGTCATTACATGTCCGAGGAACTCTACCTTGTCCTTCCAAAAGTCACACTTGCTGAACTTGACGAAAAGTTGTTGTTCCCTCAGCTTTTCCAACACTCGCCTCAAGTGCTCGGCATGTTCATTCTCTGTCTTGGAGTAGATTAAGATATCATCTATGAACACAACAACAAACTTGTCCAAATATTCCATGAACACCTTATTCATCATATTCATGAAATATGCTGGTGCATTCGTCAGACCAAAGGACATAACAGTAAACTCGTAATGTCCATATCTTGACGAGAATGCGGTCTTCGGGATGTCTTCTGATCGGATCTTCAACTGATGGTATCCCAATCTCAGATCAATCTTGGAGAAAACTCCGGCTCCTCTCAGCTGATCAAACAGATCATCAATCCTGGGTAGCGGATAATTATTCTTCACGGTGACTTCATTAAGTGCACGATAATCAATGCACATCCTAAAACTCCCGTACTTCTTCTTGACAAACAAAACTGGCGCTCCCCACGGCGACAAAATCGGTCTGATAAATCCTTTCTCCATTAACTCTTCAAGCTGTTTCTTCATCTCTACCAATTCTTCGGTGGACATCCGATAAGGTCTCCTTGCTATCATTTGTGCAGTACAAGCTCTATCACAAACTCTATGTCCCTGTCTGGCGGCATACCAGGTAAATCTTCAGGAAAAACATCCGGATACTCATTCACCACTGAGACATCTTCTATGCTGATTGCCTTGGTACTGTTAACCATCAACTGTCCATCTCTAACGGCGGTAGCTTGAAATTCCACTTTCTTTCCACACGGGCTCTCAACTGAGATAGTCCTTCGTCCACAATCCAATATGGCCTTGTGCTTGTATAACCAATCCATTCCCAAAATAACATCTAAGGTCTGGGTTTCCAAAATAATAAGGTTCGCTAGGAACTCTATCCCATCTATTAATATTCTCACCCTAGAACATCCTACTTTCGTTCGGACTTCGGAACCAGGGGTTTGAACTAAAAGCATGCATTTAAGTCTTGCAATCTCCAAATCATTTTTAGCAGCAAAGCCTTGAGAAACAAATGAATGCGAAGCTCCAGAATCAAACAAAACTGTTGCAGGTACTGAGTTAACAAGTAACTTACCCAGTACGATGTCCGTGGCATTCTGCAGTGCATCTGCGGTGACATGGTTGACTCGGCCTCTCACCACGATGCAGGGTGCAGCTCATTTGTCTTTGGCGTCCTAGTGGTGTGGATCCCAGTTGAAGCGGCTGGGGTCACTCCTGCTTTGTCTTCTTAGGGCAGCTGTTGGCAAAGTGTCCTGGCTCGTTGCGATTGTAGCTTGACGTCTCACTGTCCCCTGTTATTTGCTGAAGCGGCGTTTACGGTGGTCTTTGGAGTCGATAGTTCTGATTGACGGGTCTTGGTGCTGGTGACGGTGTCCTTGTAGCATTCTTTGGCTGGAATCTGAAAAACTGATTTGGCGCAACCCTCAAACATTGCTGTGCTCCCTGACGTGATCCCTGATGTTGCATCTTGCGCTTCCTGTTCTCATCCAGTTCCTTGCGCTTGTCCTCAAGAATAAGTGCTTTATTCGCCAATTCTAGGAAATCTGGAAAGGTGTGGGTGATCAGTCCGACCTGTAGTCCTGAGTTAAGTCCCTTCATAAAGAGAGACTGTCTGGCTTTATCTGTCGCTACATCTTCAGGTGCGTAGCGTGCAAGCTGTGTGAACTTATTCAGGTATTCGGCCACCGGCTGATTACCTTGCTTCAGTGCTCTGAACTCCTTCTTGAGGTCCATAATTCCTTCCGGCACGTGATACTGACGAAACGCAGCTGTGAACTCCTCCCAAGTGATATCCTGAGGGTTCTCCTGCGTGGCACAGAAGTTCTCCCACCATTCGGCGGCTGTTCCTTCCAACTGATGAGAAGCGTAGAGTACCTTCTCATTTCCCATGCATTGAGCAATGTGTAGCTTTCTCTCTATTGACCTTAACCAATCATCAGCCTCCAACGGATTGGCATTCCTGGAAAAAGTGGGTGGATGAGTCCTCATAAACTCTGACAGTCTTGTATTCTGGCGTTGTCCCTGATTGACTTGATTAGCGGCGGCCTGAGCAATGACGTGTTGCATCTGTTGCATCATAGCATGCATCAACTGAGTCTGAGCAGCAAGAAAAGCTTCAAAATTCTGCATGTCAACTGGCGGTGCTGGTTGGGGTGCAGGTGCTCCATTGTTGGGGTTTCCAGCTGGGCGAGAACCACTACCGTTGCCTCCAAGGTTTCCGCGGGTGTTCACCATCTGTCGATTGCTCCAAGGTTTAGAGATAAGAGGGAACAAGAATAGATAAGTAATAGAGAAACTATGCGGGGGAAAAGTGTAACTCAAAATCCAACTTTATTAATAACTAATAATAAGTTGGTATGGTTGCTTACAATGCCTAAAGGCCTTGCAACACATACTGCACACTCAGCAAACAATGAAAATCCAAATCGACTCTAAGGATGACTCTTATTCTATAACGCGACTCAACGAAGGAGTCTCAACTTCAAAACCTTCGCTCACTCGTCGAGAAAACCTCCACTGCCTGGGTGCGGGTGCGACGGCATCGGCGCGAAACAATCGCCATGCCCTGCAACTGCAGCTGTGGTTGATGACACGGCGTCCTCCTCTGGCTCTGGATATGGCTGTTGCTGTGGCTGTGGCACGGGTGCAGGTGGCGCCTCTTCTGGTTCTTCTTCTGGGTCTAGAGCGTCCAACTCCAACACTGGATCGGGGCCCTGTCCGTACAGTGCAGTCTCCAGCTCTGCGATCCTTTCCACAGCATAAGCGACATACTCACGGGCATTCTGCAAGTGCTTCTTCTCTTCCTCAACCTGCTCGCGAGACTTCTTCAACTCCTGAACTGTGTCTTCGATCAGCTCCTCCTGAGCGGCGACGAATCTGGCTAAGTGAGTGACGGTAGCATCCTCGTCCTCTATCGGCTTCCATTGAGCTCTGCTGTCTCGGCGTGGGTGGTGACGAAACACTGTGCCTTCCAGCTCCCTGGAGTAGGTACGAGCGATCTGCTGCATCGCTCGATGCGACACCTCCTAGATTCCAATCTCAAAGGTAGAGCTCCTGGCGGTGAAGTGGAAAGGGCGGCTGAACTTTGTCTTCTCTCGGGCATATACCGTGATCCGGACGTCCCATCCTGTGACCAGTCCTGCTTGCACAAGTGTAGTCCCTCGGTAGAGCAGCCTCTCAAAACCTCCAAGAAACTGAAGCATACGCCACAACTCGGCGGCATAGCCTCCTTCACGCTCGGCGTAGTTGTTCTTCATCATCATCTGCCAAAAGATGCTCGCGTAAGAACGCAACACTTTAAAAACAGTATGGGAGACGAAAAGAACTCAGCAAGGGGTATGAACAAGGAAGAAAGGGGTAAGTCGAGAATTCATTCATTATCTTGACCAATTTTATCTTTTAGAAAATAGGTTTTATCCTTACTACGACCATTCTAACTATGGGTGAGCCTACGGTCAGTATGGCTCTGATACCACCTCTGTCGGGACCCGAATCTGCAAATCCAGACCCTCTGTGTATTCAGCACTAGTCCAGGAATGCGCTAGTGCACACAGTCTCAACATTGGTAAATATCACAATCATACCACTCGATACTAATAAAGTACTTTAATTAGATAATCAAACTGGTTGCTTGACCTTATGGTCAAGTTACAAATATACGCCTCGCAGGGCGAAACTTATTAAAAGAGAAATAATAGCAGCGGAAAAATAAGATAACTTCGTGGCGCCATCCAGTATACCACAGGCAACTGACTGGGACTCGATTCCTAGTTAGACGGATCTTCTGGGAGCTCCTCCTCCAAAGCTGGTGTAGTCTCCTCTTCAACTGGTGTTGTATTGCGGCAAGGGTGAGTACTTGGTACTCAGCAAGTCATGCACAGAATGCAACTAATATACTATATGCATGGCTTAATACAAAGGAATAGCTCAAGGTTTGTTTGCAGTAAGCAGCATTTTAACAGGTATCATAAGTAGATTCGAAAGTAGTAGAACAAGTAAAGCTTAAATAACTTTTCAAGGAGTTAAGTAAACATTGTTCCCAAACCTAATCCACCTTTCCATCAACATCATTATTAATCCAACCCAACCTTTCAAGTCCAAGTTATTTTCAAGAAAGTCTAAACCTTAACTGTAATCCCCGAGCGATGTCAAATACCACGGACACGGCTATTCGAATAGATTTTACACTCTGCAGAGGTTATGCACTTTTCCCACAAGATACAGTCAAACACCACAAAGGTGAGTGTCCGTAACAGAGTCTTTCGGAAACTTCTAACAGCACAAGTGGTCCTCCCCAGTGATTGCACACTAACCCTTCCCTTAGCGAAGGCGAAGTTTAGGCCAATCCACCGTTAGATGGGTACCTGGCCGCAGCCCCGGTACGCTCCCCCGTACAACTACACAAAAGGTATAGTTGACACCCAGAGATCCCACAGGTACGTTATTAGCAACTTAATCAACTAGGTCCGTCCCATTACAGACATGTGGTTGCACGTTTGACTCAGTTCAAAGGCTTGCAAGGTTAAGTCCTTAGGGTGACCAGGGCAAGACTACCCGAAGAACCAAACCAACATTCCCGGTGCCACAACTGGCCCACCCGATCATTCTGGCCACATGCCCTGGTCGAAAACTATTTATCAAACCCCAGTTGATTACCATGCACCACGTGCCATCAACATCACATGATACCTTTCCAAAACAGGTTCAATATATCATTAAGTCAACATTAACATTTGATTGTCCAAAATCATGTCATGAGCACGTAGCAGGTCTAAGCAATATACTACAACGATCTAAACTCCCATGTTGGCAATTTAGTAATGTCCAACTATTTAATCCTCAACTAGGGTGACAAGGGGTCATGGCACATATTTAATTAACCAAGGTGTCATACAGCAATTAGGCATTTATCTAATTCCCCAGAATTAAATAAAGTATTTTCTAATTAAACTAGCATGCAATAGTTTTAAATTGAAATAATTTGAAATTGGGATCAACATGGTCAAAGCACAACTTGCCTTCAAAAAGTACTTGCTCTTGGTCCTGAGCTGGCTCCTGGGTCAATACTTCTCCTTCGAAGCCTTCGGGCACTTCAACGTCTACTCGTAAAGCGTGCAAATAGCAAATAATAAATAAACAGTAAACCAAAAGTGTCCAAACATCCAAATAAAGTTCACAAACAGAGAGAGCATAATTTTATAAATTTTTAGAAACTGGAATCGTCAAATTCGGAGTTTAAATGCAAAAGATACAAGCATTTAGAGTTTAAAATAACCATTTAAATAATATTACTCAAATAAAATATTTCCAAAAAATTTTATTTGCATAGTTAAATTCTTTAATTATTTCAAAAGGGAATAAATTCAAATAAATTCCAAATAAATCCAAATAAATTCCAGAAAATTCCAAAAATTCACCAAAGTGCCAAATCACACATAAATTTAAGAAAAGCAAAATTTTGGGGTGTTACAATATCAAAAAAGGATGGGGGAAATTCCTTTTCAAGCTTACATAGTGTTTGTGGTATTTGAGCCTCCAATGTATTAAGCTATTCAACTGAAAGTGCTTTCGAGTTTAATTTGCAAAAGAATTGCAAAAGCTCTACCAAAGGTTCATAAATATTTTGAGGCACAAGTCCACGTAGTGCAAGAGGAAGTATATGATTTAATATAACATGGCAGTCGTGGCTCTTCAATCCTGATATTTTTCGCTCTTTCATATTAATGCAGCGGCTAATATTCAAAGAAAATCCATCTGGAACACGCAGATCTTTTAAAAAGATGAGCACTAAATTCTTCTTTTCAGGAGACAAAGTGTAAGCTGCAAGTGGCAAAATTAACTTCCCTCCATCATGTACAGGATGCAGATGAGACCTTAGGTTCATCAATTGCAAATCAAGACGACTATTAATATTATCCTTCGTCTTCCCATTGATATTCATAATTGTTCCGATGATACTATCACATATATTCTTTTCTATATGCATCCCATCGAGATTATGATGTAGCAAAAGGGTTTTGAAATATGGTAAATAAAAAATATGCTCTTTTTGTTCCAATTATCTCCCCTATCACTATGTGATATCTTGGTCTTCTTACTTGTATCCTTCGATAAGATAATCCCCTCTAGATCATGCACTTGTTGTAGCACATCATCTCCAGTTAGTGGACTTGGTGGTCCTCGACTCTCTCGGCAACCGTCAAAAGTATCTTTTTCATTTCTCCACCTATGACCTTTGGGAAGAAAGCGTCGATGACCCATGTAGCAAAACTTCCCACCTTTCGTAAGCCACAATGAACAAGTTTCTTTGTGGCAAACAGGACATGCCAACCTTCCCTTAGTGCTATGACCTGATAGGTTCCCATAAGCAGGGAAGTCATGGACCATCCAAAGAATGGCTGCACGTAGGTTAAATTTTGTTTTGGTTGATGCATCATAAGTGTTAACTCCATCCTCCCAAAGTTCAATAAGTTCCTCTATCAGTGGTTGCAAGTAAATATCAATTGCATCCCCGGGACCATCTGGTCCTGGAATCAACATGGATAACAATACATTTTCCTGCTTCATGCACATCCAAGGAGGCAAATTGAGAGGAACAAGGATTATAGGTCAAATGCTATATGATGTACGCATGTTAGCAAATGGTTGGAAACCATCACTAGCAAGGCATAGCCTAACATTGCGAGGTTCAGAGGCAAATGAGGGGTGGGTTTCATCAAAAAAATTCCATGCTTTTGAATCAGCAGGGTGTCGCATCACTCCATCATCTACCCTACCCTCCTTATGCCACGTACCGAAAGCAGAAATTTTACTGGACATATACATACGCTGCGGTCTAGGCTTGAGAGGAAAGTAACGCAAAGTCTTATTTTGGATCTTTTTCCCTTTTGCTGATTGCATAGTTTCCCCTGTATGCTTATCTTCCTTCCATCTAGATAGTCCACACAACTTACAGGAATCAACATCGATATCCTCTTTCCAGTAAAGCATGCAATCATTCTTGCAAGCATGAATTTTCTTGTAACTCAGTCCGAGCGCCTGGAGTCGTTTTTGCTTCATAAAAAGACTTTGGCACACTAGAGTCATGTGGTAGAAAGTCCTTGCAAAGTAACTCCAACAACATGGTGAAGGACTTATTGCTCCACTTTCCCAAATTCTTAATATGAAGTAAGTTTACTAAAGCAGACAATTTAGAGGTACTAGAGCCTTGGTAAAGTGGTTGATTATAATTTTTAAGTAAACTATAGAAATTTGCAGCTTCAGCATTTGGTTCCTCTTTGAATCCCTCATCAGTAGATGGTGGAGTCATTGTTTGTTTGTTTGTATCGTTATACTGAGGAAACAAATCCATCATCAACTCTTGCATTCCATCATATCCTTCTTCACTGGCTTCTTGCAAGTTGTCCTCTCCTTCAACATCTAAATTTGTCTGAGATTCCCCTACAACTTCACCATGATGATACCAAAAGGTATAGCTCTCAAGGATACCATACACTTTCAAATGAGAAGACACAACCTCACGTGACCTAGAGTACGTATTGCAGCATCGGATGCATGGACATCGAATGTCAACCACACCACCCAACCTACTGAAGGCATAGTTGAGGAAACTCTCTACCCTATCCAAGTATTCCTTATTTAATCGATCATTAACCAGACCCATCCAAGTCTTACACGGAGCCATCTGCATAATTTTGTAATTTTTATTATGTAAGTAATCATGTGTGAATTAAATATGATGTAAAAAATAGAGAAGAGGTCTTATAGCCATTTTTACTCTAAAATCATATCAACAGGCTAGGAAAAAAAGAATGCATGCATTCATTGAAGATTATTTTATCCCGTTTATGAAAATGTGAATATGATGACCAGCCAAAGGTTAGTTCTAACGTATGACTAAGAGCAATACTAATTAAAGTGCATGTGAGTATGTGACTATAGTCGAACCAAGCATTTGATGGCAGCAACAATCCGGTGTTCTTGTTAACTAGCTAGCAAATAGCATATGTTTGTGTGCTAGACTTAGAAGAACAACACTCTGTAAGTTATGTTGGTATTCAGCCTAGGAACCATCGTTGTAAGCTTCCTGCTCAGTTTCCTTCTGTCTCTATTTCTTTTCTCCGTTAGATGGTTTCAGATTATAAGGAGACTATTAAACTTAGTGCCTTGTGTACTCATTGTCAGGTAGGACCAATTAAATTGGAAGTTTAATTAGCTAGCTAAACCTCAAATATCAGAGGAAAGATCATTGATTATTTGGATTTGACGACCATTTCAAAATTGAAAATCAACACAATAAACCTTGTCAGGAGCTGGACTTGAGTGACTGTTGCAGATAATCTTGGGCAATATAGTTTAGAGTTAGAATCTGAATTAGTTTGTTAAAACTAGTAAGGTGTTGGAACTAGTTCTATGGTCAGATCAGTTTATCAATTCCAATTTCAAAGTCTGTTCCCTGCCCAATATTCATCACTGAAGTTCAGTAGAAGGCTTCAGGCTGTTTTGCCGGACAACAAACAGGAGCTTTCCTGGTTTAGGTTTCTGCTATTGAGTTGCATGCACCAGCCAGTTCATCCAAAAGCTTAAGCTAATGAGGAAAGACGGACAATTCACTTATACTTCAACACTCCCCCTCACGTGTAGGCTCCTTCAGGCCTAAGACGTGGAATAGAAGTGGGCTGCAATTTTTTTTAATTGCACCAACCGGGTCTTGAACTCAAGACCTCTTGGCTCTGATACCATATTGAGTTGCATGCACCAGCCAGTTCACCCAAAAGCTTAAGCTGATGAGGAAAGACGGGTAATTCACTTATACTTCAACACTCCCCCTCACGTGTTGGCTCCCTTAGGCCTAAGACGTGGAATAGAAGTGGGCTGCAATTATTATTTTTTAATTGCACCAACCGGGTCTTGAACTCGAGACCTCTTGGCTCTAATACCATATTGAGTTGCATGCACCAGCCAATTCACCCAAAAGCTTAAGCTGATGAGGAAAGACGGGTGTCGACGATCGATTTCGCCAGCAATGAGATTTGTGATTCTAGGGGATTCGTGCGGGACCTTAGCTAGATGGTAACACAGGAGGCAAGGGCGATCTCTCTCTTTTAGACAGGTTCGGGCTCTCACGGTGGAGATAATACCCTAGTCCTGTGTTCTTGGATATATGAGTCTCTCTTCCTTTTCTTTCTCCCCCCCCTTTATACTAGGGGAAGGATATTTCACCGAGCGGGCGCCACCTGGCCCTGAACATGGTGGCTTCATGAGTACATATTTTGTCTCTTATCGGCTTGGCCCCACTACGCCTTGGAGAGGTAGTTGCTTTCCCCGACCCGCGCTTGTGATCAGTCAGGCTCAGGCGCTGCGAGGCTTTGCGGGTTGTGCAGGCATGGCTAAGCTTCATTTGAAGGATCGACGAGTTGCCTTGGGGAACAAGTCGAGACATCCCCTGGGCTCATCGTGGCGCTTCCGGGCTCTGGGCCTGCTGTTCCGCCTTTGGCCCAGTCGGGTGTAGGCCCCACTTGCGGGACCCCTATCTCAGGCATCCCACAGCAACCCCCAAGTGCTTTAGGATCGGATTTCCTCCTCTTATCCTGTCATAAAGATTTTGTGGAAAAAAGATCGTAAAGAACTTGTTAAGTAAGGCCACCGTGGTTGATTGGCTCGTGGCCGAGTGGTACCCGCGCCCGTTTACGGTGCGCGGCAACTGGCTTGTCGCTCAGCAGGCCCTCATGGGGCGTACCATAATCTTTTGGCTCGTGGCCGAGTGGTACTCGCGCCCGTTTAAGGTGTGCGGCGACTGGCTTGTCGCTCAGCAGGCCCTCATGGGGCGTACCATAATCTTTTGGCTCGTGGCCGAGTGGTACCCGCGCCCGTTTAAGGTGCGCGGCAACTGGCTTGTCGCTCAGCAGGCCCTCATGGGGCGTATCATAATCTTTTGGCTCGTGGCCGAGTGGTACCCGCACCCGTTTAAGGTGCGCGGCAACCGGCTTGTAAAGCTCGATCGACCCTCATGGGGCATACCTTGGTCACATAGAGTAATGCCTGTGCCCATTGACGGCGCACTGCTTCAGACTCTCATGGAGCGCATCCTCAAGACCGTGTTAATAAAAATCCTCCCACGATACCCGATCCCGCTATACAGTAGCGACCGGCAATTGACCCCAAATTATGGGGCATACCGCTGGAGGATGTTCGGAGAGTGCCCGGTCCCAATCTTCCGTGGCGGCCGGCGTTCAGGCCCGTCATGGGGCGCACTTTGTCCCGAACTTCGAACCAGATTTGACACCTGGCCGCGTTTCGCGCGACACAGCCTCTGGCCCAACATGGGGCGTGCCCTGGATCTGGCCCATAATCGAGCACGGAAGCCCTTGCCTTTCCCGCCGTCAGGCGAAAATTGAGACTCATTTCTTATAAATGAGGGAAACCTTGCTGTGGTAAAGACCTCTTTGCCCCTCCCCCACCACGGCTGAGAAATCTTCAAATTTCCTTTGGCGATATGGGCGACCTAGGGTTTCCAGTTTCGCGCCAAAGATTCTCGGCGGTTGCTCCCGCAGGGTCTCCTTCATCGAGATGTCTTCTTCTTCTTCTTCGTCATCGTCGGGGGATAGCGCCGGTCCGGCGGACTCGGGGTGGGAGACCTCCGTTACCACGGCGTCCCGCCTGGCGGAGCTGGTCACGGCCGGCGTTATCCCTCCGCTGGAGTTGATCTCTGCCCGTCCCGCCGCAGGTGATCCTTATCCCGTTCCCCTGGGGAATGAAATCGTGGCCTTCGAGTCCTTTTGGCGAGGATTTAACGTTCCTGGGAGCGCATTTTTCCGAGGGCTCCTTCACTTCTACGAGATCGAGCTGATCAATTTGAATCCCAACTCCATCCTTCACATTGCCCTCTTCGTTCAACTTTGCGAGGCGTATCTTGGGATACGTCCTCATTTTGACTTGTTCCGCACCCTTTTCTTGCTCAAGCCTCATCCGAACCGGGCTGCTCCCAGCGTCATTGGGGGCGCCGGACTTTAGCTGCGAGAGGGCTTGAAGAAACATTACTTCGTCATCCCCCTCAAGACCTCCCTCAAAGGTTGGAGGCGGGAGTGGTTCTATTGTGCCAATGTTGACCCTTTTCTCGCCCCTTTATTGGCGCGCCTAAAGCTTCCGATCTTTGGAGCGATGCCCCGGATGACGGCGGTTTGGACCAAGTCACCGAGCTTCTGGCATGGATTAACGATCTGAAGAACCGGGGGCTGACGGGCCCCGGGATCGCTATCAGCTTTGTGCAGCGCCGGGTGCAGCCCTTAAAGGAGAGAATCCATTTGGGGTTCCAGTACGGCAGGTCTCAGGATCCCACCCGGGAGACAGGCGCGTCCCTATCGAAAGATGCGTTGGCGGCGCGGGTGGTTGACCTCTTCGTGCCGGGCACTGTGATTAGCAACAGGGGCTGCCCTCACAAGTTTTCGGCGGTGAATCCTCCTCCTCCCGTGAGTGTCAACTGTCGAGATGCTGTCTCATGACTTCTGCCTGACGTGTGATTCTGACAACGTGTGATCGTTCCTCTTTCAGGGACGTGGGTCCATCGTTTCTGACACTCCGGTCGTCGGCCTCTCTCGGTTGAGGAATGTTCAGGCCAAGCGAGGGGCTGACACCACGGCCGATGAGCTGCACCAACAATCGGCAGGGGAGGTCGCTGACCCCTCGACGATCGAGCCTTCGACTTCCAGTGTCCCTGGATCACAAGGCGCAGAGCTGCGACCTCTGTCTCGAGGCAGCCTCGATTTGCCGGAGTCTTGGGTCGAGCTCCTCCGAGTGGTGCTGGGACTCGGATGAAACCTGGAATGAAGTTTAAAAAGTCCAAGAGGTACTCTTTCGGGCAATCCAAGTCCTTTTGTTATTACCTGTGCTGAGATGTTTTCCTTTTTTGCCGATTCAGGACTCCTACCATGGATGTCCCAGTGGAAGGGTCTCCTGAAGAGGAGCCCCCAGAACCGGCTTCCCCAAGGGGGGCCTCCCCCTCGTCGGCTGAGCCACCATCTCCCTCGGCGGCTGGGGCGTCGCCACCTCGTGCTGCTGGCCCGACCGCTGAGCTGTCGAGTGGCCCGGCAGTCGACGAGCTTGATCCGGCTCCGCCTCCCGAAGTGAAGGAGGTGCATCGAGATCCACCGCCGCTCGGTCCTCTGCCGAAGCCCCCGAATCGGACCGTGTGGAGCGAGGGGGGTTCCGACTGGAAAGGGATGGAGGAGGACGAGGAAGCAGAGGTAGCCGCTCGGATGGAGCTTTACGAGCTCACCGTCAGGTGTAGCACGCTCGTCAGGGTGATTTTCTTGTCTTTCTTCAGTCTGTTATCATTAGGGAACACTGGCCTCCGCTTGAGACTCTGCCCTGCTGCCTAGGACATGGGGGAGCGCTCGGAGCAGAGGTCGCAGTTTTTTCGGAAGGTGCTCCCTAAGCTCAAGGAGCATCAGAAGTATCGGGACAAGGTCGACGAAATCAGCAGCGACAGATGGAAAGAGGTCCACGGGCTAGAGACCCAGTGTATGACGCTCCGAGAGGCAAAGGCGGGGCTTGAGCACACGCTCGAAGGTGAGATCCCTTCCTGAGCTTTTCGTGGACCTTTTCTTAAGTAGCTAGGAAAGATGACAGCGACCTTGTGTCTCAGAACGCGACTTGACCATCGCTGAGTTGAGGGCGCGACTGGAGGCTTCGGAGCGCTCTAACCTTGAGACTCGGGCTGGCTTGGAGAGGACACAGCGGGAGCTGGAGGGTAAATTCCTTTGACTTTGATTGAACGTGCTTGGCACCGGGTATGTTTTTCGATGTCGATTTGGCTTTGGTGCAGAGTGCAAAGAGAAGATGGCCGCTGCCGAAGGGAGTCGCGCCGAGCTGCGCGTCGCCTGCGAGCCAGTTCTGCACCTTCTGCGTATCGAAGGAACTGAACCAAGCCAGGGAGACGACGCCGTACCTCTTCTCTCGGGAGGAGCCGACAGGATCAGGGCTTACGCCAAGGAGTCCGCGACCATGAGTGCGAACCAGGCTTTGGCGGTGGTCAAGTCTCACTATCCGAGAGTTGACCTTGAAGCTGTCAAAAAGGGTTTTGCCTGCGACGAAGACAGGGCTAACGCGCTGCTCGAAGAGGTCTCCAGCACATCGCAGTCCTTGCTGGAGAATCTTGAATTCTGAGTTTGATGTGACCTTTGTCTGAGGCATTGCACGAAGTTTTTATATGACTAGCCTCATTTGCACTTCGTTGGGTTGAATTGCGCTTGTTGCCCATCTGGCTGAGTGGTTTGGCCTTGGAACGTTGGGACTTTAAGCAGCACTGGGGGTAGGATTTGCTACCCTTCTGGCCGAGTGGTTCAGCCCTCGAGCGTCAGGACTTAGTTCGTAGCCTTCTTGCCCCAGGCACTCTTTTCCGAGTGGCTGGTGTCCGAAACGTCCTCATTCTCGAGCGTCGGGACCCACATTGCGGCTTATTGGCCGAGTAGTTTAGACCCCAAGCTCATGTGGTCTCCTTCCGCTTAGGTGGGCACAATCCGCGGGAAGGCCCTCTTAACTTGAACCGCCCCTGACCCGCGCCTGGCGGTGTGTCTCTTTGTTCCGTTCGGATTACGTCGGAACGGGGCTTGCCACAAGTTGATCTTCTTTGTATTTCGAGTAAATTGACAGCCTTGCGACGTCGCTTCATCTTCCACGTTCTTTGAATGGCGTCGCCTCAGCTCTGGAGCCACGCACAGCTTATAAATGGGACGTCACCGCCCTTGAGCGATCGTCCCTTTCTTCTTCCTCTTCTTCCTCTTTCCCCCCCAGCCTTCCTCCATGACTAATATGAGGAGGTTCGTTGGCGGGAGATTGGCGCCAGCGACACTCTTTAAAATTCGCGTTTTAATATCTGACACTCTGGCCCACAGTCATACACACAGATGGTCCCGCATGTCATACACACAGTCAGAACGACACACGAATTGGGTGTCGTGTGCCCGATTTTTCCGTTTGTTGGCCCCTACGCGGCGTTTTTTCGCCAGCGGTTCTTCGGACTGCTCCACCGCTGGGAGGAGGCGGAGTCCTGGGACGAGCTCGACTTCGCCAATCTGGAGGCAGAGGAGGAGGAAGGGGCCGCCAGCAACGCCGCCGCAGTGGCCGCCTTGCTGGAGGTGGCTCCGGGGCTCCACGAGGTGGCCGAGATCATCACGGAGATGATCGGGCGCGAGCGCCGCGACGACCTAGCCGTTAGGGCTCTCGTCCGCCTTATACCACCCCTTTGGGTGGTTGAGGACGAGGTCCTGGCGGCGCTGGGTCGCGTGCGTCGCGTATGACCTCGACGACCTCGCCTCCGGCCCTCCTGGTAGCGACAGCGGCGGCGACAAAGCGGCGGCAACAACAAGCGATCTTGGCGGCGACATCGGCAGCCGGCAGCAGCGTCTCCCCCCTTTTTTTTAGCAATGTAAATTAAAACAAGTTAGCAATGTAAATTACTGCCTATTATGAAATATAAATCAGTACGCTTTAACTCTTCTGAATTTGATTGTTTTTCTTTGAGTAATTTACTCCAGTCGACAGCCCCAGCTCCTGCAGCGAGGTGCTGGAGGGCTGAATTTTCAACGACTATAATCTAGTGACCCCGATTTCTGCTCAACGAACTCCCTGGAGTACCGGTAGTTATTCCCGAGTGGTTGGTAACCTCATTTAGCTTAGTCTTTTCTAACTCATGCGCTAATACAGGCGTTCGGATATTGCCGATTGATGCGATATCGTTTCAAACATGCATCTTTGTGCATTCTGTATCGGCACGGCATAGACGATACGCTAGTGGGGTGATAACCTGTGAGACCCCGGATCAACTATCCAGAATCTCCTGTGTATTTCCGTACTAGTCCCAGATCAGTAGCTAGTACACACAGTCACAGTGATACTTCATTGCCGAACAAGACGAAACATGTAATATAAATATTCAAGTACGGGCCACATGGCCACTTATTACAATACTCGGTCCAACGACCGGACACCAAGCAGCGGAAACAAAAGCAAAATGACACGAGCGAACGCCACAGGCGACGACTAGGAACGCAACTAGTCCTCCTAGCAGTCCTCCTCGAAGAACTCCTCCTCTTCCTCGGCATCTTGGAAATTCTCTTATGATTACAATGTTGGTGTAGCACGTGAGTACAAGAGTACTCAGCAAGTCGGGAAAGTATGATCATGAGGGGCTTTCCAATGGAAGCTTAATAGGGTTTATTTGCATAAAGCCACATTTGATTAAATCATACTTAACTAAGTAATTTCACAAAGCATCTTTTACAATTCTTTTTAATAATTGAATTATTGAATAAGATAGTGAGGTTCTAACCACCATCACTAACATAAAGGCTCTATCCGCCAACGGTTAAAAGATCAAAGTTAATCATGTGACTCCATCCGTCAAAGGTAAAACAGGTTCTATCCACCTGGGTTGGCTCTTTCCGCCAAGCAACATTCGAGAGTTCTAACCACTCCCGAACCCCAAAACAAAACACTTTTCGGTTTTAAAAACAAAATCAAAGTCTACCAATATGAAAGCATTCTTCGCTTTGCCTGTAACCGTAGGCACGGCTATTCGAATAGTTTTACTCTTCAGAGGTGTACAACTTTACCCACACGACACGATCATCTCCTAATGCCAAGCTATTAGCACACTTCCTTTGGTGTGCCGGCAGAGAGATCGTGACAAGGCCGTTACGATGTATCTACCTAGCTAGACCCACCCGCTGAGGTTTCACCGCTGTTAGGGTTCTCTCCACCCAGTACAGAAGCCCCCTCTTGCGCCGTGTGAGAAAACAACAACAACAACAACAATGCCTCCTTCCGGCACTCACACAACAACCGAGTGGTGAGTCTAAACTAGGCTTCTACAAATTAGTTGGCCAGGTCGTACCATTATAGACATGTGGTAGTACGGTTATGCTTAAAATGACAATCATAAGCGTCGGTCCTTATATGACTTGGGGCGGTACTTGCATAAAAGGATCAAGGCTTGACCCGCTCCCACCCGACATTCCATGCCGCCCAAGTCAAAATCATTTTCCTTTTCTTTTTATTTTAGCAAAACAGGACCAAAACCATACTAATAACTTTCAAATCACATTTAGTATCATTCTTTTTGAATAATCCCACCCTTGGGTTGTTTTCATCGGAAAAGATCCTAAGCAATTCTACCGTACTACTTATCAACGGATACCATATAAGCCTAAGCATGGTATAAACAAGATTCTAGGGTTACAATGGATATGATTATCAATGTCAAGGAGGAATCAACAATTTCGGATTAACTAACACTTATATTTAACATATTTCATTAAACATAGCCATGCAACTTTATAAACAATTTAAATCATTTTGCAAACATAGGAGCAAAGTAGGTCTTCGTACGCGGGAGGATCGGCGGCGGAATCGGCGGTCGCAGCGGGATCGTCGACTACACGCAAAACGAGGCAATAAATAAATAACAGAAAATAAATAAAATCCAAAAATTATAAAATTAGTACTGGCAGGAAGGTATTGATTTATGATGAATTTAGAAATTTGAATGGGGTCAAACGGAGTTCGGATGAGAAAGTTATGAGCTTCCGAAGTTTGAATTTCAAATAAATAGGAAAACCGAGAATATTCTCGGAATATTCCTCTCTGGTTTGACTGAGTCAAGGTTTGACCGCGGACTTTGACTTTGACTGGTCTTTCTTACATGTGGGACCCCATGTCATACTCTAAGGTTGTCTTCAACCTTTGGCCTCATGGCTACCATGGATGGGGAATGGAGCTTGAGGTGGGGGTGGAGGAGGGGCTCGGCCGTGAGGGAGGCGGCGGGAGTCGCCGGCGATGTGGCGCGGCGGTGGGAGCCCAGCGTCTGGCGTGTGGCGGCGCTCGGCGGCGGTCGGTAGCGGGCAGGGGCGTCGTGCCGGCCGGCGAGCCCAACACGCACGCACAACACAGTGCACCCCAAAAACAAAACAGAGAAGGCCCCTTTTCCTCCAAAATCCGATTTTTAACCCAATCTTGCATGGATTTGATCCAAACAAAAACTAGAACCTCTAGATAACATCCTTAGGAACCTATAACCGGAAAGAATTGAACCAAAAATCACCGAGCAAGATGAATTTGATGAAAAACCCGAGTTCGGCCGAAGCGAAGAAAATGCGAAATTCGTCGCCCACGGTCGATGAAACCTAAAATCAACGATCGGGTTAGAAGCTAGACATCCATGCTAACACAAAGAAACGAACGGGAGGAAGAATGATCCACCGGAGTGGAAGATATGATCCAAAATCCGAAGAACACGAAGAACACCAAGCTTGCGTCGGTTTTCTCGATCTAGCGGACGATTGGGTTTGAGAGGCTAACGGAGGGTGACACCACCGGAAAGGGTACTCTTATACGGAGAGATGAGAGGCGGAATCACGCGAAACGAATTAGAAACGGGCGAATTATTGCCATAAATGCCGATTTTGGTTTTGGAAGGATGGTTCAAATTCCGGCGAGGTTTAGGGTGCATTAACCCCATGAATGGAAAGAGGAGGCCGTCGTGATTCCAACGGATCCGACGGTGATTGATTTGGACAAACATGGAAGGAGTTTCATGCATTTGAATAGAGAGGATTGAGTTTGGAAGCTTCTCTGTTAACCTCCCAGGCAAGAACACGAGCAGGCCATCCCAAGGTGGAAGACGCACTGTTCACTTGCCACGTGGCGGCCTGCGGTTGGTTCTCCTTTACGCAATTGATTCGCCCTAGAGAAAAATAAGGAAAAATGGCCTAAAAATTCTGGAAAAATTCCTAGATCCATTTTAGATTATTTGGAACTCAATGGAATTGGTTTGGTTGAATTTGGATGATTTTTGTGGAATTGGATATTCGGGCGCGGATCGCAGACATTAAACAAAAGCCGCGCGAGATAAAATAGGAACGGATGTCCAAAAATCTGGGGAATGATTCCTAAAATCATTTCGGAATATTTGGAACATTCTAGAAGTGGTTTGGAGATTTTTGGAGCACTTTTGGACTCGGGTGAATTTTCGGGTCCCAGCGGGAACTGGAAAATCCGATTTTTCGCCCGGGAGGGAATTAATTCCCGATTTTGAAGGGGAATGGATGCCAGGTTAATATAAACACCAGAGAAACTCCAACTTTTGAATTTACTTTATTTAAATTAGGTTTTTCTCCAGAAAGCCCAAACGAGGATGTTACATAACCACTCGGGATTAATCGTGTCGTGGGTCACTAGTCGAAACTCATCAAAGTAAGACAACCGGGAGCTTTATTTAATGCACGGGAGCGAGATACATAACTTATGCGTAGAAGCGACGTAGCTGTTCGGCGTTCCAAGTATTCGCCAGGACCTCGCCATCTTCCCGCCTGAGTCGATAGGCACCCGGCCGGACCGTCTCCTCCACAATGTACGGTCCTTCCCAAATTGGAGAGAGCTTGTGCTCACTTCTCTGGTTCCTCCTGAGGACCAGATCTCCTTTTGAGAAGACTCTAGTTCTGACATTGCGAGAATGGTAACGCCGAAGTCCCTGGAGGTACTTAGCCGACTGGATGGCTGCAACGTTCCGAGCCTCCTCGAGTTGATCAAGCTCCACCATTCGGCTCCCCTCGGACTCGGCTTCCTTGTAATTCCGAACCCTCGTGGATTCGAATCCTAGTTCGGTCGGCAGAACCGCCTCTGCGCCGTAAACTAGGAAAAAGGGGGTTTGGCCAGTTGCCCGGATGGGAGTGGTTCTGAATCCCCAGAGTACCGACGGTAACTCTTTCACCCATTGGGCGGCATATGGTTTGAGGCGATCGAAGATCCTGGCCTTGAGGCCCTGGAGGACTAGGCCATTAGCCCGCTCCACCTTCCCGTTGCTCCGTGGATGAGCTACCGAGGCGAAGCAAATCTTGATCCCGACGCCTTCGCACCATTCTTGAAATTCTTCACTCCTGAATTGGGTACCATTGTCTGTAATGATCCGGTTGGGAACTCCGAACCTGACCACGATATCCTGGAAGAACTCCTTGGCCTTGACCGCAGTGATCGTGGCGACTGGTCTAGCTTCTATCCACTTGGTGAACTTGTCGATGGCTACGAAGAGGTATGCGAATCCGCCTTGCGCCTTCTTGAGTGGGCCGACTAAGTTGAGCCCCCAGACCGCAAAGGGCCAAGAGATGGGGATAGTTTGCAGCTCCTGTGACGGCAGATGTATCTGCCTTGCATAGAACTGGCAGCCTTCGCAAGTTCGAACGATCTCCTTGGCATCCGTCACCGCGGTAGGCCAAAAGAAACACTGGCGGTAGGCTTTCCCAACCAAGGCGCTTGAAGCCGCGTGATGGCCGCACATCCCCGAGTGGATTTCTTTGAGCAAGTCTCTTCCCACTTGTTCCGAAATGCACCGCCTGGACTTGGCTTGTCGGGAGATGCGCTCCACCACGTAGGATTTGGCTTGTCGGGAGATGCGCTCGGCCAGAGCGGTTGCTTCTGGAAGTTTGTCCTTCAGGAGATAATCAAGGTATGGGGCCGTCCAGTCGGGATCAATGAGTAGGACTCCGGCCTCAGGATCTTTACTTGGCTCCCGTCGTTTTGCAACGGTTGGTTCGTAGACATCCTGGACGAAGATACCACTCGGAACCTCGACCCGAGTGGCTCCCATTTTGGCCAACTCGTTGGCTGCCTCATTATTGCGGCGGAGGACATGGACCAGCTCCAGACTGTCAAACTTGCCTTCCAATTCTCGGACTTGCTGGCAATACGCCGTCATAGTCTGATCGACGCACGACCAATCCTTCTGTACTTGGCTCACCACCAACTGGGAGTCACTGCGAACCGCCAGTCGTCGGATTCCGAGCGATGTGGCGATGCGGAGCCCATGGATGAGCGCCTCGTACTCTGCGGCATTGTTCGAGGCTGGAAAGTCAATCCGAAGGACGTACTTCAACCTGTCGCCCTTCGGCGAGACAAGGAGAATTCCCGCCCCCGCTCCGCCAAGCATGAGAGATCCATCGAAATGCATGGTCCAATACTCCGGCTCTTCTTCCGTACGGGGAACTTGGGATTCGGTCCACTCGGCCGTAAAGTCGACCAAAGCCTGGGACTTGACGGCGGTGCGCGGCTTGAACGAGATGTCGAAGGCTCCAAGCTCGGCCGCCCACTTTGATATTCTTCCGCTGGCTTCTCGATTATGGAGGACCTCTCCCACGGGGAAAGAAGTCACTACTGAAATCGAGTGCCCTTGGAAGTAATGCTTCAGCTTCCGCGACGAGATCAAAATCGCGTACAGCAGCTTCTGAACTTGAGGATATCGCATCTTGGATTCGCCCAGTACTTCGCTGACAAAATAAACCGGGCGTTGTACGCCGTAGCGGTGTCCAGATTCTTCCCGCTCCACAACTATCGCGGCACTGACTACATGAGTTGTTGCCGCTATGTAAAGCAGGAGAAGTTCACCTGGCACCGGCGAGACTAGAATTGGAGGGGTGGAGAGGAACACCTTGAGTTCTTCAAAGGCTCGCTGTGCCTCTGCCGTCCATTCAAAACGGTCCTGCTTCTTGAGGAGCTTGAAGAAAGGCATTCCCCGAACTCCCAACTGGGAGATAAACCTGCCAAGTGCTACTATGCAGCCAGTAAGCTTTTGAACATCTTTCTGGCTGGTAAGCGGGGCCATCCTCATGATGGCCCCGATTTTCTCCGGGTTTGGCTCGATCCCGCGATGAGAGACAATGAACCCGAGTAGCTTCCCAGAAGAAACTCCGAAAACGCACTTCTCCGGGTTTAGCCTCATCTGGAACGCCCTTAGACTTGCAAACGTCTCGGCCAGATCGGAGGTGAGGGTGTCCTTCGTCTGCGTTTTCACCACTACATCATCCACATATGCTTCCACGTTGCGTCCAAGCTGATGGTGAAAACACCGCTGTATCGCTACCGATAAGTTGCGCCAAAGATTCTTCAAATTTAACGGCATGGTGACGTAGCAATATGCTCCGAATGGGGTGATAAATGAAGTCTTCTCACAATCCTCCTCTTGAAGCCGGATTTGGTGATAGCCTGAATAGGCGTCCAGGAAACTGAGTAGTTGAGATCCAGCGGTGGAGTCCACCACTTGATCGATGCGGGGCAGACCAAAGGGATCCTTCGGGCAAGCCTTATTGAGGTCGGTATAGTCAACACACATGCGCCAACTTTTATTCTTCTTTTGAACGAGTACAGGGTTTGCCAACCAGTCGGGGTGATACACTTCTTTGATGAAGCCTGCGGCTAGCAGCTTTGTGATCTCCTCCCTGATGGCTTCTCGGCGGTCTTGGGCAAACCGTCGCAACCTTTGCTTGACCGGCCTGGCCGATTCGTTTACATTCAGCGCGTGCTCGATCACCTCCCTGGGGACTCGGGGCATGTTCGACGGCTTCCAGGCAAAGACGTCTTTGTTTGCCCGCAGAAAGGTGACGAGCGCGTCCTCCTATTTCTCCCCGAGCCCTGTCCCGATCAAGGCCGTTTGAGCTAAATCGGACGGGTCGAGGGTAATTCTCTTGGTATCTTCTCTGGGACCAATCCCAGGGTTCGGCGTCTTGCGAGCAGGGATGCTTCCTTCCGGCTTGTCGGAATCCGCCTCTCGCCGAATCCTCTCTCCCGGGCCGCGCCTCCAGGGACTCGGCCATCTCGCAGCTCTCCTTGTCACAGGAAAAGGACTGCCTTATGTCACCGCGTAGAGCGATAATACCACTCGGCCCTGGCATTTTCAATGTCAGGTATGCGTAGTGGGGCACTGCCATGAACTTGGCCAGCGCCGGTCTCCCCAAGATGGCATGATACGCTGTCGCGAAATCAGCCACCTCGAAGCCAAGGTTTTCTGTCCGGTAATTTTCCCTTGCGCCGAAAGTGACCGGCAGAGTGATTTGTCCGAGTGGTGTCGTAGAAGTTCCAGGTATGACACCGTGGAAAGGCGACGATCCGTGCTTTAGCTCTGACCGCGAAATCCCCATATCGTCAAAGGTTTTGACAAAGAGGACATTGAGCCCGCTTCCACCGTCGATCAATACCCTCTTGAGCTTGATGCCGCGGACAACGGGCGCCAAGACAAGAGGATATCTGCCGGGGAATGGGACTCGATCTGGGTGATCCGAGCGGTCGTAGGTTATCGCGACCTCGGACCAGCGTACGTACTGGGGGGTCTCCGGCTCTATCGCGTTGACGTCTCGGGCGGTAAGCTTTTTCTTCCGCTTGGACTCGTACGCAGCCGAGCCCCCGAATATGTAGTTGAGCTCGAGATCGACTTCCTGATAGTCCTCCTCAGCTTCAGGAGGAGGCGGCTTGGCGGCATGACCACTCGGACCTTGCCCGGCCTGCTTCTTGCTTTCCCGGGCAAATCTCTTCAAAGTGAAGCAGTCCTTGGCAGAATGTCTCCCCTTTGGGTGGAAGGGGCAAAGCGAGTTCATCACCTTGTCATACCCGTCCTCCTTGAGGACGCGAGGGGGAGTAGGTTCGGCGACTGCCACTAGCTCTTCGCCCTTGCGCTTCTTTTCCTTCCGCCGGGGGGGCTCGGGCTGATCCTTCCGCTCGTCATGCCGCTCCGCCAAGGCCTCGGAGGCTGAAGCGTAGCGGTCTGCGAGGGCGAAAAGCTCACGAACCGACGTTGGTGGCTTCCGAGACATCTTCTTGATGAGATCAGGGTCGCTGACTCCCTTTTGGAAGGCAGCTATCACAACCGCATCCGTGACATCCCGAACAGTGCTTTTCCTGTGCATGAAGCGCTTGATGAACTCCCGGAGGGACTCATTTCGCTTTTGGTGCAGCTGATAGAGGTCCCAGGGGGTGCCCGGGCGCTCGTACGTGCCTTGGAAGTTTGAAATGAATTGCTCACACAGATCTCCCCAGGAATTTATGGAGTTCGCTGGGAGTCCGGTGAGCCAGGCTTGGCCCAGGGGCGAGAGGGTAACCGGTAGGTAATTTGCCATTACCTTCTGATCCCCCCCGGCAGCCCTGACCGCCAGAGCGTAGACCTGTAGCCAAGCCTCCGGGTCCCTCTCACCGTCAAACCTAGTGATGCCTTTGGGGTTAAACCCATCAGGCCAAACCACTCGGCGTAGGTGAGGGGTAAACGTGCGAACCCCTTCTATGACTCCGCGGCCACCTCCAGGCGGTGATCGACGTGGAGGGGATTGCGCTTGGTGTGCTTCGCGATCTCGTGGAAGGATGCCGTAACGTTCATACTCGTCGGCATGGCGATGCTGCTCCTCCCTTTCTCGGTCGTGGCGCTAGGCGTCGAGGTTGGAACAAAGGTCGCGGTTGATGCTGTGTCGCAAGTCGTCTCCGCGGGGTGGGACGTGATGTGTCTGGCGGAGGGCTTCCCGACCTGACCGGCTGCTGGCCGTTTGGGTCCTCGCCGGACCGCGCGATGGCTCTTTTGTCGGCTGGTCGGTCTGGGCCTGCTGAATAGCTACCGCCGTCACCATGGCCTTTACTTGGGCCACAATCGGGGCTACTGGATCACCCGCCCCCAGCATTGGGCTCAAGGTATCCAGCAGTGTCTTGGAGGCGACGATATTCTGCTGTGGAGTATGGAAGACCGCTTGGTCCCCCATCTTGGCTTGCAGAATGTCTTCGTTGATAACACGGGCGCGGTCCCGCAGAGCACGCGCCCGCGCGTCCGGTTCTGCTGCTCGGCCACCTTCCAGGTCGGCGGCAGCCGAAGTGTCGAGGCGCTGCTGCGAATCCGCCCTCGAGCCCTCGATTACGCAGACTCTATGGAAATTCCAGCAACTCTCTAGGCTTTCTTCTGACTCGGCCAGTGAGGTGGGCAAGCCTGAAGAAGATAGCTCCAGGCGCTCGGAGGTGCCGAGTGGTTTGGCGGTGAGAACCCCCACCATTGGCGCCTCGGCTCCCATGGGTCCGACTCCCTGGCCGGACCGGACCTTCGGTCCCCTACTCGGCACTTTAGAGCACGAGATAGGGGGACCCCCCGATCGGCGCGGAGGTCGTGACGATGGCACACCGGAGACCTCGCCGCACTGCAGCGCGGTCCCGTCAGAGAGGGAAAGGTTCCCGAGGCCGTCGGAGATGAAGGTCAGGCTTCCGAAACGGAAAACCTGACCCGGGAAGAAGACTGTGGAGACTCCGCTCGTCGCAGCCATCAAGCTTGATGAAGATCTTGACACACTCCCCCTACCTGGCGCGCCAACTGTCGACGATCGATTTCGCTGGCAATGAGATTTGTGATTCTAGTGGATTCGTGCGGGACCTTAGCTAGATGGTAACACAGGAGGCAAGGGCGATCTCTCTCTTTTAGACAGGTTCGGGCTCTCACGGTGGAGATAATACCCTAGTCCTGTGTTCTTGGATATATGAGTCTCTCTTCCTTTTCTTTCTCCCCCCCTTTTATACTAGGGGAAGGATATTTCACCGAGCGAGCGCCACCTGGCCCTGAACATGGTGGCTTCATGAGTACATATTTTGTCTCTTATCGGCTTGGCCCCACTACGCCTTGGAGAGGTAGTTGCTTTCCCCGACCCGCGCCTGACAGTCCGTCAGGCTCCGGCGCCTGCAGGCTTTGCAGGTTGTCTTGGGGAACAAGTCGAGACATCCCCCGGGCTCATCGTGGCGCTTCCGGGCTCTGGGCCTGCTGTTCCGCCTTTGGCCCAGTCGGGTGTAGGCCCCACTTGCGGGACCCCTATCTCAGACATCCCACAACGGGTAATTCACTTATACTTCAACATCTGCAAGGTTTGTGTTTAGTCCGTAAGGATTAGGGAGTCTGGATTGCAATTTGTAATTAGATCCAAGTTTACAAGTAAGATTGCCATCAGGGTAGAAATCCAACTGCAACCATTGCCATCAGGAAGCCTATTATGTACTCTTGGGAGTACGTACTCCCACATCCAGTATACCACTTAAACGAATGTGTTATACTCTTTTATCACTTTTAGTATACTCTAATAATAGTTCTAAGATACTACAATACGACATTGTTGAAAAAAATTCATCGGAGCCATTTATTTCTTGCTATATACTGTTTTTCATGTATAAAAAGAATATATATATATACAAATTATGCTATAAAGTGTGGGTTTTGATGAAATTTTTCGTGAAACTCACTTTGGAGTATCTTATAATTAGTATTAGAGTATACTCAAAATGATAAAGAAGTATAATAACATCATTTATGCAGTGTATTAAGAGTGGGAGTACATACTCCCAGGAGTACGCAACCATTTTCTATATATATATATATATATATATATATATATAGAGAGAGAGATCAAGAACATAAAACAGTACGGGATAAAACTCAAATTAAACCCTGATTCAAGCATCCATGAAAAATCCTCCTGCTAAAGATATTTACTTATAAGAGGATAACACCCGAGTCAAAGGGACTAGAAATTCAACAGGTTGTCTCTAGAAGAAAAAGCCACCTTGTATTGAGTCAAGTTAGTAGGTGACTAACCGATTAGGTTTGAGGACAAAAGGGAAGTCGGATTCAGCTCAAGTAGCCCTGTCTTAGATAAACATACAAAATTTGCATAATTAAAATGATTACAAGGAGATAACATAAGGCTAACATAGACTGTGTTTGGGTTAGCTAACACTCGGGAGATATGTGTATTAGTTAAAATAATTAAGCATGTTTTAATTGAACTCCCAAATCAAAATCAATTATTTAGCTCGAAAGAACCTGAAAAGCATGATATTATCCTATGCAAATATCAATACCATGAGTTAGCCTTAATTAGTCCAAACATCCTTTATCTCTATTTCACCTATGGGCATGTATTAAACCCTTATAGGCCTTCACACATGCAGGATATGTCTTTAAACACTATAGGTCAAGACCATCTCAGCCATAGAAAGTTCAATGTTAGTTTAGAGTAAATTTGTAAATGAATTCTTTATCTTTGCACATGAAGAACTAGGGCATTAATAACTCATGGAAACCTAAGCATCACAAAATTATGGAAGATAGATGGAAAAGTGAACCAACCTGAAGCGTCACTGTGAAGTAGCCGTCGGAAGGAAGGGCGCAGGGGAGTTGGGGGCGCACGGGAGGGGATCGGGAAGAAGGGGCGACGGGAGGGGCAGTGCAGGGCGTCACCGGCTCAGGGGATGGAGATCGACCGGGAGGGGATTGGGAGGAAGGGTGCACGGGAAAGGATCGGGACAAAGGGGCGAAGGGGAGGGGCAGTGCAAGGCGGCGCCGATCTGGGGATGGAGATCGATCAGGAGGGGATTGGGAGGAAGGGCTCATGTACGGGAAGGGATCGGGAGGAAGGGGCGAAGGGGAGGGGCAGTGCGGCGCCGGCTCTGGGATGGAGATCGGGAGGCAGGGCGGCGCCGGCTCTGGAAATGGAGATCGGGAGGCAGGGCAGCGCCGGATCGATGGAGCACACGGAAGGACAGAGATGTTTTATCCCCAGTCACGGCTCGATCTAGAGGCTTGAGGGGTATCGATGAGCCAGGAGTTTGCGCCAAAAAATTGATCGTCCCGCTTTTTTCCTAAGCTATCCTAACGACGGGGTAAATAGTGGTAGTTACATATCTATTTGTTTGGAAGGGTCTCTCAATAAAATTGATTAATGACCAAGAATTTTTAATGGTTGTTTTTTATTGGTCATTAATACTCTTAATTGTTGTAGTGTCTCTTAGTGCCACGCGATTAGCACACTTCCTTAGGTGTGCCGGCAGAGATATCATGATAAGGCCTTTACAATGTATACGCCTAACCCGACCCACCCACTGAAGTTTCACCGCTGTTAGGGTTCTATCCACCCAGTACAGAAGCCCCCTCTTGCGCCGTGTGAGAAAAACAGTTTTGCCTCTATCCGGCACTCACATTCCACCATTTGGTAAGTCTAAGTTAGGTTTCTACAAATTATTCAGCCAGGTCGTACCCATAATAGACATGTGGTTGTACGGTAATGCTTAGAATGGAGACAGTCATAAGCGTCGGTCCTTAACTGACTTAGGGCGGTACTTGCATGAACCAGGACCAGGGCTCTATTCGCACCCGCTAGACAAACCATTCCGCCCAAGTCTAAAACATTTTATTTTATTTTTATTTTGTAAACCAACGGCAATACTTTTTGCCTATAATTTCCAACACAAATTTGCAAGAGTTAACAAAAATTCCCACCCATAGGTTTATACTAACCGATTGCGAGTCTAAGCATTTCTACCGAACTATTCTATTCCACCAATAGTTTATTTTATAAACTACAAATCTCAGGGTTTGATTACAATCCTTAGAATCAATTTTGTAACCTCCAATAATCCTTAAATTTCCATAATTTTACCATCATATGAATAATCCAATTCAATATAGTATCCAACAAGTAGTAAGTATACCATGGTACTATCATAACTCCAAAATCATATTAAACTACAATCATGTTTGTATATTAAATATTTCCTTTGAACCATAACTTGCATTATTGATTTATCCATCATTCATACGGCGATCAATCTTATCATCTACTAAGAATATTTCACAAAATCATCTACTAAACCACTGATAATACTTCACAATATCATCTCGAATCATCTAGAATACAATCCACCAATAATACTTCATAATATCATATATTTAATCCTTCACATTATCACATCTAAATCATCTACTTTAATCCACCAAGAATACGTAATATTATCATTTACTAAACCACCAAATATTATTCTATAAAACTAAGATTTTATTAATTCATCATCGATAGTAGCTTCCATTAACTCTGATACCAAGTTATCCAAATAAACCACACATATCCTGCAATATTCACAATTTTCCATAAATGATTATGACATGTCTATACTTCCATAGTCATCTATTTCTTAATCAATCCATTAATAATAATTCCCAACAAACACTAATAATCCAACTAACTCTGATTCTCATTTGATACTATTTTATCAACCCAAGGAATCCAATGCAACATATTATTTACTTGCAATGATCTATTTAATCCATCATGAATACTTCACAATACCATACATCTTCCAAAATTTTCCCCAATCCATTACAATGTGAACTACTATCACAATCCAACTTCACAATATTTCGATCATCAACGTTCATAGATCAATTTCATAATTAATAATCCCTATCAACACTAATATTCATGTAATCTCCAATCAAGTTGGGTTCTAGCTCCAATCTACATTCTATACTAATATGTTCCATCCAAATGTCATTCAAAGAATTATTTTCCTAATCAAAGAATATTTTCCCAAAAATATTTGTTATGGTGGATTACTGTACTGGGGCAACAAAGGATCATGGATAACAATATCAAGGAGGTATAAGCAATAGGTATAACTAACCGCCTAACGTGAACATAACCCTTTTTTATAAGTAGCAATGCAATTTGTAAAACATTTATAAATCATGGGGTCAACATGCGTCAAGGAGACTTGCCTTCGCTGACGAGGGGAGACGCGTCGCTCTGCTGGACTAAACTTTCTTCGGCGACGACAGCGGCTTCTTCGACTACACGCAAAATGAGACACATAAATAAAATAAATATAAAAATTATAAAAATAATACTGACAGATATATGATGATTTTAGATGAATTTAGGAATTTGAATCACTCGATTCGGAGTTACGACAGAAGAGAACGAGTGTTTCGAAGTTGAATTGGAAAGGAAACTCCCAAAAATGGAAAGTTACTGTAGGTACAATATTTTGCGATGCTACAGTACTCATGGCCTCCAGAACCGAATGCACCTGATAACCTAAGGTTTAAACATTGATTTACCATGGAAGGGGTGGCGGGGTTGAAGAAGGTGAGCACCAGAAAGGTCTCGACGATGCGAATCCAATGGTGGTGTCGGATCTTGAAGAGGATTACCGGATTGAGAGGAATCAACGATGAACGGAGCTCCAACCGGCGTCAGTTTTCTCAAGCTCCTGGCCGAATGGAGTGGAGAGGCTATGGAAGAGTGAGAGCACGGGAAAGAGGACTCTGGTACGTAGATTTGAGAGGTGGTCGTGCGTCGATTCGTGGAGAAACGGCCGAGTAATCTCCATTTTAATGATTTTTGGTGTCAGGTTGATTGTGCCATTTCCAGTGGAATTTGGAACAAATGGTCATTGGGAACGGGTTCTCCTCGACGTTATCTTTCCAACGCAACCGGTCGTTCGTGTTTTGGAGCATTATTGCGGGAGTTATGGTGATTGGAAGATCAAGTGCCATGAATGGAGAGATGAACTGCTCTCTGTAACGTTTCCAGCCAAAGGTTGAAGACGCGTGAAAAGTAGTGGCCAGTGGCAGTCCCTCATTCGTCAATGAATAGTGTCCAAAGTAACGCGCGAGCAATAAAATAGCAAAAAGGGTCTAAACCCCCCCCCCCCAAAAAAAAATTCCTAAAAATACTAGGGAATATTTGAAACCCAATAAAATTGGTTTCACTGATTTTGGATGAATTTTGGAATTTAGATAATTCCAGGACAAATAAAGGGCATTTGGCGAAAGGCCGCGAGAGATAAAATACCAGAGAGATTCTAAAAATCTTGGAAAAATTCCTAAAATTATTTTAGAATATTTGGAACCTATTGCAATAGGTTTTGGGATTTTTGGAGCATTTTGGAACCCGGGTGGAATTTTGAATAGGGACTGGAATTTAGAATTTTGATTATGCAGACGAAGAAGGAATGGACTGCAATTTCAAAAGGATAAGGATGCCAGGTTAATTAGAACACCAAAGAAAATCCAAATTTCGAATTTAATTATTTTAAATTAGTTTTTAACAAAAGACGAGGATGTTACACCGAGGCAGGTTCCTACTGGAGACGTGCTTCCTCCGAGATAGGGACATCAGGACTTGGCTTGTGAGCAGACTTCATGCTCAGGGATTGGTCCTGGCCCTCAGCCATGCTCAACTTCAAAGCCTCGAGTTGCTGGCCTTCTTGGGGAGCTTGTTCCCCCAAGGCATGACGCTCCACCTCCACGAATTGATGGTCGCAGAGAGCCTCGGTGGCAATCTCCTCCGCCGTCACGAGGTCGGCAAGGCGGGCAAGCTCCTTTTCTATTACAGAGTCGAGGATTTCGTCAGCCATCCCCTCAAAGTTCATAGCTCCCCTACTAGATATTTTGCCCATGACAGCAGTGTGGGGTTAGCTTGATATTCAAAAGGGGGAAAATAGAAAGGAAGAACAGTAAAGTTACCTTTGCCGAGCTTCCTGCCTTCATCCTCGGGGTCTTCGGCATTCGTTGTCGAAGATCGGGCCCCGGCCATGAGCTTGGACATCTCCGCAGCTATGTGGCCAGCCCTCGCTATCTTGGGGTCGACCTCATCTAGGTCCACCGCCTACAAACTCCTCACCGAGAGCTCCGACGCCGCGCCCGAGGACCTCTGGTGCCTCACGACTAGGGGCGCTAGATCCTCCTCTTCCTCGATCCCTTCTGCCATAGAGCTCGAGGTTACCCATGCAAGCTCATCCTGGAGGGCGACGATCTTCCCCTCCAGTTGCTCCTTGCGCGTGGAGCCCCCCGCCGTCGCCTTCGCCCGTTTCGCCTCCTCCGTGAGCTGGTACAGGCGAGCCATCAAGTCTAGATTGCTCTCGGTGTACTCCTTCAACCACATTTTCAATTCCCTTACCTTCATCCTATCGTCATATTCTAAATGCCGCTAGGGAGGACTCCTGCTTGAAGCTGCTCGCCTCTTGGGACGCTTGGCAGGGGACGACGGAGGTGGTGGCGCTCATAGCTTGCACGTCACCTTCTTAATTCTGCCGGTGGGGACGACATCCCCTTGGTCGCGCATCAGTGGCTTGATCTCGGCCATCGCGGCTGTAAGGGCGGTCTTGTCCTAACCAAAGGAACATAGTATATCAGTGATGCTCGGGATGTTTTCCTTCGAGCATGGATCACAAGTTTACTTACCGCGTCGCCCCGCTCAAGCACATTGCTCAGGATTTGCCGCTCGACCTCGAGCTCCTTGCCTTTTGGGGTGCCGAACATCTCGGCAACCCGCTTCTCGACGCAAGTTTTGCTCGGGGCTGCAACCCGACCAACGCAAACATTAGTATGAGTAAGCTAATTCTAAAAGACAAAAAGTTATTTGCTCATTACGATCGGAGACTTACCTGATTCAGCCTCACGGGTGAGGTCTTGCCATCCCGTGATCTCGAAGAAGGGATGCTCCCTCCTCCTCAGTGGCGCAACCCAATTCCTGAGGAAGTCCCGGGCGATGTCCCGACCAGTGAGCCCCAATTTCCTCAGCATGCTGATTGTCATCAGCACCCACTCCTCCTCAGCTTGCATGGGGGCGTGGGGTCTTGACCTCCGGAGCCGCTGCTCTGGTGTAGCGGAAAGTGCTTCCCTCCACCATTCTCAGGTAGAACCAATGGTCGGTCCAACCCGACACCGAGTCCTTGAGCGTGAAGCTCGGATACTCGTATGGTCAGTTGGACCGAAGACGAAAGTAGATGCAACCGGCGGGAGGTTCCTCCAGTGCGGAACAAGGAATATAAATGGAAGAAAAGGCTCGCCGTGGGCATAGTGCCCATGTATCCCTCGCAAAGATGCGAGAAGATCGCCAAGATGATAATGGAGTTGGGATTAAGATTGGAGATCTCACACTAGCACTGGGCGAGTACGGATTCAAGGAACTCACTCTCGGGCATCCGCAGCCCGTTAATGTAGAGCTCGCAGGAGATGATCTCTCCTTCCTATGGTGCTAGAGCTTCCTCGTCGTCGGGAGTACGTCACGACTCCTCATCGAGGTAGCCGAGTTCCACGAGCACTCGGAGCCTCTCCTTGCTCATCTTGCTTGCTCCGAACTTCACCATGGATTCGATGGAAGAAGAAGGTGCAAGTGTAGAAAAACACAGGACTTAAGAATTTCTAAAGGCTTAGATGCGGAATACAGGTGAAGAGTTTCTCGCCGCCAGACTTGAGAATCCCTAAGGGCTAGTGTGAGACCCCGGATCAGCTACCCGGAATCTCGTGTGTATTTCCGTACTAGTCCCAGATCAGTAGCTAGTACACACAGTCACAGTGATACTTCATTGCCGAACATAACGAAAATTTTAACATTAATATTCAAGTATGGGCCACATGGCCACTTATTATAATACTCGGTCCAAAGACCGGAGACACGCAGTGGAAAACAAAAGGAAGAACAAGTGAATGCCAAAATGCCACAGGCGACGACCAGAAACACAACTAGTTATCTTGGCAACCCTCCTCGAACTCCTCGGGGTAGAACTCGCCCTCCTCAGCTGCGTCTTGATAAATCTCTGATGATGACAAGTTGATGTAGCACGTGAGTACAAAAGTACTCAGCAAGTCGGGGAAAGTATGATCATGTGGGGCTTTCCAAAGGAAGCTTAATAGGGTTCATTTGCACAAAGCCACCTTTTGTTAAACCATACTTAGGTAATAATATTTCACAAAGCATCTTTTTACAATTCTTTTTAACAATTGAATTATATAATATTGCAGTGAGGTTCTATCCACCATCACTAGTATAAAGGCTCTATCCGCCAACTTTTAAAAGAATAAGGTTAATCATGTGACTCCATCCGTCAAGTATAAAACAAGTTCCATCCACCTGGTTGGCTCTATCCGCCAAACAACATCCGAGAGTTCTAACCACTCCCGAATCCCAAAACAAAACATTTTTCAGTTTTTAAAACCAAAATCAAAGCCTACCAATATGAAAGCATTCTTCGCTTTGCCCTTGACCGTAGGCACGGCTATTCGAATAGTTTCAACTCTGCAGAGGTGTACAACTTTACCCACGAGACATGATCAACTCTTAATGCCAAGCTATTAACACACTTCTTTTGGTGTGCCGGCAGAGAGATCATGACAAGGCCGTTACAATGTATCTACCTAATTCGACTCACCCGCTGAGGTTTCACCGCTGTTAGGGTTCCATCCGCCCAGTACAGAAGCCCCCTCTTGCGCCGTGTGAGAAAAACGACATTGCCTCTATCTGGCACTCACATTCAACCGAGTGGTGAGTCTAAATTAGGTTTATACAAATTAGTTGGCCAGGTCGTACCATTATAGACATGTGGTAGTACGGTTATGCTTAGAATGGACAATCACAAGCGTCGGTCCTTAATTGACTTGGGGCGGTACTTGCACAAGACAACTAGTGCTCCATCCGCACCCACCCGACAATCCAATCCGCCCAAGTCCAAACCATTTTCCTTTTCTTTTTAGTTTAGAAAATCAGTACCAAAATCATAATAACAATTTCCAAATCATACTTGAAATCATTCTTTTTGAGTAATCCCACCCACGAGTTGTTTTCATCGATAAAGTCCTAAGCAATTCTACCGTACTACATCACAAAGGATACCATATAGGCGTAAGCATGGTATAAACAATGTCCTAGGGTTACAAGTAATAGGGATGTCAATCACAAAGGAGGAAATTACAATTCGGACTAACTATACCCTTATACTTGAAATACGATAAAACATAGCATGCAATTGTATAAAGCATTTAAAACAGATTTGTAAACGTAGGTTCAATATGCGAAGGAGACTTGCCTTCTGTCGCGGGAAGGTCATCGTACACGGGAAGTCCGGCGGCGGGGTCGACGGTCGTGTCGGATTCCTCGGCTACGCGCAAATCGAGGCAATAAATAAATACCAGAAAATAAATAAAATCTAAAAATTACAAAGATAATACTGGCAGGTAGATATTGATTTTAGATGAATTTACAAATTTGAATGGAGTCAAACGGAGTTCGGACGGAGAAGTTATGAGCTTCCGAAGTTTGAATTTTGAAAAATTGGAAAATCGGGAATATTCCCTGGAATATGCCTTTGTTGACTGTTCTGAAGTTTGACTTGGACTTTGACTCTATGGAAGGTGGGCCCCACCTGTCATTGGCATGGGACCTTCTTCAAGCTTGGGCTTGCCATGGATGGGAAAAATGAAGCTTGGGAGAGAGTGGGGAGAGGGGCGGCGAGGGGGGCGGCGGCGAGCAGCGGCGCGGCGAGCAAGGCGGGCGCGGCAGCGGCGGCGGCGGCGAGCAGCGGCGGCAGCGGCGAACAGCGGCGGCGAGCATGGCCCGCATGCACGCATAGGCGCAGTAGCTTCCAAAAAAACAGAGAACATCCTTTTTGCCCCAAAAATCCGATTTTTGCTCATTTTCGCATGGATTTGACCCAAATAAAATCATGGGACCTCTAGATTACATTCTTAGGAACACATAGGAGGAAGGAATGGAGTTGATTCTCACTGGAGGTGACGAATTTCGTGACGAACGGAGCTCCGGCCGAACCGAGAAAAACTCAAAATTCGCCTCCAAACTTTGATGAAACCTAAAATTGATTGAAGGGTTAGACTCTAGACTCAACCACGGTCACAAGGAACCAAGTGGCACGAAGAATGGCTCACCGGAGAGAGATCTACAAGCAAGAACGCGAAGAACACCGAAAACTTCAACCCGGCGCCGGTTTTCTTGCTCTAGTGGATGAACGAAGGGGAGAGGCCAAAGGAGGCTCATACCACCGGTACGGGAGTTCTTATACGGAGAGAATGGAGGTGGTGGTGCGCCGTTTGGAGTAGAAACGGCCGAGATAATGGCATTTGATTGTATTTCGGTTTTTCATTAATGCGGCCATTTCCGGCGAGATTAGCGACGATTGATGGTGGGGAATGGCAAGAGATCGACGTTACGGATCCAACGGAACCGACCGTTCGTGTTTTGGAGTTGATTTGAGGGAGATACAAGAACTTGAAGAATGCCCTAGCCATTGATGCTTGTGGGAAGCTTCTCTGTTGTTTTGCTTGCACGATCCATGGAGAAGATGAACAGTGCAAGGTGAGGTGCCACTCTCCCATTGGTCCTCCTTTACGCAAATAATCCGCCCTAGAGAAAAATTAGGAAAAATGGCCTAAAAATTCTGGAAAAATTCCTAGAGCCATTTTAGAATATTTGGGACCCAATAAAATTGGTTCCACTGAATTTGGATGATTTTTGTGGAATTAAATATTCGGGCGCGGATTGCAGGCATTAAACAAAAGCCGCGCGAGATAAAATAGGAACGGAGGTCCAAAAATCCGGGGAATGATTCCTAAAATCATTTTAGAATATTTGGAACACAATTGAAGTGGTTTGGGGATTTTTGGAGCATTTTTGGACTCGGGTGAAATTTCGGGTACCGGCGGGAACTGGAAAATTCGATTTTTCGACCGGAGGGGAATTAAATCCCGATTTTGGAGGGGAATGGATGCCAGGTTAATATAAACACCATGGAAACTCCAATTTTTTGAATTTACTTTATTTAAATTAGGTTTTTCTCTAGAAAGCGAAAATGAGGATGTTACAGCTAGGGTGCAGGTGAAGAGTTCCTCACCATTTACGAGTCGACGCGTGGCCACGTAACTTTTGAAACCGTCTAATAATGGTGTAGTTCCCAAAAAATAGTCCGGACCATTACCGTGAGGCTTCGCGGAGAAGGAACCATCGCGACCCTTCGATCCTCTCTTGCATGAGCTTCCCTTGGTCAGAGGCCGAGCTGGTAGCTCGGTTTCTTTAGACCTTGCTCGTCCACGAGCGGGACATGCTTGGATGCTGCAGTAGTACTTCGCTGTAAGATTCCAATCCCTCCATTGAGTCTATAGGCTCAAGGGGAAGGCCCCGCCAAGTAGTTTTTCACTTGAGCCTCGGGGCTAGTTGTCGGGGATTGGATAATCTCCATAAGGAATGTTGTACCCCGGCAACTAGTTTCGACCGACCATGCATGCCCTTGGATGATGTCCCCAAGGAGGACCCTCGAATAGTCTAGCTGGCTGGTTCGCCTGATCAGACTAGGCCCGATGCTCGCCCACAAGCATCCAGTGCTCGGCCACAAGCACCCAAGCTCGCCCATGAGCATGCGAGCTCGGAAACATCGGGCAGAGCTAGGGAAATCATCGAGCATGATTGGAAGATCATGTTCGCCCATAACGTCTAAATAGTGATAATTACGCCATGATATAGGGCCATTACGCCCACAATGGGAACATGGCGAGAATCAAGGCTTCAGTTGCAGCCACGGTTAATGTAGTAAAATGCTCATTATTCGGTTGCAGTTATTGCAGATATCAAGTGCATCTCATTAAAAGGCAAATCTCATCCTCACATCCTGGATAATGCTCTTCATTCTCCTCATATAAATTAACTATGATCTCAAATCTTGGTCATTATAGTTGTGTATTCTCTTCGAACATTCTTTTCTCTTCTCAACTCTCAAGTTGGATCCTTAAGTGCTCTTTCTCAATCATCCCTTCCTCAATCAATGTTCAGGGAAAGTCCTCATGTTCCCTCTTCAAACTATGCTATCACCGGATCAAATATAATCATTCAGCTACATCTTTTACTCGTACCCCTCTCGATGGATCACTTCACTCACTAATTACTATATTCTTTTCAGTAATCAGATAAGATTGATGGTATTCTTTTCTCTATCTGGAAAGGTACTCCGATAGGTAATTCTAATCCTAGCATCATGATCATGGTCTCTAATCGCTCTCTTATAGTATCAATTGTGATACTTACCTCAAGCTAACGTTCCCGTATCTTGATGGGAATTCATCTGCTTACATCAAATCGTCAAATCAATCCTTTTGTCTGTAAAGTATCAAACAGACCTCTATAATATACAACTCATTATCTAAATCTATGACAAATCAAGACTAACTCAAGCCTTACTAACTATCGAGGATCATAAAAGCTCAAATCTATCATATACCTAAGATCTATCAACTATCATCCTGGATCATGACAAGCGAGAATCTATCATCTGTTAACCCGAATATCTGATAACAATGGTTATGAATCAAAATCCCATCATTCAATTTGCATGTTTGCCCATCGATCTCTTCTCAATCTCAATATCATCTCATAGTATCGCTGGACTTAAAATCGACTCGATCAAATCTTTCCAAACCATCTCAAACTAACAACCCTTACAGAATTGATAAGTGAGCCTACCCGTTTTTCTTTTCTTGTGGCATTTCAAATCTTTGATATTATAACTGGTTTTATCTATTTCAAAAATCTGATTCTTTTCTTCGTTTTGGGTCATTCGCAATATTTGATGTTCCTATGTATTAAAATTTACCTTTTCTATTTTCTATGTTCTTTCGTAGCCTTTTTGAAAAAGAAAAATCACTGCACATTAGCTGTGAGGGAAAACGGGAAAGGAGAATGGCGACAGCATTATTGATTTGCAATAGTAACCGCGTGTCAACAACAAGAGGACACTTCACTTCCTCGGCTTCACGTGAGCCAGCTGCAAGTGACACCTGGGGGACAAAGAAGAGGATTCCCCAATATGTGTCCTTATTAGAGGAAGCATCGTTAGATCGAATGTGATGTTTGAAATGTGTGCTCCATGTTTGCTATTATATGATAGTATGAATGCATTTGTTTGAACCCCCTATGTGATTCATGCATGCATTCATAAAGCATTGGCATATTAAATTCTGTTACCCGAAGCCCTCCTACCCACCCTAGTGGCCCTAGTAGTGTTAAAATAGATGTGTGGTCCTATTAAAGATTCTTGAGGTTTGACCAAAGTTATAGATGGTTGGATTTTAGATAAAAAGTGATATTTGTAGTTGATAAAATTTTGTATACAAATGAGAGTGATGAGAGCATATGGACAACTAAGGACATATTGTATGCTCAAGAATGGATATTATCAATTGATCAATGTAGTAGACTGTGGAATAAATGAGTGTCAATTGTCCGAATATTAAACAAGTGGCTATACCGTGAGATGGTGGTTATACCAACAAAGAGGTGATACGCAGTTGGATTTAAAAGTCTAATTGGATTATGGGAATTAGGATGGAGTTATGACCAGAATTGTTGTCCTTATTATCTGGATTATTGGTTTTGTCTAATCAATTGAGAGGATTTTAGTATCAAGTAAAATACACACCTGAGTTTTGGAGTACTATAGATTGGAGTATGCGTGAGGAGTTAACTAGTCAAAATTTGGCTTATAGTGTTTTATGTTGGGTTATGGAAGAAGTGACAATTTGATTTTAAGAAAATGGGTGTTTCAATTCGCGAGAATATATGGAAGTGATGTCTAAATTGATTTGGATATTTGAAAGCAATCTCAGTGGACAAAGGATTAAAGCCTTAGGATGTAGAGCCTTGATTCTAGGATGTTACTGATTGATGTTGTAGGACCGTGTATGGCAACTAGAGGGGGGGTGAATAGTTGCACCGAAGTTTAATACCAAATTTTTGATCAACTAAAACTCACCCAAACCCGAAACTAAAAAGAACACTTTCAGTTTCAAACAAAATAGAGAAAAAACGTTCAATAAAACAATTATTCCAGAAAATTCAACCGTCAAAAAGTCTCAAGAACTTTACTGTAGAAACTAGACGAAATTATAAAACTATTCCAACAAGAATCAACTCAATCGGATCAACGAATCAAAAGTTATAAACGATTTAAATTGACTGTATCGAAAACACCAGTTCGGACTGTCCGAACTGGCTGTTTAGTACTATACGTGTTCAGTTCGGACCGTCCGAACTGAGCAATACGGAAATTTTTGAATACTCTTTGTAAAATTCAATTTCCGAGAGATCTAACCGATGGATTGAGCTGAAATTTGAACACAAGAGTCTAGGCTTCAATCCGCACCAAATGAAACAAGAATCAATTCGATCAAGCTTCTAGATTAAAAGATATTGATCTCGCAAAACACGAATCAATCTATAATCCCAAAGATTAAACAAAGACGAAAATGCTTGAATTAAATAGTACCTCATGAATCCACGCAAGACATCCTTGAAATATTCAACTTTATTTCCTTTTGTCTAAAGTACTCAAGCACAAGAGTACTAACTTACAAAACACAGAACCAAAAACTTGTTCTGCAATTTACTTGTACGCTGGTTGCTTTCTTGCTTTAAACAGGAGACACCCCTCCTTTTAAAGCACAAACAATGAATCCGATTAGACTAAACAGTACGTAATCAAATAGGATTCGGTTACTATATCTCACGTATCAACTCAGATTTGGTTACCCAGAACCAAATAAAATACCTAAACTTTGTCCACTCATTTTCACATGTATGATACGCATACCATACCAACGTGACTTAACAAATTTTGCAAGCATCAGTTTTTGTCACGCATGACCAAAAACCGAATCAACTTGATCCTCCAGACCAAGTTAGCTTTTGCACGCGTATGGCCCACCTGCCATACTCATTCTTCACGTACACTGTTCTCTAGTCCAAACGTCTCGCATGACATCTTGACCACACGACCTCAGTTCCTCCCTGAACCTAGTCTCAGTCCTGTCACCGACCACGTTCGACCTCAAGCAACACCTGCACGTGAACAAAAAAACACAAAAACAATTTCCGAGCCCAAGTCCGCGACTTGACTCAAGTTAATCCATACAACCACTAAATAATCAAACCTCTTTCAAATCTTATCAAATAATCAAATCAATTTCAACTCTTTTCAAATTCTCATCATCAAAAACAATTGGATCAAAAACAATGATCCTTCAATCTCCCCCTTGATGAGTAATTTGACAAAACAAAATAAGATTTGACAAGAGTGAGAAAAAATAAAAATTAGAGATTGAGACCCAAAAGATTCCAAGACCAAGTAAAGACCAAGTAAATCCAAATTCTCAAACAGTTTGAAATTCTCAGTAAAGACCAAGTAAATCCAAATTCTCAAACAGTTTGAAATTCTCCTCTCTGTTTATTTTTCTTCTTCTTGACTTTTGCTCTCCCCCTTTTTGACAAAATAGTCATCAAGATCTCAAAACTCCCCCTTAATGAATGCAGAATCTCAAGCTCTGAAGTATATTCAAGGTATATAATCAAAGTAAAGCATTTTCAGAGTTTTTACGAGAGTTTTCACATTTTGTATCAATTTATCCAATGAGAAAGCAAATTGTGAGAATATGGAGGCTCTAACACATAGAATAGTTGTTGCATAAGCAAATTAGAGCAAACAAGTAAAATGTCATAAACTGATTGTGCCAAAGCTAAAAAGAAATCTATCATGAGCAAAGAGAGACTTTCAAATTCACTAATGTTTGTCTCAAGCCTTTTCAAAAATTTGAATTTCCTTTTTCCTTTTTTTTTTAGCAAGTTTGACAATTTTGCTTTGTGATCAACAGGGATGACAAGTAACTGCACACTAGCCCATACTTGTGTATGAGTAGGTAGTTCTTTCTTGTATCTTTCTCAGTTTAAATTGGCAAGTGGCTTCACATTGTTCTGAACTTTTGTTTAGACAAGTAGCCTTTTCTTGCATCTTTTGAATTTAAATCCCTGGCAAGGAAGCTGCACATTGTACTAAACTTGTGTTTAGCCAAGTAGCTTTTGCTTGCATCTTTTTCAACTTGCTTTTAATATTAAAACACTGATTTTGCTTGAGACTCATAATGATCATTTGAAGTCCAACAAAAAGCTCACACATAGTTTCTAATCAGCTCTAGCCTTTCAACAGATGACAAGAAACTTTTAAGCCTATTTCACAAATGCAATACCATAATGAACAAGAGCCAAAATATTCTCGAAAAGCATCTCAAATTGAATTATTTTAGTCTTTTAGTCTTTTAGTGAGAGGTGAAGCAATGTAGCATTAATTTGACTATATACACAAGAATAGTCAACAAAGCTTTGTACTACATGAAGCAATGAAAACAGGGGAGTTTTTCTTTAAGCGTAACATCAAAATAGCTCCTTGTAGTAACCAAAGTCAAGTAACACAAATGAAAGAGTTAAAATCAAGACTCCCCCTCAAATCAACCCATGGGGATGAATGATCCCAAGTTCGCCGCGTAAGAAAGCAAAGTGAGAAGAATCAAGCGGCTTAGTGAAAATATCAGCAATTTGAGCATCCGAATCAACAAATTTCAATTCAATAGCTCCTTTTTCAACATGATCTCTAAGAAAGTGAAATCTGATGTCAATGTGTCCAAGAAAGAGAATTACTCAAAAAGTGGCATGAACCAGATGTACTTTTTCTATCAATTCTACATCCTCTAAAATCAGCATCAGAAAAAGCTCTCAAACTAATGCATGAGGAAGCAGAAAGCTAAATGCCAAAATCTTGAGTAACATCAGAGATACCTTAAAATCCTCTTGATAGCTTGTCGATGTGAAGCACGCGGGGAAGCTTGAAAACGAGCACACAAGCACACAGCAAACTCCAATTATCTCATCCTCAACAGCATCATCATCATCATCATCTTCATCAACAAAGATACTCTCCCCCTGAACATATGCACCTGTACCAATTCTTATCATCGGACAAGTGATGTGAGCATCCGGAATCCACTAGCCATATGTTCTCCTTCCTCGCGTGAGAAGCCTACATAGAAGCAGAAAGTGTCGAGGTCTCGGTACTGGGGTTAGAAATAAGATGTTTAGGAATCCAGTACTGAGACACACGACGCACAACAGTAGGCACAACACGAGCATTCTTATGCACAAAGATAGATTTGTCTTTTCCCGTGTTCTTACCAACAAAAGGTGTTTGCATCACCCTAGGCACATAATGAGAAACAACGCGTGCGTGTCTGAAATTAGACCTAGCCTTAGTTCTTTCTTTCTTTTGTTGTTTGGCTAGTCTAAAGCAGAAATTCACCAAATGACCATCTTTCCCACAATGAGTGCAATTGTACTTAACATATGGTTTGGCATTAGAAGTAACTTTTGCACTTGAAATAGTGGGAGATAGAGTGCCGCCAGATTTAATCAAAGTTCTTTTAGACTCATTATCAATTTTCACATTTTTGCTCTCAACAGGTTTAGTAGAAGCATGAGAGTTAAAACCTAAACCCTGTTTGTTGAAGCTCACTTTAGATTGATCTAAAATCATGTTCAAATTTTTCTTCCCTTTAGTGAACCTAGAAAGAGAATCTTGCAAGTAGTCAACCTTTTTAGCAAGATTTAAACAATTATCACAAGGAGTGTCAATTTTAGCTTTCTGTTTCTGGCAATTTGAACACGAGTTAATTTCATGAGTGAACATGTCATTTGTTAATTGGGTAACTCTACAATTTGCATCTTTTAATTTCAACTCGAGAATAGAACATTTAGAGCAAGCAATTTGATCATGTAAACTATCAGTATAGCAACCAATATTTTTCACAAGTTTTTCATTTTTCAATTGTTCGGCATAAACTTGTTCTAGTTTAATTACATGTTCCTCTTTTAGTGACTTAATTTCAAATTTGAGATCTAAGCAAGTATCACAAATATTTTCAGAATTTGAATTTCTAAGATCAAAGTTTTCAGATTTTAGCATGGATAGATCTTTTTCTAAGCTTTTATTTTTGAGTGAAGATTTTCTTAAAGATTTTCTCAATATGACTAAAACTTCACAAAGCTCATCATCTGAAGGCATTACCTCATCACCGTCATTGGAGGTGCTGTCGTTGTCACTAGAATCACTAGTGTTCCCTTTTGCCATGAAGCATAGTCGGGTGAGATCCTTCTCATTCAGCCGTTTGCTTCGCTTCCTTCTCATCTTCATTGAGTCATCAATGTCGCTTAAGTCTAAGCGACCAAATGCCTCGAATACTTTGTTGAGCATCTTCTTTGTCCGTTGTTTATTTTTATCCTTGCTCTCTCTTGGCCGGAAGGACTTGGAGGAGTTGCTTTGCTCCTTCTCCTCTTTATCTTTGTTCTTGAAACAGTTAGCACGGATGTGCCCGGCCTTGCCGCAGCTTGTAGCAATGGATGGAGGCTCCTCTTCTCTCCCTTGATCTCATGTAAGCTGCATTGACACGCTTGGAAAGAAGAGCAAGTGTATCTTCCGGTATTTGATCTAGCTGTTCATCACTAAGAGCACTCAAAGCGAATGGAATATGATGATGAAGAACTAGTAGCATTATCATATGAAGAATTAGCATTAAGAGCCATAGAGTTATTATTGGAAGTTCTTGAAACAATGTCTATCTCAAAAGTCTTGAGACTAGAATATAGTTTATCCAAAGTCATTTCACTCATCTTATGAGCTTCCCTAAAAGCAGTCACTTTCATTTGCCGATTTTAAGATCAAGAGATGATAGGAAATGTCTAGCATTTTCAGAGTCGGTGTACTTTACATCTACTGACTCTAAGATTGTTTAAGATTACATTAAAGCGAGCAAAACAATCATCTAGAGATTCTCCAGAGTTCATTTCAAATCTAGTGTATTCCTTTTAAATTGATCTTGCCTAGCTTCTTTTACAGTCGGTGCCCTCATGATAATCTTGAAGAGATTTCCAAATTTCATGATGATGAGTAAATGACAGACTCTATCGAATTCTTTTCTAGCAAGTCCTTGAAGCAATATGTTTCTAGCTCTATTATTGTTTTCAACATCTTTCTCAAACTCGATTTTATCAATATCATCATTAGAAGGAAGCTAAATTTAAATTTTTACCTTGCGCCAAATCGCGTTACCTTGAGCTTGAAGATATGCGATCATCAGGATCCATGGGGAAGTCTGTGCCATCGAAGATTGGCGGCTTGTTTGAGTATTTCTCTGTTGCCATAACTTACCGTTTACTAATCACCTGTTAAGATGGATTAGTAGAACCTTGCTCTGATACCACTTGTAGGACCGTGTATGGCAACTAGAGGGGGGGTGAATAGTTGCACCGAAGTTTAATACCAAATTTTTGATCAACTAAAACTCACCCAAACCCGAAACTAAAAAGAACACTTTCAGTTTCAAACAAAATAGAGAAAAAACGTTCAATAAAACAATTATTCCAGAAAATTCAACCGTCAAAAAGTCTCAAGAACTTTACTGTAGAAACTAGACGAAATTATAAAACTATTCCAACAAGAATCAACTCAATCGGATCAACGAATCAAAAGTTATAAACGATTTAAATTGATCAGATCGAAAACACCGATTCGAATCGTCCGAACTGGCTGTTTAGTACTATACGTGTTCAGTTCGGACCGTCCGAACTGAGCAATACGGAAATTTTTGAATACTCTTTGTAAAATTCAATTTCCGAGAGATCTAACCGATGGATTGAGCTGAAATTTGAACACAAGAGTCTAGGCTTCAATCCGCACCAAATGAAACAAGAATCAATTCGATCAAGCTTCTAGATTAAAAGATATTGATCTCGCAAAACACGAATCAATCTATAATCCCAAAGATTAAACAAAGACGAAAATGCTTGAATTAAATAGTACCTCATGAATCCACGCAAGACATCCTTGAAATATTCAACTTTATTTCCTTTTGTCTAAAGTACTCAAGCACAAGAGTACTAACTTACAAAACACAGAACCAAAAACTTGTTCTGCAATTTACTTGTACGCTGGTTGCTTTCTTGCTTTAAACAGGAGACACCCCTCCTTTTAAAGCACAAACAATGAATCCGATTAGACTAAACAGTACGTAATCAAATAGGATTCGGTTACTATATCTCACGTATCAACTCAGATTTGGTTACCCAGAACCAAATAAAATACCTAAACTTTGTCCACTCATTTTCACATGTATGATACGCATACCATACCAACGTGACTTAACAAATTTTGCAAGCATCAGTTTTTGTCACGCATGACCAAAAACCGAATCAACTTGATCCTCCAGACCAAGTTAGCTTTTGCACGCGTATGGCCCACCTGCCATACTCATTCTTCACGTACACTGTTCTCTAGTCCAAACGTCTCGCATGACATCTTGACCACACGACCTCAGTTCCTCCCTGAACCTAGTCTCAGTCCTGTCACCGACCACGTTCGACCTCAAGCAACACCTGCACGTGAACAAAAAAACACAAAAACAATTTCCGAGCCCAAGTCCGCGACTTGACTCAAGTTAATCCATACAACCACTAAATAATCAAACCTCTTTCAAATCTTATCAAATAATCAAATCAATTTCAACTCTTTTCAAATTCTCATCATCAAAAACAATTGGATCAAAAACAATGATCCTTCAGATGTAACATTGGATTAAATTTGGTGGATATTTCCAGCAATATGATTACTACCGAAACTCTGAATTTCGAGGACAAAATTCTATTTAAGGGGGTAGGTTTGTATCATCCCAAGAATTTTAGAAATGAAATAAAGTTATCTTGTGTGTGTTTAATCCCATTTTTAAACTTTGTTGAATTGATTTGAAAAGAAATTAAAAATTTTAATTAACAAAATTTACTCAGACCAGCCTGTACTATCGAGGAAATAATTCCACCAAATGCTAGAACTCAGAGATGATCAAATACGAATTTTATTGAATTTTTGCGTAGCATGCAAAAGTTCTAAAAATTCAATTAATGATTTAAAACAGACAAACTTTGAAGAATTTTAGTTTGAAATCTACACATCCAAACTGAATGAAACAAGTGCGTTTAAAGCTTCACTCGATGATCTCTCTACACAATGCATGCATTCCGGATTACTAGCTAGCTGCACGTGAACTACTCGTTGAATTGATTGTACCTGCCAGTTCATTCACGACGTTGCATGCCGTCAAAGCCTCTTTGCCTCCGCCCGTACATTGATATTAATTGAAACGAATAAAATATAAACGTATATAAAATTAAATGACATAAAGTATATAAAACTAAACCTATAAAATTAAATAGCTTAAAAATCTTCGGTTTCCTCTTCCTCCTCTTCCTCCTCCTCCTCCTCCTCCTCCCTTTCCTCCTCTTCTTCTCCTTCTACATGAGATGGTGAGATGGGTATACCGATCTCAAAATATTATCTAGCCCATCACCAATATCGACGTGCAGCTCTCCTCGTAACTGTTGTTCTTGGAATACCTCCACGTCTGGGTGAGAATCGTAGTCGTCTTCCGTGAGATCGGGCAATCTACCAGGTGGAAGACATTTATGTATAATCCACCAACTTTTGTAATTCGGGTGGGCGTATGGCAGATAGAACACCAGCTTGACTTGTTCGGGCAGAATGAACACGTCAGGCTTTTGATACAGCTTCTTATGATTGATCTCCACTAGTCCTAGTTTTGGAGTACGTCGCACCCCATTAGTTGGATGGAACCATCTGCAACGAAAGAGCACGAGTGAGAGATCTTTGTTGCCTTCATACGAAATTTCTACAATATCCTCGATGATCCCATAGTACTCTATGTCTGGACCACCGGAGTCATCGGTGACATAACTCACGACGCCGCTGTTCACCGTAGTTGCATTGGGGCGAGCTGACTCAGCCGCTTCGAATCGAAATCGATACCATGGACCTTAATTCTACGGCTTCATCCATGTGACATTTGTCAGAGATCGTTGTGCATGCTGCGATGTCTTTGACACTACACAAGCATTCGAGGCAAAATTCATTAAGGAATAAATGCCACACATTTGTAAATTAAGTGAACTTGTATAAGATGAAGAAGGTTACGTGGTAATGAAACCAGATTAGAAAGTTTGGACGGCCTTGTCCACGACCTCATAGTTTCAGATTGTCAATTTGTTCGCCCGAAGGTTCACCTGATCCTTCCCACTCTTCTTGAATAAATTGACTACAAGATTGAATATTTATTTCAAACATTTATTTCATAAGTACATATTTATGAGTTATTTCAGACATTTATTGACTTACTCGATGTACACCTTCATTTCATCCAAGTTGTCGTACACGTACAACTGAATCAAATTTTTTTCCGCTGCATCCAAGTCAGGTGTGGTGCTTTTGCCGACATTGCATCCGGCTTGGTCATGGAATACCTCCAAGTTGGAAGTACTTCTGCGACGTGCCTTCTTATACCTTGTTTTTGGCACATGGACCTTGTTTTTTGTCGCAAAGTATTTGTCCGTGAAGTAGGCGATCTCCTGAATCAGTCAAGCTTCGGCAATACTGCCTTCGACTCGTGCTTTGTTCTTCACCTTCGCTCTAAGACTTTTCATCATGCGCTCCACAGCATACATCCACCTAAACTGCGCCAGCCCCCCAACTTTTGCTTCATATGGCAGATGAACTAGTAGATGTTGCATGCAATTGAAAAACCCAGGAACATAAATCTTCTCGAGCTTTGTCACAAGCACGACAATGTCCTTCTCCAATTCCTCCATCCTCGATGCGGATATCTCTTTTGCACAGAGCTCTCAATAGAAGAAGCTAAGCTCTGCCAATGTGATCCATATATCATTGTCAACATATCCACGCCACACAGCTGGAAACAGACGCTCTATGAAAACTTTGTAGTCGTGGGCATTCATCCCATTTAACTTGCATTGCTCTATACTAACGGCATGTCGAAGGTTCGCCGCATAACCATCTGGGAATTTAACCTTTTCCTTAATCCAATCAAGAATCTGCTTTATTTGCCCACGTGTAAGGCAGAATTTTGCCCTAGGTTTCCTCCCATTCTCATCGAGGTTCATGTCTGGCCAATCACATATTAGAGCGCAGTCCAGACATGCTTTCTTGTTATCTTTAGTCTTCTGTGGGATGCCCCAGTTTGTGTTCACGACTGACTCGCACATATTTTTCTCTTGGTGCATCACATCGATGTTGTGAGGTAGCTTCAGGTCTTTTACATAAGGATGGTTGTAGATGCTGCACTTATGAGTCCAATGGTGCTCCTCACCATAGTCTTTCACATACCCGATATCCGCTAGATCGTCATGCCAGTCGATGATATCCTGCACTTCGAAACGTTCGGGTGGCCCCTTCTTCACAGTCTTGCCTTTACGAAATGCCTTTTTTTATTCCTAAATGGGTGCTTCGGCTCTAGGAAACAACGGTGACAGTCGAACCAACAGGACTTACCCCCATTTTTTAGTGTGAAAGCATCAGTGTTACGCAGGCATATAGGGCATGACAACTTTCCATGCGTGCTCCACCCCGAGAACATGCCATACACCGGAAAATCGTGTATTGACAGGTATGCGACACGCATCCTAAAGTTCTTCCCCTTGTAGCTATCATGTGTCAAGACTCCTTTAGTCCACAGGTCAGTCAGCTCTTCTACCAGAGGTTTCATGAATAGATCTAAGTTTTTTCCAGGAGACTTAGGCCCAGGTATTATAACAGAAAGAAACATGTACTCTTCTTTCAAGCAGAGTTGAGGCGGCAGGTTGTACGGGAATGCGAACACCGGCCAGCACGAGTACGGGTGCGCCATCATATTGAATGGCGTGAACCCATCGGTCGAGAGGCCTATACACACATTCCTAGGCTTCACCGCAAATTCAGGGTGTTGTTGGTCAAAGTGCCTCCAAGCTTCTGCATCAGACGGATGAATCATCACGCCCTCCTTTCTACGCTTGCCCTCTTTGTGCCACCTCATGTGTCTCGCCGTGGCCTTGGACATGTACAGACGCTGCAGACGTTGAGTGATCAGAAAGAAACGAAATGTTTTTCGGGCCACCGTCGTCTGTCTCATTCCACGTTCTGTACATTTAACTTCCTCGTACCGACTCTCATTACAATGCTTACAGTGAGTCAGCCCAGAATCGGTCTTCCAATAAAGCATGCAGAACTTTGGGCAATAGTCTATCCTCTCGCATGGCATGCCTAACACGCGAAGAAGCTTCTTCGACTCGTAAAGATTCGGAGTCATATTGTGTCCACTCGGAAGGAGGCTATCCAGCAGTTTGCAAAGGTCGTTGAAGCAATTGGCTGACAGGTTGTACTTGGTCTTCACCACCATTAGACGCGACACTGCCGATAGTACAGTCACATCGGTATGCTCATGCAGCGGCAACTTGGCAGAATCAAGGAGCTTCTCGAACAATCGGCAAGTAGCTCGGACTCTTCCTCGGGGGAGAGATCGTAAGCCTGAGCCACACCATCCGTGAGCTCGTCTAATCTATCAACTTCGACTTCGTCGTAGCCCTCTTCGAAATCCGTAGGGCCACACACCGGCGCCGGACACTTCCTCTCGCCATGAGCTACCCATACAAAGTAATTTGGTTTGAAGCCATGCCTACATAGGTGATGGCTAATATCCTTCTTGGTCCTCTTCTCGATGTTCGAGCACGCAGCGCAAGGACACCACACGATCGCTGCATTAGGGTCGAGGAATCTTCGGAAAGCATCATCCACGAATGCTCTAGCCTTCTCGATCCACTCGTCCGTGTGTCTCCCAGACTTCATCCAACCATCGTACATCCACCGCCGATCTTCCATCCAAAGATCGCTTACTATATAACGTCAATGCATGCATCCAAATTTCAGATTTAGACAGTTTAAGCCTTGCTAAATAGGAGGGCTTACCCACCCACTGATGTGGGCTTAAGTACGGTGGTCGTGGCACGAGGGTGCTCAGGTCGGAATTCCGGCAGCATAACCCCATTGTTCTCCAAGTGCAATGACGGGTACGGCGTACCACTTATGTTATGCACTAGCCACTAGGAGAACGACAAGGAAATACCGCCGGAATCCCAACCCGTGCACCCTCGTGTCACGACCACTGTACTCAAGCGCACATCCGCGGGCTGTCCAAAACGTGGACAGCTCGAGAGCCCAACACTTTTCGTAATGGAACCCAACGAATCACCGTCTGAGCTCCTTACGAAAATATGCAGCGCCCCCAAACGGGTTTAACTCTGGCTCGGTTGACATTACAAGTGCAATCTAATAAAAATATTATATGTTGTGATTTGCAAGCAATATACACTATATGTTCTAAAAACACAAATGAGAAAAGCAATCTGCACAACAAATATGTTCTAAAAACAAACCAACCGGTTCAACAGCACAAAAACTAAGGGGAAAGGATTTGACTAACATTTTGCTATTATATGTTGTGATTTGCTCAGTTGTTTTGGCCCACAAAAGAATAAAAACTAATGTACTTTTTAGATTTGGGGGGTGTTTATACATCAATGGCCTAATATTTTATCAGGGGTAACCGGGTAAGGCATTCTATTTTTGCTATTATATCAACACCTGATAGATGTAGGCCTGAAGCACACACATCTCCAATCTAACGGTTAGAAAATTTGACTAACATTTTTTTAAAAAATTCATAAGTCCGGCAGAAACGATCTAGAAATTAAAGGATTTGAAGAGGGGGTCTAAAAATTAGTCTGAGGAAGAACTTATCGCAATGGAAACAATAATTAATGGCATAGAGTAAAGGAGGAATACAACATTTATGAGCAATGTATGAATTAGGAAAAAAAAGATGAAGTTGCTCTGAGGAGTATTGAGAAGTCATATTTTATTCAAGCAACATTCACACGTGACAAAGCCAAGACAGAGAATATACCTTCTTTGGAAAAATAAATAGCTGTATAATTAGGTACTAATCAATGTCTCACAACTATCAATTGCTTCAAAATATGTATAGTTTTCGTTTCAGGGAAGTATAGCTAGCACTTCAAAAGAATCCTTATGTGCATGTAGAAGAATCATGAGGCTGCCATCATTTGAACTCTCAAATATTTGCTCCAAAAATTGTGGCTCAGTTTTCTTCCAGGAAAACATAGCTAGCTCATCCAAAGAATCAAAAAAATGATGAGATTGACATTATTTGAACAGCACATTCAGTCCAAATTTGCAGATTTAGCCCAGTTCCTGCCTAAGGTTGCAACCGACGACAGGACAGTGATAATCACATCAGTCAACGAAGCGTTTGCGCGGCCTTAGTTTTTGTGCTGTTGCATCTTAACAAAACAAAGCAAAAATTGATCATTACTGGGCATCCACAGGGCAATATCCATAGAACATACTACTACTACACATCCACAGAACATACTACTGTAACACCCCAAAATTTTGCTTTTCTTGAATTCATGTGTGATTTGGCACATTGGTGAATTTTTGGAATTTTCTGGAATTTATTTGGATTTATTTGGAATTTATTTGAATTTATTCTATTTTGAAATAATTAAAGAATTTAATTTTGCAAATAAAATTTTGCTGGAAATATTTTATTTGAGTCCAAAATGTTCCAAAATATTTTCCAGAATTTTTCTGGAATTTTTCCGAGTATTTTGCTATTTTTAATGAATTAAATGAATTACTGGGAATTATTTTAAATATTAAATCGCTGGAAATTCAAGTCGGGTCAAATCTTGTTCATCCGATCGAGCCCGAGTCGGACTCGAGTTCGAGTCCGACCGAGCCACGTGACTCGACCAAACCAACTCCAAAACCTAATCGATCCCAACCGTTGGATCAAGATCCAACGGTCAGGATCTTCCCGTACCGCTTCGGTCGAATCCGGCACGGATCCGATCGCGTCCACGCGATTGTGGCCGTTGATCGTGCCACGTGGGCGGCCGTGCGTCATCGTCCCCGCCGAGTCCGAGCCGGACTCCTCCGCCGCTTGTCGTTGTGTAGGATTAGGGTTCCGTCCGGCGCGCATGCCGAGGGCATTTAAATACGGGTGGTACCCGAGGACCGCCGTGACACCGCGCACTCTCTGCCCTACCTCACCGAGCCTCACCGCCGTAGATCCGCGGAATCGCTCGCCGGAGTAATAGCATCCCTCATTGTGGTTTTGCTTGATTCCGCCGCCGTCCGCCGCCCCTGCCGCCATTGACCCAGATCCGGAACCCACGAAGCCAGCGCACCAAGAGACCCTTCACCTCGCCGGAGAACGTCCCCAAGCGCCCGTTCGTGTGGTCGCGATCCTCGGCCGGGCAGCCACGACTTCGCCGTGAAGCCATCGCCGACCGAAGCTCCACCAACCGTCCGATCAAGATCCAAGGGCTCAGATCGCGCCACGTCACCCTCGGTGAGTTCCCGTTGAAAATCCTAGATCTAATCTCAACCGTTGGATCTAGATCCAGCGGCTTAGGTCGTGCCACGTGGCGGAGCTGCACCAGGTTAGATTGGATCTCGACCGTTAGATCAAGATCCAATGGCCCAGATCAACCCGCGCGCCCAAGCTAATCGAGGCTCAAATTCCAATCCTAACCGCCGGTTTTCAAACCAACGGCCACGATCGCGCTAATGCGGTCCAGGGAGCCGAACCGCCGCGCCACGCGGCGCTGGTACAGGCATCGACACGCGGGGCCCGCGTCGGCCGATCGCACCGCGGACGCCACCCATGACGCCATCGGTAGGTCCCACTGCCAAGACTGGGCCGAGCCTCGCCGACGCCGGGCCGATGACGCTACCCGAGTGGGCCCACATGTCACCGACACGCGAGCCGTGGGCCGGGTCCACGGTAGACCCGAGCCGGCGTGGACCGAGTCCATGGACCGCTGACGTCAGCAGACCAATCCAGTGCTGCCACGTGTCCATGCCGACGCCAATAATTAATTTCGAAAAAGAAAATGATTTATTAATTCGAAATAATGATTTCAGATTTTGTTTCAAACTTCAAACGCTTATAACTTTTGCGTTTCAACTCCGATTTGAGTGATTCAAATTTCTAAATTTGTATAAAATTGAGACCTACCTAAATATGAATTTTAATTAATTTTTGGACTAAAGTTTTTCTCTACAAAATTATTTAATTGATTATTTAAACTTTAAATAATCATAACTTTTGCGTCTTAACTCCAAATTTGACGATTCCAGTTTCTAAAAACTCATAAAATTATGTTCTCTCTGTTTATGGATTTTATTTGGATGTTTGGACACTTTTTGCCTATTGTTTATTCGTGTATTTGCTATTTGCACGCTTTACGAGTAGACGTTGAAGTGCCGGAAGGATTCGAAGGAGAAGTATTGACTCAGGATCCAACTCAAGACCAAGAACAAGTACTTTTTGAAGGCAAGTTGTGCTTTGACCATGTTGATCCTATTTCGAAATCTATTTTGATTTAAACTATTACATGCTAGTTCAATTAGAAAAATATTTTGTTTAAACATGGGGGTTAGATAAATACCAATTTGCTGTATGACACCTTGATTATTTAAGTATGTGCCATGATCCCTTGTCACCCTAGTTGTGGATTACTAGTTGGACATTATTAAATTGCCAACATGGGTTTTAGACCGTTGTAGTAAACTGCTTAGACCTGCTACGTGCTCATGACATGATTTTGGACAATCAAATGTTAATATTGACTTAATGATATATTGAACCTGTTTTGGAAAGGTATCATGTGATGTTGATGGCACGTGGTGCATGGTAATCAACTGGGGTTTGATAAACGATTTCGGCCAGGGGCATGTGGCAAGAGTAATCAGTGGGCCGATTGTGGCATTGGGAGTGTTGATTTGGTTCTTCGGGTAGTCTTGCCCTGGTCACCCTAAGGACTTAACCTTGCAAGCCTTTGAACTGGGTCTAACGTGCAACCACATGTCTGTAATGGGACGGACCTAGTTGACTAAGTTACTAATAACGTACCTGTGGGACCTCAGGAGGTCAACTACACCCTTTGTGTAAGTTGTATGGGGGAGCGTACCGGGGCTGAGGCCAGGTACCCATCTAACGGTTGATTGGCCTAGACTTCGCCTTAGCGAAGGGAAGGGTTAGTGCGCAATAACCGGGGAGGACCACTTGTATTGTTAGAAGTTTCCAAAAGACTTTGTTACGGGAACTCGCCTTTGTGGTGTTTGATTGTATCTTGTGGGTAAAGTGCATAACCTCTGCAGAGTTTAGAATCTATTCGAATAGCCGTGTCCGCGGTATTGGACATCGCTCGGGAATTACAGTCAAGGGTTAGATTTTCTCAAAAATAACTTTGGTTTGAAAGGTTGGGCTAGATTAATAATGAACTTGATGGAAATGTGGTTTAGGATGGGAAAGATGTTTACCAAACTTCTTGAATAGTTACTTATGCTTTACTTATTTCTCGCTTTGAATCTACTTACATTACTTTTCAAATGTCAAGCATCGCAAATATACCTTGAGCTATTCCTTTGTACCAAGCCATGCATATAGTATATTAGCTTGCATTCTGTGCATGACTTGCTGAGTACCAAGTACTCACCCTTGCCTCAACACAACACCAATTGAAGAGGAGACTACACCAGCTTTGGAGGAGGAACTCCAAGAGGATCCGTCTACTTAGGGAAGCGAGCCCAGTCAGTTGCCTGTGGTATACTGGATGGCGCCACGAAGTTATTTGATTTTCCGCTGCTATTATTTTTCTCTGAATAAGCTTCGCCTTGCGAGGCATATATTTGTAACTTGACCATAAGGTCAAGTAACCAGTTTGATTATTTTAATAAAGTACTTTATTGGTATCGAGTGGTATGATTGTGATATTTACCGATGTTAAGACTGTGTGCACTAGCGCGTTCCTGGACTAGTGCTGAATACACAGAGGGTCCGGATTTGCAAATTCGGGGTCCCGACAACTACTACTGCACATCCACAGGGCAAGCAAAGCCAACACTAGCACAGAAAGATATGAGCCAAAAAAAAATCAATATTTGGTCAGTATAAGCACAAATATTTCAACCAAATGCCGATCTCAGTGAAGTTTCAGTTTTTTTGTTGATTACATAGATTATCCTCGCATCTGCATTCTTGTATCGGAGATTACCTTAACCGGAGATGGCGACTACGAGGACGAGGGCGGGACCGACGGCGTGGACGAGCTCGAGGAAAGCCGGTCGGAGGCGGAGCGTCGGCGGCGCGGTCGGCGTCGGGGGCTGCCGGAGGTGGCGCGAGGCGGCCGGGGCCTCTGGCGGCGAGGAGGCAGTGGCGACGCGGTCGCGGCGGCCCGAGAGGCGGCGCGGAGGCGCAGAGCGGCCGGGCGCGGGCGCGGAGGGCGCTGGGAGGCGACGCGGCAGCGGCAGTGTGCTAAGGCCATGTTTGGATCCCAGGACTAATTGTTAGCTGGCTAAAAATTAGTCCTAGTCTATCCAAACAGGAAGACTAATAGGTGGGCTAATTTTTAGCCAACCCCTCAGCTAACAATTAGTCCATTAGCTGGTGGAGGGGAGCTAATTTGGGCTAATAGTAGGTAACACGCTGAAAAAAGTCTGAAATACCCTCGCGCTGGCCTTATCCTCACTTCCTCACCCGTGCGTCTACTCTCCAGTCCGTTATGAGGGGCAAACATGACTTTTCTAAGAAATTAGCCCAACCATTAGCCATGTATCCAAACAGCCCTAGGCTAATTTTAGATGGACTAATTATTAGCTGACTAACAATTAGCTCTAGCCATTAGTCAGCTAACAATTAGTTTTAGCCCATCCAAACATGGCCTAAGTCCCAGAGGATTTAGCGCACGGGCCGACCGTTTTGTTAAATCATATATCTGTGTCGGCGGCCTAGTTGGAGCCGATGACACTGAGTAATTTTGTCAATCATTATCGACGGTTTGGTGACAAGCGCCGACAATGTATCATTTTTGTCGTCGGTATATATGTAGCCGTCTATACAGATTTTGGGCAACTACGCACATAGCACGCACGGACTCCTCTATCTGTGTCTCGGGGGCAACGGCTGGCACGGGCAAGGACAGGGGAAGGAGGATGGCGCCTGGCAAGCGTGGCCCAACCTGAGGCATGGCAGAGGCGGCATGGCAGGAAGAGGATGTTGGTGATAGGATGCACCGGATCCGGTCGTCTTCCTGGTCGCTGGCGACGGGATCCATCAGATCCCACGATTCTCGCTTGCCTCTCATCTGGGCCACAGAGTGGTACAACACCGAATCTGTCCACGTTGCCTCATGGCTCAACTTCGCCATCGCGCGTGTCAAGGGCAACTTTGAGTTATGGCTTCACCATTTGGGCGAGCAGAGGGAGGAGGTGGTGGTGCTGATGAGTGGCTAGGGCGGGATGGCGACTGCTCGTGAGCACATCGGATTTTTTTTTTGCTCTTTTTGTGTCGTGTATTTTCTGATGAAACTTGTCGAAACTTTTGTTGAAACTCGCTAAAATTTCTTGAAACTTGTTGTAAACTCATATGTTGAAACATGGTAAAACTTGAGTTCTAACACCTAAAACTCGTTGAACTTTGGCTCGGATTCTTCTATAAACTTCTAAAAAATGTGGAACTCACATAGACATGAAACTTTTCGAATGTTCTCTTGAAAATTGCTGACAGTACGAACCCTGTTACTATACCATTGTGTAGTTGCACTCTTTTAGAAATGCACACACGCACATGTGAGAAAGAGAGCAACTACAGAATCGTATACCATTCGAATTGATCCGAACGTTATAGCATCCAATTGTCCATACCGACTCCGGATGCTCTTCTATCTTACTCATTCCTCCACCCTCTTCTTCACATCCACTGTCTCCCTCCTTCGTCACCGTTGCCACTTTGCCGGTTGTAGCTCCGCGGGCCTCCTCCGCGCGCCGTCGCCACCCTTCACCCTATGCCGTCCACCATCGGGCCACCATTGCTTCGACCTCCCTCTACAACCGAGAGGCATGGTGAACCCATCGATGGTGGTGATGCCATCCCCAGCAGCCATCGAAGCGAGGAGTGAGAGTGTAACATCCTCAGTTTCGCTTTCTAGAGAAAAATCTAATTTAAATAAATTAAATTCAAAAATTGGAGTTTCTTTGGTGTTTATATTAACCTGGCATCCATTCCCATCCAAAATCAGGATTCAATTCCCTTCCGGTCGAAAAATCGAATTTCCGGGTTCCCGCCGGTACCCGAAATTTCACCCGAGTCCAAAAATGCTCCAGAAATCCCAAAACCACTTCAATTATGTCCCAAATATTCCAAAATGATTTTAGGAACCATTCCCCGGATTTTTGGACCTTCGCTCCTATTTTATCTCGCGCGGTTTTCGTTTAATGCCCGCAATCCGCGCCTGAATATTTAATTCCATAAATTTCATCCAAATTCCGCGAAACCAATTTTATTGGGTCCCAAATATTCTAAAATGGCTCTAGGAATTTTTTTCGAAATTTTTAGATCATTTTTCCTAATTTTTCTCTAGGGCGGTTCATTTACGTAATTCTCGGCCAACCGGAGCCCGCCACGTGTCACTGCTACAATGTCGTCTTCCACCTTGGGCCATGAAGAACAGAGCATGAGCTCTAGCAAGCATTCATGGCTAGGGTTTGATTCAAATTGTCATATCTTCCTCCACGTAACTCCAAATTGATCGCGGCCGGTTCCGTTGGATCCGTATCGACGCCCTCTTGCCATTCCCCACCTTGATTGACCGCTAATCTCGCCAGAAACCGTCGCATTAAAGAAAAACCGAAATGCACTCAAACGCTCATAACTCGGCCGTTTCAACTCCATTCCACGTGATTCCACTTCCATTATCTCCGTATAAGAATCCCCGTCCCGGTGGTATGAGCCTCCTTTAGCCTCTTCCACTCTTGCGCCCGTGAGGTCAAGAAAACCAACGTCGGATCGCCGTTTCGGTGTTCTTCGTGTTCTTGGCCATAGATCTCTCCACGGTGGGTCATTCTTCTTGCTTCTTGGTTTTTGGTGACCGTGAGGGAGTCTAGAATCTCACTCAACAATCAATTTTAGGTTTCATCAAGTTTTGGAGACGAATTTTGCATTTTTGTCGGTTCGGCCAGAGCTCCGTTCGTCGTCAAATTCGTCGCCTCCTGTGAGAATCAATCCAATTCCTTCCTCCTATGAGTCCCTAAGGATGTTATCTAGTAAATTCATGCTTTTGTTTGGTCCATTTTCATGTAAAAATGAGTGAAAAATCAAATTTTTTTCGGGTGGAATGGGCTCTCTGTTGTTTTGAGAGCACACTGTGCTTGGGGCCTCGGCCAGGCCGGCCATGCCGCCCTTTCTTGTCGCCAACGCCCCTCGCCGGCCGGCCCCCTCCCAAGCCCCTCAAGCTATCCCATGGCTCCCATGGCATGAGCAAGGCTTGAAGATGACCCCTTTGTATGACAAGTGGGACCCACATGCAAGAGACACAATCAATTCCCAAAATTCAGAAAAAAGTCAACAAAGGAATATTCTTGGAATATTCCCGGTTTTCCAATTTTTTCGAAATTCAAACTTCGGAAGCTCATAACTTCTCCGTCCGAACTCCGATTGACTCCGTTCAAATTTCTACATTCATCCAAAATCAAGATCTATCTGCCAGTACTAATTTTGTAATTTTTGGATTTTATTTATTTTATTGTTATTTATTTGTTGCTCCGTTTTGCGCGTAGCCGACGATCCCGCCGAGTCCGCCGACCCCGTCGCCGGACTTCAAGACCTCGATACCCTCGCTGCGATCGAAGGCAAGTCTCCTTGACACATGTTGATCCCATGATTTATAAATATTTTACAATGTTTTATCAATTGCATTGCTATTTATATAAAATGATGATGTTGACGTTAGGCTATTAGTTATAATTATTGTTCATACCTCCTTGACATTGTTATCCATGATCCTTTGTCGCCCTAGTATAGTCATCCACCAATATAAATGTTTTAGAAAAATATTCTTTAATTAGGGGAAAAAACTAATGGGAAGACACGATCGGTGGAACAAATGGTATGAAATGCAGGTTGGAGGTTTCATGAACATTAGTGATGTGGTGGTAGCCGTTATGGAGTTGATCTTTGAATGATGATAGTTGAAATATTGAGGAATTGAAATGTGGTAGCGGTTCACAGTATAATTCGTATGGATCGGGGGAATAGTGAAAGAGGTATAATATTAGGAATACTAGTCGGTGAAGTAAATAAATAATATTGAGAGTCATACTTGTGGATCAAATAGAATAGGTGGTGAATTATATTTCGGTGGATTGTAACCGGCATATTATGTGATTTAGCGATGACAATGCGAAAGAGTACAATAGGTGATATTGAGAATGATACTTGATGATTTAGTCAATAATATTATCAAATATACTCGATGGAGTAAGAAGATAATATGGAGAATCATACTTGGTGGTTTTGTAGCTGACTTTGTGGAATAGGGTCTTGCGATAACCTTTACGTGGGATGATGAATAATGTGGATTATGGGTGATTTGTTTGGTCAACTTGGTATCATTGTCTATAGGAATAGCTGTAGTCAATGAATTAATGAAATCTCAGATTTATAGAATATTTCTTGAAAGATGCTCAGGGATGAGATTATGGATTATTTTGGGTGGATCAAATAGCTCAGCAAAGTAATCGATGTATGGGTAATGGGTAATCGATAATGAGACTTGTATTTTGGGGAGATTGTTTCATATACAAGGGTGATAGTAGCTTGATATGATTTTGGAGGCGTGAGGGCCCACGATATAGGCTTTACTTGTTGGAGTACTAAGTTGGACCGGATTATAAAGTTATGGTAATAGAAGGATTATTGGAGAATGCACAATTGATTATAAGGATTGGGATCGAACCCGGGGATTTGTATTTTATAAAATAAACTATTGGTGGAATAGAATAGTTCGATAGAAATGCTTAGAATCGCAATCGGTCAGTAGTCACCTATGGGTGGGAAATTTTCATTTATCTCCTGAAACCTTGTGTTGAAAGTTATAGGCAAGGAGTATTGCCGTTGGTTTACAAAATAAAAATAAAATGAAAAATGGTTTGGACTTGGGCGGAATGGTTTGTTTAGCGGGTGCGGATGGAGCGCTAGTCTTCATTGTGCAAGTACCGTCCCAAGTCAGTTAAGGACCGACGCTTATGAATGTCTCCATTCTAAGCATAACCATACAACCACATGTCATAGTGGGCACGACCTGGCTAAATAATTTGTAGAAACCTAACTTAGACTCACCAAACGGTGGAATGTGAGCGCCGGATAGAGGCAATGTTGTTTTTCTCACATGGCGCAAGAGGGGGCTTCTGTACTGGGTGGATATAACCCTAACAGCGGTGAAACCTCAGCGGGTGGGTCAGGTTAGGCGTATGCATTGTAAAGGCCTTGTCATGATATCCCTGCCGGCACACCCAAGGAAGTGTGCTAATTGCATGGCATCAAGGGAATATCATGTCTTGTGGGTAAAACTGTACACCTCTGCAGAGTTAAAACTATTCGAATAGCCGTGCCTACGGTTAAAGGCAAAGCTTGTTGAATGCTTTCATACTGGTAGACTTTGATTTTTGGTTTCAAACTAAACAATGGTTTGTTTTGGGATCCGGGAGCGGTTAGAACTCTCGGGTGTGCTTCTGGCGGCGAAAGCCAAGTAGGTGGATTGAACCTGTTTTTGTGAACCGTGGCAGATAGAGCCATGTGGATGGATTGAATAATGATCTTTTTGAGATGTGGCGGATAGAGCCTGTATATTAGTGAATGGTGGTTAAAACCTGCACTGAAATATTACATAATTCAATTATTAAAAGAATTGCTCAAATATGCCTTGTGAAACTTATTAACAAGTATGATTTGATGAAAGTTGGCTTTATGCAAAAGAACCGTATTAAGCTTCCTTTGGAAAGCCCACATATGCATTTTTCCCCAGACTTGCTGAGTACTTTATGTACTCACGTACTACATTCTCAATCTATCTCAGAAGTGAAAGACGCTGTCAAAGGAATTCCAACGACTAGGGCGCGCTCCCCAATCGATTGCCTGTGGGCATTTGGATGGGTCGCTTTGGTGTTTTCGTCTTCCACTGCGGTTGTTCATGTTGTTCTGCCTGTTCAGGCCGTAATGGTAAACCTTGACCTTAAGGTCTTTGCTTTTACTTGGTGTTATTCTTATTTAGTTATATGTATTCGTGATATGGTTGTTGATTCATCACTGTTTGACTGTGTGTACTAGCTACTGATCTGGGACTAGTACAGAAATACACAGAGGATTCTGGATAGCCGATCCGGGGGCCTACAGAGAGTGAGTGAGATAGAAGAAGAAGATTCTACCGGGCTTACCATGTGCTTGGGCTCTACGCTATGCTCACCATTCGCTCAGGCCACACCGTCGGACTAGGCACACACTTGTCATTGCCCCACCCAATGTGCTGGCCTCGCTTGGGTTGTACTGCCACGTATGCCCTTTCCCCTCGTTTGCTGCTAGCTTGGCTCGGACATAGAGAGAGAGAGGACAAGTAAAATGGTCGCATGTGAGTGACGCATTGAATGGATAAGGTTGACACGGGGCTAGATGGATAAGATATTATGTGGTTGAGGATTGAATCAAACTAATGTAAATCATGCCATGCTGTTGAGTTTAGTTGGACGGCAGAGATGCATTCCATTACGATAGAATCCAACAAGATAACATTTTCTCACTTTAATATGAGAAAATTAAACCCAAAAACCTAGACCCACGAGAAAAGCCCAGCACAGTAGGCCAACGCCCCAACACACGCTCCCGTACTCTAGATATTCTTTCGGAAACTAGAGTTCTTACTCCTAGTGAGGAAATTAAACTGAATGAGAATAGAGTGGAGATATAAAGGATTTGGACTATGGAAAAAATTAAAGCTAAGCAGAGGTCTAGGAAAAAAGAGATTAAAGACAGCGACAGAAACACTAGATATTTTCATGTTGTTGCTAGTCAACGAAGAAGGAAGAATTTTATTACTGTTCTTGATGGGCTTGAGGGGCCTGTTCATGACACTAGTAATATGATTAAGATTGCCGGAGAGTATTATAAAGTTTTATTTGGTTATGAAACTAAGCCTAATATCAACATAAGAGATAATTTTTTTAGTGAGGATGACAAAATTACTGAATTGGAGAATAAATCTTTAGAAGCTCCTTTTACTGAAGATGAAGTCAAGAAAGCAGTTTTTGAGTCTTATTCTGATGGTGCTCCTGGTCCGAATGGTCTTCCTTTTATTTTCTATCAAAAATTCTGGGATTTAATTAAAGAGGATCTTATGGACCTGTTTAGAGATTTTGAAAAAGGGGAGCTTGATTTGTTTAGGCTTAATTTCGCCATGATCTCTCTGATTCCTAAAGAAAATAATGCTAGAAATATAAAACAATTTAGACCGATCAGCTTGTTAAATTGTAGTTACAAAATTATTACTAAAGTCTTGACCAATCGTTTTGGTCCCATTTGTGATAGGATAATTTCAAATAATCAAACTGCTTTTATAAAGAATAGATTTATTATAGAAAGTGTGGTGACTGCTCATGAGATAATTCACAAAATTCACCGAGAAAAAAGCAAAGGTCTTGTACTCAAGTTAGACTTTGAAAAAGCTTATGATAAGGTTAACTGGAATTTCTTAATAGATATTCTTTCCAAAAGAGGTTTTGGTAGTAAGTGGCAAACTTGGATTCACTCAATTTTGTATAAAGGCTCTGTGGGAGTCAAAATCAATAATGTAGAAAGTAGTTTCTTTCAAACGGGTAAAGGATTGAGACAAGGCGATCCTTTATCCCCACTTTTGTTTAATTTAGTAGCGGATGTTTTTGCTAGAATTCTTCATAAAGCTGCTACGCATGGTTTAATCAAAGGCTTATGTTCTGATTTTTGCCCCGGAGGTGTTGTTAGCTTACAATACACTGATGAAACTTTGCTTTTTGTTGAAAGCAATGAGATGGTTGTTATACACCTTAAATGGTTTCTTACTATTTTTGAACAGATGTCTGGTAAGCGGATTAATTTCCACAAAAGTGAATTGATTCCTGTTTGTTGTGATAAGAATGATGTTGATAAGTATGGAAAAATTCTCTGTTGTAAAGTAGGATCTTTTCCTATAAATTACCTTGGTATACCCCTTCATTATGATAAAATCAAAAGGGAAGATTTCCAACCCCTTGTTGACAAAATGATGAAGAGAATTGCGGGGTGGAGAGGCAAACTCCTCTCTTTTAGTGGGCGTCTAACTTTGATTAAATCCTTCTTAGCTAGTATTCCTTTGTACCTCCTCTTGAAAGAGAACAACCCACTGACCGAAGATTGCTGAGAATCTTTGCAAAACGAGCAAAGCACTCATCAAGGCTCTCACCAGCGTGCTGCTCAAACTTGTTGTAGTCACGCTTAAATTGATCCTGTCTCACGGACTTGATCTGAGTGGTGCCCTCATGGTAAGCATTGAGGGTCACCCAGATCTCGTGAGCCGATCGTAGGTGAGAGACGCGATCATACTCACTGCGGCTAAGTCCCTGTATGAGGAGGTTCTTGGTCTTAGCGTTTGCCTCAACGTCAGCCATGTTTGCGGCGTTGACGTTCTCATCGGCCGGAACCTCATACGGGTGCTTCAACTTCTGCCATAAAGAAAAGCCCTGGGCAGTGATGTATGTCTCCATCCGAACCTTCTAGAATGGATAATCAACTCCAGCAAAAATTGGAGGCTTAGTTGAGTACTTGTCCGTCGCCATGGCTCTTGAGACCGGTCAAGATCTATGAAAGAGCAAAACCGGCTCTGATACCAATTGAAAGACCAAGATGGCGATCAGAGGGGGGGTGAATGATCCCAAATAAAATTATCCCCTACTCAACGTACTCCAAACAATCCCGCAAAGAAACTCGGTGCTCCTCAAAATTGCAAAGCCCGCAAAATCGGGAACAACTAGACAACTATGTGTATCCCTAGCTTACATGGATGAGAACCATGAATCATGTGAGGGATTTTTAAATAATAATCCTGGTTGTCAAGTGTCCAAAGCAAAGAGGGATCAATTCAAATACTTTTTTTCAAAGAGATCAAGCCAAAACACAAAAGCCTCTTTTAGAAAAGCAAAAACAGATTTTTTAGGAATTGTCCTCACTTAGAGCAGATGGCTGGTGGACTCATGTTGCTCAAAAATTTTTAGGAAATTTTCACCCTATGAGCATATGAGTCATGAAGCACTCCACCAAAAATCACCACAAAAATCCTTCTACAAAAATCAGGAAAAATCAAGAACTTCAAACAGTCAGGATCTTCAATCAGGAAATTTGGGGCTCGGTTTTCACCTCACAGCTCCCAAACGGTGCACCCAGTGGACTCCAAAATTTTTCCACAGATGTATATATGAGTCAAGCACCTTCTCCAATAAGAATAAATTAAAAAGTATTTTTCTAGATTTTTCTAAAAATCGAAGACTGACTGCTGCGCGAAGAACAAGTTCAGGACAGATTTGCAGTCGTGATAGAAACTTGATCTCTAGTCTATCCTAGGGTGCAAAAAAGATGTAAAACCAAATGAGCACCCTCAATACATCCTTGATAAACAGCATTTAGAAGGAGAGGAGCAAATCCAAATTACGAGAAAGTAAATTGCGAGAATTTACATGCGGAAAAGTAAATGCTGAATTTAAATTACGTAAAGTAAAAACATAATGTAAATGCGGAATTTAAATTCACAAGAATGTAAAGAAAATCTTTGTATTTTCTAGTTGGAAGGTTTACAAAGCCTCACTTCATGTGGGCAAAGCTCAAAGGAGCAACTCAAACCTTCAAGTGAGGGAGGACACCCCTCCCCCTCTATTTATACTACTCTAGGGCCACCTACCACCCTTGGATGAGTCCCAAACCCTAGGGCACTCCACCAAGGGCTAGGATTAACCCTCTCATTTCACCCCACACATGGGCTTTACATGGGCCACATTGGCCATACATGGGTTTTAAACACAACCCGATCAACCCGATGCAACGGGCCTTCATCCGCCGGACTTGACCGCTCAGTTTCCTCCTCTTCGAGCCTCCAACCCGAACCGGAAACCTTGAGCCACCTCAAGTCCATTTCCATGACATCCAAGTGATCCTGGTTTGAGCCCAACCATCTCATTGGCATCCTCGACCGCTCCGGACCTCGGTTCTCCCAACCTAGTCCCGGTACTCACCAACGACCATAGCTGCCTCAGGAACCTGTACCACAAGGAACAAACCATTTTGCACATACCACAATGCACATACCTTTTTCTTCCTGCATGTTAGTCCACAATTATCATTAATTCAAACATGCAATACCGAGTCAAATCAAACTCAAACCTGAGCACACCGTGCTCAAATAAAGTCAAATACTCATCACAAATATGGATGGACCTCCACATGGTCCTTCACCTCTCTTTTTTTAAATTCCCTAAATGGGATTTAGACATTATTAACTCTCACATGGCAAACTGCTTATGGAATGATTATGAAGGTCACAACAAGCTTCACTTAGCAAATTGGCAGTTAGTTTGCATGAGGAAAAATTATGGTGGTCTTGGAATCCCTAACATTAAGGATCTTAACTTGTGTCTCTTAGCTTCCTGGATTAAAAGGCTCTATTCAAAGGATAATAGACTGTGGAAAAACTTGGTGAAGTTCAAGTATAAGACTGAGAACCCTAATATTTTCTCTGTGACTCGGACCACAATTCAGTTTTCTGGAAAGGGATTTTGTGGGCTATGAAAGCTACTAAGTTTGGTTATAGATGGAAAGTAGGGAACGGGAATAAAATTCGGTTCTGGGAAGATATTTGGTTTGGATCTTCTTGCTTAGCTATTTAGTTTTGGGATCTATATGTGGTGGTTAACGAGAAAGGGGCTACGATCTCTGATATTTGGGATGGTTATAACGTTAAATACACTTTTAGAAGAACGTTCTCTGAGGAAATGATGGTTAGATGGTTTACTTTGGTTGAAGTGGCTAATAGTATTAAGTTCACTGAGGACGATGATGCTTTAATTTGGTAGTATAACAGCAATGGTGTTTACTCTGTTAAATCCTTATATGCGATAATTAATTTCAGGGGAGTTATGCCTATTTACATTCCGGCTGTGTGGCAATTGATTGTTCCTCCCAAGATTCAATTTTTCCTTTGGCTTCTTTCTGAAAAGATGTGACAATTGCATAGAGGGGGGGTGAATAGGCTAATTAAAATTTTAGACAATTTAAAGCAGCGGAAAAAGGACGGATATTCCGATCTAGTATCGGAACTTCCGATATCTTCGGAACTTCCGTAATAAATTCGGAATATCCGATTAACTTTGAACAAGTGGATTCAAGATTAGTACAAGCAATTTAAACTACTTGCTCTCAGCAACTAATATGAGAATCAAAGTAAATCCACGGAACTAATGAGACAATAAGTGACAAGAGAGAACACAACAATTTGTTTCCCGGAGTTCGGATCCTTGAGGGGATCGTACGTCTCCGTTAAGGAGGCTCCCAAGGAGCCGGGTCTCTTCCAACCCTTTCCTCACAAACCTCGATCACACTTGAGGCTTGATTCCACTATTGGATCCTTTCCTTTCGGAGGCGGAGCCGGCCTTCACAAACTTCTCACGGCGTCCCACAATCGTCGGGGGCTCGTGAGCGACGCCTAGCCGTCTAGGAGTCCTTCAACCTCCAAGAGTAATGAATGCACTTGATTCTTGATCTTGGAGTGGTTCTCTATTTGCTCAAGATGAATGACAACTTAGCTCTTTAACTCACAACCACACTTGACAAATCCTCACTCACTAAATGATCCCTAAGATCAAGGAGGAGGATGGCTCAAGATTGCTCTAGTGAATGCTCAAGAAGCTCAAGTGCTCAGCCCAAGCAAGTGTGTAACCAACAAAAGGAGAGGGAGAGGGGTATTTATAGTTTTGGTTCAAAACTAGCCGTTACCCTCGCACTCAGCTGCACATCGGAATATCCGAACCAAACTTCGGAACTTCCGAAGAGTGCAAACTACCAGAACTTGACAAGCTTCCAACGGTCGAAAACTACATGCATCGGAATGTCCGATATCAGCTTCGGAATATCCGATGACACCCAGAGAGGGAGCCCAACTAAACAAGCTAAGTCCACATCGGAATGTCCGATATAAAATATCGGAACATCCGAAACAAACATAGAGTTCCCAAACTGGAAAACAACCACTTCGGAACTTCCGAAGATGCAACTTCGGACAGTCCGAACTAGACAGAGAGCACCTTTTCACAAGACAGCACACATCGGACCTTCCGATACCCAAGATCGGAACATCTGAAGCTAACAGAGAGCTCCCAATCTAAGACTCAACAGGTATCGGAACATCCGAAACAATACATCGGAATGTCCGACCCTAACAGAGCACAATGGACTAAAGCACAACTACACTTCGGAACTTCTGAACCATCGGAATGTCCGATACAATTTCGGAACATCCGACCTGAACTTAAAACAAACCTCAATCCGAAGCGAGAGACGATACTACTAACTCTTGAGAGACTAGACAATATTCATCTTGAGCAAGAAGACCATCTCTAAATCAATTTCAATGCACCCCTCTTAATAGTACGGCATTCCTATGACTCAACAGATTAAAAATTACACGCACAAATACCGTTTTTCTTACTCAACTCAAATTGGGGATGCCTGAAGGACATAGATAATCTTTTCTTGAAACTTTTACCTGTTCATGAACTAGTTGAACACATTAGACTCTTTAATCGTTTTTCATTAATCATCCAAAACAAATTTAGGGGGCCTAGATGCACTTTCAATCTCCCCCTTTTTGGTGATTGATGACAACACGATTAAGGACAAATTTATAAAGCATATGAGAGTATGGATATAGAACGAGCTCCCCCTCGATATGTGCATTGAGAATAGATCTTGAGGACAAATGCACATTTTGAGAGAGAGGAATATGAGAGAGCTCCTCCTATATCCTTGCAAAGGAGATTAACACATGATTGACAGGATAAGCAGTATGAGTAATTAAGCAATTAACAACCAATCAAGTCAACAAAAAATCTCCATGCAACAACGATAAAGAGTTTAAAACGATAACATTCAACAACGAAGTTTTTTTAAAACCAACAAACACATAAACTAAGTTCAACCAAGTTCACCGGACTCAACGACTTGAACCAAGGATAGATAAAATAAATTACTGCATCTCTCCCCCTTTGGCATCAAGCACCACAAAGGATAGGGGAGGGAGAGACAGAGGGACTAATCAGACTCCTCTGACGCAGGCTCATCTGACCCAGATTCCTCGTCGTCATCCTCAGACTCTGACACATCAGGTGCTGGAACAAAGGGGTCCTCGATCTCTTCCTCACTTTCCTCGTCCTCTGAACACTCCAGATTGAGATGCCTTTGGATGTCCTTGAGTCGCTTGGTATTCTTCTTTTGCTTTTCTGTATTGCTCTTGCAAAGAACAAATATTGACTTCAAAGCCCGCAGAATAGGTGAGGAGGATCCACTAGGAGCAGAAGCTGAAGGTGTAGCAGCAGAAGTGGTGGTCCTCCTGGTGGAAGCCCTGGTGGCTCGCTGAGATGGGGCCTTAATTGCCCTAACTTGAAGACCCACGTGCTTTCCATCACATTCAAACTGCTGCCCGGTCACTTGTTCAATCAAATATATGATGAACGGAGCATATCCACAGCTCCTCCTGGGCTCCTGACTGGTGAGTCTGATCTCATTCCAGATGAAATCAAAGACGTCAAAAGGCCTCTGACCATCCCTCATCCTGCTCAGAAGGTTCCTAGAGTAAGAGAGAATATGGGAGGCATCACCTTCTTTTGGAGCGAGAGTCTTTCTGAAGAGTCTGTTCAGGATAGCAAAGAAAGGCTTCATCCCCTTGGTGTCACCTTGCTCGAACTCTGCATCCTTCTCATACAAGAAATTCAAGTTTGTTGCAACAAGAGAGGTCTCATTGTGGATCTGATCTCTGTCCCTGGAGTCTGCCTCTGTGAATTCAAGTAACCTGGCAAACTGTGCATAAGTGGCCTCATACCATGTGCCTTACGTCATCCAGTGGAGAGTGGAGACTCGATCCCTGGAGACATACATCGTGGAATAGAACTGAGCTATAATTTCCACATTCCAATCATGCTGAAATGCCATGATTCTTTTGGTGCCAGTCCTTTCACAAGCTGCAATGACTTCATTGAATATGGCATCATCCACTGCTGCCATATACTCCCAGTCAATCCACTGCATTGATATGATAGGATTCTTTCTCAGAAAAATGACTGAAGCATAGAAATCTTGCTGAAAGAAGGTCCAGAAACGAGAATCAGTGGAGAACCTGTCGATCCGTTTTGGATTTTCTTCACGAGCTTTTCTTACTTGTGCTGCCTTTCCTTTGTAGTTCACTGGTTTCCTTTGCAATCTCGGGTTTCTCTCAGGCGGTCTCAGTCTTGGCATGTCTCTAGCTTGAGATCCTGAAGCACCTGCAATTCCTTTTCCTTTCCTTGAAGGCAGAGTTGCTCCACGAGGTACATTCAATGTCTGAGCAGCCTGTGCAGCAGGTTCATTGATTGAAATGCCAGGTTGAGGTCCTCGAACCGCAGCTCGGTTTGTTCTCGCTCCTGTCGGTGTCTTTCTTTTGCGAGAGAACGTGACCTTAGCCGAGCCCTGAGGAGGTTGGTCACCTTGACCGGGATCCATTTGAAGGAGCTGACAAGGAAGATCTCGATAAGGCGAAAGAAACTAGGGACAATACGGGTTTTAGTGCTGTACTGTCATCATCGGAAGTTCCGATTTCAGATCGGAAGTTCCGAATTTACTTCGGAAGTTCCGACACAAGATATCGGAAGTTCTGAAAATCTCGGTACAACCCTAAGACAAGCATTTCGACAAGATCAATCGATGGAAATGAATAAAACTTGAGATATAGACACAAGAGGACTAGAACAACAAGTCTACCCAAAAGATTTGATCAACGGATCCAAGGAACGAGGAATGACAAAAGGAGATTCTAGGGTTTACCTTGGAATAGAAAAACAAACTTATGAAAAGGTGAAGATCTTCCAATCCGAGGTGCACCCTTCCTTGAGGTAGATCGGAGTTTCCGAATGGTTGAAGACTCCGAAGACGACAAGAGGAGACAAGGTGCAGAGGCGTACGGAGGCGAGGGAATAAAGAAATGAGTGGAGGGGCCAACCGAACCGTCCTTTTCATGCGTTTACACACACTTCGGAAGTTCCGAACAGAGGTTCGGAAGTTCCGAACGGTCTGATTTCCCAGAAAGTCGGAAGGTCCGATATAAAACATCGGAAGTTCTGAAGAGATCAAGTTTCCAACGAAACAGAATCTGAGTAGAATTCGGATATTCCGATTCAAATATCGGATGTTCCGAAGAGTTTAAAAACACAGAATTCGGATATTCCGATGATTGAGTCGGATGTTCCGATGCGTTTATTTTTCCAGCTGATAAGGTGTCGGGACCCCGAATTTGCAAATCCGGACCCTCTGTGTATTCAGCACTAGTCCAGGAACGCGCTAGTGCACACAGTCTTAACATCGGTAAATATCACAATCATACCATTCGATATTATCAAAGTACTTTATTTAAATAACCAAACTGGTTACTCGACCTTATGGCCAAGTTACAAATATATGCCTCGCAAGGCGAAACTTAAAAGAGAAATAATAGCAGCGGAAAATCAAATAGCTTCGTGGCGCCATCCAGTATACCACAGGCAACTGACTGGGCTCGCATCCCTAAGTAGACGGATCCTCTTGGAGTTCCTCCTCCAAAGCTGGCGTAGTCTCCTCTTCAACTGGTGTTGTGTTGAGGCAAGGGTGAGTACTTGGTACTCAGCAAGTCATGCACAGAATGCAAGCTAATATACTATATGCATGGCTTGGTACAAAGGAATAGCTCAAGGTATATTTTGCAGTAAACAGCTTTTGACAAGTAATATAAGTAGATTCAAAAGCAGTAGAAATAAGTAAAGCATAAATAACTTTTCAAGAAGTTTAATAAACATTTTCCCCATCCTAAACCATATTTCCATCATCTTCATTATTAAACCAACCCAACCTTTCAAACCAAAGTTATTTTTGAGAAAATCTAACCCTTGACTGTAATTCGGCGATGTCCAATACCGCGGACACGGCTATTCGAATAGATTCTAAACTCTGCAGAGGTTATGCACTTTACCCACAAGATACAGTCAAACACCACAAAGGCGAGTTCAGTAACAAAGTCTTTGAAACCTCTAACAATACAAGTGGTCCTCCGGTTATTGCGCACTAACCCTTCCCTTCGCTAAGGCGAAGTCTAGGCCAATCAACCGTTAGATGGGTACCTGGCCTCGGCCGATGCGCTCCCCGCACAACTTACACAAAGGGTGTAGTTGACCTCCTGAGGTCCCACAGTGCGTTATTAGCAACTTAGTCAACTAGGTCCGTCCCATTCTGAGACATGTGGTTGCACGTTAGACCCAGTTCAAAGGCTTGCAAGGTTAAGTCCTTAGGGTGACCAGGGCAAGACTACCCGAAAAACCAAATCAACACTCCCAATGCCACAACCGGCCCACTGAATACTCTTGCCACATGCCCTGGCCGAAAATCGCGTTTATCAAACCCAGTTGATTACCATGCACCACGTGCCATCAACATCACATGATACTTTTCCAAAACAGGTTCAATATATCATTAAGTCAATATTAACATTTGATTATCCAAAATCATGTTATGAGCACGTAGTGAGTCTAAGCGATACTACAACGGTCTAAACCCATGTTGGCAATTTAATAATGTCCAACTAATAAACCACAACTAGGGTGACAAGGGTCGTGGCACATACTTAAGTAATCAAGGTGTCATCTGACAAATTGGTATTTATCTAACCCCATGTTTAAACAAAGTATTTTTCTAATTGAACTAGCATGCAATAGTTTAAATCAAAATAGATTTTCGAAATAGGATCAACATGGTCAAAGCACAACTTGCCTTCAAAAAGTACTTGCTCTTGGTCTTGAGTTGGATCCTGAGTCAATACTTCTCCTTGAATCCTTCCGCACTTCAACGTCTACTCGTAAAGCGTGCAAATAGCAAATACACAAATAAACAATAGGCAAAAAGTGTCCAAACACCCAAATAAAATCCATAAACAGAGAGAACATAATTTTATGGATTTTTAGAAACTGAAATCGTCAAATTTGGAGTTAAGACGCAAAAGTTATGATTATTTAAAGTTTAAATAATCATTTAAATAATTTTGCAGAGAAAAACTTTAGTCCAAAAATTAAATAAAATTTATATTTAGGTAGATCTCAATTTTATACAAATTTAGAAATTTGAATCACTCAAATCGGAGTTGAAACGCATAAAAGTTATAAGCGTTTGAAGTTTGAATCTAAATTTGAATCAATATTTCGAATTAATAAATCATTTTCTTTTGGAAATTAATTATTGCGTCGGCATGGACACGTGGCAGCCTTCGATTGGTTGGTGGCGTCGGCCGGTCCATGGACTCGGTCCATGCTCGGCTCGGAGTCTACCGTGGACTCGGTCCCACGGCTCCACGTGAGACCGACAAGTGGGACCACTCGGGTAGCGTCATCGGCGACGTCGGCGAGGCTCACCACGGTGGCGACATGTGGGACCTTTGTGACGTCATGGGTGACGTCGGCGCTTGGCTGGATTAGCCAGCGACATGCGGGTCCTTCGACACGCGCGGGCCTCGCGTGTCGGCGTCACCTGCACGCGCGTGGGCCAGCGGCCGCGTCGGTCCAACTTCCCGACACGCGGCGCAATCTTGACCGTTGATTTGAAATTCGACGGCCGCGATTAGATCCAGGGTTCACGCGTTGAATCTACTCGATGATCGTGGGCCGTTCGATCTAGATCGGACGGTCCAGATCTAATCCTATAATAATCACTACTACGGCACGTGGCGATTGTGAACCGCTGGATCTTGATCCAACGGTCCCGTATCTACTCGGGTTTGGAACACGTGAACTCACCTCAACCGCACGATCAAGATCGGACGGTCCACAGAGCTCGCGAGGGCGATGGCGACGCGGCGGAGCTGCAGCCACCGGAGACGGAGACGACGACAAGTCCGACGGCGCTCCGGGGTCGTTCCGGCGAAGTGGGTGGTCTCTTCGGGTGCGCCTGGCTTCGGGGGTTCCGGTTTTGGGCTCCTTCTCGGCGGAAGACGACGGACGGCGGCGAGACGAGGCAAAAACCGCGGCGGAGTGGCGCTCAACTACGGCGAGCTCGCACGCGAACAAGCGGCGGCTCAGGCGAGATGGCTCGGGGGAACGGGTGCGCAAGGATGAGGGCAACCTCGGGGCGTGACCAGGGCTTTAAATAGCCTCGGCGTTCGTGCCCGAGACGGAAACCTAATTCTACACGGCGGCGGAGTCCGGCTCGGTCTCGGCGGAGACGACGACGCACAGCCGTCCACGTGGCACGATCAACGGCCACGATCGCACGGGCGCGATCGGATCCGGGCCGGATACGGCTCGAACCGGTACGGGCGGATCTCAGCCGTTGGATCTTGATCCAACGGTTGGGATCGATTAGGGTTTGATTTGGTTTGATCGAGTCACGTGGCTCGGTCGGACTCGAGTCCGACTCGGGTTCCGACTTCGATCGGATGAAACGATACTCGACCCGAGTTGAATTTCCAGCGATTTAATATTTAAAATAATTCCCAGTAATTCATTTAATTCATTAAAAATAGCAAATGACTCAGAAAAATTCCAGAAAAATTCTGGAAAATATTTTGGATCATTTTGGACTCAAATAAAATATTTCCAACAAAATTTTATTTGCAAAAATTAAATTCTTTAATTATTTCAAAATGGAATAAATTCAAATAAATTCCAAACAAATCCAAATAAATTCCAGAAAATTCCAAAAATTCACCAAAGTGCCAAATCACACATGAATTTAAGAAAAGCAAAATTTTGGGGTGTTACAAACCTCCCCCCCTTAATAGAATCTCGTCCCCGAGATTCAGGGTTTACTAAAGGAATAGGTTTGGAAACTCTTTCTTCAAATCCTCTTCGCGCTCCCAAGTCGCTTCGCTTTCTTCATGGTTGCTCCACTGAACTCTACAGAAACGGGTTGACTTATTTCTGGTCTCTCGATCCATTGTGTCTAGAATCCTCACGGGATGCTCCTTATAAGTCAAATCCTCTTGCAACTCAATTGACTCTAGCGGTGTCTGTTCCTCAGGAACTCGGAGACACTTCTTTAACTGGGACACATGGAATACATCATGCACTCCTGCCAATGACTGTGGCAACTCCAGCTGATAAGCAACTTCGCCTCTGCGACTCAAAATCTTAAATGGTCCAACATAACGGGGTGCGAGTTTCCCTTTGGCATGGAACCTCTTAACTCCCCTGAGAGGCGTAACTCTAAGGTAAACAAAGTCTTCCGGTTCAAAACTCAAATCCCTGCGACGATTGTCAGCATAACTCTTCTGTCGAGATTGGGCTATCTTCAACCTTTCCCTAATCATGGTGATCTGCTCTTGACCTCTTGAAGAATATCAGGCCCAAAGACACGGCGCCACGGTCTCATTCCAATTCAATGGCGTCCGACAGGGTCAACCATCTGAGGCCTCAAAAGGTGACATCTGTAAACTAGCCTGATAACTATTGTTGTAGCTGAACTCGGCATACGGTAAACTCTTATCCCAAGAAGTAGCATAAGCTAATGCACAAGCTCTTAACATATCCTCCAGAATCTGATTGACTCTTTCGGTCTGTCCGTCCGTCTGTGGATGATAAGCTGTACTGAAGTTCAAACGGGTTCCCATGGCTTCATGCAACTTATTCCAGAACCTTGAGGTAAATTGGGTACCTCTGTCCGATACAATCCTCTTTGGCACTCCGTGCAAATAGACAATCCTGATCATGTACAATTCTGCTAATTTATCTCCCGAGTAAGTGGTCTTCACGGGGATAAAATGGGCTACTTTAGTCAAGCGGTCCACTATAACCCATATGGAGTCATAACCTCCTTGAGTCTTTGGCAAGCCGGTAATGAAATCCATTCCAATTTCCTCCCACTTCCACTCAGGTATTTTCAGCGGTTGTAGCAATCATGCTGGTCTCTGATGCATAGCCTTGACTCTCTGGCATACGTCGCACAATGCAACATGCTCGGTAACTTCACGTTTCATACTCGGCCACCAGAATCTCTCCTTCAGATCCTGATACATCTTGGCGCTTCCAGGATGAATTGAGTACTTAGAGTCATGGGCTTCTTCCAGAATCAGTTGCTTTAACTCCTTTTTGTTAGGCACACAAATGCGATCCTTCATCCACAACGTGCCTTGCTCATCCAACTTGAAGTCCTCTGCCTTGCCTTCCTCCTTGATGGACTTAATCCTGCGGATCTTGTCATCATCCTTCTGTCCTTCTCGGATCTGATCCTCTAGGGTAGGCTTTACTTCTAATGCGGCCAAGAATCCGCTAGGTACTACCTCAATCTTCATTTTCTGAAAATCCTCACATAACTCATCCTGACTTGTGGCTAGCAACGTACTCACAGTATGGCTTTTCCGACTCAGAGCATCGGCTACTACGTTGGCCTTCCCGGGATGGTAATGGATTCCAACATTATAGTCTTTGATCAACTCTAACCATCTCCTCTCGCCTCATATTCAGATCCGATCGGGTGAATATGTATTTAAGGCTCTTATGATCCGTATACACTTCACATCTGTTTCCAATCGAGATAGTGACGCCATATCTTCAAAGCATGCACTACGGCGGCTAACTCTAGGTCATGTGTCGGATAATTTTCCTCATGCGGCCTCAAGCGCCTTGATGCATAGCGGCGACCTTTCCGTTCTGCATCGGCACACATCCAAGTCCTTGGCGCGATGCGTCGTCACAATAAATATCGAAGCTTTGAGCAATATCCGGTAGAACTAACACCGGTCTTGGCGTCAATCGCTTCTTGACTCCTGAAATCCTTTCTCACATTAGCGACCATGCAAACTTCTTTTCCTTCTTCAGCGATTGCGTAAGAGGTTTCGCAATTGTCGAGAAGCCTTCGATGAATCGGCGGTAGTATCCTGCCATTCCAAGGAAACTCGAATCTGGGTCACTTCTTGGTGCTCCCAATGTAACACAGCTTCTACTTTGCTTGGATCTCGGCGACTCCTTCATGCGGTCATTACATGTCCAAGAAACTCCACCTTGTCCTTCCAAAAATCACACTTGCTGAACTTGGCGAAAAGTTGCTTTGTTCCTCGGCTTTTCCAAAACTCGCCTTAAGTGTTCGGCATGTTCATCCTCTGTCTTGGAGTAGATTAGGATATCGTCTATGAACACGACGACAAACTTGTCCAAATATTCCATGAACACCTTATTCATCATATTCATGAAATAAGTGGCGCATTAAATCGACCCAAAGGACATAATCAGAACTCGTAATGTCCATATCTTGACGAGAATGCGATCTTGAATATCTTACGATCGGATCTTCAATCGATGGTATCCGATCTCGAGATCAATCTTGGAGAAAACTCGGCTCCTCTCAACTGATCAAACAAATCATCAATCCTGGGTAGCGGATACTTATTCTTCACGGTGACTTCGTTGAGTGCACGGTAGTCAATGCACATCCTGAAACTCCGTCCTTCTTCTTGACAAACAAAGCGGTGCTCCCCACGGCGACGAACTCGGTCGATAAATCCTTTCTCCATTAACTCTTCTATTGTTTCTTCATCTCTACCAACTCCTCGGTGGACATCCGATAGGGTCTCTTTGCTATCGGTCTTTGTGCAGTACAAGCTCTATTACAAACTCTATGTCCCTGTCAGCGGCATACCAGGTAGATCTTTGGGAAAAACATCGGGTACTCATTCACTCTTTGGAACATCCTCTATGCTGATTGCCTTGGTACTGTTAACCATCAACTGTCCATCTCTAAGCTGCGGTGGCTTGAAATTCCACTTTCTTCCCACACGGGCTCTCAATCGAGATAGTCCTTCGTCCACAATCCAATACGGCCTTGTGTTTGGATAACCAATCCATTCCCAATATGACGTCTAAGGTGCAGGTTTCCAAAATAATAAGGTTTGCTAGGAACTCTATTCCATCTATTAGTATTCTCACCGGAACATCCTACTTTCGTTCGGAGTTCGAACCAGGGGTTTGAACTAAAAGCATGCACTTAAGTCTTGCAATCCTCAAATCATTTCTAGTAGCAAAGCCTTGCGAAACAAGCGAATCTGAAGCTCGAGTCAAACAAAGCTGTTGCAGTCTTGAGTTAACAAGTAACTTACCCAAGACGACGTCCGTAGCATTCTGCAGTGCACGTGGTGACATGGTTGACTCGGCCTCTCACCACGATGCAGGGTGTGGCTCCTGGTCTGGCGTCCTAGCTGGGGTGGTTCCTAGATTGAAGCGGCTGAGTCACTCCTGCTGTCTTCTTTGGACAAGCTGTTGGCAAAGTGTCTGGCTCGTTGCGCTTGTAGCAGCGTCTCACTGTTCCTTCTTTGCCGATCGCCTCGAGTAGTGTTTCTAGTGGGGTGGGGTGCAGTAGTTACGATTGGCAGGTCTTGGTGCTGAGGATGGTGTCCTTGTTGCATCGTGGTTGGAATCGAAGAATTGATTTGGTGCAACTCTCGGCCATTGCGTTCACTGGCGTGATCCTTCTTTGTTGCATCCTGCGCTTCTGTTCTCATCCAGTTCCTTGCGCTTGTCCTCAAGAATAAGCGCCTTATTCACCAATTCTTGGAAATCTGGAAAGGTGTGGGTGATCAATCCTACTTGCAATCTGAGTTAAGTCCCTTCATAAAACGAGGCTGCCTGGATTTATCTGTCGCTACATCCTCAGTGCGTAACGTGCTAGCCGTGTGAACTTGTTCAGGTAGTCGGCCTTTGGGTGATTACCTTGCTTGAGTGCTCTGAACTCCTCCTTCTTAAGGTCCATGATTCCTTCAGGCACGTGATCTTGTCGGAATGCGGTTGTGAACTCTTCCCAAGTGATATCTTGAGGGTTCTCTTGCGTGGCACGAAGTTCTCCCACCATTCGTAATTTGTTCCTTCCAGGTGATGAGAAGCGAGAGTACCTTCTCATTTCCTATGCATTGAGCTATGTGTAGCTTCATCTCGATTGATATTAACCAATCATCGGCCTCCAATGGATTGGCATTCCCAGAGAAAGTGGGTGGGTGAGTTCTCATGAACTCTGATAGTCTTGTATTCTGGCGTGGTCCCTGATTAACTTGATTGGCTGTGGCCTGAGCAGTGACGTGCTGCATTTGTTGCATCATAGCATGCATCAATCTGATGCAGGCAGCAAGAAAAGCTCGAAATTCTGCATATCCGGTGGCGGTCTTTGGTGCTCCCTCATTGGGGTTTTCTGCTGGGCGAGAACCACTCCCATTGCTTCCAAAGTTTCCACGGGTGTTCACCATCTGTCGGTTTGCTCTAGGTTTAGAGATGAGAGGGAAACAAGAATAGACAAGTAATATGGAACTTATGCGGGCAAAAGGGGTAACTTTAGGGTCCAACTTTATTATTAATAACTTGGTATGGCTGCTTACAATGCCTAAGGGCCTTGCAACACATACTGCACACTCAGCAAACAATGAAAATCCAAATCGAACTAACTCTGGAGTCTAACGCCTAAAGGGTGACTCTTTATTCTATGACGCGACTCGGCGAAGGAGTCTCACTATAGAACCTATGCTCACTCATCGAGAAAACCTCCACGGCACTGGTGCGGGTCTTTGTGGCATAGGCGCGAAACGATCGCCATGTCCAGCGACTATGTCCTCCGTGGTAGTCGAAGAAGCAGTGTCCTCATCGAGGTCTGACTCCTCCGGATCTTGCTCGTGTAGCTCGAGTACTGGCTCTGGGTCTGGTCCGTACAAGGTCATCTCCAACTCGTCAATCCTTCGTAGAAGGTGTGCCACATACTCTTGAGCTTCCCGCCATCTGTTCTTCTCTGTCGTGATTTCCTTGCGGGCCTTCTGTAGCTCCTTGCTTGTATTATCTAGTACATCCTCCTGGGCGACGACAAATCGTGCCAACTGTGTAACCATGGCATCCTCATCCTGAATCGCCTTCGGGTCAAGAAGGTTATCGCTGCGCGGATGATAACGGAACACCGTACCCTCCAACTCTCTGGCGTAGATACTGGTAATATGCCGCATTGCTCGTCGTGATACTTCTTGGATACCCATCTGCATTGTAGATCTCCTGGCAGTGCAGTGTATCGAGCGATTGCCTGGGCCCTTTTTCCTAGCAGGTACCTCAATCCTCACGTCACAAGCCTTGATCAATCCCGCTTGTCTGATCACTTCTACTTGGTATTGCGGCTTCTCAAAATCTCCGAGAGTTTGTAGCATATGCCAAAGTTCCGCGGCGTGACCAATTCCCAGATCAACGTAGTTGAACTCTTCCTCCATCTGGCACAAGAGTGCTTTACGTAAGAACTCGGAAATTTTTTTTTAAATTTGTGACAAGGTAAGGGAAAATTTCAGCAAGAGACAAGAAAAGAGAGAAGGGGATAAGTCGAGATGTCATTTCTTATCTTGACAAATTTTTAGCTTTTAGAAAATAGGTTTTATCCTCACTACGACCATTCTAGCTAGGGTTGAGCCTATAGTCAAGTATGGCTCTGATACCACCTCTGTCGGGACCCCGAATTTGCAAATCCGGACCCTCTGTGTATTCAGCACTAGTCCAGGAACGCGCTAGTGCACACAGTCTTAACATCGGTAAATATCACAATCATACCATTCGATATTATCAAAGTACTTTATTTAAATAACCAAACTGGTTACTCGACCTTATGGCCAAGTTACAAATATATGCCTCGCAAGGCGAAACTTAAAAGAGAAATAATAGCAGCGGAAAATCAAATAGCTTCGTGGCGCCATCCAGTATACCACAGGCAACTGACTGGGCTCGCATCCCTAAGTAGACGGATCCTCTTGGAGTTCCTCCTCCAAAGCTGGCGTAGTCTCCTCTTCAACTGGTGTTGTGTTGAGGCAAGGGTGAGTACTTGGTACTCAGCAAGTCATGCACAGAATGCAAGCTAATATACTATATGCATGGCTTGGTACAAAGGAATAGCTCAAGGTATATTTTGCGATGCTTGACTTTTGACAAGTAATATAAGTAGATTCAAAAGCAGTAGAAATAAGTAAAGCATAAATAACTTTTCAAGAAGTTTAATAAACATTTTCCCCATCCTAAACCATATTTCCATCATCTTCATTATTAAACCAACCCAACCTTTCAAACCAAAGTTATTTTTGAGAAAATCTAACCCTTGACTGTAATTCCCGAGCGATGTCCAATACCGCGGACACGACTATTCGAATAGATTCTAAACTCTGCAGAGGTTATGCACTTTACCCACAAGATACAGTCAAACACCACAAAGGCGAGTTCCCGTAACAAAGTCTTTCGGAAACCTCTAACAATACAAGTGGTCCTCCCCGGTTATTGCGCACTAACCCTTCCCTTCGCTAAGGCGAAGTCTAGGCCAATCAACCGTTAGATGGGTACCTGGCCTCACCCTGACGCTCCCCGCACAACTTACACAAAGGGTGTAGTTGACCTCCCGAGGTCCCACAGTGCGTTATTAGCAACTTAGTCAACTAGGTCCGTCCCATTACTGAGACATGTGGTTGCACGTTAGACCCAGTTCAAAGGCTTGCAAGGTTAAGTCCTTAGGGTGACCAGGGCAAGACTACCCGAAAAACCAAATCAACACTCCCAATGCCACAACTGGCCCACCTGAATACTCTTGCCACATGCCCCGGTCGAAAACTGTTTATCAAACCCCAGTTGATTACCATGCACCACGTGCCATCAACATCACATGATACTTTTCCAAAACAGGTTCAATATATCATTAAGTCAATATTAACATTTGATTATCCAAAATCATGTTATGAGCACGTAGCAGGTCTAAGCAGTATACTACAACGGTCTAAACCCATGTTGGCAATTTAATAATGTCCAACTAATAAACCACAACTAGGGTGACAAGGGTCGTGGCACATACTTAAGTAATCAAGGTGTCATACAGCAAATTGGTATTTATCTAACCCCCATGTTTAAACAAAGTATTTTTCTAATTGAACTAGCATGCAATAGTTTAAATCAAAATAGATTTTCGAAATAGGATCAACATGGTCAAAGCACAACTTGCCTTCAAAAAGTACTTGCTCTTGGTCTTGAGTTGGATCCTGAGTCAATACTTCTCCTTCGAATCCTTCCGGCACTTCAACGTCTACTCGTAAAGCGTGCAAATAGCAAATACACAAATAAACAATAGGCAAAAAGTGTCCAAACACCCAAATAAAATCCATAAACAGAGAGAACATAATTTTATGGATTTTTAGAAACTGAAATCGTCAAATTTGGAGTTAAGACGCAAAAGTTATGATTATTTAAAGTTTAAATAATCATTTAAATAATTTTGCAGAGAAAAACTTTAGTCCAAAAATTAAATAAAATTTATATTTAGGTAGATCTCAATTTTATACAAATTTAGAAATTTGAATCACTCAAATCGGAGTTGAAACGCAAAAGTTATAAGCGTTTGAAGTTTGAATCTAAATTTGAATCAATATTTCGAATTAATAAATCATTTTCTTTTTCGGAAATTAATTATTGCGTCAGCATGGACACGTGGCAGCCTCTGATTGGTTGGCTGACGTCAGCCGGTCCATGGACTCGGTCCATGCTCGGCTCGGGTCTACCGTGGACTCGGTCCACAGCTCCACGTGAGACTGACAAGTGGGACCACTCGGGTGACGTCATCGCTGACGTCAGCGGCTCGACCACAGTGGCGACATGTGGGACCTTTGTGACGTCATGGGTGACGTCAGCGCTTGGCTGGATTAGCCACTGACATGCGGGTCCTCTGACACGCGGGCCCCGCGTGTCAGCGTCACACGCACGCGCGCGTGGACGGCGCTGACCGCGTCGGTCCAACTTCCCGACACGCGGCGCAATCTTGACCGTTGATTTGAAATTCGACGGCCGCGATTAGATCCAGGGTTCACGCGTTGAATCTACTCGATGATCGTGGGCCGTTCGATCTAGATCGGACGGTCCAGATCTAATCCTATAATAATCACTACTACGGCACGTGGCGATTGTGAACCGTTGGATCTTGATCCAACGGTCCAGATCTAATCGGGTTTGGAACACGTGAACTCACCTCAACCGCACGATCAAGATCGGACGGTCCACAGAGCTCGCGAGGGCGATGGCGACGCGGCGGAGCTGCAGCCACCGGAGACGGAGACGACGACAAGTCCGACGGCGCTCCGGGGTCGTTCCGGCGAAGTGGGTGGTCTCTTCGGGTGCGCCTGGCTTCGGGGGTTCCGGTTTTGGGCTCCTTCTCGGCGGAAGACGACGGACGGCGGCGAGACGAGGCAAAAACCGCGGCGGAGTGGCGCTCAACTACGGCGAGCTCGCACGGGCAAACGGCGGTGGCTCAGGCGAGATGGCTCAGGGGAACGGGTGCGCAAGGATGAGGGCAACCTCGGGGCGTGACCAGGGCTTTAAATAGCCTCGGCGTTCGTGCCCGAGACGGAAACCTAATTCTACACGGCGGCGGAGTCCGGCTCGGTCTCGGCGGAGACGACGACGCACAGCCGTCCACGTGGCACGATCAACGGCCACGATCGCACGGGCGCGATCGGATCCGGGCCGGATACGGCTCGAATCAGACGGGCGGATCTCACCGTTGGATCTTGATCCAACGGTTGGGATCGATTAGGGTTTTAATTTGGTTTGATCGAGTCACGTGGCTCGGTCGGACTCGAGTCCGACTTCGGGTTCGACTTCGATCGGATGAACGATACTCGACCGAGTTGATTTTCCAGCGATTTAATATTTAAAAAAATTTCCATTAATTCATTTAATTCATTAAAAATAGCAAATGACTCAGAAAAATTCCAGAAAAATTCTGGAAAATATTTTGGATCATTTTGGACTCAAATAAAATATTTCCAACAAAATTTTATTTGCAAAAATTAAATTCTTTAATTATTTCAAAATGGAATAAATTCAAATAAATTCCAAACAAATCCAAATAAATTCCAGAAAATTCCAAAAATTCACCAAAGTGCCAAATCACACATGAATTTAAGAAAAGCAAAATTTTGGGGTGTTACAAACCTCCCCCCCTTAATAGAATCTCGTCCCCGAGATTCAGGGTTTACTAAAGGAATAGGTTTGGAAACTCTTTCTTCAAATCCTCTTCGCGCTCCCAAGTCGCCGCTTTCTTCATGGTTGCTCCTTTGAACTCTCGTAAACGGGTTGACTTATTTCCGGTCTCTCGATCCATTGTGTCTAGAATCCTCACGGGATGCTCCTTATAAGTCAAATCCTCTTGCAACTCAATTGACTCTAGCGGTGTCTGCTCTCAGGAACTCGGAGACACTTCTTTAATCGGGACACATGGAATACATCATGCACTCCTCGCCAATGATCGTGGCAACTCCAGCTGATAAGCAACTTCGCCTCTGCGACTCAAAATCTTAAATGGTCCAACATAACGGGGTGCGAGTTTCCCTTTGGCATGGAACCTCTTAACTCCCCTTAGAGGCGTAACTCTGAGGTAAACAAAGTCTTCCGGTTCAAAACTCAAATCCCTGCGACGATTGTCAGCATAACTCCTCTGTCGAGATTGGGCTATCTTCAACCTTTCCCTAATCATGGTGATCTGCTCTTCAGCCTCTTGAAGAATATCAGGCCCAAAGACACGGCGCTCGCCGGTCTCATTCCAATTCAATGGCGTCCGACAGGGTCAACCATACAGTGCCTCAAAAGGTGACATCTGTAAACTAGCCTGATAACTATTGTTGTAGCTGAACTCGGCATACGGTAAACTCTTATCCCAAGAAGTAGCATAAGCTAATGCACAAGCTCTTAACATATCCTCCAGAATCTGATTGACTCTTTCGGTCTGTCCGTCCGTCTGTGGATGATAAGGCATCAAGTTCAAACGGGTTCCCATGGCTTCATGCAACTTATTCCAGAACCTTGAGGTAAATTGGGTACCTCTGTCCGATACAATCCTCTTTGGCACTCCGTGCAAACAGACAATCCTGATCATGTACAATTCTGCTAATTTATCTCCCGAGTAAGTGGTCTTCACGGGGATAAAATGGGCTACTTTAGTCAAGCGGTCCACTATAACCCATATGGAGTCATAACCTCCTTGAGTCTTTGGCAAGCCGGTAATGAAATCCATTCCGATTTCCTCCCACTTCCACTCAGGTATTTTCAGCGGTTGTAGCAATCATGCTGGTCTCTGATGCATAGCCTTGACTCTCTGGCATACGTCGCACAATGCAACATGCTCGGTAACTTCACGTTTCATACTCGGCCACCAGAATCTCTCCTTCAGATCCTGATACAGCTACCGAGTTTTATTTCTTTGAGGACCAAGACACTAGTGATCTACCTAGAAATTGACATGTCCCCGAGGTGCTTTTTCTATCCACTTTACAACCCGCATAATCAGCATCCGAATATCCAATCAAATCGAATTTTGATCCTTTAGGATACCAAATCCCTAGATTTGGTGTGTGAACTAGATATCTAAGAATTCTTTTCACGGCTACTAAGTGACACTCTCTCGGTGCGGCTTGAAATCTTGCACACATACAAACACTAAGCATAATATCTGGCCTAGATGCACAGAGATAAAGTAATGAACCTATCATGGATCTATATACCTTTTGATCCACAGGATTACCTTCCTCATTTAGACCAAGGTGTCCGTTTGTTGCCATGGGAGTATGGATTGGCTTGGCGTTCTCCATGTCAAACTTCTTGAGCATATCCTTGATGTACTTTGTCTGACTCAAGAATGTTCCTTCCTTGAGTTGTTTGATTTGAAATCCGAGGAAGAATTTTAGCTCACCCATCATTGACATCTCAAACCTTTTTGTCATTAACCTACTAAATTCTTCACAGAAGTTCTTGTTAGTAGAACCAAATATGATGTCATCGACATATATTTGGCACACAAATAAATCATCATCAACATATTTTGTGAAGAGAGTAGGATCGACTTTACCAATTTCGAAACCCTTTTTAATGAGAAAATCCTTAAGGCATTCATACCATGCTCTAGGTGCTTGCTTAAGCCCATAGAGTGCCTTATGGAGTTTATATACATGTGTAGGGTTCTTGTGATCTTCCATCCCCGGCGGTTGCTCAACGTAGACTAATTCGGCGATTGGACCGTTTAGGAAAGCACTCTTGACGTCCATTTGATAAAGCTTAAAATCATGGTGAGTAGCAAATGCAACCAATATACGAATTGACTCTAGTCTAGCAACAGGAGCATAAGTCTCACCAAAATCCAAGCCTTCAATTTGAGTGAATCCTTGAGCTACCAACCGAGCTTTATTTCTTGTGACAACTCCGTTTTCATCTTGTTTGTTGCGGAAGACCCATTTGGTTCCTATCACGTTTTGATTTGGCCTTTCCACCAACGACCACACCTTGTTTCTAACGAAGTTGTTGAGCTCTTCATGCATTGCCATTACCCAATCCGGATCCTTTAATGCATCTTCTACCTTCAAAGGTTCCAAAGTAGACACGAAAGAGTAAAATTCGCAAAAATTAGATACTCTAGAGCGTGTAGTTACCCCCTTTTGGATATCACCAAGGATATTATCGACGGAGTGATCTCTTTGGATGCTTTGATGCACTCTTGGATGCGGCATTTTGAGACGTTTGTTGAATTGGCTCATTATCTTCAATTTGATCATCCTCCAATAGTTTGCTTGGACTATCTTGAGGAATGTCTTGACTTTGATTAGAAGTAGGAGGCTCTACTTGTGTAGATGAGTTGTCTTGGTGCACCTTTTCTAACGGCCTTACTTCACCTATTGCCATCTTCTTGATTGCAATGCTTGGCTCTTCCTCATTTTCTAACACATTTAAATCTACTTGCTCTACTTGAGAGCCGTTAGATTCATCAAATGTCACGTCTCTCGCTATTTCAACACAACCCGAGGTTTTGTTGAAAACACGATAGGCGTAAGCATTTGATCCATATCCTAGCAAGAAACCTTCATCGATCTTTGGAGCAAATTTGGAGTTCTTAGGCTTCTTGTTTAGGATAAAGCATTTACTACCAAAAACTCTAAAATATGAGATATTTGGTTTGTTACCAGTGAGAAGTTCGTAAGCTGTCTTCTTCAAGATTTTGTGAAGATACAATCGGTTGATCGCATGACATGCGGTGTTGACTGCTTCTGCCCAAAATTGATCGGAGATCTTGTACTCATCAAGCATCGTTCTTGCCATCTCGATCAGCGTCCGGTTCTTCCTTTCTACCACGCCATTTTGTTGAGGAGAGTATGGAGCGGAGAACTCATGCTTGATCCCTTCTTCATCAAGAAATTCTTCTACTTGAGTGTTCTTAAATTCGCTTCCATTATCACTTCGAATCTTCTTAATCTTCAGTTCGAATTCATTTTGGGCTCTTCTTGCGAACTTCTTGATTATTCCTTGTGTCTCACTTTTCTCTTGCAAAAAGAATACCCACGTGAAGCGTGAAAAATCATCAACAATGACTAGACCGTATTTGTTACCTCCGATGCTTATATAAGCAACGGGTCCGAAGAGGTCCATGTGTAGAAGCTCCAATGGTTTTGTCGTCGTCATGATGTTCTTTGCGGGATGGCGCGCTCCAACTTGCTTTCCGGCTTGGCAAGCGCTACAGATCCTATTTTTCTCAAACTCAACATTAGTTAGTCCAATGATGTGATCACCCTTTAGAAGCTTGTCGAGATTTCTCATGCCAACATGGGCTAGCCGGCGATGCCACAACCAACTCATGCTAGACTTTGCCATCAAGCATGTTTGAAGTTTAGCACTATTTGAATTGAAATCAACCAAATAGAGCTTACCCTTCAAATATCCTTTAAAAGCAATTGAGGAATCGTCTCTTCTAAAGATGGTCACATCCACATTAGTAAATAGACAATTATAACTCATCTCGCAAAGTTGCGACACGGATAGCAAATTGTAATTTAAAGACTTAACTAGCAAGACATTTGATATTGAATGATCATTAGAAATAGCAATTTTACCTAAACCCATTACCTCACCTTTCCCGTTATCACCAAACACAATATTTTCATATTGTGACCCTTTCTCATCAAAAGATGAAAACATTTTCTTTTCTCCGGTCATGTGGTTTGTGCAACCACTATCAAGCACCCAACTTGATCCCCCGGAGATATAGTCCTACAAAAACACATCAAGTCTTGTTTTTAGGTACCCAAATTCTTTTGGGTCCTTGCATGTTAGTAATCAATACTTTAGGTACCCACACCTTCTTTTTGCTCACATCATTAGAGTGGTGGGCACCGACAAAATGAGCAACCACTTTACCACGGTGGTTCCTCTTCAACATATAAGAAGCATAGTGAATAGACTGAGATGTATGACATTGAGGATGCTTCTTTGATTCTTGCCCGATCTTTATGACTTGTGTGGTGGTCAATGGTTGTTTGTCATTTCCTTTGACAAAGTTAATGCATTCTTTACCCTTTACCACCACACGGTCATTTCTTTTGCACTCGTACTTATCATATCCTAGCCCTTCTTTATTTTTGTTTCCACGAGTGTTGATTGTCTTGTAGAGGGGGTCCTTGGATTGATAAGTCTTGATGCAACCATACTTTACCAAAGCATTCAGTCTCTCGTTTTCCCCTTTTAATACTTGCACAAGTTGGGAATTAGTAGAGCAAGCATTAATATCAATATTATAGCAACGAGAGCAACCATTACTAGTGGAAGGAATAGAAGCCATTGAAGAATTAATGATTGGGGAGTTGAGGTCATTAAGAGACTCAATTTGCACTTCAAGAACTTGAAGATTGTTTTCCAAGCTAATAACATTCTCTTGAAGTGATTCATTTGAACTCTTAAGGATAGTGATTGAATTGTTAGCCAAATCAAGATCTTTGGTTAGCAATTCAACTTTCTCTTTTTCCGTTGCGAGGAGCTTCTCAAAAGCAAGATTTCTCTTCTTTTCGCAAATTAGCAATTCTTCTTGCTTTTCAAGAGTCTCCTCTTGGCTATCTATTCTTTTCAATAGTTTATTGATTTTTGCAATGGTAGATTTATTTAAGTTGCAAAATAAAGTATCATCATCATCATCATCGCTCTCTAATTCACTATCACTACTAGGGGGTTTTGTTTTAGCCATTACCTTGCGCCCTTTGGCCATGAGACAAATAGGCGCGTCGTGGTCGGAGTCGTTATCGCTCAATTCCCCAAATAGTGACTTTGTCGGTGGAGTGGCTTCTATGGCGAGGGTGGCGACTCCTTCATCATCGGAGTCGGTGTCGGAGTCGTTTGAATCCCATTCTTCTCCAATATGAGCTCGTCCCGAATATTTCTTCTTGTAAGTCTTGTTCTTCTTATGCGGTTCATTCTTCTTGGGCTCATTGGAATTGTTTTTCTTCTTCGGACAGTCGGCGATGAAGTGTCCAACTTCACCGCACTCATAGCAAGCTCTCTTTGTGTTTCTTCTTCCTCTTGATTTGTCATTGTAATTCTTCTTGTACTTGTTTGACCCATCATACTTAAGGAATTTTTTGAATTTTCTCACAAATAGGGCCAAGTCTTCCTCATCTTCGCTCTCATCTTCCTCTTTGTCACTTGAAGTTGATTCTTCCCTTTTGCTTGCCTTCAAAGCTATCTCCTTTGGTCTTGAGCTTGAACTTTGCTTGGCAAGATTCTTCACTTCTTTTGCCTCTTCTTCCATAAGCTCATGTGAAAGAATTCTTCCGAGCACGTCATTTGGAGTGAGCCTTTTGAAATCCTTTCGCTCTCGTATAAGTGTTACGAGAGTCGAATTCCTTGGAGCAAAGGCTCTCAACATCCTCTTTACGACGACATGGTCCGTCATATCCTTGCTTCCAAGCCCTCGGATCTTGTTCACGAGAATCATTAATCGGTCATACATTTGTTGAGGTGTCTCATCATCGTTCATGACGAATCTCCCCAACTTGCCTTCAAGTAATTCAATTTTTGATTCCCTCATACTCGATGTTCCTTCATGAGCTACTTGGAGTGTGTCCCATATTTCTTTGGCTTCTTCTAACCCATCCACTTTGTTGAACTCCTCGGGACTCAGCGCTCCAAGCAACACACTCGCGGCTTGTGCATTGCGGTGGATATTTTGTTCTTGTTGCGGTGTAAGCTCCATGTCGTCTTCTGGCATGTCTAGACCTGTACACACAATCTTCCAAACACTAGGATGGAGAGACATTAAGTGCATTTTCATCTTGTGCATCCAAGCGGAATAGTACGTGCCATCGAAAAATGGTGCACGCTCGGAGGGCACAGTAATATATGAATGAGAGGAAGCGGGATTCAACTTATCATAATTAAAAGGAATTTGCACTCCCTGCGATGACGTTGAAGTGTCACCTTCTTTGGTCTTTCTGGGAGTACCATGTCCGGCCTTGGGACTACCCTCTTCCCCCGACACGACTACCTTCAACCCGGTGTTGGCCATCACTTTTCCTTCAAGCGGTTAAGCCTTCGAGAAGGTTAGGCTCTGATACCAATTGAAAAGATGTGACAATTGCCTAGAGGGGGGGTGAATAGGCTAATTAAAATTTTAGACAATTTAAAGCAGCGAAAAAAGGACGGATATTCCGATCTAATATCGGAACTTCCGATATCTTCTGAACTTCCGTAATAAATTCGGAATATCCAATTAACTTTGAACAAGTGGATTCAAGATTAGTACAAGCAATTTAAACTACTTGCTCTTAGCAACTAATATGAGAATCAAAGTAAATCCACGGAACTAATGAGACAATAAGTGACAAGAGAGAACACAATAATTTGTTTCCCGGAGTTAGGATCCTTGAGGGGATCGTACGTCTCCGTTGAGGAGGCTCCCAAGGAGCCGGGTCTCTTCCAACCCTTTCCTCACAAACCTCGATCACACTTGAGGCTTGATTCCACTATTGGATCCTTTCCTTTCGGAGGCGGAGCCGGCCTTCACAAACTTCTCACGGCGTCCCACAATCGTCGGGGGCTCGTGAGCGACGCCTAGCCGTCTAGGAGTCCTTCAACCTCCAAGAGTAATGAATGCACTTGATTCTTGATCTTGGAGTGGTTCTCTATTTGCTCAAGATGAATGACAACTTAGCTCTTTAACTCACAACCACACTTGACAAATCCTCACTCACTAAATGATCCCTAAGATCAAGGAGGAGGATGGCTCAAGATTGCTCTAGTGAATGCTCAAGAAGCTCAAGTGCTCAGCCCAAGCAAGTGTGTAACCAGCAAAAGGAGAGGGAGAGGGGTATTTATAGTTTTGGTTCAAAACTAGCCGTTACCCTCGCACTCAGCTGCACATCGGAATATCCGAACCAAACTTCGGAACTTCCGAAGAGTGCAAACTACCAGAACTTGACAAGCTTCCAACGGTCGAAAACTACATGCATCGGAATGTTCGATATCAACTTCGGAATATCCGATGACACCCAGAGAGGGAGCCCAACTAAACAAGCTAAGTCCACATCGGAATGTCCGATATAAAATATCGGAACATCCGAAACAAACAGAGAGTTCCCAAACTGGAAAACAACCACTTCGGAACTTCCGAAGATGCAACTTCGGACAGTCCGAACTAGACAGAGAGCACCTTTTCACAAGACAGCACACATCGGACCTTCCGATACCCAAGATCGGAACATCCGAAGCTAACAGAGAGCTCCCAATCTAAGACTCAACAGGTATCGGAACATCCGAAACAATACATCGGAATGTCCGACCCTAACAGAGCACAACGGACTAAAGCACAACTACACTTCGGAACTTCTGAACCATCGGAATGTCCGATACAATTTCGGAACATCCGACCTGAACTTAAAACAAACCTCAATCCGAAGCGAGAGACGATACTACTAACTCTTGAAAGACTAGACAATATTCATCTTGAGCAAGAAGACCATCTCTAAATCAATTTCAATGCACCCCTCTTAATAGTACGGCATTCCTATGACTCAACAGATTAAAAATTACACGCACAAATACCGTTTTTCTTACTCAACTCAAATTGGGGATGCCTGAAGGACATAGATAATCTTTTCTTGAAACTTTTACCTGTTCATGAACTAGTTGAACACATTAGACTCTTTAATCGTTTGTCATTAATCATCCAAAACAAATTTAGGGGGCCTAGATGCACTTTCACTTTCTCATAATAAAGTCATGACTAAAGACAATATGTTGAAAAGAGGTTTGGATAAAGGGGAGATGTGTAGCTTTTGTAGTGAAAAAGAAACTGTGCTTCACCTTTTTTTCGATTGTGTGGTTGCTAAAAATATTTGGGATATGGTTGGGGATTATTTTACTATGAAGATAGGGTTTAACTATGAATCGGTTGCTCGTTTTTGGTTGAGCAAGAAAAGAAATGCTGCTCTTAATACAATTAGTGCTGCTGTCTTATGGAATTTATGGAGGAGTAGGAATAACATGATTTTCCTCGCTCAGGATTGGTCAGATGTGAAAGTATTATGGAGGAGGGTGATCATATCTTTGAAGAATTGGAGGCCCCTGTACAGAGAAGAGATGGAGGTGCAGGTGCAGCAGTTTTGCAAAGAGTTGGCGACAAAAATTCGTGCGCCATTGCTACTGATGCCGGGTCCTGGAGGTGGATGAACAAACTGGATGATGCAGTGATTACAAGCAATACTAATGAAGCAATCCCAAGTGAATTGATTTCTCTTTCTGTCTACTTTGATGATTTAGCAAACTAAGAGGTGGATCTGTTGATCTGTGCTGTTTTGAGAAACTTTGTCAGCTTGATGTTGGCCCGGTGAGGTCTGAGTTTTTTGTTTTGTTAAAAGGTGAACTTGTGGTATGTTGGGCTATGTGGAATGGTGTTCTAGTTTTTTTGTTGTTGTTAAGGCATGAGCTGTAAAGACTTTATGTATCCCTACAGTTTCTTAGTGTTTGGTTAGTGGGATGGAGTTGAATGGAACCATCCCATCTCACCAAGTCTAGTGTTTGGTTGGAGAGCTGAGGATGACTTGGTTCTAGAAAAGAGAATATTCTTTCTAGATTCGGGACGGCCAGGTTCTACAAATTTTCTAAAACGTAGCCATCCCACTTGGAATGTGAGAGTGACAGTGAGCCCTGTCTGAAAATCTGGAATAGAACCATTCCATCCATGAGATCTAGGATGAAACCATTCCATTCCACCTCACTCTCCAACCAAACACACAATAAAAGAACTGGGACATCATCTCTGTGATCTAAAAACACACGCTCCCGTCCCGTCCGTCGACGTTTCTACGGCTCGCTCGTCGCCCCACCCCGAGGGGATGGAAGCAGCAGGACGAGGAGCGCTGGAACTGCGCCGGCAGATGGCGGCGCAGCGGGCAGTCTGTGAGCGGCAGATCGCCGCCGGCAAAGAGCGCGCAGCCTTCGCCGCCGCCACCGCCACCTACCGCGCCGCGCTTCTCTCCGCCCGCTCGCACTCCCACCAGGCCATTTCCCGCCAAGGCACGCCCCTCCCTCTCATTTCAACAAACATCCCATTTCCTTTTTCTGGTCAGCACACAGAGCGGCGGGAGCGCTTCTCATGTATTCTCCAAAAATTCGTCAAATTTTGGATGGGTTAGGAAATCGGTTTCGTATCCTATATGGACTCTTCCTTATCTCTAAGCAGAACCGCTATATATAGGAGGCAGGGGGTCACCCCATTGTACACAAGCATACAGAATAATAAAGCAGACCTGTTCCTCCTCATATTGTGTCTCTCGCCCTCTCTCTCTGTTCTCCACTTTAGATCTATTAGGCAACCCCGGACTATTCGATAGCGAGGTTGTCTAACACGTTATCAGCACGAAGCTCTACCGGAGAAAAGGTGAGAAAGGTGAGAACGAGGATTGATCTAATCGCTCATTATGAATCTATGCAGGCATCGACTTCGCAATGATTTCTTGATTTGTAATACGTAGAACATATCTACTGTACAATGGGCAACGTAGCAACTTTGGCACGAAGCCACATTATGAAGCTACACATCTCCCGGCCTCGTAGGCCTATGCCACCGCGACACAGTTTGGCTCGAAGCCATCACCGCTGCTCGGCCCGAAGCCGCAGCACGTGTTCTGCCGTCGCGCATGCCTGGCCGCTGCGCTCCGACGCTGTTGGCCCTCGCGGCTTGAAGCCGCACCACCACCAGCCCGGCCGGACGTGCCCGAGCAGGAAGCTTAGTGCGCCGCGCGCCCTTGGCTCTCGGCTTGAAGCCATCCGGACCGTCTCCCACCGCGCCTCTGCTGCACTAGAAGAGGACCAGCAGAATCTAGCCGTTTTTGTCCCACGCGCAAAAGCATCTCGTCGCCCCCCCGACGCGACGGCAGAGCCGTGTGTTGCGGCCGGCCAACCGTTTGCCATCTTGGTCCATCGCTCGGGCCCCGCAACGCCATCGCATCTCCAGGCCTCCATGCGCCCCTGTCGGCACCAACGCCAGCATGCGCCCGCTCGGACAAGCACCGCAGCTTGCGCCTGCTCGGACAAGTCTCCGGTTGGACTGCGCTTGGACTTGAAGTCCTAAAACAAATCGGAAAAGGATTTGAAGTCCAATGGCTGGTTGGACAAGAAGTCCAATGCTTCATGGACTTGATGCATTTAATCAGGTAGATGCATGCTACATGCTACATGCATGCGTATGCCGTGAGCGCCACTAGCATGCATGACTGCACATGCAAGTGCTGGATACGTGAAGTAACAGTGAAAAAGAATACGTGCATGCATACATGAGAAGAAGTGCATTGCCGCGCGCGCAGCCGATGCTGCACGAAGACGCCCGAGCAGCCGCGCGCCTACCGGCCTTGTAGGCCGTCACTCGCCACGCTCCTTGGCGTCGTCGGGCGCTCTGGCCCCGGCCACCGCCGCTCTAGCTTCCCCGGCCCAGCTCCCGCATGACGCCGATGTCCGACTGCTCCCCAGTCGATTTGGACATGAAGTCCTCTAATGCATGGACTTGAAGTCCACTATTCTGGCCAAAGGACAATGCGGGTCCGAGCAGGTTCAAAACCGAATTGAACCTGGTCGAAGCGCACGGGGGAAGGGGGAAATTTCCCCCTTGCCCCCGGTTTTTTATACTTTCTGATTTTATTTTCCAGAAATTGATTAGAAACTCAGAAAAACAATTAGAAAATCCATGAAAATTCTAAAAATTGCCAGAAAATATGAAAATTCCTAGAAAATTACAAAAAAAAAAATTATGGCTCTGTTTTTAATTTTACTTAGCCTTATTTTCTGCATTTATGAATTATTGCATGAATTTTCGCATTAATTGCATTGTTTAGAATATCGAAAATTTCTGAGAATTTATTTTCGCATTTATGAATTTATGAATTGTGCAATTATTATCTATTATGAATTTTTCAATTGAACATTTATTGTTCTGTTCCATGCATTGTATTTATTGTTTTAATATAGTTCATTGGAAATTCGAGCACGCCGCATGAAGCGGCAACTGTCGCGCCAAGAAGGCCGACGTGTATGGGACTAAATGCGCCGCGTGCATGAAGCCGCACTAAACAGATCGCACGAAGCTGATCGCGCGCATGAATCTTGCATTTATGAATCTTTATGAATTATGTATTTATGAACCTTGTACTTATGAATTTTGCATTTATCTCGTATTTATGAATCCCGTACTTATGAATCTTGTAATTATTGCTTTATTTTAGTTTACTGGATATTCATGAGAATTTGATTTATGCATTTATGAATTTTTGCAACCACTCTCTATTAGATTACATGAAGTAATCTAATGAAAGAATCCTATGAATATGTAAATACCTGGCATTATCTTATGTGAGTTTTGAAGAACTGGCCCGAATGGTCAGAACTACCTCACATGGACATCAAAAGTGAAGATCGTGCTTATGAGCAAGAAGCTCTGAATTGCCATCGGTTTAGGGTCCTCGAAGGACAAGTAACCTACTGCCGAGCAAAACGATCAAATTTTGTACTCCCCAGGTATCACTTTTCAGCCACTATGAAGAATGAATATATGGCTGAGGTGTGTACACTTGAGTTACGGACTGCACTTCAGAAGCAGCTCGAGAAGCTCAAGTCCACTATCTTGCTCCAAGCACAGCAAGATTGGGTTCACTTGAAGTTTGCAGGCTACAGAACAGTGGTTGTTAATAAATTTTGAATAATGAATTGTAAGCTCTCGAAGAGCATACATTTTCTTTTCTCATGAATAGAATTTCAATTTATTCTTTATTCCAGTATTCTATATTTTTAAGAAATATTTGAATTACTTTGCCACTATATGATTAGAATTATATTTCTTTTCATTTAGATATTGTGTAGCGCCCAATGGAGGTGATATGTATTGTTGATAGTGGCACAACAAATACCATCTTAAGAGAGTCGAAATACTTCCAGACGATCACGAAGAACGCTGGAAGGATAATGAAAATCGCAGGAAGCGATACGCATATAATAGGCTCAGGAAGAGCCACAATTATATTGCCAATGGGTACAACTTTGGTAATTGAAGAAGCACTCTTGTACCCTGAATCAACTCGCACTCTCTTAAGTTTCAAAGATATCCGCGCCAATGGTTTTCACGTAGAAACCAATGAAGAAAATGACAAAGAGCATTCGTGCATTATGAAGCACGCGGAGTATGAAAAATGGTATTAAGAAAAATATCCCTCATATGAATCTGGGTTGTACTACACGATAATCAATGCACACGCAGTGTATACTTATTTGAAGACTGTATTTAGAAGCTCTGAATTATTTTTGTTATGGCATTGTATATTTAGGTCATCCTGGTCTTAGATTGATTAAAAATATAGTTAACAACTCACAAGATCATGGCATTAATGTTAAAAAATTTCCCGAATCACGAAGATTTTGTGTGCCATGCATGTGCCACTGGGAAATTAATAACAAAACCCTCTGTTATGAAAGTGCACCATAAAATCCCTGCATTCCTGGAACGCATTCAGGGGGATATTTGCGGCCCGATTCAGCCCATGTCAGGGCCGTTTCGATACTTTATGGTGCTCATTGATGCTTCCTCGAAATGGTTGCATACATGTTTGCTGTCAACAAGGAATCATGCATTCGCAAAGCTGATCTCGCAGATCATCAGAATTAAGAATGTTTTTCCTGATCATCACCTGAAGTCCATTCGAATGGACAATGCCAATGAATTTACTTCCAAGGCATTTGATGATTATTGCACTGATCGGAATAATCATTGAGCACTGTACCGCACATCCATACGCAAAATGGAATAGCTGAAGCACTAATAAAGAGGATTAAGCTCATAGCCCGACCACTCTTGCAGAGTTGTAACTTGCCCAACACTTGTTGGGGACACGCAGTCATGCACGCAGCAGCATTCATCAATTATAGACCGTCGGCCTACAACATCCATTCAACTATGCAACTAGTGTAATGGGTCATCCTGAAGATTTGAATGAATGGTATATGTACCTATACCACCCCCACGGCGAACTGCAATGGGCCCTCTCCGCAAGTCTGGGATATACGTGGTTATGAGAATGCATCCATAATCAGGAATTTGGAACCCATGACTGGAGACTTGCATACAGCCCGATTCGCTGACTGTATTTTTGACGATGATCGTTTTCCCGTCATTAGGGGGAGAGAATCAACCAATGAATGAAAAATGCCGGGAAATCATATGGCATTCCATAGAGATCCCCGCGCATACCCTTGCACTAATGAAGCAAATCAAGAAGTCAAGAAGACAATCGATTTGCAGAATTTAGCAAATGAACTGCCTGATCATTTTTGTGATCTGAAGAGCATGGTTAAGTCGCATGTACCAGCAAGAAATGCACCAGAGAGGGTTGAAATACCAAAGAAAAAAGAAGGTATCCCTCATCCTGTTCAGAGGCCTCAAAGAAAAGAACAGGAAATCTGGCTTCTCAAACCCAAAGTACCCGGAGACGTCTGGGGAAAACTAGGCAAGAGGACTTACCACAGCCAATCACAAAAGTGTCCCAAAGCAAGAAGGGGAGCCAGTTGAGACCTGGCACTGGAAAGAAGCCTGTGGAAAAGGCAATTCCAGATTTGAATCTTCTATTGGAAGAAGCCGCCGGAAATAATGTGTGCGCACACATTGGCGGAGAAAAACTAAAGGAACTTGCTCCTGGAATGGGAAATAGCAATGAAGAGAAAGTAGAAGTGCATGAAGCACCCCATGACGAAATGACCATAAATTTTGTAACAATAGGAGAATCTATTAATAGAGCAACAGCCTTTGCAAGGCTTGTTATTCAAGGTTTCACTCAACGTCCTAGGGTTGATTATGAAGAAACCTATTCTCCGGTCATGGGAAGAATTACCTTTAGATACTTGATCTCAATGGCAGTCAACTTGAAGTTGAGAATGAAGCTAATGGATGTTGTCACAGCATATTTGTATGGAAACTTGGATTCGGAGATATACATGAAAGTACCGGAAGGTATCCCCATCCCGAACCAAGACAGAGCAAACAGAAACCTATACAGTGTGAAATTGGAGAAATCACTGTATGGGCTGAAGCAGTCAGGAAGAATGTGGTACAATCGCTTGAGTAACTTTCTTTGCAAGAAAGGCTACACAAACAGCGAAGATTGTCCATGTGTATTTATACAACGATCCCCGAATGGATTTTGTATAATCTCCGTCTATGTAGATGACCTGAACATCATTGGGACGGATGAAGAAATTGAAGAAGCATGCACATACTTGAAGTCTGAATTTGAAATGAAGGACTTGGGTAAAACCAAGTTCTGTTTAGGCTTGCAGCTTGAACATGTCCAAGGCGGAATCTTGATACACCAATCTTCCTACACGCAGAAAGTGTTGGAGAGATTTGGTTTTGAGAAGGCATACCCCGCAAAGACCCCAATGGTCGGAAGGTCACTCCAAGCAGACCTAGACCCATACAGGCCTAAAGAAGAGGGGGAGGAAGTCCTGGGAGCGGAATTCCCATACTTGAGTGCAATTGGAGCGCTCATGTACCTTGCGAATAGTACTAGGCCGGACATTGCGTTCGCCGTGAATTTGCTAGTGCGGTACAGTGCAGAACCCACCAAAAGGCATTGGAAAGGGGTGAAGGACATCTTCCGTTACCTTCAAGGAAGCAAAGACCTTGGCTTGTTTTACAGAAGAAACAATGAATTGAATTTGGTTGGCTATGCCGATGCTGGGTACCTATCAGACCCGCATACTGGCAAGTCACAAACTGGGTATGTTTTCCTTTGCGGTGGAACAGCAATTTCGTGGAAGTCATCTAAGCAGACTCTTGTCTCAACGTCGACAAACCACTCAGAAATAATTGCCTTGTATGAAGCCTCTCGAGAATGTGCATGGCTTCGAAGAATGGTTCATCACATCCAGAAGTCATGTGGTTTGAACATGGAACAAACCCCCACCATTATCTATGAAGATAATGCAGCTTGTGTTGCTCAAGTGCAAATGGGATATGTGAAGAGTAACCTCACAAAGCATATCAACCCCAAGTTCTTTTATGCTCATGAATTGCATAAGATGAACGAGATAAAGATACTGCATACTAAGTCGTGTGAAAATCTCGCAGATTTATTCACTAAGTCACTCCCGGCATCTTCCTTTGAAAGATGTGTTAGAGGAATCGGGATGATGAGGCTTAGAGAAGTGCAGATTTCAGAGGGAGAATTTTCACATACTCCTACATAAATCTCGAACATGAAGTTTGAGTACCCAACGTGAATCTTGAAGATTAACATTGAAGTTTGGGTGGATTGTACTCTTTTCCTTAAGTAAGTTTTTCATTGAAGTTTTCTTACATAAGGTTTTTGATGAGGCAATCCGTGCAACACAGCAAGCGTGTGCTATGTACTCTTTCTCCAATTATTTTTCCCACTGGGTTTTTATGGAGTTTTAATGAGGCATATGCATCTCGCAGTGAAGAGTCCAAGGGGGAGTGTTAGGAAATCGGTTTCGTATCCTATATGGACTCTTCCTTATCTCTAAGCAGAACCGCTATATATAGGAGGCAGGGGGTCACCCCATTGTACACAAGCATACAGAATAATAAAGCAGACCCGTTCCTCCTCATATTGTGTCTCTCGCCCTCTCTCTCTGTTCTCCACTTTAGATCTATTAGGCAACCCCGGACTATTCGATAGCGAGGTTGTCTAACAGGATGCACAGCGACTTCAATTGATGTTGTACTAAGTTACTCTACACAAGCAGTGAGGATTAGCCAGTTCTCCCTCTCTAAATCAGTGAATGTTTTTGATGGTGCAGAGGAACTCCCTCGACTCAAGGGCCGGTTCCGGGAGCTGGAAGCTGAACTCGCGAAAGTTCTCTCCAGTAAGTGCACTCTAAACCCTAGCACATTTATTTTGACGTGCGCAATTGTTGCGCCGTTAAGCCGGGTTGTTGCATGGTTGGTTCATGGCCACTCTGGCCCACTGTTATAGACACAGATGGTCCCACATGTCAACAACAGCGGAGTGGCATTTTTAGCGAAGCCACTTGTTAGGAGTGGCATTTTATCAATTTTTCCTTCATGGTGTGCCTGAAATCTGCAGTTAAAGTCAGCAAGGACTCGGAATTTGAACTCACCAAGGAGTCGATTTCAAGAACGGCTGCTACAAATGAGCAGCTCAAGAACTTGCTTACTGATCAGCGGAACAAGAGAGACCAATACGCTACATTCGTATCAAATCAACGCGAGGGTAAATTCTCTCCTTTTTTTGTGTTAGCTTTGGGAGCTATGTTGTTGTGGCTTATCCTTGTCACGTCATAGCTTTATTTATGTTGTCTCAGTCACTTGTTCCCTTGATTGAACTCTGCCTACAGAGTTTATGTGACACTGACATACTTAATCTACTGTGGCAGCTGTTGAAGCTCTTGAAGCAAAGAGCAATATAAATGAAACATGGAGGAAGAGCATAGAAGAAGCTGCTATGTGGTACCATAAGTTTCTTGGCTTCGAGGTTGTTGGAGGAGAAGGTAATAGATGATTTAATGTTATGGTTAACAAAATTACATTGATGCCATCTTTCCTGACAATTACTCTATTTTTCTCAAGGTGTGAGATTCGTCTTCAACAAAGTTGACTTGAAAAGTCCTGGGAAGGAGTATACATTTTCCATAAAGCTTGACAAAGATAGATATAACTGTGAGTTGAAGTTCCACTTGAAATTTGGTCAAATGTCTTAAATGTATACCTCATACTTCATTTCACATGTTTAGTTGTTGACAAGCTGTTTTAAAAAAAAAATAAAAAATCCATAACAGTACTCCAATGTGATCCACACATAAAAGGTTCCGAGGAACTGATGAAGGACTTGAACCGCACTAACGACTTGTTCAAGTTTGTTCGGATCATCATACAGAGGTTCCAGGCTGCTACTGTGAATGGTACCCAATATTGTATATTTTCATTACAAACAAGTGTCAAGTTCAATGTTCATAAGCACCTTCTATCAGTACAATAGATAATCTGAACCTCCTGCCTTTATTTTTAAATTTCAAGTGCTAGTAAGGGACAATAAGCTTAAGCAGGCCTGTTTTCCCCAGTAACCCTGTGAATGTGTCTCAGCTACAATCTTTCCTGTATAGTCAAACTATATACACTTTCAACATTGCAGAGGTTCAATGAGCTGGGTGACTCTGTAATTTTGTTGTTGGAGGATTGCCCAAAGTATATCTTAAATGTTGTAAATAACCGAGTGCCTGATTTTCGCACTGAAACTTGGGCCTTGTAGTTTCTCATGGACCGAACCTTTGCTTGTCCACATATTTATGCACATAAGGTTTCATCCTTTGTTATGTAACCTATTAATTCTTGTGGCTCTGTCTTCCGCAGGGATTCTTCCTGTAAGCTCAGTTGTCTGTCCAGATGCTTCCTCTATAGCAGTCTCATCTCCAGTGGTAATGTCAGTTGATGCCAGAAGAGAAAATGTTGCCAGTCAAAGTCATTCTCGAATTAAAAACAATAAGCACACTCTTCCTGCTAAGAGAGGAGCCGCTGCCCTATCGGCGGCATCTCCTGGTGCTGTGGTATCTAATGTGCATCGCTCCCCACGTTTTCTGGTAACACCGTCTCATCTCCTCTAGATACATTTCCAGTTCATGATTACCTAGAGCAAAACCAAAGTGCCATTTACAACAAAATCAATTTAGATTGTTATTAGCCTCCTGCTGATGTACTAGCAAGTTAGGGAGACCATTTGAGTTATACATACATTTTGTGCAATATGGCAGTATGCTTTGTTGCACATTTGGTTCTGTGGCAGCAATACAGTGAGCTAGATCAGTTTTTGTTTATAGGACATCACTAGCAGACAACCTCCTTCCTAGACTCTTGAAAACTTATATATTTGCCAGTAACTGATTTAGTAATGTTTCCTTGCTAAAAGTTGAAAGTACCCCAAAACTTGTATGGACATGACCATTTAGGTTTGCACCTTTTGGGCTAGGCAAGGTTTTCATTTACCGCTGGCTGGGTTAGTATCCTGCCAGCAAGAATTGCAACCTGAGGCAGTAATTGCATGTTAGCATTATAGGATAACGCAGGTGGAAGACCCCTTCCTCTTCCTTGTACCCACGCCACTTCTTCCCCAAATCTTCTCTCCACCGCCCGACACCGTCGGGAGTGCACCGCCCGGCGTCGCCCTCCCCTCCCGGCGCTGCCTCTCGGACGTCTCCCTCCCGGCGCCACCTCCCCTCCTGGTGCCTTCAGCTCGAGCTCGTGCCGCGCGCCCCCTCCCGGCGCCGCCTCCCTGCGGAGCCCAGCCCGGCGTCGCTCCCCCCCCATCCGGCTCTCCCCACCGACCCTAGCTGGCGCTCTCTCCCTGCCGACCCCGGCTGTCACCTCCTCCGGCCGGCGCCACCCCTAGTCGGCCTCCCCCAGCGCCTTGAGGTATCCTTCTCTGATTCATTTTAATGGCAGGACTTATAAACTTTGGAGAGACTTCCTGACAGCAGTTGTTGCGCAATCAGGGCTCCACTGTTCGCAATTAAACTCTTTTGGACCATATGTTAGTGTTGTTAGAGATAGAGTCCTGTTACTCTAGTATCTATATTAGAGATAGAGTCCTGTTATTCCTTTCCCTCATGTACTCTATATATTGTGGCCATTGGCCCTCATATTCTATACAAGTCATATTCATAACATGGTATCAGAGCTTAGGTTTTTCTCCTAGCTTCATCCTTCCGCTGTTTTAGATCTAATCTGCTGCCCCGGGAGGAGGAGACTCCCGGGGCGGCTCGTTGGCTTGCGGCCGGTGGCACATCGCCATTTGCCTGACCAGCCGTCTCGTCGCGCCGGCCTCCCGTCTTCGTCAGGCGGACGCGTCTGTCGCCGAAGCCGTCTTCGGCCGCCGCGCCAACGCCTCCGGAGACGAGCCGGGCCACCGCGAGACCGGCCTCCGCATCGCGCTCTACTGGATTTTCGACGCGCAGCCGCCGGTTGCTTGGCTACTTCACGTCCACAAGGCATGGTCCACACGTGAAGCAAGGTGTTTCTCACGTGAAGTTGTTTGGACGTTTCACGTCCGCAAGGCAAAGCTCGTTCACATCCTCCCGTTTCACGTGAAGCCAAGCCAAGACGAGTTGTTGGATCGGACTTCCAATCTGATCGTGTCGTCGCTGAGTTTAACGGCTGGTGGACCTGCTCTGCTGCAACGTTCCCGCCGCAGCGTCGCCTCCGTCCGCCGCGCTCTGTCGCCGCGCCTCCGGCTGCCGCGCCGCCGCTTCCAGCCGCGTCGCCTCGCTAATAGTAGTCGTCCGTTGCGCCTCGCCGGCCGCCAACTCCACCTTCGCGCGTTCCGCGCCCACCGGCTCCGCCGGCTCGCCAGATCTCCGAGCCGCTTCATGCGGCTGACCACGTATCGCGCAGTCGCCTTCCGACACCGCCCTCTGCCTTGCCCAAGTTCACGCTCCCAGGCGCACGCGAGTTCGTGAGGAGCTCTCGATCGATTAGACTTCATGTCTTTTGTCTTGACTTATCGAATCCGGCTTCCAGTTCAGCTTCTAGCCTTTCACTTGACTTATCGAAACCGGCTTCTTGGATCAGCTATAGTTCCTGGTCTTCTACATGGCTGGCTTGGCTCCAGTTCGGTCGGCTCTGGCTTCTTGGATCTTTTTCAGCGGGCTCTTTCGTTGGCTTGATGGTTTTCAGGCTACTGCTTTTTTTTTAGTGCTGCGGCTAGTAATTCCTAATGTTTTCATTTAGTCTTCCGTTGCGTCCATCCAAGTCTTTAGCATCTTGATTGTCTTCTGTCGTCGCTCGGCTCTTCTATCGGCTCGACTCATTTTTTGTCAACTCTTATTACCTTGGCTCGGCACGTTTTTCGTCGGCCTCGTCGGTCCTTCTACGTCGACTCAGCTCTACCGTCGGCTTTTCTTCGTCGACTCAGCCCTACCTTCGACTTCCGTTTGTCGATTTGGCTTCATTGTCGACTTTTCTTCGTCGACTCGGCCCTACATTCGACTTTGGTTCGTCAATTTGGCTTCTTCGTCGACGTTTCATCATCGACTAGGTTCTTCGTTGGCTGTTCTTCGTCAGCTCGATGTTTCAAGAGTTACATGCTACGACGGATACTTTAGGACTATGACTTTGGATTTTCCTTATTTTAGTTCATCCTTTTCCAAATGCAATGCTATTGCATACGCCTTGCATTTGTGTGGGGGGGGGTGTTAGAGATAGAGTCCTGTTACTCTAGTATCTATATTAGAGATGAGTCCTGTTATTCCTTTCCCTCATGTACTCTATATATTGTGGCCATTGGCCCTCATATTCTATACAAGTCATATTCATAACAAGTGTTTCCATAATTTTAACTTTGAAGAGATAAAGACAAATTCTCATTTGATTAATGTAGTTCTTTGAAAAAGTGAGAAAAAATGATACAAATGTTCTTAATTTGCAAAAGGAAGGCACTCAGCGCCCATTGTGTGTGCTGGTTCAGAAGCAAAACTGCCTTTTTCTCAGTTCCACTACTTCCTGAACACCATTTTATGCTGCTACACATGGATTTTTTTTGGTGCATTGGTTTCACGATTTTATTTCTGAAAAAAATAGACCTATGGCCTCACCGGGAGTGTATTTGTGCGTTCCACTGAATCAGAACTTGCTGTCCCAACCTTGTATGCATCTCAAGAAAAAATTGATAAAATGCCACTCCTAACAAGTGGCTTCGTTAAAAATGCCACTCCGCTATCGTTGACATGTAGGACCATCTGTGTCTATGACAGTGGACCAGAGTGGCATTTTAGCGATGCCACTTATTGAAAGTGGCATATATGCCAATCTCCCGCATCTCAAGGCCTTGTTGGATGTTCAGCATATCAAATGGTTACCATGGCATGTTACTTCCTTTGATTTTTAGTTGGAGATCCATGGCTCAATCGTGATACTTCAGAACATGACTCTTGAAATGGCGTCGACTGTTTTGGATTCTGCAACACAGATTTCTCCAGTAGTTTACATGACTGCAGTATCTCTGTCAATGGTAGCTCAGTTTACTGGAGAGCTGTCGCATGGACATGCTGATCAATTAGCTTTAATTTTCTGTTCATATGGTTTCCCGGAAAATTTTCATGCTGCTGTTGCTTTTTTGTATACGAAAATCTTGCGTCCAGTAGATAATAGACTAAGAATAAAATGGTTCATGGTGTGGAATAAAATTGCAAAGCGCTTGAACGAGCAAAGTAGTTATTGGACTATTGGAGAGTGCCCCAATTTTGAACTATGCTAACCATGAGTTGAAAGAAGCAAGTGAAGAGTCTGCTGGGCGACAAGCATGTTCTGGAATGGCAACAAGGGAGGAAAGGATTACCAAAGTAACAAAGACGACATTTTGATGCTTCGATTATATATACTTGTTGAAATATATGGAAGGAAAAGGATTACGAGGGTCTTTGATGATCAATATCGCACTACTGAACATGTTTTTTTTCCCCTAATAAAAGAAGATGTGGGTAATAGAAGAAGGGTGTTCGCTTTATGGTTATTTTTCCTTGTTGTGGACAACCTCTGTTGTATGCCCCTGGTTTGGCGTAGTTTATGGTTTTTTCGATCACTACTATAGTTTTGATGTTCATGATGATCAAAAATCATGACAGAAGATAGCTTTTCTGTCAGACAAAATTTTTTATGACATATTTCTTGTCACACCACGTGTTACTGTATGTGAGTCACAGAATGATGTTGTGACGAGCTACTGCCAATTCGTCACAAATCGTGTGGCGTTTTTCTGTTTGGTTCTTTTGTCATGGTATGTTAACATTTTGTGACCAAAATAATCGTCATGATCATTAAAATGCAATCTAATCCAATGCAACTGTCATGGTTCTTTTGTCATGGTATGTTAAGCCAGGCAATCATGTCTGTGTTGTGTGTTGGGCTACACATCTTGTATTTGTGTTATGATATTATTGAACTATGTTTCTATTACACTTCTCTTCATTTTCCCATTCTACTTCTTATTTGTGTTATGATATTATTGAACTATGTTTTTAGGGAAGTTCTGCTGAAATTTTTAGTGACCGCTGGAAATTTAGTTATATCATGTATGTGTGTTATCGTGTGAGAAAAGATTGATGTGTTGTCACCTAGGATATTGATGTGATTTGTTGTCACCTATTATGTATCCATTTTCATGTTGATGTGTTGTCACCTAGGATATTATCTCAAATGTTTGTTTCAAGTTGTCACATTGATTGAATGATGTTTATGTTGTTTTTTTATAAGTTGTAGACGAGTTTTCAATCTATATTAGTAAAGCGTGAGTTTGTTTTTTTATTTCTCTTGGGTCATTCACAGGTAGCCGCCTCCCGCCCGCCCGCCCGTCGGACGTCGCTTCGACTTCGGTATCCAGGAGCACATCGACTGGAGGAGGAGTTGAGACAACAAGCAGCCCGTGAGAGTCGACTTCAGGAGCAGCTGCGACAGCAACAAGAGTGCTTTGTTGCATGGCAGGCGCAGCAGCAGGCGGCTCTACAAGTATGTCGTATGGTTGAATCCCAAAAATTCATATACTTATATCTATTTCGTTGTATGTTTCTATTCATGCTAGCCTTTTGTCTGCTTAGTGGATGTTTGCAAATTCATATACTTATGTTGTTATTGATATTACATTGAATACTGTTTTTTGTCTCCTGAGTGGATGTCCACTATTTTAGGGGAGTTGCTGCCGAAATTTTTATTATGTTCGGCAACCTCCTAGTCGTTCTTGCTTTATATACATAAAAAATTTAAACTTACTAGAATCAAACTACAAATTTACTTTTAGTTATGTATTCATGCCAATTACATTTGTTTGGTTATATGCTTTAATTTTAGTTATGTATTCATGCTTTAATTTTAGTGATATGTCAATGATTCATGCCAATTACATTTCTTTGGTAGGAATATATGATGCAACAGTTCGGAAGACCACTAAATCTTCCCCCGTTCCAACCTCCACCCTTGTTTACCCCGCAATCTCCCAACATGGTATCATCAATTATTTAAATTTGTTTTAATGTAATCTAGCTATCTCTAACATATGTTCGTTGACATAGGGTTCGGCGGACCGTACACCGGATGCACATGTTGGAGGCACCAGCATCACTTTGAAGATACGTAAATAGGGCAAAAGCCGACGTAAATAAGGCCTATTTACGTCGCTAGGTTTACGTCGGCTTTTGCCCTATTTACGTCGGCTTCTGGCCGACGTAAATAGATCGGATTCCTGTAGTGCTCTCTCTCTCTTTCTCTCTCTCTCTCTCCCAGGGGTACGGAACCATTTTCCTATATAGGAAACCTTTTTCGTACTCTTGGGGGTATGTACTCCCACCTCCAATATACCACTTAAACTAATGTATTATACTCCTTTATCACTTTCAGTATACTCCAATAATAATTCTAAGATACTACAATGCGATATTGTTGAAAAAATTCATCTGAGCCATTTATTTTTTTGCTATATACCCTTTTCTATACGTAAAAAGACTATATAAAGAAATTATGCTATAAATGGTGGACTTTGATGAAATTTTTTATAAAACTCATTTTAGAGTATCTTATAATCAGTATTAGGGTATACTCAAAATGATAAAGAGGTATAATAGCATCATTTAAGCGGTATATTGAGAGTGGGAGTACGTACTCCCAGGGGTACGGAACCATTTTCCTATATATATATATATATATATATATATAGGAAGCCTCTTTTCTACTTCCGGGAGTAATTACTCCCTATGCCGTATCTCACAATGTAGGGAGTATTTCGCGCAATGGAGAGTGTACGTGTAGTATATAAGTATATAAGATCATTTAGGTGGTATTTACATTTTTTTGAGAGGTGGTATGTACACTTTTTAGACATACTTCTTTTTATATGCGTATATGAATGTATTTGCAAAATATGCTAAAAACTATGTACTCTCTTGCAATTTTTTCATGTGAATCTCATTGGAATATCTTATAATTAGTATATGAGTGTATCCAAACTGATAAAGGAGTATTTCAAGTACGTTTGGGTGGTATTTCAGAGATGGGAGTAATTACTCCCGGGAGTACGAAGTATTTCTACAACCCTGTAAAATTTGAAGGCCAAACTCAATAGCATTTGGAAGGTATGAAAAAGACAAATTGCAAAATGAATAGTGCTAAACAGTGAAAAATTACTATTTATACTGAATTTGTCTTTTTCATATCTTCCAAATGCGATTGAGTTTGGTCTTCAAATTTTACAGAGTTGTAGAACCTCACCTCCCCTACCTATGATAATTTTTTGAGAGTTTTTCAAAACTTTTACACGTGGTTTTCACGGAGTTTTCACGGTAAGGGTGGTTTGCACCGAATATGCCCCCATATATATACATATATATATATATATATATGTATATATATATGTATGTATATATGTATGTATATTTTGCTACTTGGAACTAACATAAACCTATCACCAAATGAATGGTTGCGTGTACCAAGTGGTACATGTATGAAATGGTTTAAGGAAAAAGTAATCCATGTGTTTGGTTGTTTGAATGGAACCATCTCATTCTGAATCAAGTGATACAAATTTGAGGAATATTTTCTTTAGATGATGAACCATTTCATTCACCCAAAATAATAGAACCAAATGGTACAGTACCATCCCATCCTATTTAACCTTATCCCATCAACCAAACGCACCCTAAAATATTTAGAGTCCAGAGCCAACTCCATTTGGTAGATTGTAAATTGACAAAATTATGCTGCTGTTTGGAAAATTGTGGCGAGAGAGGAGAGCAGGAGCTCCTTTTAAGCCTATTAGCAGGCTCGGAGAGCCGATCTCAGTCGTTAGAACGCGTGATCGGATGGCTCGTGTGAGGAGGATGACATGGCCACGCTTAGGAAGCCGGAACTCTCCAGACTTTGTTTTAGGGAGTATTGGAAGTTACACGCAAAGCCGTGTCCGTGTGTAGAGGATCCGAGCAAGCAACTCTGCTTACGTCACGCTTGCAGTTTCAGGCTGTTGAGCAGGATTGAATTCTTGTTCCAATTCAATTCCTTGACACGATCAGTATAGACTAACTAGAATAGTAAGTGCGGCGCCGTCGCGCGAACGAAAAATGAATCAATAATAAACGCTTTGAAAAATATTAAAGATCGAGTTGGGGAAAAAGTCTAGAGATAGAGACGCACACGTATTTTCGGTCACGAAAATATTTTTCCGGGAAAAACAGATAAATGACCTAGATGTAAGGAGCGGGGACCTATTTGTTACTTTTGGACCTAACCATTATCCTGAAAAATTAGAACAGGGCTCACCTGCGATTCGTATTTAACCGAGCCTCTTTCCGTAAAATAACGAATGAGGGACCTAAAAGCAATCCGGAAAAATATTTCTTGCCCTCACAAAAAATTGCAAAGGATCTTTGCGTAAATTAGAAGGACCTATCCGTGATTTAAAGAACTAGAAGGGCTTTCTTGAGAAATGGAGGAGAGAGAGAGAGAGGAGAGAGGTGACGTGGCCGGCTCTGGTCTCGTGAAAGCTCAGGGAAATATAGGCTGGAGATGTGTAGAATCGATAGACTAATATAGCAATCAGAGGGGGGGTGAATGATTGCGTGAAAGTTAAAATAAATTTTTAGTGATTATCAAAACACCCCTAAACAAATTATGAAAATTGCTTCGGTTCAAGACAAAATAGATTGACAGACATTCACTAAAACATGAATTCCCGAAGATCCAACCGTTGGATTAACGTGAAATTTTACCTATAGAAATTAGATTCAATTTTGAAACTAGCTTAACAAGAATCAGCTCAATCGGATCTACGGATCAAAAGTTATAAACTTTGCAATTTGACTGTATCAATAGTGACGAAAATTGATTAAACCCTAATTTCGTGATTAAACAAAATTTATGAGGAGTTAACTAATCAAGCTTTTTAGATCAATAACTTAATTCCCTAGAAAGGTTTGGAATAGATCAAATCAGAATTATCATAGTTGAATAATGAATCAATCTAGAACCAAATCAGACACGCAAACGAAGAGAGAGAAAAACAGAAATTACAGTAGCAAACCATTGTAGATAATTGTAGCTTCGAGAAAACACTGTAGCACCACTTGTATGGTAGCTGCGAGCTTTCCTGTGAACTATGCCATCGACCGAGCCGCCTAACGCGCGCTGTTCTTTTCTTTTCTTCTGTGCACCTCCTCTTTTCTACAGCTCACAAAAAGCAGGAGATATATTGTAACATCCTCAGTTTCGCTTTCTGGGAAAAATCTAATTTAAATTATCTAAATTCAAAATTTGGAGTTTCCTTGGTGTTTATGTTAACCTGACATCCCTTTCCATCCAAAATCGGGATTCAATTCCCTTCCGTTCGAAAAATCGAATTTCTCGGTTCCCGCCGGTACCCGAAATTTCACCCGAGTCCAAAAATGCTCCAAAAATCCCGAAATCACTTCAATTAGGTCCTAAATATTCCAAAATGATTTTTTGGAATGATTTTCTGGATTTTTGGAACTCCGCCCCTATTTTATCTCGCGCGGCTATCGTTTAATGCCCGTTATTCGCTCAAGAATATTCAAATCCACAAATTTCATCCAAATTCCGCGAAACCAATTTATTGGGTTCCAGATATTCCAAAATGGTTCTAGGAATTTTTTCGTAATTTTTAGACCATTTTTGCTAATTTTTCTCTAGGGCGATGCATTTGCGTAATCATCGGCCAATAAGGAAGTGCAACGTGGCTGTGCAATAGTGCTCCTTCTTCAACCTTGGGCTTGCACGATGGAGAGCTTCCAGAGAAAAAATTTCTAAGTTCCATACTTGTGTCCATTGATTCAAACCTCCATAACTCATGCAATAATGCCTCAAATCGATCACGGTCGGATCCGTTGAATCCGTAGCGACATCCTCTTTCCATTCCCCATGATCTTCAGCTCTAACTCGCGCCGGAAACGGTGCAGTTTTTCAAAAACCGAAAAACACGTTTATGGCAATAACTTTGCCATTTCTTCCCCAAATCGCGCACCGCCGGTTCCTAAACCTCTGTGGTGGTGTCCTCTTTCCAGAGCACACATCCTCTTCTTGCCTCTCCAACTCGTTCATCCGGTAGATTGAGAAAACCGACGGGAAACCACCATTTTTGGTGTTCTTCGAGTTCATCCTTGTTTCTCCCTCTCCGGTGTGTCAATCCTCATTCCGTTGGTTTCCTTGTGATCATGTGGGAGTCTAGTTTCTAATTCATCCATCAATTTTAGGATTCACCAAGAATTTAAGACAAATTTCAAGTTTTGGGCACTTCGGCCGGAGCTCTGTTTTTCGCCAAATTCGTCGTCTCAGGTGAGTTTTGATCCAATTCCTTGCTCCTATAGGTCCTTTAGGATGTCCTTTAGATGATTCTACAATTAGTTGTGGTGGTCATATTCAAAATTTTTGTGAAAATTTGAGTTTTTGGGCTTGGTGGAGCTCTCTGTTTCTTGCTCCACCCATGCGCTCGCCGCCGGCCATGTGTTGCCGTCGCCGGGGCTCCGGCCGGCCGCCGCCCGTCGCCGCCACTCCCGGTCCTGCCGGGCGTGCCTCGCCGGGCGATGTCGCCGCCCACGCTTGCGCTGCGCGCGCTTCCATGCGCCGCCGCGCCGCCCATGGTCTCGCTGCCAGCGCCGCTTCGCGCTTCGCCTCGACTGCCGCCGGCTTGCTGGCCGGCCGCCTCTCGCTTCGCTTTGCGCCGCCAGGGTTATCGCCCGCCAAGACTCAAGGCCGCCTCGCCTCGCCTCGATCCGGCCGCCACGCCACAGTTCCTTCCGCCGACGCCCCTTGAACTCCTCCTTGCTCTGTTTCTCCATGAATGGAGCCAATGAAGAAGAAGCCATAGGTCTATGACCACATGGTCCCACATGCAATAGACTCTAGAAAATCAGAAATCCTTGGAAAAATAAAAGATTCTGGAATATTCCTCGGCATCTCTTTTTCCAGGAATTTCCAAACTTCGGAAGCTCATATCTTTTCCGTCCGAACTCCGATTGACTCCGTTCAAATTCCTAAATTAATCTAAAATCAATACCTACCTGCCAGTACTACTTTGGTAATTTTTGGATTTTATTTATTTTCTTGTATTTATTTGTTGTCTCGTTTTGCGCGTAGCTAAGGAGCCGTCCGAGTCCACCGACCCAGCCGCCGGACTTCAAGCGTTCGACGACCTCGCCGCGACTGAAGGCAAGTCCCTTGACGCATGTTGGTCCTATGATTTCAAATGTTTTAACATGTTTTATAAATTTGCATGCTATGTTTACATCGTATGTCAAATATAAGTGAATAGTTAATCCGATTTGTGAATACCTCCTTTGTTATTGAAATCCATGTTTAATTGTAATATACCATGTTTACACTTATATGGCGCCCTTTGTTGAATAGTACGGTAGAATTGCTTAGGACCAATATTGATGAAAATGACCCACGGGTGGGATTCAACAAAAATGATGATTTAAAGTGTGATTTGGAAGTTATTAAAAGATTTTGGTACTGTTTTTCTAAAATAAAAAGAAAAGGAAAAATGGTTTGGACTTGGGCAGATTGGAATGTTGGGTGGGTGCGGATTGAACACTAGTTGCATTGTGCAAGTGCCGTCCCAAGTCAATTAAGGACCGACGCTTATGATTGTCCATTCTAAGCATAATCGTACTACCACATGTCTATAATGGTACGACCTGGCTAACTAATTTGTAGAAACCTAACTTAGACTCACCAAATAGTGGAATGTGAGTGCCGGATAGAGACAAGATTATTTTTCTCACATGGCGCAAGAGGGGGCTTCTGTACTGGGTGGCTAGAACCCTAACAGCGGTGAAACCTCAGCGGGTGGGTCGGGTTAGGCGTATACATTGTAAAGGCATTGTCATGATCTCTCTACCGGCACACCAAAGGAAGTGTGTTAATAGCTTGGCATCAAGAGAATATCATGTCTTGTGGGTAAAGTTGTACACCTCTGTAGAGTTAAAACTATTCGAATAGCCGTGCCTACAGTCAAGGGCAAAGCAAGGAATGCTTTCATATTGGTAGACTTTGGTTTTGGTTTTAAAATTAAACGGTGCTTTGTTTTGGGATTCGGGAGTGGTTAGAACTCTCGGATGTTTAAGGGCAGATTGAGCCAACAAGGTGGAAAGAACCTGTTTTATACCTTGACGGAAAGAGTCATATGTGATTAAACTTAATCTTTTAAAAGTTGGCGGTTAGAGCCTTTTGTTGGGGAACGCGGTATGCTACTCTAGCACAAATTAAAAAAATTTCTACCGCGCAACTAGAAAGCTACTCGCAAGAATAGGATCATAGATCAATTACCACTAGACGCGCAGTTGCGGAATCCTTCGCGCGTCGATGTAGTGGATCGTTCCCGCCGCAGTCGTGGATCGTCCTCGCCTCGCCGTGGATCGTCCTCGCCTCGTCTGGCTGCGGATCGTCCTCGCACGCCGCAGTCGCAGCAGTGTCACCACAGCAGTCCACACGTCCAGGGATGCGACGCCGTGCGTCGGTGTGCAAGCACCAGATCGCTCGGCAGGGGCAGCGAGAGGAGGTGGCTAAGGTTTCTGGCGAAACACCTCTAAAACGCACGGGAAAGTCTGTATTGTGTCCAGCCTCCTCCCCTCCTTATATAGCCACGAGGTGAAACCCTAGGCAGTCAGGGCCCATCTACGTGCTAAGCCCACGAGGTCCATTAATTATGGATCCAATCCGAATTAATGCGTCCCAGCCCGTTAAGTGTGTGACCCTGTAGGTTCATGCGCATTTGGACATGGATTTGGAAGACCCTTTTCTAATCCAATAATCGGTAGCGGATCCTTGCAGAGCATGCCAACTCCCAAACGCATATGACTAAAGTACTGATGTAATAATCCCTTTGCCAAACTATATGAAGATCGAACTCAAGGCGATAAGAATGTCATCCTTTGACAGTTCAATCCATCTCTCGTATCCGTGATATATTAATAAGTTGTGATTGACTCCTCAATCATGGCATGGCCATGCACTTCCTTAATCATATCACACGAGTGGCCTAGACATATATCTCCGTTACATTGGAATGGCAAATTCCATCTTGACTGCTCACTTCCCTCTACATGTTTCATAGTAAACATGAAAGCTACCTTTATAATTATCTGGTTAGGAAATAGTGTTTGGTAACCCCAAGGTAAACTATTACACATGTAGGGAATATGACAATCTCAGGTCTAAGGATCATACATCTACTATGTATGAGATACACTGATGACACATAAGAATGTAACATTCTCGCAGTGTCCCATTGTGGGTCTATCTAACACATGTTCTTCAACATGCGTCCACAATGTATTGATGATATCTCCATATCCCATGATCTATGAAACATGATCATCGAACAATACATGTGCTGATCTATTCATCGTTGTCCTATACGATGATATCCGATCAGAGATATTTATCGAATTATATCAATAAGTAAAGAGCTTCATAAACAAGTCACACACTTGTTAATCAAAACAATGATATACATTCATTGGACCAATAATCATATTATTATTCATAAACATAGTCATGTTATAATCATCCATATGATTGCCTCAAGGGCATAACACTAACACCTTTATATTGGTGATGGTGGATAGAACCTTCACTGCAATATTAAATAATTCAATTGCTAAAATAATTGCGAAAATGTGCTTTATGACAATTATACTTAAGTATGGTTTAATGAAATTTGGCTTTGTGCAAAAGAACCCTATTAAGCCTTCCTTTGGAGAGCCCTACATATGCATACTTTCCCCGACTTGCTGAGTACTTTTGTATTCACGTGCTACACATCTTGTCATCATCAGAGAACTACCAAGACACAGCCGAAGACGGTGAGTTCTACACCGAAGACTTCGAGGAAGATTGCCAGGATAGCTAGTCACGCTTCTTGTCGTCGCCTGTGGTGTTTTTGGTGTTCGCTTGTTGTCACTTTTGCTTCCGCTGTCGTGTCTCCGGTCTCGTGACCGAGTATTGTAATAAGTGGCCATGTGGCCCATACTTTATTATTTATGCTACAATTTCGTTATGTTTGGCAATGAAGTATCACTGTTGACTGTGTGTACTAGCTACTGATCTGGGATTAGTACGGAAATACACAGGAGATTTCGGATAGCTGATCCGTGGTCTCACATATCTCCTCCTATTTATACTAAACAAACCTTAATGAGTTATACTCTAATACATGTATACATATCAATCTAGCCCAATATACACACACAGCAACCCAAAACTTATATATGCATGCGTACGGCCTACCTACCACTACCGTGTGACTCACTAGCATTCATGTGCACTGTTCTCTAGTCCGAACGTTCCGTATGACATTCTTGACCATTAGGACCTTGGTTCGTTCCTGAACCTAGTCCTGCTCTCTGTTCCTCCATAAACCTAGTTCTGGTCCCGTCACCGACCACGTTCGCCCTCAAGCAACATCTACACATGAACAAATACGAAACCGTATACGAGCACAAGTCCACGACTTGACTCAAGATCAGTCTATGTAACCACTCACACGAGCGCATTGCATCAAACAAAACAATTACCATGCTATCACAAGCATATCAATTAATCATCTGAAACAATACATGCACCAAACATGCCATGAGCATAACCACTTTGCAATACCAAATTTATCACTAAGCCAATTTTTTAGCACATGATTTCACAAGCTTACCCAAGTTGGCCGCCGCAAAAAAAAAGTCTTTTTTTGGTTGAATGTTCTTCTAGATCTTCCAATTTTAGGTATTTCAATTCACTGGGAATGAAAAAGGCCAATTAAGGGTTTGTTTGGGAGTTGTAACTTTTTTAAAAAACTGTTTTTTGATTTTTTTTTTTTTTAGATTGAAAAGTAGTTATAGCTTTTTACTCATTTGATAAATTGCTAATTTCTCCCAGTGATAAACCGTAAAAACAGATCCAACCCAACTTTCGGCTTATGACTTTTAGCTTTTATATAACTTCTAAATTATAAACAAAATCACTTAAAAATTGAAAGCTGCCTTAAAGCGTCCAAATAGGGCCTTAGTCTGGCATCAAACTGTTCGACGGTCTCACGGGTAGATAGCGGAAATCTGTTAAAGCTTGTGTTTTTTTTTATATAGATCGCAGCAGATACTTAGCTATCTAAGCCTAGCATGTTATAATAACCGTGCCTTTGTATGGATTGTGAGGTCATGTGTAGATATTTACCTTTCCTGTACTCCCCTTTGATTATTGAAAAGCTAATGTTTTTGATACAGTGATGATCAAATTTTTAAAATTTTGATTATCGATATATTTTAAATATTTAAATTAGGTACATAAAAATTATATATATAGACTTGTCTCGAGAAGTACTTTTATAATATTATAATTTTATTGTGTTTTATAAATATATTATAATAAAAATAGTGATTAAAGTTATGTTTTGAAGACTATATTAATATCCAAAACGTTAACTTTTTGAAGACTAGAGGGAGTACCAGTTTGGCTGAGATTCCTATTTCTGTACATTCCGTATATATGGCATATGCTGTGAAATGAAGCATTGCTGTTGCCGGTCGTCTTATTCTGAAAAATTAACAGAATGGTTTTTTTCTTTCTCTTTACTCAAAATAAATTGTTTTGAACTTCCCTCGTGATGCAAACCAAGCAACACCAATTTCTAAACACGACGCCAAAGATTTTTCTTCTTCTTAAGTACATTCTTCAATAATTTTACAAAAATTTAACCCAAAATAATTTAAAATACACATTTGCTTTGTCGCCGATTTAATTAACTATAGAAGACTAAGTCAAATCAGTCTGCAGACTAAATGAATCAGCGACAAAACAATATATTGACCAAATGAATCAACGACAAAACAAACGTCTATCGCTAAATGAATGGCAACAGAAAATAAGTAGCCAAATAAAATGCGGCCGTGGTATAATTTTGTAATTGTTTTCATTAAGGTATTATTTTTGTAAAAAAATCATTTGAAATTGTATTATTTTAAAAAATTTCGACGTCAAACATCTCGGGAGTGTTGAAATTCCAACCTATCAAATCCACGTGAAGGTTGCGTTTAGAGACCGTTTTAAACGCCAATTTTTTTTTAATAATACATTTTTTATTCAAAATTGCAAAAATATGCCATCGAATTTTTTTTTCAGGAATATACATCTGTAGCTCGTTGAAAGGGCGACAGCTAAATGTAGCTCATTGAAAGGGCGACAGAAGGTCCTATAGCTCAATGAAATGGTGACATTTAAATGTAGCTTAACCATTAAGCTACAGAGTAAATGTAGCTCAACCATTAGGCTACAGAGTATATATAACTCCATGAAATGGCGACAGAGCTAAATATAGCTCAATGAAAGGGCGACAGAGCTAATATAGCTGAACCAAAGAGCTACAGATTAGTGAACTGATTTTTCCTCCAAATCGAATGAAATAAATTTCTAAATTTGTGTTAAGCTATAAGGGTTCGGAACATCCTGAAATGTCGCACAAAAAATTAAATTATACGAATTAAGTTTACATAAAGACATTTTAATGATTTCTGAAGAAAGTATATAAACCATGTCTTTTCGACAGCGCGTAAAATATCGTATTGGAATATATTTTTCCGGAAGAATGGGGAAGATTTGCTTTATGATATATGGACCACCATATTGTGGGAAAATATTGTATTTACACCTTGCTTTGCATGTAAATTGTAATCACGCAACAACCCTAAGTATTAAAGTGTATAACATACTATAACGCTATGCATTTTCAGCGGTTCTTAGGATATCGTGTTTGAGAGTAATTTTTTGGAAGAATGGATGAGATTTGCTATTTGATATATGGACTAGCATATTACAGGAAAATATTATATTAACACCTCTCGTTGCATATAAAATGCACTAGCGCAATAACCCTAAGTATTAATGCATGTAAAGGTAATTTTTTTTCTGATTTTTTGATCGGAGCTGATTGAAATGTGAATTTTTTGAATACTACAGAAATTATCACTCGTATTTACAAATCCGAACAACATATTCGTATATTTAATGAAATCCCAGTCATACCCGAAATTTGAAAATTCGTTTATTCTTTTCCGAAACATGAAATACTGTGTAACATGTATTTGAAAACTCAAATTTCGGTGAGTATAGTGCAATAACCCTAAGTATATTCGACAACAACTAATGTTATGAATAGTTTAGCTTATTGAGATAGAGATAACGACATAACAGCAACAACATAATATTACAACATAGAAAATGAAAAAATGCAGAGATAATGGCTTAAATTTAACATGCCTTAGGTGAATGAAAGAACAAGGGTCTTTCTGCTACACTACTGAGTGCACCGGGGATATTTCCCCTTGCGCAACCCATCGGTGCCTGCCGCCCTGGCCCTAGCCACCCTCTCGCGCTTCCTCTCACGCTCGGCCTCCCGCTCGGCCGCCAGGCGCAGCCGTTCGGCCTCCCTCTGTGCACGCATTTCTTCGGCGGCCTTCGTGCGCTTCTCCTCATCCTCCTGCTCACGCCACTGCTGCTCTACCATAGATCTGTGATGTGAGTACTCCCAATTCCGCATCCTTTCCATGTCAGGAGTCTGCTCCGCATCGTAGAATCTGATGAACTCGCACAACGGAGGCTGCAATTGGTGATAGAAGATGGTATAACTGTATTAAGGTTTGCACATTTTTCCGTAACATGAAATGCAGGTACGAACATACCGGGCTTCCCTGCCGCATCCGCATCTGCAGCGTTTGCTCGTAGTCGTGGTTGCGGCAGCTCTAGTACTTCATACTGTATGTGTATGAGTTGTCCACGGACTGCCGGAAGCGGCAAGGATCCCCGCATAGGCACATGGGGACCTACGTGCCTTCGGGGATGGCTTCGACAACGTTGTGCCTTGGGGGCGATGGGAACTCCATTGGCACCCGTTGGTTGGCTGGCGAAGTGGTGCTTCGTGGTTCAGATTGCCTGCTTGGTGTGATTATTGGGAGGCGACCAGTAGGGTTTAAATAGCGAGGCACCAGCCATAGGAGAGAGTGGCGGACTTAAGAGAAGTTCAAGTCTGCTAGCATTGGATTCCTCTGAAGTTTTGCAGGTGATGGGACGTGAGCCTGCCTATGGCCACAGCTTTGCAGGTTGTCCATAGAGTTCTGAACTTGCTGTCCTGGTGCTGCTTGCACAGTCTTTTAAACAGGGTCATCAATTCCTTGTGTTTTGACGGAGAGGAAGTACAGGCGAAAGCATAATTAATGTTGTGAAATAATAAAACATATGTAACATGCAAAAGTTCGACGATACATGAGTTATCAATATCATGAAAAGTACAATATATAAGTATTGTCAAAAGTAATAACCCTTTCCTAAACAGAACAAACTAGCGTCGGCCCCGCTTCGGCTGGGGGGGGGCCTCCGGCGGATCTGGTCCCGTCAGTACGTCAGCTGAGCCGGCGCGCGGTGTGGCCTCAGTGGTCTAGCGTCCGATGTAGCGTAGCCCGGCTGAGTACCCTGCGTCGGTGGTGGTGCCCCATGCAAATGCGATGGTCCAGGCTCCTCAGGAAAAAACCTGGACAGACCTGCATCGTCGAGGTCATGGTCCGCGTAAGCTGGGTCGTCAGGCTGGTCCTCGTAGTCATCAGGTGCAGCTGCAGACGCAGACAGGAACAACCGTGCCTGTGAGCCTATATGAAATGGAGAATTGTTGAATGAGTTAAAAAGTGATTGAAAAACAAAAAGAGTGATTGAAAAAAAGAGTAAGTGCGATAGAGTACTCACCTCTAGTGTGACCTGAGTGGCTAGCCCCTCGCCCTCTCGTAGTCGGCGGCGTGACCGTGGCAAGGGAGGATGTAGCACGCGTAGACGTACCAGCAAGACCCGTGCCTCCTCCAAGCGGTACCTGGCCGTGTACCACATCAGAAGGCTGCCGGCAGCCTGCCATCTCTAGGACGCGTCTGGCACTGAGCTATAGCCTCACGAAGAAGGTGTTCACCTCCTCTCGGGTCACCTCAGCTCCGCTCGTCAGACGGGAAATGTATCTCCCCGCCTCGTCGTGGTACTACGCCAAAATGTTAGTCTGAACAAACATTACGAATTAGTTACCACAGTTACCAACTAAGCGTGCACGAGATCGTAGATGGGACGGAACGTACAACAACGTGGAGAGCTGAGTCGGTGTGGGACGGCTATGTGTCCGCCACCGTGGGAACATGTCTAGGAGGATCGGGGTCGACATGTACCAAACGCAGGCGCGTACGGGAAGTGTACCACCGTCGGTAGGCGCGGTACGTCTGCGGGTCGTACACCGCCTCCTCGACGTGGACGTCGTCCAGGGCTCCCGCCCACTCCTCAACCCACGACGCCATGCGTATGTGCCAGGGGGTGGCCCCATGCACACCCTTCCTACTGTGCCTGTCGATAAAAAATACCAATAGCATGAATATATTGCACCACACATCAATAATTATGGAACATAGATGGACGAAACTTACGTGTGGTCGGCGGGTGGGACCAAATGGCCGGCCTGCACTGGGAAGGCCTGTCGTAGGCCGAACTGCCTCATCACTCGATGGACAGCGTAGCCCTCCACCTGTACGTCGAACACGAGGCACCGACGCGTGAACCAGTACGCCGCGTCTCGTGTTCAAAGGGTGGAAAGGCCACCCGGCGCACGAACCTGGACCTCAGCATCTGCGTACGGCGTCCAGCGTATGTGGTCCTCGGTGAGGTGGTCGAACACAGCGACGAACTGTGGGTAGCCCGTCCGCACCGTCTTGTGTGCCCAACTAGGCTGTAGGGAAAAGCGAAAGTTTATGCTGTTAGTCACGGATGGAAAAGCAAATTTCACAAATTCGTTATTGCAATATCTTACCCGTCTGTGGCACCAGATGGTGCCCACGGTCAGACTGTCGACGTCGCCATCGCCTGTCGGGTGAAGAGGGTCCAAGTCGATGTCGGGCCGCCCGATGTGGAACCTCTCGTATGCCCACAGCTGTACAAGCAATGGACATCCTCCGAAGGTGGCGCCGTCTGCGGTCCGTGTACAACCGTCGCAGAGCACCCGGTACGTCGTGCACAGCACAGCGGACCCCCAAGAGTACTGTGGCATGGCCTCAGGTGGAGAGTCCGCGATCTCCCTCGCGAACTGGACGAGGTGCCTGTCTACGCTATCCCCATGGGAGCTCGTGAACATGCACCAGCCGAAGAGCCACAACAGATATGCCTCCAGGTGTCGGCTCACCCTGTACTCGTCCGCTGGCTCGACGATCTCCGTGGGCTACAAATTGAAGACCTCTTGTTATAAACTATCGAAGTCCATGCAAAATTTAGTTTTAAAGTGCAGTTACGTACCACGAACTGTCGAAGCCACCGTAGCGTCGGACCGTGTGTACTGTCGAAGGTCCGGTACCCAACGGCTGGTAGCACACCGTGGAACCTGTCGAGGGTGTCCTGCTGCCACATCGGCCCGACGTCCTCCGGCACCACAGCGTGACCGTCGATCGGCAGGCCAAGAAGGTAGGAGACGTCCTGCAGCGTGATCGTCATCTTCTCGACGGGTAGATGGAAGGTGTGGGTCTCTAGCCTCCACCGATCCACCAGAGCGGTGATCAGGGATCTGTCAAAAGGGAACCGGTGACCACCCACATCCTCCACCATGCGGGCGAGTGGCAGCAACCCTGAAGCTCAGAGCCTGCGAAACACAAATAATGTAAATTATGTCAGTACAATACTAATCATCACAGTAGAACAATAAAATTTTGTACTAGTATGTTACCTGGGGATCCAACGAGGATCTAGGGCCCAACCGTACTGTGGTGGCCTCGGTCGAAGCACACCGAGCTGCACAGGATCCCCTCCGTCCTGTGGGAAAGCGGTCGCGAAACGGGCACGGTGCCGGCAATCCACGACCGGATCCAGCAACTCGAAGGGCGGTCGTCATACGCATCTTTGGTGAGCCATAACTGCAAATTTCATAAAAGAAAGTTGTAACTGCCAGGCATGTACAAACAAAAGCATACGTAAAACTATGAAAGCATGACAACAATGCGTTACAACAAAAAAGCACATAAAACATTATACCATTGAACATGCTAGTTTCGAAACAAATTGGTCGTGAAGACACAACACTGACAACTACATGAAACAAGCTAAAATGTACATTTCACAGAGTTCACACCTCACGCATTACGCATTACATTTTGACATAGTTCCGAACAAAATAGAGTTCGCACAACCCGCATTACATCGGTAATATGTAAATTTGATAGAGTTCACAGAGCACACATTACATCGCTAAAATGTAAATTTGACAGAGTTCACACATCACGCATTACATCGATGAAATATAAATTTGACATCATTTAGGTGATATTTCAAGGTGCTTCTCATCCGGTGCGATGGGTTCGTGCACCACTCCTCGCAGCGGACGATCCTTCCCCCGCTGTCGGATTGACATCTCCTCCTTCAGCTCCTTCATTCCGTACAAGGCAGTTCTTGAATGTATGTCCTCTTGGCTTGCACAATGAACATTTCTTCATGAGTTTGCCAACTTCTGACTCGTCCATATCATTTCTGATACGCCTTGTTTTCCGACGGCCTGCTTTCCATCTTCTAGCATCGAAGTCAGGGACCCAAAACCTTTCATCAATAGAAGGAGTTGTGGTGAAAGAACCCACAACACCATAATCGTAAAGCTCCTCGCTCCAAGTTGCCATCACCCTTTCCTTCGTGAAATATTCAGATAGGTACGTACCAGGTTGCATTCCAAACAAAGCACACGCGGCTATGACATGAGAACATGGCCTATGCAAAAGGTAGGGCTTGTTACACGAGCATTTGCAATCATCCTGTAATGTGCACTCCTAGATGACAACCCGCTGGTTGGTTCCACGCCGTCCTTTATCCCTACATATCACCTTGAAGCGCAGTGTTCGTGCACCAACTTTGATAGCCCGATGCTTCGCCGCCTTGAGACTCTTCTCATCCATGTATTTACTGATCATGGAAGAGTAAAGGCACTTCTCATCTCTCATAACTATCTCAGCAGCTTGATGCCTGTCCACAAAGTACTTGGTTGTGCCACGTAGCACTCCTTCAACAATTCCAACCAGCAGGAGGCACCTCATTCCTCTCATCACCCAGTTGTAAACTTCTGCAAAGTTAGTGGTCATCACACCATATCTAGCACCATGTGTGTCATGTAACAGTGATCACTTCTCTTTCTGTTCGTGCTTGATCCAATCAGAGAAACATCTTATTGGACTTTGCCTTCGACGACGAATGGTCGCGTCATCTTCTGTTGGCAGGGGGAAAAGAGGCTCCGCCTGCTCGTCTGTACTATTCCTGTTCGTCAGCTCGTCCTTGTGTTTTCTTGTGAGCTCATCAAGGTTTCTCCACAGAGTCCTAAACTTGCTCTCCTGGTTCTTCTTGCACAGTCTTTTGAACATGTTCATCAGTTCCTTGTTCCTGAATTGCTTATAGAAGTTAGCATCCAAATGCCTCATGCACCATCTGCTATGCAAGTCTGGCCATGAAAATGGCTCCTCTTCCCCTGTTTGCAACTGGTTAATAGCACTAAGCAGACCAGCATGCCTGTCATGCAGCACGCACACATCTCGACGCCTTTTGACCACCCCATCTTCAGGTTCCGTAGGAACCACAGCCAACTGTCATAGTTCTCGCTTTCCACAAACGCGAAGGCAACTAGCAGAATTTGGTTGTTTCCATCAACGCCCACAGCGGTTAGTATTTGCCCTCTGTATTTCCCGGTCAAGAATGTCCCGTCCACGCACAAGAGTGGACGACAGTGATAGAACGCCCTAATGCAAGGTCCGAATGCGAAGAACACTCTCTTCAGATGCATTTTAGTCGGCCACTTCAGTGACGGACAATCTTGCAAATCATAGTAAGTGCCAGGATTTCTTCCCTGAATGCAACTGAGCAATGCAGGCAAATTGTGGTACGAGTCTTCAAACTTGCCGAACCTCATTTCTAATGCCTGCTGTTTCGCCCTCCATGCCTTCCCATAGCTAATTGTGTACTGATATCTATTCTCGATTGCTCGGATAATAGCACGGGGCTCAAATCTCAGGTTCTCTACTATCTCCGCGTACACAATGTTCGCGACAAACCCGGATGATAGGTTCCTGTGAGCCATCATTGTTTCCTCGGTCATACAGCTATGCTGCTCAACCTTCGAACATTGCCAATAGGTCCCCCATTTGGGCTTGTACACGTGCACTCTCCACGGACACCCATCGATCTATCACACCACGTCATAGGCTGTTGGGGTGGATTTCTTAACCTTGAAAGTCCTTCTTAATGATAAGGCCCAATCTTTCACAGCATCCTGCACAGCCTCTTTTGTCGGGTACATACTGTCAAGCCTCACCTCATTTTCACTATACTGCAAAGGTGTCTCCATGCTTTCGTTGACAATCAACTGATCAAATTGATGCGTGCTCCACTCGGCTGGCACAAGCGGCTCCGTACCTACATCTTCCTCATCCGACTCATCGTCGTCTTCCACTTCTTCTGTGTTGTACTCATGGTCTTCCTCTTCCATCCTAGCTGTTATTTCCTCAATTTCCTTGCCTTCGTCCACCTGTCCCCGCGCTTCTTGTCCAACATTGTCATCATCCTCCTCAAACTCAACTTGTTCACCAGTATGGCAAATGATGTCCTCGTTGGATTGCTGAACATGCTGCTCACGGCTACATCCCCCAATTTCGTCCTCACCAAAATTGAGCTCATTTCGAAGCTGACTACACTGACCACCGTCCAATTGCTGCTGTACGGAAACATCCCTCTCGTGTGCTTGCACAAAAAGGACCCGACTCCATCCCCGTTGCTGTGCCCCCCTCACATATGATCTCCACGATGCGGTTCCCTTCAGCTCAACTAGCTCCCAACAAATAGGATCGTTTTGCATACTACAAAGGCAAAATACCTTCAGCTGGCACCTCTCCTCTTCAATCCTAAAAGTATAATACAACCACTTCAACACAGATGAAAATGTCCGCTCTTCGACCCTGGTCAAACTTCTGTCCACATACTGGAAGTTGGTTAGATCTGCACCCTCCAAACCATACATTACAACCCCTTCTCTATAATAGATTCTAAATGGAACTCGTTCTCCCATATCTGCGAATCCATTCATTCACCCAAGCATTAATGACTTTCCGTACAATATAATGTGACACCCAACATAACTATATCCATATGCTACAAAAATATAGATCTATCTGTAGAAAAAATAGCTGCATTCCTACGAATATGTACGTACTTGTATCCGTGTAAAACATCTACATTTGCTACATTTATCCGTAATCTATGAATTTATTTAGATCTAGAATTATTTGCACTACAACATCGTGTACTGCTATGAAAATAAAAAAGTACATAGTCTCTACAAGTACTGCTAAAACTACTACATAATATCTAACTAACACCATCATTTCTTCTCTACCATGCCTTCCTGCTAAAACATCTACATTCGCCACATTTATCCGCCAGATCTAAAATTATTTCTACTATACCGATTTACTTCTAAAGAAATAAACAACTACATAATATCTAAATCATTTATACTCTACATCTACATTTGCTAAATCTATTTGTATTCTCTAAATTTATATAGATCTAAAATTGTTTCTACTCTACATCTATAATTTAGTGCTAAAAAAATTACCGAACTGAAGTCGCGCAGCCGGATTCTTTTTCCTTCCTCTTCCTTCTTTTTCCTCTCCCTTCTTTCTCTCCCCCTCCTCCTTCCTCTTTCTCTCTCCCTCCCTCTCTTTCTCTCCTCCTTCTCTTTCTCTCCTCCTTCTCTTTTTTCTTTGCTGGCTGGCCGGCTTAGCAGCGAGCGCATTCACCGTTATATGGGGGCCCCTGTCGCCATATGGGAAGGCGACATTTGAGGTGGGATTACTAATCGCCATTTGATTGGGCGATTTTTGATCTATCGCCGTACGATAGTGCGACTGAAATTTTTGTCGCCAGTTCTTCGGGCGACTGAACTTTTGTCGCCAGTTCGTCGGGCGACTGAACTTTTGTCGCAAGTTCTTCGGGCGACTGAACATTTGTCGCCACACAATCAATTTACTGAGCCTCTGTTGCCCATTCAACGAACTACAGAGGTATATTTCTGAAAAATAAAATTTCGATAGTATATTTTTGCAATTTCGATTAAAATATGTATTATTAAAAAAAATCTTTAAACGCTTGGTCAGATCAACTTTGTAGCCAGTGGACCTGACCAAGCGGCAATTGTACAGTTGCATGAGTTATGGCCACCCTGACGAAGACCTGAGTTATATCAAATATAGTATAAATGTTAAAGTATAAATAAAAGATAAATAATTATATAATACTTTATTTATTTTAAAATTTGTATAATTTATATTGTGAGAATGATATATAGAAACACTACTTCAGCAAACATGTGTATGCTAGATAGGTTTGGGCCCGTTTAAGGCCTACTGATAGGACAAATCCAGATTGATAGGAAAACGTGGAAGCCTGATTAGCAAGTAGCACTGTGGCAGCCCAGCTAAGTCGGGGCGATTGGTTGGCGAGCGACTGTTCTGAACTCAATGAGAGCAAGGCTAATAATATAGCTCACTGCTGGCTATATGTGGTTGTCATATCATACACAGCCGTCTAAAAGCTCACATATATAATAAGTTAGCTGTAGAAACAATCTACACATTAATAAATGGTCCACCCATCCATCCTCTCATCTTCTTTGGAATCTGTGTTATAGCCAGTTTAAAGCTGGCTATTGAACAATAGCCCACTTCTTCTCTCTCTTCTCTTCTCTTTCTTCCAACAAAGCAAAAATATGATGTGGCAGCTCTTATAGCCCGCTTATGTCACCTTATTATACTTGCTCTGATGTGAACCAACCAACACCAATTTCGACACACGGCGCCAAAGATTTTTTTCTTCTTAAAATACATTTTAACAAAATTTTACAAAAAAATTACTAAAAAAATAATTAAAAAATACACCTATGCTGTGTCACATATTTAATTGGTAAAAGAAGCCTATAAGTTAACTGATCCGAAAATTTTCGGATCTAATTGACACCACTAAATTAGTTGCGTTTTAATCGGGAGCGTGCCATACATATATTGGTGTTGGTCCCATTAGACATTGCGAGAAAAGAAAAAGGAGAGACCGGAATTCCAGAGATTGATTGGTTCTTGAGTTTACAGCTCTCCCTAAATCCCTTGCGATCTAGGGCTCGTGCACAGGCTAACGAAGACCCTCTACCTCCATCGACGCGTCTCGGTGGTTCACTCCTCCTCTGCCGACACATCAAGATCGACAACCAAAAACTCTTTATGGCGTCATCTTCCAATCTAGGTTAACTCAGTTCTAACGATTTAATTTCCGCACTTACTGTGATCATGTTTTAGACTAGATGATGACCTAAACTTAGCTCATGTTATTACTAACATTTGGTATCAGAGCAATCTAGCCTTAGCATGGTCCTAATCATCCCGGGTTAGTGTCGGTTTAGTTCTTGTTCGTCGGCTTAGGGTTGATTAATATCGGTTTAGACTTAATTTTGGCTTCAGATTAGAGCTAATTAGCCTCAATTCAGCAAATCCCCAATCAAATCCGAACCCTACCACAAAGATCCCCATCAGTCCCGAACCCTAAGTCCCCAATCGGATTTCACTAGAACCCAAATAAATCAAGAAATCTAAAGGCTTAAGGGGTGCTGAGGCTTACTTGATCGGTATACGTTGTCACACGCCCTTCCGCTCGGTCGTCGTTGGCCTCGCTGCCATTTCGCCCGTGCGCCTGCACGTGGGCCGTCTTGCCGCCACGTTGGAGCTGCACGCGACATCAGCTCGCCGCGCGCGTTCGCCACGCACACTCGTCGCGCATATTCCATCGCCCTCGCTTGATGTTGCATCATCCACGGCGTGTTCGCTGCTCGGTCACCGCGCGGAGATTTTGGATCAGGGTTGAGTGGTCTAGGGTTAGGGTTTCGCCCTCAGCGCTGTTTTTGTTTCCCGTCTGAGCGACCTCGTACGTTCACCGAGATCAATGGCTGATCTTCGCGTGCATGTTTTGCTGGGCTGCGCGGCGCTTCTGGGCCGCGCTGGCATCTGGGCTGCCGAAGCCGATTTGGGCCGAGCGCACGTTTTGAGCACCGCAATTTTCGTGTTTCAATATTTGTTGCATTATGTCTAATTTAACTTAGCAACAATCATTGTTTATGATTAAATTTCTGGGCATTATTATTATTGTTTAATTTATGATTAATCTTCTGGGCTAATAAATTAATGTGATAATTATTTTATATGATGTTTATGTCTAATTATTGTCTCTAATTAAAATGGAACCAACAGGAAATTTTGATTAGAGATGATTATTTAATGTTTAAAATTGGGATTATGTCATGACTATGATCATATACTGACCAACGTTATTTATGAATATGTGTCACCCAAAAGATAATTTAGTTCTTTTCGTTTCTGCCCAACGGTGATGCGAATTAGGACTATTAAATTATCTGTCATTAGCAGACCAACGTAGGGTTAATTTCATGCTAGACATTACTTTATTGTTTACTAATTCATGTATATATTTATTCAGTAATGAGCACGCCTAACATTGCCAGTACTTAAAATAGCATTGAACAACTCTCTAGAACTAACTTCTCCTCTTGGAAAGAAAAATTGTAAATCATTCTTGGAGTCATGGATTTAGACTATGCATTACGTGAGAATGCTCCCATAGCTTTTGCCGCTGATGATGAGAGTTTCGCTAAGAAAAGAGAAACTCTATGACTTAATAGCGGAAAAGTGGGAGTGGTCCAACCGCATGTCCTTAATGATTATGAAGAGCACGATATTTATTGGAATAAGGAGAGCAATTCCTGAATCCAACAATGTTAAGCAGTACTTGGCCTCAGTTGAGGAGCAATTTAAGAGCTCCTCAAAAAGGTATATGCCAGTACTTAATTATGAGGATGCTCACCTCCAAGTACGATGACTCAAGTGGCCTAAGAGAGCATGTCATGATGATGACTAATATGGCTCCAAGCTTAAGGGCATGGACATGAAAATCTCTGAAGGTTTTCTGGTCCACTTCATTATGATTCCTCTTCTGGTGAGTTTGGTCCTTTCACGATCAATTATAACATTCAACACTCGGAAGGACAAGTGGACTATGAGCGAATTGAATGCCATGTGTGTCCAGGAGGAAGAAAGACTAAAGGCCGAAAAGAAGGATTATATCAACCTTGTAGGCCATAACAGAAGAAAAATTCCAAGGGGATCATAAGTCCAAGAAGAAGCTACACTTCTCTCCCAAAACTGAATCAAGCTTCGCTATTAGATGATGATGGTGTTACTTGTATCTTTGGGAATAATAAATGCGTTGTAAGCTTTAAATCTAATAATGTTGGTCTCTCAATTCGAGGACAAACTCTATATGCTTCATCTCTCTGAATCTCATGTATCGATGAATGTGTGTGATGCCACCAATAAGTGAAAGAGAAGTCTAGGTGATGAGACATCATCGAAATTGTGGCACTATCATTTAGGTCACATTTCGAATGGGAGAATGGAACGTCTCATTAAGAAAGAGATACTCCACCCTCTAGACTTTTCTGACTCAGATCATTGTATTGATTGCATTAAGGGAAAATATGTAAAACAAATTAAGAAAGGAGCCACACGAAGCACAAGAATCTTAGAATTAATCCACACTGATATATGTGGAACTTTTCCTGTAACTTCAGTAGATGGGTATAACTCCTTTATCACATTTACTGATGATTTCTCCCGGTATGGTTGTTGAACCATGCTCTTAGGATTATTCATAGAAATTTCCAAAAAAATTTGATGACATTTTAGTACCTCAATAAAATCGAAGTGTAGCTGTTGTCCTGAAAATTTGAAAAATTAAAACCTTCTATTTTCCTTTTGTTTCACTGCCCTGTGGGCCCTCCAGCTGAGTAAGCCCACCTGGCAACGCCTTGGCGTCCCTCTGCTCTTTGCCATGTGGCCCGGGCCCCATCTGCCAGCTAGTCTCCCTATCCCTCCTCTCTTTTCCTCCGCCACTTGGCCCTACCACCTCCCCTAGCCCGCTTGCCAGCCGCACCCAGCATAAGACCGCACCCCCGTTCGGCTTGTCTTCGCGTTCTGTGCGTTCTGGCCTTGCCCTGCCCGGCCCACGCGGCCACTGGTGCTCGCTACCACAGAGAACCATCGCCACGTCGCACAAAGCTTCTGCCGCGGCACCCCTTTCTTTTGCTCATGCCTACCATGGCAGCTTTGGCTGTTGTTTTATTTTGCCACAACACTGAGACGTCACCGCCCATTGGAACTTGGCCAATAAGTTTATATATCATATACAATGTGTATGCTATATCCTTAGATTTGAGGTTGACACATGTACTTGAGATGTGTAATGACTTATTTAGGGGTTGCCAAACGCTACTGCGTAACTGGGTAGTTATAAAGGTGGCTTCCGGGTTTGTTATGAAGCATGCTGCGAAGTATATTTGATCAAGATGGGATTTGCCTCTCCATTCAATGGGAGGGATATCTCTAGACCTCTTGAGTGGTCGGATTTCGGAAATGCATGACCATACTACTCGCGGTTAAAGAGTTAACCGTAGTTGGGGATTCTGAGTCACAAATCGAGAAAGAGTGGTTGGAGCTAACCAAACAAAGATGACATGTACTCGCCTTGAGCTTGACCGATATCATGAGGCAAAGAGAAAAGCATATGATTAAACATTGTTAAGGTTCGTCCAATGTGATATTTATGTATACTTGAGAGTTGGCACGTTCTACTAGGGACCGCTACCGATTATTGGTCGAGTAGGAGTACTTGGGCCATGTCCAAGTACATGCGAACCTATGGGATCGCACACTTAATGTTGGATTTACCCAAGAGATAATCATGGGCCACGTATGACGTGGGTTTCGTATCATATTCGGACTCTAATGTAGAGATCGTATTGGGACTCTAACGGGGAGGTCCACTGAGAGGTTATATAAGGGAAGGGGTGGAGGCCAAAAGGCACAAGTTCTCCTCTCCACGAAACCCTAGCCGTCTTCTTCCATCCGCGCATCACGGTGCTAGCACACCGGCGTACGAAATTCCTCCCTGTACGTGTGGACTACGTAGAGACGTTGCTACAACTGCGACGTTGATTGGGACGATCACGACAAGGAGACATTATTCACGGACGATCGACTACAGCAAGAAGACGATCGGCTTGCGAGGAGGAGACGATCACTCTGTGGACGATCATCTACTTCCACTACATCGACGCGCACTACGTCGAACCAGGCGCTTCGACCTTCCTTCCGCTGCGCTGCACGCCGATAGTGGTAACGATATGTAATCCCCTTCTTACGAGAAGGTTTCTGGTTTATGCAGTAGATTTTACTTTGTGCTAGCGTAGCATACCGCATAACCTAACACTTAAGGGGTTGGAACCGAACTCTGATGGTGATCAGAGTTGGAACAGAATTTGAATGGTGATCCTATTCACTGGATATAATTTTAACTAAGCAATTCAAAGTTTCACAAAAAAAAAATACTCTGATCTGTGGTTTCACCAAAGCTTCCGAGATTTCAAAATCCATCATTGGAATGTTAAAATTACCCACGAGTCCATCTAGAACACGATGACTAAATTAGCTCACTTGAATCAAACTACAATAAGCAGGGATCGTGCGGGAGATATATCTGTGTATGTCAATGTTCAACCACTATGTTAAAACCAAATAAACATCACGATTATTTGGAAATATTAGGATAAAGCAGCCTAATATTATTTCTGTAACATTTTTGATAGAACAAGTATATCAACTGGAACATCAAATGGAACATAATAAAGCACCTGGATCGGACGGGTTTCCGGCAGAATTCTATCAGGTATTCTAGAAAGTAATAAAAGATGATTTAATGGCCATGTTTCATGATTTTCATAAAGGTGTTCTTCCTTTATTTAGGTTGAATTTTGGTATTATCACCTTGCTGCCAAAAAATAAAGATGCAACAAAAATTCAACACTATCGACCGATATATCTTCCTAATGTTAGTTTCAAAATTTTCACTAAAGTAAGCATGAACAGAATTTCTGATATAGCTAAACATGTTGTTCGGCCAACACAGACCGCTTTTATGCCCAATCAAAATATAATGGATGGTGTGATAATTCTTCATGAAACTATTCATGAGATGTACAAGAAAAAATTGGATGGAGTTATTTTAAAAGTTGATTTTGAAAAGGCCTATGATAAGGTCAAATGGTCTTTTCTTCAACAAACTCTTAAATTGAAAGGTTTTTCTTCTCAATGGTGTCAGTGGGTCTCTGGAGGTAGTGTTGGTATTAAGGTTAATGATGACATTGGGCCATACTTTCGAACTAAAAAAGGATTAAGGCAAGGAGATTCCTTATCTTCAATCTTATTTAATATTGTTATGGATATGCTAGCTGTTCTTTTAGAACGAGCCAAGGATGATGGACAAATAAAAGGAATAACACCTTATTTGGTTGATAATGGATTGTCCATTCTTCAATATGCAGATGACACCATAATTTTTATGGAACATGATATGCTACAAGCCAAAAATATAAAGCTCTTGCTATGTGCATTTGAACAACTATCGGGTCTTAAAATAAATTTTCACAAAAGTGAAATTTTCTGCTTTGGTGCTGCCAAGGATTTTGAAAGTCAATACACTCATCTTTTTGGATGTGAAGTTGGCAATCTACCTTTCAGATATCTTGGGATTCCAATCCATTATCATAAGCTGACAAACAATGATTGGAAGGGGGTAGAGGAACGATTTGAAAAAAGATTGAGTAGTTGGAAAGGAAAACAATTATCAGTTGGAGGCAGATTAGTACTGATTAATTCCGTACTTAGCAATCTACCCATGTTTATGTTATCTTTTTTTTCGGATACCACGTGAGATTCTAAAAAAGTTGGATTATTTTAGAGCTAGATTTTTCTGGCAGCATGATAATCATAAGAAAAAAATATAGGCTTGCTAAGTGGAATATTATTTGTCAACCTAAGGATCAAGGTGGTCTAGGCATTCATGATCTTAATGTGAAAAAAATTTCTTTGCTTTGTAAATGGTTTTTCAAACTTTTAAATGAGGACAGTGTTTGGCAACAAATTCTTTTCAAAAAGTACTTGGGTAGTAAAACTTTATCTCAAGTGCAAGTGAGACCAAGGGACTCTCATTTTTGGGTAGGATTAATGAAGGTCAAACATTATTTTTTCAGATTTGGATCTTTCATTCTTCGTGATGGATCTCAAATTCGCTTTTGGCAAGATACTTGTCTAGGAAACAACCCCCTTAGTATACAATATCCTCGACTGTATAACATTGTCCGAAAAAAATATATCACAGTTGCTAAAGTAATGAGTCCTGAATTGTTTAATATTTCTTTTCGTAGAACCATTATGGGATCTACTTTACTTGATCTTCAAGAGCTTATTACAAGAATTGTTGCTATAAATTTGTACTCAGATCGTGATATTTTTAGATGGAATCTTTATCGAAATGGGCAATTTTCTGTTCAATCGATGTATGCAGCTTTAATGCATCAAAAAATTTCTTTTTCAAATAGACAACTTTGGCAGTTTAAAATACCTTTAAAAATCAAAATATTTCTTTGGTACTTACATTGAGGAGTAATTTTAACAAAGGATAACCTAAGTAAACGAAATTGGACTGGCAATAAACAATGTTGTTTTTGTAACAATGAAGAAACTATTCAACATCTTTTTTTGGATTGTCAATATGCTCATTTTGCATGGTATGTTTTTCAAGGGGCCTCTAATTTGTCACCTCCACACAGTATAGCCCATCTATTTGGATCTTGACTAGTGGGTTTGAGAAAGGAAGTACAAAATCGGGGCTGCCGCACTTTGTTGGGCTATTTGGCTACATCGAAATGACAGGGTTTTTAATAAAAAAACACGTGTTTAATTCATTGTAGGTTATCTATTCATGCATTGGTTGGCTACATTCATGGTCCTTGTTGCAACGGCAGGAGGCTCGAGAGTTGGTATTGGAAGCATGCAACTCTATACAGATCGTGCTCCAGGAAATTTTTATCCGACATGGATGGAGGTTTAATGCAAGATTGTGTGCGAGTTGAGAGTTTTGTTATATAATTCCTTTATGCTTGTCTTTGGTGTATACAAAGTCTCCTATAGTTGAAGTGTTTTCTTACAAACTTTTTGGTGTGATCTTTGTATTACTGGATTGGCCGTGTGTATCTCTTGATGCAGAGGCCGGAAGATTAATAAAATCCTTCCATTGTCTAAAAAAAAGTATATATCCTGTGGCATACACTGTGAAACCTAATTGTAACGTTGTTCCTTAACTACATTACGATATAGTGGCTCTTGTAATAATCTAGTTTATAACATATGGACGTCGGAGCATGCAGCAGAGTATATTTCCATCGGTTAAGATTCAATAAGTATTGCGAACTGTCAAACTCCAAATTTTAATTGACGACAACGCACTTCAGGAGTCCTCGGCACAAAATATGATTACAGATAAGTACGTTATAACCAAACTGGTGCGACAAAAAGCGGTACAGCCGTGAAATCTGGTCATTGCTGACTTGATGTATTGCCTAAAACATAATAAGAGCTCATATTTCAAAATCTATTTTGTACATAATCTGGTTTGTACAAATGTGTGGGTGCAAATATACTCTGTTTTGTTGAATATATGTAAACTCAAAAGTTGCCTCATCCGGTTGAAGACCAAATTTAGCAACGCAGAGAGCTCGAATCCCACGAAGTAGAAGTTACCCCCCCCCCTAAAGACGAGGAGATGCATGAACAAGAAACGCTGCTCATATGCTAAGCATGTGGTATAAGCCCACATGCTTATAATTAAAATATGCACCAATTCTGGTGAACAGAAGAAACCGGATTTGCAGTTTTATTTGGACAAGAGCTAATAGAAAAAACTGCCGTGATGGAGAAGAAACCAGATTTACAGTTTCAATCCAACAAGAGCCAAAGTTGTAAAAAAAGAAGAAGCCAAGGGCAAGGAAAGAAATTTGTTCCCTGAGTCCAGACCCCACCTGCATTCCGTACATTACTACATACCTCCTACATCTCTTCCCCACCGGGAAAAAACACCGGTACTCTACGTCCTGGTTAATGCATGGAATGAACAGTATTCACCTAGGGCCTGTTTGGATCCATGCAGCTCAGCTAACTATTAGCTGGGCACCCAACTAATGGTTATCTCATTAGCTAGCCAACCCCAGCTAATATCAACTAATAGGTGGCATTTAACCAAAATACCCTTCGCGTCTACCACCCATAGCATTTAATAGCATGGGTATTCTGGACAATAGCATCTATTAGCTGGTGGATCCAAACACCCTCCAACTAATAGTTAGCTAGCTAATAGTTAGCCAGCTAATATTAACTAGGAACAATTAGCTAGCTAACTATTAGCTGCTAATGGATCCAAACAGACCCCTAAAAACAACAACGATAGCAAGGGTGAGTACATTGCGTACTCAGCAAGACTTATAGTGTTTGCAAAACCTGAAATATATGCAAGCTGAATAGAAAGTGGGTTTCTATGATTGTTTTGCGTAAAGCTAAATTGAATTGTAAATACTGAATAATAAATTGAAAGCGAAATTGAATAAAAACAACTTGACAGATATGTAAAATAATCGACATGTAAATAACAGATAACATCTCAACATTCTTCCATGAATGTGAGAAACGAATCAATGCCAATACATGGCACAGTAAACACTCATAGTCCCCATGAGCATCAAACCATCCATTCCCAATAATAACTAGAAATCAAATTATTTTGCCACACAAGACAAAACAGATAAATTCAACCTTGCCAACGTAATGTCAAGGATCGAATCATCTGTAAGGGTAAACTCACCATTTCCAAATTTTAAGTTTCGATTCATTTGATGAAAATACCAAAAAGTTGTCTAACTAGTGCAAGTTCACCAAGTGCTCATAACCGAGAGCGCGGCTAATCGATTAGTTTTTACTCTGCAGAGTTGTACAGCTTTACCCACGAAAGAATGATTATCCCTTTTTGCAAACGTTATTAACACACTTCCTTTGGTGTGCCGCAAGGATAATCATATATAACCTTTACATTACTTAATCCTGATTTTGCACCAGCCCGGTGACGTTAATCTTTGCTATGGCGGTAGAAACAACACACCCAAGTCAACACATATCTCTTTCTCACGGTAGTATATCCCTGCCAAACCATTTCTCCCCATAGCAAAGCGTACACCATTGCATCGGCAGGCGTGAATCCCAACACCTCGGTGAGGGCACCCCTTCGAGCAACCTAAATATGGAAGCCCGTGCTACTACGGCCTTCCAATATGCAAAAAATAGGTGCGACGGAAATTAATGTAAGAGAAAATTAAGCTGAAGGGTTGGTATAAAACATACCGATTGAAGCGCTATATATTTTACTGAGAATGTAGTGTTTTTGTAGTTGCAATTGAATGCTGTTGGTAAACAATATCTCTCCTTTTTTGTAGTGCTATAAATAACTTGTTAGATCACGCAGGCGCAAGCACGCTAAAACAGGATATGAATAACAACAGTAGGTAAGGTACTGAAATTCTGGAGTAAGAGTATGGATAATAGGAGCATGGAATGTTTAAGAGAAATAAACAGTCTCTGGTATATTACACGGTTTTTCTGGTGTAATAGATTCGCTGTTTATCTTTAATTAATATATTTAGTGTTGGACGGAGTATGTTTTTATCCAGAATGTGAGGAAATAAAAAGGGAAACTGGTTTGAGTGATAAGGTTTAATGCTGTACTAAAGCATTGTTGTGTGAAGTAGATAAATAAGATCAATAGGCTGTTTTTATTTAGAATGCAACGGAATTAGAAAGCACAGTGGTTGGAGAGTAAGATATAGCACTTTATTATGGCATTGTTGCGTGAGTTAGATAAACAGCATTAATAACGGAATGGTGTTTATGTTTCTGCAAATCTTGAAGCTGATTCCGTAGTGCAGAAATGCGATCAACAAGAAAATGGTGTGTTTTGTTTATGCAAATCTGGCACTTGTTTGCGCCATGTAGAAATCTGGCACTTGTTTGCGCCATGTAGAAATCTGATTATAAGATTACTTGTAGAGGACAGCAAATCAGTATACGTAGAAGCATGAAGTAACGCATAACCAGTGTAGGTAAGGTATTGAGATCTTGTATAGTTTAGTTTTGGTAGCATGCAGCGAGGAATATAGCAATAATAAAGTATAAGATGTAGTCCTGCTGAAGGGGCACGAGGTGAGAGAATAAATATAAATATATGTTAGTGGTAGTATAGGTGCGAAAATAGTTTTGGTTATGTTTGATATGGATGGGAAGCAGTTATATGTTACACAGGAAAAAAAGGGATAATAGACTATATGTTACCGAAATGTTTGAGTTTCTGTTTGCGCGGGAAGCAATCTTCGTGGCACTCTAATTTACCGGAAAGCAAGTCTAATTGTTGTTTCGATATAACTATATGTAGGTATATTGTTATAGGTTGTATATTATGAAGATGTAAATATGGCGACATATACTGGATTAATGAAGCAAAAAAAAATGTAAAGCACACTAAAAAGAGCTGATGGAAAGGGGCTTTTTTAGATAGACACTATATAGATTGAAATATCTGGTGATATGATGATATGTTAAAAAGCAAATTGTTGTGATAGCAGCCTAACCGAAAGCACAGTGAGTAGGAATTTTATGCTTTTTCCAATAGTTGATCTGCAATGCATCAATGCAGGCAATAACCTGAAAATGAAGAGGTTTTTTAGCGGAGTGCAATAAACAAAGAAGAAGCAAGGTTTTCGTAAGGTACCAGGCGCAACAAAATTTGTTAAGCAATACAGTACATATGTTCTTGGACCTAATTTTGTTAAATGCGAAATTTTATAATGCAGAGGTTTGTTAGAACTGCGGGAAAAGTAATACGATGTGCGAGATTGATACCTATAATAAGGAACAGAGATGAGCAAACTAGGGATAAGCGGTCGTAGCAAAGATAGCATGAAGCAGTAGGGATAAATAAACTCAGTGAAAAACGAAACCTGTTCTAGCAGTGAAAGAACGAAACCTGTTCTAGCATAAAAACGGTATGAGTAAAATAATCTCCTCCTCTTTCTATCATCGGCTGCATCAGCCGAAGTAATAATGGATAGAAGGTATCTCCTGTATACACGAAAGACAAATCCAACGGTAAGATACATGCTCAAGAAGCAAAGATAAATGGCGAGGGAAAGACCAAAGAAAGGGAATTACCGTAGCGACGCCTTTGCGGAAGCAGGCTATCAAGATCTAGAACATGAACCATATTATACGGCGAGGACATAAGGGAAAAAGAAATAGAAGTCACACAGTGCTCGAAGGAGAAGAAAACAAAGCATGAGGACTCAAAAAGGCGATCGTATACCCGGTGATGAAGACGAAATGGCAGGAGGTACAGAGTGAGCAGACGAAGCAGGAGCAACTGATGATGTAGCCAAGTGAGATCACACTGAAAAACACAGAGCAGGCACATAGTGATGAGTGGCAAGGTAAATATGGTGTAATGCATAACAAAAAGTAAGTATTGCTCAAAGCGATCGTATACCCGGTGACGAAGCCGAAAGAGCATCAGGCCGGGACCGGGGAGGCAAAACAGAAGCAATCGATGATGCCGGTAGAAATGGGGACTAGTCAGTCGATGATGAAAGCGATAATGATGGCGGTATGTTGAACGATGCAGCCGGTAACATTGGTGCGATGGGTTGTTTGCTATATCAAATCTCCCAATGCTGAGCCGGCAGAGCAGAATCAGAATCCATGGAAAGAAAGAAGGGAGGGAGATGAACAGTACGCCAAAAGGGGCTAAACGAAAGGCACAAAAGCAAGGGCGAGAGAGCGCAAGCACTGGGTTGCACAACTGGAACGCGTGGCATTGGGTCCGGGCGATGCGACGCAAGAGGACGGCGAACTCCAACCAGTGGATGGCAGCGCGCACGATTACTGTATGTGGAAGAAGGGAGACCACACCGCGTCATATTGGCGACGGAGAGCCGGACTGGTATGTTCGCCCGAATCCCCACGATGAAGCAAATCGCAGCGACGAATGCGCACAGTAGATCCGGAATGAGCAAACAGCTAAGGCTGGGCACCAGCCCATTCGGTGGCGCAAAGAGACATCTCACCGACGAATCGTGTTGCGGCAGATTCGGGAAGAAGACGCAGCTGATGTCGATGAAGAAGGCTGCCGTGGGCGGTGCGCGCAGCGTATCTGAGAAGAGGGTGCACCGGTGCAGTCGATGTCGATCGCGGAGCAGCGTAGAAACGGCGAGTAGCGAAGCTGGTGTGCGCTCGGAATGGGGGGAGAAGCTCTCCGCCCGGGCGATCTCGTTGTGGACGACACCCTCGCCGACGGATCTGAGAGGGCGAGCGGAGGAAGCGATGGGGAATTAGCGATGCCGGAGCACGCGGGGTGGGGGAGGGGAGAAGTGACGAGCGGCGAACGCGAGGAGGAGGCCGAGGTTGGTATCATGGACCATGGAGTGTCCTCGAAGGTTCTAGGCTCGAAGATGCGTGGACCAATGGGCCTGCGACGTGAGACGGTGGGAGGCGAACGTAAAATGGAGACTTGCCGAGAGCTCATCGCACGGAGTGACACGCAGATGCAACCGGAGCTCTGGGAAGCTCCGGATTGTAATAAAGGTATAATTTCCATATAGTTTATTTTATATAATTCTGACAGCAGTACATCTCAAATATTCTATTTTCGGTTTTAGATTTATCGGAGGGATCTAACTTTTATAAATTTTTGAAACTCTTTATTGGAGGTCCTCAAGACAATACTAATTTCCAGTAAAATTTTGGAATTAAAAAGCTAAGTATTTTTCTTGTATTAATTCATTTGGTGCAATTTTTAAAGAGAAGACAATTGATGTAAATGATTATTTCCAAGCATCCAGAGTTTCATGAAAGTTCCGGAAGGATGGAAATTCAAGATTAAGACCATCTATTAAACTTAGTTTAATAGTTTGTTTGTCTTGGAAAAAGAATTTCTATGTCATAGTCATTCTTTACCAGAATTCAAAGACGTGAGGAAAAGATGATAAATTTTACATTAACCATCATGATTCCAACTATAATCTTTATTCACTTTTTAAAATGCATATTTTCTGTTAGGCCCATTTTTGGGATGATACACGTTCAAACCCTGCATTCTGCCGCCTCATTGCGCTATTTAAGGAGGAGAATGAACCCACTGGAGTCTTCATAACGCACAAATCACATCCAATTGAACCATACACTCTTAGCTGAACGGCACCACCTTCTTCCTCCTCGGCTCCGGCGAAGACCCGAAAAGGGGAAAAGGCCGAGGTGATGAGCTACGATGAAAGATATTGCAATTAATCGGGCTTAAAGCATCTTTGTTAGCTCACAATTATTTTGCACACCCTAATTTGCAGTCTACGATCTCCAATAAGCTCCACGCCGAGCTTCTCCTCACCGCCGCCGCCATAGCACGGTGAGAATTCGACCTGCCCGCTATTCCTCATAATGGATGTTTGAAAAGGGGTCGGGAATACTCACTGAAGCTCGCAAAACTCATAGCCAAACCCGGGAACATCCCAATTGCGGTCACGGCTAAGAGCTCCAGCGAGCCTCTACCCTCACTGTCGAGAGCTCCTCGCTGGTCACTGTGAAACCCATCGAAGCCCACCGCTAGAGTCACACCGACCCACTGAAGCTTGCAGCATCCTAGTCAGTTCGTTGCCGGCGAGTTCGTAGGTGGTCGCCTCTGTTCGCTGCCGCTGCCGGGTGGGATCCAGCGATCAGCCGAATCACGCTAGCCGTTCCGCTGCCTCTGGGTCCGATCGGTCAGTGTAACACCTCAAAATTTTGCTTTTCTTAAATTCATGTGTGATTTGGCACCTTAGTGAATTTTTGGAATTTTCTGGAGTTTATTTGGATTTATTTGAAATTTATTTGAATTTATTCCATTTTGAAATAATTAAAGAATTAAACTTTGCAAATAAAAATTTGTTGGAAATATTTTATTTGAGTCCAAAATGTTCCAAAATATTTTCCAGAATTTTTGAATTTTTACGAGTCTTTTGCTATTTTTAATGATTTAATGGAATTTACGAGAATTTAATTGGATTAATTAAATCGAGTTGGTTTCTTGTTCCTCGGCCGGACCGAGTCGAAGTCGGACTCGAGTCCGACTTCGCGCCCGGTTGGTCGGTAGAACCGCTCGGCCGAACCCAAACCCGCGTGACCGTTGGATCTTGATCCAACGGCCACGATTGAGCCACGTCACCCGAGCCCGAGCCCGACCGAGCCAGCCAGCTCGCCCGAGTCCGACCCGAACCCAAACTCACGCACCATTGGATCTCGATCCAACGGCTGTGCGTGTGCCACGTCATCCAATCCGAGTCGCCGCCGGACTCCGCCGCCGCAACGGAGCAGGTCTCGGTTTCCGTGCGTTTCACGGACGCCGAGGGCTCTATTTATTGCGCCGCCACCCGTGTCGGGACCGCCACTTCATTGCGCACCCGTAGCCCTAGACAACGTCGCCTGAGCCGCCGCCGTTTAGCCTGTCGCTCGCCGTAGTTGCCGTGCGCTCGCCCGCGATTAAGTGTTATTTCCGCCATTGTCCGCCGAATCCTCGCCCGCCGTTGAGGTCGAATCCGAGCAGGAGGTCAAGCGCGTCGGAGAGACCACTCACATCGCCGGGCGCGCCAAAGCGCCGTCGGCTAGGTCGTCGTCCCAGCCGGTGACCAGCGCCGCCGCTTCGCCATTCTTTGGACCCGAGCTCCCTCGACCATCGGATCTTCATCCAAGGGGCCAGATTGCGCCACGTCATCCCACGGTGAGAACCACGTGCGATTCCCAGATCCATTCTCAACCGTTGGATCTAGATCCAACGGCCCAGATCGAACGCGTTCACCCCAAACGCGTGAAACCAGATCCAATCTGGACCGTTGAATTTCAAATCAACGGCCGAGATTGCGCCACGTATCGAGAAGCCTGACCGCCGGCCGGCCAAGACCCGCGCAGGTGACGCCGACACGCCGGGCAGCGTGTCGGCCGACGCGACCAAACCGCACCATGACGCCACGCCGACGCCATGGCGGGCCGCGACGCCATCGGCCACCTCACCGCGGTAGTGACGCTGGCCGATGACGCTACCGGGTCCCACCGCCGACTGCGGTCGAGCCTCGCCGACGCCAAGAATGACGCTACCCGAGGGGACCCACTGCCGATGACACGTGGAGCCGTGGACCGAGTCCACGGTGGATCGAGCCAAACCATGGACCACGCCCATGGATTACCGACGCCACCGCCCAATCAGAGACTGCCACGTGTCCTCGCTGACGCAATAATTAATTTCCAAAAAAGAAAATGATTTATTAATTCGAAATAATGATTTCAGATTTTGATTCAAACTTCAAACGCTTATAACTTTTGCGTTTCAACTCCGATTTGAGTGATTCAAATTTCTAAATTTGTATAAAATTGAGATCTACCTAATTATGAATTTTATTTAATTTTTGGACTAAAGTTTTCCTCTGTAATATTATATAATTGATTATTTAAACTTTAAAATGCTATAACTTTTGCATTTTAACTCCGAATTTGACGATTCCAGTTTCTAAAAATTCGTAAAATTATGTTCTCTCTGTTTATGGATTTTATTTGGATGTTTGGACACTTTTTGCCTATTGTTTATTCGTGTATTGCTATTTGCACGCTTTACGAGTAGACGTTGAAGTGCCGGAAGGATTCGAAGGAGAAGTATTGACTCAGGATCCAACTCAAGACCAAGAACAAGTACTTTTTGAAGGCAAGTTGTGCTTTGACCATATTGATCCCATTTTTGAAACCTATTTTGATTTAATGTATTGCATGCTAGTTCAAATAGAAAATGCTTTACTTAACTATGGAAAAATAGATAAATGCCAATTTGCTGTATGACACCTTGGTTAATTATATATGTGCCATGACCCCCTTGTCACCCTAGTGAGGACTACTAGTTAGGCATTACTAAATTGCCAACATGGGTTTGTAGAACGTTGTAGCATACTGTTTAGACCTGCTACGTACTCATGACATGATTTTGGACAATCAAACGTTAATATTGACTTAATGACATATTGAACCTGTTTTGGAAAGGTATCATGTGATGTTGATGGCATGTGGTGCATGGTAATCAACTGGGGTTTGATAAATAGTTTTCGACCGGGGCATGTGGCAAGAATGATCAGGTGGGCCAGTTGTGGCATTAGGAATGTTGGTTTGGTTCTTCGGGTAGTCTTGCCCTGGTCACCCTAAGGTCTTCACCTTGCAAGCCTTTGGACTGAGTTAATCTTGCAACCACATGTCTGTAATGGGACGGACTTAGTTGCTAATAACGTACCTGTGGGACCTCAGGAGGTCAACTACACCCTTTGTGTAAGTTGTACGGGGGAGTGTACCGGGGCTGCGGCCAGGTACCCATCTAACGGTTGGTTGGCCTAAACTTCGCCTTAGCTAAGGGAAGGGTTAGCGTGCAACAACCGGGGAGGACCACTTGTATTGTTAAAAGTTTCCGAAAGGCTTTGTTACGGGAACTCGCCTTTGTGGTGTTTGACTGTATCTTGTGGGTAAAGTGCATAACCTCTGCAGAGTGTACAATCTATTCGAATAGCCGTGTCCGCGGTATTGGACATCGCTCGGGAATTACAGTCAAGGGTTAGAATTTCTTGAAAATAACTTGGACTTGAAAGATTGGGTTTGGTTTAATAATGATGTTGATGGAAATGTGGATTAGGATGGGAAAGATGTTTATTAAACTCCTTGAAAAGTTAGTTATGCTTTACTTGTTTCTACTGCTTTCGAATCTACTTATGCTACTTGTCAAATGTCACATCTGCAAATATACCTTGAGCTATTCCTTTGTATCAAGCCATGCATATAGTATCTTAGCTTGCATTCGTGCATGACTTCTTTGAGTACCAAGTACTCACCCTTGCCGCAATACAACACCAGTTGAAGAGGAGACTACACCAGCTTTGGAGGAGGAGCTCCAAGAGGAACCATCTACTTAGGGAGCGAGCCCAGTCGATTGCCTGTGGTATACTGGATGGCGCCACGATGTTATCTTATTTTCCGCTGCTATTATTTCTCTCTTAATAAGTTTCGCCCTGCGTGGCGTTTATTTGTAACTTGACCATAAGGTCGAGCAACCAGTTTGACTATTTATTTAAAGTACTTTATTAGTATCGAGTGGTATGATTGTGATATTTACCGATGTTAAGACTGTGTGCACTAGCGCGTTCCTGGACTAGTGCTGAATACACAGAGGGTCCGGATTTGCAAATTCGGGTCCCGACAGTCAGTCTCACACCCATACGTGGTTGCTCGCCTGTGTAGGTCACTGACATCGGGGCCTGTATGTCAGTGGCCGAGGATTTAATCATGTGCGCCAAAAATAAAAAAAACGCCTTTCCAGTACCAAGGCGTATTTCCCTGTTTTCTTTGGATTTTTCCAAAAGATTCAAACTACTGTATCTTTTAAACCATAAGTCCAAATCAGATAAAACAAGTTTCTAAATTCATGTTAAATCATGTAGTTTCTATCCTACCTCTAGGCTTCGCCCTCTCCTTCCCTTGGCATCCAACCACCCTCCCCCCTCCGGTCTCCATTACCTCCCACCGCCTATCCTACTTCTAGGCTAGCGACGTGTGGCCGCTGCATGCTGTTTGCGTCATCTCCGTGGGCTTACCAACCTCGCTCGTCTCCTTCGCTATGGCCTCCCTGTCATGTCTCGTTGCCGCCGGCGTACCAGGGGCGTGAGATTCGGTTCGGAAGAAAGGGGAAAGGGGCAACGTGAGGAAGAAGAAAGCAGAGACAGACAGAAGATACAGAAGGAATAAGTTTCATTTCATTTCTTTTCTTATCTTCTCCATTCGATTACAGGTTCGTTGCTTGTCCCCAAGCAATGGCAGATGGAAATGGCAGCACAAAGCAGCACTTCTCCGTAGCAGGTGTCTTCAAACAATTGTTGATTCCTTGCAGCATGTCCATTGTTTCTGTAATGATCACCAAAGTGAGACTTGACGCTTGTGACTGAAATTCTGTGCCAAATATTTCCTTGGTATCTTGATCAGACTGAATAGAAATATAGAACCGTAATTTTCCTAGTGTTGCCGTACAGAATTTCCTGAGCTTATGATGCTTAACCGGGGTCGTGAACACCTGAGCTGAATTTTCATCCTTCCTCCAAAAGTTGTGCTCATACAGCTCATACCACTGTAGTCTTTCTTATGTGTCCTTCATGAATAAAAAATAGATCAGATTCTGGAAGGACCTTGACCTGCTGTATATCACTGAACACATTGTCAAGAATGCTTGGGACAAAAGAGGTAACCAACTGCACAAATGTTTTTGTGCATTAGTGAATGAATCCCTTGTTAGACTTAATCTTGATTTGTTTAGTGTTAAGTGTATGTGTGATCAAGGAAGGCATGGCGTGCATGCTTGTGTTAGTGGCTGTGTGTGCGTGCAAGTAAGTGAGACTTGCATGCATGAGTTAGTGGTTAGCGTGGGGAAGTGCGTGTGTGTGTCTTGGAGATGTGTGTGTGAGTCTCCAAGATAGCACAGAGGAAAAGTCTTTAAGAAGGAGCAGGCTTTCATGCATGTAGTGCTGCTAGAACGGGTCATGAGGATCACGCATAAGCAGCATGCATGCAGACCGGGTCATTAGGGCATGTACAATGGTTATATTTAGCTGTCTATAGAGTTGACACGTAGGATTTTAAATGATGTGGAGGAGAGAGAAGACTGTTGTCTACTATTTAATAGACAGCTTATAGACAGCTTTACATTTTGTGTACCATTGTATAGACAGTCTGTTAATTGAATGAGAGACCACTACAGACAACTCTATAGACGATCTATTGTATGAATTTTTTTTAGTGCTGTCTATAGATGATGTAGAGCTACATTATAGACAGCTGCCATCTATACCATTGTACATGCCCTTAGGATCTCGTATAAGCAGCCTACAACCGCGTGGGTAGGTACGCAAGTATCGTGCAGATCGTGGCCGATGGTCGTGGCGCGCGTCCGCTATAAGTATTACTCCCTTGTACTGTGTCAACTAAGTTTTTTGAGTGCGTGTGCTAAGTTTTTTGAGTGCGTATGCTGTGAGATTCATTCAACAATAAAGAGTGCTAGTGTGTGAGTTTGTTTTTTCCTATGAGAGCCTGGTAGCAAATCTCAGTATGTACTCGTGAGTAGCAAATCACAGTGTGCGTTCATGTGAGTTTTATTTTCCCGTGAGTGAGGAGCTGGGCCAACATCCCTCCTTCTCTTTTCCAAATCTATCCACTGCTGATAGTAAATTTGCATTGCAAAAGAAATGAGGAGACCAATTGCTTGTCCAATATCAAATGAATACATGATGAACTGAAGCAAACTAAGCGACCCCAACAAGATCCTGCAATAAGCCTTGTTGTCTCCTCGGCTTGTCGACGATCGCCCCGAAACCTGCAGTATTGGAGCTCCATTGCGAGTGTTAAGCTGATATGCAATTGGGTCTAGATCAAATTCCACAATCAAGCTAGCACAGCGAACTTTTCCAAACTGAAGTAATTGAGGAGCTATTTTAATTACAGTTGATGATAGGATGGCGAAACCAAAAAAAAATTCCAATAGCTAAGCATTGCTGATCAACTCTGAGAGCTGAGGACTGTCCTTCATTAATTGGCTTCAAAAGATCTGTAGGGCCATCCACCATAAGAACAACAAGATCTTTAACATGGTCTACACCAACTAATTTACCTTCAAAAATTTTTCTGTATCCTTTCAGCAGCAAGAATGTTGACAAATGGATCACCCCAAGCAAGTGCTCGCAGAATGTAATCAAAAACAAAAGGCTGACAATGCAATCTCTTCCTCCTTGACGCAGGGAATACAGTTTTGATAGACATTTCACCAAATTCACCTGTTTCTCTCGCTGGCCGGAATGGAACCATGTGATACCAATTTTTGTACCCGAAGTTATCTTTGCACTGCACATATCCATCTGATTCTCTTCATTTCCAGGACTAAATCCAATGCACTTCCATGCTGGCATTTCTTGGAGCACCCCAAAAGAATCAGTTATTTGAGAATTTCCGGGGCTAAAAGCGCTTCGGCTCCATGGCGGTATTTTACCAAGCACCAAATAAACAGACGAATCTTCCATTATCAAAGCACCTAGAAGATAGCACACATTTGCAAGGATATCGGTCTGTCCAGATTGTTCTTTGTTCCCTAATGGTTTCTTCAAGATCTGTTGCTTACCATTATTAGTACTTGACTGCTCTCTGGGGCCTGATGCTATCTTGATCTCATCAATGATTATTGGGCCAACACACTGAAATTGGCCAACAAATTCCTTTACCGCATCCATTACTGGAACATTAAGCAATTCCTTTTCCCCTGGTGACTCTTTGCTTCCATTTGAAGGTTCAAAACCATTGTGAACCTTAGCGACAGATTTCCATCCAACCAGCACATCTTGATTAGCCGCTTGCTTGCATGATATCGATACAGATTGAGCGGATTTAAGTGAAACCACAGCAACTTATGATTCTGGGTGTGAAATAATGTGTTGATTCAGAGTAGGATTAGGCCAGCCTATCTTTCTATCCTTGCTGTATCTTTCTTTGGCTATTAATTCTTTATTTGTCGCTAGAATCCTGTTACCGTGATTGCTGATTATTGCCATCTTAGTCTTGTACATAATACGGCACAATTAGTGGTATATAAAGATATTGATGCTGTTGTGCCATGTGAGGCAAAATACTCAAAACTCTGTTTTCTCTCATATGGTATCAGAGCCTTTTCCCTTCTTCAATGTCCTCCAGCACGTCAAACTCTGCCGTGATTCCTCCGACTGCTACGGCAAATTCTGCTGCCATGGCCGGAGTGCTTCCGATGTCGAGTTTTGGCCATCTTGTCAACGTCAAATTGACGCGTGACAATTATCTGCTTTGGAAGGCTCAACTTATTCCCTATCTTAGGGGACAACAATTGCTGAGATTTATAGATGGGACAACGACAGCACCACCTACAACCTTCTTGCAGATGATTGAAGGCAAGGAAGAACCAAGTCCCAAATCCAGAGCATAATACCTGGCTTGCGCAAGATCAGATGGTTCTCAGCACCATCTTATCTTCCCTAGCTCCTGAGGTTCTGTCTCAGGTGCTTTTCCTGACAACAGCGCGCGAGGTCTGGGTGTCCCTTGAACAGATGTTTGCCTCCCAGTCGAGAGCACGGATGATTCAAATACGTCGCCAGCTTGCAACTATCCGCAAAGGCAATTTGTCTACGGCGGATTACTTCAACAAGGTGAAAGGCTTTGCCGATGCCTTAGCTGCTGCAGGTCATCCTCTTCCAGAGGAAGAGATTGTCATCTACATGCTTACAGGTCTTGACTCCGAATATGATTCTCTTGTGACCTCAGTTTCTACTAGGTCAGATCAACTTACCCTGAGCCTGAGTGATCTCTATGCTCACATGTTGAGCTATGAGATTCGTCAGGAGCAGCACAATCAAAGTTTTTGTACTGCGAACAATTCAAAAAAAACATGGAAATTTTTGAAATAGACGCACTAAGGAACCATACAAACCTAAATTAAGTGCTTGATATGCTCAGTCATCATAACAGCAGTGAGAAAAGGACAGCCTGAATGGTTGCATTCAACTAATCTTTTTAGGTCAGCTTTAAGTCCTTCAAATTTATCCCCTCATTAAGCATTGATATTGAATACTATAATGAGTTTAGGATATGCATAAAAATACTACTAACCATTTTCAGATCTTGGGACAGAACATACCACTTGCGGAACCTGAACAAAACCCTGCATTCATTGATTGAACCATCTCTTCTCTGCGTTGATGGGGATCCATCTATCTCAAATTTTAAAAAGGGCCTACAGTACTCCAAAAATGATTTTCTCTTAGAAAAATATTCCCAACATGAAACGTAGTTATCTGGGTTTCAATCTGCTAAGGATACCTAGGATCATCCAGCAGCAGCTCTTAGAAAAATGATTTGGGGTGTTTGGTTTGACTTTCCAGCAGCATATTGGTCTAGGATCATCCAATCCTAACCCCAAACAAAACCTTCCTGTTTAGTATAAGGAACGGAATGAGTTGTTCCATTACTATCCCACTCCATATGGCTATAATGCCAATAGAAATGAGAAATAATTTCATGTTAGAAAAACGCAAGATGACGTCATTTATGGCCCAATCCACCCTAGATGAGGATACTCCTTAAAGCAAACACAACGAAGTAGAAGAGATAGCGATATATCATGTTGACAGTAAAAAACCCAAAACCTATTTTGCAATACTTTACTTCCAACAGGAAAAGGAGCCGAAAGTGGTGTCCATCCAGGTGAGCTCTTGTAGGTACCACGATGTTCTGCTTGCTCTAATGACAAACAAAATGAACAACAAAATACATAGGACCCGAAGGTAACATTTCAACGCATGTACCTAATGATAGGCACAGTTGACAACAAATGAGAGATCACATAAAAAACAAGCACAATCGTAAGAGAGTTGACATGGACCTTGATAGATTTCGGGAAAACCGATCCAACATAAGGTGTGCGAGAGGAAGTGGAGGCAGAGTCCTTCCTTTATTACTTTGCGGTATAAGTTAACCTGGACAATTTTGGACAACTGAACCTACCCAGCATACAAGAAAGCCCGTAGCCACATTTAGATGAGATCAGATATCCATGAGGAAAAAAGTGTCTGATTGAGGCATGTCAATTAGTTGCCCATGTAACTCCGAGTCAAGACCAGCAACTTAATATAAAAGAATTGGATACAAAGATGCTAACTACAAACACGGTAGGAAATTAAAGCAGGACTAATAAGCAAACTAAATAGGAAGCGTAACGATAGGACCATGTTATTTTGAACTTGTGCTTACCAGCAAAACAACTGTTAGGTTAGATCATCCAAAAATTCTGCGTACAGAATATTGTGGGTTCTGCCTGCATGTTCAGGAGATGGTTATTTTCAATCAAAGCGACGCACACCTGTCCATGTGAAAACTAAAAGACTGGGCTGGGTAAGTAGACACCAAATCTATGGAGTGCCTGCCCTTGTTTTGTTGTTTGTTGTCATTGCATATAAAACTTGAGCTGGAACCGACGCTGCCTTATTTTCCTTAACAGTACAAACTGAATGCTCTTCTATATTGAGTAGTATTCTGAAACGAGAATGAGGTGTTGAGCCAGCTGGTAGCAATAGCACCGCTATTCCAGAAGACGCAACAGGTATAGCTATTTTTCCTTGGGCCTTTACATTGTCAAGCATTGCATTCCACATAACTGTTTTCCGGTTGCATCATAAATAAGGGAAGTCCTTAAAAAAAATCCTAATTCAAGATATTTAATAGGGCTTGGTAGATTGCTGTGAGACTATAATCAATAGATCACGACCTTCCTGCTACAAAAACTTTGCTGGGATGTCCTTGTAATAGCAAAGCAAAAGGTCAAATGAAAACTAAAACGGGTCATTTTCTACCATATGCACCTAATAAATACTAATTTTTGTCAAAACTACATTTAGGGCTAACTTATTTTTTATACAAGCCAACCAAAAGCGATTAAATTTCATAGAAGATATTAGGAAAAACAATATTTAAATTCAGTTAATTAGCAAGATGTTGTAGTAAGTCTTGTGACATATATTGCAATAGAAATTTCATGGGATTCGCTTTTAGTATTTCGTTGTTGCAATTAAAGCTTTGTCTTCAAATAGTAGCAGAAGCTAAGAGAAAAAAAGAGGCCATACCATCTAATAAGTACTCAGGTGCTACATGACCAAGGGTCCTAGAAAGCTTCAGTCCTTCAAATTCCCTTTGCAAATATACAAACTAGTCACTATATGGCCAAAATTCTGTAATCTGCACAACTGAGGAAGTGAACATGCACAATTTTTATTTCCTTCCAACAATGGGAAAAAAATAACTAACATGCTATCTAATCTATGAAGCAGTTGGGTGCGGGAACATGAGATAAATTTGCCATGTAAATAATGTACAGGAGCTGAAAAATAAATGGCACAAACCGATATCAATTCAGGCCCTATAAATAAATTTAGCTACCTCCTGTCTGCAGATAATAGAGGACAAAAACAAAAGTTTCTGTCCTAAACACCCAAATGATGCTAGCATACACAAAAATCAAAAGCATGAAACAACACAAGTATTGATGAACTGGTCAACAAATGTGAAGAATGGGCAAGACTAAGAATGCTCAACAAAAAGCGTACTAGCAACTTGTTATCAGGATCACATCAGAGAAGTTCAAACTAAAATTGGCCAACGGAACATCAGCAGGGTAAGCCTGCAAATCGAATCGAGGAGAGCGGAGGAAATCGACATGGAACTCGTGCTCGATGGCATGGGCTGACTGGAGGATGGGGACGGTCGGCTTCTTCTGTAACGTGTAGCGCCTGGTCTCACCACCGGGGGTGGAGGCCTGGAGGCAGCAGGTGGGGCTGGACTGGCCATGGTCGAACAGCGCGAGGGTCAACTCCGGCACTGACGAGGGGAACCCACAGCAACTTAGCCTCGTTGAGCGCTTGCATCGAATCCACCGGTCACAGCAGCTCCGAAATGATGGGGCGTTGTAGGGAAATAGGGCATTAGCAGGGTAAGCTTGCAAATAAAATCAAGGAGAGCGTAGGAAATAAACCTGGAATTTGCGCTGGAAGGCGTGGGCAGACTGGAAGATGGGGACGGACGGCTTCTTCCGTAGCACATAGCTCCTGGCCTCGCCACCGGGGGCGGAGACTTGGAGGCAGTAGGTGGGGCTTGACTGGGCGTGACCAACTACCCGAGGGTCAGCGCCAGCGCCGCCAAGAGAACCCAGGGACGTGCGCACCCACGTAGCGCAGCAACGCCGCCTCATGGAGCTAGTGCGTCGAATCCACCAGTCGCGATAGCTCCGAGGCAGCGTGGCGCTACAGGGAAGGGGCTGAGGGAGGGATCTCGGGGAGAAACGCTAGTGAAGCCGGTGTGGCAGGGCGGCACCTTCGTCCGGCCCTTCATGCGCTCCTTTGCAGATGACTCGGCGGCTTCGGCATGAGCATGGGCGTTGGGGTGCTCGCGGCGGTGAGGGAGAGGGAGAGACGGAGGGCGATTATAAGGCGAGGGCGATGGCGACCCGAGTGCGGGGACAGTCGAGAGCGAGGGCGAGGAGGCAACAGTGAAGATGTGGGTGACAGAAGGCAGAGGTCCTCAGGCGGCGGCGATGCAAGTGAGGGGGGCGGAGGTCCGCGGGCGGCGGCGATGCAAGTGAGGGGGCGGAGGTCCGCGGGCGGCGGCGATGCGAGTGAGGGGGCGGAGGTCCTTGGGGCGATGGCGATGCGGGCGAGGAGGAGGCAGAGGTCCTCGAGTGGGGGGTAACCGTCTTGGAAGAGCGGTGCCCATGGAGTTGGACGATCGTGCAAGGTGAGCGAACAGACTATCGATGGGCGTGGAAGGGTTGGACAACAGGTAAACTCCTTTTATTAGTAACGTGCCCGTACGTTGCAACGAAATTCTAAACTTTGCATTTAATAGCATTTTCCTTTGACACATGAAGCAAATAAATCAAAAAAGCCTTCTGCTTGTTTCAAACCGACGTATCTAGAATAACTATTCTGCATGATGAGTTCAATGTAATCGAGATCCCCATGTCCAACCTACTATTAGTAACCCTAACCGTACCAACAGTATATTACACCAAGCATACAAAAAAAATTTCATAACAAGAGCAAACAACAGGCACATTGTTTGTCTCACAGATTAGGCACTTGAACAAAAGGTCCTAAGAACTCACAGCCTTGTGGATTAGCATGTCGGTGTCCTGCACATTGCTATCGGTTGAGTACCACCCCCAGCACGTAGAAGTCGGGGAACACCTTATCTGCACAGCCACAACCACAACAGGCACTAATCAGGAAGCTAATTTGGATGTTGCATTGAGTTAGTTCAAAGAAAAATAATTTTGATTTAGTTATATTTCAACATTGTAGTTGAAACCACATGACCATGTGTTCTTGGGTTAGGTTACACGACAAATGTGCATGGAGCACAGGACCATCCCCTCCTCCTCAGCTCCTCCACCCAGGCTGCCGAATCACCATACAAATTACAGTACGCGTGGCAATAAAAAGAACTGCTCTGCAAGGGGCTTACATAGGAGTGTAATATATAGTTACATGAGACAAACCTTAGGTGTGACGGATGTTTTATCATCGATAGCAACACAGGTAGAAGCGTGGTCTTGCTTGAGAACCCCATCTCTCAAAAACGACTAAACATTAATTTCTTGCAGACAGCATTGAACAAAGAAATTAGATCTGACGTGACAATAAGGCTGCATCGTATAAAAAGGAAGATTAGCGTCGAGCATGCGAGCTAATAAATTAAACACATTTTCCTTCTTGATCTTTTTTTTTCGAAATAATGGCAGGAGCTCTGCCGATTCATTAAGAGGAAAAGTACCATACAAAAGGGTCCCTAGGACCGAACAAAGGAAACAACAAGCCCCAAAATTAACAAGTCACAAACAAGAGGAAAGCAACAAGAGCCTTCCTGAGCAAGGCCCCTAACAAAAGAACCCTATGAGCCTTAACCCGACTTTCGTGCTAGGTGAAACGCCACAAAGTCTTGGGTGATTTTCTGGACCACCTCAAGTCCTGTAGAAAGAAGCTCGTTGAAGATGCGGGCATTTCTTTCTTTCCAAACATGCCAGAAGAAAAGAATGATGAGCCCATCCAACTCTCTTCTAATCTGCTTAGGGAAAAGCGCATACAGCCTTTTCCACAGGCAATAGGGCAATCTGTGTCCTGATTTTGTAGAGGCAGCTGCAAGGAATTTAGCCTGTCCGAAAGAAGCGCCCAAACTTGCTGTTTTGCAAGAGCAACCTCTCAAGATAAGGTTGTCTGCTGTTAGGATCCTGTTTTGCAAGAGCAACCATGCAAAAAACCTGCATTTGTTAAGGGTTTTTGACTTCCAGATTAAGGGATGGTTTTGATCAACTATAGACCCCTGGAATTGCATCCTATACGCCGATTTTGCTGAATATTGTCCATCTGTGGTCCATCTCCAAGTTATGTCGTCTTGACTGTCTGGAATTAATATCACACCCTGCAAAAGCTGCCAGAGATTGAGGAACTCCTGTACCTGTATCTCCGTGGAGATTTTTCTCAACGAGACCATCCAGTTGTTATTGGAGAGCTCCTCATGAACGGTTCTATTTCTCCTGCGAACCAACTGGAAACAATGTGGCGCGATGTTCTTAGGAGACATACCATGGAGCCAATTTGTTGTCCAGAATTTCGCTAGCTTTCCATTACCCAAGGTGATAGACGTGCTTGCATTGAAGAGTGCAGTGTCTGCATCTGTACAAGGCACCGGTAGCCCATTCCAAATCCTGCGAGGATCTTTCCAATGAAACCACAACCATCTCAACCTGAGTGCCCTGCCGAAATACTCAAGGTGCTTGATTCCTAGCCCTCCAAAAGATTTTGGTGTGCACGTCTTTTTCCAATTTACAAGACAATGACCTCCGTTGCAGCTTAACCGCCCTCTCCATAAGAAATTTCGCCGCACTTTGTCAATTTTTTTGATGACCCAAGGTGCCCCTGAAAAAACTGTGAGGTGGTAGATGGGAATGGCCCCTAACACCGCATCCACAAGCACCAATCTTCCTGCTTTGGAAAGAAGTGATCCTTTCCAACCTGCTAGTCTATTTTCCACCTTTTCTATGAGAGGTTGCCAGTCGCTTTTCTTGAGCCCTGTAGGACGCAGAGGAAGTCCCAAATATCTTGCTGGAAAGCTTTTTAACGCCACTGGAAAATCCTAAAGAATTTGTTGTAGATCAAGGCCTTCACACCTAATCGGGAAAACCTCTGTTTTTAGCATGTTAACCCTAAGTCCTGTTGCTTGTCCAAAAACTTTAAGGATTCCGGACATTAGTCTGAGCTCTTCCACTTCAGGATTTAGGAACAGAGCTACATCATCCGCGTACATGGATGTACACAGGTGACAAGGTCTTTGGCCAATGCTAGAGAGCAACTATCTCTGAACTGCTGTATTGATGAGACTTTGCAGAGGTTCAAGAGCCAGGATGAAGAGCATAGGTGATAACGGATCCCCTTGCCGCAATCCCCTCCTGTGAATGACCCTTTCTCCTGGAATTCCATTTAGCTGAATTCTGGAAGAAGTAGCTGCTAGGATTTGCGCTACCCAGTTTCGCCACCTTTGTCCAAAACCAAAAAAGGCGAGAGCCTCCAGCAGGTATTCCCAACTTACGGAATCAAATGCCTTGGAAATGTCCAGCTTGACAAATAGCGACGGCGTTCGTTTGAGGTGAAGATCTGCAATTAGATTTTTCGCTAAGAGGAAACTGTCATGAATTGACCTGTTCCTGATGAAGGCATTTTGGCTTGCCGAGACAAGAGAATGCAGTAAGGGTGCTAATCTGTTCGCTAGGAGCTTGGATAAGATCCTTCTGACGCTGTGGATGAGGCTAATTGGTCTATAATCCCCTACTACCTCGCAAACCTGCTTCTTCAGTAGAAGTACTACAAAAGCTGAGTTAAGAAGATGGAGACTTCCTCCTTTTTGATTGTAGAAATCTGTTGCTACCGCGAAGAGATCCTCCTTGATGACGCTCCAACATTTTTTGTAGAATAGTCCTGTGAACCCATCCGGCCCTGGCTCTTTTTCTGATGGCATTGAAAAAATTGCCTCCTTTAGTTCCTGTAATGTAAACTCCTGCTCGAGAGATTGTAGGCACACATTAGGGTGGTCAAAGAGGGTCCAGTTTAAAGAGAAATCTCTCTTTTGTTTGGACCCTAGCAAAGTACTGAAATGCGCAAAGATCTCTTGATGCATTCCTTGGTCCTCCAAGAGCAGCCCAAGTTCGGAATGTAAGGAAGTGACATTTTTTGCGCCTGCGAGAGCTCACTCTAATTTGGAAGAATTTTGAGTTGGCATCACCTTCCCTAAGAAAATTTACTATAGCTGCTTGTTTTAGCCTCATCCTCTGAACCGCTGCCAATCCCAACAACCTTATCTTGAGCAATTTCTGTAAGTTCCTTTCCTGTGGTGAAAGAGCCCTTCCCTCCTGCGCTCTGTCTAACTGACAGATAATTTCTCCTGCTAAGGCCATCTGAAGACGGACATCCCCGATGATGTTTCAACTCCACAACCTTAGGGCTTTGGCTGTTCTGCAAAGCTTTATATGAAAACGTTTGAACACTTCATTGGACCAGACGGGTTTCGTCCAAGCCGAATGCACCACCTGCAAGAAACCCGGCAGTCTTGGCCAAAAGGATTCAAAACGGAAAGGGTGAAAATTTACAGCAGTCGGGTTGGACAGAAGCAAGGGACTGTGATTGGAGATTGAAGAGGAGAGAGCCTGCAAGACCCCCGATGGGTACTGTAATTCCCAATCCTTAGAGGCGAAGAACCTGTCAATTCTTGTTTGAGTGGGGTTGGCCGTTCCACTGCTCCAGGTGAATTGTCTACCCACAAGCTCAATTTCCTTTAGCTGCGTTGCGTCAAGCATGCTTCTAAAAGCTTGCATGATGCGCCTGTTTAAGTTACCTGTGCTTTTGTCTCTTGATCGATAGATCATGTTGAAATCTCCCAAAACCAGCCACTCCGACAATACAATCCCCTGTAACTGTCTTAATTCTTGTAAAAACAACATTTTATCAACTTCTGTTTGTGGCCCATAAACTCCGGTACAAGCCCAAGAGGTTCCAGTTTTAGCATCTTTTAATGTTGCCGTCAGCGTGTAAGTGGTGCAGCTTGCCTGAGAGAGTGAAAACCTCGTGTCCGAACACGCAAGAAGTATTCCTCCTTTTGTTCCTGTGGCTGGCAAAAAAGCGAATTCCTGTTCAAACTGCGGCCCTAGAATTTCCTTCACTAAGATTGGGGTAATCTGTTGAAGTTTCGTCTCCTGCAAACAAACAATATTCGGCTTGGAATCCTTGATTAGCTGTTTCACAACTGCTCTTCTGGCCGGAGCATTTAGGCCCCTAACATTCCAACATAGAATACGACAATCAGCCATTTAAATACCCCTGTGCCTGCACTGTTTTCGCAAGGCTTCCGACAATCATCCTGGTGACAAGATGCTTTGCCGAGGCCGAGTGAGTTTTTGGCGAGGGCTCCTGGAAGCCTGGCCAGACCGAGGCTAAAACCTGCAGGAGAGGGCTTCGACCCTTTGCTAACAATGTAGAAGCAGATAGCAGCGCCGAGTAAGTAAAGGGGGTTTCATTGAAAGCCCAGAAGGGCGAACGGAACTGCATTACATGATGATCGAAATAACTAAAGGAGAAATGACACGGTTTTCTTAGCCAGTTACACCCGCCGTTAACTAAAGGAAGACCACTGCTACTTTTAAACTTTACACTCCAAGCCCTCTGGAGTGTAACAACTACAGCAAAAGCCTGACCCAGCCCTAAAGGGCTAACAACTAACAGCAAGCACAAAAGGTAACCAAGTAAGTCCCTAGACTCAACAGCCATTAGGCCAGTTGGACCTCCCATGAGTCCACTCCTGTCACCGTTGGAAGGTCAATCCTGTCTTGGATCCCTGCAAGTTGAGCAAAAGCCTGAAGAACCTCCTGTGAAAGCGGTTTGTCGAAAACGGCCTTATACCTCTGCAGATCACTTTCACCCAACTTTTCTTGATCTGTGAGAATCCCAAGTTTCTTTGCCAGGAGCTGTTGAGCCCTTTCAGTCACTGAAATCTTGGGGGTTGTCTTGTTTGCTAGTCTAGAGCTCCTTCGTTGAAAGGTGACACGGTGGGGTTTACAGGTAAAAATCTGGGTGGGAGTTCCTGGCAGCACCGGCTTTGGTAAGTTCTTTTTCGCCAACACCAGTAGATCTTCGTCGCCAGAGGGGTGCTGTGAATGTTGACACGCTTCTTCCTGCAAAAAGTCTGACACTGTAGTGCAAATCTTCGTCGCAAACAAGGCATGCTCCTCCTGCATAGGATCTGGTCTTGTAGGGTCTATCTCCATAGCGCTGAAAACCCTGGGCAAAAGAATCTCATCCAACTCCTGCGCTCTATCTCACTGCAGTCCCAGCACCGGAGGAGTGTTGCAACAACCCCCCAGGGGCAGAGAATAGAGAGTAGAGTGTTCCTCAAAAGGTGGCCTCCTTACCGGAGATCTCGTTCTATCTCTAATTGAATCAGCTCCTTTCTGAGTTTGGACCTCTCCAAGCTCCTGAGAACGATTTTGCTCACCGTTGTTTCTCCTGGAGGTGCCTGCACCAAGATTCCTGGAACTTTCATTACGAGAGCCCTGTCTTCCTTGTCTGCTTGAAAAGAAGGACCTTCCTCGGACCCCGGATGGAGGGACATCCCAACCAGAGGCCCTTCTCCTCCCCGGGTCATCCGACGGTGACCTATCTCTCTCGCGAATTTGCAGCCGGCTCTGGACTGGTCTACGAGGTGGCTTAATGCCGTCCACCACTCCCAGGGTCCAAGGGTAGAAATGCCTACGCGGCCAATCTTCGTGCGAGGAGGCAGAGGACATCTCGCCACTCACGTCACTATGACCCGGGCTGATGTTGGCGGCGGGAGAGCCAATGTCATCCGGCGGATCAAAGTCTAGCACCTGTGTCAGATGAATGATCGTCTTGTAAGTGAGCAGGGTCGGCGGCTCTCGCCGAGCCAGGGGAGGATTAAGCACTCCCAGCTCTGGGAAGTGTCCTGCATCTGGACCAATTGGGTACAATTCCTGCACTCGCAGACTTCCTGTTTTCGGGACCGCGTTGAGGTCTTCAGTCCAAAGCCAGAAACAAAAGCAAGCAGATTCATTCTCAGAAGCTGGCTCCACCTCTTCCGATATGACGATCCCAGCTCCACTAAGAAGAGCTGAGGTAGTCTGAAAGGACCAAGCATGGCGTGGGATGCCTTCAATGCAAACCCTGGCTTTAAATCTGTGTTGGGCGGCCTCTCCCCCGCCAAAACGGGTCCAGGAGAGTATCTTGAAGTCGATATCATCAGCCGTGAACTTTGAATCATCCAAAAGTTCAGTCTTGAGTTCGAACGAACTGCAGCGCACGAAGTAGGACCTGTCAGTGGTGGCCAAGACATTGAAGTCTTCCAAATTGGCGAGGTATCGCTCTGCCAAAAACCGTTGTATCTGCCTGACATTAGTCACAAAGTCTCCTAGAACCAGCACCTGAACCGCGTATCTGGTAAAATCCCTCTCCGCCGCCAGGACTTCTGGCGTCAGCGTAATGCAGGCACGGACCCGCACCGGCCGGCGCTCAGAGTCGCCCGGCTTGAAAGGGGGAACCTGCATTTGGGGGAGAGCCGGCCCACCTACCTGCCCTGCTGGGGGAGCGCTGCCGGCGGGAGAAGCAGGGTTGGTCTGAAGTCTCCTGGGGCACCACCTTGCCTTATGCCCAGAAGAACTACAAAGCAAACAACGGGGAGGGTCTCTGCAAGAAGACACGAAATGGTCGCGGGCTAGGCATCGGAAGCACCTTCCCTTGGTTTGGGCTTTAAAGAGCGAAGTTAGCTGTGTCTCAGCCTTCCTGGTAGTTGTGGAGTTAAATCGACTTTCAAGCCTTCCTTGCCTCCAGAAGTACTTCCTCTTAACTTCTGTCCAATCAGCATTTGATTTCTTCGGCGGGGGAGGACCAAGAATGCTGGCTTTGAGAGGAAATCGAAGACCAACCAGTGAATCTTTTGCTGCGATTTGGATGTTTCTCTCTGACCGCGTGCCTGGATTCGCCGTAGATTTGGGCAACCCACTGGACGGCTTTGAGACTTTAATCCCTGCCTGTTGAAGTTGACCCGCAAGTTGGAGCAAAGAAGTCGACGAAGTGGCGGTAGGTAAGGTCGGCACCCTGAGTCCGCTAGCCGCAGGCGGGAGGGAATCCGGGACGAAATCCTCCTCCTCATCTTCGGAGCTCCAAGAGAGGCGACCAGGGGAAGGAAGAAGCAAACGACCGCCCAGATCTGACGACCCGAACTCGACGGGGACAGAAGAGCCTAGCGCACGGGGAGAAGTGGAAGCTTTAGGTAGGGGGTTGCAAGGGTGGGAAGGGAAAGGGGTTCGGATCTGGATCAGGGAAGGCCGGGGCGAACTGGCGTGCTGGGTGGGTGGCAAAGGCGGCGGCGGAGGGGGCGGCGGAGGGGGCTGACTCATCTTCACGTGGTGCTCCCGGCAGTCTCTGCAAATTTCATGAAGCACTGGGGAGCAATTTTCCCTTGGAGGAGCATCAGGTACTTGTGTCTCTTCTTTTCTTTCTTGTGTTTCTTCCTTTCTTTCTTCTCACCTTCCTTCTTGATCTTCAAAAGGCAGTTTTGTATCAAAAAAAAAAGCCTACATCCTCAAGAGAAGCATGCAATTCAACAGCTTTTCTCTTCTTTTGCCAATCTGAAAAGAAAGATAAATTGCTTCTTCTTAGTTATGAACTACACAGTCCAAGGGGATCTTAAATCAGATGTCCAAAATGAAGAGTAGATAAACTCATAATATTTTTAAGCATACAGTTAAATAAAAAACATTGATTAATTTTAGTGCTAAAATTACCCACTTCTAAAAGAACATGAGCTTATCTGGCCATAGTGAGAACACCAATGGCTTTCTAATCTACCATGACAGGAAATAGCATGTGCCTGGAGGATATACTCACACTACAACATAACCTGGATTTCCCGGCGTTTATTTTACCCGGCGTTTAATCTAAACGCCCCTAATAAGGCTAAAGCCGGTGTTTTTTATCATTCAAGGCATTTAATTCCCCGGCGTTTATAAACGCCGGGTTAGAGTCTACCACGACGCTTATAAATGCCAGGGAATTCCATTCTATACCAGCGTTTATAAACGCCGGATTAGAGTCTTCTACGGCGCTTATAAACGTCGGGGAATTCCACTCTATACCGGCATTTATAAGCGCCGTAGTAGACTTTATTCCTGGCGTTTGTTATGACTTAAAAAATTGGATATTGCGGCACTTACAAACGTTGTGGTATCCTTACTGAGGCATAAATAAACATCGTCGAAAACTCTTACAATTGCGGTGCTTGTACCGTGTTTCGATGAAAAAAACGGGCGCGAAGATGGAAAACAGCGCGCGCACCCATATGCAGGTCCTATACCCACACGTGCGCCAGCATAAGTTAACCCATGGAAAAATTCCCCATTCCACCTCCATCTAAAACCTAGCCGGCTCTCGCCGGCTGGCCTCCAGCCCCTCGCCACGATCGATCTACTTGATCGCCACGGCATTCGACCTCTGCGCGCTGCCGATCGATCGATCTCCCACACGCATCTCCCTTCCCCGGCCGGTCAGTTGGCAGCGTTCGCGGCGGATCTTCCTCTCAGACCCCCACGCCGTCACGCCGCCGCCCGGCTCCGACTCCCCCACACCTCGTCCTCTCGGGAACCCGTCTCCCCACGCCTCCTCTCGTCTCTGACCCACGGAGGCCTCCGCCGTGACGCCGCCGCCCGTCTCCGACTCCCCCACGCCTCCTCCTCTCGGGAACCCGTCTCCCCCACGCCACCGCCCGTCTCCGCTCCGACCGCCGGCTCTTCATCCTGTCTCGGTGTGGGGGCTCCGGTCTTTGTAACAGTGACTAGGATACTTACTGTTGCGTCGAACTGGAATTAACGCAACCCGTCAGTAATCCAATCACTCATTACAAACTGTACCCGGATTGAGGCCAATCAATCGGCACGACACACTCAGCTCGTGGTCATATGCCAAATGATTGATTCCAACCCGAGCTTCCCCAAGATATGTGTCTAGTGCTAGTTCCCTGGATCCGTAGCCTAGCACCCACATATTTCCACAATAAGTTGAATCAAGGATCAAGCTTAAAGTAATAGTTGTATTAATACTGGTTCGATTACAACTATTTGGTTTACAAGAATAAAACATAGCCAACTGGCTAAACAACGGAACAAAAGATAAAACTGCTGCAACGGTAGCAATATGCCTTCCCATACCCAGAGGCAACCGACTGGGGGCGAAAGTCGGATAACGCGCCAAACTCGACACCCGCCGAACTCGACGTACGACGCGTCTTCACTGCCTTTGACGCCATCTTCTATGCATGTTGTTAATATAGAGCAAACGGTGAGTACACATATGTACTCGCAAGACTTTAGTGTATGGAAATATTAACATAAATGCAGGCTACAACAAAGAATATAAGTTTCTACACTAAGTCTGTTTTGAGCACAAAGCAGGATTTATTTGCAATAACATAATAGATTCTAAACATTCACAATTTGTAAAGCAATCGAAAAGAGATTGTTTTAAACAAGCATTAAATAATTGATCCATAACCCAATTTTTTTCCAACCATTCCCTTCCTACAAACCGACGGCCGAACCAACCCACCAAACCAATTCCCTTGCCAAAACCAACTTCTGACCAACCCATTAACCACTCCAACTCCCAACCAAGTTCCAACCGAACCAAGACTAGACCAGAACCAACTCCAGAAATTCTATACTTGACAGTACTTCCCAAGCTGCTCATGACCGTGAGCACGGCTAATCGATTAGTTTAATATATATCTCTGCAGAGATTGTACACTTTACCCACATGACACATTCTAGCAATCATGTCAACCATGCCACGCGATACTCACATACCCGTTTTGCTAGACTGTGACGAGACCTTTCGATAGGTTAGGATTTAAACCTTGCACCAGCCCGGTAATGTGCAACCTTGCTACGGTCCCAAGAGGATGTCCACTAGTGGTCTTTACAGGCACCCACTAGCTTTACTGGCCCATACCTCCCCCATAGTAAGCATTACCGTTGTATTGGGCAAACTCCCCCTTGATGCCCCGAAGAGGGAGCCCCTAGAACACACCGACACGGCAGATGTGTCCAACTCTTCCGCCGCCTAATGATGCAAGACTCAAATCCCTTCCAATGTACTAGGCCAGGGCCATCCCATACTGGCACATGTGGCTGTACTGTTTGACCCAGTAATAGCATCAAGTTCAGTCCTTAGGGTGACCCAGGCGAGATCTTCCAAACCCACTTGCTATGGCCATAGAGGATGTCCACTAGTAGTCCCTACGGGCTCCCACTAGCTTTACTGGCCCATACCTCCCCATAGCAAGGGACCAACCAAACCAAACCTCCGGCTTGCCATCCAATCCATAAACATTCCAAACAAGCCCCTGGCTTGTGATCCATTCCATTCCAACCAACCATCCGAAACAACCAAACCAAACCGAATTCCAAATCACCAATCACCAACATCTCGCCCGGTCTAAATACTCCTTTTCCATTTTTCCAAAACACCAAACCAACCATTTCCCCAACCGATAAAACCAGATCCAAAACTTCTAAGCCATTATCCATCCTTCCGATCCAAAAACCAATCCAACCAAACCGACCAAATCCAAGAAGAATTGTAATTGATTGTGTCGGGACAAAGATCTGATACATTCTACAGCATGACTAAGCGTATGCGAGTAGTACTCTTTGATACCCATTTGACATTTATTCTTATGTCTAAGTTCTTAGCCTAAGGTTTAACAAGGTTCACGACTCAATTAAGATTAAGGAAATCCATCAAATTAGGTCTAACTACCAAATTTTTCCCACAACTAGCATCTTTACTGAACATACACGCATGCATAATAGTTTTGACAATTGAAAATAGCATTTGCAAGTATAGGGTCAAAATGATCAAAGGAGGTGCTTGCCTGTTTGCTCTTTTAACAAGATCCAACTCGAACAAGTCGGAATAAATCGTCTCATCGAGCCGCCAACGCTGACGAAAAGCAATAGAAACGATCAACGGCGAATCAAACCAGGCGAATAAGAACCAAATACAAAAGCGAATCAAATCCGAGACTAAGATCAAAAGAGCTTGAAAAAGAGGTTTTAAACTTCTCAGCTCTCATCGGCAATATCGACACACAAGTCCCAGTAGTATCGTTCAATCAGCAGCACCAACCTTACGGCGATCGCCGATCCCGGTAATCTGGTACCCTCGGACGATAATGTCGACGGCTGAAAACTAAAACAGAATACTCGGAAGATATCGCTTAACGTTGCCCACAGTACTTCCGCTCATGCAGTCGTACCAGCCCCATGCATCAGCAGTACCAGAATTTCAAAGGCCGAGATTAGCACACTTTGGAATATAGCTACCGTCTTGTTGCGCACATTATTACCAAAAGGGTGGTAATACCGGATCCAAACATCGGCAGCGCCGCGGCTCCAAAGGCTGGAAACAGCTCACTCTGAAAACAACTACCAGCGTTATAGTCATAGTACTACTGCTCAGGCAGCGGTACTGAGACTATCACGGCGGTAGCACCAGTATTCCAGAAAGGGCCGGAATGCGAGAAAGGGGCTCTCGCTCAAACGGGATTGGAACTCAGGTACGAGCGCCAGGTCACGGTCCTAACAGCGCCAGGAACACAACTAACCTGGTACCAACCAGTTCTAAGCTCGTTTGATCGATTTACCACTTTTCGATTCCGAGCTCTGAACGAAACCCTAAAACGGTTTTCGAAAGAAAAGAACCAATGAAAATAATCCAAATGGGGACAGAAAAGACCTAACGCGAAACCGAGAAAACGAGAACTCAACGAGCAAAGGAAATCTAATTTTATTCCTAAGCCCGGCAGTACCGGCGGTAGTGCCGCCACTAAACCCGGCAGTACCGGCAACAAGGTCCGGTAGTGCCGCTCGCTGGGGATCGAAATGGGGTGCTCTCTGGAAATTAACAGCCGATGCCTAACTCCCGGTAGTGCTGCTCGGGCGACAGTACCGGCCTCACGGCCCGGTAGTGCCGGCCGCCAGAGAACGAGAAAGGAGCCCTCTGGATTTTAACTGCCGGCGGTGTGCGGGCGGTAGTGCCGACAAGGGCGGTAGTACCGGCCTCACACCGTCGGTAGTGCCGACTTTCCAGGAGACTTTTTGCAAAAAGTGGAATTTCGTGCAAATGAGTTTGGGACTTTTGACGCGAATGCATGAATAGGTTCCTAGGGACACTAGAGACCCATTCACGCAGGTTCCGTCAAGTTTCGAGCTCGTTTGCTTAATTTCACACTTTTTGACTTTGCGAACCCCGAAAACGACACGAAATCGGTTTTCGACTCGAGAAGAGTCCAAATCCGGTTTTCATCGCGGCAGTGGAACCTCTACGGCTTCATGGACCAATACTCGCTAGCTTTGTGGATTTTGGAACTTCGAAACACGAATTTGTCACGAATGCCCAAAATGCACATTTTTGCGAATCGAGTCAAGCGACGAATTCGCAACTTGCGTATTGAATCCAATAGCACCATACACGACCAAAAGCTCGCCTACGAATTCGTTTGCACGATGATCAAACTTCTAGAACTTGAAAACCCTAATTAATCCCGAATATCGATTCTGGACCCGAATCGAGTTCAAACTCGATTCTTCTGCGAGAATCGACCTTCGTGGTATGGAACATATTCGTGAGTCGCCCTCTCGGCATTTCCGGAGCTAGGGCTTCAATGGGAGGTTTCCGGAAATTCGAGGAACGGCTTCTTGATGCGAATAAACCCAACAAGGAGTAGATCAGGGTTTTCGGAACGAATCAATCGCGCAAAAGAATCCTTCTAACCCTAACCCAGGTCTAGCAACCCGACAAAACACGGAATTGCTACCCGATCTAGGTTCTCTAGGGTTAACGAGAGAGAAAAGAAAAGAGAAAAAGAGGGTGGAGGCTAGGGTTTGCATCAAACCTTAGGGTTTGAGCTCAAACTTCGAATCCATCGGTTGAGAGACTTCTTGGAGGCTTGAGGATGCTTCACCACTCCTCAAGACTTGCTCTTCTTGCTCCTTGGGAGCTCCACTGGCCAGCATAGAAGGAAGGAGAGGAGGAGCTCGGGTTGGAGAGGAAGAACAAGAGAGAGAGAGCAAGAGAGAGAGTGAGAGAGAGCAAATGAGAGAGTCAGGGAGAGAGGAGACTCTCCCCTCTGGATAAATACGAGAGAGGGAGGGCCAGGCGACGTGGAGGAAGGAGATTGGTCAACAACCCCTACACCCGCCGCTCGGCCGGGCACCGCTCCTCGGCGGTAGTGCCGCCGACCGGGCAAGACTGCCCTAGCCGGGCAGATCGCCGCTCTGCAAAGACAACTCCAGGTTCTTCCGCGGACTTCTCCCCAATCTACGGAATCAACCTCCAGGGGTTCAAGGGAAAAGGGTTTAGGATCTCAAAGAGAAGTTTTGGGGTTAGGCTTACTAACAACTTCAGAGGATTTCGACCGGACTCGAAACTCAGGGTTTCAGGTCAAAATCAATCGAAACGGCTCGAGCGAATCGACAAAAACAATCCGAAAACAAATAACTCCAAATTAAGATCCAAAAATCAAATCAAAGCACCATTAAACACTCAATTAGCTTAATTAAGCCTAGTTAAACTTAATTACAAATTTCAGGATGTTACACTCGGTGGCCGCAAGGTGAGCTCAAAGGATTTGATAATCTGAGATGTGCAAAGTTTGTATGTTGTAGAATTGATAATCTGAGATGTACTGTGGTAATCTGAAATTTGTCAGAAAGCTCCTCTCCCGTTAGTTATCTGTAAGCATAGAACTGAGTTGATGGCTTGGAGAAATGTAATTTGTTGAAACATTCTGTACTAGCTTAAGAACAATGTCAGCACAGTTCATCCAATCCTATATAGAAGCCCATTAACTCATTATGGAAGAGAAACTGCTTCAGTTTCCATTGCTGATGATTTGGATGTTGTAGATTTGGCACTAAATTAGTCAATTTTCAGTTTCCATTGCTGATGGTTTGTATGTTGTATGTTGTAGATTTGGCACTAAATTAGCCAATTTTCCATTGCTGATGGTTTGTAATTTTCCATGACACCTTTTCAATTGGAAAATTAACATGTAGTCAATCAGGAGAGTGATGGTTTGCTGATGGTTTGCTTTCGTTTCCCCAGTTTGGTTGGCTTATGAAATTTTGTTTGAAATGGAGTTGTGTCCTGATCCATATTCAAATGTCCTGATCACATTGAGTAGTAGAATGCTTTCTTTTGTGGTTGTGGTTTTGCTTGTGACATATGTTATGGTGTGCTTGATTTTTGCTCTTCTATGGATATAAGTAACTGTAGGTTTGTATCTTCCATTCTGTATATTATATTTGTAGATGGCCACCTTGCTCAATGTTTGCGGCAGTGACCTTGAGGTTGTCAGCAAGGAGAGCAAACCATCTCGAACGAATACCCAGTCCTTTCTTCATAAGATCGAGCTAAAGACCAAGCGCCTTGGTGTATGCTCCCAATCCAACAGCAAGGATTTTCACAAGCTTGTTCTCAAGTTATGTCATTGCCCATGCCTTCTTGACAAAGGGGTCGTTAACTGCAAGTCGCAGCATAGTGAATTAACGAAGTGGTATTCTGGCTCAGCTGCTTTGGGTCAAGATCATATGCGAATAGGAGATAGTGTATCTATCAGTATAGGAGAACAGAATATACCATAAGAAAGAAATGGATGTGCAGCGTCTCTAAAACAGAACCCAGTTAAACACGTAATGCAATTGGAAAAAATAGGAGCTACGTAGCTGAAACGTTGCAAAATCTGAAAGGACAATGTATGATTTCTTGCGACCTTCCATGTTCAGGTCAAATAGTTGACAACAAAATGTTCTGACAATAGCTGCTATGGGAATACGGAGGGAAAGACAAAGAAATGCAAGAAACATACCGCTGAAAAGTAGGATCACATCTAAACCCTTGGTTTTGAGCTCCTCAGCCTGAGTTATGAAACCTGGCTAGTGCTGCTTGATATAACCATAGAAGAAATGAACAAAGCAGACACAATGTGACTGAGTGCTTCAGCTTTTCACAAGATGAAAATGGAAAATATAAAAAAAAATGAAAAATATAAAAGGAGAACAAAATTAAAGAGGGAATCGCCATCTAAATACATCAAATCTATGATGCTGAGACAGGGTGGTGGTGAAGGAATCACTCGAATATTTCAAACTTACTTTCAAATGTACAAAAAATCGAACCATGCAAGTAAAAATATTAAAGTAAGAGACTAAGTCCTGCTCTACTAAGAACCACTCAGGTTAGTCAGTTCAGAGCACTCGTTCTCAACACAATTTTTGATTTGTCAGTTTGCATTTCCACTTAACATCAATTTATTGAAGTTCAGGCAGTTGCATCCAGGTTAGTCAGTTTATTGAAGACAATAAACTGCTTAGTTACTAGTAGAGTGTTCGTGCGTTACAACGGATTATTAAAAGATGACGATAGATGTTATCAAGTGATCCTAAACTGTACAACGAATATTAATTTTCTAAAGAACAATGATTGTGGTTACCACACCAATCTTGGATGATATTGCATCAGATCAGATAGTATTTCTTTTAATTGTACCGTGGAAAATATAGTAACAAGTTGCGAGACAAATATAGTCATCCATACATATGTTGTAGGTGGAAAATCCTTTCCAGAGCAGACCGACACTGAACTTTCTTTGGATGAAGACAAAGCACTATAGTTCCTGATTTCACCATTCCTATTAAGTGCCCCATTCAGCGGTAAGCAGCCAGAGGCTTCCAGAGATTCTCCGCTACTACATAGACCATCTGATATCCTGGATTTAGTTTTTGCTTGAGATCATGAGCGTAAAGCTGAAGGTACAGGACCATGAGGTTCATTTGTTGGAAGAATAATACAGGAAGACTCATCATTCAGAAGACAACTAAGCAATTTATTGTCTTCAATAAAATTCCGGACCAAAATCGTTTTGACCAATTGTTCCCCTTCACCTTTTTTCTTCTCCTTTAATATCTAGAGCTTCGTGGTTCTAGTACCCCAATGAGGACTATGTTCCCTAGAAACATAGAGGTTGAAATAAATTAAATAAATGTTCCAAATACAGAAAAAAAAAGGATGCATTTGGTACCAACTCCAAGCATACAAAGAGCTATGTAAGAAAGCAGCTCCAATGACACACATGGTTACCACATTGAAGCATTATAACGAAGTGATGGCTACTATAAGACACAAAAAAGAAGATACACAACTTTCTTGCCTGGATTGCAGAAATGGAAGTGAGGATATCAAATATCGTCACACTATTGAACACAGAGCCATATATCAGTTAATGATGGAATGCATGTTGACCCAATGGGGCTATGAGATGAGTATTTTTGTGGGAAGCAGGAGGCTAACAAATCATCACATAAGAATAAGTGTGCATCATGAACCATGCAGAGTATGGCATACCTAAATTAGCACAATTGACCGTGCAAGCTCGTAAAGCATGCAGTTGAAAGTGCGAAACCATGGGAGGATGATTGATTGAGGCTCTCCGGATTGCTGCCTCTTTCGCTACTCTCAACCATTCAGAGTAGCTATATTTGATGCTTCCACACAGTTGAATCCTGCCCAAATAGAAAAAGTCCTCATGGGATTTATTGCAATTGCAAGAGCCAGCTGCAAAGCGATGGCCAGGTAACAGCCCAAGTTTACTTTTTCCAATAACATGTGATAAGAAGATAAACTCTCATGAGTCACGTGCATCACCGTTGTGTTCGCAACCATGCATATAATAAAACAGGAGGCTTTTCAGTTTACTGTTGAGAGTGCTCACCATGGCTGAATCCGCCGTGATAAGATCCCGGAAAAGTTACCCCCTGCATCCTGCACCAATCTGTTCCCGGCACAGAAGCAAACCTCCGTCAAGCACCACACGTATCGAAGCAAATCATTCGAAAAGACGAAAACAACACAAAAACAAAAACGGAAGGAAGCAAATTAAAGCACCACCCTCCTACAACAGGAGGCTTTTCAGACAGAAGAACCACAACAACAGGAGGCTTATCAGACAGAACAGAAGAAGCATAACATGCATACAACAGGAGGCGCAGGCATGTCGCTGAGGCTGTGCAGGTCGTGGTCCTCGACGTGACATCATGGCGAACCAACTGAACATCATGGAGCAGGAGAGGTTGGAGAGGATGGATGGCCTTCTTGGGCGGCGGCGGGCCGGGCGACACGACACGGGCCTTCTTGGAGAGGATGCCCAAGGGTGCGGCGGCGGGCTCGATCTTGAGAATGTAGGCTACGGGGTCGGCGGCGGTCGGGCGCGAGGGGAAAGGGATTTCAGCCACGGGGGGCACGAGCTCGGCCACTGCGCCGGCGGCGAGCAGCAGTTGCGGTTGCGGTTGCAGCAGGAGAGGTTTTTTGGCTCGGGGGATCAAACCGCTGCGACGGACGTATACCAGCAACCGCTGCTCGCGATCCCACGTCAGTGAGCGGGCGTCTCTCCGCAACTCGGAACCGCCACCCTTTCCCGCGCTATTTAAGCCCCCGCCTGCCATAGCAATCGATGCTATGATGGCCAGCGACGGTGTCGAGGACAAGCCGTTTCTGTCGTGTGGCGTGCAGCCGGCGCCGCCGCCCGGGGCCGAAGGCCGTGAGCCTGCTCTTCTTTCCTTGTTTGGATCAGCTTCGTTCATTCTCTGCCGGCAGACCTGGAGGCTAAGGAGGAAGTCGCTGAGCATGTGGTCCTATCCGGCAAGCCGGAAGAAGTTCAGGAAGTCGCTCGTGATGATGTGGATGCTAACGTTCAGAGTAAGGAGGCGACTCCATGAGCATGTCGATGATGCTGGCAGGATGATGACTTAGTAGGGACGTGTGAATAAGTTTCATAATAATCTTGTTTAAGTTAAGTTATGGTAATGTATGTTATGTAATGGCCCGGAACATTAATAATAAAAAAATTCCAAACTACAATGAGAATGTTGGCAAAAGGCTCTTACTTGGTTTCCAGGGGTTCGACCAATATTTGTAATGGTTGTATTTTGGAAGTTATCAGCAATTCCAAATGAGAAATGAACGCTACCACGCTGCATCATCCTTGGAGCAACAAAGTGAAGAAGATCAACGATAGAACTAGCAGTGTAAACTTTGTAGTCTGCAACTGCCTTAATTCCAAACCCACCCTAATTCGTGATACTCTGTCCATATATATCCCGGCATGATATATTTGAATTGGCGATGTTATTAATTGCCTTTCACAGCATCCTGAAACAAGGATAATAAGATTGTTCTACAATATTAAAAGTACACTATAAACTGCACACAATCCCATTTCCAGATAAAAAATCTAAACCATACATCTTAAAGCAAAGAAATTGTAACATCCCGAGAATTTCATAAATGATTAAGGTCGTCATGTGTGTGGCCTTAGTGCCATTTTGAAATTTTGTTGAAATTTTGTTGAATTGACTCAAAGAAAAGAAAATCAAAATTCTTAAAAATAACAAAATTCAGTCAAACTAGTCTGTGCTAATGGAATGCATAAAATTCCCAAACAATAATATAGGAAATAATTCTGTAAAACACTAGATACCAAAATATGAATAATTATGAATCTTATTAAATTTTAGCACAACATACAAAGGCTCTAAAATGCTATAGAAGTCTAAATTCAACATAATAAGTAGTCTACTTTGAAGAATTTTAGTTTGAATTCTACACTTCGAAACTGAATAAAACCGAGTGCATATGAAACTTCATACATTGACCTACCTACTTAAAAATTCTCAGAAGCTTTTGAATATTTTAGGCTATGAAGTAATAGTCCAAAACTAAGCAACCAAAATCGAGTGCATGTACAAACTACGGTCGCATGCATTCCGTGCGTTGGCTTGCTAGCTAGCTCAGTTCGACGAGTCACTGCACACTGCCGTGGCTCACACCGTTGAACGCCGTTACTTCCTCGCAGCCTCCGCCATGCGCAGGGCGCCGCGCCGCCGTTCTCCAGTCTCACGCCGTCGCTCTCCACCTGCTCCCGTCCCGTGCCCATGCCCCGACGCGGCCGAAGCTGGGCGGCGCCACGCACGCCACGCGGCCGTGCTGTGCTTCCCTCGCAAGCTCCGTTGTTGGTGCAGTTAAGGCCTCTCAGCGGCTTCTCGATGCCCCAGCTTGCCATTGCACTTCCTTGCCTCGGGCCGTCGCGTGCGCCAGCTCTACCGAGTGCAAGCGAAACCGGCGAGCAGGCTGGCCGTTCATTCGGCGCTGGTTGCAGCCGGGAGCTTCCCCGAGTAGCCACGTCCTACCTCCATTGCTCCGAGCTGAAGCTCAAGCGTCTCCTCCTTCCTTGTCGGTGAAAGCTAAGTGGGTGAGCTCACGTCAAGACATCTCTGTCTTTGTGCGCACTTCTCAGCCACTTGAGCCCCTCCTCCTTTTCACTTACAGCCCGACGCCTGGAGCCTCGCCTTTGCACAGAAGCCGCAGCACCACCTTCTCGCCTTCTTCCTCCAGCACAGCCGACTAGCCGAGCCAACTGGATCAGCCGAGTTGCTTGCGTGTTCTAAGGAAAGGAGAGAAGGTAAAGCTCAAATATTTTGGCTTGCACCTTAGTCGCAAGGAGCAGCATGGCATGGTGGTAGAGCTTGGTCACTTGGATCCTCAGGTCATGAGTTCGAAACTTGTCCCGGCCGCTCCTGTTAGATTTTTCTTCATTTTCTAGTTGCCTCATGTATCACACCTCAACAACAACTATTAGCTCACTTAAAACAAACAACAACTTAGCCTGGTGGTACGAGCCTAGTGTTTATTCAGACAAGTCGGTGAGTTCTAGTCCCTATTCGGTCTAAATTTTTATTCCTTTAGCTCCATTTTATTTCATCTATTTATAACTTTTGCTACACAACTCCAAATGAGGTGAAACCACTTCCTAAATTTTAATAAAATCATGAACTTTATGAATATGTAAAAATATTTCATGTTGGACTAATGTACAGATTATGAACTCAAATATATACTTTAGGTTAGTATTTGCATAATGTGCTGTTTGTGCATTTCAACTCCAAAATGAATGCAATCAACTCCATTGTGATCCTTGGTCTGTAAGCTTGCTGAATTTGTGATTATATTTGAATTTGTACTTGATTTGCCATGATTGTGATGATTGCTATGCTTCAATGCTTAATTATATTGAAATGCTATTAACTAGTGCAACTATAAATTAAATGCATGATAGCTTGTTCCTAGGACTTTGAAATATCATGATCATGCTGCCATATGACTTGCTTAGGTCTTATTTACTGCCTTTGCATGCTTTAGTATCAATTTTGTTTCATGTTCATTAGGGAAAATGGAATAACAATAAGGCTTTAATACTCAAGTAAGCTTTAACCTTGCAAATAGATGAAGATGTAATAAAACCAACCCTAAGACACCTCCATATGCATTTCTCAATAACCCTTAAAGTTGGTTAGACAAGTTTATTAGGTTACCACTTCAACTTAGAATGTAAGCTTAACTTTATGCATGTGCAATTGTGATCTTTTAGGCTATTCAGTCTTCCGTAGCATAACCAACCTTTTCAAATCATGAGACAACACCTATCTCTTCCAAAACATGTCTATTCTCATTGATTATCATGAACAGTGTAACCATCCATTCATGATCCCATTACTAGAGCATACTAAGCATGTGCAAATAATAATCGAGTATACACAATTGACATTATCTTGTCTAACTATAACCTAGGGTTTCAATGTTCTCATGTTAACAATTAATCAAGGAAATCCCACAAACTAGGTTTAGTTCTACCGCATCCCACAATATAACAGTTTAATAAACATAGCGCATGCATAATAGTTTTGACAAACAAAGTAAACTAATTAAAATAGTAGGTTCAACATGGTCAAAGGAGGGTGCTTGCCTTGCTTGTTGAATTCAGTAGTGAAGTCGGAGTTGTCTGCAATAGTATCCAGAACGTTGGAGTCTACACGTCGTTCGTCGAGAAACAAAGCAATGGCAATACAATAAGAGGCAAAAAGAAATCAGATAATAATGGGGAAAAGAAGTCAAATAACATCAAATTGGAAATCATATAAAATAACAGGTGTGTGAGTGTGTTTAGGCTTGGGCAAGGGTTGGGGTTTAGGTCTAACTACACACATAGGGCACGCCACTGCGATTTACAAAAAATTAAAGTTTTATTCTACGAGTTCAAGAGGCCAAAATTGTGTATATGATTATATTTATCTTCAAATTCAAGAAGCTAAGATTGTTTCGATTTATAAAATTAAAATAAAGTCAAAATAGCATAGCTAATTGGATCTCAAAGCGGAATTAATCGATACAATCAAATGATTAACCTAAGGTACAAAAGGTGGTTTATTGTGCTACTGTCACAAGACCTGCAATCATGCTATTACTAAAGTATAGGTTCTGGATTTATAGAAATAAAACATTAGTTAAGGTGTTGTATGAATAATACTTAGTCTTAAGTACATTTTGCACAAACAAATGTTTTAAACTAGTTGGGTTTACAGAATGAGGCTAGAGGTTATATTTACATGATTATATGATGAAACTAATGACATAAATATTTTACCTTAGGGTTTAATAAGTCCAACTATTGAAATACCAAGTTACTAACTTTCATGACAATTAGGCCTGTTGTGCTAATAGGATTCAGATGCAAAGCAAGTCATTAATTAAATGTTTTTCCATATTATGGTAGTACAAACATTATAGAATGGTTTTGAGCTATTCCCTCTAATTTTTGTATTTAGACGAGATATTCTACGGGTGGCCGAAAAGGCTTAAGTGTCACAATTTTACATGCATGGACGGTGTCATTTTTGTTCTACGAATGTGACTGCACCTTAATAAATTATGCAATAATATTTTAGGTACTGCCATGGGATGTTTGAATTAGTGTCCCTAAGTTGGTGGTTCCACTATGTTTCAATCATTATTTGCGATGCCATTCAATTAATCAAAACTTATGGCTTCTTTTAACCATATTGTCATATGTTGCATGAATGAGTATTAAGCCCTAAGCATGTACAAACAGTGAAAAAAAATCCAAATAAACTCATACAATAGCAATAACGACAACATTAAAAGGTCCTAGAGACAAGTCTCATTGCAATTGGATCAAGATCGAGCAAATTATGGTTATATTGGCATTTCTATGACTAGAATCATAACCATAGTAACATTTAATGTAAACTAAGTCCAAATTCGATTTATCTCTACATATTTGGAAAGCATATGACCTATGGATCATATTAGGGTTGGTTCCAACAATTCGGAGTCGTTTTGCATGTAATAGTTACGGTTATTCATGTTTTAAAGTTTTGCTAAACTTTATTCTTATATTTTTAATGGTAAAAGAGCACAATTAAGGTTCAACTAAATTAATATTGCGAAAGAGAGGTCCTAAGATTTAGAAGGTTTAAAAGATTAATCTTTCAATATTGAAATTTGGTTGTAGGGCTATTAATACTTAAATATTTGATGAACTACTAGATACTTTAACAAAAGTAACTAAAGTACATGAGGTAGAACATCTAAGCCACTATTATAGAGCCTATAATTATGATGCTTAAAAAGTTTAGGTATCGGATTTCAAGTTATATGCAATCTGCCAACACTATACATACATGGAAAATCTAACCCTTATAATAAACATGAAATGACCCGATTGAAACTTATGATAAAACAAGTCTAAACCTAAATATTTTTGCATGAATAGAGAGGGTATAATCTTATGAAAGTATAGAAACTTGTTTCCCAAAATTTGAAGTTTAAATGCACTAGACATAAGCATTTCAATTTTTAACATATTGAAATGGACCTATTCATAAATTTTGTACAAACTTAGTCCAAATCTAACTATTTTGTATATTTGTAAACCTAATGACAATGGGAACACATTAAAATTGTTTTCATCAAATTTGGGGATTGTTTGCAAAAATTTTATATGGAGCACATATTAGACCTATAGTTTAAATTTGAAATTTAAATACTGTACAGTGAACAAAATTAAAATGCTTTTATATATTCAGAAACTTAATGATTTAATACCAATTTCGAAATTGGTTTGACTTGATTTGGAGCTTTAATGCAAAAGTTATGATCATTTGTATGCTTTCGATTTTGGAAAATGGTCTAAATAGGAAATACACCTTCAACTAGTGAAAACGTATTTCGTCTGGGGCTTGAACTGTACTTGGCGTGTGGGGGACTAACAGGTGGGCCACCCGACAGTGAGCCGTAACAGGGCACGGAGGAGGCCGCCACGTGGCGAGTGGAGGCTGGGGCGGCCGAGTCGGGCATGGGGAGCAAGAGGGCTACGTGGGAACCTAGGGCATGGCTTAATTCGGGCTAAAATCGGCCGGGCTATGCCCGCAGCCGAGCACGGCGGCGACCATGGCGGCGAGTGCGCGGCGGCGATAGGGCGGCGTCAAGGCTCGATTGGGTGGTTAGTGAGCATCAGTGGACCTAGTAGAGTCTAATCATTTACCTCCTAGGGCCGGAGGTGGGCGCAGCGGTCCAAAGACCGAGTGGCCGGTCTTGGAGAAGAAGACGGCGGCTGGGGAGCTATAGCAGCGTCGGCTTCGGCAGGATGGCCGGAGAGCATCGGTGGGTTGATTAGGCTCCATCCCGAGCACTCACCGTGGGCGAGGAGGCCCGAGGTGGTGCGGCACCATTCGCCACCGTGGGGAAGAAGGCGACCAATGCGGCGGAGCTCTGAGCAAAGGGGACTGCAATTGCGGCAAGGGAAGTGATCAAGACATTCTAATATACCTTATAACCGAAGGATTTGGAACAATTCTTACCGGAGTGGACGAATTGCTCTAAATCGTGCTCGCTGGCTTCAGGGAAAAAGAGGAGCAACTACAGCGAAGCTATGGGCTTGGTGAGCTGCAGTGAAGGTATGAGATAAGTTCAGGGAGTAGATAGGGTGCTTCCTACTGAATCAATTGGAAGATTCTTCACTGAATCATCTTGCTCGATCTCTTCGACCTTGGCGACAATGGCAATGCTGATCTTTGATTGAAGAGTGGAGGGGAAACAGGAGGTGTGCTTGGTGCTCATGGTGACCACAGAAGGCATAAATAGGCCGGATTGAGGGGTGTGCCATGGTGCTTGCGAGCTCAATTCGGCGGACAACCAGAAGAGGACAAGGCCGGCTGGATTCCAGGGAGCTCTGGCGGTAATCTTTTGGCACTGCAACAAGCTACCATGGGAGGGATTCAGTCAAAGGAGTTCGGCCAGGAAGGAAGAGACAAGGCGGCTGGAGCTTTGTAGGGGGGTTCGGCAAGGCAGGGAGAAGGATTGGCTGGGCAGCGACGAGTCGAGGTCAGGGCTCTGCATTTCTCTTCAGTGATGCGCATTGTGATATGAAGATCTTGGGTGAACAGAAACAGACTTGCAAATGGAGTTCTGTAATCAAACATCCTCTTGCACAGTTGCTTATACTACTGAATTAGCCCTTCTAGCTCGGAGCAAGGAACCAATGAACTGTACTACAGGCTAGGCTGTGTTTCTTGCGACTCTTTCTTTCCCTTTTCACTTATAGCTTGAACAGGATGGTAGCGTATAAAGTGTGTTGTTCTTCTAAGTTTAGCACTCATACCTTTATTCTATGCACTATCCAGTTTAAACAACTTGATTGGGTTCAGTCCTTTTTTCCTTAAGTCTGTTTCCTTGTTGTCGTATTAGATACAGCAATTAAAGTCCAAATTCAGAGCATACAGGTAGATTGGAATATATTCACCTGAACTGTCCATATGATCTGAAGATGAAATCCAGTTTGAGGTTATATTCATCTAACCTCTTTGTTCTAACTTTTATGGTTCTAATTGAGAACAAATACCTACTGTTATTTGTACATGTACATATGTATTCTTAGGACAAGGATCCTTTAAGCTTTCAATCAAATCTCTACTTCGGTTAGGTCTTATCATCTGAATTAGTGCTCAATCTCCTAATCCGAATTAGAAATCAGAACATACGTACTAATTGGTCCCACAGATTTTTGAGCATTCATCTAATTGGTCCCACTTAACATTGAATCAAAGAGCTCAATGAGAGCGCTAGTTCTAATATTTTACCTTGGAGGTCACTGGTTATGGAAGAAAACAAAGGAAGGAGCAGTACACGCAGGTCATGCGGCCAGAGGGTCTCGCCGGCGGTGAGGAAGACCGGAGATCGGCGAGGAATTGATGCTCTGAGCATTAGGAGGCCGAGAAGACCCTATTTTGCCATTCGACTAAGACGGGGAGTAGCTGGAGTGGGGCGCGGCAGTGAAGGGAGGAGGAATTAGATTAAATACACTTTCTGATTTTTGGACAGCAGCCACTTCCTAATTTTTTTAAGGCACCAAATCACCTTAAAAATTTTTGTTAATTAATATTTTTTTAAAAGGAACTTGAGAATGCATTTGAGCTACCATAAAAATTTCAAGTGAAAATATTGTGCCAATAATTATAGAAGAAACTGACAATGCTTATGTTGGAAATAAGTTTTTTTTTTTGAAAATGATTTTTCCTTAGCAACAAATCATTTTAAATCCTTTTGAAGATTTGTAGAAATGATATAAAGCTAATGTACGATTTAAATACATTTTATTTTTGATCTTGAGCTAAATTTGTTTTTGATAAACAAGGCTAAGATTCCATTTGTAAATAAAATAGAAGGTTTTTCTTGTGCAACAAAGCTCAAAGAAGTTCACAACATACTAAAAATTTAGTTTAAAATAATAAATTAAAAAATTTAATTTATTTTTGCTTTCTTTTATTTCGAGGATGTTACAATTTTCTTCTAAAGTGAGAGATCTAGACTCAGAAAGAATATCTAGCTTATCAAACTCATCCAACAGCACATTCTTTCTTTTTTTCATCTCAGTTTTGATATTTACACTCCACCCTTTCGTAACCTTCCTAATATTCCTAACCTTGAGCTGCCATTTATCCATAGCATTCAAACCTCTAACAGGAATGTTCCAGGCCTTAAAAACAATATTACTAAAATCTTCATGCATGAGCCACTATTTTTCAAACTTGTAAATATATTTATTTTGAAAAGTACCATTTCTAGAATCCCAAAGGATAGGAGTATGGTCACTCCCAATTCTGGCAAGAGAAGATAAAGTAGCTAAAGGAAATTTTTCCTCAAAAGAGGTGCTGCAAAAAACTCTGTCAATTACCGACCTGATTGGCTTACCACCCGCAGTGGATTTAGCTGGAAGCCAATGCCAAACCATATTCAGGGAACCACTAATAGTGCTTAGAAAAGAAACACTAAACTTCTCTCTCTTGGTTTCCTGGAAACCAACAAAATCTACCTTATGATTCCGAACCATATCCATTAAACATTTAGTTTTACCAGATTGCCCTAGGCCTCTAACATTCCAAAAAAAAATCCCCTCATTTTCCTTTATTTTTCATGGGATGCTTGCCCCGTTTATGTTTACCAACTAAAGTCCACCCAGCTAAATTATTTTCCCTGATACTAACAAAAATCCCAATATTTTAAGAAAATTGGAAGAAATTGTCACCCCAACATTTAAAATATCTAAGTAGTTACGAAGCTAAACAATTAAATTGAGACCAAGAAACTAACGTGCTTACTAATGGGCTGTTTGGTTGCCTTCTCAATTCAGCCAGGCTGCATGAGCTCAGTCAGGCTGGTGGAGTCAGGCTGAGTGGATGCAAGGAGATGTTGTTTGGTTGGTCGTATGAGGTTGGACAGGCTGCACAGAGATATTGTTTGGTTGGCTGCACTGGAATCGAAGTGTGATAGTCAAATTCAAGAGAGGGATGAAACAAATTTTAAAAATACTAGAAAATCAATAATTTCACAAACGAAAATAAAAAGTTTTAAAATATATTCTAGAAAATCAATAAATTGAAAAACTAAAATTTTAATCTTTTGAAATTTATATAGCAAGTATGGTCTAGTTTTGTTCGAAAAAATATCATGAACACACAGGTGAAATCGGTTCGTTGATCGGAGATGCTAATCAAAAGATATAGTAAAGAAAAGAAGAAAACTAGATGGTGAATGCTGATGTCAGTATGCATGCATGGCTCAGCAGAGCCTGGCTCTGGGAAAACGGTAGATTTTCTCGTTTCCCTGAAGCCAAGCTGAAAGGGGTGTTTTGCATATGTAGAGCCAGGCTAAGTTGAATGAGAAAACAACCAAACACCCATCTTTTGCATAGAAAACTAACTTTCTTAGTACGTGCACACGCTACATGAGTACTGGCCGATGATGCAATAGTTATGCGCCATTACAGCATGTACGTACTATAACTATACCTACTCGGTAGAATTTTGTTTTACAACTCGGTAGGTAATTGCTCAGTGACATATATAGTTCAAAAAATATAATTGAATTTTCTCCATGATTTTTCCTAACTCTATCCCATACGCCCGGTGACTACTTCCTACCACATATAGTGTGGTCAGTGCGCGAGATGGCCATGGCGCCCTACAAGTTTGACGGAATGTGCGATGCTTGCCAACGAATATCTCCTACTAAGAGCAATTTTCGAAGTCTCCATGTGCTCCATATGTGGAGTTGGGGGTGCTTACCCATCGAGTAGCATGAGGAGCAGTCTACTTCCTCCAATGGATCGACGACCAAGACAAATACAACAAGGCGTGTAACGCCCTAAACAGAGGTCAAACATAGAATATTTTTGCATATTTCGAATCTACAGGACTAAACATGAATTTAAAAATTTATTTCATAATTTTTGGATTTAAAATGTGAAAGTTATGTGAATTTGAATTTAGACACTGATTTTGGTCATCAGTGTCGGTTCTAGCCCAGAACCGACACTGTTGATGAACGTGCCCCTCATTAGTGTCGGTTCTAGCCCAGAACCAACACTATTAATATACCATCATCAGTGTCGGTTCTAGTCGACACTGATGACCACGTTTCTAAAAATGATTGATTACGTACACATATCACAATCGATTTTTCCATCACAAGTTAGGAACCGACACAGATGAAGCGATAGTGATGTACCATTCTGTAGTAGTGTTCCTTTGGTATCCTAAAACCTAATCCAAGAGTTCCTCGGAAGAAATTCTAAACTGCGGAGCAAGTTTGTGGAAGAATAAGGGGGATTATGTAGTTGGGGCGGCAGTACCGCCGGCTTAGGGCCGGTACTGCTGGACCAGCGGCACTACCACCCCTGAGGGGCGGTACTGCCGGCCGAGTCAGGCAACTCGGGCACTGAAGCCCATACTGGTTGGCAGCCCATAGTAGTTGAGCTATTAAGAAATGCTGATAAATGCATCTTGTGAATTTTTATGTCCTGAGGTGCATCTTAAATTATGTTGTGTTAACGATCTCACCTTTTACTTATCATTTATGTGATCTGCATGGAGGCTTACTAGTGTACAGCTGAGATAAAATTATAGAGAAAGATCAATCCAATAGTAATGTCCTTGAATAATTTTCTCTTTCTTGTTTTCCCCTTTTGGGAATGAATAGCTGTACCCTTCCTCTGGTTCTGAGTCTGATGTTGAAGATGTTAATGAGCTCCGTGATGCTATTTCATCTGTCAATGTGATTCAAGTTGCTGATGACGTTGTAAGTGAATACCTCTCAAAGTTGAACCTTGATGAAGACAACCTTGCAACAAAGACAACCTCAAGTTGCGTACGTAGTTGAACAAAGTCCAACAGATTCAGTTGAAGCACAAAGTGATGGATCTGTTGCGGTGTCTAGAAGAATATATGATCTATCTTTTACTTGGAGATCAGTATTCTCAAGAGTTTATGTTTGGTATGGCAGCTTTGGTTCAAACATGTGGAAACCGAGGTTTCTGTGCTACGTTCAAGCGGGAAAGGTAGAGTTGAAGACACATTGTGTTATATATCATGCAACAAAGATTAGAATCCTTTATCAGAAATTTGTTGCCTGTTGGAGGTTTGCCATAGTTAACAAGAGCCTCATGCAACAAATAAGATTGTCATCAACTCATTGTCTCCTTCCTTGAGATGTTGCCATCCTTCCTTGAGATGTTGCCAGCCTGCCTTAGCCACTTTGGTCTTCAAACTCTTATATAAGATTTTGTCATTTTGAGTCTTCTGTCTATATGTCTGTGTGATGTAATCGAAATATTATCGACTTGTCTTATTGTCTCTTTCATGAAGACATGAAGTCATGCTCATGTTAGACTGCGATAATCTTGTTGCATATTAAATTCATATGACTAGCTGGTTAATCAGTGTTATATGTGTGCTTTATGTGGTATCTATTTTTGTGTGTTATCTGGTAAAAATTATCTGGTACCATATCGATTTCGATCTGTATTCGATTCGAATCCGTGACCGATATTATCCGTGCCGTAGTCGTATCGGGTACTATCCGAATCCGATTCCGAATTCGACAAAAAAAATATAGTTTAGGATACGAAAAGAGCGATATCTGATCGAATCCAAGTCGATTGCACCCCTAGCGACAGGATCATCCTCTGGTATCAAACTGCCCGGCACCACAACACTACAACCATCATCTTGAACCGTCGACCGGGTCATTCCACTCATACAAACATCAACTACCACCTCTGCACAAGATGCTTGTGAAGCCTTAACCAACTCCTTGTAAAATTGCCGATCATCCTCCGATGCAACCGGCATAAGCATGTATAGTGGTATAGACGGTAGCTATCTATAATATACCTCCATGTCATCTACAGACAGTACTAAAGACAACTTATACAATATACTGTCTATATAGCTATCTGTAATAATACCTTGAGCTAAAAGAATTGCAAAACACGGAAAAAATCAGTCGTATTTTGACAGTTGACAAAAATTTAGAGTTCAAACAAGCGTTCGATAAATTCAAAATAAATACATATTTGGCAACGATATTTGAATTTATCGATATTTTTCTGTTCTGCTGATATTTTTCTGTTCTGTCTGACAGTCCCACCCTGGAGCCACACAAATATTTTTCTGTTCTGCTGCTAGCTAGCTAGAGTCGAAAACATGCTGGGGTTTGAAACCGGACCAGGTGATCGCCATTGCTCTCTTGTGATTAGAAGCAAACTTGTTCATCCCTTAAGCAGAATCAGGTATGCAACACTGAAACAATATGAAACAATCCCATAGATTTCTTATCTGATCTGCTTCTCCTCATCACTGGAAATGCATCTTTCCTAACAACTGAATGCAATGTACAGATGTATACATATCTTTGCAAATTTTTCCTTGTAATTATGAGTTTATCCAGTCTGCTTCCATTTGAATACCAATTATAGAGGATTCAAGAAACAAAAAAAAGCATATTTAATTCATTCTTGTAGCAGAGTTGCCTACCCCTAGATGATAAAACGAGGCGTGCAAACAAAACACAACCACATTGCATACACTTAAGCATAAATGCTTCTCCAGAAAAATGAATCACTACTTAGCTGCTGGAATGCACTTTGTTTTCTCAGGAGTCATATTAGTTCTCTAGAATCGCTTTTACCTCCTCCAAAACTTCACTGTTTTACTTGCATTTACTACTGATCCATTGCATGGGACAAAAAGTTGCACCTGCAGGAAAAAAGATGGGGATAATCTGAATTAGAAATTCTAGTAAAATGAGTTCCATATTGTACGGTTGTACGCAATATATGCCTTTTAACTAAATGTAAGCAAAAGATGTGGTTAGGTTTGTGTAGATATGCTAGAGTAAAAACACAGCCAGTTTATTTTAACTTCTGATAAAAACGAATTCTAAGAAGTTGCCCATAAGTTCACTTATTACAAGAAATACTTTGTTGACAGCTTCTGAGATCTAGATTTGAGCATTCACTTATTCCAATATATAATCTGAATTAGAAATTTGACCATTCACTTGGTTCAATTCACATATGCAGAGCATAAAACCCCATGAGAAAACAGTGCTAGATTTCACATATTTGCACAGATTTGATATAAGAAACTAAGAGTATTCTTTTGCATAGGTTTGATGTATCAACTGGTACAAAGATCAAGCTCTACACAGAACTTGTACACTTGATATAACAAACTGTAGTATTCTGCATATTTGCTAATCTGACAACATTTTGCTACTGTCTTTGTACTAGAACACCCCCATGGTCATTGTAAAAAAATCTTCATTTCTCCACAACACATGCACATTTTGCATTGTATCGATCACTTGATGACCTGGAATGGAAAAAAAGGGGTATAATAAACTAATTTCATATTCTATTGATTCATTTACATTATGGTACACATATAGCAAACTTTATGCTTCTTAGTTCCTAGTTTATGAATTTTTACTTCTCTTGATAGTTAAGCCGCCTAATTGAAACAACAGATTATGCCTAATTAGAAAACAATATTTTTCCTAACTGAAACATTAGATTTGCTTAGTTAGGAACAGTAGTTTTGCCTAATCGAAACAGCAGATTACGCCCAATTTGAAACAATATTTTGCCTAGCTGAAACATTAGATTTGCCTAGTTACGAACAGTACTTTGCCTAATGGAAAAGGTAAATTTTGTCTGAAAAAAAATGAACATATATAAAGTCACCTTATTGCTAGCTTTTGGCTTTTGCATTGCATAAAAAACAACCTAGAACCCGCAAAAAGGAAAGTAGCATACATGATTCAGTATTTTGGCCCGCATATGAGTTTACAGAAATGCAAATGTTATGGACTTTTTGTGTATTAATATAAAAAATAGTTGAGTATGTAAAAGATATTGTCTAGGCGTCATTTCAGTTAAAAATTATTATTATTTCTCTATAGGGACAAAAAAGTAAGACTTTATGGATCTGAACCATTGCCCTCGATGTTGACTCCGCATTCCTTTTTTTTTTGAGTTGATAAAGATACAGCAAAAAAATTAATTTCTACACTCGGGCACCACATGTTCAGCAAAGGTTGCTAGTGTTTACGAGGTTAAATTTGTCTCTTGAAGAAGAACAACTAGAAGATGCTCATACATTGTGCTAACTCGATTCCGAGTTTATATAAATCTGATCCTACATAGTAATAAATTTGCTAACACATACAGAAAGATAATCTTCATATAAACTGAAATATTGTTTAATTTTCACATAAAAATGCTTATTTGTATGAAATGAGGCATTTAAACTGCAGGTGTGCAAGTTGTTCTGTTACCTATTTGATCTTGGGCATGCTCTTCCATGCCACATCTGATACGCTCCTCTCCGCCGGCCCTCCGAGATGCGCCTTCTAACCCAGGGCACAGCTGCACGGACGCCGGATTGCTACGAACAAATGAGCGCGTCGCCGGACGACGGCCTGGAGCGTCGCTGGACGATGCCGTAGCGGAATAGCAAACGAGAGAGTAAATTGGCTATTAGTCGGTGCCACCGCCTGGGAATATTTGCGACAACTCCAAAGCCGTCTTTTCTCATATTTCTGACATCAATATATAATAGCCTTTTACCGAGTCCGATTATGGCTCTACTTCAGGAGTTCCGATTACAATAAGGATTTATTTATAGAATACTAAGTATGAAAGCTTCTTCATGCCTCTTTTGCTGTGTCTTGCTTCCTGAAATACACACGGTCCCATCCTTGATGCGTATCATTACTCCCCCCTGGAATTTAAGCTTGTCCTCAAGCTTACAGTTAGGAAACTCTCGCCGCAAGGTGATGGCGTCAACCCAAGTTGCTTCTTCCTGTGTCTGGCCCGTCCAATGTACCAAGACATGGTAATTGGCCACCACCTGCTACCCGCACATGAGCAGAGAGTGACGGTTGTTGTTTCCAATCAAGCAAGGAAGCCACATAACTACTGACAAAATTATGGGTACTGCCACTGTCCACTAGGCCATGCAATTGCCGACCCTGAGCATGGATGATAACTTGCATTATACTGCCTTGTTTGGGTCCCAGAACTGCCAGCATTGACAAGGATGGATCCTCGTCTGATGTGGGGTCCTCCTGGTTTGAGTCCTCATCTGTTACTTCCAAGAAAAACAAACGCTTGCATCGATGTCCTCGTGTAAAAATTTCATCACAGTTATAACAAAGCCCTTTCGCTCTACGGTCAGCGATTTCATCTGCTGACAAGCGACGACGTACTGGCGGGAAGGAAGGAGGTCCTCCATTTTTACTGATTGCGCTGGAAGCCTCTACTGTGGTCACTCTGTTTTCAGTACTCAGTCCTCCTGTTGTCGGTTGGTGCACTGTAGCTGGTAAGGAAGAGGCCGTGCCTCTACTGAAAGGTGGGCGCTGCCGGGCTACCACTGTTGAACTTGGCCGTGCTTCGGCTAGCCAAAGATCGCGTCGAACCTCTGCTTCACGCGCAAGACTAATGTTGGAATTGAGACTCAAAATCTTTGAGACAACTCTCTCTTTTATTCTCTCTTAATTTTCTTTCTTGCTTCTTGCTTACAAACCTCAACCCTACCTCTATATTTATACTAAAAACTGTAGCCTTAAGGAACGGAATAGGATTCCAGTTCCTTGTCCTAATCCACCTCCTTGTCCTACTCGGACTCTTAATCATAAAACTTCCTAATCAAACTTTCCTATTATGACTCATACTCCGTATACTACTCAAACTTCATACCGTGTACAAGATTAACTCCAACATTCACCCCCTTAATCTTGTAACACTGACTCTTACTCATAATTATTCACGCTAATTTTTTCTTACGACAATGGCTTCACACCATCACTGTTGACTTCTCACAATCATCTCTTGGTAGTTTCACACCACCGTTCCCAGCAGCTTCACACCACTATCTTCTCGTAGCTAACGGCCTCTCACCGTTTTTGTCATCGGTCTCACACTGATTTCACCTTGTAATGGCATCACACCACCATCGCTGTCGTAGCGGTCTCGCACCGTCGTCGTTGTCGGCGTCACACCAACTTCTCCTTGTAATGGTATCACACCATCATTGCTATCGGCGTCGCACCGACTCTCCTTGCAACGGTATCACACCGTTGTTGCCATCGGTGTCGCACCGACTCTCCTCCATAGTGATCTCACATTGCCACCTCCACGAACACAGCCTCACACCGTCGTTCGTGACCTCCATCGCGCAATCTCTCATCGCCAGCCTCGATGGCGTCGCTCCTTCTCTTTCTTTGGACACTCGTACGCATAATGTCCAAACTCCTCACAACTGTAACATTGCACCTTGGTTTTATCCCTACGCCATTCTTCTCCACGGCCACGAATCACCACGCAGAGATGCTCCTCTCCATCTTTTCCTGTGTACAGACTGCTGCTCCTCGATGCCGTGCTGATACACACGCAGAGCTCCTCCTCTGCCTTTTCTAGTTGCCCGTCACGGCTTTCTCTGTTCTATTTCCTTTGCAAGATCTTCCTCTGTCTTCTTGCACTACACAGCCTCCGTTCCTTTGGTTAGCTTGCAATGCATTACTTGCTTGCACAGCCAGCCGCTAGAAGTCACTTGTGATGTTTACTGCTGCCTCACGTCGTCTCCAACCGAGCAACACCTTGCAGCCTCGCAGATGCTGATCGCCTTTTCTTTCCTTCGCCGGCCACCGAACCCACACGCCGAATAACGCCGCAGCTCTCCTCGCGCCGTCACTAGCACACACGCTCTCCTGAACAGCGCTCGTCCGTGTCTGCGCCACTTGGCTTCGCGCCGGTTCACCTCTCGCACGGATGTCGCCTCGCTAAAATCTTTCCGTGTGGCTCCCGTGCCGAGACTCCACGCCGCATCAGCAGCTCGCCGATTGCCGTGGGGTGCCGCTGCTTCCTTAGTGCCGCCCCTCGGGAGTCTCCTCCTCCCGGGGGGGGGGCAACGGATTAATCCAAAACCTTAAGATCTGATACCAATTGTTGGAATTGAGACTCAAAATCTTTGAGACAACTCTCTCTTTTATTCTCTCTTAATTTTCTTTCTTGCTTCTTGCTTACAAACCTCAACCCTACCTCTATATTTATACTAAAAACTGTAGCCTTAAGGAACGGAATAGGATTCCAGTTCCTTGTCCTAATCCACCTCCTTGTCCTACTCGGACTCTTAATCATAAAACTTCCTAATCAAACTTTCCTATTATGACTCATACTCCGTATACTACTCAAACTTCATACCGTGTACAAGATTAACTCCAACAACTAATTGCTTCTGCCAGATCCCGTGGTCTTTCTCTGCGTACCTCGGCTGCCAATGTAATGGCCAAGCCTGCCGTAAACGTTTCAATCTGGTCTTGTCTGCGCATGCGGTGAGTCCGGGCCAGAAGTCGCTGAAATTCCCGTGACGAGCGTACTCGTCGATCCTTGTTGATCCCTGTTTGAGATTAACCAAATCTCCCAACGGACCCATACTGGAATGTCTTGTAAAGCGTTGGACAAAAGAGTCAAAGAAGTTTTCCCAAGGAATCCAAGGATCCTCCTGCTGCATGTTATCCAGTACTTCCAGAGCTTCTCCCCAGAGATGAATGCCGGCCACCTCAACGTACTCCGATGCAGGAATACGGTGGAAGCGAAAGAACCGCTCGCACAGCTTAAGCCAGCCCAAAGGATCCTCGGAACCGTCATATTCTGATAATTCAAAACGCGGAGGACGTGGGGTCCATCGGCGCTCCTCCTCGTCGTGGTCACGCCCTGGGCCTGACCGGCGCCGATTCCCGACTGGAAAATGCCCTGCGCGTGGACCGTGGTTATCCAGCTGACGATCCTGTCGTTCCTCGCCACGGACGGGATGGCTACTATGGACCGCCGGCCAGGATTCGTCACCCAAACTCTTCGCTGAGATTTGTTGGAGCACCAATTGCTAAGCTTCCAATTGTTTACGTACTTCATCCAGCAGTCGGTGTGTTTCTTGTCCCGTGATCTCTAGCTTTGTGATGCGATCCTCCATGGAATGGAAGGAGAAGTGGACATCCTCCCAGGGTCGGATGAATCTGATACCAACTTGATATGCTCCTCTCCGCCGGCCCTCCAAGATGCGCCTTCTAACCCAGGGCACAGCTGCACGGACGCCGGATTGCTACGAACAAATGAGCGCGTCGCCGGACGACGGCCTGGAGCGTCGCTGGACGATGCCGTAGCGGAATAGCAAACGAGAGAGTAAATTGGCTATTAGTCGGTGCCACCGCCTGGGAATATTTGCGACAACTCCAAAGCCGTCTTTTCTCATATTTCTGACATCAATATATAATAGCCTTTTACCGAGTCCGATTATGGCTCTACTTCAGGAGTTCCGATTACAATAAGGATTTATTTATAGAATACTAAGTATGAAAGCTTCTTCATGCCTCTTTTGCTGTGTCTTGCTTCCTGAAATACACACGGTCCCATCCTTGATGCGTATCAACATCGTTGTCAGGATGGCTCAGCCACTTGTAGGTCAAAATCTTGCCTATATTTGGCATGTCCTTCTCCTTGAAATCTGGTAGTATAAGACCATTCCAGTATTCACAATGCATGAGCATTTGAAATCCACAGTCATGGTTGCAACAGAGATGCAGATTTCCACACAGAAAGTGAGCACATAGAATATGAAATGCATTCATGAACAGAATGTAACTTAAACTCAGGAGAAAAGCAATTTTTTTATGACTTACTTGTTTGTTTGCAATGGGACCTCAATATCTATGAGTTCATAGTTTTCTATGTTTTTCCTTGAGTTTAGGTAATGTATTGCCACAACTCCTTGATTGCAGAAATCATAGCGTGTTGCAGCAGCTTCTCAGTTTGTCATCAGCAAGGAACGTAATAGAATCAAGAATCACAGTATTTATCTGCATTCTATGCTCTTCCTTTTTAAAGTTGCACAAATATTAAAGCACGAATGAAAGGTAGATGAGGATTACTTACCCCTTCGTTTGCTTCAAGATTTGTGCAACTTGTATTAGGAGGGAGAGCATAGAAGCACCTCTCGTCCACTCAATTAGCCAAAAGAAGATGACAAGCAAACTACTTGTAGCTGTCAATAAACTTATCGGATGCAAATACTGTTAGACTAATCTTAGTTGCATACTTGTGTTAGTTGCATGTAGAGCATGTTTAACTTTGTGTCAAGGTTGTGTGTGGTCAGAGACGTGCATGTCCACGCCGTGACTTCGTCCTTGCATGGAGAGCCATTCTATTCGCGGGGCACGTTGCGGGCGACGCCGAGAATGCCGGCGCGTCGCGCACTGCGCGTGGAGTGGCGCGGTCCGCGGCCGTTCAGGCCCAGTAACGATCAAGGCTAATAATAAGGATCGTGGGCAACGGCCAATACTGCGATTCTGCAGCTGAAAACTCTCTCCATTTTTTCGATCTCGTAGAGTACGTTCTTGCGTCAAGTTCATCGCTGTCCATCGTGTTCTTGAGTGCTCGTCCCGAGCTGTGATCTTTGATCGGCTCCAACACGTGGTATCAGAGCGCTGGTTAGAAGACAAGCACCGGCGACGATGTCAAGCAGTCGCAGCCCATCCCCTCCTGCAGCTCGCGACGACGGCAAGAAGAATGACGACGTCAAGACCCCTAAGAAAGGCGATGATGGTGCGGGGGGGTCTGGCCCAGTCTACGTCGAGCGGGTGGTGAAGGAGTCGGGTGCGACGATCGTGTACCCTGAACTGACGCGGACGAACTACAACGAGTGGGCCCTGGTAATGCAAGTTAACTTTGAAGCACAGGGTATCTGGGAGGCGATCGAGTCCGGCAAGGTTGATCGGCGCGACGACCGGATGGCACTGGCTGCGCTCCTTCGCTGCCTGCCTGAGAGATGCGGCGCCGCCGCCAAGAAGCCGACTGCGAAGGAGGCGTGGAAGGCGATCGAGATGATGCGCCAAGGTGTGGAACGCGTCAAGAAGGCGAACGCGCAGAAGCTCCTGCAGCAGTTCGAGAACATGCGGTTCAAGGAGGGTGAGGCCGTCGATGACTTCGCGATGCGAATTTCCGGCCTCGCCACAAACATCCGGGCGCTTGGCGAGTCCCTAGAGGATGAGCGCGTGGTGAAGAAGATGCTCCGGGTTGTGCCGGCCGCCTACAAGCAAGTAGCCATCTCAATCGAGACGTTGCTCGATCTGAGCACGGTGTCGTTGGAGGAACTTGTTGGCCGGCTGCGCGCGACGGAGGATCGACTCGACGACGATGAGCCTATCGTGGACAAAGCCGGGCGACTGATGCTCGCCGAGGAGGATTGGCTGGCTAAACACCAGCACCGGTTTACACCGGAATCCTCGGGGAGCAGTGATAAGGGCGGCGTGCAGTCTGGTGGCAAGGCAAAGGGTAGTGCAAAGCCTGACAACCGAGACGGCGGCGTCAAGCTCACCAAGGAAGGCACGCCTCGACGAAAAGGGAAGTGCAACAACTGCGGTGTCTGGGGACACTGGGCGAAGGAGTGCAAAAAGCCCAAGCGTCAGCGGCGTGAACAGGCAAACCTCGCCAAGGCTGATGTTGAACAGCCGGCGCTCCTGATGGCGGCGGCAGGCGAGGAAGCTGTGAAGGCGCCGCATGTGGTCCACCTCAACGAGTCCGGCATCATGCCGGTAGACTGCGAAGATGAGGCCACTTGGTACCTTGACACTGGGGCCAGCAACCACATGACGGGGCGTCGTGCAGCCCTGGCACACTTGGACGACACTGTGCGTGGCACTGTGCGTTTCGGGGATGGATCTGTGGTGGAGATCCATGGCCTTGGATCAGTGGTCACTGAAGGGCGACATCAAGAACACAAGGTACTCACCGAGGTCTACTTTATTCCAAAATTGAAGAGCAATATCGTTAGCCTTGGTCAATTGGAAGAAAAAGGGTGTAAAATCGTGTTGGAGAATGGCGAGTTGTGTGTGTATGATCGGGTGGATCGAGGACGCGAGCTGCTGATCAGAGCACCGCGCACCAGGAACCGGCTGTATACTGTCAAGCTGGCTCTGGGAATGCCGGTGTGTCTCTTCTCCAAAGGCGATGATCAAGCATGGCTGTGGCATGCACGGTATGGGCACTTGAATTTCAGGGCCTTGAGGGAGCTTGGAACAAGGAGCATGGTGGAAGGGATCCCGGTGATCAATCGAGTCGAGCAGGTCTGCGACGGGTGTGTCATTGGCAAGCAACACCGTACCCCGTTCCCAAGGGCAACATCATTCAGGGCTGAGCGTGGCCTTGAGTTGGTTCATGCCGATCTCTGTGGACAGATCATGCCACCGACACCCAGCGGTAAGCACTATTTTCTTCTGGTGGTGGACGATTTCAGTCGATTCATGTGGGTGGAGCTGCTGACAACCAAAGATCAGGCACTGAGCTACTTCAAGAAAATCAAGGCTGGTGCAGAAGCTGAACGTGGTGGACAGCTCAAGGCTATGAGGACTGACAGAGGTGGTGAGTTCAACTCAAATTCTTTCACAGTGTTCTGCAATGAGTCTGGGATCAAGCACTACACCACCACACCCTACTCTCCACAGCAAAATGGGGTGGTGGAACGTCGAAACCAAACAGTGGTTGAGATGGCAAGGTGCATGTTGAAGAGCAAGGGAGTACCAGCACAGTTTTGGGGAGAAGCTGTGGTGACTGCAGTGTATGTACTGAACCGGGCACCAACCAAGAGCCTGGATGGCCGTACACCATATGAAGCGTGGTACAACAAGAAACCTAGAGTGCAGCACTTTCGCACCTTTGGGTGTGTAACTCATGTGAAGAACATTGGCCCTGGTGTCAGCAAACTGTCTGACAGATCCAAGCGGATGGTGTTTCTCGGGTATGAGCTAGGCACAAAGGGTTATAGAGTGTATGATCCAGTTCTAAAGAAGCTGCATGTAAGCAGAGATGTTGTATTTGAAGAGCATCGGGCCTGGGACTGGAGAAACAGTGATGGCAGTAAGATCAGTGATGAGTCGTTCACCATAGAGTTGCAGGTTACTGTCGATCACCCAATGACTGGCCAAGCTGATGACACACATAACCTCAGTTCTGAACCTGCAACACCGGTAGGAGATTCACCTATGGGTGTGGATTTTGGATCACCTGCAGTATCAGCTACACCAATGGCAGCACAAAATCAGCAGTTGGCAACACCACCAATCGGGCAGGAGGCTGACTCTGAGGGGGTGCCATTGCGGTTCAGAACTTTGGCAGACATCTATGATTGCACCAAGGAGGTTACTGACTATGAGTACAGTGGACTATGCTTCCTAGCAGCAGATGAACCCAGCTGTGTCGAACAGGCTTTGAGTGAAAATCAATGGAGAGCTGCAATGGAGGCTGAGCTAGAAGCAATTCATGAAAATGGCACCTGGACTCTGTCAGACTTACCAAAAGGAGCCCGGGCAATTGGTCTGAAATGGGTATTCAAAGTCAAGAGAGATCCAGCAGGTAACATTCTCAAGCACAAGGCACGTCTGGTAGCGAAGGGATATGCTCAAAGGCAAGGCATAGATTATGAAGAAGTATTTGCACCTGTTGCTAGGATGGAGTCAGTGAGAGTGATGCTTGCTCTAGCTGCACAAGGAAGCTGGGAAGTGCATCACATGGATGTAAAATCAGCTTTCTTGAATGGTGATCTTGCAGAACAGGTGTTTGTTCACCAACCACCAGGTTTCGTTGACAGAAAGCAGGAGGGAAAGGTGCTGAAACTGAGGAAGGCGTTGTATGGTTTAAAGCAGGCTCCTAGGGCATGGAATGCTCGACTTGATCAGGAGTTGATGAAACTTGGTTTCAGAAGAAGCACACTTGAGCATGCAGTGTACAAAAGAGGGTGTGTTGGCTCTCTACTTCTTGTCGGCGTTTATGTGGACGACTTGATCATCAGTGGTCCTAACAAGGCTGAAATTGTCAAGTTCAAGCAGCAGATGATGGCTAGCTTCAAGATGACAGACCTTGGCTTGCTTAGTTACTATTTGGGGATTGAGGTCAAGCAGAAACTAGGGGAGATCACTTTGTGCCAAAGCGCCTACACAGCAAAAATTCTTGAAAGTACAGGCATGACTGGGTGTAATAAGATGGATACTCCAATGGAAGCCAGAACCAGACTGACCAAAATTGGAATAGGTGCTGTCAAAGATTCAACCAAGTACAGGAGTGTCATTGGAAGCCTGAGATATTTGGTAAATACTCGGCCTGACATAGCATATTCTGTTGGTGTGGTGAGTCGTTTCATGGAAGCACCACTGGAAGAACATTGGTCTGCTATAAAGAGGATTCTTAGATACTTGGCAGGCACAATTAATTATGGTTGCAAGTATGTTAAGGGAACAGGAGGACTGACGGGCTATAGCGACAGTGATCATGCAGGTGATCTCAATGACAGGAAGAGCACCACAGGTGTTGTATTCTTCCTTGGTCCAAATTTGGTCACTTGGGTGTCACAAAAACAGAAGGTTGTAGCACTGTCGTCGTGTGAATCGGAGTATATAGCAGCAGCAGCAGCCTGTCAAGGCGTATGGCTGAGCAGACTTATTGCTGAACTGACTGAAACTGATGTGAAGAAGTTCAGGTTGTTGGTGGACAACAAGTCAGCAATTGAGTTAACCAAGAATCCAGTGCATCATGAGAGTAGCAAACACATTGACACTCGCTTCCACTACATTCGTGAGTGCACTGAAGCTGGGAAGATCGACATTGATCATGTTGGCACTGAAGGGCAGTTGGCAGACATTCTGACCAAGGCACTCGCCAGGGTGAAGTTTGTAGAGATGCGCCAAAAGCTCAACGTTGTGCAGATGCAACTAGATTAAGGGGGTGAATTGTTAGACTAATCTTAGTTGCATACTTGTGTTAGTTGCATGTAGAGCATGTTTAACTTTGTGTCAAGGTTGTGTGTGGTCAGAGACGTGCATGTCCACGCCGTGACTTCGTCCTTGCATGGAGCGCCATTCTATTCGCGGGCACGCGTTGCGGCGACGCCGAGAATGCCGGCGTCGCGCCAAGATCTTGGCGTGGAGTGGCGCGGTCCGCGGCCGTTCAGGCCCAGTAACGATCAAGGCTAATAATAAGGATCGTGGGCAACGGCCAATACTGCGATTCTGCAGCTGAAAACTCTCTCCATTTTTTTGATCTCGTAAGAGTACGTTCTTGCGTCAAGTTCATCGCTGTCCATCGTGTTCTTGAGTGCTCGTCCTGAGCTGTGATCTTTGATCGGCTCCAACAAATACCAGGCGCCTGTTACGGCAGCTAGACTTATGTGGGGGCTCCGGAATCAGATTAGCGAATCAGGTCAGTACTGTTGCATCGGACTGAAGATTAATGCAACCCGCAACGTCTCCTGGCCGCTAAGCCAAATCCGTACTCGGTTTGGGGCCAATTAATCGGCAAGACTCGTGAGGAGTATACCTGCCAACTGATTGATCCCAACTCGAAGCTTCGCAAATCGCTGCGTGCATAATCTTGGTTCCCTGGATCAAGAGCTCCAAGACTCCACGCGTTGTCATACAAGACAGTCTCAACTATGCAAGAGTAATTATATTACACCAAAAGGTAACGTTATTACAATAGTTTAACTTTACAGGTCACGGCTTACCGGAATAAGTCCAAAAGAAACACCAAAGACCTGAAACATCAAAAGAAGAACACGCGGTGTGCCTCCACCTCAGGCAATCGGCCGGATGATAATCCAGCTAAGCCCCAGCAGAATCGATAGCGTCATCCACGAACTGCGACTCGTCTGGAACATCTGCGTCATTACCTGCTTCTTCTCCTTCTGACCAAAATCCGTTAGAGCAAACGGTGAGTACACGTATGTACTCGCAAGACTTTAGTGTATGGAATGTGTACATATAAAATGCAGGTTGAAACAATGAATAACAGGTTACTACACTAGTCTTTTTGAGCACAAAACGGATTTTGGTTACAATAAGATAATAGATTCACAATCGCATTTTACGAAAGAAATTGAGTGAAGAAAACTTTTCAAACAATTAACAATATACCAGCGATTAACCAAACCAGCACCCAACCATTCCTTCCACCAAACCAGCTATTCACCTGCACCTTTTGAACCCAAGATTCAAACACACACACACACACCCAACCAACACGATCCAACCTCGAAACCCATTTTTCCCGAAATCAACCCAGACCCAAAATCTATACTTGATAATACTTCCCAAGCTGCTCATGACCGTGAGCACGGCTAATCGATTAGTTTATTTATCTCTGCAGAGATCAGACCTGCTGTACCCACATGACACGTTCTAGCAATCATGTCATCCATGCCTCGCGATACCGCAGTACCCGATTTGCTAGACAGTGACGGAACCTTTCGAAAGATCGGAGTTCTAATCCTGCACCGGCCCGGTAACGTGCATCCCTAACTACAGCCACAGAGGCCGCCAGTGGTTCCAATAGGCACCCACTAGCCCACGACCTCCCTGTAGTAGGCATTACCGTTGTATTGGGTAAACTTTCCTTCAATGCCTCGACAAGAAAGTCCCTAGAATGCACCGACACCACAGGTGCATCCAATCCTCTTTGCCCTCCAATAATGCAGGGTCAGATCCCTTTTCCCCGTACTAGGCTGAGGCCATCCCATACTGGCACATGTGGTTGCACGAATTTATACCCAGTAAATAGCACCAAGTTCGGTCCTTAAGGTGACTCAGGCGAGATCTTCCAACCCCACTTGCTATGGCCACGGAGGGTCGGCACTAGCGGCCCCACCGAGCACACACTAGCCCTCAACCTCCCCATAGCAAGGGACCAACTCAGACCAAACCACTCCAAACCCGATAGCGGCACGACAACCAATCCGAACCTGAAACCAGCCTTCCAACCGGAACCACTACCCGGCCAAACACCACCAACTCCGAACCACCAAACATCTCGCCCGGTCTAATCTCTCCAAGTTTTTCCATTTTACTCACGCAACCATTCCCTTTTTCCAATAAAAATCCCAAAACCTCCAATTCCAACCTGACACCCTTCACCCATCCTAGTAGTTCCAGGAGTTTATGATTAAGAACATCATGATCTCCTGCAACCAATTCTCTTCTTGAACTAAGCATATGCAACTATTGTTCTTTAATACCCTCTGACACTTACTAATGTGTCTAGCTTATTCTTAAGTCTATCAAGGATTGCATATTCAGATTAGATTGAGGTAATCCAACAATTTTCGGCCTAACTACTGCTTCCCACAAATTATCACTTTTAATAAACTTATGAGCATGCATAATAGTTTTGGCAATCAAAAGTAAGAATTTGCAAATATGGGATTGGAAATGGTCAAGGAGGCGCTTGCCTGTTTGCTCTTCGGTGAAATCGGTCTCCGGGACGTAGTCGAAATCGTCGGCGACGTTCGAAGCGTCTACGTCTACACGAAAAGCAACGAGACCCAAAATCATCGATCAAGGTAGGCAAAGAAGCAATCGAAATCCAAAAAGAAGCGAAAACAGGAAACGAGAACCTAGACGGAAAAGGAAATTCTAAACTTTCTCCCAGAGGCCGGCAGTACCGCTGTTGAATGGGCGGTAGTGCCGCTCTCCGGGGATCGAAAAGGGTTGCTCTCTGGAAAATAACTACCGGCGTCCTGACCCCGGTATTGCCGGACCCTTCGGCAGTACCGCCTTCACACTAGCGGTAGTGCCGGCCACCTCGAGACCAAGTTTCCAAAAATTGAGATTTTACGCATTAACTCCCGGAACTTCGACATAAGTGCATGGATAGGTTCCTGGGGACCCATGGGACCTATTCACGCAGGTTCCGTCAAGTTCCGAGCTCGTTTGCACAAAATTTCACTTTTCGGATCCTTTCTCTCCCGATAATGACGCGAAAACGGATTTCGACCCAAAAGGTGTCGAAACTCGAGTTTCTTCGCGGCAACGGATTCTCTACGACTCTAGGGACTTATGCGCGCTAGACTTGTGAACTTTGGGACTTCGGAACTTGAAATCGCTCCGAATGCCTAAAGTGCAACTTTTGCAAATCCTACAGAAAATGGATTCGCAACGAACGCAATAGGTCCAAGAAATGCACTAGGGTTCCAAAAGATCGAGGAACTGGCTACAACCCTCGGCACACGACAAACAGACCTCTAAGGACCGAAAAACCTAACCTATTCTGAATTCGATTCTCGTCTCGGATCGAGTACAAACTCGATCCTCCTACAAGAAACGACTTACGAGGCTCTAAGAAAACATCCGCAGGTCATTTCCCCGACTTCCCGGAGTTAGGGTTTCGAAAGGAAAGGGCCCCGAGAATTCGAGAAATGGAAAACGAAGCGTAGATCAGGGTTACAGAAACTACTCGATCACGCGGAAGGATTCTTCTACCCTTGACCTAGGTTTAACTTCTTGGAAAACGACTATGCACCACAAAAACTAGGGTTTCTAGAGTTTAACTAGGACGTAAAGAACGATTACAAGCCAGAGAAGAGCTAGGGTTTGCATCTACACCTAGGGTTCAAGCTCAACTTTAGAACCTACCTGGGTGAAGCTCCTTGACAGCTTGGAGACGCTTCTCCACCCTTGCTCCTGCCTCTACTCGGCCTCCCGGAGCTCTAACCGGCTGGAAAAGGCAAGGAGGAGGAGAGAGCTCCAATGGAGAGAGAGGAAGGAGAAGAGAGGAAGAAGGAGGAGGAGAGGAGGAGAAATGAGAGAGGAGAGGGAGAGGAGGGGCTACCTGGCGTCTTGAGGGAGTGTCGGGACCCCGAATTTGCAAATCCGGACCCTCTGTGTATTCAGCACTAGTCCAGGAACGCGCTAGTGCACACAGTCTTTAACATCGGTAAATATCACAATCATACCAATCGATTCCATAAAAGTACTTTATTAAAGTAATAAAACTGGTTACTCGACCTTATGGCCAAGTTACAAATATATGCCTCGCAAGGCGAAACTTATTCAGAGAGAAACATTAGCAGCGGAAAATCAAAGAACTTCGTGGCGCCATCCAGTATACCACAGGCAACTGACTGGGCTCGCATCCCTAAGTAGACGGATCCTCTTGGAGTTCCTCCTCCATAGCTGGCGTAGTCTCCTCTTCAACTGGTGTTGTGTTGAGGCAAGGGTGAGTACTTGGTACTCAGCAAGTCATGCCTGTAATGCAAGCTAATATACTATATGCATGGCTCGGTACAAAGGAATAGCTCAAGGTATATTTGCAAAGAAACAAAGATTTGACAAGTAATGTAAGTAGATTCGGAAGCAAAGAGAAATAAGTAAAGCGAAATAACTTTTCAAGCAGTTTAGTAAACATTTTCCTCCTCCTAAACCACATTTCCATCTTCCTTATTATTAAACCAACCCAGTTTTCCAAATCCAAGTTATTTTCGAGAAAATCTAACCCTTGACTGTAATTCCCGAGCGATGTCCAATACCGCGGACACGGCTATTCGAATAGATTCTAAACTCTGCAGAGGTTATGCACTTTACCCACAAGATACAGTCAAACACCACAAAGGCGAGTTCCTCAGTAACAAAGTCTTTCTGAAACCTCTAACAATACAAGTGGTCCTCCCGGTTATTGCGCAAGACTAACCCTTCCCTTCGCTAAGGCGAAGTCTAGGCCAATCAACCGTTAGATGGGTACTGGCCTCGGCCCGATGCGCTCCCCGCACAACTTACACAAAGGGTGTAGTTGACCTCCCGAGGTCCCACAGTGCGTTATTAGCAACTTAGTCAACTAGGTCCGTCCCATTCCGGACATGTGGTTGCACGTTAGACCCAGTTCAAAGGCTTGCAAGGTTAAGTCCTTAGGGTGACCAGGGCAAGACTACCCGAAGAACCAAATCAACATTCCCAATGCCACAACTGGCCCACCTGATTACTCTTGCCACATGCCCCGGTCGAAAACTGTTTATCAAACCCCAGTTGATTACCATGCACCACGTGCCATCAACATCACATGATACTTTTCCAAAACAGGTTCAATATATCATTAAGTCAATATTAACATTTGATTATCCAAAATCATGTCATGAGCACGTAGCAGGTCTAAGCAGTATACTACAACGGTCTAAAACCCATGTTGGCAAATTAATAATGTCCAACTAGTAATCCACAACTAGGGTGACAAAGGGTCATGGCACATACTTAAATAATCAAGGTGTCATACAGCAAATTGGTACTTTATCTAATCCCCATATTTAAACAAAGTATTTTCTATTTGAACTAGCATGCAATAGTTTAAATCAAAATAGATTTCGAAATAGGATCAACATGGTCAAAGCACAACTTGCCTTCAAAAAGTACTTGCTCTTGGTCTTGAGTTGGATCCTGAGTCAATACTTCTCCTTCGAATCCCTCCGGCACTTCAACGTCTACTCGTAAAGCGTGCAAATAGCAAATACACGAATAAACAATAGGCAAAAACATCCCAAAACTCCAAATAAAATCCATAAACAGAGAGAACATAATTTTGTGGATTTTTAGAAACTGGAATCACAAATTTGGAGTTAAAGCATAAAAGTTATGATTATTTAAAGTTTAAATAATCAATTAAATAATTTTACAGAGAAAAACTTTAGTCCAAAAATTAAATAAAATTCATATTTAGGTAGATCTCAATTTTATACAAACTTAGAAATTTGAATCACTCAAATCGGAGTTGAAACGCATAAAAGTTATAAGCGTTTGAAGTTTGAAACTAAATCAAATCATTATTTCGAATTAATAAATCATTTTCTTTTGAAAATTGATTATTGCGTCGGCATGGACACGTGGCAGCCTCTCGATTGGTTGGCTGACGTCGGCCGGTCCATGGACTCGGTCCACGCCGGCTCGGGTCTACTGTGGACTCGGTCCACGACTCTGCGTGTCGGCCCGACATGTGGGCCCACTCGGGTGACGTCATCGCCGACGTCGGCGGGCTCGGCCGCAGTCGGACAGGTGGGACCCACTGCGACGTCATGGGTGACGTCGGCGCTTAGCGGGTCGACCATCGACATGCGGGCCCTCTGACACGCGGGCCCCGCGGGTCAGCGTCACACGCACGCGTGGGCCAGCGGCGACGCGTCGGTCCAACTTCCCGACACGTGGCGCAATCTCGGCCGTTGGTTTGAAAATCAACGGCGCGGATTGGATCCAGGGTTAACACGTTGAAACTACTCGTTGATCGTGGGCCGTTCGATCTAGATCGGACGGTCCAGATCTAATCCTATAATCACACTGCTACGGCACGTGGTGATTGTGAACCGTTGGATCTTGATCCCACGGTCCAGATCTAATCGGGTTTGGAACACGTGAACTCACCTCAACCGTCCGATCTGGATCTGACGGTCCTCCGAGCTCTGACGGCGATGGCTTTACCAGCTGGCTTGACCGGAGACGGGACGACGGCGACCAAGGGCGCGGCGCTACGGGGTTTTCCGGCGAGATGAAACCTCCTTCAGTGCGTCGTCGCGGGGACTCCGGATCTGGGCTCCTTCTCGGCGGAAGACGACGGACGGCGGCGGAAAACGGCGCAAACCGCAGCGGAGGGAAGAGACAACTCCGGCGAGCGATTGCGGCTCAACGGCGGCGGCTCAGGCGAGATGGCTCGGAGAAACGGGTGCGCAAGGATGAGGGCAACCTCGGGGGACGTCTCACGCTTTAAATAGCCTCGGCGTTCGTGCCCTAGACGGAAACCTAATCCTACACGGCGGCGGGCGCGGCGGCGGAGTCCGGCTCGGACTCGGCGAAGACGACGAAATCGCGGCCGTCCACGTGGCGCGATCAACGGCCACGATCGCACGGCGCGATCGGATCCGGGCCGGTTACGGCTCGAACCGGTACGGGCGGATCTCAGCCGTTGGATCTTGATCCAACGGTTGGGATTGATTAGGGTTAGGAGTGGGTTCGGTCGAGTCACGTGGCTCGGGTCGGACTCGAACTCGAGTCTGACTCGGGCTCGGTCGGATGAACAGTACTTGACCCGAGTTGGATTTTCCAGCGATTTAATATTTAAAATAATTCCCAGTAAATCATTTAATTCATTAAAAATAGCAAATGACTCGGAAAAATTCCAGAAAAATTCTGGAAAATATTTTGGAACATTTTGGACTCAAATAAAATATTTCCAACAAAATTTTATTTGCAAAATTAAATTCTTTAATTATTTCAAAATGGAATAAATTCAAATAAATTCCAAATAAATCCAAATAAATTCCAGAAAATTCCAAAAATTCACCAAAGTGCCAAATCACACATGAATTTAAGAAAAGCAAAATTTTGGGGTGTTACAAACCTCCCCCCCTTAATAGAATCTCGTCCAGAGATTCAGGGCTCACTCTGAGAATAGGTTTGGAAACTCTTTCTTCAAATCCTCTTCGCGCTCCCAAGTCGCTTCGCTTTCCTCATGGTTGCTCCACTGAACTCTACATAAACGGGTTGACTTGTTTCTAGTTTCTCGATCCATTGTGTCCAGAATCCTCACAGGATGTTCCTTATAGGTCAAATCCTCTTGCAACTCAATTGACTCAAGCGGTGTGCATTCTCGGGAACTCGGAGACACTTCTTCAACTGGGACACATGGAATACATCATGTACTCCTCGCTAACGATCGTGGCAACTCCGGTGGTAAGCAACTTCGCCTCTGCGACTCAAAATCTTAAATGGTCCAACATAGCAGGTGCGAGTTTCCCTTTGGCATGGAACCTCTTAACTCCCGAGAGGCGTAACTCGAGATAAACAAAGTCTTACGGTTCAAAACTCAAGTCTCGGCGACGATTGTCAAGATAACTCTTACGTCGAGATTGGGCTATCTTCAACCTCTCCCTAATCACGGCAATCGCTTCTTGACCTCTTGAAGAATATCGGGCCCAAAGACACGGCGCTCACGGTCTCATTCCAATTCAATGGCGTCCGACATGGTCGCCCATACTGAGGCCTCAAAAGGTGACATCTGTAGACTAGCCTCGATAACTATTGTTGTAATCGAACTCGGCATACGGCAAACTCTTATCCCAAGAGGTAGCATAAGCTAACGCACAAGCTCTCAACATATCCTCCAGAATCTGGTTGACTCTTTCGGCCTGTCCATCCGTGCAGGGATGATAAGGCTATCTTGAAGTTCAAACGGGTTCCCATGGCTTCATGCAACTTATTCCAGAACCTTGAGGTAAATTGGGTACCTCTGTCCGATACAATCCTCTTTGGCACTCCGTGCAAACAGACAATCCTGATCATGTACAACTCTGCTAACTTATCTCCCGAGTAGGTGGTCTTCACGGGAATAAAATGGGCTACTTTGGTCAAGCGATCCACTATAACCCATATGGAGTCATAACCCCCTTGAGTCTTCGGCAAACCGGTAATGAAATCCATTCCGATTTCCTCCCACTTCCACTCAGGTATTTTCAGCGGCTGTAGCAATCCTACTGGTCTCTGATGCATTGCCTTGACTTTCTGGCATACGTCGCACAATGCAACATGCTCAGCAACTTCACGTTTCATACTCGGCCACCAGAATCTCTCCTTCAGATCCTGATACATCTTGGCGCTTCCAGGGTGAATTGAGTACTTGGAGTCGTGGGCTTCCTCCAAAATCAGTTGCTTTAACTCCTTTTTGTTAGGCACACAAATCCGATCCTTCATCCATAACGTGCCTTGCCCATCCAATTTGAAGTCTTCTGCCTTGCCTTCTTCCTTGATGGACTTAATCCTGCGGATCTTGTCATCATCCTTTTGTCCTTCTCGGATCTGATCCTCTAGGGTCGGTTTTACTTCTAATGCGGCCAAGAATCCGCTAGGTACAACCTCAATCTTCATTTTCTGAAAGTCCTCACATAACTCATCTTGACTTGTGGCTAGCAACATACTCACGGTATGGCTCTTCCAGCTCAGAGCATCGGCAACTACGTTGGCCTTCCCGGGATGGTAATGGATTCCAACATTGTAGTCCTTGATCAACTCTAGCCATCTCCTTTGCCTCATATTCAGGTCCGACTGGGTGAATATGTACTTAAGGCTCTTATGATCCGTATACACTTCACACCTGTTTCCAATCAGATAGTGGCGCCATATCTTCAAAGCATGCACTACGGCAGCTAACTCTAAGTCATGTGTCGGATAATTTTCCTCATGCGGCCTCAACTGCCTTGATGCATAAGCGACGACCTTTCCATTCTGCATCAGCACACATCCAAGTCCTTGGCGCGATGCGTCACAATAAATATCAAAGTTTTGAGCAACGTCCGGTAGAACTAACACCGGTGCTGATGTCAATCGCTTCTTCAGCTCCTGAAATCCTTTCTCACATTCTCGCGCCCATGCAAACTTCTTTTCCTTCTTCAAAGATTGCGTAAGAGGTTTCGCAATTGTCGAGAAGCCTTCGATGAAACGGCGGTAGTATCCTGCCATTCCAAGGAAACTCCGAACTGGTCACGATCTTTGGCTGTTCCCAATGTAACACAGCTTCTACTTTGCTTGGATCTACGGCGACTCCTTCTGCGGTCATTACATGTCCAAGGAACTCCACTTTGTCCTTCCAAAAGTCACACTTGCTGAACTTGGCGAAAAGTTGCTGTTCCCTCAGCTTTTCCAAAACTCGCCTCAAGTGTTCGGCATGTTCATCCTCTGTCTTGGAGTAGACTAGGATATCGTCTATGAACACGACGACAAACTTGTCCAAATATTCCATGAACACCTTATTCATCATATTCATGAAATAAGCTGGCGCATTCGTCAGTCCAAAGGACATAACTGTAAACTCGTAATGTCCATATCTTGACGAGAATGCAGTCTTCGATATATCTTCTGATCGGATCTTCAACTGATGGTATCCCGATCTCAGATCAATCTTGGAGAAAACTCCGGCTCCTCTCAACTGATCAAACAAATCATCAATCCTGGGTAGCGGATACTTATTCTTCACGGTGACTTCGTTGAGTGCACGGTAGTCGATGCACATCCTGAAACTCCCGTCCTTCTTCTTGACAAACAAAACTGGTGCTCCCCACGGCGACGAACTTGGTCTGATAAATCCTTTCTCCATCAACTCTTCTAGCTGTTTCTTCATCTCTACCAACTCCTCGGTGGACATCCGATAGGGTCTCTTTGCTATCGGTGCTGTACCAGGTACAAGCTCTATCACAAACTCTATGTCCCTGTCTGGCGGCATACCAGGTAAATCCTCGGGAAAAACATCGGGGTACTCATTCACTACTGAGACATCCTCTATGCTGATTGCCTTGGTACTGTTAACCATCAACTGTCCATCTCTAACTGCGGTGGCTTGAAATTCCACTTTCTTCCCACACGGGCTCTCAACTGAGATAGTCCTCCGTCCACAATCCAATACGGCTTTGTGCTTGGATAACCAATCCATTCCCAATATGACGTCTAAGGTCTGGGTCTCCAAAATTATAAGGTTTGCTAGGAACTCTATTCCATCTATTAGTATTCTCACCCCGGAACATCCTACTTTCGTTCGGAGTTCGGAACCAGGGGTTTGAACTAAAAGCATGCACTTAAGTCTTGCAATCCTCAAATCATTTCTAGTAGCAAAGCCTTGCGAAACAAACGAATGCGAAGCTCCAGAGTCAAACAAAATTGCAGGTGTATCGAGTTAACAAGTAACTTACCCAAGACGACGTCCGTTGCATTCTGCAGTGCATCCGAGGTGACATGGTTGACTCGGCCTCTCACCACGATGCAGGGTGTGGCTCTGGTGCCGGGCGTCCTAGCTGGGTGGTTCCTAGGTTGAAGCGGCGGGGTCACTCCTGCTGTCTTCTTTGGACAAGCTGTTGGCAAAGTGTCACGGCTCGTTGCGATTGTAGCGGCGTCTCACTTGTTCCTTGCCGATTTGCCTCGAGTAGCGTTTCTAGCGGTGCCGGGTCCGTAGTTACGGTTGGCAGGTCTTGGTGCCGAGGATGGTGTCCTTGTTGCATTACGTGGTTGGAATCAAGAATTGGTTTGGTGCAACTCTCAAGCGATTGCGTTCCTGGCGTGATCCTTCTTTGTTGCATCCTGCGCTTCTCGTTCTCATCCAGTTCCTTGCGCTTTGTCCTCAAGAATAAGCGCCTTATTCACCAACTCTTGGAAATCTGGAAAGGTGTGGGTGATCAACCCTACTTGCAATCCTGAGTTAAGTCCCTTCATAAAACGAGGTATGCGGCCTTATCCGTCGCTACATCCTCAGTGCGTAGCGTGCTAGGCTGTGTGAACTTGTTCAGGTAGTCGGCCACCGGCTGATTACCTTGCTTCGATGCTCTGAACTCCTCCTTCTTAAGGTCCATGATTCCTTCAGGCACGTGATCTTGTCGGAATGCGGTTGTGAACTCTTCCCAAGTGATATCTTGAGGGTTCTCTTGTGTGGCACGAAGTTCTCCCACCATTCGTGTTGTTCCTTCCAAGCGATGAGAAGCGTAGAGTACCTTCTCATTTCCTATGCATTGAGCTATGTGTAGCTTCCTCTCGATTGATCTTAACCAATCATCGGCCTCTAATGGATTGGCATTCCCAGAGAAAGTGGGTGGGTGAGTCCTCATGAACTCGGACAGTCTTGTGTTCTGGCGTGGTCCCTGATTAGCTTGGTTGGTCGTGGCCTGAGCGATGACGTGCTGCATTTGTTGCATCATAGCATGCATCAATCGAGTCTGAGCAGCAAGAAATGCTCCAAAATTCTGCATATCAATCAAGCGGTCTTTGGTGCTCCATTATTGGGGTTTTCTGGGCGAGCCACTCCCATTGCTTCCAAAGTTTCCACGAGTGTTCACCATCTGTCGATTTGCTCTAGGTTTAGAGATGAGAGGGAAACAAGAATAGACAAGTAACATGGAACTTATGCGGGGCGAAAGGGGTAACTTTTAAGGTCTAACTTTATTATTGATAACTTGGTATGGTTGCTTACAATGCCTAGAGGCCTCGCAACACATATCGCACACTCAAAGAAAACAAAGCAAATCCAAATCGAACTAACATCTGGAGTCCAACGCCTAAAGGGTGACTCTTTATTCTATGACGCGACTCGGCGAAGGAGTCTCACTATAGATCCTATGCTCACTCATCGAGGAAACCTCCACGGCCTGGGTACGGGTCTTTGTGGCATAGGCGTAACGATCGCCATGTCCAAATGACTATGTCATCTGTGGTAGTCGAAGAAGCGATGTCCTCATCGAGGTCCGACTCCTCGGATCTGGCTCGTGTAGCTCGAATCTTGGCTCTGGAGTGCGTCCGTACAAGGTCATCTCCAACTCGTCAATCCTTCGTAGTAGGTGTGCCACATACTCTGAGCTTCCCGCCATCGGTTCTTCTCTGTCGTGATCTCCTTGCGGGCCTTCAGAGCTCCTTGCTTGTATTATCTAGTACATCCTCCTGGCGACGACAAATCGTGCCACCGTGTAACCGTGGCATTCTCATCCTGAATCGTCTTTGGGTCAAGAAGGTTATCGCTGCGCGGATGATAACGGAACACCGTGCTCTCCAACTCCCTGGCGTAGATACTGGTAATGTGCCGCATTGCTCGTCGTGAAACTTCTTGGATACCCATCTGCATTGTAGATCTCCTGGCAGTGCAGTGTATCGGGCGATTGCCTGGGCCCCTCTTCCTGGCAGGTACCTCAATCCTTACGTCACAAGCCTTGATCAATCCTGCTTGCCTGATCACTTCCACTTGGTATTGCGGCTTTTCAAAATCTCCGAGAGTCTGTAGCATGTGCCAAAGTTCCGCAGCGTGACCAACTCCCAGATCAACGTAGTTGAACTCTTCCTCCATCTGTCACAAGAGTGCTCTTCGTAAGAACTCGGAATTTTTTTTGAATTGTGACAAGGTAAGGGAAAATTTCAGCAAGAGACAAGAAAAGAGAGAAGGGGATAAGTCGAGATGTCATTTCTTGTCTTCACAAATTTTTAGCTTTAGAAAATAGGTTTTATCCTCACTACGACCATTCTAACTTAGGGTTGAGCCTACAGTCAAGTATGGCTCTGATACCACCTCTGTCGGGACCCCGAATTTGCAAATCCGGACCCTCTGTGTATTCAGCACTAGTCCAGAACGCAGCTTAGTGCACACGATCTTTAACATCGGTAAATATCACAATCATACCAATCGATTCCATAAAAGTACTTTATTAAAGTAATAAAACTGGTTACTCGACCTTATGGCCAAGTTACAAATATATGCCTCGCAAGGCGAAACTTATTCAGAGAGAAACATTAGCAGCGGAAAATCAAAGAACTTCGTGGCGCCATCCAGTATACCACAGGCAACTGACTGGGCTCGCATCCCTAAGTAGACGGATCCTCTTGGAGTTCCTCCTCCATAGCTGGCGTAGTCTCCTCTTCAACTGGTGTTGTGTTGAGGCAAGGGTGAGTACTTGGTACTCGACAAGTCATGCACTGTAATGCAAGCTAATATACTATATGCATGGCTCGGTACAAAGGAATAGCTCAAGGTATATTTGCAGTAAACAGCATTTGACAAGTAATGTAAGTAGATTCGAAAGCAGTAGAAATAAGTAAAGCAGAAATAACTTTTCAAGCAGTTTAGTAAACATTTTCCTCCTCCTAAACCACATTTCCATCTTCCTCATTATTAAACCAACCCAGTTTTCCAAATCCAAGTTATTTTCGAGAAAATCTAACCCTTGACTGTAATTCCCGAGCGATGTCCAATACCGCGGACACGGCTATTCGAATAGATTCTAAACTCTGCAGAGGTTATGCACTTTACCCACAAGATACAGTCAAACACCACAAAGGCGAGTTCCTCAGAATAAAGTCTTTCGGAAACCTCTAACAATACAAGTGGTCCTCCCCGGTTATTGCGCACTAACCCTTCCCTTCGCTAAGGCGAAGTCTAGGCCAATCAACCGTTAGATGGGTACCTGGCCTCAGCCCCGGTACGCTCCCCCGTACAACTTACACAAAGGGTGTAGTTGACCTCCTGAGGTCCCACAGGTACGTTATTAGCAACTTAGTCAACTAGGTCCGTCCCATTCCGGACATGTGGTTGCACGTTAGACCCAGTTCAAAGGCTTGCAAGGTTAAGTCCTTAGGGTGACCAGGGCAAGACTACCCGAAGAACCAAAACAACATTCCCAATGCCACAACCGGCCCAATTGATTACTCTTGCCACATGCCCTGGCCGAAATCGTTTATCAAACCCCGCTTGATTACCATGCACCACGTGCCATCAACATCACATGATACTTTTCCAAAACAGGTTCAATATATCATTAAGTCAATATTAACATTTGATTATCCAAAATCATGTCATGAGCACGAAAGTGTGTCTAAGCGATACTACAACGGTCTAAAACCCATGTTGGCAAATTAATAATGTCCAACTAGTAATCCACAACTAGGGTGACAAAGGGTCATGGCACATACTTAAATAATCAAGGTGTCATACAGCAAATTGGTACTTTATCTAATCCCCATATTTAAACAAAGTATTTTCTATTTGAACTAGCATGCAATAGTTTAAATCAAAATAGATTTCGAAATAGGATCAACATGGTCAAAGCACAACTTGCCTTCAAAAAGTACTTGCTCTTGGTCTTGAGTTGGATCCTGAGTCAATACTTCTCCTTCGAATCCCTCCGGCACTTCAACGTCTACTCGTAAAGCGTGCAAATAGCAAATACACGAATAAACAATAGGCAAAAACATCCCAAAACTCCAAATAAAATCCATAAACAGAGAGAACATAATTTTGTGGATTTTTAGAAACTGGAATCGTCAAATTTGGAGTTAAAACGCAAAAGTTATGATTATTTAAAGTTTAAATAATCAATTAAATAATTTTACAGAGAAAAACTTTAGTCCAAAAATTAAATAAAATTCATATTTAGGTAGATCTCAATTTTATACAAATTTAGAAATTTGAATCACTCAAATCGGAGTTGAAACGCAAAAGTTATAAGCGTTTGAAGTTTGAAACTAAATCTGAAATCATTATTTCGAATTAATAAATCATTTTCTTTTTCGAAAATTGATTATTGCGTCAGCATGGACACGTGGCAGCCTCTGATTGGTTGGCTGACGTCAGCCGGTCCATGGACTCGGTCCACGCTCGGCTCGGGTCTACCGTGGACTCGGTCCACGACTCTGCGTGTCGCTGACATGTGGCCCACTCGGGTAGCGTCATCGGCCCGACGTCGGCGAGGCTCACCACGGTGGCGGCAGTGGGACCCACTTTGTGACGTCATGGGTGACGTCGGCGCTTAGCGGTCGACCAGCGACATGCGGGCCCTCGACACGCGGGCCCGCGTGTCGGCGTCTACACGCCAGCTGGCGTGGGCGGCGGCCGCGTCGGTCCAACTTCCCGACACGTGGCGCAATCTCGGCCGTTGGTTTGAAAATCAACGGCGCGGATTGGATCCAGGGTTAACACGTTGAAACTACTCGTTGATCGTGGGCCGTTCGATCTAGATCGGACGGTCCAGATCTAATCCTATAATCACACTGCTACGGCACGTGGTGATTGTGAACCGTTGGATCTTGATCCCACGGTCCAGATCTAATCGGGTTTGGAACACGTGAACTCACCTCAACCGTCCGATCTGGATCTGACGGTCCTCCGAGCTCGCGGACGGCGATGGCTTCACGGCGGCGCTGGCTTGACCGGAGACGGGGACGACGACCAAGGGCGCGGGCGCTACGGGGTTTTCCGGCGAGATGAAACCTCCTTCAGTGCGTCTCGTCGCGGACTCGGATCCGGGCTCCTTCTCGGCGGAAGACGACGACGGGCGGAAAACGGCGCAAACCGCGGCGGAGGGAAGAGACAACTCCGGCGGCGATTGCGGCTCAACGGCGGCGGCTCAGGCGAGATGGCTCTGAGAAACGGTGCGCAAGGATGAGGGCAACCTCGGGACGTCTCACGCTTTAAATAGCCTCGGCGTTCGTGCCTAGACGGAAACCTAATCCTACACGGCGGCGGGCGCGCGGCGGAGTCCGGCCGGACTCGGCGAAGACGACGAATCGCGGCCGCCCACGTGGCGCGATCAACGGCCACGATCGCACGGCGCGATCGGATCCGGGCCGGTTACGGCTCGAACCGGTACGGGCGGATCTCAGCCGTTGGATCTTGATCCAACGGTTGGGATTGATTAGGGTTAGGAGTGGGTTCGGTCGAGTCACGTGGCTCGGGTCGGACTCGAACTCGAGTCTGACTCGGGCTCGGTCGGATGAACAGTACTTGACCCGAGTTGGATTTTCCAGCGATTTAATATTTAAAATAATTCCCAGTAAATCATTTAATTCATTAAAAATAGCAAATGACTCGGAAAAATTCCAGAAAAATTCTGGAAAATATTTTGGAACATTTTGGACTCAAATAAAATATTTCCAACAAAATTTTATTTGCAAAATTAAATTCTTTAATTATTTCAAAATGGAATAAATTCAAATAAATTCCAAATAAATCCAAATAAATTCCAGAAAATTCCAAAAATTCACCAAAGTGCCAAATCACACATGAATTTAAGAAAAGCAAAATTTTGGGGTGTTACAGGGAGTAGGGGGCACAAAACCCGAGGCAAAAGGATAGCCACGAGCACAGGAGCAAAACAGGGCTCTGGCCCCGCTGCCCTCGCTGCGGCCAGATCTGCCGGAGCGGCGATGCCGCTTAGGCCGGTAATCTGCAGTGAGCAGATCTTGCCGCCCGGCAGCAGAAAACTTGGGGAAAACGTAGTTTTCGCGATGGTTCTTCAACCAACTAGCTTAAGGACTATCGGAACAGGTTCGAGGGGTCCTAGTAAAGGTTTTAAAACTTAGGTTTGGGATCTAGCTCTCACGATTTTAAATTTCACCCGATTTCGGATTCTGAGACTCCAATCGGGGAAAACGATCAACGAAACGACAAAACCGAATTCAAGGGCAATTAACTCCAAATTCAAACTGGAAACTATACAGAGCACTAATCCACACTTAGTTAACCTAATTAAGCTTAATTACAAACACGGGCGTTACACGTTTGCTCTAACGGATTTTGGTCAGAAGGAGAAGAAGCAGGTAATGACGCAGATGTTCCAGACGAGTCGCAATTCGTGGATGACGCTATCGATTCTGCTGGGGCTTAGCTGGATTATCATCCAGCCAGTTGCCTGGGGGTGGAGGCACACTGCGTGTTCTTCTTTTGGTGTTTCCGCTGGTGCTGGTGTTTCTTTTGGACTTGTTCCGGCTATAAGCCGTGACCTGTAAAGTTAAACTATTGTAATAACGTTACCTTTTTGGTGTAATATAATTACTCTTGCATAGTTGAGACCTGTCTTGTATGACAACGCGTGGGTACTGGGCTACTGATCCAGGGAACCAGTACTATGCACGCGGTTGCGGGAAGCTCGAGTTGGGATCAATCGGTAAGGAGTATACTCCTCACGAGTCTTGCCGATTAATTGGCCCCAAACCGAGTACGGATTTGGCTTAGCGGCCAGGAGACGTTGCGGGTTGCATTAATCTTCAGTCCGATGCAACAGTAATGACCTGATTCGCTAATCTGATTCCGGAGCCCCCACAAGAGGTGGTATCAGAGCTATGCTAAAACTGAAAGGAAAAAAAAAATTAGATCGTTAGATAATAGAACTTAGGGAAGAGTTTTCTCTGGAAAGCTATTTTAACTTAGTATTCTTAATTGTGAAATGGTAGAATGCTAGCCTTTTCCCCTCTATAGCTTCTTTTTCTGATTTCGAATCTTCAAAGTGAATTTCTGCTCAGCTGATTTTCAAACCTTGTTTTCTGGGACAAGAGTGAAGTAGGAAAATGGGATTTATTCTATTCCCTTTCTCACTCAAAACCTAAAGATAGAGTTCGAGGAAGTCTTACCTATTCAACAGTTATTTACTTGTTGTATAAGGATAGGATTAAGGCTTCGGGCTGCGGCTTTTGCAGTTGTTTTGTGTGGTAGTTGTTTGGTTTCCTCTCTTTTGGTTTGTTTCCGTTAGGGTTTTGCTAACTAGTTTTGTACTTGCTTTAGATGTCGGGACGCTGGGAACCTCGTTTCTACACGCTTGCTATCCTGGAGGGTTCTGTTCAGGCCACCCTTTGGGAGATGATGCGCCGTGTTGGGTTCACTGAGCCGCCAGAGTTCATGATCTCAAGCGCTGGACTTAGCCCAGCATCCTCTCTCTTTGTGGCAGAGGTCACCATTCGAGGTCGTCTTGCAGAGAGAGCGATCCACGTCTCTACTATGGCACAGCTCCGAGTCCCCTCGCAGCGTTGCTAGATGGGGCGTATGTGGCAATCCTTCGACTTCGTTTCGACCTTCCCGAGCTGTCGCAGATGTTTCCGAGTTGTCCCTCTCGTGAGCTGGACGGCCAGGCAAACCTCTATGCACAGGTGAATCCGCAGATGGATATAGTGGAAGCTTGGCAGGTTGGGTACGTGCGAGCTGTCGACGGGTACCTGCTTCGCCTTCGGGACGAGCTTCTGGTCGCTCGCCGTCGCATTTCCGAGCTAGAGAGCCATATGGCACCGTTCGTCAACTATGGCTTCTTCACTACTGAGATGATCTACGGGGAGCACGATGAGCTTGAGCCGGCAGAGGAGCTTCCTCGCCCTTACGGATCCTACCGTCGGGTCTCCCGCAATGCCAGGATGTCCGTGCGAGGCAGCAGCCGCCGTCGTGTCACAGCTGTGCGCCCTGGAGCCTCGTCGAGTGCAGCACCGGGTCGTAACCTCATCTTTGGCGGTCGTGAGTACGAGCTGATGTACCCGGTGGAGTCATCTATTTCTTCTGCAGCTCCAGGCCCTTCCGACGTTCCTGCCGAGAATGGTGGGGATGTGTAGATCTGGATCTTAGGAGTCCTTTGTGTATTAGGGAGTACTGAAGCTCACTTTTGTCGTTGATACGAGCTGGCTGGTGATGTACTTTTGCTGTACAGAAGTCATGTTGGAACTTGCGTAGTAGAATGATGATGTAATATAAATAAAGCTGTAGCGCGCCAAGACGTGCTTTATCGTCATCCGTAAATCTATCGCAATGAGATCCTTTCGCTGCATTGCGTGTTTCGCTATCTTGTGTTGCTGCGAATCTTATTAAATACATATGAATCCTACAGTGATCCTGTTATGTCGTCTCATTTCTCGTGCTGCATCTGTTGTTCACGTTGTTGAACCTTATGTGAGCAGGATGCCGAGGAGACGGCCAGTCCGTGCGATTATGGCCGAGGGTACGGCGCGAAATGAGCCGAATCCAGCCGTAGTAGAGCCGAACCCCTCACATCATGATCCGCCGCAGCAGGGATCCCATAGCCATATTTCGCGACATTCTAATGACCCAGTGGCGTCATCACATGGACGTCAGGAAAGTGCAGTGAGGAATTACCTCCTCCTCCGTCCATGGCCCAAATCTTGGTGATGCGGACTTCGTTTACTTGAGAGATTGGTGCAGTCGGAGAATCAGGTGCCGCTTTTGGAGGTGTGGCAGCGATGCAACCCTGCACTCGGTGGCAGAGTTCCAACGGACTCGCCCACCGAATTTCTCCGTGTACTTGATCCTTTGGACGCGGACGATCGCTCCGCGACATTGAAGATAAACTTGAGTTGGCTAGATGCACGGATGAAGAGAAAGTCAATATGCTGCACATTATCTCCAAGGAGCGGCAGAAGATGGTGGAAACGATTTTAAGACTATTCGCCTGTTGGACAAGTTACCACATGGGCAGATTTCAAGGAAGCTTTCGCGTGATCCATATTCCCTCGGCTTGATGGAGATAAAGAAGAGGGAGTTCTATAATTTGAAGCAAGGATCCATGTCCGTTATGGACTATCTCGCATAAGTTCAACTACGACTCGTTATGTCGATGAGATTAAGCGAGGCCGGAAAACTGCTTGGTTCCGGGAGCATTTGAATGATGAAGTTAAGCATTCGCTCGCAGCTCTTGATTTCCCTAATCTCCAGGAATTAGTGGATAAGGTGATTCGGGTGGAAGACAGTGCAAAGGCTGTTGCAGAAAATCGAAAACGGAAGTGGCTGGCCCAAAAAGCAGCCGGTGCGGGCCCGTCAAGGTCTCGCCCTGCGAAGGCTGTCAGTGTTCAGTCCATCACTTCTCCTCCAAAACCTCAACGACCTGTTCCTCGTGCCTCTCAATCTGCGATTCAATCCCATAACCGCGGTGGGCAGATGCAAGGAGGACAACAAAGGGGGACGCCGCTTTCATGCTTTGCATGTGGACAGGTTGGCCATTTTGCCAATGTTTGCCCTCATCGTCGACCCCTACCGACTCGCCCTTCAACTCAAAGCGCTCCGGTTCGTCCTCAAGCTCCTGTTAGTGGACGTGGTGGTCATCAGGTTGGCCGAGCGGGTTCTCGTTCTGCGCAGAGTCCTGCTCAGGGTCGTCTTAATCTGGTGACAGCAGAGGAAGCAAGTAATGCACCATATGTGGTCCTCGGTATGTTTCTTGTGCATTCAGCTCCTACTGTGGTTTTGTTTGATTCGGGAGCTTCCCATTCTTTTGTGTCTTCAAGGTTCGTTAAGGATCAAGGGATTAGGACCAGTTTACTAGGCAATTACATGTTAGTTCATTCCCCTGGCTTAGTCCTTCGGGCTCAATGTATTTGCCTAAGAGTCCCGATTGAGATTGAAGGAGTGCGATTTAGTGGAGATTTGATTCAGATTGATACCTCTGGACTTAATGTAATCCTAGGAATGGATTGGTTATCTAAGAACCAAGGACGCATCAATTGTGCCGAACATTCTATTTCCTTGGTGAATCCAGATGGCATCCAAGTCAAATTTAACTCCAGCCCGTTATCGGTGCAAAAGCCCACTCTTCATTCCTTGTCTATTCTTGAGATGGAACAAGTACCGGTTGTCTGTGAGTATCCCGATATTTTTCCTGAAGAATTGCCGGGATTGCCTCCGGACAGAGACTTGGAGTTCGTTATAGATTTGCTACCTGGAACAGCACCAATATCTAAGCGCCCTTATCGGATGCCCTCGGATGAGTTGATCGAACTCAAGAAGCAACTCAAGGAGCAGCTAGCAAAGGGTTTTATCCGTCCTAGCTCTTGGCGAGTAGGGTAGTCGGTGCTCTTCGTTAAGAAAAAGGATGGCGATCTTCGATGTGCGTCGACTATCGCTCGTTGAACGAAGTCACCATTAAGAATAAGTATCCCCTTCCGCGGATTGATGATTTGTTTGATCAATTGAGCGGAGCTCGATCTTTTCTAAAATCGATTTGAGGCTTGGGTACTTCCAACTTAAAATCCGGCCAGGAGGATATTCGAAAAGCTGCGTTTACTACTCGCTACGCATTTATGCGAGTATCTGATGAGTTTCCTTTGGTCTTACCAATGCCCCCGCCACTTTCATGAACCTCATGAACAAGGTATTCATGGAATACTTGGACAAATTTGTGGTGGTGTTCATTGATGACATCCTCATCTACTCCAGAAGTGAAGAAGAACATGAGCTCCATTTGCAGTTAGTGCTCGACAAACTCCGCGAGCACCAGCTTTATGCAAAATTCAGCAAGTGTGAGTTCTGGCTCAAGGAAGTTGCATTCTTAGGGCATGTTCTTTCTGGAGGTGGAGTTGCAGTTGATTCGAGTAAGGTACAGGATGTAATTGCTTGGGAGCAGCCACGGACTGTTCCTGAGATCCGAAGTTTTCTCGGTCTTGCCGGTTACTACCGACGGTTCATCGAGAACTTCTCCAAAGTCGCTAAACCGTTGACAGAACTACTCAAGAAAGAAAAGAGATTTGAGTGGTCATCAAGTTGTGAGGCAAGTTTTCAAGAATTGAAGCGAAGACTTACCTCTGCCCCGATTCTTGTTTTGCCAAATATACATAAGAGCTTTGACATTTTCTGTGATGTTTCGCGTCAGGGTCTCGGTTGTGTACTGATGCAAGAGGGCAAGGTTGTAGCTTATGCTTCACGACAACTGAAACCTCACGAAGCCAACTATCCAATCCACGATTTGGAATTGGCAGCAGTCATTCATGCTCTAAAATTGTGGCATCATTATCTCATTGGAAACAGATGTGAGATATTTACCGATCACAAGAGCCTGAAATATTTCTTCACCCAACCAGATCTGAACTTGAGGCAGCGCAGGTGGTTGGAGCTGATCAAGGATTATGATCTGGGAATCCATTATCATCCAGGTAAAGCTAATGTGGTTGCAGATGCCCTCAGTCGCAAACTGCACGCCATTAACGCGTCAATTTTCATTAGTCAACCTCAACTGATGGATGAGTTTCGGAGACTCAATCTGGAAGTGGTTCAAGAAGGGTTTGTGGCGGCCCTAACCTTAGAGCCCACTCTTGAGTCCCAAATTCTAGCCGCACAAATCGTTGATGAGAAAGTGGCTGAGATTAAGCGCAGCTTGAAGGAAAGCGCGCCTTCGGAGTTTTTGGAAAGAGCAGATGGGATGGTCATGCGTGGACGGCGATTGTACGTTCCGAATGACCAGGAGATCAAACAATTGATCTTAAAGGAAGCTCACAATACTCCTCTTTTGATCCACCCTGGAAGTACGAAAATGTACCAGGATATCCGTGTAAGTTTCTGGTGGCCTGGTATGAAAAAGGAGATCGCTGATTTTGTCGCTACTTGCGATGTGTCGGCCGAGTGAAAGCGAGCATCAACACCTGCGGATTGCTCCAACCTTTAAAAATTCCAGAGTGGAAATGGGATGAAGTCGGCATGGATTTCATCACTGGTCTGCCGAAATCATCAGGTGGCCATGACTCCATTTGGGTAATCGTGGATCGATTGTCCAAAGTGGCTCATTTTATTCCAGTCCATACCACCTATAATGGGCCTAAACTTGCAGAACTTTACCTGAATCACATAGTCCGACTGCATGGTGTTCCTAAGGTCATTGTGTCAGACCGTGGGACCCAATTTACGTCGCGATTCTGGAAAAATCTGCATGAACTCCTTGGTACTAAGTTGTTTTTCAGCACAGCGTACCATCCTCAGACCGATGGCCAAACTGAAAGAACTAACCAAGTCCTGGAGGATATGCTGAGAGCTTGTGTGTTGACCTACAACACGAAGTGGGAGAAATGCTTAGCTTTTGCTGAATTCTCCTACAACAACAGCTATCAGGCAAGTCTCCAGATGTCGCCATTCGAAGCACTTTATGGGAGAAAGTGCAGAACTCCTTTGTTCTGGTCTGAAGTCGGCGAAAGACAATTCTTCGGCCCTGTTGTGATCCAAGAAGCCGAAGATCATGTCAAATTGATTCGGGACCGACTGAAGGAAGCTCAGTCGAGGCAGAAAAGTTATGCCGATACTCGTCGCCGCGAGCTGAGTTTTGATGTAGGCAATTTTGTCTATCTCAAAGTGTCGCCACTACGTGGCACTCGTTGCTTTCAAGTTCGTGGGAAATTAGCGCCGCGTTACGTCGGACCGTACCGCATTCTTGCAAGGAAAGGTGAAGTTGCTTATCAGATTGAACTTCCCCCTCAACTTTCCGAGGTACACGATGTATTCCACGTATCGCAGCTGAAGAAATGTCTTCGGAAGCCCACAGAACTTACCCCATTGGAGACGATTGATCTTCAGCCTGATCTATCATACCGTGAGCATCCGATCCAAGTACTTGAAGAAGCTGAGCGCTTTACTCGCAATCAAGTCATCAGAATGCTCAAAATCCAATGGAGTAATCATACCCAGGACGAAGCTACTTGGGAACGAGAAGATCGTCTTAGAATTGAGTTTCCCTCTTTCTTCGTTGAATCTAGCTAATCTCGAGGACGAGATTATTCCAAGGGGGGTAGGATTGTAACGCCCGTGTTTGTAATTAAGCTTAATTAGGCTAACTAAGTGTGGATTAGTGCTCTGTATAGTTTCCAGTTTGAATTTGGAGTTAATTGCCCTTGAATTCGGTTTTGTCGTTTCGTTGATCGTTTTCCCCGATTGGAGTCTCAGAATCCGAAATCGGGTGAAATTTAAAATTGTGAGAGCTAGATCCCAAACCTAAGTTTTAAAACCTTTACTAGGACCCCTCGAACCTGTTCCGATAGTCCTTAAGCTAGTTGGTTGAAGAACCATCGCGAAAACTACGTTTTCCCCAAGTTTTCTGCTGCCGGGCGGCAGTACCGTGTCGGGACCCCGAATTTGCAAATCCGGACCCTCTGTGTATTCAGCACTAGTCCAGGAACGCGCTAGTGCACACAGTCTTAACATCGGTAAATATCACAATCATACCACTCGATACTAATAGAGTACTTTATTTAAATAGTCAAACTGGTTACTTGACCTTATGGTCAAGTCACAAATGTACGCCTCGCAGGGCGAAACTTATTAAGAGAGAAATAGTAGCAGCGGAAAATCAAATAAGGTAACATCGTGGTGCCATCCAAAGATACCACAGTGCAACCGATCGGGCTCGCTCCCTACGTAGACGGATCCTCTTGGAGCTCCTCCTCCAAAGCTGGCGTAGTCTCCTCTTCAACTGGTGTTGTGTTGAGGCAAGGGTGAGTACTTGGTACTCAGCAAGTCATGCACAGAATGCAGGCTAATATACTATATGCATGGCTTGGTACAAAGGAATAACTCAAGGTATATTTGCAGTAAATAGCATTTGACAAGTAATATAAGTAGATTCGAAAGCAGTAGAAACAAGTAAAGCATAAATAACTTTCAAGAAGTTTAACAACCATCTTCCCATCCTAAACCACATTTCCATCAACATCATTATTAATCCAACCCAACTTTTCAAACCAAGTTATTTTTGAGAAAATCTAACCCTTGACTGTAATTCCCGAGCGATGTCCAATACCGCGGACACGGCTATTCGAATAGATTCTACACTCTGCAGAGGTTATGCACTTTACCCACAAGATACAGTCAAACACCACAAAGGCGAGTTCAGTAACAAAGTCTTTGGAGACTTCTAACAATACAAGTGGTCCTCCCGGTTATTGCGCACTAACCCTTCCCTTCGCTAAGGCGAAGTCTAGGCCAATCAACCGTTAGATGGGTACTGGCCTCGGCCAGATGACGCTCCCCGTACAACTTACACAAAGGGTGTAGTTGACCTCCGAGGTCCCACAGTGCGTTATTAGCAACTTAGTCAACTAGGTCCGTCCCATTACAGACATGTGGTTGCACGTTAGACCCAGTTCAAAGGCTTGCAAGGTTAAGTCCTTAGGGTGACCAGGGCAAGACTACCCAAGAACCAAATCAACACTCCCAATGCCACAATGGCCCACTGATTACTCTTGCCACATGCCCTGGCCGAAATCGTTTATCAAACCCCAGTTGATTACCATGCACCACGTGCCATCAACATCGCATGATACCTTTCCAAAACAGGTTCAATATATCATTAAGTCAATATTAACACTTGATTATCCAAAATCATGTCATGAGCACGTAGCAGTCTAAGCGTTATACTACAACGATCTAAACCCATGTTGGCAATTTAATAATGTCCAACTAGTAATCCACAACTAGGGTGACAAGGGGTCATGGCACATACTTAAATAATCAAGGTGTCATATGACAAATTGGTACTTATCTAATCCCCGTGTTTAAATAAAGTATTTTCTATTTGAACTTAGCATGCAATAGGTTAAATCAAAATAGATTTCAAAATAGGATCAACATGGTCAAAGCACAACTTGCCTTCAAAAGTACTTGTTCTTGGTCTTGAGTTGGATCTGAGTCAATACTTCTCCTTCGAATCCTTAAGCACTTCATTGTCTACTCGTAAAAGCGTGCAAATAGCAAATACACAAATAAACAATAGGCAAAAAGTGTCCAAACATCCAAATAAAATCCATAAACAGAGAGAACATAATTTTATGAATTTTTAGAAACTGGAATAAATCAAATTTGGAGTTAAAGCATAAAAGTTATGATTATTTAAAGTTTAAATAATCAATTAAATAATTTTGCAGAGAAAAACTTTAGTCCAAAAATTAAATAAAATTCATATTTAGGTAGATCTCAATTTTATACAAATTTAGAAATTTGAATCACTCAAATCGGAGTTGAAGCATAAAAGTTATAAGCGTTTGAAGTTTGAATCAAAAGCGAAATCATTATTTCGAATTAATAAATCATTTTCTTTTCGGAAATTAATTATTGCGTCGGCTGGACACGTGTCATCCTGTGATTGGTCCACGGTGACCTGCTGGCGCCAGCACGAAACGGCCTCCATGATGGCGTCGGCATGGCGTCATCATGCCACGTGGCACCACTCGAGTCTTTGCCACGTGTCCGGTCCCATGGATCGGGTCCGCAGGCGACACGGTCCACGGTGGTGGCGCCGCGGCTTAGGTGCGGTGACATGCGGGCCCCCATGTCAGCGGCCCACGTGCGCTTGCACGCTGCGGCGCGCCTAGGCTACGTGGCAAGATCGTGTCCGTTGATTTGGAAATCAACGGCCGCGATTAGATCCAGGGTTAACACGTTGAAAACTACTCGTTGATCGTGGGCCGTTCGATCTAGATCGGACGGTCCAGATCTAACCCTACGATAACACCGCTACGGCCTGAGGTGATCGTGGGCGTTGGATCTTGATCCAGCGGTCCAGATCCAATCGGGTTTGGAAGCACGTGACTCATCGCTACCGCTCGATCGGAATCGAGCGGTAAGCTTTCCCTTGCTTGGTGATGGCGGCGGCGGGGCTCGGGCTCACGAGACGAGGGCGGCGACCTTCCGTCGGCGTTCCGAGGTCTCCGGCGAGGTGGATGGTGCGGTCCGTCGCCTTGCTCTTGCGGTTCCAGATCCCAGGCTTCAACACGGCGGAGAGCGGCTTGGCGGCGGCGTGCGCCTGAACCGGCGAAGCCCTAACCCTACTACGGCGAGCAATTCCTCGGCCAAGACGGCGACTTCGGGCGGTGTGGCTTGGGAAAAAAGGCGGCGTCGAGCAGCGATTCGAGGGCGGGTCCACGCCTTAAATCTTGCCTCGGCGTGCGCGCCAAATCGGAACCTAACCGTGTCCCGCTTGGTCACGGCGGAGCTCTCCGGTGGGATTCGAGCGGAGGCGATGGCTGGGGACCGTCCACGTGTCGCGATGGCGGCTACGATTGCTCACGCAGCGACGGATCCGGCCGGACTCGGGCTCGGCCGGTCGCGGTCCAATCAGGCCGTTGGATCCGATCCAGCGGTCGGGATCGATGGAGTTAGGAGTGGGTTTGGTCGAGTCGGTGGCTCGGTCGGACTCGAGTCCGACTTCGGGTTCGACTTCGATCGGATGAAACGATACTCGACCCGAGTTGAATTTCCAGCGATTTAATATTTAAAATAATTCCCAGTAATTCATTTAATTCATTAAAAATAGCAAAAGACTCAGAAAAATTCCAGAAAAATTCTAGAAAATATTTTAGGGTATTTGGGACTCAAATAAAATATTTCCAACAAAATTTTATTTGCAAAGTTTAATTCTTTAATTATTTCAAAATGGAATAAATTCAAATAAATTCCAAATAAATCCAAATAAATTCCAGAAAATTCCAAAAATTCACCAAAGTGCCAAATCACACATGAATTTAAGAAAAGCAAAATTTTGGGGTGTTACATACCGCACCACACTGTGGTACTCTAGGCCTAGCGGCGATGCAAGCCAGCTCAGGCGATGCTTGCCGCGTAACGAGCGGCGAGGGCGAGCCTGTTTTGCTCCTGTGCTCGTGGCTATCCTTTTGCCTCGGGTTTTGTGCCCTACTCCTCAAGGCGCCCGAGGCCCCTCCTCTCCCTCTCCTCTCTCATTTCTCCTCCTCTCCTCCTCCTTCTTCCTCTCTTCTCCTTCCTCTCTCTCCATTGGAGCTCTCTCCTCCTCCTTGCCTTTTCCGGTAGGTTAGAGCTCAGGAGGCCGAGTAAGCGAGGAGCAAGGGTGGAGAAGCGTCTCCAAGCTGTCAAGGAGCTTCACCCAGGTAGGTTCTAAAGTTGAGCTTGAACCCTAGGTGTGGATGCAAACCCTAGCTCTTCTCTGGCTTGTAATCGTTCTTTACGTCCTAGTTAAACTCTAGAAACCCTAGTTTTTGTGGTGCATAGTCGTTTTCCAAGAAGTTAAACCTAGGTCAAGGGTAGAAGAATCCTTCCGCGTGATCGAGTAGTTTCTGTAACCCTGATCTACGCTTCGTTGGACTCATTCGCTGCAAGAAGCCATTTCTCGAATTCTCGGGGCCCTTTCCTTTCGAAACACTAACTCCGGGAAGTCGGGGATCGAAAGGAAAGGGCCCCGAGAATTCGAGAAATGGCTTCTTGCAGCGAATGAGTCCAACGAAGCGTAGATCAGGGTTACAGAAACTACTCGATCACGCGGAAGGATTCTTCTACCCTTGACCTAGGTTTAACTTCTTGGAAAACGACTATGCACCACAAAAACTAGGGTTTCTAGAGTTTAACTAGGACGTAAAGAACGATTACAAGCCAGAGAAGAGCTAGGGTTTGCATCTACACCTAGGGTTCAAGCTCAACTTTAGAACCTACCTGGGTGAAGCTCCTTGACAGCTTGGAGACGCTTCTCCAACCTTGCTCCTCGCCTACTCGGCCTCCTGGAGCTCTAACTGGCTGGCAATGGCTATGAGGTGGAGAGAGATCAAATGGAGAGAGAGTAATTAGAAGAGAGTAATAAGGAGGAGGAGAGTTGGAGAAATGAGAGAGGAGAGGGAGAGGAGGGGCCTCACGTCTTGAGGGAGTAGGGGCACAAAACCCGAGGCAAAAGGATAGCCACGAGCACAGAGCAAAACAGTGGCTCGCCTCGCTCTCGGCCGGCAAGATCGCCGGAGCGGCCGATATCGCCGCTAGGCCGGTAGTACCGCAGTGCGAGCAGATCGCCGCCGGCAAGAAAAACTTGGGGAAAACGTAGTTTTCGCGATGGTTCTTCAACCAACTAGCTTAAGGACTATCGGAACAGGTTCGAGGGGTCCTAGTAAAGGTTTTAAAACTTAGGTTTGGGATCTAGCTCTCACGATTTTAAATTTCACCCGATTTCGGATTCTGAGATTCCAATCGGGGAAAACGATCAACGAAACGACAAAACCGAATTCAAGGGCAATTAACTCCAAATTCAAACTGGAAACTATACAGAGCACTAATCCACACTTAGTTAGCCTAATTAAGCTTAATTACAAACACGGGCGTTACAACTTAGCATGTGGAAATCACTCTCACATAGTAAATGGCAAAATGATGCAGCAAGACCCTGCACACAGAATTAACTGCTGCCTATGTGTGGCTAAATCAATTTTCTAAACAAAGTAAACGTGAAAACCTATGGTCCTTAGAGAAGCTGCACACTAAAAAAATTAGACTAATAACATTGACCTCCAAAAAAAATAGGGGAAAATCAACATCGAAATTACTACAGATTAGCTAAACAAAGGATGAACGATTATAGGTTGCAACAGCCTCTTCCCAGCCCTTCATATCTCACACTTGTAAATAAGAGAATTCATAGCTCATGATTCCGCAAGGCGCAAGCTCCTTGCCCACCCTTCCTCAATGGAGCACAAACTAGTTGAATAAATTATGAAATTGCTTGCTAATTGACAAAACAATTGCTTATGAAGGCCTGTTACTTGGACAAAGGTAACCTTATTTGGGTAACCAACATTATGAATTTGCTTGATGAATTATTTTAAATTTCCTCGTAAAACTCAAAGCCATGTCACTTTGTGAGCTTTGTGAGTTGATGCAAAAATATTGTGAGCCACAATGCTCAAGAAATTGGAAGAGATTGATTCAAACTAAGCAATTCTACTTGTAACTTGCTAAATGGAAAAAATAGACCTTGTGAGCAGTGTTGTTAAGGCAGCGCCTAAGTATTGTGAGCCACAATGCTCAAGAAATTGGAAGAGATTGATTCAAACTAAGCAATTCTACTTGTAACTTGCTAAATGGAAAAAATAGACCTTGTGAGCAGTGTTGTTAAGGCAACGCCTAGGCGTCCCGGCGTCGCAAGCCGGCCAGGAAAGGTGAACGCCTAGAACGTCCAGGCATCGCCCGGGGCATGCAGGCGTCGCCAGGCGAGGTTGGGTGGGAAAAGGGGACATGTCAGGCTGACAAACCTAAGTCTGTCGCCCCCGTCCCCGTCCGCGTCGCCGCCCACGCCTTCGCCCCCGGTCAAGTGCCTATAAAATACTGAAGAGGGGGACTTAAATAAACTAACCCTGTGCACGAGCAAAATATCCTCAAGGTTTCCTTTCCTGTCATCACGTATGGCAACCCGTAGAAGCCTTCCTACTTGTGTCTCGTTCTTCTGTGAGGTGTTGTCATCTTTCTTCTCAAGGAGTCTCTCTGCTTCCCCAGGCCAGAAATCATTCTCACAGTATGGCAAGCATGCTGCTGAGATATTGGCCTTGCATTTAGTAGTGAAATTTGAATGAAAAATCGTGAAGCGTATTGCGCTCCACAACTACACCCTCCTTAACAGCCTTCTTGATCAAATTCTGGTACCCAAAAAGATTCAAAAGATAGCCAAACTAAGGCCAATAAATAATTAATAAGGTTTAAATCATAAATATCATGTTGTAAAGACAAACCAGCTCCGAAGCTTGTCAGACTTGGGCATCTTTTGTGTTGTAGGATGACAATATAAAACATAATCATCACGCTTTGTAGATGGGCAAGCCCATATGGAGCAGCTTACAAATCCTTGTTTCTTGCAGTAATCCAAATAACCAATCTAGGAAAAAAATAGATTGGATGAAAAATCAGAGTATAGAAACATGAGCTCAATATGAAAATCAAGAATAATAAGTGTTTGATGATTATTTGCATCTCATACCAAAATTTCATGATACACAAAGGTACGAAGAGCTTCCCCACTTGCCGATTTGATTTCAGGCCTGAAGTACTTGACAGAATCGATATATGCAAGATAAACATGCCTTTGATTTGGCAACGGGCATGCTGAACCATACTCTTGTACATACATGGTGAATAGACAAACATCCACCCCTTGATTCTTTTGAAACAAGAGAATGGCCTGTATAAAAACAAAAAGGTGGTAAAAGGTGACCCACACTATCTACTAAATAGCTGGAACTATCATACTTTGATATTATAACAAAAGCATTGATCAAATAAAGTATCACCCAATTACCTTTGATTTGTATGGAAATTCCCCAGGATATTTTCTTGTTTAAAAAATTCCCAAAAACGTGGTTGGACCTGCAGTACTTTGGCAGTTGAAGAAACCACTCTAACAGTAAGACCTTCAACACCTGGTACCTAAAAATTGGAGCACAAAAGACAAGTATAATAAGTTTACTCCAGAGTTGTAATGCTGAAAAATTCATGGAACTGAAAAAAAATAGAATACTGAACCAGAACCTTTTGACCTATTTTCCCCAAAATGATTGACGATCTAGTGTACTAATCTTTTGCACAAAGCCTAATGTTTGTGCATTACCAGTTTTCATAGACATGAAAATCATTAAGGAAAAACAGATAGAACAATAATATAAGTGAAATCAAGATTTGTTTTCCTAAAAAGGGTAAAACCTTTCAGTAGAAGCAGACTATAAATTTAGAGTTGCAACGCCTAATCTTACAAAGATTAGCTGAACCTGCAAGCCCTGCATTCGTATTGATCAAAGAACAAAAAATTAGCTAATGTGAACAAATGCAAGATGTTTGATGTAAATGGTGGTTAATTTTTTTTTTTTTACAATCACTAATTCATTGACACATTATGAATGTGGCAGCATTGCATTGTAGTACCCTTAAAACTAATGATTTCAACATCCTTTTTGTTCATTTGAGAACGTAGAAACGATATGAAATAATTGGCGGGGTCCAAATTTCGGCGAGATCCCGGCGAAATCTCGGATTTTGGACCCCTCCGAGATTCAAAATCCCGGAAAATTCAAAAAAATTTCAAAAAAATTCAGATCTCGGATTTCTCGGCGAGATCTCGGCAATTTCGGGCGAGATTTGGTAGTTTTTTGCCGGATTTTGATTTTTGTGCATTGTATTTGCTTAGGTTTAGGATCAAGATCATCCACAAAAAATTTCAAAAATTTTTAACATGTTTTTGACCATTTTTTGGTTGGTTCAATTTGTCGGTTAGGACTTTTCGAATTTTTTAAATTTTTTTAAGATTGATCATCTTCTGAAAATTTTATGGGAATATTATGGATGTGTTAGGAACATTCACAAAAAATTTTAAAATTTTATTAAGTGGTTTGAACTTTTTTAATACATAGGAACTTTTCTAGTGCATTGAAACAGCAGAGAGAAATGATATATGATACTGACATTGATAGTTGGAATCAATCTGTGTATGACTATGAGAGAGAAGTGGAGTGGAAAAAGTGGTACAAAAACCACTTCAAAATTATTGAATGACATATATTGAAAAACAAAATTTAAAACCTAAGAAGACATGTATTTATAAATGGATACAGTACTAACTCACCTATGTATATATGGATAGGGATTCACATATACACGATCAGTGCTCATATTTATGGCATTGATCAGGCCTTCATCAATTCAATCACATGCATATATGTGATGCATGATCGATCCATGCACACACCAGCCCTAGTTTTGTTGATAGTAATGCACAGTTTCAATTTCTTTGTAAGCAATTGCTAAGCGTTGTTACTTGAACTTCATATCACCAAACCTGGAGTAGAGCTCAATAGATCTTTTCTTACTGGTCAAAACTCAAAACTGCAGGTGGTTTCAAAGAAAGAACCTCTCTCAGAATTGCAAGTGGTTTTAAAGAAAGAACCTCCCTCAATACATGGGAACATATATAAGACTTTTCAAATGTCTTGAAGTACATTTGTTACATTTGAAAAATCAAAAATTGATTTTATATACGGTTTTTATCACGACTTTACCACTCTTAGATTTTTAAAAAAATTCCTCATGCTTGATCATCATCTCAAATTTTTATGGGAACATTAGTGATGTCTGAGGACCATCCAAAAAAATTTCAAAATTTTTCGACGTGTTTTGGACCAATTTTCGATCGGTTCAGTGTGGGCCGAGATCTCGGTAATTTCGGGCGAGATCTCGGTGATTTCGGCCGAGATCTCGGACGAAATCGGTTGAAAAAAAAAACGGATTTGAAATTTGGTTTTTGTATTTCGTCCGGATTTTGTCCGAAATTTTCGAATCTCGCCGAGATTTCGGATTTCGGCCAACTACAAGATTTATGCAAAAGCGAGATTTGAAACCTGGATTGGCCTGCATATGCATGTTCTTTATGAGAGAGAGAGAGGGAGAGAGAGAGAGATGAATCAGGTGACGTACTGTTCTGCTAAAATTGTCGCTCTCCCTTGTTCAATATCACAACCATATCCACATCACCTCATATTTCAAAATAAGTCCTGTAGTGATGAAAGAAAGTTCCTTTGAGTGTTGTGACCTATGTTGTTACTGTCATGGCATGCACATCCAGTTCTGGTGTTTTTGTGGCCCAACTACAGCCAGCATATATCCTCTTCTGTAGAAACATATCATGTACTTTGTGGTGCCTGCTTCGGTCAAGGCACATTTGTTTTCCCTGACAGATATTTGTTTTGCTCACAACTTTCGAAAGGCTTGTTATGTGACTCTTTTCTTGGAAGCTGGAACACAAATACAAAATTTCAAAATGTGTCATAGACCTTCTGTAATCCCTTATCTTCCTATTATATTAACTTCATATTTTGGGTCTGTTATACATTTCATGTTTTATTTTATACTATTAAGTAAATTCGTATTTCTGCATCTATATTCTATAGTAAAAGCATGTTGTGCTCACATATGGCCGCTATGCACTATCAGCTTGTGAATAATTTTGCCTCTAAACTTCTGCAACCACTATTTGAAAGACTGGTTTGTAATGCTCGTATCTTCTTTAGATTCATTTGCTAATTGGTATAGCCTGCGGCATGTCAAGGCTGAACATTTTGTCACACAATAGCATTATGGTTTCATTTTGCATCTTAGACTTCACTCTTCCATCTCCCTTCTGAATACTAACTTCTAATCACAACTGTCAAAATTTTACAGCTACAACATCAAATACTGCTCATCAGGGTTCCACAATGTTTCGCAGTATTGAACTTGAGGCTTTTAATGTGGATCAGGGGAGTGATGGCCTTTCCCAGGTGGTCATACTTCTACATTCTGTTTTTTGATGCAACTTGCAACAACCTTTATGTTTGACATATGAGTATATGACTGATTATGTTCAAATATCTTGTATTGTTCTTTTCGTAGCTTCTCCAAGGTCTGCTTGGATTCCCTATTGGTACACAAGCTTTGGTAATCAAACATTCTTAAAGTACTTGTTTAGATGAAAACTAAAGGAACTTCTTTGAAAATAACTGTCTAATTTTTAGAGTGGATCAGCACCTTTTAATACCAGACCTTCAGAACCTACACAGTGGCACTTGGATCATCACAGCCAAATGTAAATCTTCGGCTTTGAACCTTGTCACATGCCCTCCTTGGTGAAATATTAGGGTATAATGGCACTAACAAATTTCTTCTTTTGCAGGTCATCCCTGATTCCTTGACACTGTTTCTCAGTACATTGACTTTATGAGAGACTCATTTAGGAGGGAGGGCTTCAATGGATTATGAGCCAGCTCCAGGGCCATAACCCATGCCTGCAACAATTACCAAAAGGAATCATAAGCCAATCTGAGTAAATGCTGAAATAACTGCAATTATCAATTGTGAAAGAAATACAGACCCCCCATTTGTCCGCCCATTGGTCCAGGTTGACCAAAAGAAGAAATAAGACCATATGAACCAGGAGCTCCTACTGGTGGACCATAACCATATCGCATTCCAAGATGTGGATATGGTCATATGGAGGACCATAGCTACCAGATCCAAGAGGAATGGGAGGTGGGGCATCAGTGCCACTGTAAAATACAGGCGATCGATCATATCCACCAGCAGGAGGCGCTGGCATCAGTCTCTGTAAAACAAACAAAAGTTAGTACAGAAACATTTCTTCAATAATGCATACATTTGCTCCCCTTCATGTGGCTTTCGTATCAAACACATTTAATTCTAAGCGACCAGCCCGAAAAAGGCAGAAATATGCATCATTTCCTTACACCAGAGGATGTTAATGGGTGCTCATATAATTGCTTAATAGGTTATGTCAAGTGTTTGCCTTATACTGACAAAGAAAATGTAGGTAGATTTTCTGGTAAGCTCGCCTATGTTGCCATTGATTATGAGCAGGTACTCGAGACTGCAAGGAGTATTAGCTGCTCTATCGAGGAGCTACGAGATGCCCGATGGCCTGGTCATCACCATCATCTAAATTTGCATTATCCTATGTGATGGGTTGCTATACAGCTGCAATCATGTTCTGTTTGTGCTATGCACCTCATACATTATCATAATAATTTTTGTGGTCCAATTCATTTATAGATAGACAAAATCCATTTACTATCTACCATTTATTGCTAACAAATGACTAGACATGCTTTGTCATCATACGATTTAGAGTCACGTTTTGATGATATGTATTGCCATCTTTTACTATTTCGTTGCAACGCACGGGCACCTTACTAGTCACATGAGAATACCTAGCCAGTACATTAAACCGTTAGCCAATAAAACCATATCAATATTATACAAAAAAAATATGGCAGGCAGACCTTCTTTTCTTGATTGTATCTTGCAATTATTCTGGGCAGGCAACTAAACAAAATCAACCAATCCGGGATAAAACAGTCGAATCCCAACACAAGCCATACAGATATCAGAGAAAAAAGAAGGAAGAAAGATAACCTCACCTCATTTTATTTATCCAGAGTGGTCAATGCATTGGCATTGGCCTGCTCCTTGGGCTTCCCGAAAATCCTGTTGAAGATGGTTGCACCTCCAATATGAACTCTAAACCTGCAAGGCAAAAGAACAGCAGAAATCATCATTCACTGACCAATTCAACAGAAATCAGAAACATCTAGAGTGGCAGCAACGTGAATAGACAGGAAATAAAAGTAACACAAACCTACCACTCCTAAAGATGCAGTTCGGATACTAATTTACCAATAAAAAACAATAATGCACCTAGACATCACAAGGGCTCACAAGCGTAAGGGATAAATTTGCATCTTGAAGCAGAGTACACAAACACAGAAGGCTAGTGGAAGTAAACTAACTACTACCAAATCAGACTGAACACCCTAACAACACTTCCCCCATCATCCTCTATTTGAACGCAAAGCCTTCTCACTCTTTTTTCCCCGCACAAAAAGGACGGAGATGAACTGAGAGTGGCGTTCCGTGGCCGTTATCGTATCCAGCAGCTCAACTAAACCGAAAGATATAGCACAAATGGCCGAGACTGCCTGTTGGATTATTTGGGCCAAGCCTATTTGATTGAGACAATAAATCCTAGAAAATCTCAAAGGCCCACCTCATGAGGAGCATGTGCACTAACAATAGTACCACATTGCTAGCCTAAAGTGGTGAGCACTAGTTTAAATAGTGGAGTGTGCTACACCATGGTAGAACCATGTGGAGAAAGGGAGAAAGAATACACACGCGCGCGCTCGCCTCGCCTCGCCTCGCCAGCACGCAGGCGGGGCGGGGCGAAGCGGCGAGCGAAGCGTGGCGCGGGCGTGCGGCACTGCGTGAATGGTCCGCCGAATTCGGTCCAGGGCTTTGCGAGGCGCAGCGCCTCCTTTGCAGATTACTCTTTTGCTACTCGGAATCGCGGTTGTAGTATGAGATAAGGACACCGTAATGCATCCGTAATGGACTCCGATCGTGGCACGTCCTCGAGTCGTGTTCGATTCTGGATCGTTACTGTGGCTTTATATCTGCGTCGCCGTCATCTGGGAGAAATAGAGTTTTCGCGCCCTAGCGTTTTGCCGCTTTCCCTCATTGCGCCGCCATCAAGTCTGCCCGTCCGTGACGCGGCGTGCACGGTGAGCGAACAGCAGGTCTCCGAAACCGTCCGTCCTCGCGTTCTTGCACCGGGAGAGGACGAATCAGGTTTTTGGGAAGCGCTCGGCGCGACTGCTTCCACGTCACCGTCACGGCTCGTCTTCCTCGACATTCAGGAGCGGCTGCTAGGCATCGCGCTCGACTGCGGCGCGCTTCCGTCCTCGGCACTGTACGTGCTACAACATCTACTGCTCCATCTGCACACGAACAGTACGTTACAATGTCTCTACTGTTCATTTTCAACCTATTGATTGTGAGCACATTAGATGGATATATGTGTAGTCTTCTAGCATATGCGTCTATGGTATGCTCCTGTTATTCGTTACCGATAGTCAATCACATGTTGTTCATGATTTACTTTTGGATTAAATTAAACCTAAATGTGCCTTTATTTCTAACACTGCCGACCTACCACTCGGGCTGGACACCAACTGCGCGCGGGATTGGAAGGGAACCATGGCAAAAGAGGGAATGAAATTGAGATCGGATGGCAATAAAAGGAGCAGCAGTTTTGTGATGGCATCGAATCTGGGGACGGATCTAGCTCATATGAATCAAGGAGACTAAAGCAAAAAAGAAGGAAGAGATGCTCACATTGAAGACGCAGAAGGAGAGGTCCCATGCGACCGTCGCCTACCGGCACCTAACCCACCGCAGCAACGGGCGGCGGCAGCTCCCACCGCTGGATATGGCCGTCCAAGAAGGCCGGATGCAGGCCCCCATGTCAGCACTAGCCTCCCGCCGGACAGAGGCCACGGCCGCGGCGGGGAAGAAGACCTAGTCGGGCCCTCGGGTGGAAGAGCTCGTGTGACGGCGGGGAAGGAGATGCGAAAGGGCCGGGCGTGTGAGGTGGGAAAGGCGGGGCGAGTTCATCTAGCGGCGACGGCGGCGAAAGGCGCGGCGAGGAGTTCGTGCGGCTCAGCGATGACATCCAGCGGCGGCGGCAAAAGGATGGGCGAGATGGCCAAGTGAAGGAGATGGGAGGGGTGGCGATCAGCAGCTGTTGGGAGCGACGGGAGGAGGACATCGAGCGACGGCGGTAGCGAAAGGTAGGGCGAGACGGCTGGCCGATTTGGGCATCATGCACCGGCTCTGGCAGCGGCAAAGGGGTGTCGATGGAGGAAGACGGCGACGGGCCGAGGGGGAGGGGGATGGGGCGACGGTGTGAGGGGCGAGAAGAAGGGCGCGGTGGCAGGGGGTGATGGGCGTGATGGGCGTGATGTGCGCAGTTGAAAGTGTCACGACGGGCCGAACTGGTTTCATTGGGCCGAATTGGTGTGGACGATCCAACAGAAGGAAGTCCTTTTATTAGTTTACTAGTAAGATGCCCGTGCGTTGCAACGGAATTTCAAAAGAGAATAATGCATAATTATAATGCAGGATCCTAAACCATATAATAAATCAATTTTATGTAACACACGTATCAAACAAAACATATCTTTGTAAGCTAGTAAATAAATCAAATCATCTATATTGAGTTGTCCTGCAGTTTTACAACTATAGGTTAGCAAAGCAATAGTATAATTCTTTTTATGGCAAAGAAGATTGTATTTCAATAGTTAACAATCTAATATAGCTATCAATCAATAGTTTTTTATCAGCAATTTTAGAGAAGCTCTAATCATTAACAAATACGTCCACCTTCAGTATTGAAAAAAAGGCACCAAGAGAAGTCTCACATAGTCACGGTGAAGATTGCCCATTAATAGTATTTTAAAGCTTACAAAAAAATGCAGATGCTACTTTGCAAACAACAACAATGAACTTGTCTGATAAGTAATATCAAAGCGTGTCCACTAAATTAAGAAATTGAAACTTAACCAGTTTTATCTTTAAGAATTTAATGAGATTTTTCTTTAGTAAATTTTATCTTTGAAAAAATATGATTATATTCAGAAGTGCTTCAGTGCTTCCCCAGACGTGAAAAGCACAAATCTTTATTTTAAAAAATGTGAAAAAGAGAGAAGAAAAAGAAACATCCAAAAAATACATAAAGCATAGTTACAATCTTTTCAAGTTTCTCTTGTTCACTTTTATCAAGGCTCAGGAATTGATCTTCATATACAATATCTGGAAAAATAATTTTAGCCATATTCCCATCATTGGATTCTTAAAATTATACTTCGTTTTTAGTGGTTGCTACCTTAAGTCATTCTTCGTATTCTGCTCCCTGCCAAAAAAATGATATGAATAAACAAAATTAGAATAAGAACAAGCTCCTTTTGAAATGTATCTCTATAACGCCATGTTATGTACTTCAAACATCAGCAATGAGGAGGGGTAAAGGAATGTAAAATCGTCACAAAAGTACAAACCTTTTTATCTGTTGATTTTGTTTCACCATCTTCTGGTTTCTGCGAGGCAGTACCTGGTCTTTCTGGAAGATTCTTATCAGCACGTGATTCCCCATCATCCAACTTCCGCTTGTAAGATATTGTTGATGTCGAACTATCAGCTGTGTTTCGATCAGTGTCCATGTTATGCAGGGAAAACCTGACGTATGTTTCCTGGATATAGTATTATCCGCCGTGATGTCATCCGATCTCACCGTGACGTCATCCGATCTTTGCATCATTCCACTATATGAATGATTATTAACAGAGGTAGTGGCAGATTCTAAACTTGCTCCAGGTCCAGATGCATGATAAGAAGTCCGCATCACAAAAGCAGCAGGGTCCCTTCTTGCAGCAAGTATATCATGTCCACATACAGCCAAATTTTTCTGGTGTAGTACAAAAAAATTGGCATGTAAAAGTCCATAATTAATGCAGTTCGATAAACTGATCCAAAACAGAAATTAGCAGCATATATGTAACACCCCAGCTTCTACTAAGCCCAGAATGTCACCAAACATAGACCATAACACATTTAATACCATAATTTAAAGTAAATTACAGCAAGTAATCATTTAGAGTAATTGAAAATTTTGACAGCATCTTCTTTGTTTTTGCATGAAACTTAACAACATAATCATCATAACAATAAGTAGGATAAACAAGACCTTCACATGCAGCGATAATGATAACCAATCATCAATTAAAACATCAAAAGGCATCGCTAGCAAAAGAATAAGCATCAATTTAAGTCTAGGAAGATATAACAATTCACTCCATAGCCCCACATGATTCATATGAGGGAAACAACCAACATTAAGACCATGAACTAATGATTATTGCAATACTTATTGCAGTGTCTCCAAAAGGAGATGAATTAGCTAGATTGTGATACTACGTGGAGGAGTGTAGCTAAGTCCCTTTCCCGCGCGCCGATTTCATGGTACCTAAAGAAACAAACAACGAAAACACAAGCGTGAGTTCATCACTCAGCAAAGTGCATTGCAATGGAACAACAAGGATCAAGACAACAAACCATCATTCCAGTCTCCACGGTTATATCACAACACATCACATTTAACATAATTTGCAGCCTTTAAAACAACATGGTAATCATCTCATGAGCATCTCATGAGTACTCTCATCATCATCTCATAAACACCTTCATTTATGAAATTCATTCATGCAATGCAATGCACATGTCTGGAATACTCATACCGGTTTGGTTGAGTGCTCACCCGTGGGCATGCTCCCTTTTGCAGGCTCCATCCCGAAGTTGGAGGGTGCCGATCCCTCGCTTCCATTCACGTCCGTGAAGGATTCACGATGTAGGACTTATTCGAAAGAATAGCCCGGACTAGTCATAACAGCTTCACCGCCCCTACCGGAATAGTTATGACTTATCTCACCGGTCGGCCATGAAAAATATGCCATGTATGCAAAATGGACAGCAGCGTATTCATAAGTAGAAGTATTGCATATCAACACATTGCATCTCAACATGTAGGGCCGTATTTAACAATCGATCAGAATCAAGTTACCAACTTGGCATGTGATTCATTTATCAACAACAAGCATATTACTTTATCATGGCATAAGGACATTATATCATCGTCAATATTAAAACATGGCATGAGGACATTATATCATTTATAACATGTAACTCATGGCAAAACAACATGTTATCTATCCCAATACTATCAAGCAATTCTAGCATCACATATAGCGTTAAATCCACACAACACACTTGCCTTCAACCGCGGGCAACGGAGTGACGAGAGGTTGAGGGCACTCCCGGAGGCACACCACCTGCAAACACGTACCACACACTCAATTTGACTCCTCAAAACAGTACCCACTACACCCAATACACGATATACACCAAAACCCCGAAATCACAGATTTGCCCCGTTCTGGACAGCGGCTTCGAAAAATCATAACTTGAGTTCTAGAATTCCAAATTGATTAAACGAGTACATCCTCGCGTAGCTTAGGAAATTTCCCAACTTTTTCTAGTTATAGGTAAAGACTGATTCGGACTCTAATGTTGTTTAATCTAACGTTGAACACGAACTGTCTCAATCTCGTCACAGATTTGACAGCGCTCGGTAAAACAGACATAACTTCTAAACGGCTGGGCGGAATTTCAATTTCTTTATATGCACGGAAAGATAATGAAATTATCTACAACTTCCTAGAAGTCCGTACGGCCAGATTCCAACTCTAAATTGGCGAAAACGCCTGCCCTATCTCGGGTCCCCAATCTGCCCGAACAGAACGTGAATACAACTCTAAATTTCATCAATCCTACCCCATGGCAGCACCTCCCTTGATCTAAAAACATGTTATTCAACCTCTACAGCAGTAAAAGATCCACCCCAAAGAGTTCCCCATTACCTTCTTGAAGAATCACAATTTCCTCGCAAGATCTCCACGAACTCCTCCCGATCTCCTCCTCCCGCCGGATCTCCACGTCGCGAGTCCTCCCACCAATGAGGACAGCACCACGGCACGGGGTGGCAGCGAGGAGGTTGCACCGAGGTCGCTGGGTATGGGAGAGGAGGCGCAAGGGAGGGGTGGAGGTGAGGGAGAGGGAGATCTAGAGAGGAGGAAGGTGGGAGGTGGAGGGAGAGGAAGAGGAAACAAGGGGTGCGGGCGCAAGGGTGGGGAGGAGCTAGGGCAGCAGCTCTCTCCCCTCCTCATCCCCTCATGGGCCAAGGAAACCACCACTTGGCCCACTAAGTTTTCCCCAAGGCCCGCACGTCCCGGAGGCGGCCCAAAAGCCCGAAAACCTCGAAACGAAATAAAAACCCAAACCATATGGTTTTAACCTTGAATAACATATTTCGTAATGTTTGGTCCTCATAATTCCCATTTTATAAGTTTAGGACAATCCGTGGTGTCACATTCTCCTCCTTCAACAGGATTCGACCTCGAATCTAAAACGCACCAACACGGAACCCGACAACGAAGGATAACTAGATTTTCACATCACGTGCACTGAGACGAAAAGCTCGGATACTTCTCGCATACGAGACTCCAGCTCCCAAGTTGCTTCCCTCTCGCCTGCAGTGCGACCACAAAATTTTAACAAATTTGAGCGTCTGTTCTTGATGCTCGCTCTGAGTTCTCCAGGACTCTCACAGTCCGGACTCGAAAGTGAGGTTCTGATCTACCGCCAAAGTGGTTCTAACGGAACCACCAACTCGATCGTGCAAGTACTTCCTTAGCATCGAAACATGAAACACATTGTGCACTCCTTGCATCGAATCCGGTAGCTCCAAGCGGTAAGCCAACTTGCCGACTCGAGCCAAAATAGGAAATGGCCCAACATACCTCGGGCTAAGCTTTCCTTTGGTACCAAAGCGTACCACACCCTTGGTAGGAGACACTCGTAAGAGCACACCGTCACCCACCTCAAACTCTAAATCCCGCCTTCTCACGCCAAGATAACTTTTTCGCACGCTTCAGGCTGCGAGAAGGTTCTGTCGCACCTACGCCACACGATCCACTGTCTGCTGCACCCGATCTGGACCAAGAACGGCTCTCTCCCATCGCATCCCAACAAAGTGGCGATCGGCACTTCCGGCCATAAAGTACCTCATAAGGAGCAGCCGGATCTTTGGAATGGTAGCTGTTATTATAAGCAAACTCTGCAAGAGGCAAATGATCTTCCCAACTACCTTTCCAAGCCAACACACAGGCCCCGAGCATGTCCTCCAAAGTCTGGATGGTACGCTCAGATCGCCCATCCGTCTGAGGGTGAAAGGCGATCGAGGCGAAGCTGCGTACCCAAAGCACTCTGCAAACTCTCCCCGAACTTGGAGACAAACTTCGCATCCCGATCAGACATAATGGGCTTGGGCACACCATGCAGTCTCACTCTCTCCCGCACAGAGATGGGAGCCAACTCGGCCATTGAGTTGGTAGTGCGGATAGGAATGAAATGCGCGGACTTCCGAGACGATCCACCACAACCCAAACAGCATCCTTCCTCGTGGAGAACGAGGTAAACCAACCACAAAATCCATGGAGATGTCATCCCATGGCCACACAGGATCTCCAACTACCGCAACAGACCGGCGGACGCTTATGCTCGGCTTTGATCTTCTGACAGATCCCACAAGACCCCACATACTTGGCAACCTCCACTCTCATCCTTTTCCACGAAGTTCTTCTTCAAGTCCTGTACATCTTGGTCTCCCAGGATGGACCGTGCACGGGTGCGATGAGCCTCTTCGAATATCCTCTCTCACTTGGCATTTACGAGGCACGCACAAACGACCACGAAACCTCAAAGCTCCCACATCATCAACGGCAAAGTCTCCGGACTTGCCATCCTCAAGCGTTCCTCACTCTTTGGAGCAACCGATCATCTTCTTTGTGCATCCCGCTGCACGCCGAGGATCGGACTCAAGAATCAATTGAGTTTCAGCTTGCACGGTCCCCGCAGCGAGGGAGACTCCCAAACGCTCAAAATCAGCAACAAGACAATCCACAACAGGGGCATTGTCTTGCATCGAGAGCGTCGGCCACCACATTTGCCTTTCCGGATGATACTTTGGATTGTGAGATCATAATCTTTTATCAATTCTAGCCATCTCCTCTGTCTCAAATTCAAATCTTTACGAGTAAAGATGTACTTGAGACTCTTGTGATCGATGAAAATGTCACAAGACTCACCATCTGAGTAATGCCTCCATATCTTCAATGCAAACACAACAATGGCTAACTCAAGATCATGAGTGGGGTAATTCTGCTCATGCTTTTTCAACTGCCTCGACGCATAAGCAATCACTTTGCCCTCTTGCATGAGCACACAACCCAATCCTGCGAGAAGCGTCGAGAAAAACGATGAAACGCCTCCGGGCTCGGGAAGGGTAAGAACGAGGAGCGATCACTAACTTCTCCTTCAAAGTGCGTAAAGCTGCGCTCACAATCTGCGATCCACTGAAATTTCATCTCCTTCGAGTCAAGCTGTGAAAGCGGCTTAGCAATGATGGAGAAATCCTGCACAAAGCGCCGATAATAGCCAGCCAACCCAAGGAAACTTCGCACCTCTTTAACGTTGGAAGGTCTCTTCCAATCCAGAATTGCTGAGACTTTGCTAGGATCTACTGATATGCCATCTGGATTGATGATGTGGCCAAGAAAACCCACCTCTGAAATCCAGAACTCGCATTTCTTCAACTTAGCAAAGAAGTGATGCTCTCTCAATGTACTCAGTACAAGCCTCAAATGCTGCTCATGTTCTTCTTCTGATTTAGAGTAAATCAGAATGTCATCGATGAACACTACCACAAACTCATCAAGATACTGGTGTAACATACTGTTCATCGCCTCCATAAAAACAGCAGGGGCATTAGTTAGTCCAAAAGACATAACTTTAAATTCATAGTGCCCATACCTAGTGGAGAAAGCAGTCTTCTCAATATCTTGTTCCCTCACACGAATCTGATTATAACCAGACTGAAGATCAATCTTGGAGAACACCTTTGCTCCCTTCAGTTGGTCAAATAGATCCTCAATGCGGGCAACGGATACTTGTTCTTGATCACACGATTGAGAGCACGATAGTCGATGCACATGCGCCAACTACCATCCTTCTTTGAAACAAAAGGACTCGGTGCTCCCCATGGCGACACATCTGCGCCGAATAAAACCCTTGGCCAACAAATCCTCCAATCGCTTTTCAACTCGTCTTGAAAAGGACGAGCCAAGCGGTATGGAGCGATAGAAATAGGCCGAAAATTCTAACAAGGTCAATACGAAACTCCACGCTTCTCACGGAGGCAAACCAGGCAAATCATCGGGAATACATCAACAAATTCCTTTACCACAGGAATCTCCTCAATGACTACCGAAGAAGATGGCTTTTCAGAAAGTGCCAAGAGAACACCCAAATGCCTCAAACGATGACTGGGAAACAGGATAGTCAAAACGAAGATAGAACTGGAGGGTACTCCACCTGAAAGGTCAACTCCACCCCGACGGGCCTGCAAAGTAACTGTCCTCCGAAAGCAACAGACATCGCACGACATCGATGCAACCACCCATGCCCAAAATGACATCAAAAGGAGCTAACTGAATTACCATAAGGTTGGCAAAGAAAACCTCATCATCAATAGCAACAAAGGCAACCCGGACAAACCAAAGAACTAGCAATCAAACCCCGGAGAACCCGGCCCGGCCTGGACTCGAGAAATCCGCTGAACTCCCAGCTTTGCTCTACTAGCAAACTCCGACGACACAAAAGAATAGGATGCTCCAGAATCAAACAAAACAAGGGCATCAACTGAATCCACAAGTAGAGTACCTGAAACCACCTCGGGATGCCCGACTGACTCAGCTGTCGGCAAGGCGTACACTCCAGGTGGCGCCGAGGCAACGGGGGCCCCGACACGCGGTTGGTGTCCCATCAAGGCTGGAGGAGGCGGAAGTAGCTGGGGAGGAGCTGACGGCGGCGGGCACCAATAAGCAGCTGGTGGCGTCCACGCAAAGGGTGGCTGAGACACAGGAGCAGCCATCATGTGCACCGATGGCGATGTGGGGCACACCGAGGAGGCGGGAGAGGCGGCTCGTGTAGGTGCCCTAGCCCACACCGGGGCACCCCAGGAACACCCATTGCACGTTCCTCTCCTCTGCCGGCCACCGCCTCCTGTCCGCCAACGCGAAGGGAAGGGCCGCCGCGGCCAAAGGCGTCTGCTTCGGCGCCAGCGACGTCATGCGCCTCCTCGCAGCTGTCGCTGCCACACCACCGGAGGCGGCGGCGCGGAAGAGGCGTTGTACGGCCACCATAGGAGCCAGCGGAGCGAAGCGAGGTCGAGGAGGAGAGGTCGGGGAGGAGGTCAAGGAGAAGTTCGGTGACGGCGTGAGGGGCGAGAAGGAGGCGGGGGCGACGGGCGTGACCGCTTGAGGGCGAAGGGTGAGGACATGACGGGCGAGTGGGCGACATGTGCAGTTTGGAGGAGCGTGCGAGGCTGGACAGTGGACCATCCATATAGACAGGGTAAACTCCTTATTATTATTATTATTATTATTATTATTAGATTAGATTACATAGATTGGATTAGATTAGATACTTTACTTGCCATTGAAAATTGGCAGACTCCTCAGAATGCCATCACGAAACTGCTGCTCCTTTTATTGCCATCCGATCTCAATTTCATTTCCTCTTTTGCCACTCCCATCTAGGGATGTGATCAGATCGGATACGGTCGAATATCGTCCTATTCATATCCGTATCCGTATTTTTTATCGAATACAGAATCGAATACGAATAGTGTCGAATACAGAATCGAATACGAATTATACAGGATAATATCGGTTACGAATACAGATCGAATACGGATCGGAATCAACATGGATACGAATAATATTAGTCGGATATTTAAAAATCCAATTTCAGTTTTTTTCCAAAATCGGTCCAAATTTAAATTCAAAATTCCAAAAGAAATATATTTGTATGTCTTTTTTTTGCCTTTTTATCCCTAGCTTGTCATACATGTGACTCCGTGAGTAACAATGTACCCCATTGCAATAATTGAACCAAATGATTTGCAGCTGGCATATGCTGTTGAATCCTAAGTAGCCCTCCTGAAATACCACTTGCTAATTTCTGTACCACCTTTACCCAAATATCTCCAAATTAGCATCTAGCACACATGAACACATTATATCTTGTCATCCAACGCAGACCCCAATCTCTGAAACAGTGAAACATGTTAAATTGTTAATGTGCTGAAACGTGTTATTCGGATAATATCCGTATGTCATATTCGGATATTATCCGAACAAAAACTCGGATATTCCGTATCCATCGGATAATCAGTGTTCCATATCCGTATCCGTATCCATGTAAATTATCTGTATCCATATCCTTATCCGAGAAATCAACTGGATATCTGTGAAACTATCCAAATCATCATCCAAATCAATTCGGTCGGTCGGAAAATATCCGTACCAGTTCCATCCCGTAAGGGGCCCTGAGGAGGCGAGCTCGTCGCAGATGAGGTCACCGATGGCGATGTGGGGCACACCGAGGAGGTGGGTAGGCGGCTCGTGTAGGTGCCCTAGCCCACGCCGGGGCACCCCAGGAACACCCATTGCACGTTCCTCTCCTCCGCCGGCCGCCACCTCCTGTCCGCCAACGCGAAGGGAAGGGCCGCCGCGGCCAAAGGCGTCTGCTCCGGCGCCAGCGACGTCATGCGCCTCCTCGCGGCTGTCGCTGCCACACCACCGGAGGCGGCGGCGCGGAAGAGGCGTTGTACGGCCACCACAGGAGCCAGCGGAGCGAAGCGAGGTCGAGGAGGAGAGGTCGGGGAGGAGGTCAAGGAGAAGTTCGGTGACGGCGTGAGGGGCGAGAAGGAGGCGGGGGCGACGGGCGTGACCGCTTGAGGGCGAAGGGTGAGGTCATGACGGGCGAGTGGGCGACATGTGCAGTTTGGAGGAGCGTGCGAGGCTGGACAGTGGACCATCCATATAGACAGGGTAAACTCCTTATTATTATTATTATTATTATTATTAGATTAGATTACATAGATTGGATTAGATTAGATACTTTACTTGCCATTGAAAATTGGCAGACTCCTCAGAATGCCATCACGAAACTGCTGCTCCTTTTATTGCCATCCGATCTCAATTTCATTTCCTCTTTTGCCACTCCCATCAGTCACCCATGATGTGGCCGTTAGCTGGACATGAAAAGACAAGTTTGCCCTTGCGAAAAGACAAAACGCAGTAGCTTTGGAAAAAAAAGGAACAGTCTGTACAACACAAAAAAAAGAGAACAGTCTGTACAGCGCAAAAAAAGAGAGAACGCAGTACATGCACACATCCATCCATCTCATCATGTTTGGATCCAAAAAACCGGACATAAAGTATTTGCGAATATTAAATTGCTTTATGGGAAACCGTACAAAATAAAAAATTCAAAAATACGTGATATCTGGTTTCTAGAAAACCAAATACGTTTTGTCCGGTTTTTTGTGAACCGGACATGCAATTTCGGTTTTTCAGGTACCGGAGATGACTGATTTTTTTTAAATACGCGAAACTGTTGTATCGTTTTGTAAATACAACTCAAAAGTTGTATTAAATACGAAATTTTTCCCAAAAAAATATGTTGTCAATGCACAAAGTGGTAATGTGGGCCCCCGGATCGGCTATCCGGAGTCCTCTGTGTATTTCTGTACTAGTCCCAGATCAGTAGCTAGTACACACAGTCAAAAGTGATGAATCAACAACCATATCACGAATACAAATAACTAAGTAAGAATAATACCAAATAAAAGCAAAGACCTTAAGGTCAAGGTTTACCATTACGGCTTGAATAGGCTGAACAACTTGAACAACTGCAGCGGAAGACGAAAACGCCAATGCGACCCATCCAAATGCCCACAGGCAATCGAGTGGAGAACGCACCCTAGTCGTTAGAAATCTTGAACAGCTTCTTTCACTTCTGAGAGAGGATTAGAATGCAGCACGTGAGTACATAAAGTACTCAGTAAGTCTGGGAAATTATGCATAATGTAGGCTATCCAAGGATGGCTTAATATGGTTCTTTTGCATAAAGCCAAGTTTCATCAAATCATACTTGTTAATCATTTTTACAAAGCATATTTGAGCAATTCTTTTTAATAATTGAATTATGTAATATTGTAGTGAAGGTTCTAACCACCACTCACTAATACACAGGCTCTATCCGCCACAGCTCAACAAAATCAGGGTTCATCCAATCACATGGCTCTGTCCGCCAGGGTTCACAAAATCAGGTTCCTTCCACCTACCTGGCTTTGGCCGCCAGAAGCACATCCGAGAGTTCTAACCGTTCCCGGATCCCAAAACGAAATATTGTTTAGTTTGAAATCAAAACCCAAAGTCTACCAGTATGAAAGCATTCTTCGCATTGCCTTTGACCGTAGGCACGGCTATTCGAATAGTTTTAACTCTGCAGAGGTGTACAACTTTACCCACAAGACATGATATTCCCTTAGTGCCATGTACAATTAACACACTTCCTTAGGTGTGCCGGCAGGGATATCATGACAAGGCCTTTACAATGTATCTACCTAACTTGACCCACCCGCTGAGGTTTCACCGCTGTTAGGGTTCTTTCCACCCAGTATAGAAGCCCCCTCTTGCGCCGTGTGAGAAAAACAACAACAACAACAACAATGCCTCTTTCCGGCTCTCACACAACAACCGAGTGGTGAGTCTAAGTTAGGTTTCTACAAATTATTTAGCCAGGTCGTGCCCACTTTGACATGTGGTTGTACGGTTATGCTTGGAATGGAGACAGTCATAAGCGTCGGTCCTTAATTGACTTGGGGCGGTACTTGCACAAAAGGATCAAGGCTTGATCTGCTCCCACCCGACTTTCCATGCCGCCCAAGTCGAAATTATTTTTCCTTTTATTTTTATTTTAGAAAACAGTACTAACATCATAGTAATAACCTTCAAATCACATTTGAGAACATTCTTTTTGAATAATCCCACCCATGGGTTGTTTTCATCGGAAAAGATCCTAAGCAATTCTATCGTACTACATATCAACGGATACCATATAAGCATAAGCATGGTATAAACAATGTTCTAGGGTTACAATGGATATGATTAACAATGTCAAGGAGGAATCAACAATGTCGGAATAACTAGCTCTTATATTTGACATATTTAATTAAACATAGCCATGCAACTTTATAAACAATTTTAAATCATTTCGCAAACATAGGAGCAAAATGCGTCAAGGAGACTTGCCTCGGTCACAGCGAGAAGGTGGAACTCTCTGAAGTCCGGCGGCGGGGTCGGCGGACTCGGCGGGAACGTCGACTACGCGCAAAACGAGGCAAATAAATAAATAAAAGAAAATAAATAAAATCCAAAAATGATCAAATTAGTACTGGAAGGAAGGTATTGATTTATGATGAATTTAGAAATTTGAATGGAGTCAAACGGAATTTGGATGAGAAAGTTATGAGCTTCCGAAGTTTGAATTTGGAATAAATTGGAAAATCGGGAATATTCCTGGAATATTCCTTCTCTGGTTGACTGGTCAAACGTTGACTTGGCTTTGACTGGGATTGGGTCTATGGCAACTGGCCCCACATGTCATTGGGTGGAAGGCTTCTTCCTCATGGGCTTGGCCATGGAAGCCATGGGAGGGTGGAAGGAGCTTGGGGGGCATGGCCGGCCGGCGAGGAGAAGCGGCCGGCGGGTGGCGGCTGCCGGCCGGCAGCGTGGCAGCAGCCTGGCAGCGAGGGCCTTGTGAGCGGGCGGCGGGCGGAGTGAGTGGCGCGTGGGCCCTCGGCGAAGCGGCGGTGGCGCGGCCGGCGGCCAGCGGCGGCAAACGGCGGCGATCACACGCATGCACACACGGGCACAGTGCCTTCCAACCAAAACAGAGAGCATGCCCCATCTCCAAAATCCGGATTTTTAGCCCAATTTCGCATGGAATTTGATCAAACAAAAACCTAGAATCACTAGATAACATCCTTAGGGATCTAGAGGTACCATGAATTGGATCAAAACTCACCGGAGATGACGAATTCGACGAAGAACGGAGCTCCGGCCGAAATGAAAAGAACGCGAAATTCATCGCCAACGCTTGATGCAACCTAAAATTGATGGTTGGGTTAGACTCTAGACTCATCCACGGTCACAAGGAACCAGGTGGCATGAAGAATGGCTCACCGGAGAGAGAGAAACAAAGATGAACTCGAAGAACACCGCAAACTTGCACCTGGCGTCGGTTTTCTCGATCTCACGAGCACATGCGTGGAGTAGAGGGAAAGGGGAGCACACTCCCGGAACGGGGATACTTATACGAAGGGAATGGAGGCGGTGGGTGCGACGTTTGGAGGAGAAACGGCCAAGATAATGGGAACTAAGTGGATTTCCGTTTTTCATTAACACGGCCGTTCCCAGTGAGATTGGCGGCGAGTGAAGGTGGGGAATGGCAAGAGATCGTCGTCGCGGATCCAACGCAACCGACGGTTCGCGTTTTGGAGTTGAAACGACGAAGTTATGGGCATTGGAAGATTGCCCTAGCCATTGAAGCTTGCTTGGAGCTCTCTGTTCTTTGAGTTGGCTGGAGGTTGAAGAAGGTGCACTGTTCACATGACACGTGGCGCTCTCCCATTGGTCCTCCTTTACGCAAACAATTCGCCCTAGAGAAAAATAAGGAAAAATGGCCTAAAAATTCCGGAAAAATTCCTAGAGCCATTTTAGAATATTTGGGACCCAATAAAATTGGTTCCGCTGAATTTGGATGATTTTTGTGGAATTGAATATTCGGGCGCGGATCGCAGGCATTAAACAAAAGCCGCGCGAGATAAAATAGGAACGGAGGTTCAAAAATCCAGGGAATGATTCCTAAAATTATTTCGGAATATTTGGAACACAATGGAAGTGGTTTGGAGATTTTTGAAGCATTTTTGGACTCAGGTGAAATTTCGGGTACCGGCGGGAATCTGGAAAATCGATTTTTCGACCGGAAGGGAATTGAATCCCGATTTTGGATAGGAAGGGATGCCAGGTTAATATAAACACCAAGGAAAAACCAAATTTTGAATTTAATTTATTTAAATTAGGTTTTTCTCCAGAAAGCGAAAACTAGGGTGTTACAGGTAACAAGGCATTCAGGCTTGATACTATTGAGGACATTGCAAAAACAATTTTGATTGATTCTAATTCATGGAACTTCATTGATTCCTATTACAAAATCACCTGATACTATTTATGGAACTTTGATTCCTGTTACAAAAATCACTTGATACTAATACGTTGTCCGTGCGTTGCAACGGAGTATAAAAAGATGGTGATACATATCATCAAATGTGATACAATGGACATCAATTCTATCTTACATAGCCATGCGCTATGCACGGAAACTCATATTTTGACCAATAATTTTTGTACACTGCAAATAATTCACTCGAATGTGCAACATCGAACATACAAATGCCCATACTTTGTTACTAACTCAAATTTAAAATTATATTTAATTTTGCAACGTGGAGGTCTGCACATTACAATGTATTTTTTGTAAAATTTATATATACATAAGTATTGCTTATATACAAACACCGAGAATAGTAAATAAGGTACCTCTTTCAAGAAAAAACAATGTTGTTGGGGTCTATATATCATGAGGTAGCTTCATTTACATTTGTTCTCATGAAATTCATCTACACAGGTCAGCTCTGTTAAGAATGATGCTTATCTAGTCTTGCTTGTCTACTCTATCTGCTTCTTGTTGTTATCTAGTCTTTCTGTTGTATCTTATCTCTAGTCTCCAGGCTGTATTCTGTTGTAGCTGTTTGAGTTCGTGTACGTCTCGCTCGTCAAGAGCTGCACGCGCGGCGGTGCTCGATGTGGCTTCTCTAATGCATTAAGAAAATGTCTTGATTCATAATTACTAATTTCTTGTTTATCTATTTCAGATTCGAAGAACAAAATAACAACCTTAATTGAAGATCTGAATGCTATGGGGACGAATGACGATGTTGAGACTTGAGATCTTGATATATGCATGAAGAAATTTGTTTTGTATAATTTAACTCTATATGTTGAACTAGGGGTGAAAACGGGTCGGATACGGTCGGGTAGTAGGTGTTCCCGTATCCTACCCTAATTATTTTTTTTCGGATACGGGTACGGGTAGTTAAAAATCGGGTAGGATACGGGTACGGGAACGGGTAGAAAATGGGAATCGGATACTATTCAAACGGTTACTATACGGGTAGCGGGTACTTAGTCGGATAGTACGCATATTGCCTAAAAATCGAAACATTCGATGAAAATAATCAAATAACACAGCTAACTTATTTATAACACATAATACAACACATAGTCCCATTAACATACATAGTCCACTTAAAACAAACAGTCCACATAAAGTTCAATGAACACACATAGTGATATAGAGTTCAAATCACATAAATAGTCAAACAATAGGGTGCAATTAACACATATAGTGACATAGAGTTCAAATCACACAAAGTCTAACAAATAGAGTACGTGCAATTAACACAAATAGTACATGAACATAAAGATAAAGCCAAGTCCACTAATTTCCAAGTTCCAACACACTAAACAAATTCCATGCATGTTTGAAGATCTCAACTCTCGTCTTTGTCCTCTATCCCCATAGCATTCATGACTTCAGTTAAGGTTTCTATTTTGCTCTCCGGATCTAAAAATGATAAACAACATATTAGTAATTATCAACGAAGACATATATCTAATGCATAATAGAAGGCCCATAAACAAGATAAAAGTATACCTTTTTGTGAAGCAATCATACAATCTTTTGTACAAACCAAAGCCTCAACAACTTCAGCATCAAGTCGACTACGGTATTGATCAATAACACGTCCACCAGCACTAAATGCCGGCTTCGAAGCAACCATAGACACTTGCATAGAGAATACATCAAGAGCAAGGCTAGATAGAATTGGAAAAGATGTCGTTTGCCCCTTCCACCATGATAGCACCTCAAACGGTCCATCATCATCACCCAACTTCCATAGTCCTTCTTTCATGTACACATCCAACTCAGACATCTTACTTTCATTGTTTGTAGAATGATACAACACATCAATATCAACTGCATCAGCATCGTCATCGTCATCATCCAATAAGCAACCCTTTGAGCTAGAAACCAAATCACTCTCTTTCGAAGTAGATGCCTTGCTCTTTGAAGGAGTATTAACAATTGACGAATAAAATGCAAATAGCTCATTGATGACATTCATGAATTCTAATTTTTTTCAACTCAGCCATCTCATGATGATACATTTTAGACAAGTACAATTCAACCATCTTGTGTTTGTACCTAAGATCAAGAAAGGCCGCGACTGCTAAAGCCATGTTGCTTAAATCCCAATACTTTTCGAACTTATCTTTCATAGCATCGGCTAAGGTGGAAATTATGAATTCATCACTTTGACACCATCTTGCAATAGCAATCTTTATCTCACAAAATTTTCGATAAAAATGATTTGCAGTAGGATAAGATGTGCCAGAGAATAGTAAGGTGACATCATAAAATCTTTTTAGACACTTACAAATATTTGTTGCATTCAACCAATCATCATTTGAAGGAGTGATATGCCCATATCTAACCCTATCTTTATGAGCAAGACGATCAAATGCATCCTTGTAGTAAACTGCATCTCTTAGCATAATATATATTGAGTTCCAACTTGTGGCAACATCCAAAGAAAGTGTTTTCTTAGTGTCTAAATCACATTCTTTAGCACACTTTTCAAATGCTTCCCACTGTTGCGGTGATCTTTTGACCATTGTTATGAACTCTCTAATGTTTCCAACAGCATATCCAATTATTTCTAACCCATCTCTAGCACCAAGATTTAATATATGATTTGCACATCTAACATGAAAGAATTTGCCACCACATACAAGAAAGCCTCTAGCATTATCAATAACAACATCAACAACCACTTTATTTGAAGAAGCATTATCCAATGAAAGGGCAAACAGTTTCTTATCAAGGTTCCAATTCAACACATTTGAAAAAAAAAAGTGTCACCCAATTTGAGCCCTGAATGACTTCCTTCTACATGGATAAAATTAATAATCCTTTTCTGCATGTTCCAATTATCATCAACCCAATGCGCTGTGACACACATGTATGCCTTGTTTTGGATTGATGTCCACATATCCATAGTAAAGCTAACACGGCAAGACAATGTTTTAAATTGCTCATACAACTTGTTCTTTTTCTCTTTATATAGATCCATAATTTCTTTACGAATAGTTATACGAGATTTCATAGGAAAACTTGGTCGCAAAGTGTTGATAAAATCAACAAAGTACTTACGCTGAGAGATATTAAATGGATACTCATGCATAATGATGGCATAATAAAATTTTCTCAAACTAGTTTCCTGATCATACCAATATGTTGCAATTGCATCCTCCTTCTGATTTATCAGTTGTTGAACTTTCACAACACTGTGCTTGAACTTCAAATAATTACTAAAAGCCTTTGTACCATTTATACTCTGTAACATCCCAATATTTTCAAAAATTAGAAAAATGAAAATATAAGCTTTAAAAATAAAATCAAATAGCAATTTTAGATTGGAATCAAGAATTTAATTTGAAATTTGATATCCTCATATCTTTTTCCTAAAACTTGACAAAGAGTAAATTCAATTTGAAAAATTCTTTTTCAAAAGAACAAATTATTAAAATGAAATTCAAAGATGATCTTAATTTTTGAATAAACATCTTTTCTGAAATTCTGAAACCACTTATTGATTTTCCTTCATTAAAAAGTGAATTGGTAAAAAGAGAAGAAGTAAAAGATAAAAAGGTAAAATGGTAAAAATGTGGAAATTATCCTAGTAAATTCTTACCAGACCTTAAAATACCCTAGAGATCATCTTTGGCTAGTCAAAAGATCATGTGAAAACCGAAGCCCTTATCTCTTCTCTTTTTTATTTTTGACGCACAGCCAAACCAAGGTTGCTCAGCCGAACCACATTGCGCTACCGATCAACTTAACCAGCTAGCTACCATTTCACTGCCTGTGACCCTTTTCATCTCTCTCACGACTGAAGCTTCCAGCGCTTCTTTGCTCTTCTCTAGTCAAAGTCACTGCCACGACAGCAGCCAATTGGCGCCGTACCGCCTTCGACTCCACTACAAAGCAAAGCCGGGTCTTCTCTCTATTAATTCCAGCGGAGGCAGGCATAAGAAGCTCCCTCCACTTACCATGCCGTCGGCTAAGCTCACCAAGAACTGCAGCCATGGCGCCTCTCTTCCCTGTGTGTTGCTCTAGCTATTCGCTCTCCCCTGTTCAAGTCGTCAATGGGCCCCACGGACCAATGGGCCCATCTTCAGGAAATTAATACCGGTGATAGGTAAAACCAGTAAAGCTCTTGGTTAGCTTTTGATTCTATAGCAAATCGTACCACTACTAGGTAGAACTGTGCGGCAATGCCGCACCGCGCAAAATTTGGTTTGGAATTTTTTTTTGCAAGGAAATGCCGGAGAAAGGACCTAGTCATAAATTTTTTTGGAAAAAGGTCACATGAAGGATCCGGTCGCGAATCTACGAAACAACGGGTCTTTTTTTGAAAAATAACCGGGAAAAAAAATCTAGAGAGAGTTGTACACATATATCTGTTGATGAAAATATTGTTTCCGAAAAAAACAAAGAAAGAACCGAAAATTTCTTTTGACGAATTTGGTTAACACTTTATCATTACCCGACTAACCTCATTTTGTCGAGTTTAATACTCTATGTGTTAATCGGGTGATAATACATGTTCTAAAAAATATTAGAGATGTCAACCCTCTTTTATCGAGTTTAATACTCTATATGTTCACCGAGTAATAATACACGTTTCGAAAAATATCAGAGATCGAGTTGGGAAAAATTTTTAGAGATTAGAGATCGAGTTGGGAAAAAAAATATAGAGATAGAGCTGTAACACCCCGGCATCTAGTATGCCCTGGATGTCACCAACATAGACTAAACAACATCTAAATACCACATCTAAAGGTAAAATACAGCAAAGGAGTATATGCAAAAACCGAAAATTTCGGCAGCATCTCCTTTGTTTTTCCATGGTACGGAGCATCAACAATAATATCACAAGTTATATCATAATGGGAAGCACCTAAAGCAGCAATAATAGGTAACATAGCAACTATTTAAGTCTAGTATAACGAATTTAACCACTCCATGATCTAAAACGAAGTAAATAATATGACCAGGCACACAAATAAGTCATACTCTAAGTTCTCAACGCATTAACTTATAATCACAACTACGAATGGCAAAATTGTTTATATCTTAATGAGTGAAACTTTATGAAGATGTGCCACTAAGCCTCTTTCCCGCATGCCGGATTCATGATACCTAAAAACAACGTAAAACACAAGCGTGAGTTCATCACTCAGCAAGTATATCGCAATAGGTCATAAAGAATAAATCAAGGCCAACAACAATACATACCGTACTTTAACATCATTATCAAATCATAATTTCATCTACAACATCATAGCCATGACAAAGCACATTGTTCACAACTCATTTTCATCATCATGTATGCAATGCAATGCGATGCACATGTCTCCTGGAAGCATATACCGGTATTGCTGAGTGCACACCCGTCGGCGTGCACCCTCTTCCCCCTTCCATCCCGTAGATGAAGGGTGCCTACGCATCGCTTCCACTCACCACGTGGGTGGAAGCACAAGGTAGGTCTTACAACTATGGCACTCCAGATTAGTCATAACTTTCTCACCGACTTACCGGACTAGTTATGACGTTCTCACCGACAGGGCCACCTTTCATGCCATGTATGCAACATATGCCATAAACATAAACAACTTGCATCAAACTGAACAAAACATGGCATAGCATCATAATAGTCCATTTTCATCATAACATTGGCAAGCAATAACCATGGCAAGATATCACAACATATAATCATGACAAGATAGCACATCATGTAAGCAATTTTGCATCTAGTCACAATTAGCAACATACATTACACTACCCATTACAATACACTTGCCTTAACCTCGGGCGACGGATTGGCGAGAGGATGAGGGCACTCCCGGGGTCACACCACCTGCACATACATACCACACACTCAAAACGTGCCCCCAAAACAATACGCAAATACTCTTCTACCCCGACATCACAAACTACTCGCAAAACCCAAAAACAGAGGTTCTGTCCCGTCGGAACAGCAGACTTCCAACGAACATAACTTGAGTTCTAAGACTCCAAATTGATTAAACGAGTACATCCTCGCGTAGCTTAGGAAATTTCCTAACTTTTTCTAAGTATATAGAAAAACTGATTCGGCTTCTAAAGTGGTTTAATCTACAGAATACCGTGATCTGTTCCAATCTCGTCACAGTTTTTGACACGTTCGGTAAAACGAGCATAAATTTCAAACGGCTGGGCAGAATTGGACGTTCTTTATGTCCACTGAAATGTATTGAAATTACCTACAACTTCCTCAACAGGCGGCCGACCAAATTCTGACTCTAAATTGGCGAAATCTCAAACCCTAGGTCGACTCTCATTCTGCCCGAAACAGAGAATGTGGCAAACTCTAGATTTCATCTAATCTACCCAATTACAGCACCACCAATTGATCTAAAAACATGATATCAACCCTTAGAACAGTACCTAGACCAACTCCAAGGATTCCCGTGGCCATACCTTCGCCCAACGATCGAAGAACCAACGGATCTCCTTTCGGTTCGCGCGATCTCCTTCCTCGCTCCAAATCCACCGGATCTCCTCGTCGCGGAGTGCTCCAATGGATGGATATGCGGGGTGGTGAGGTGGATAACTTCCCTAGGGGTAGCAAGGGTGGTGGAGAGGAGAGGAGAGGGGTGGTGGTGCAATGGGGAGGAGGGAAGAGGCGTGTGGAGGAGGGAGGGGTGGCAGCTTGGGGGTGAGAGGGGAGGGGAGGGAGGCACCTAGGGCAAGGGGGAGGGCGCCCCAAGGCAGATAATTCTGCCTCCCCCTCCCTCATGGGCCCAAAACTCCTCCCACTAAAGCCCACGACTCATCCCCCTTGGGCCCGAACTCCCCCGGAGAGGCCCAAACTTCCAAAAACGGCCCGGAAACACGATTAAACCTCACACCGTAAAGTTTTAATCTCCAATTTCACACTTTATAATGTCACATTCTCTAATTTCACAGTTTTTTGGTGTCTCGGCATTCCGTAGTGTCACAAGAGCTGTACACATATTTCTGTTGGCGAAAATATTTTTTTCGGGATAAACGGAGAAAGGACCTGGACGTAAGGGCCGGGGACCTGTTTGTTATATTTTTTGACCTGATCGCTATTATGAAAAATTAGAAAATGGCTCGTTCGATATTCGTATTTAGCGGGAGGCTTTGCCATAAAGTAACGAACCAGGGACCTAAACGCAATCCGAAAAAGATTTTTTTATACTCACAAAAAATCACAAAGGACGTCTTTGTAATTTACAGGGACCTATCCGTAATTTACAAAACAGGGAGGGACCTTTTTGCAAAATGGCATGAGGGGTGAGGTGGCACCCTTGGTTGGCCTCCAATTCTTTCCCACATAATAGAGGTATTATGTATGATTCTATAGGCAATTAAATAATGTTCATTCTAGTTATGCCGTTAAGCACGTGTATCATATCCTCGTACAAAGATCTAATTTGAATTAGGTTTATAATAGTTTTCACCTTCCATACAAACCAAAATGTTAATAACTTTTATAAATAAAAGTTAAAACGTGCGGAACCAGTTTCAAGACACTTCTATGGCTAGGACATGCTGATGATATAAAAACAATGACCCAACTATGTAAATTGTAGTCAGCAAACTAACTTAGCAAACTCAATTTAAATACCCCATGGAATTAAATTACCAAAACCTAGGCTAGGTAGTAATTAATCGAAACTCAAATAGTTCATGTCCTAACTAGTCTTATGTGCATATAAAAGCTCTATTACCGAGAGTCCAAATTCAAATTAATGCAATAACTAAGTAGTTCGTAGCTTTCGTGAGATTTGTTTAAAATAATTTCCCAACTTATGGAACATTGGGAGTAACTTTAAATGGCTTTGATCAGCTAAACCTTTACGAATTGATCACCAAAGCTTTAAAAGTTTGATTCATCCCTTGTCTTAGATATACCTGTATGCATGTTCCATAAAAATCCCCGTACCTAGTTGTAAACTAAAATAGTATTTCAAATAGATATATCTTGCGTAAATTAACTTCAAATTTGGTGAAACCATATCCTGTAACCCTGAAAAATAATACTCTTGTTAGTTATGTAAAAATATCTTATGACTATGTAAATTTGAGCTAAGTCTATGTTAGGCCTTAGCAATCACTTATATAGAAAACATCCCGGATAAAAACCGAATATCGTGGAATCAACTCTAGAACGTTCTTAAAGACATCCCCAGTTAATGCCAGAGAAATGAGTAAAAAAACATGTATAGTATAGTTGCAAACTTAGAATGAAACTTGATCCGATATTACCTTCGTGATCATTTAGACTATTTCAACAATTAATAAAATAAGTCGTCTATATGCTAGAACCTGTAAAATCAGTTTAGGAACACTCTACAAAGTGCATGCTACCATATTCTAGAAAAACATCTTATTTATAACTTTCTTTCCATCTAAATTGAGCTATTTCAAAACCTGTAAGTGTGAATCATTCGCTTCACTTTCCCGCCGATTTCGTGTACCGTGAACTTTATAATACTACATAAGCTTTTTCAACGATGAATATGATGTCTCGTTCAAACCCTAAAATCTATGGAATTAGTTTAGTAGTGCTCTCCAAAACATAGACTATCCTATTATGAAAAGATAATCTCCTTTCATTATGTAATGCATATAAATCTTGTTATCTCAATAGGCTTAAGCGTTAACATTACTTAAGTGCGTGATATGAATGAACGAACTTTGAGAAATCAATGACTATAAAGTTTGTATCACCAGAACCTCAAATATCGTGAAAATGAGGCCAGTAGCCTAAACCAATAAATCTAACCCGCGTAAAACTGATTCTGTGCGAAATCAATCAAAGATGAAGAATTATTCATTTGTAGTCTATTGTGATCATTTAAGCCTGTTTGGTAGCCCGTAAAACATCTCGTTTAAATACAAATTTTGTAAAGAATAGCCTAGAAATGGTCTTTAGGATATGATTTGCAGTAATCTAGAAAAATATTATTATTTCATCTTGCTTGGGATCTAAATCCTAATAGAGCAAAACCCATTAGTAATAAAGCTGCAAGAGAGGTAAATTATGAATAGTAAAGTTTGAGGAACTTGTAACCAATGTATACTTCTATTAATCCAAACAATTTTTGCTTCTTGAATTTGAAATTTAACGTATTTAAATTCACAATCTTAGCTTCATGAATTCGCAAAATAAAATAGAATGAATTATGAGAATAGGTGTTGTGTGCGATGCAACCTTCAAACTGTTAATCAGTAATAAAGGCTATAGCGAAGTAGTAGCACGCTCACATATACGATCATGAAACCCTAACTACAACCATGCTTGTTTTATGTAATGATTTTTATTTGATTTTTCCATCTGATTTCCTTTTGCCCTTATTAAAAGTGTTATTTGCTATTTGCTATCTTTTTCCGTTATATGACGTATAAACTCCGACGTCTCGGACTTCGCCGTCGTCAATTTCAAGAGTTCAACTTCGACTTCGTCACTGAAAACAATGGATAACAAAGCAAGCACTCATGTAGATCCCATTTTTCCTTTAAAAAGAAGAATCTAATTAAAACTTGCATGCATACGCTATATTTTATATACACTGCTATATTATGGGGAAAATGGTAGTTATAACCTTTATTGATGGTTTTCCTTAATCAGTAGAAATAGAAGAAACCCTAGATTATTGATGGACACAAAATGGGTATATTCGATTATTACATGCATACGCTTAGCCCTGCTTTAGATTGGGATGCGAACAGATGGTTTACTGTTCGTAGTGAACTTAAATATTTGATATATTGGATCAAACATTGGACATGATAAACTTTAATCTTGAAACCTGATGGAATCTTGTGGATTCAATATTTTATCCCTTCTGAAAATAAATATGTTTTCGACGTGGGTGATTATTGGCAAATAGTCGGAAGTGCAATTAATAATGCACGTAGATAGGGAGAAGTATCGCCCATGTCACTTCAAGGACCGACGTAGTGTTGCATGATCCAAGTAAAACAGTACATCCATATGTACTGGACTGGGACAGTCTTAACTTAGTGAAATTGTTTGGGTCTAGCTTTGCGCATTGGTAGGCAGAAGTAGCACAAGCCATAAACCCTTTTGTGTCGGCTTGCTTGGGGCTGCCACAAGAGAGTTGTGGGTAAATGCATTCCTGTGCAACGGTGTACGCCTGGCTATGGATTTGGGGTTGCTATTATTCTACTTGAGCCACTGGCTCCTTTTTACAATTATTACTTTATTATTTATTGGTTTACATCATAGCCAGGGTTAAACGTCATCGGGCTGGTGCAAAGCTAGGTTCAGGTAATCGAACGGTTTCGTTATGAACTCTCTGGCGGCACACCAAAGGAAGTGTGTCAAATGTGCTTGCCACAAAGGGAGGACATATCTTGTGGGTAAAGCTGTACAAACTCTGCAGAGTCTAAAACTAAACGATTAGCCGTATCCACAGTCATGGATAACTTGGTGAACTGACACTAGTTAGTTGTTTTTATAAAAAAATTTGGTGAGATTACCCCTATAGATGATTCAATACTTGACATTACGTTGGTAAGGTTGAAATCAGTTGTTGTGCCCTGTGTGGACAAAAATTTAATCTTCAGATAATATTTCATATGATGGGACTGGACGTTTTATCACTCACGAAGGGCTGTGGATATTCTGTTACATTTTATTCACGAAGGGCTATGAGTTATCTATCTCTTCTTATTACTTTTATGTACATACTTGTTACTTTACTCATTTATTTACTTTTAAAATTTTCGCTTTCACTCTACTATTCAGTATTTAAATTTCAAATTGGCTCCAAGCAAAGAACCGTAGAAGCTTTACTCTAGGATCAGCCTGCATTCCAAACACACAACTCAAGTCTTGCTGAGTACACAATGTACTCACCCTTGCTATCATTATTGTTTTAGGTGAAGATGCAGGTACTTCAATGAACATTACTTTGACGCAGGAATACGGGATTATTAACAACAGTTCTTTCTAAGGCTTTACCTTGTCAGTTGCCTGCGGATTATGTGGCAAACTACAAGTTATTTGACTCTTTTCTTATATTTTAGTCGACCTCATTGGCATATTGTATCAATACTTCCGCTATAATAAAATATGAAACTTTTGCATGGTTGTGATCTCAAATTGTGTTTGTGCGTGCTAGCTACTGATCATGGAACTAGCACAATATGCGCATTAGAACCTCTCTTTTATGTTACACTGTAGCATAAAAGTGGGTCTCACATACTCTCAGCCCTAGTTGTATGTGAGCAACTCTTGCATTTGGCCCACTGTCGCTTGGTGATTGAACCATCGTCATTCGTCACCTCCTTTACAAACTTTGTGAAATGATTTCACACAAAGGAGGTGAGCTTCTTTCCAGGCTTATGGTATGCTTCTTCTTCTCCACTTGCTTCTATATTTACACTTGCACTTGCACTTGCACTTTTAGATTGCAAATCTACAAGTATAATCAAATGAAAAAGAATATGAGTTGCTGATTGTTAATATGACGAGGTACTAAATTTACAAAACAATTACATGGCTTTCCGAATTTGCAGATGAAAAAGAATATGAGTTACCTTTCACTGGCTTCGTGGAAGTCACTAAAACCATGGCTTTGCTCGATTGCGCTGCTTTGAATGCAGAAGCCATGAACTTGCTAGTAAGGGGGTGTTTGGCAGAGCTCCAGCTCCACCAAATTCTTGGAGCTGGTGGAGCTGGGTATTCCTAGCTCCATCAAATTCGTAGAGATGGAGCTGTGGGTATATTAAGAATGTTTAGGTAGGTTATCTTGTTTACATTTTAGAATAAAATTATAAACTTTAGTCACTTTATTTCAGTCTACAAGTTTCAACTCTGAGGTGGAGTTGAGATCTGGAGCTCTGCCAAACAGGGCCTAAAGGTAGGAGTGCTCTTGTTGCTGTTGGATATCGTTGCCTTGCCTTTGCTTGAGGTAGAGGTGGTGGAAACCTTCTCGGAGGTTGGCTGTGCAGCTGAGATGTCCGCAAGTTTTCGCAATTTCATCGGATGAGGACATGATTTCATGGATTTCTTCCTCACATGGATGATCTTCTTGCCATGATTGACCTTACTATCGTCCTTCCTTATAGTTTCAGCCTCATTCTCAGTGGTAGCACCATCCATTGCATCCTTTCCATCCCCTCATTGTAATCCATCTCTCTATCACCACCATCATTGCCTTCCTGCCTTTCCATATGTAAATCTGAAAATAATCAACCAAAGTAAGCAACATGTGTTACATTTTACAGGTTAAGCTTCTTCCTCTAGCTTTTATTAGTTTTCAATACAACGGAATAATGAAAGAACAATATAGGAACATTTGCTACCATTCTGTTGATTTGTTCTACTATTTTCTAACCAAACAATTCTACAAGCTACAAAAGTAACAACGAACTGGAGCATCATGCCGTCCAAGAACATCCTCTTTTGCTGAACTAAATACTAGCCTGAGATAGTGATAATATCAAAAATACAACAAGCAACTAAACATCAAATGTTTCAATGCCTCCAATTAGCACTGTTACATCTAGTGCTTGTAGCACAAAAGAACACGAAATAAGGCGTTTTTATTCAGACTAACAAATCGCCAAATTGATTGGTTAGTCACTAGTTGATATATATGACAAACCACCCCAGCTAAGAGCTGGCAGCAGTATCTGCTCCAAGTTGGAACTGAAGCTGCTCTCAATTTTAAATGGTTTGGTTGGACAAGCATTACCCACCATGCAAAGGAAACTAGTCCTCATTCAGACAAGGAGGACCCATGCTCAAATGCCTCATCCCCCCTGTTTCAGCTGTCTCCATTTCAATCTGCAGTACACCTAACTTATCGCTCTGATCACGGATGAAGTTTCTGACAGCAAAGCACATACACAGTCATACATGGTTCTTTTCCATGTAGAACTAAAAATATTAACAGAATGGCACTAGAAAAACAGGAATGAGAATGCACCCTTCCATATGTAATTCAAATATGGGCATATTACAATGAAATTCAAACAGGAATGAGAATGCACTCCTAGTGTTCTGTACTTCTATTAAGTTGGTGCAAATCGACCTCAAGGGAGAGACGCGCGTGGTTGAGGAGGTCCATGAGGAGGTAGAGCTTGCTGGTGGTGAGGACGCCCAAGAGCAACCAGAGGAGGCGGTCGGCGTCGCCAACTAAACCGGTGGTAGGCACCGGGCTGGGCGGGGGCTGGGACGGGCGGTCGAGGCGGGACGGGGGATAGGCGGTCGAGGCGAGACCGGCGACGCTGGCCGGAGCGACGGGCGGCGTGGCGGAGCGGGATAAGCGGCCGAGGCTGGAGCGGGCCGACGGCGGCCGAGGTGGGAGCAGGAGGGCGTGCGGCATGATGGCGGGAGCGGGGACGGGCGGCCGAGGCTGGAGCGGGGGCTGGGACGGGCGGTGGTGGCGCGAGCCGAGATGGGCGGTGGCGGCGGGAGTGTTTTGGCGACGGGATGGATGGAGGAGCCTGGAGCCTGGAGGGAGTAGCCACTCGCTGAGCTAGGGTTGGTCCGGTTGGAGATTGGACGGGAGGAAATGGACCTCCTGGAGTGAGTCGCTGTTCGCACTCGGGCCCAATTAGTAAACGGGTACTCGATTTTTATTATCCAATTAGTACCCGTATTCGACCCGTTTTTACCGGGTATTTTTTTGTCCTGTATCCGACCCGTACCCGACTCAAATTTATCCGGGAACTACCCGAATCCGTACCCGTATCCGATGGGTAATAATACCCGCTTCCATTCTCGAGTAACCAAGAACCTGGATACGGATAGGGTCGAGTTTTCACCCCTATGTTGAACTATGTGTGTGAGTTTTACTTCATGTATTGGACTTTATGTGTTTATTGAACTCTATGTGTTTGATTATATACTATTTGAACTTTTTGTTGGACTATGTATGTTTGTTAGACTATACGGCATTATCTATTGTATTATGTGATGGTTAGATTGTTTTCATTGTATGTTTTGATCCTAGGTATTTCGTGCACTACCCGATGAAGTACCCGTTGTCTGTATTATACCCGTCCGCACACTACCCGGAACCCGATTTCTACCCGTTCGTAGAAAATGCTACCCATTACCCGTACCCTATCCGATTTTTACTATCCGTACCTGTGCCCGTACCCGGAGAAAAAATAATAGGGTAGGGTATGTAATGACCTACTGTCCGCCCGTATCCAACCCGTTTACACCCCCTAGTTCTTTCAGACAGTTTGGCTATTTACATATCATCGTTGTAAATGATATGGCACCAGGAAGGTGTAGCTATGGCACCAGGAAGGTGTAGCGCGTGAAATGATCTAATTAATTTTTGCTGATAAAAGTAGCAGCCGCTCCGGTATTTTATTACAACAGTATCCTTTCGATAGCCTACGGAAGGCGTTAATGGGGGAATATTTCTGCTTGGAACGGTGACCTTTCGATAGGATATAGGGCGGGCGCCCATCAAAAACGGAGGAAGAAAATTATAACTATATTAAGATCCAGAGGTTTAAGAGCTCCTCAGGGCGTCCACGTCGTCTCCATTTTCGGACCGTCCGATCATGCCATCAGACGGCCGAGATCGTGTCACGTCGCCCCACGCCGAACGAAGCCATAAAAGGAAACCACATCCTGTCCGCTCGCCCACGTGGCACGCGTAGCGCAGCGGTAACGCTGCTCTTTGCCTCCCAGCTGGGCGCGGGTTCGAGCCCCGCGCGAGCGCGTGGTGAGAGTTTTTTCGCGTGCAACACGTGGCGGGCCCGCGCTGCCGGCGGTGCGCTAACGCGTGTGGGTGCTGTTTTTTTGCCGACAAATCCTTTCAGGTCCTCCGAATTTGCATTTAGGTCCAGCTTTTTGTGAAATAGCCCTTCCTTAGCGGAAAAACCCTTCGAAAAATCGCAAAAAAAAACTCAAAATTTCTGAAAAATATGTCTTCATCAATTTTTCCGTTCCAATCCATTTTTCCCAAAAAAATTTGGGGTTTCCGAAATTGCGTTTAGTTCCAATTTTTTTTTTTTGGTGAAATGGCCCTTTATTAGCAAAAAGTCATCCGAAAAAACGCAAAAAAACTTCAAAAATCTGAAAAATATGTGTCTTCATCCAATTTTCCGTTCCGATCCATTTCCCCCCAAAAAAAAATTTTATTAAAAAAATGCAAGAATGACCCTCTAAAAAATCCAGAATTAGGGCACTCCGAAAAATCATAAAAAAAAACTTCCAAAATCTCTATCTGTTTTTCCCCGAAAAAACGAGAAAAAATATCCTCAAAAAAATTCGAAGTTATAATCGGTCACATACGCGGCGTGCGCCACGCTATCCTTCCTAGTAATTCTGATAGGTCAGGACTCAGGACTTCACTCGACCTGTGATGGTGAGTCCTAAAGAACAATACACTTACACCTATTTGCTATCAGCTAAGCTTTCAGGGAATAGGGATATGTGTATCCTGCCTGGTGGCTCTGCTATTTTTACATCACTGGGAACAGGGTTAACAAAACCGAAACCGAAAAAACCGATGGAAAACCGAAATTGGAAATTCGAAAATATCGAGCCAAAAACCGCTCGAAAATCGTTAGAAACCGAAGAGTTTCAAAACCGAGCATTTGAACAAAAAACATTCAAAACAAATTTTAAAAAAAACGAAAACCATTCGGTTTTCTCGAAAAACCGGTCGGTTTTCTCGAAAAACCGATCGGCGAGTTGAACGTTTTAGGCGATCGGTTTTTGGAGCGATTTTCATCGGTTTTTTCGAAAAATCGCTCGGTTTTCACCGGTTTTCGATCGGTTTACATCGCATAAATTTTTTCAAATTTTTTGATTTTTTTGAATTATTTTTTTAATTGAATCGGTTTACCGACCGGTTTAGGATTTCGAACCGGCTCGATACGGTCGAAAACCGCGATTTTCGAGCGGTTTTCGTCGGTTTTGTGAACCCTGACTGGGAAGGAGGCTATCACTTGCATCTATTGCTACTGTCTCCTTTTATTATCCCAATAAGGTCCCTGTAAAATATGTTGCATGAAAATTTTTTTTTCTGCCTTTAGTGTTTTTGGAAGTTTCATCAATGAATTATGTGGTGTCGATGGAGCTATGTAAATGGGCTGGTCTAGTGTACTTAGTTACTTTGTCTTAGTTAGTTCTCGTATCCATGGACACAAGCAATGAGCATGCATACCACCTTACACAATTGACTCTCACCAGACCTATAAAATCTAGAATAGAAGAGTCACTACAGGAATCGACACTATTTTCGTCGGCCGAAAACTGACGAAAATACGGGAAAAACCAACGAAAATACACTGACGGAATTATATTGATGAAAATACAAGTATTTTCGTCAGCCGAAGCGGCTGACGAAAATAGTGGCCATACCCGCACCTGCTGACGTGGCATCTCTATTTTCGTCGGCCTCGGCCGATGAAAATATCGGCGCCACGTCAGCATATTTTTTCGTCGGCCCTTTTTCCTCTATTTTCGTCGGTTCTGGCAGACGAAAATAATATTTTAATTTTTTTTAAAAAATATAAAACCATACCCTAGCTTTTCCCCTGTCTGATCTTCAATGGTTGTTTATAGCTTTTAAAAAAATTAAATTGGAAGTATCAACAATCAATCTGATCCACATTAATAATATTTTTGCAAATGTTCAAGTGGATAAACTTTTAAAATTATTTTAAGTTTATAGAGTACCAATAATACAGTTAATGAAAAGGTACACAAAACAACATTTTAGCCCTCCCTAAATAGTTGTTTTTAAGGCACCTCCCTATATAGTTGGTGATGTAACAACACTCAACTAACATCCTAAGGAACCATACAAGCATAGTGCCCACACCGAGAATAATATTTAGAAAATCATGGGAATGCAAAGAATAATCTAGCAATAAGCAAATACTGTAAAACCGGGAGTAGTCACCTCTGATAATTGCATAGCAGTCCTCATGAAATCAAATATTGATGGTAATTCCTCCTCTGTATATCCAGAAACACCATCAAGGCTGTTGTAACGCCCTCGTTTTCGCGTTCTGGAGAAAAGCTAATTTAAATTAATTAAATTCAAAATTTGGTTTTTCTTTGGTGTTTAATTTAACCTGGCATCCTTATCCGTTCCAAAATCAGAATTTAATTCCCCTCCGTTCGAAAATCGAATTTCTTGGTTCCCGCTAGTATCCGAAATTTCACCCGAGTCCAAAAATGCTCCAAAAATCCCAAAATCACTTCAATTAGGTCCCAAATATTCCAAAAGGACTTTTGGAATGATTCCCAAGATTTTTGGAAGTTGTTGGGTATTTTATCTCGCGCAGCTTTCGTTTAAGGCCCGCTATTCGCTCCAGAATATTCAAATCCATAAATTTCATCCAAATTCCGCGAAACTAATTTTATTGGGTTCCAAATATTCCAAAGTGGTTCTAGGAATTTTTCCGGGATTTTTAGACCATTTTTGCTAATTTTTCTCTAGGGCATCACTTTCGCGTAAACATCGGCCAACCGGAGGGTGCCACGTGTCGCTACAGTGCACCATCTTCAACCTCACTTTGGCAAGTTCCAGGGAGGAGCTCAAGCCTCCATTCATGGCTCCCTTCCCTAATCAAATCACCCTAACTCCTTCCACACACCTCTAAATCATAAACGGTCGAGTCCGTTGAATCCGTGACGACGAATCCCTTCCATCCCCCACCATTATTAGCCCTTAATCTCGCCGGTAACGGTCTCATTAAGCAAAATCCGAAAACGTCTCTCATGTCCATAACTTGGCCGTTTCAACTCCGATTCATGCACTTCCACCTCCATTTGCTTCGTGTGGAAGTCCTCTTTCCAGGGCACATCTTCCTCCTTGGCCTCTCCAACTCATTCGACCGAGAGATCGTGAAAACCGGCGCCGAACCACGTTTTTCGTGTTCTTCGTGTTCATCGCCATATCTTCCTCTTCAGTGAACCATTTGGAATTCCGTTCATTCCCTTGTGTGCATATGAAGGTCTAGTTTCTAAAGCATCCATTACTTTTAGGATTCATCAAGGTTCGACGACGAATTTCGGGTTTGTGTCACTTCGGCCGAACCGTCGAGTTTCGTTGATTACGTTGTCTCCGGTGAGCTTTGGTTCGATTCCTTCCATTCCTAGGTCCCTTTAGATGTACTCTAGTGATTCCATCCATTAATTCATAAGGCCATGTTCAAATTTCTTGGGAAATTTCCAAATTTTGGGAACTTGGAACTTCCTCTGTTTCGGGCCTTGCCCATGCGAGCTCGCTGGCCTCCAGCCGCTGTCGCTCCCCTACCGGCCGGCTCGCCGGCCCCGCCGCCGCGCCCTCGCGCCGCTTCGCTTCGCCCGGCCAGTGGAGTCGCCGGCCGGGTTCCCGCCGCCGCCCGGTCCTCCTCGTCTTCGCCGGCCGCCGTGCGCCCACGAGGTCGCGCCAGGCGCTTACTGCCGCCGCCTCGGGCCGCCGCCCCGCCGGCTCTGGCCATCTCCAGCCATGCCGCCACCGCCCGCCAAACCGCCGCCGCCCCCTCTCCCGTTTCCCCCTCGCGCCGACCCGCGCCTTGCCCTCCATGGCTGGTTCCATGTGGAGCTAGAGCTCCTCTGTTGTAGCCATGGCTAGAGCCATTAAAGAAGAAGGCCAAGTCCATGACAAGGGGACCCCACATGGCATAGAGATCCTAATTCCAAAAATCAGCCCAAAAAAGAAGATTCTCGGAATATTCCTCGACATCTCTTTTTCCTGATTTTTCCAAATGCCGACCCCGCCGCCGGACTTCAAGAGTTCGACATTCTCGCTGTGACCGAGGCAAGTCTTCTTGACGCATGTTGATCCTATGCTTTATAAATGTTTTACAATATTTTACAAATTGCATTGCTATTTATATAAAAGGATGATGTTGATGTTAGGCTATTAGTTATACCTGTTGTTCATACCTCCTTGATATTGTTATCCATGATCCTTTGTAGCCCTAGTACAGTAATCCACTATAATAACTACTTTTGAAAAAATATTCTTTAATTAAGGGAAAAGACTAGTTGGCAGACATTTTGATGGAGCAAATGGTATGGAATGCAAATTGGAGTTAGATGAATATTAGTGATGGTGTGGAGGTAGTCATTATGAAAGTGACCCATGAGTGGTGATGGTTGAAATATTGTGGAGTTGGATTGTGATAGCGATTCGCAATATAATTAGTATGGATTGGTGGAGTATTGGAAGATGTATGATAGTAAAAATAATAGTCGGCAAATTAAATAAATAATATTGAGAGTCATACTTGTGGGTCAAATAGAATAAGTGGTGAATTATATTTCGATAGATGTTAACAGGCACACTATGTGATTTAGAAATGACAATATGACGGGTTACAATAAGTGATATTGAGAATGATACTCGATGATGTAGACACTGATATTGTTAAAGATACTCGATGGAGTCAGTGGATAATATGGAGGGTCATACTCGGTGGTTTAGTAGATGATTTTGTGGAATATGGTCTCGCGATAACCAATTATGTGGGATCATGAATATTGTGAATTATATGTGATTTGTTTAGTCGATCCAGGTGTCACGGTATACGGAAATCATTAGAGTCGATGAATTAATGAAGTCGTGGTTTATAGAATCTTTCTTGAAAAGATGCTCGGGGATGAGCTTATAAATTATTCTTGGTGGATTAGGTAGATTACAAAATTAATCAGTGTGTGGATGGTGGGTAGTCAATAATGAGACTTATATTTTGGGGAGATTGTTTCATATACCATGATGATAGTAACTTAGCCTGATTTTGGAGTTATGATGGTACATGATATAGACTTTACTTGTTGGAATGCTAAATTGGACCGGATTATATAGTGCCATGATAATAATGGGGGAGTCTTGATGATCTCATGAACTTTGGCGGTGATAGAATTGGTTATAATCATTTTTATCAACTTTGGTATTTGAAAATTTTAAATAAATGGTGGAATAGAACAGTTCGGTAGAAATGCTTAGACTCGCAATCGGTCAGTATTCACCTATGGGTGGGAATTTCATTTATTACCTGAAACCTTGTGTTGAAAGTTATAGGCAAAGAGTATTGCCGTTGGTTTACAAAATAAAATGAAAAATGGTTTGGACTTGGGCGGAATGGTTTGTCTGGCGGGTGCGGATGGAGCACTAGTTTTCATTGTGCAAGTACTGCCCCAAGTCAGTTAAGGACCGACGCTTATGACTGTCTCCATTCTAAGCATTACCGTACAACCACATGTCTATAATGGTACGACCTGGCTGAATAATTTGTAGAAACCTAACTTAGACTCACCAAACGGTGGAATGTGGGTGCCGGATAGAGGCAAGTTGTACTCCCCACACGGCGCAAGAGGGGGCTTCTGTACTGGGTGGCTAGAACCCTAACAGCGGTGAAACCTCAGCGGGTGGGTCGGGTTAGGCGTATACATTGTAAAGGTCTTGTCATGATCTCTCTGCCGACACACTAAAGGAAATGTGTTAATTGCATGGCATCAAGAGACGATCATGTCTTGTGGGTAAAGTTGTACACCTCTGCAGAGTTAAAACTATTCGAATAGCCGTGCCTACGGTCAAGAGCAAAGCGAAGAATGCTTTCATATTGGTAGACTTTTGTTTTGGTTTTAAAAACCGATCTTTTGGGATCCGGGAGTGGTTAGAACTCTCGGGTGTGCTTCTAGCGGCTAGAGCCAGGTAGGTGGATTGAACCTGTGTATGAGAACCATGGTAGACAGAACCGTGTGGATGGATTGAATCCTGATCTTTTTGAGTTGTGGCGGATAGAGCCTGTATACTAGTGAATGGTGGCTAGAACCTTCACTAGAAGTTATAAATAATTGCAAATGTACAAATAATTGTGAAAATGGCTTTGTGAAAAATATTACATGTGAAGTTTTTGAGAAGTGCGGCTTTGTGCAAAAGCACCGTATTAAGCCATCTTTGGATAGCCGACATCATGTATTCCTCCCAGACTTGCTGAGTACTTTATGTACTCACGTGCTACATTCTAATCATATCTCAGAAGTGGAGAAAGACGTCAAAGGAGCTTCGAAGGACTAGGACGCGTACCCCACTCGATTGCCTGTGGGCATCTGGATGGGTTACCACGTGGTGTTACCTTCTTCCGCTGCAATTTTTTTTCAGTTGTTCAGCCTGTAAAGGCCGTAATGGTAAACCTTGACCTTAAGGTCTTTGCTTTTATTTGGTGTTATTATTATTTGGTTATTTGAAATCGTGATATGACTGTTGATTCATCACTTTTTGACTGTGTGTACTAGCTACTGATCTGGGACTAGTACAGAAATACACAGGGGATTCCGGATAGCCAATCTGGGGTCCTACAAAGGTGGTATCAGAGCCATATCGACTGTAGGACGTGCCCTTAATTAGAATGGTCATTTTTAGGAAGCTTCAAAACTTATGTTCTAAAAAGAAAAATCAAATAAAGTGCTATTCTCCCCTTTTCTCTCTTTCTATTCTTATCTTCGTCATGGAAGTTGTTTTCTTATCTACACCGTAGTGATTGCTTCCTCACCTTTTTGGAATGAAAATTGGACTATACCTCCCTTAACCACTTCTATATTAGGGTAATCGAGTTCCCACTTTTGATTTCCAGGTTGAGGACACAAGAGGAGCAATTCTGCAAGTTGCTAGGGAAGTTGTGCGTCTTCATGGTAAGGATCCAACCCTTGATCAGGGAAGACCAAAGAAGCAAGGTTGATCTTAGACTAACCCTATAGGTTAAGTAGCCAAGATCCGTTCTGTGTTTGAGCCGTTTAGCCCAGTTAGAGTGAGTAGTTTTATCGAGTAGACGAGTTGATTTGCTTGGTGTTAAAAATGTTTTGCTTTTCGTGGTTGGGTTGTTCTTTGTCTGGGTAGTTAGTTTTGGGTGTTGTTAGAACCTCCCCTATCTATCCCGTTGGTGATTTTTCCTCTCATCTGGAAGTCTTGTTCTACCGTCAGATGGAGAAGAAGCGCAGTGCTAATCTCAACAAAGAAGCTGATGCATCAAATTCCAATACTGTGGTCAACATCAATGGTAACACCAGTAAAGTTCCAATCGTCAATGACAGCGCTACTGCCGAGTTCAACCCGCAACCTTTCGAGGGGATAACAGCATTTCTTCAGAATATGAATCAGTTCATGATGACTCAGGCTCAGCTCATGCAACTGATGATACAACAACTGAACAATCAAGCCTCTATAGTCACTACACCTATAACTCCTCAGCAGTATCCTTATGATGAGTTACTAAAGACCAAGTCTCCGGAAATACTAGGTGATGTGGGCGCCAGCCATACCCCTCCTGTAAGCCTCCACCCATGGAGATATGTCATCTGCTATCAATGTGGCGAAAAAGGACATGTTGCTTACAGATGTCCCCAAAAGGGTAAGGCAAAAGAGGATATCCATTGTAGTCACTGTGACAGAATTGGACACCGATTCCGCAAGTGCCCTCGGAGGAAGGAGATTCAGTACAAGGTCTGCAACCTTTGTGGCAAGGAAGGGCATTATGTGAAACAATGTCCCTTGGGAAAACCAAAATTCTTATCACCACAAGCAGTTCCAGCGTCAGAAGTCAGGATGGAAGTACCTCCTAAGCTGCACCAAGTAGCAAAGGTTACTCAACCTAGCAAATGCCAAGCACTTTCCCGGGAAGACAACCGTCATAGGCTAGGTTTGTAAAACTGCAATGTATTCCACATCAAATTGTACTCCAATTACTTATGCATGATATTTAAGATCCATAAATTTTATTTTTGAAAAACAGACCTTCGACTTATCACATTAAGCCAAGTTTGAATCTCTTTCCAGGCTGGACAGTCATGTTTGGCAAGCAGTGTTCAGTACTAATACCTAAGGTTAGCATTGCCAAGCAACCCAACAAGGTGAGGAAATCCTCACCAACAGTTTAGAGCCAATTTGGTTCTCCATCATAGTCTAGGTTTGGTTTACATGCTAATTGTCGGGACCCGAATTTGCAAATCCGGACCCTCTGTGTATTCAGCACTAGTCCAGGAACGCGCTAGTGCACACAGTCTCAACATTGGTAAATATCACAATCATACTCAACGAATAATAGGGTACCTTAAAAATGATAGTACCACCTTGCTTGTGGAGGGGAGAGAATACCACCTTAAAAGGGAGAGTAACCCTCCCCCCATCAGGCTAGTCTTTTGGGGGCCACATGGGACTCTTATGGCCTGGCTATTGTAGCCAAGGTGTGTATTTCCCTCGTTGGGCCAAGGCCCACGCCCCTGGCCCAGTTGGGCAGCCCGCTCACCGGGCGAGGCACGTGCGCCATACGGCTGGGCCGCGAAGGGCACGGTGCGCACCCGGGAGGGATGCATCAGTACCTTAAATAGTTAACCAAGCTGGTTGCTCAACCTTAAGGTCGAGTTACAAATATATGCCACGCAGGGCGAAAACTCAATAAGAGAGAAATAACTGCAGCGGAAAAAGTAAGATAACTTCGTGGCGCCATCCAGTATACCACAGGCAACTGACTGGGCTCGCTCCCTAGTTAGACGGTTCCTCTGGGAGCTCCTCCTCCAAAGCTGGTGTAGACTCTTCTTCAACTGGCGTTATATTGCGGCAAGGGTGAGTACTTGGTACTCAGCAAGTCATGCACAGAATGCAGCTAATATACTACATGCATGGCTTAATACAAAGGAATAGCTCAGGGCATATTTGCAGTAAACAACATTTAACAAGTATCATAAGTAGTTTCGAAAGCAGTAAAAACATGTATAACATCAATAACTTTTCCAGGAGTTAAATAAACATCCTTTCCATTCCTAATCCACATTTCCTTTAACGTCATTATTAAACCAAACCCAACCTTTCAAGTCCAAGTTATTTTCAAGAAAGTCTAACCCTTGACTGTAATTCCCGAGCGATATCCAATACCGCGGACACGGATATTCGAATAGATTTTACACTCTGCAGAGGTTATGCACTTTACCCACAAGATACAGCCAAACACCACAAAGGCGAGTGTCCGTAACAGAGTCTTTCGAAAACCTCTAACAGCACAAGTGGTCCTCCCAGGTGATTGCACACTAACCCTTCCCTTAGCGAAGGCGAAGTTTAGGCCAATCCACCGTTAGATGGGTACCTGGCCGCAGCCTCGGTACGCTCCCCCGTACAACTACACAAAGGGTGTAGTTGACATCCTGAGGTCTCACAGGTACGTTATTAGCAACTTAATCAACTAGGTCCGTCCCATTACAGACATGTGGTTGCACGTTTGACTCAGTTCAAAGGCATGCAAGGTTAAGTCCTTAGGGTGACCAGGGCAAGACTACCCGAAGAACCAAAACAACGTTCCCGGTGCCACAACTGGCCCACCCGATCATTCTCGCCACATGCCCCGATCGAAAACTATTTATCAAACCCCAGTTGATTACCATGCACCACGTGCCATCAACATCTCAACACATGATATCTTTCCAAAACAGGTTCAATATATCATTAAGTCAATATTAACATTTGATTGTCCAAAATCATGTCATGAGCACGTAGCAGGTCTAAGCAATATACTACAACGATCTAAAATTCCCATGTTGGCAATTTAATAATATCCAACTATTTAATCCTCAACTAGGGTGACAAGGGGTCATGGCACATATTTAATTAACCAAGGTGTCATACAACAATTTGGCATTTATCTAATTTCCCATAATTAAATAAAGCATTTTCTAATTAAACTAGCATGCAATAGTTTAAATCGAATTAATTTGAATTTGGGTTCAACATGGTCAAAGCACAACTTGACTTCAAAGAGTACTTGTTCTTGGTCCTGAGCTGGCTCCTGGGTCAACACTTCACCTTCGAAGCCTTCGGGCACTTCAACGTCTACTCGTAAAGCGTGCAAATAGCAATAAATAAATAAACAGTAGACAAAAAGTGTCCAAACATCCAAATAAAGTTCACAAACAGAGAGAGCATAATTTTATGAATTTTTATAAACTGGAATCGTCAAATTCGGAGTTTAAATGCAAAAGTTATAACCGTTTAAAGTTTAAAGAAAACATTAATTAATTATAAACAGAGAAATATTCATAATCAAAAATTAATTAAAATTCATATTTGAGTAGGTCTCATTTTTATGAAGATTTAGAAAATTTGAATCACTCAAATCGGAGTTGAAACGCAAAAGTTATAAGCATTTGAAGTTTGAATCCATTTTTGAAATCAATAATTCGAATTAATAATTCATTTTCTTTTTCGGAAATTAACTATTGCGTCAGCATGACACGTGGACCAATCGGGAGCCGCCACGTCGCCTCGGGTCCATGGACCCGGCGCACGGTTTGGCTCGGTCCACCGTGGACTCGGTCCACGGCTCGTGTCTCTGACAGGTGGGCCCCACTGGTGACGTCAGCATGACGTCAGCGCACAGCTCAGCCGAGTGGCCTGACACGCGGGCCCCACCGTGATGTCAGCATGACGTCACGGGTGACGTCATGGTGCGGTTCGGCGGTCACTGACGTGCGGGTCCCACGCTGACGTCACATGCTGACGTCAGCGGCGACTGGCGTGACCGCGCTGACCACGACGGTCAGCCTCCTAGCCACGTGGCATGATCTCGGCCGTTGATTTGAAAATCAACGACCCAGATCGGATCTAGCTCAACGCAATAGGAAACTACTCGGCTGATCTGGACCGTTCGATCTTGATCGGACGGTCAAGATCCAATCTGGAGATTACAACGTGGCTAACCCTAGCCGTTTGATCTAGATCTAACGGTTGAGATTGGATCTAGTACGGTGCGGTTCTAGCTACGTGGCACAATCTACGCCGTTGGATCTAAATCCAACGGTTGGAAATAGATATGAGGATTAGCACGTGGATCTCACCGGGGGGTGACGTGGACGATTCTGAGCCCTTGGATCTGGATCGGACGGTTGGTGGAGCTCGGTCGACAGCGATGGCTTGTGGCGGCGCTGGTTCACCGGAGACGAGGACGGCGACACGCCCGACGACGCTTGGGCGCGATTCTGGCGAAGTGAAGGGTCCCCTCCGGTGCGGCTTGACCTTGCGGTTCCGGATCTGAGCTCAACGGCGGCGGGCGGCGACGGGCGGCGAATCTGCGACAATGGCGGAGCACTAGACTAACTACGGCGAGCTCGCGCGGGCAAACGGCAGCAGCTCAGGCGGCGTGGGCTAGAGCTACGTGTGCGCACGGAAGTTGTCAACCCGGTGGCGGCGACGGCGCATTAAATAGGGCCCTCAGCGTCCGTGAAACTCGCGGAAACCGAGGCCCACACAGTTGCGACGGCGGAATTCGAGTTGGATTTGGATTGGGTGATGTGGCTCAACGTGAGCCGTTGGATCAAGATCCAACGGTGCGAGGGTTTGGGCTCGGGTCCGGTTCGGGCGACCTGGCTGGCTCGGTCGGGCTTGGGTTCGGGCGACGTGGCTCAATCTCGGCCGTTCGATCTTGATCGGACGGTCGAGAGGGTTAGGGTTAGGCGACTGGGTTCGACCGGATCGGCTGGCTCGGGTCGGACTTGAGTCTGACTCGGACTCGGGTCCGGTCGGATGAACAGTGCAAACCAACTCGGTTTAATCCAGCGATTAAATAATCCAAATAAATTCCCAGAAATTCATTTAATTCATTAAAAATAGCAAAACACTCAGAAAAATTCCAGAAAAATTCTAGAAAATATTTTGGAACCTTTTGGACTCAAATAAAATAATTCCAACAAAATTTTATTTGCAAAGTCAAATTCCTTAACTATTTCAAAAGGGAATAAATTCAAATAAATTCCAGAAAATTCCAAAAATTCACCAAAGTGCCAAATCACACTTGAATTTAAGAAAAACAAATTTTTGGGGTGTTACACTAATTAAGGTTGGTGAGGTTCATTCTCCACTTGTGCATCTATAACCACTTCTTTATTAATAAATAAGAGAATTTTGGTACCATTGAAAACATATTCACAAAAATTGGGAATGTTTTTTAGCAATGGATAGTTTGCTCTTGAATGCAATAGTCCAAACAAGTGGGGCTTAAGATCTATGATTAATGTCGACTAAACTAACTAAGGAAATACATACCTTAAATAAAAACAAAGGTTACAATGTAAGAAGACCATTTTAGAAGTCACTCTGAACCTACCTTGTCGGCGGCGGCACGACGCGGGGACATGGGGCGTCGGTGAGGCGGCACGGCATGGCTCGGGGACGTCCGGCTGCGGTGAGGTGGCGCGGCACGGCTCGGGGACGTGCGGCGTCGGTGAGTGGCACGGCACGGCTCAGGGACATCCGGCAACGGCGAGGTGGCGCGGCGCAGGCGGCGGCGGCGGCGTGGGGATGGGCAGAGACGCGTAGGGTAATCGATCTGCTTGGAGGCTAAGAGCCAGCAGCTGGGCCTTTTGGGACCGAACGCCTATTTTCGTCGGGTGGGACCGACGAAAACAAGCCATGTGCCGTATTTTCGTCGGCTCTGGCCGACGAAAATAGCCCACAAAATTTTTGGATAACCCGGGCGCAATTTCTGGACTATTTTCGTCGGCCGTGCCACATATACCGATGAAAATAACGTTAATTTCGTCGGATCATACTAACCGACGAAAATAAGCAATTATTTATGTTGGCCTATTTTGGCCGACGAAATTGTTTTCGACCGACAAAAATAGTGTCGATTCCTGTAGTGAGTCTATAAAATCTAGGAACTCCATGTAAAATGTATAATTAGTCCAAATATGCTCATGTAACACATTTCAGATTTTTTACAAGCCGAATGTTGTTTCATATTTTTATGTTGAGTGATTTGCCAAGTAATAATAAGTTTTGATGGTTTAATATATACATGTTGGACTAATCTATTTGGTTAGAAAAAGCTGTGTCGGTTTGGCTTGACTAGAAGAGGAAGCAACGCATGCAACGTTTTGGGCTGCAGGCCCATAAAATAAATCGGCATCTGTTCATTGGCAGGGAATAAGCTACGTGAGGGTTTCCATCAATCAGTTAGCTAGCAGGAAATATGGACGTGAGGGTTTTCCACAAGAGCAGGCGGCGGCGCATCGTCTAGAAAAAAAAGGAGACGTGAGAAGAGAGCTGCCATGCGACGACGCATAGATTAAACAGATTGGCGGCTGGTGAAAGTGCGGAGAAAAAAAAGGATTAGTCAGGCGGCGGCACACATGATCAAAGGAAAAAAGAGCTACGTGTAGACAGGCGAGCGGTAGCGTGCAGGAGCGGAGCAGACGTATGAGAGTATAAATTCTACATTAAACTTTATGTGATGAAATTTATGCTGATCATTTAATACAAAAGTGTAAATTTCAGTTTAATTATTGTGATTGATTCTCTTATTTTAGTCTTTTGATTTAGTACTGTTTCAATTATTTCTTCCGCTTTTTAGTGCCGTTTACCGTATCTAAACTCTGTTTAGAGGTATTTAGCGCCAACGATCCTTCACCGAAAATTTGATCAATGACAATGAAAAAAATTATAACAATGATATTACTGGGATCTGAGAAGGGCTATTTAAATTTGGTTGCAATGAAGTTTCTGGATTGAAACAATTCATCTATGATAATCAACAGGTGACCAACAACCACATTTAATCTGAGAAATCTTCGCACAAAGTTTCTACGACAAAAAACAGCCCTATTGAGATAAGTAGTGTGTTTCAGATCATATATGCAGAAATCAAAAGATTCAACCCTAGAAATTGCACATGCAATATTTTTAAGCATCCAATTTGAAAATGAAGTGAACAACATGCATATGAATTTCTAATAGTTAATATTGGATGGCATGAGACACATGCCTGCAATCTGGATTTCAATAATAAGTGACTTAGACATCCAATAATACTAGTAGTATGCCCATGCGTTGCTACGGATCTTAAATATGGGCTAGGAAAGCTCATGAGCAGCAGCAAACTATAGCTGAAATGTCATGGGCAGCAACAAACTACAGCTGGCATGTAAGCTATACCGTAGTTGATGAGGGTTAAGATGGAGCCCGAAAGTGCTCAATTTACAAGCAAAGTTCTCGGAATACTTAATTAAAAGTTAAAAAATGTTTTGAAATACAACACTCAATCCTTAGACTGGATAGGTCCATTATACAAGGCATCCCTGTGAAACTCGAATTTTTTTGCCAAGTTAACCAGGGCCAACTTTTGGGATGTTGTAGTGCTCACTGAGATTTGCGAGGTATTGGTTGAAGTCCTGGATGCGGTCCGTGTGTGACTTGTCGGCAACCTTGGCCATCTTGTGCATGTCAATCTTCTGCTTTTGTTCTATGTACCGCCGCTCAGAAAGGCAACAACCAACAGCCAGTTATCCTTTCCTTGTTTTGTAAAACAGATTTGCATATAATATCAGGTGATTTGCTCCCTGAGTTGTTGCGACCGTGTACTCAATATATGCCAATTAGACTGGCAGGCTAAAGGACATTGCGAATTTGCCAAGCATTGTTATCGCTTTCAAGTTGTTTTAGGAATCTGAAAAGATGCTTAGGTTTAGAATAGGACAGTGTAGTAATGAACAAAACCTTGGTGAAGCTGGACGTGCCCGCTCTGAGACGATTCCTCACGGTAATGCTTCTTATTCTTCTTTTTCTTGACTTCACCTTCCTTGACATGTAGCGCTTTCCCCTTCAGCTTGAACCTCCCCCCCAACAACGTTTTGGTATTCCGACATCTCGCTGCAACAAGACCCAAACAAATTCAACTCATATTGAACTGCATCCGATAGTAGGCAGGGGCGGATCAAAATGAAACAGGACGGAGAATCCCATTATCCCACGAAGAATGTAAAATACTCATGAAACGTATATATGGACCTTTTTATCTGTTGACTTTGTTTCACAGTCTTCTGATTTCTGCAAGTAGCTGGTCTTTCTGGAAGATTCTTATCAGCAAGTGATTCCCCATCATCCAATTTCCGCTTATACGATATTGTTGATGTTGAACTATCAGTGTCCCTGTTATGCAGAGAAAACCTGACAGCATGTTTCCTGGATATAGTACTATCCACCGTGACATCATCCGATTTTTGCACCGTACCACTATATGAATGGTTATTAACAGAGGTAGTGGCAGATTCTGAACTTGCTCCAGGTCCAGATACATAATAAGAAGTCCGCATCGAAAAGGCAGCAGTCTCCCTTCTTGCAACAAGTATGTCATGTCAGCATACAGCCAAATCTTTCTGGTGTATTAAAATAAAAGTTGGCATGTAAAACTCCATCGTTAATGCAGCTAGATAAACTGATCAAAAACAGAAATTAGCAGCACACAAATACAACAGTCTATCATAACCTTATATGAGGTAACTTCAAGATGACAATCAAAGTGGTTAGGAATCCCAGTGACCATTTATGCACGTGTTAGGAGACCTAGAGATTTTCCTTCTACGAGGAATAAGGCTATTACTTTTCACACATATGTAGAAGATGGAAATTCATGGATTGTTAAAATGCTCAATCGTGAACAGTCTGTATATAAACTGGTGTCAACCTTGACTTCAAGTGATTTTTTAATGTGTACTCTTCTACTGGAACTCTAATGTATATTTGATACAGTTTGGTAAATCACAATAGACAATCTTTTTTTTTACTTTCCTAAGTAGAAGAACCAGGCAACTGCTATCACCTGAACACCATGTCCACACACTACAGCACTGCAAGTGCGTTGTTAGCCCACTATCGCTAAATCACAGAGAAACATATAGGTGGCCTTAATAGTTGACTTCATTTTTCAGAAGGAAAGAAAAAAAAAGGAGAGAAAATGCCAGGATCATTACTGCAAATTTCTATCATTACTCCCTCCATTTCAAAATATAAGAACCAGTTTTGCTGTGGCGTGGTCTCTTGGATTAAACTTTGATACTTTGAAGTATATTAGTAACTACAAAAATTATGATTATGTGAAACTACCTTAAACTGCATAACATAATGGTACTACTTTTGTGCAACCCATTGTATTATCTATATATCCTTGGATCAATTGTTCGTCAAAGTTTACAAAGTCTCTTGAAATATGTGGAGGACTTTATATTATGAAAAAGAAGGGATGGTTCATTCGAAAAATATGCACCACTGCTGCATTACTGCCTTGCTGGCAACATCAGATTTATCGAAATAATTGAAAATATATGCAAGCAATACATTAAGAGACTCGCAATAACACTACTACCACAAGGGAAATAAACAAGTAATTCTGAGAGATTATACTACTACCTGACAGTTTAATTTCCTGAGAAACTGAAAGGGATAACACATAAACACAGTTAACAGCTACTATACCTTTGCCTTTTCTCTTTTAACAATCCTCTCGCAAAGAAGGCGTAATATTTCCAATTCAACCTGCCACAAAAGAGGAAAGACTTCAGGGCCGGCCCTGGGTGGGGGGCACGGCCCATATATATTTCTAATCTTTTATTAAAGGCTGAGCGAGTTTATTTTTGTGGTTCCAATTGGTCAGCGCACACTGGAGCCTGGTCATTATGGATGTGTTTGGTTGGATGTATGTGTGGAGAAATGGATGTGGGGATGCAAGATGAGATTGTTTGGTTGCCTGTACATGGGTTTGAACCTGGCCCAAAGGATGCAAATCCGGGCATAGAGCCTGGCTCGCGGGAAACGAAAGTTTCGGTCGTTTTCGCTGAGCCAGGCTTGAAGCATGCGCGTACTCAAGGGGAAGGGGCTCCAGACGTGCAGGTTAGGGTTGCAGCCGCTTGAGTCCCTCCAGCCACTCCTCCCCACAACGCCGCCTCCTTCCTCCAGCCTCTCCACGCCGCCTCCTTCCTCCAGCCGCATCGACGCCGCCTCCTCCCGAACGCCGCCTCCACTCCGCCTCCCTGGACGCCGCCTCCTCCCGAACGCCGCCTCCCTGGACGCCGCCTCCTCTCGAACGCCGCCTCCACGCCGCATCGACGCCGCCTCCCTGGACGCCACCTCCCAAACACCGTCTCGACGCCGCCTCCCTGGACTCCGCCTCCTCCCGAACGCAGCCTCCACGCCGCATCGACGCCGCGTCCACGCCGCCTCCCCACAACGGCATCTCCGTCAGCGCCGGTCATCCTCCACTGCGATCTTTGTGATTTTTACTTGAGTTCAGTTTTTCTTGATAGTTCTTTTTTCAAGTATGGAACATACAGACAATATTGCCCAACAGGCATTGCTTAACTCAAATCTATTCCTATTATTAGTGAGATGAGGAACAAATTCTAATACGATTTTGTTCATGAGCCAAAAGCATTAGTGAGATGAGGAACAAATTATCAGTGCTAATAGGAACAAGGAGTACTAGTTTATTCTCTCTTGGAGGTAAGTATATACACTCCTCATGCACCCAACCAAACACCATCTCCTCTGATCCACACACCAATTTCACTTCTAATGCGGCCATCCAAACATCTTTTCCTCACAATTTCACTTCTAATGCGGCCATCCAAACATCTTTTCCTCACAGCCAGATTCAGCTTGCAGAGACAACCAAACATCATCTCTTGCATCTCCTCAGCCTGTCTCAATTCAACCTGTCTCAACTCGTACGAGCCAGGCTGAGTTGAGAAGACAACCAAACACACCCTATATGTATGCCAGCGAAGGAAGATCAATTGGGTCCCATCATACTTCATTTGGATTCACTGAAGTTTCATAGCAGAAGATTGATTTTTGGTGTTGCTGGCCGGTACAGTCAAAATCTTTGAGCAGTTGTAACTGGACTGATATTTGGTGTACTCCTGTGGCCTTTTCTTTGTACAACTACAACACTATCATGACAAAGGCTAAGATTTTGTTTTAAATTTTTTTTTGATAATTGATGTCTTACTAATTTAATATATTTTTGCATTTGGATATAAACCTAAAATTGAATGTGGATGATGAACACCATTATTTAGTGCATCCCATCATTTTTTTCTTGTCTAGGTGTGAAAACTTACTTGATATTGTCTTCTCTGTGTTATGTTAATTATATTTTAAAAAACTTGTGTATTTGTTTGCAAATTCTAAAAAGAAGAATGGAACTACCTGAATGAAAATGGTTCTTCAGCAGAATTCCCTATACAGGAAATGGCGTGCAAGGACCTTCCTCGTAAAATTGAGAATAAATCTATTAAGGTAACTGTGTGTTTCTTTCCCTTTGTCTTCATTTCCATCGATCAATCTCTTGGAATCGATGTCTACTAAACACAAGTAGGAACAAATTTCAAAAAGTACATTAAAGTAAACTCCAAATTTAGTATGGATGGTACTGAAAGATAGGGTTTGATTTTACATGAATTTAGAAACTTGAATGGTTTCCATCGGAGCTCGTATGGTGTGTTTGTTCTTCCATGCTTTAATCTTGTAATCACCCTTACAATCTTAATTACCTTTTGTTGCCAGGTACCACATCAGGAAAATGGATACGATTGTGGCATCTTTGTTCTGTACTATATGCAGCGCTTTATTCAGGAGGCACCTGAAAGGCTTCGCAAGAAAGACCTTTATATGGTTAGTCACTATTCATCAATGTCTCAGAAAAATGTAATCACCTCAAATGTTTTATGTTATGCGTGCTTGACTGCTTCTGGCTCATTTTTTTTTCCTGTTAGTTTGGCAAAGGATGGTTTCAACCTGAAGAGGCTTCTGCATTAAGAAAGAAAATACAGACTTGGGTCCTTGAGTTGTTTGAGGAAGCTAAGTCTAAGAGCAATACGGCCGGGCCATCGACAGCGTCAGAACACCCTTTGGAAGGCACTTCAGCCAAGACAACATTGCCAACAGAGCACCCTTTGGAAGGCACTTCAGCCTCCGTTTACGGTAGTTTTATATGCATCGCATGTATATGAGCATATATATTGCGTTGTTTCATTTTTATTTTTTCTTAACCCAAGATTTTTTTTTAGGTTGTGAACAAGAACTTAGTCATTTACCAAGCAGCAGTGAAGTAGCGCCACCTAACATGATTCTCTCATTTGTTGAGAAAGGATTTATGGATACTACCGATTTGTTTTTGGCAAAGGCTGTCGAAGGTTTAGATGCCGCTTCACTAGGCGATCCGAACCGCCATGCCATTTTGGAAATCATCTCTTCGCAACTCACATATGTCCATGTGCGAGGAGTCTCTAGAGCTCAAGAAATGTTAGTCCAGCTGATCGTTATTTCAAATCAAATGCAGCAAGCGCATCTAGATTTTGAGGCTGAAGCAAGACATGAGCTTGAATCACATGAAGAAATTAAGAGGAATACTTGTCAGGAGTTGCTATCTGTTGAGGAGAAATATTTCAAAAATGAAAAGTTAGCTGAAGTTCTCAAGGCGTAACTTACTGAAGTGACTAATGTGTCATGGAAGACAAGGAACGGCTGCAGCAAATACATTCTAACCATGATTCAGAAGTAAAGAAATGGGCTAATGTTCTTCTTGATGCCACCAAAGGACTTTATCGAGGGAACAAGTATCTCCAAGAGAAAACCACGAGGTTGGAGCAAGATGCCAAGCAAATCTTGAAAGATTTAAAGAATTGGCGCGGTGGCCCAAACTAATATTTAGTCCTTAATTTGCTTGATTAGATTTGCTCAATGCTGCAATTTACTTGTAGATACATATTTCGACGGGACATGCATGTAATCTTCAAACCATTTCATATTCAGCTCTTTTGATATTGATCTTATCTGCGGTGGCACATTATTTAGTTTCACTGCATAAGTCTCGTCTTGAGCTATTTTAAATTTGACAAACCCATGTTTGTAAGGTTCTTGCGTCTGTTATGGCAACAACCCAGGATGGATTGTTAGATAATGGAATGTATACGCCGCACGCTGAAGAATTCACGGTATTCTTCAGCGTTCCCACCCTCGTATCGAGCGACCTCGGATGCCTCCTCCCGGCGAGGCCACCTCCACCACTCCCCTCCTCTCCCTCACTGACAATCGGTCCCACACCTCGTTATACACAGTTATAACGAGGGGAATCCCTGTGTCGTCCCAATACAGCCTATAAGTTTGTTACAAGATCTTACATGCTCCGCTTGCCGTTTCCTTGGTGTGCTCCTCCTTCCGGTGTCTGTGACACGCACGCTCGCTAGTCACTGGTACCTCTACGCGAAATGGGTTATATTTACACTTTTAAAAAAAAAGAGTGAAGGACCAATATCTTAAGTAATAAAAGGAGTAGTTTACCATGCCTTTGGTGGACCGTCCACTGTCCAGCCCAAAACTTCGGCCCATTTCGCACGCTCCTCCCAACTGGCACGTCGCCCACTCGCCCATGAATTTTTTTTTTATAAATAATCATATTTTATTTGTGTATTACAGAAATATACCATTTTTTTTGCAGAAATAGACTCAATTCGCGCCACGTCAGCGCGAGTTGGAACATTTCGTGCCACGTCATCGCGATTTGGAGCATGTCGCGGCACGTCATCGCGAATTGACCAGCTGGCAGCCTGGCACCAACTGGGCGGTGAGCTGGCGCAAATCGCGCCAGCATGGCGCGATGGGAGCGGGGTTCGCCCACGTGCCGCGACGGGAACGGACGAGCGGGCGGGCAGGGGCAGCGCTGCCCAGCCGACTGGGCTGCAGCAATAATGCTGCCGGCAACCGAGGCAGCCGGTCCAAGCAAGCCAGAGAGAAGAAAAGAGAAAGAACAAGGAAAGAAAAGAAGGAAGAAGAAGAAGAAGAAGAAAAGGGAGAAGAAGAAAAGAAAAGGAAGAAGAAGAAGAAAAGAAGGGGATGAGGAGGAGAAGAGTAATTTTTTTGGTGCTTGTTCGTCATTGTTCGTCGTTCGTCGGTTAGTAATTTTTTTAATTATTTTTTTGTCAGTGTAATTTATATATATGTAGAAAAATTATTGGTAGTCTTAAAAAACTATTATAGTAATGTAAAATAATGTATTATGTAAATAATTTTGTTTTATGTATAAGTTATGAAATTATGTGTGAATAATGTTGTATATGTGCAAATATTGTTGGTACGTAATATAATATTGGCCTAGAAATATATAGTTGGAATATTTAATTATTAGAGCAAAATTAACATAATAGTTAGTAATTATTTATGAGACTTAAATTGTTAAGTAAAAAGTACAGAAAAAGTATAAAAGGATAGGAAAAATTGTTATGTACGTATAAATTGTTAAGTAAAATGTAGTATGCTATTTGAAAGTTATTATGCAAATATTGTTATGGTATGGTATGAACTAAATATTGCAGCACACATGAAAATTGTTAGGGTATCAACTAAAACGTAATTTCAATTTTGTCCTCAATTATTTAAATCGAATATATTGAAATGGTCATAACTTTTGATCCATAAGTTCAAATTGAGTGAAACAAGTTTCTAAATTCATGGAAAAAAGAATTAAAGTTTGAACTCTGGTTTAAAATAGAATTCAAATTGAAAGTGCAATTGGAATTCCAAAAAAAAATGAGACAGTGTTATTTAGAATCCTTATGTCATAACTTGATCGTGTGATATCAATTTCCTAATATGGTTAAATACTAATTTGATCGTGTGCTTTCAATGCGTTAAATAATAAAACTGGTTTAACTTGATCATGTGATATCCATAACTTTAGAACCATAAATTCAAATTGAATGAAATAATTTTATAAATTCATGTTAAATCATGTAATTTTTTAAAATCATGGAAAAATGCAAAAAAACTGTAGTTTCGTATCGTTGTAATGTGTGTAGTGTGGTAGGATGCAGTTCAAATTATTTAGTTTCACAACTCTATTGCAGTTCAAATTATGCAGTAGGTATATCAAATATTACTTGCGCATATCATAAACAATTTTTAATATGCAGTAGCTACGTCTGCTATGGATGCATTCAAAGTGTTTTATGGTGACGGAGTGGTTCAGGAGGGGCAATACGGGGTAGATTTGAGTAGCTTTCAGCAGTGTATTTTGTACCATCAGAATCCGGATGAAATGAGTTTCGAAGATCTGTGCGGGTGGCTTTGTCACAGTCTTTCATTGAATCCTATAGTGCATGATGTGAGCATTAAATGCTTGTGGCCGAGAGGTACACACGACTCGGTATGGGTGCTTAGACCGTTGGAGCGGGCTCAGTCTTGGAGGAACTACGTCAATTCATCAAGACGGCGTAGCTGGGGTTTTTTCCTCTTTGTGCAGGCGACGGTCAAAACAGATTTGCCAAGTAACGAAACCCCGATCACGGTGCAAGCAAAAAGTCCGGTGAAAGTTGATGAGAATATTCGATCAAGCGCTGCCGTGACGGGACAAGCAGATGAAGGGGAGGAGTTGGAAGGGTTAGTGGATGTGATAGAGCAAGACAATCTGCGGGCGGCGGGGGAAGAAGAGGCACTTGTGATGGACGAACACGATGAATCGTCCTCGGACGATGATGGCAGTACGTCCGCACAGGTGCCTGCTGCGTGGAATAGGGGCGAAGCGAAAGACCTAGCAGTCGACGATGCCGTTGAATCGACATGTGAGTACCGACCAACTGAGGTTCGTGTGCACGCAATGTACGCGGAGAACTCCGCTTTGCAGGATGCTATAAGGGTCTGGGCGATGAGCTTGCAGCGGCCGGCGAGAGTTGTGAAATCCAGTAAAGATTGTTACACAGTGAAGTGCGAAAATGCCGAATGTGGTTGGCGTGTTCATGCCCACAGGCCCAAGTATGAGTTGAACTGGGTAGTCATGAAGGTGGTGCAGCACAGTTGTGTTCTAAGCAATGTAACATCGAGACATCGTAACCTTACATCATCTTTCATAGCGAACGTGATGTATGGAGAGATTGTCGAGAAGTTTGATATGGAGGCACAACACATAGTACTTGCCATGAGGAACAGATATAAATACCAAATTAGCTACGCCAAAGCGTGGAGGGCGAAGCAGAAGGCATTGGAGAAACGCTTCGGTACATTCGAGGCATCCTATGACAATCTTCCCCGACTTTTAGATGTCCTGAAGGAAAGAAACCCCGAGACATATACTGCCATACATGATAGAGAATCTCAGAACCCGCCTGGCTATATGGTTATGGAGCGTGCTTTCATCGCACTTGGACCTTGTGTGGAGGCTTTCAGGCATTGCCGGCCGATTATGTGCGTGGATGGGACTTTCCTCACTGGCAAGTACAAGGGCCAAATTCTGACGGCCATCGGTGTGGACGAAAACAACCAGATACTTCCTATAGCCTTTGCTTTCGTGGAAGGTGAAAATTACGAGAGTTGGCTCTGGTTCTTCAGAAAACTGAAGATCGGAGTTGTGAAGGATAGGCCCGATGTGTGCATAATTCATGACCGCCACGCTGGGCTGATGAAAGCGATAAAAAAGATGCAGGAAGATGTGCAAGAGCCCTTTCCTTGGCCGGATTTGCGAAACCGGTGGTGCATGCGACATATGGCGGCTAACCTATTCAAATATTTCAAAAGTAAGAAGTTGATGAACCTATTCAAGAGGTTGTGCAAGCAAATCAGTAGAGAAAGTTTGATGCCATCTGGGAGAAGCTTGACGAGCTCACTAGCAAGCAGATACGTAACGGAGAGAGACAAGTCGGGGGTAGTACTTCGGAGGCACCATAGCGTTTGGAGCCCTTACCGGACATTGACCCGCCAAACATCAGAAGGAGGCTTTCGAGAAACATCAAGTGTTTCTCGCACTGGATTGAGTCTGAACCGGTTGAGAAGTGGGCACTGTTGTATGACACACTTGGGGCAAGGTATGGGGTTATGACAACCAACCTTGTCAAGGTATACAACTGGGTAATAAGGGGTCTTCGTGGCACGCCCCTTGTTGCTATCATCGAAGGTATGTTGTACGGTACAGTGAGATATTTCCGGGAACGGCATGCCGCGGCAGCGCTGCATGCAAGTACCATTCAGAGTCCCTACGGCAGCGTCGTTACAGCTTGGATGGCGAAGAAGGTTGAGAAGGCCCTCCTACATTCCGCCGTCGTCATGAGTGTAACACCCCAAACTTTACTATGCCTGAATGCTACCAAACATAAGCTAAACAACATCTAAATACCATGAATTAAGGTAAATTACAGCAAAGGCGCACATGCTAAAAACCGAGATTTCGGCAGCATCTCCTTTGTTTTAACATGATTTAAAGGAGCAACACAGTAAAGCAATATAAGGCAATATGAGAGATAGATAAAACAGCAATAATTAAAGACTTAACGGCAATATAAGTCTACTTTCAAGCATTTAATGTCTCCAAGAGTCAAACGAACAATAAGACTCTCATATAGCGAAGCTAAACCTTAAAGCAATAATCATCACACGCAGTTTATTATCAAAAACTAATTGAATGACTTGTGGAATCAAATGAGTGAAGCTACGTGCGGAAGTGTGACTATTTCCCTTCCCCGCATGCCGGTCTCATGGTACCTAAAACAACAAGAAAACACAAGCGTGAGTTCAAAACTCAGCAAGCATATTGCAATGGTACAACAAGAACAATTACATGGCAATAATATCTCACATCGTGTAAACCATCTCATTCATGATCACAAATCATTATCATCATCATTATGTATGCAATGCGATGCGATGCGATGCTCATATCTCCTTGGAAACTCATACCGGTATGGTTGAGTACACACCCATCGGTGTGCACCCTCTCCCCCCTTCCATCCCGAAGATGGAGGGTGCCTACTCCTCGCTTCCAAACACCGCGGTGGATGGAATCACGATGTAGGACTTACTCATTGGCTCTCCGGAATAGTCATAACTTTCTCACCAACCTTTCCCGGATTAGTTATGACTTTCTCACCGCCCGGGCCATGTAACATGCCATGTATGCAAATATGCCAACTAATCGCAAAACCCAAAAACAGAGGTTCTGTCCCGTCGGGACAACAGCCTTCCAAAAGGCATAACTTGGGTTCTGGGACTCCGAATCAATTAAACGAGTACATCATCGCGTAGCATAGGAAATTTCCTAACTTTTTTTAAGTATACAGAAAGACTAATTCGGACTCTAAAGTTGTTTAATCTACAAAATACCGTGATCTGTTCCAATCACGTCACAGATTTTAATACGCTCGGTAAAACAAGCATAACTTTCAAACGGCTGGGCGGAATTTAAAGTTCTTTATACCCACTGAAAGGTATTGAAATTACCTACAACTTCTTCAACAGCCGTACGACCAAATTCCGAATCTAAATTGGCGAAAAACCAAACCCTAGGTCGACTGCTCATGCTACCCGAAACAGAGAACGTGGCAACTTCTAGATCTAATCCAATCTACTCAATTCCAGCACCACCAATTGATCTAAAAACATGATAATGACCCTTAGAACAGTACCTAGCCCAACCCAAGGAGTCCCATGGCCATACCTTCGCCCGACACACGAAAACCCAATAGATCTCGTCCCGGATCGCTCCTCGCTCCTCGCTCCTCGCTCCTCGCGCCAACGGATGGATCTTCGAGGTGCAGGGGGTGGGGAGGCCACCCTAGGGCAACAAGGGGGTGGAGGAGAGGTGGTGGAGAGGTGGGGAGCAAAGGGGGCAAGGGGAGGGGGCGCACGGCCAAAGGGGAGGAGAGGGGTGGGGCGGCTAGGGCCAAGGGGAGGTGTGTGGGGCGCACAATGAGAGGGGTGGGGCGCACAAGGGGCAGGGGAGCCCCCCTTTTACCAGCCCCAAACCTGTTCCTAATCCTAAATGGACTCATACTCCATCCCACCAAAGCCCACAACCCCCTCTTTTAGGCCCAAACTCCCCCGGAAAGGCCCAAACTCCCGGAAACGGCTCGGAAACGCAATTAAACCTCCTACCATATGGTTTTAACCTCCAATACCATATTTCATAATGTTTTTGAGCTCAACATTCACTTTTTATAAGGTTTCGACACTCCGTGGTGTCACATTCTCCCCCCCTTGAACAGGATTCGACCTCGAATCCGAGACACACCACTTCGCAAACAATCAAATCAAAAGGAGTTATGGTTCACGCCTCAGAACCCGCTTAGAAGCCCCTACGATTTGCACCAGCCAGCACTCAGAGGCAAGGAGCTAAGGATCAAAGAGCGATACCAAGATAACTCACAATCAAAACTTGCGAGAACTTTACTCAACATTGAAACACAAAGTACTCACACATGGTCTCAGCACGACCCCAAGCGATAAGATAAATCCTCAAACAACCCACAAAAGAAAACGGTCTCATACTCCTTGTTCTAAGCATTCCTTGGCACTGAAGTGCCCGATCCCTTTAACTCATGCTATTCTCCAGAAAAACACGGTACCAACCTCCCTTCTGTGGTTCCTTGTACTCAAAACGACGCGAAACAGGAGAGACACAACGCTCTAAGATTACCACCAGAACGAACAACCTACTTTATATCCAGGATCCATAAGACTCGCGTAATAGAAACGACCGAACGCTCCTCTGCGGTTGACATAACTCGCTCATTGCCCAACGACAAAAAGATCCAATACACTTCAAAAGGAAAAGTGATTACTAGCAACCACCAAATGGTCCACTAATAATTTAATCAACCCTACCGAGGAACACCTCAACGACACAATTCTCCACGAAGGTTTGCATTGAGTCAGTCATACACAACCTTCCACTCAAAGGACCACGATAAAGAGCACAATAATTGAGTGAGCTCAACCATAAACATGAACCCAAGTGGCCCTCATCCAACAACTCAAACCCCAAAGCGCTAAAACCACTTTGGAAAGGATTCGACAACAACCAGATAGTATTCATTTTAATTTCCTAAGCCAAAACGCAAAGGAAACACAAATCCCTTCACCACAACCAACACCAGAAATTATTCATTCTTTTCTTTTCATACAAGAAAGCAAGGGAAATCTCGTTTCATGACATGAATGCACATTCTTTAAGAGCACTCCGGATTAGTCGTATCTCCATATATGACTTTCTCACTGACCTGGCTCAACGACTCTTTTATCATTTAACATCTAAAAAAACGATGTCATGTTTACTTTTCACCATTCCTTCATCATGTAACAACACTACCGAATAGTCATTTACATGACGACTTCTTCCTCGGCATCAAATAATGGAAACAGAATTAACATCGAAGGTTGCGGAAATTCATTTGGACTATGACGGCAGTATAGTTGACAGTAAAACACCACGTCGCATCACATCCCACATCAATTGAAAACTGAACTTGCAAAACATTGCATTTCATACAAATCCAACATTTTGGAAGAGAGCATCAAAATTTTCAAGTCGAGCATCTGCTCCCACAACCGTCACAAATTTTTCTCAAGGAGGGGGGGGAACTCATTTCAAAAATGGAACACCTCACTAACAAAATCACTTTATAAAACATTCATAAAATCCACCTTTTTGAAGCCCTCGCAAACATCACACATATTATGCAAATAAATCCATCTCCAGTCAAAAAAAGTTACAAATTAAATCTCAAGAATCTTCAACACAACTCACTAAGACCTTCTGCTTCCTTTAAAATTTACTCCGAAGATGACTCAGTGCGAACGCGAAGGAGCGCGATCCACTCAAAGACTTTTGGGTGTAAAACCATACACATAGCACAAATTAAACAAAATAGCCAAAACCAAAGATTGGCAACAATAGCTACGGGTTTTAGGGAAAATCGGAAACACAACACAAGGAATACCTTGACCGAAGGCATTCAACCAAAATGGCAAACAACCACACCAGTTCAAAAGGTTTTAAACACAAGCTCAGCATGAATCCCACCATAACTTGTATTCCACTATAGTTACCATTTAAGCATTCAATAATCACTATTTACTCATCAAGAGAGTCCAACTGGATTTAACAAAATTTTACATAACAATTTCTTTCTCTGGTTACCATTACCAACACTTTTAATTAAGGTTTAAGATGTTTATCACAAAGACACCCAACCATGACTACATTGGCATGATCCCCACGGATCACCAAATCATATAACTACGTCTTCTATATTTCAAACATAGTACTTCAACAGCTACTTGAGCACAGTCAACCTATCAATTTATACTATCCATACGTCAAAATCTTGACAATTGAAACTTGTTCAATCAATAAAATGACTTCAACAATTAAGTAATATCTCTACAAGATAAAATTCGTAAATAGGATTCTAAGATATGTATTCAATAAGATTAAAATCTTGCATCATGATTATTATCCATTGTTCATCCCATCACAACATGTACTTGACATAATACCACAGTTTTACACTTTTTCTTCTATTGGATCAATGGTTTCCAACAATTAACAACACTACCAAAGCATCAATATCAATTCTTTGCATAATCATCAATCAACAACATTGCTTTTAACTACCCTATACATCAGTTATAACAAAACTACCACCACACAACATACTCCAACTATTAAATTAGATTTAATAAGTTAGATCAGCACAATGTTCTTAACAACATCATTAACAAATAGTCTTATGTCTTCTCAATTGATATCAAAACTAGCATTGTAGAGACACAACTGCATACTTCCAAATATACTAGTAGTTTGCAACAACATAAATAGCAACTCTAATCAACTTCCAAATTAAAGCCACTAGTCAACATGATTAAATTTCTCTATTAACCCGTTAGATTAGAACAACTTTAAACGACCAAAGAAAGTTTCTTTAACAATAACAAAGAATGCATCATCTTAATGTTCTAACTATGCAGCAGGGTTTAAAACTTTAAACATAATCGGGGGTCATAAGCACCTTTTAAAGCAAAGCAACAGATTCTAAGCATGTACATTAGCACATTTAATCATTCCCACTATGGGGTACTCTACATCACTAGAGGTTCATTTAATCTTAAGCTAAAGGTAACAATTACATTTAATTGATTCAACTCGCAAATTTACTAAGGTGTACATCATTTCCATAAACCACATTGTTACATACTACATAACATGCTAAACAACAGTTTTCACTTTTGACAAGTAATTTCAGTCAAACGAATACTTATTTTATTTACATCATTTTCTTTTAAAACTCATCCCAAATACATGGTGGAGAGGTGGGGAGCAAAGGGGGTGGAGGAGAGGTGGTGGAGAGGTGGGGAGCAAAGGGGGCAAGGGGAGGGGGCGCACGGCCAAAGGGGAGGAGAGGGGTGGGGCGGCTAGGGCCAAGGGGAGGTGTGTGGGGCGCACAATGAGAGGGGTGGGGCGCACAAGGGGCAGGGGAGCCCCCCTTTTACCAGCCCCAAACCTGTTCCTAATCCTAAATGGACTCATACTCCATCCCACCAAAGCCCACAACCCCCTCTTTTAGGCCCAAACTCCCCCGGAAACGGCCCAAACTCCCGGAAACGGCCTGGAAACGCAATTAAACCTCCGACCATATGGTTTTAACCTCCAATACCTTATTTCATAATGTTTTTGAGCTCAACATTCACTTTTTATAAGGTTTCGACACTCCGTGGTGTCACAGTGGGCACGACGGAGTTACGATTTGAGGTAACACTAAGGAATATGGAGGGGCTGGGAATGTCAAGTGGGAGAATCACTCACGAAGTGAGCTTGGGCGGTGGTGTGGATGGCATGTGCACCTGCACTTGCCAAAAGCCGTACCTTCTGCATAAACCTTGTTCGCATGTCTTGACGGCCTGCGGCCAGATTCAGATGAGCAGTGTACAATTCATTTCTCCGTACTACATGGCTGATACGATCGTTCAGACGTGGTCCGGTGAACTACATGGGTTTCGTGTTGCCGGAAACTTCACTGAAATTGACAATACCACGCGTAGATGGGTCCCTGACATTAACATAGTGAAGGGCGGGAAAGGTCGTCGCCAAACGCGCCGCATCCACAACGACATGGATGAGTCCGAGGTTGGAGGCTCTGTCCGGAGGTGTGTCCTATGTGGAGAGTACGGCCACAGGAAGAACAAATGTCCTGCGAAGAGCGTTTCAGATGGAGGGTCTTGACGTATATGCCTCTAAGGCGTGTTGCCTTGTTTCGGGGGTTCCTCCCGTTTGTATGGAATGTAATAATCGTACATGTGTACGTTAAATTCTTATGGCTATGACTCCTGAAAACAATTATGTTCCTTCTGTATGTCATGCTTCGAGGAGTGACTACTTGTAATATTAGAAGAATTGCGTCTGATTATGTATTGTAGAGAACTACATGTGTTTGTTGTGGTGCACGGAAAATCTTCGGCTCGTTGCATCTGCTAGCTGAGATTGTCATCATCGCTAGTTATGTTAGTTGTTCTTAGTTTAAATCTAGCAAATCTAGCCTTTTTTCCCTTTGACTTAATGTCTATCTTTGATTTCGTCGTTATAAATTATTATTTTGTTTGTTCTGCGCAGGTATGGCGGTTGTGGGCGAGGGTTGCGATTGGTCATACGGCCTTCTTGATCGTCACTTGGACGCACGTCACCGTGCACGGTTGCACGCTACTACCAGAGCGAGCGCGGATCCTTGTGTCTTGTCCACGCGGACTCCAGTACGTGCATGGGGCCTTGACGACCGCTGGTTACCAAGGTATTTAAACATAGCAAGTTTTATGGTACTGAATGGGTTCTGTTACATGTTATGTTCTTACTTGTAATTTATTTTTGCAGATTGGAGGCGGCGGGACTACTTCCCCTTGCACGGATGGTGGAGGCCACACAGGAGGACCACGTCGACGGTCTGGATGGTGAGGTCGTCGTCGTCGAGAGATCCCGACGCTTCCCCTTCGACCGATCCCTCCTTACCGCCCTCGTGGACCGCTGGCGGCCTGAGACGCATACCTTCCACCTGCCCTGCGGAGAGATGGCGCCCACTCTGCAGGATGTTTCGATGCTGACCGGTCTCCCAATCGCTGGCCAGGCGGTTGTACCAGCCGAGGTGGATGACGACTGGCGTGACGACCTTTTTGCTCGGTTCGCAGGAGTCCCCCCTGCACAGGGAGGCCAGCCGCAGTACGCCCCGCTACACCCACGACAGAGGCACGGTCCCACTCTCACGTGGCTTCGCCAGTTCGAGGTATGTGTTGGCACGGTTCATAATTGGTCTGATTTATTTTATCTGTGTAACCAATGAGCTTTCCTTACGGCAGGTAACTAGGATGGCTGGGGATGCCACGGAGTACCAGGTGAGCCGGCACCTGGAGGCTTACCTGTTGTGGTTTTTCGGGTGGATGATGTTTACCACGACCCATGGAGACAGCGTCGACGCTAGGCTTGTCCCGATTGCACAGGCCATAGCGAATGCTGCCCCCCACGAGGTACCTGAGTACAGCTGGGGGTCAGCTGTACTTTGTGCCACCTACCGGGGTCTATGCGACGCGTGCCTCAGGACGCGCCTCGGTTCGATCCTCTCCGGGTGCCCACTCCTGCTCATTCTATGGCCATTCGAGCGCTTCCAGATTGGACGGTTATGGGTTGACGACCGGGTCTACGGCCCGGAGTTCTACGGGGACACGGAGGTTGTAACATCCCAAAATTTACCACTAATATATTTAGTGTCTTTCTGGGATTATTTAGAATTTTCTGGAATTTATTTGGACTCAAGTTTATTGAACTAATCGCATTAAATAAAGATCAGGCATTTTCGAATAAGCATAAAATTTAAAATTCTGTTGATAATTAAGATAATTGGTAGACGAGAGTGTTCGCTTCAAATATTTTTGAAAAATATGTTATATAACGTAAGTCGTTAATTTTAGAAAAATCGGTACAGGTGTCTGATTCACGAAAAGAATTTCCACGAAAAATCTACACGTCGAAAAATCACGAAACCAACTTTGTTAAGTCCCAAATAGTTACTAGTATTTTAGAGGAATTTTTCAGATTCTCTGTAATTTTTTTCTAAACCGTTTTGAGAATGTGTATGTGTATATACGTATATGCCGAGTAATTGGACGTTGGAGTTCCCAGCCATTCGTGTCTTCTCATTAGGGATGGCAACGGGTTTATACCCGGCGGGTATCACCACCCCGTACCCGTACCCGTGTTAGCAAAATTCACCCGTTCCAATACCCATACCCGCACGCGGGTACAAAATTTACCCATACCCGTACCCATGCGGGTAACGGCACCAATGAGTAACCCGCGACCAAATTTGTCATTAAAAATAAAATCTTTGGGTTGTTTGCCTTGCTTAGTGGACTTGCTTTCCAAGCAAGTTCTTGAACACTCGTTTGTCTTTCGCCTAGGCTATGTGGTATGAGTTAAGAGCAATGGAGATGTATTGACTACCTGGTTGCGGTTTTGGTCTGTTGCGTAGATTAAAGTGCACTCGATGTTGTGAGACATGGTTGTGCTCTATCACCTTTGGTTCATATGAATTGATTGGATGAATGGTATATTGAATCCTACGGTTGAGTGCTGCTACAAATCTGAATCCTTCGTCTGATCGAGTGTAATTTCATGTCCTAATCGCTGCTATTGCCGTGTGCAGCGGATAGTCTTTCATTCTCGAACCGATCAAGCACCTGGCGCCCGCTTCCTTGCGGCTTTGTCATTGAGGACGATTCATCGATCGTTGGTGTGCTCACCGTGGGTTCGATGGATATCATGGTGGGCGTGCCATTGCGCCGTCACTTGTGTCTCGTGTTCTTGCTTGTCAGGTTGGCACAGTTCGGTTAAGTCCACCTTACAGTGGCCACTCTTTAGGCTGAGCTCGGCATCGTCTTCACCTTCCGATGGGCTCGACTGTAGCGGCCGAGGGAGTGGGGTGGCATGGGGCGCCGATGGAGCGGGGCGGCACTGCGCCAAATTTTTACTGTATCAACCAGGTTGATTCAACCCACGCAGGTGAGCAGTGCGGGTAATAGCGAGCGGACCCGTGCAGCTCTACCCGCGGGTACTAAATTTTTCCCGTTAATAGACCCACGGGTATGAAAAATAGTCCATACCCGGCCCCTAATGGAGTAAATACCCGTCGGATTTCGGGTTTCGGGTCCCCATTGCCATCTCTACTTCTCATTGCTAGCCGTTTCACGCACGAATAAACACCAGGAGGACCACAGCCAAGTGCTTCTACTCCTGGCCATTTCCAATCTTTTTTTTTTGCCACACATGAATGCTCAGTTTCCCGCCGATCCCATTCATTCCAGCCGTTCCTTGCTCTCCATCACTGTAACACCACAAAATTTTGCTTTTCTTAAATTCATGTGTGATTTGGTGCTTTGGTGAATTTTTGGAATTTTTTGGAATTTATTTGGATTTATTTGGAATTTATTTGAATTTATTCCATTTTAAAATAATTAAAGAATTAAACTTTGCAAATAAAATTTTGTTGGAAATATTTTATTTGAGTCCAAAATGTTCCAAAATATTTTCCAGAATTTTTCTGGAATTTTTCTGAGTCTTTTGCTATTTTTAATGATTTAATTGAATTTCTGGGAATTTAATTGGATTAATTAAATCAAGTCGGGTCGAGTACTGTTCATCCGACCGGACCCGAGTCCGAGTCAGACTCGAGTCCGACCCGAGCCACGTGACTCGACCGAACCCGCTCGGCCGAGCCCTAACCGCGTGACCGTTGGATTCAGATCCAACGGCCACGATTGAGCCACGTCACCGAGCCCGAGTCCGACCGAGCCAGCCAGCTCGCCGAGCCGGACCCGAGTCCAACTCACGCGACCGTTGGATCGAGATCCAACGGCTCACGTTGCGCCACGTCGCCTCTCCGTGCCGCCGTCGGAATCCGCCGCCGCAGCCGTGTCGACCTCGGTCTCCGCGTGATTCACGGAAGCCGAGGCCGCTATTTAATGCGCCGCCGCCGCCATCGGGTAGCCCATTTTCGTGCGCACCCATAGCCCTGACCCACGCTGCCGGAGCCGCCGCCGTCACCCCGCTAGAGCTCGCCGTAGTTGATCTAAGGAGCCACCGCGGTTTTTGCTTCGTTCCGCCGCCGTCCGCCGTCCCCCGCCGCCGTTGACCCCAGATCCGGACTCACCGTGACAAGACGCACCCGAAGGGAGAACTCACCTCGCCGGAGGAGCCCGCAAACGCCGTTGCCCGTGTCGCCGTCCCCAGCTCCGGCCAGCCAGCTCCGCCGCACGCCATCGCCGTCGCTCGAAGCTTCTCAGCCGTCCGATCAAGATCCAACGTCCCAGATCACGCCACGTCACCGCCGGTGAGATCCCAATCCAAAACCCCAGATCCAATCTCGACCGTTGGATCTAGATCCAACGATCCAGATCAAACGCGTTAACCCAAACGCGTGAGAGCCAGATCTAATCTGGGCCGTTGATTTTCAAACCAACGGCCGAGATTGCGCCACGCGTCCGGGAAGGCTGACCGCCGCGCCAAGTAGCCAAGACTCGCTACAGTCGCCGACACGCCGCCCAGCGTGTCGATGACGCTGAACCGCACCATGACGCCAAGACGGGCTCAAGATGTCGTGGCCGCCGTCGCTGCGGCGTGACGCCACCCATGACGTCACCAGGGGTCCCACTGCCGCCAAGACCGTGGCCGAGCCTCACGACGCCAAGAATGACGCTACCCGAGTGGACTCCACTGTCGGCCGACCTGCCGTGGGCCAGGGTTCACGGTGAACCCGAGCCGGCGTGGACCGAGTCCGTGAACCGCCGACGCCAAGAAACCAATCAGAGGCTGACACGTGTCCAGGCTGACGCAATAATTAATTTCCGAAAAACAAAATGATTTATTAATTCGAAATAATGATTTCAGATTTTGTTTCAAACTTCAAACGCTTATAACTTTTGCGTTTCAACTCCGATTTGAGTGATTCAAATTTCTAAATTTGTATAAAATTGAGATCTACCTAATTATGAATTTTATTTAATTTTTGGACTAAAGTTTTTCTCTGTAATATTATTTAATTGATTATTTAAACTTTAAATAATTATAACTTTTGCATTTTAACTCCGATTTGAACGATTCCAGTTCCTAAAAATTCATAAAATTATGTTCTCTCTGTTTATGGATTTTATTTGGATATTTGGACACTTTTGGTCTACTGTTTTATTCGTGTATTGCTATTTGCACGCTTTACAAGTAGACTTTGAAGTGCCGGAAGGATTCGAAGGAGAGGTGTTGACTCAGGATCCCACTCAAGACCAAGAACAAGTACTTTTTGAAGGCAAGTTGTGCTTTGACCATGTTGATCCTATTTTGAAAATTATTTTGATTTAACTTATTGCATGCTAGTTCAAATAGAAAAATACTTTATTTAAATATGGGAAACTAGATAAATGCCAAATTGCTGTATGACACCTTGATTAATTAAATATGTGCCATGACCCTTGTCACCCTAGTTGTGGTTTACTAGTTGGACATTATTAAATTGCCAACATGGGAAATTAGATCGTGTAGTATGTTGCTTAGACCTGCTACGTGCTCATGACATGATTTTGGACAATCAAATGTTAATATTGACTTAATGATATATTGAACCTGTTTTGGAAAAGTATCATGTGATGTTGATGGCACGTGGTGCATGGTAATCAACTGGGGTTTGATAAATAGTTTTCGGCCGGGGCATGTGGCAAGAATGATCAGGTGGGCCAGTTGTGGCACTGGGGATGTTGATTTGGTTCTTCGGGTAGTCTTGCCCTGGTCACCCTAAGGACTTAACCTTGCAAGCCTTTGAACTGAGTCAATCTTGCAACCACATGTCTGTAATGGGATGGACCTAGTTGATTAAGTTGCTAATAACGTACTTGTGGGACCTCGGGAGGTCAACTACACCCTTTGTGTAAGTTGTACAGGGGAGCGTACCGGGGCTGAGGCCAGGTACCCATCTAATGGTTGATTGGCCTAAACTTCGCCTTAGCTAAGGGAAGGGTTAGTGTGCAATAACCGGGGAGGCTCACTTGTATTGTTAGAAGTTTCCGAAAGACTTTGTTACGGGAACTCGCCTTTGTGGTGTTTGACTGTATCTTGTGGGTAAAGTGCATAACCTCTGCAGAGTGTAGAATCTATTCGAATAGCCGTGTCCGCGGTATTGGACAACGCTCGGGAATTACAGTCAAGGGTTAGACTTTCATGAAAATATCTTGGACTTGAGAGGTTGGGTTTGGTGAAATAATGATGTTAATGGAAATGTGGATTTAGGATGAAAAAGATGTTTACTAAACTCCTTGAAAAGTTAATTATACTTTACTTGTTACTACTGCTTTCGAATCTACTTATGATACTTGTCAAATGCTGTTTACTGCAAAAATACCTTAAGCCACTCCTTTGTATCAAGCCATGCATATAGTATTTTAGCTTGCATTCTGTACATGACTTGCTGAGTACCAAGTACTCACCCTTGCCACAATACAACACCAGTTGAAGAGGAGACTACACCAGCTTTGGAGGAGGAACTCCAAGAGGAACCGTCTACTTAGGGAGCGAGCCCAGTCAGTTGCCTGTGGTATACTGGATGGCGCCACGAAGTTATCTTATTTTTCCGCTGCTACTATTTCTCTCTTAATAAGTTTCGCTCATGAGGCGATATTTGTAACTTGACCATAAGGTCGAGTAACCAGTTTGACTATCTAATTAAAGTACTTTATTAGTATCGAGTGGTATGATTGTGATATTTACCGATGTTAAGACTGTGTGCACTAGCGCGTTCCTGGACTAGTGCTGAATACACAGAGGGTCCGGATTTGCAGATTCGGGTCCCGACAATCACTGCATCAGTTACTTGTCCCACTAAACTCCTCCATCCATTTCTACTCTCACGTAATGGCTTTTTCCATTCCTTAGTGAACCACTTCGGGTGTGTTTGGTTGCCTGCATGGTGCCTGAATCGCATGAGTGGATGCAACTATATCTGTTAGACACATGTTTGGTTTCCTGTTCATCCTGGCCAGATGGATGCAATTGCACCCACTCATACAGGATGGAGAAAACACAGAAATTAGACTTCTCTCTAATGCAGGCCCGTGAGATACACAAACAAGCAACCAAACAACTTAACTTGCATCCACTCAGTCAGACCAAGGCTAACCTAGATGGCTCATACGAAACAAGCTAGGATGATGCAGGTAACCAAACACACCTGAATTCATGAACTAATGCCTGTTCCATTTTCTTGCATGCGAGAAGACTACTCGTTTCTTTTCTCCTTCATGCGTTTTCCTGCACGCATGCATGAAGTTGCCATTTCCTTCATTAATCCTGCATGCATGGGTTGGTCACGAGTTTGCTCCTTCACGTGTGTGTTATTAAGGGAATATTGAGCCTTAATTTCCATGTGTGAGCCCTCCCTGCATGAGTTTTTCTTTCATCCGTTATATATATATCCCTCACTTCTAATGGGCATGAGTTTTCCTTCCGTCTCTTCTCCGCCTCTTTTCTTTGTACGCATGAACTTCTAGCTATTTCCCTGGCTTGGCTGTTGCCCGGACGAATGCCTGGTTGCCTTCCTCCGCGCTTGTCGACTTGCGCTGCTACCGCCGACTGTACTCCGGCGTTCGACCGATCGACCGCCACCGCAGTTGCCGTCGTGCGCCGCAGCCGTCGTCGTCGCCGCCGCTTACCTCGTCGTCGACGCACTCTCCGATCTCGCATCCCCTGCGTCGGACGGTATACCTGTTTTTATTTTCCTTCGTGTGCGCGCTACCTTTACTGATCGGTTTATCTCGTCTATGTAGTTGCGCGTGTATAAATATATATATAATCGATGTTTGCGTTTGCACGTATATTTGTTAGCATAGCCGTACGTGTGTATATATATATGTGTACCTGCGGTTATATTCAACCGATTCGCTAGTACAATTTTCCTTATGCATGCATACACATATACTGTGATCTCGGTAGCCTACTGTAATTGGCATCGCCGATCGCGACTCCTCTCTAGTCTACATGCACAAGCGCGCCGTCGCCGTAGTCGCCGTTGCCGCCGATTGATTCCGGCTGACTGCGTTCGCCGCCGCTGCCGCTGTCTCCGGCCGACTGCGCTCGCTGTCCCGCTCTTGTCGTCTGGCCGGTCTCTGTTTTTTTTTTCTCATGTCGCAAATGCCCAAACTGAACCCATAAGCAATCAAGGAGTATACACATATACAAGGGGGAATAGTGCCATGCAAAAATGTTACGTAATTCAATTTTTCTCCAAATTGCAAATTTTGTCTTTTTCGCTAAAAATTCGTTCTAAGTCCGAATCGATTACAATAAATTTTGTTAATTAGTAGAAATTAGTACCTTTCTATAGTATTTTTTGTGAAATTTTATAAATGAATTTATACTGTTAAATTATTCGCGGAAAGTCCAAAGTTGCGAATTTTGTATCTCTTAAACTATACGTTCAAAAATTCCAAAATAAATTTTATAAATCTTAGAAAATGTTAAAATAATTATTTAGAAATTTACATGGGGATCTTAATCTAGTTTGATTTGTAGCATTGTTTTCGAAAGTGTGTTTGTACGTTGTTCGGAGTGTTTATTTGGTTCTTTATTTGCTACGCGTAGATGTCGAGTTGTGTGACGCTGTTGGAAGCGAAGGTCAGGACCAAGATCAAGATCCAGACCAAGACTCGCTGCTTTATGAAGGTAAGTTATGCTTTGACCATGTTGCTCCTAAATTTTGAAATGTATTTTTATTTAAATTGTGCATGCTATGTTGATTAAAATGAATTTAAATTAATTTGGGTAAAATAGTTAATAAACCTAATTGTTAATTCCACCCTTGAAGATTAATATTTGTATGCCATGTATTCCATTGTCACCTTAAGTTGGTTTATTTAGTTGGATGTTAGTATTATGCCAACACGGGAGGCTAGACCGTGAATAATTGCTTAGCCATGCTTACGTGAAATGTGTTTTAAATGGCAAAATAATATTGACTAATGATATACGGAATGAATTTTGGAACCAGTGTAATCTTGCCACGTGATGATGTGAAGTGCAGGTACCCTTGTGGTTCTACATGGTAACTGATATTATTGTTGGCATGTGTTGCACAATAATGGAACAGGGGTGGGAAAAGATTTAGTCTGGGGCAAGTGGTATGAGGCTTTGTACCAGGTGGGCCTTTATGGCACAGATTTTGAAATAACAACCTTTGCGGCAATGGGATGAGTGATGTGAGAAGATTTGGGTCAGGGACTGTGAGAAGGATGTCCTGCCCTGGACAGTTAAGGACTTCACCTTGCAAGCCTTTGAACTGGGTCTTACGTACAACCACATGACTGGAGTGGGACAATCCTAGTTTAGTAGGATTCTGAAATCTTACCTTTGATACCTCAGGGTGACAGTTACGTCGGGGTAACTGTGTGGGGGAGCGTACCGGAGCTACAGCTTGGTACCCTATCCAACGGTATGTCGGTCCTATACTTCATCAATGCTGAGAGAAGGGATAGTGTATGGCAACCGGAGAGGGTCACAGGTGGAGATCAATGTTTCCAAAAAGCTTTGTTATGATCACTCATTCGCATACTCTTGTATGGCGATTCACGGCTGACGTGGTGAGTTGATTATATCTTGTGGGAAAAGTGTACAACCTCTGCAGAGTGTGTCAAAACTATTCGAATAGCCGAGTCCACGGTACTGGACAAAGCTCGGGGATTACAGTCAAGGGTTAGACTTTCGAAAACAAAATGTGGGAATGGGTGGCTATATGCCAGAGATAACTGCTAAAGTGATTTAGGGCTTTGTGCTAAACTGCTTGAAAAGAGATTGATAACTTATTATATAATATGGTTTTACTGCTTTTGAATCTATTAAGATTATTTAATCAAAGCAAAATGTTGTTTGATGCAAATTAACCACTTAAGCCATTCCTTTGGAAGAAGCCATGCATATAGTAATAGGATTGCACCTCTGTGCATGACTTGCTGAGTATGTTGTATACTCACCCTTGCTTCCAACACAATCATCAGTTGAGGAGAAGACTACAACTTTGAAGAGGGTGAAGTTCCACGAGGAGGCGATTATCTAGGAGTTGAACCTTGTTAGTTGCCTGTGGCATACTGATGGGAGTCACCGACGTTCTTCGTTCCGCTGCTGTTTATCTACTTTTGTTACTGTAAGCCCTGCGTGGCAGACTATTTGTAAGGTGACCTTAAGGTCTTGTAACCAGTTTATTTAATGCTTGAAGTACTTTATTATTAATTCCGTTGTGTATGATTGTGGTACTTCATCCCTGTTTAACTGTGTGTACTAGCGTGATCCTGGACTAGTACAGAATACACAGAGGGTCCGGATTTGCAGATTTGGGTCCCGACAGAGGTGGACCGCCCTATGATGGGCTCTCTTTGGTGCCGTAGACGGGTACATACATGTTTTTTGTACTATGCAATCTTGCATTCCTGCCTTTTTCGTATTAACTTTTTATCGGTACCTTCTGTAGCCACAATGGGCTGGTCTGCAGGTACGGAGTGTCTACGCACACTTCACCGAGGCGTTCGACCTTTTGCGACCAGAGCGTGTCCGGTGGGAGCCTTACACCTTACCGGAGGTCATGAAGCGTGCACCGCACGGTTTGTCCGTCCTTTGCGCGCGAGATCTTGTGTACTCGATCACACGACGGATGCTTGTGTACGATGTGTACATTGAGGATTACTCGGTTCACCGGGTAATGAGGCAGCTGGGACTCAGGCAGGAGGTCCCTGTTCCACGCGGCGTGCCAGTCTCCACAGAGACACACATGTCGGTAACTTCACTCCCCCTTACATTTCGAATGCGACTCATTGCACATGCTAACGGATTTACAACTTCCACATGCATTCAAGGAGAGGTGGCCGCCGGACTAACTGGGCTGTGAAGATGGCCCCTTGGGTGGAGCAGTGGACTCATGCACTACAAAACCGGGTTGCAGATTATGACGTATACGACATACAGGGATACCAGGAGTACCTGCAATGGTGCTCCCCACTTACAAGAGTACGCCTTTTGCCCCCTGCTGACCCGGAGGATATCGTACCGGCTCGTGCTCACAACACATATCCCACCCATGTTGCATCGGCGATGCACTTTGTGGTACGTCAACTAGGCAATGTACTCAAATTTTAAACGACATGCAAGCATACATATATCTTACGTCATGTCATCACTGTCAGGGCGACATGGGGACAGAGATGGAGCAAGACTTGAGGTCCATGAGAGGCCATTTGTGCGGTGGTTTGGAGACCTCCCGGGAGGAGATCACGGCGTTCATGGATCGAATGATCGCGAAGACAGCGAGGATTGTGCGGGCCGTTTCGTGCCAGCATAGTTTTGACGCCGCCGGTGTGGGGTCGCATACGTCGGGCGTAAGACAGCAGGGGGTCTGGATTAGTACACGACCGCCGCCCACACCACCGCAGCCGATGCCACCGCCGCCCACACCACCGTTTAGACCTCCCACGCTGCCGTACCCACCGCCGCCCCCGACAACACCGTTTAGAACTCCGACGCTGTCGTACCCACCGCCGCCACATGAGCAGCCTGGGAGCTCATCGTTGCAGCAGCAGGCCTCGTTCTTCGTGGCAGGTAATATTCTCACTTAAACATGCATTGCATTTCGTGGTAACTAATAGTCGTGTATGACAGGCCACCCGTTCGGATACCCTGGCGGCGCGACATGGATGCCTACTCCTTTGTTGGTTCCGACCCCAGGTGTGTTCAATATGCTTCGTAAACTGACATTGCAAGACATTTTAATTTCAAATATATTCGTCATTCGAACTTACTGTAGTACTTTCAGGTTACCGTCCGGAGGGCCAAACTACGCCGCACACGCGGGCGGACGACTTCGACACGGAGTATGCTGGTCCGACGCATCCAGACGTCTTGTTTGGGTCGCACCCGAGCGCACCCATGCCTACACACCCTACAGACCCGAGTTCTTCAAGCCGCACTCCTGTACCACCCGTGCTTGGAGCCTGGATCATCCGCCCACCAGACCGGTGGACCCCTTCAGGGCCCAGACGTCGACCTGCAGATGCACGTCGACAAGCGAGGCGTACCATACCTCGTGCACAGGGGGGAGTGACCAGGGAGAGGGAGGTGACCAGGGAGAGGGAGGTGACCAGGAAGAGGACTACGAGGAGGTCGACGATTGAGTATTGTATTGCTATGTTGTATTTCTGCGTTTTAATGTTTGTTGTTGATTATACATTTCTGTCAGCTTTTGTTAAATCAAACTCGTGTCATTATTGCTTTTGTCCTATCTCATGCAAAGCGTCAGAAGAATCCGATGCTCGCGGATTTGAACTTCTCTTAAGTCCGCCACTCTACCCTATGGCTGGTTATTTAAGGTCGAGTGGTCGCCTCCTAATAATCACAGCAAGCTTTCCCCTCGCCCCGAACCAAGTTCGCCAACCAAATAACCGGTGCCAATGGAGTTCCCCTCACCCCCAAGCCACAGCGTTGTCGTAGCCATCCCCGAAGGCACGCAGGTCCGCATGTGCCTATGTGGGGATCCATGCCGCTTTCGGCAGTCTGTAGACAACTCATACACATATGGTATGAGATACTGGAGCTGCTGCAGCCACGACTCCAAGCCAACGCTGGGGATGCGAATGCGGCGGAGAAGCCCGGTATGTGCGTACTCGCATTTCATGGTACATCAAACCGTGCAAACCTTAATACGGTAATACTATCTGCTCTCACAAATTGCAGTCTCCGTTGTGCGAGTTCGTCGAATTCTACGACGCAGAGCAGACGCCTGACATGGAGAGGATGCGGGATCGGGAGTACTCACATCGCAAAGCTATGGTAGAGCAGCAGTGGCGTGAGCAGGAGGAGGAGGAGAAGCGCATGAAGGCTGCCGAAGAAATGCGTGCACAGAGGGAGGCCGAACGGCTGTGCCTGGCGGTCCAGCGGGAGGCCGAGCATGAGAGGAAGAGCGAGAGGGCGGCTAGGGCCAGGGCGGCAGGCACCGATGGTTTGCGCAAGGGAAAATATCCCTGGTGCACTCAGTAGTGTAGCAGAAGGACCCTTATTGTTTCGTTTACATAAGGCATGTTAACTTTAAGCTATTATTTCTGCATTTCCTATATTGTAATGTTACGTTGTTACCGTTATTTCGTTTACCAGAAGAGCTCTTCGTTGTGATGTTATGTTGTTGCTTATGTACTTATGTATTGTATTTTTGCATTTACGCATTTCCTATGTATTGTATTGGACCATGTGTGATATCTTATCGGAGTACTCGATAATACTTAGGGTTATTGAGCTAGTGCGTTTTAGATGCAAACAATGGTCTAAATCAAATATTTTCCCATAATATGCCAGTCCATATATCAAACATCAAATCTGATCCATTGTTACAAAAAAAATAACCCCAAACACGATATCTAACGGCCTACCAAAAAGGCTTAAGCGCTATAGTTCTGGAGTACTCGATAATACTTAATGTTATTGCGCTAGTGCGTTTTAGATGCAAGCAAATGTGTAAATCAAAATTTTCCCCATAATATGTCAGTCCATATATCAAATATCAAATCTCATCCATCGATACAATAAAATTCCCCAAAACACGATAGCTTACGGCCTGCCGAAAAGGCTTAAACGCTATAGTTTCGGAGTACTCGATACTTAGAATTATTGAGCTAGTGCGTTTTAGAAGCAAACAATGGTGTAAATCAAAGATTTTCCCACAATATGCCGGTCCATATATAAAATATCAAATCTCATCCATTGTTACAAAAAATTACCCCCAAACACGATATCTTACGGCTTGCCGAAATAGCTTAAGCGTTATAGTTTGGGACTACTCGATACCACTTAGGGTTATTGCGCTAGTGCATTTTAGATGCAAACAACGGTGTAGATAAAATATTTTTCCATAATATGCTAGCCCATATATCATATAACAAATCTTATCCATTCTTACGAAAAATTACCCCAAAACACGATATTTTACGGACCACGGAAAAGGCTTAAACGTTTTAGTTTCGGAGTACTTGATAAATGGGTCTTTACGGTAAACTTACTTTGTACATTTCAATTTCGCATGCAACATAATACTTTCTGTGAGATATTACGAATACTTATAGCTTAATAAAAATTTTGAAATTTATCTCGTTCGATTCGGAGGTTCAAAAATAACAAAAGCCGTAAACCCTAAATATGTCTTTAAGTAAACTTGATTTAAACAATTTAGATATAAATGGACCGTAGTTGTTTGATCATATAATCTTAATCCTTACATCTTCATAAAAATTTATAAAATCATTTCATTATTTAAGATTAATCTATTTATTTCTGCAAATTTTGAAGAAAAAAATACGTCCGAAAATCCGCAAATGAAATCTTTTTTTTTTCCTTTTTTTCTTTTCCTCTCTTTCTTTCTTTCCTTTTTTCCTTTTTTTCTTTCTTTCCTCGTTTTTCTTTCTTTTTTCCTCTCTTCTTTCTGCTGGTTACGGGGACCGGTCAGCGGGCACTGGTTTCGGGGTCCGGTCAGCGCTGCCTGGCCGTCGCCCCACGTCGCCGCGACATAACGCGGGCGTCGCACCAAGCTGGCGCGAACCTCCGTCGCTCCCCCTGGTGCGAATAGGTGGACGTGGCGGTGAGGTGGCTGCTGCGAACGTGGCAATTTCTCCCCGGCGCCGGCGTGACGTGGCAATTCGCGCCACGGTGGCGCGAATACGACTTATTTGGCCACCGTGGCGCGACTATTTCGCTCCACCGTGGCGCGACTATTTCGCTCCACCGTGGCGCGAAAATAGTATACTTTTGCAAAAAAAAAGAACCTACTATATTTTTGTAATATGAGAATAAAAAACGATTATTTATAAAGATCGACGCCTTCCGCTTCCTCCCAAACCCCTAGCCCGCCGCGCCCTCGCACCCCCGCGTCGCAGCCATGAGGGAGATCCTCCACATCCAGTGTGGCCAATGCGGCAACCAGAGGATGCTGAGCTCATCGACTCCGTGCTCGACGTCGTCCGCAAGGAGGCTGAGAACTGCGACTGCCTCCAAGGTACGTGTATATCCCGCCGACCCGCCGGATCTAAGGTTTTTGCCCTTTTCTGTTCGATTTATGGGGTCATGTAGCTTGTAGATCTAGGTTTATGCGGTATTGTGTGTGTCCTGGGCTTGTAGATCTAGGTTTATGCGGTATTGTGTGTGAGGTGTTGGGAATTGGGGGGGTTCTGATATGGCGAAACGGAATGTTGCAGGCTGCGGTGGTGCGGAGCATGCGAGGGGTAATGGCGTACCAGTGGTGGTGTTTCCAAAGTCTAAGGCGACGCCGGAGGCGGTATCGATGGCTGAGCTATTGATTTTTTTGAGGTCGGTTGTGTTGATCGCTTCTCAGGGCTGTGGTGTTAGATCTCGGGATTTACATGCTCAAAATTAAATCTGATTGAAATTCGTCTAATCCGTTTGTCTACCTTACGTATCATGGTTTGAAGCCATCACTGATGGAGTATGTTGCTATTATGTAGCTTCTAAGCATATTTGAACTTGCTCGCAATGTGTACATGTGATGCTTTTTCAGAAGAACTCTGTAGAGCATGTTCTTCGCCATTTCTGTCCGTAAGTTTTACGTGGTAGGCCATTAAGTGGGATAGATTAACCAATTTATGGCATAAATATTTCTTGCACGTTTACTCCCATATATGCTCCATTGCTATCAATTATGTAGAACCTGTTTATCTGTGTTTGTTGTTTGTTTTAGCAATTTGGTCAATTATATCTATCACCATCAATTGAAGTCAACTCAAGTTATAAATGGTTTAGTCCTTAGTTTCTCAAGTATCACCCTCCGTTAAAATGTCCGACACATTCACAGAAAGGAAAATTCTCAAATCTAATAATTATTTTGCAGTCAGTCTGTAAAGTGCAAATCGCTGATAAGCATGAATATTGGTTCTAACAACATTGAGTATTGTGCACTTCCAAGACACGTGCTTCACTGCTTTGCTTCATTCTTTAATCATCTCCGTGCTGCTTCTGCAGAAACGAACATGGGTTGTTTTATGCACTGGATCTTGGAGGGACCCACTTCCGTGTTCTGCGAGTCCAACTTGGTGGAAGGAGAAACGTGTCGTTAAGCAACAGTATGAGGAGGTCTCCATTCCACCACACCTGATGGTCGGGACTTCCATGGTGAGTACTTAATGTTTGATTTTCATGCTTCTTGGAGCTGTAATTTTCATCCATGCTTGCCTTATGTATCTTGAATTATTGATATAGGAACTATTTAATTTTGTTGCTGCTGCATTGGCAAAATTTGTGGATACTGAAGGTGACGATTTCCACCTCCGAGGGGAGAGAAAGAGAGCTGGGTTTCACTTTTTCCTTCCCAGTGAACCAAACATCAATATCATCAGGAACACTCATCAAGTGGACAGAGGGCTTTTCCATCAATGGCGCGGTAAATGTCAAAACACTTTGGTTCATACCCTACTAACTGAACCGGAATTTATTATAAGCACACGAATTCTCCATGCAAGGTTCTGTGAGAAAGTGATTTAATATGGCAATAGAGCCTCTGGCATGTGTTCCTTTTTTCTCAAAGGACCAGCCTTCAGTAACAAAATTCTGCATTGCTCTTTTAGAATGTTGGAGCAGAGCTTTTAGTGTTGAAGTTTAATGGCGGTGTTGCTGTTAAGTATGATATCATGTTGATTCACTAATTGCTGTATTCACCTGTAAACAATGTAGTGCTTACTCCGTTCTTTTCAATTTTCAATTGTTACAATATGATCAAACTGATTTGTTTATCTCAATGAAATATTGAGCTTGGTTAGGAATCATATTCTTGAGTTGCAGTAAGAATATTATGTTTCTCCTGTAGGTGGTATCTGTGTCAATTTCCAGGCATCCAATAATAGTCACAAACTCACAATTACTTGATTTGGATATTTATTTTATTGCTCCTGAATCAGGTGGGCGAGGATGTTGTCTCTGAGTTGAGCAAGGCCATGGAGAGGGGTTAGCAATTCTGTTTGATTCAACTTTGCAGTGCATCCAAAATATTTTACTTCAGGATCCCTAACTAATAAAGTGATCTTTGTGTGCTAGACATCTGCACCAGATCAAGCATGTTTGTGGCAACATTTCTCAATTTTTGTGCTATCTTTTATAAGGAGTGCTACTTGGTGTTGCATTAGGATTGGGTAGAATTTCACTTCTTTAAACTAATTTAAAACTTTTCCTAAACTACAAATAATAAGGAAAATGTTCAAACTTTGCCTCTTTTTATCCTCTAATTCACATACAACTATACATCATGACCACCATTCAACATTTCTTGATCTGTTCATGTGTACCTGAAAAATTACAGGCCATCCTATTTGTGTCAATAAGGCACTTCTCAAAGAGATTATACCGGCGGATCAATAGATTGTTGGTCGAGCTGCTGTGGCTCCAGCTGGTCTGGTTTGTGGACTGGTTGGCGGCGTTAAGGTATGAAGATATGATCAACGAAAAAGCAAACTTCACCACATTCCCTTCACATCCCCCATCTTTCCTCCCTCTTTTAACATCTCCATTCTCATTTCACTCCACATATCCCCTTACTCCAGATCCCCCATCTCTCATGTTTTTTTTTGTTGAATTAACCTTGGCGCTGCTTCTTGCCATGTCTTGTTATTCGATTTGATATATACTTTTTCCTATTTATGCAGAGTTTATGGAGGCTCATAGGAATTATCTGAAGGTTGGTGTTACTTCTCTTTCTCACTGTACCTTTGTTTTTTTGCTATTATTTGAAGCTTTTGGTGCTATTCTGTTTCCACCTTTTTCCTATTTCAGGTTCGAGCCTTCAAGCTAGACGGGCTAACTGCTTTTGAGTGAAATCTATTTGCTGCTGCTCCTATGCCTCATTAGGTGTTACGGAGCAATTCTTTTTGGTAATTTATTCACTGTTCTTTTAACAGCATCAACCAGTAAATGAAGAAATTAGCTATTACTATAGTTTGAGAGGAAAATGCATATTTAGGAACACTACATTAAGCTTTCTCTTCTTTATTGCTCTGAAAAAAGGGAACGGTCAATTGGTTTGCACAAATTAGCATGTTATATCCTATTTTGTGCTCAACAAATAGTTAATACATCTTCCTGCAATTTTTGTGCATGACGTTAATTCCATGCAGGTTAATTTCAGGTGTTTTGTTGGAACAATATCAGTTCTAATATGACATATTCTATGAAAGACACAGGTTTTGATGCCAGCTGTCTAATGACGCCGCGATGATATGCCATTTCCGTAACAAGGAAGCATTTTACGATGCATGAGACGTATTCAGCAAGCAGACACCAAGATCGGGATGCTACCAATTAACATTCATATCGTCTGTAAATACTTAGCAGACCTCTGTATATCGACCTGTATTAGGTTATCTGTAATAAATCATTCTATAAACATCACGTAAAATGCTAGATGCGATTGTATAATGTGCTGCTAATTATAAAAAGACTCGGAATAAATTCGCAGGTCAAGTGAACATCAGGTAACAAGTAACAACCAGTGAAATGAGGCAAACAATGAGTTACTTTTATCAAATTAACGATGTGATGCTGGATTTCACCCCTTTCTCCAAAGTAAGTACGTCAAATCAACACCTAATTGACATGTTCCGTTGCAACGGATGGGCATTCTGCTAGTACAAATAACATCCTACATTTTAAGAAAAGAATGTACATTTTAAGAACATTTGTTAAGGTACATCAGTTAGTTGAAGGCAGAGTTCGCCTCCTCTTCAGCCACATTCTCTTGCGCGCTGCTGCATGGCTTCCATCAGAAATTCTTCCGCCTGCGACAGCGAATTGCTACTGCTTTGCTCTTGAACATACATCGGATTTGTAAATTCTCGAGATGTAGATTTGACATCTTATGGGTATTCATCTTGAATTCCCTTGGCAATATCTGTAGTGTTGGATGGTCCAGCCTCTTCTGCTGACTTAGGTCCTGTGCCCAGTTCCATATCTTCAGAACTACTACTACAGCTGCAACTCCCACTGCCACTGGAGTAGCTGCTTGAAGTATCCTCGGAAGTAGAGGTGTCGCTGAACGTATTAAAGATCGTAATGCTCTCTTTCCTTGCGTTATTAAAGGAATGGCTCTTGTACTTCCCATTATAAACTGGCAAGATAGAGCCTTGCTTCAAGCCTAGGATATCCCTGCCAAGGCTGTATGATTTGTACAGCTTCCTCTCAACACCTTCCTTAGATTTTTCCATTTCACCCAACTGTTCCAAAGTTTCGTGTGAAGTGTCCTCGACTGCCTTCTGCTCTAGCTCTGAGATCATCGTGCCTAAGATTCTCCTCTTACTGCGAAGAGAACGCTGCATTTCAGAAGGTAGAGGTGTGACCTATAGTTTAGTGGAGAAGTCACTCTAAGCAATATCAAAAGCAACAAACAAATCCAGCCTCTAATTAATGCACATACCCTCCTTTCTAGGAACTTCTGCAAGCCATTGTTTTTAAGCTTTTGCTTCCTCCAAAAGATCCAGCAAAACCGAACAATTACCACCTGTATCACTATGACAACGAGTTGGAAGAACAACAACACAACAACAGGGTTGTGGTCACCTGATGGACATAAATTACAGTCAGTAGTGATGCACTTTTAAATAAACAGCAGGAAAAAAATGACAGCATTTGAACTTCACCTGGATCAGCATTAGCAAACTTGGCTTCTGCTTTTCTACAAGTCCAAGCAATCTTTTGCCTCGTGTTGCATTGCATACTGCTGCCAATTCCTGTGACAAGAAATTTCAAGGGTGAGGCTTTGCAGATTAATTAGTTGATGTCACGTACTTTTTTTACCAGTTTCTTTTTTATTGTTTATCTCTGTTCAGTGAACTTGAAGTGCAATAACTGGTATTTGATACCGACTCCAAGCTAAACAAGACTTACTTGCTGCAGATAGAGCAGTGAGAAGAATGGTCTCGTCTGGTGTAAAATAGTTCAGGTCACTACTGGACAACAGATTCGATAATTCTCCTGACAAGGAAAATGAAACACCATGCATTAGTCAATTTGAGTGGTTATTTTTCGGGAAAAAATTAATGTCATGTGATAACACAAAATTGATTCATATAAAGAAAGGAACAAACCAGGATACTTTCCAGTCCAGTAGATTGTTCCAGTTGCCGGAGCCAACAAAGTAAACAATATGCTCGATGACTTCATCGCCGATACATAGGTATAATCACCAATTGTTTGGCTTGATTTTGCCTCCATTATGGTCTGGCTGATGTACGCTGAAAATCCTGAGCAGTCAAGGACTGGATTTGCATGGATCACTGAGTTAGGAGCTGTTCTTTGAAGAAACTTTCTGATGTCACCATCAGGAGAGATTGAATATAAGGTCCCATCTAGCGAGCCAATTGATATCCAACCTGCCATAGCAGCCGAACAAAGTAGAAAGAATGACGGTATATTACAAATTAGCACGCATATAGTAAGCAAAAGAACGGTTAAACAGTTAAACAATGCAACTACTGCCCCATGAAAATTACGCCGCTTCAGATGTGAACTAGTCAGGGAACAAATGTGTTCCAAAATCCAAATATATATGTTGATATATATATATTTTTTTGCTTACCATTGGAATCCACAGTTGGCAAGCTTTTCCCATAACTAAGTGGACCAACATTCTGCTGCCATGAAATGTTTCCTGTCGAAACATCAAGCCCCATCACAATTGACTTTCTTGGAAGGACAATGTATAGGCGTCCATTATTTCCTGGTGCAATTGTCATCACTTTGTCAATTGAGCCCAAGTCTTGTATCCATCTGAACTGACGGCTACGAATGTTAAAGGAATAGAGTTGGCCTTCAGTATTTGATATCTGTTTAGCCATATGGATCGCATCACGAATTAAATAAGGTAGGATAAAGAGGTGACAAGACAAAACCATGGAAATTTGAGAACAGCTATATGCATTGAAAATGAGGCCTTACATAAAGAGTCCCCTCGCACCGATCAACAACTGCAGCAGAGTTGAAATAGCAGATTGAGATATTTCTCTTGCAGCCGAGACGGTAAGCAAAGCGAGCAAGCACAGGCCCAACACTCCATTGTAGTCCTCCAGTGCGCAACGAGAAAGAGAAAAGGCCACGGTTCTTAATGGTAAGAAAGAGAGATGAATAACTGCCGCTGATAGATAGACCGATGATCTCATCAGAACTCCCCGGCGTTGAATTGTAGCTGAAAAATACTTCTGACGCTGGTTCAGTAGTATTTATGTTTTGTGGAGTTATCTTCATGACCGTATCTTCTGCCACCAAATATATCTGCACAACAGATCGATACAATTCATTCTCCGATAAGGTATTATGTAACAGCAACGCAATTTATACATCCAAACAAGCGGTTTGCAAAATATAAAACTAAGAATCATCATAAAATCTAGAGTTGCAACTGTATGCGAATGGAGGAAACAAAACTCCTGAAGACCTGGACCCTTGAAACCAAAAAGAACTGGAAAAGAAAGGGAAAAGATTTCGCTGTATGTCTGAAATCATGAAGAATTTCACACAACTCGATTACCTTCTCTCTTTCGGCAACTGGACCGATTTCTCCTCTGCAGTTGTATCTCAGCGGAACAATCCATGAGACTGTTCCATTTGGTCGGAACGCAATAAGGTTCTTTCCAGTGCAAGCGATGAGAGATCTGTCGTGTCCAATGAGAGGGGCACGAGCAACTCCTTGTGGTGGCTGATCAGCTGCAAATGAAACATCAAGTCAGGCATCCCTTCTCGTGACATACAGTGGAATCAAGCAAGGAAACAAAGCAACAAGAAACTACAAGGAACAAGGAAGAAAATGTATTACCATTTTCAGTAGTATTACTCGCGTAGAAGCTCTGAAGGGTTGGCGATTCCAAGCACACGGCACCGATCAGAAAGTACACGAGCAGGCAAAGGCGTTGCGGTATTCTCATGGCCATGGTTGCGCAGTTTCAGAGAGAAACAGTGAGTAACTGCATGCACGCATTTTTCTGATGAGTAAGCAACGACTCACCAAAGCAAGCAAGAAGAAAAACCAACAGGAACAATAAGCACACATAAATAAAAAGTATTGCATGAACAAGCAAGAAGAAAAACCAGAGCCTAGCAAGAACCAAAGCAAGCAAGATCGATGGCTGAAAGAGAGGACCTGGATTTTTCTTGTCAGTCCTACAAAACAAGCATACGGTGGAAATAGGGAACGAAGGGGACTCACAATTCTTCAAGAATATATGCGACCGTGTCGCGATAAGCAAAAAGGGATCGGCTCCAAGAAGTTCGATGCCAACAGGCGATCAGGGGACACCATACACACACGCAAGAGCACTGCGATCCCTGAAGAAAAATGCGCTTGCCTGAAGGACTACGCGAACAGAGAACTCGATGCCAACAGACGAGGAGGGGACACCGGCGCTGGCGGGGGATCGAGGAGGCGCTCCGCTGTCCTTGGCTTGGTGCGTAGAGGCGGTTTGGTCTGCGCGACGTCGACTGCGAGGCGATCGATTCCAAGGCGGCGTGGGGGCGATGGGCTCGCGCCACCAACGCTATTTATAGCGGAGCGGGCGGCTGCTCAGAGTCCCCGAGTTGGCGCGGGCCAACCGACGCGACCCAGCCAAAGCGAGCGGAAGAGAAGGACGCGAGGCGTTGAGGCTGCCGGCGGTTTGGTTGGTTATCGTTTTGCCAACAACCGCAACACCCGTCATACCGAGCAAACGCTGCCGTCGCTTTATGTTAGTTAGTGTCAAAAGTGCAGGACGCGGTGACCCATCCCGCCATCCGTCACGGCTTGCGTGTTAATATATGGCAGAAAAAGCCTGATCTGCCGTAGCAATTACAAGGAAGGTACAACGTATATGGTCATCCAGATTTACAGGAACAAACAATTCTTATCAAGGAAAGAAACTATCCTAAGAATAGAAGCTAATATCTGGTAATTAGCAGTAAACGTGACTGTGGGCGCCTGCGGCCGAAGGTGCTCGAGGGGGTGGTCAAAAGAAGCTCCAACTTTCTCGGCCATTGCTCAGAGCACGGTATGGGCGCGACATGGAAGGTGGCAGAGGCGAGTCAGGAACCTCGGAGTGCGCGGTGGGAAAAACGGACAAGAGTTTAGGCGGTTGGGGGAGATTTTTCTTTGGCGATCTTGTGCTCAGCGAATTTTTTTTTTAAATAATACTTTTTTAAAACTGAATTGCGTTTTTAATACTCGAAAAATAAAATTTGCAAAAGTAATACGTGGTCGCCATACCGTACGGCGAATACCCTATTTTCGCCATATGGTATGGCGAAAATACCATAATTACCCAATTAAAACCGATTAACCGTCGGTTGTTTGGTTAAGGCTATTTTCGCCTTACCATATGGCGAAAATAGGGTATTCGCCAAACCGTATGGCGAAAATACTCTATTTTCGCCAAACCGTATGGCGAAAATAGGGTCTTCGCTATACTGTACGGCGAAAATAGCCTTGATTCTCATGTAGCAGATTAACTACGGATTTAGGGTATTATCGCCACACGGTTCGGCGAAAATAGGGTATTCGCCACACGGTTCGGCGAAAATAGGGTATTCGCCGTACGGTATGGCGACCACGTATTATTTTTGCAAATTTTATTTTTCGAATATTAAAAACACAATTCAGTTTAAAAAAAGTATTATTTAAAAAAAAATTTCTGTGCTCAGCTGAAAAAGGCAGCAGGGAGGAGGGGCTAAGCAAGGGAGGAAGATGATCCCGACGAGCGGGCCCAGGGACCACCGGTCGGAGAAAGGAAGAGAAGGAAAAAGGTATCAGCATGACGTGAGGGTCCAACAAGAGATCGGGCCCTTTTGCCAGCGTCTCAGGTCAAATGGGCTGGTTTGCTAGCCACTAAGCTCGTAGGCCCCACGTGGAAGGAAGAGAAAAGCGAAAACAGTCTACATACAATTCCTCAGACAGCAAGATAAGCATTTAAAGGAGAGGACTTCCATCCGGACGTCCGTTTTTTTTGTTTTTCTCGGACGCCGTGCAACATTTTTTTTAATGTATGCAACATTTTTTTTAACGTATGCAACATTTTTTTTTAACGTATGAAACATTTTTTTTACTGTTTGTCGAAGAAAAATGTTTCAATACATAGAAAAAATGTTTCACTACGTAGAAAAAAATATTTCACGCGTGGAAAAAAAATGTTGCGAAAAAATCTGCTGTCCGATCCCTAGCAATACCGGCATTTAAATGAGGGGTCTAATCAAGTCCAGAATTTTAGAAACTTTTTCAAGAGCTGTCTGGGACACTTATATCCGCTCTGTAAAATTTTGCTACTCAAATTCTTAGTAAAATAATTATGATAATTATGACAGTGGCTGCTGCACAGAAAATAAATTTCGGAAATTGATTTATCATAAGGACCAAATCAACTTCACAAATTTCGAAACTTTTAAAGTTAGTTGGTATTTCGAACATAAACATACCATAAAATTTTCAGATTCAAATTATCATTATTTATTTCTTAGTAAATCTTTTACTCCTTTTTGCTGATTTTCAGCTTTGAAGTAATAAAATGAAAAGAAATAGCAAATCTAATTACTAATTTTTGTAGATTTTTGTATATGATGGTAAAGTAACTGAGATCACATGGTAAATATCCTGCGCACTGGAAGGCTCCACGAATTTCTCTAAAATTTTGACAAGGGACTGGTCGTGGGTAAATTTTACTAATTAAAATTGTCATTTCAATACTTAAGTGCTTTCACATGATCTTTTGACCAGATAAAAAGGATTTCTAGGGCATACCAAGGTCAGGTAAAATTCACTAAGGTAATTTTTATCTTTTTACCATTTTATGATTTCTCCTTTTCTTCTTTTTCTCTAATCCATTATTCATTTCAATCAACAAATAATTCAACAAATGCACATAAAAATCAAGAAATGCATCAAAAGAGTAATTTCATATTTTAATATTTAATTTTTGAACATTATAAATTTGAGGATGTTACATAGAGTCTGTTGCTTGATCGCTGAACTTTTTTTTTTTTAAGAAAAGACAGGCACTCTGCCGATGCATTAAGAAGGGGGAAAAGTCTGCACAAAAAGGCAAGGAAAAAAGGACAAAGCTAGGGGTAGAAAAACATCCAACACGGCAAAAGGCAAGGAGGATCCAAGCTAAAGGAGCAAGACTCCCAACCACCGAGAGAGAAACGCTAAGAAAACAACTCTAAGTTGAAAGTCTAGAAGCTAGGTTAAACACTTTTCTATCCTCAGACGTCTGTAGTACCACTTGTACCGAACTCGGAATGCCTTCGAAAATCCTAGCATTGCGTTCCTTCCAGAGATTATAGAAGCCGAGGATAATTAGGCCATCGAGGTCTCTTCGATCCTTCTTAGCCGCATCTTCCCTTGCCCTGGACCACCAATGAGAAACTGAAGTAAGGTTTTGCGCCCCGAGTGCTGAGAAAGGTGGCACGCCGGCTAGAGAAGAAAGTCCCATCCAGAAGGATTGAGCGAAAGAGCAACCCAGCATGAGGTGGAGGACCGTTTCACTCTGAGAGCGACAGAGATGGCAGGTCGGGTCATGTGGCCATCCTCTTCTGGCTAAGTTGTCTGCCGTGAGGATCTTGTTCTGTATCAAGAGCCAAGCAAAAAATTTGCATTTGTTTTCCACTTTTGCTTTCCAGATTGAACTCGGTGGGTGACCAGACACCGAGCCGATGAACTGCGCCCTGTAGGCCGAGCTTGCAGAGTAGTCACCATGAGTCGTCCATCGCCAGATGAGAGTCTGGCGTTTGGGAAAGGAGTTGCACACCTTGTAGTCTAGTCCAAAGTACAAGGAATTCTGAGAGCTGTTGAGGTGAGTTGATATTCTTTAGAGGTTTCATCCAGCTGTTGTTTAACAGCTCCTGTTTGACAGATCTGTTTCTCCTGGCCACCAACCTGTAGCACTGTGGAGCTATGTCCTTTGGCGCCATTCCTTGAAGCCGCTGCTACCTGCACTTAGTCAAGCTTCTCCATTCCCTAGGACAATGGTGGTGCTTGCATCGAAGAGTGCAAAGTCCGGGCCTCGAAGGGAAGCCGCCGAACCTTCCACCAGAGGCAGACGGTCTTTCCAAAGACGCCAAAGCCAACGCAGCCTGAGCGCTCGACCAAAGGTGTCGAGATGCAGAATGCCGAGACCTCCAAGACTCTTCGGGCGACAAACTATTTTCCAGTTGACCAAGCAGTGACCTGAACTGCAGTTTTCCTCCCCTTTCCAGAGGAAGTTTCTTCTCAATCTGTCAATTCTTTTAGTCGCCCATTTGGGAATCCTGAAGGCTGTGAGGAAATGTACTGGGATTGCCGAGAGCACCGCTGTCACCAACACTAGCCTGCCCGCTTTTGAAAGTAATTTACCTTTCCAACCTGCCAGTCTGCGGCCTATCTTGTCAATTAGGGGTTGGAGGTCTACCTTCCGAAGTGCCGTTGGCCTTAGGGGACCTGAAGCCTCTCCGAACACCTGTAGGGTTAGGTTAAGAATGTTGATTTCCTGTTCAACCGGTTCAGGAAGAGAGCTACATCATTTGCATAGAGCAAAATACAGATTTGGACTGGCTTATGGCTGATCGGCTTGAGCAGGTCCCTGTGCGCTGCTGCCGACCAAAGCAGAAGCAGGGGCTCCAATGTCAGGGTGAAGAGCAAGGGCGACAGTGGGTCACCTTGTCGCAAACCTCGCCTGTGCTCAAAGGGTTTACCCAAGATGCCGTTGAGTGCTACTCTGGACTTCGCTGTGGAGAGTAAGATTGATAACCAGTCCCTCCATCTTTGCCCGAAACCGAAGTTTTGAAGCAGCTCTAGGAGGAATTCCCAGCTAACTGAGTCAAAAGCTTTAGAAAGGTCAAGTTTGATGAAGATAGCCTGCCTCTTCTTTTTGTGGAGCTCCGCTAGGGTCAGGGCCGGTCCTGGCATTTTGGGGGCCCGGGGCGAAAACTTATATGGAGGCCCCATCCACCTCCTCATATATATATATGTCTATGTATATATATGTATGTATATACATAGTCTTATAAGCACACATCATTGATGAAATTAATATTCGATGCACAAAAATTACTTCCATAGGACACTTTAAAGTTTATGAAATAACAAATGTAAATTGTAATCATAAGCATTTACTTGGCACTTGGCATCGTCTTAAAAAATTTCTTCTAACATTTTGTGATACAAAGTCATCAATTATACTATTGCTATCAATCTCGTCCAATAACTTCTTCTCGATGCATGAAGTCGCCAAATCATTTAACCTTTCTTGAGTCATTGTTGATCTCAAATAGTTCTTCAATAATTTCAATTTTGAAAAGCTTCTTTCAGCCGATGCAACAATCACATGCACAGTAAATAAGATTCGATAAGCAATGGAGACATTAGGATAACAATCCACATCTATACCTCGGATTAGGGACGATCACGACTCGTCGGTGAATTGCCCAGACAGCACCAGTGCACCACGTCCAAGCGACCACCCTTTTTTTTCTCTCTACGAGTCGCCACGTCTAGGCGATCGGCGGCCCGCCGCCCCTCTTGTTTTTCCCTGGATGAAGCCCCCAGCCGCCAGGAAGCATTCTTTTGGTGAAAACCCTCTTTCCTCAAAAAGATTTCTAGTCGCTCACGTCCTGGCATCCTGCACAACTAGTCCAATGCCAAATTGTATATATGGCACTTTGCTTAATTACTTTGGGGTTTTAGACTACAGGCAGAACAAAATACGTAACAAAGCATAGATCGGCACTTTGCTTAATTACTTTGGGGGCCCTTGACTTTGGGGGGCCCGGGGCGGCCGCCCACCCTGCCCCCCCTTAGGACCGGCCCTGGCTAGGGTCTTTTGGACACCCATGAAGCTGTCATGCAGAGTCCTTCCTGCTATGAAAGCATTTTGATTTGGCGAGATTAGAGCATCCAGGTGAGGGCCTAGTCTGTTGGCCAGGATCTTGGAGATGATTTTTGCGAAACTGTGAATCAGACTTATGGGCCTGTAGTCAGCAACTGAGCTAGCTTCCTGGGATTTTGGTACAAGCACGATCCTCGCCGAGTTGAGAAGCTCTAGACCGTTTCTGTGACCCAGAAAGAAAGATTCTGTAGCCGCGAGCAGGTCCTCTTTGATTGTGTTCCAACATGTGATGAAGAAAAGTCCAGTGAAGCCGTCTGGACCTGGGGCCTTATCCCGCGGCAACAAGAAGACCGCAGCTTTTAACTAAGGAGCCTGGAAATCTTCCTCTGTGCTAGAGAGGTCCAACTGTGGCAGTTGAAGAGAAGACCAGTTTAATGTATACTGTCTTTGCCTTTTGTGTCCAAGCAGCCGAGAGAAGAAATTGAAAATGATGTCATGCTTTTCCTGTTCAGCCGTCACTACTCCATCCTCAGAGGTCAGGGAAATGATGCGATTCCGACGGTTTCTCCCATTTAATTTGGCGTGGAAGAATTTGGAGTTTGCATCTCCCTCCTTGAGTCAGGCCAGTCAGGCTCTTTGCTTAAGTCGAAGTCTGTTAATTGCCGCCAGGCCCCACAGTCGTGTCCTGAGTTGTTTAACTAAGTTCCTTTCTTGAGCGGAGAGCAATCTCTCTTCTTGAGCTTTGTCAAACCGTAGGATTAGCTCATTAGAGACATCTATCTGAAGCCGAATATCGCCCAGAAGGTTCTTACTTCAAAGACGTAGAGCTTTGGCTGTTCTGAGGAGCTTGATATGTAGGCGCCTGTAAGGGTTGGAGGTGTGGACCGATTTAGCCCAAGATCCCTGAACTACCTCAGCAAAACCGGGCAGCTTTGGCCAGAAAGTCTCAAAACGAAAGGCTTTTTGGCGCTTGCTGCAGCAGTTAAACAGGAGCAGCGAACATTGGTCGGAGACCGAGGAAGACAGGGCTTGGAGCGAGGAGTTTGGGTAGAGGAGGTCCCAGTCCGTGGAAGCAAAGAACCTGTCTATTCTGGTTTGGTTTGGGTTGGAGTCGCCGAGCCAGACGCCCAGGTGAATTTCTTCCCAATTAATCTGAGTTCTTTTAGCTGGGTGGCATCGAGCATGCTCTTGAATCTCGACCTGATGCGCCTGCTGAGGTTTCCATTACTCTTGTCCGCAGCTGAATAAATCATGTTGAAGTCCCCTAAAACCAGCCAATGCGAAAGCATGGCGGTCTGCAGAAGTAGTAACTCTTGGAGGAACGCCAGTTTGTCAGGTTCAGACTGGGGCCCGTAGACACCTGTGCAAGACCAAGCGCAGTTGGACGCGATGTCCCGGATAATCGCCGAGGCTGTGTTTGCAGATAGATGCCCTTGGGACAAAACGAAGTGCTGGTCGGAGCAAGCCAGGAGGATACCCCCTCTGGTTCCCGCAGCAGGGAGGTAGATGAAGTTATTTTTGAAAGCAGAAAAACTAAAAAACGGTATACCGTTGCAACGGTATACCTCTGAAACTCATAAAACTTATGATTTTTTGCACTGAAACTCATGAAACTTAGCACTAAAAACTGATAAAACATGAAATTGATGAAACTAAACACTGAAACTCATGAAACCAGCACTGAAACTAATAAGTTTCATAAGTTTCATGGCTATACCGTTGCAACGGTATACCGTTCCCTAGTCACTCTCTTTTGAAAGCAGGTCCAAGGGTTTCAGCTACGAAGTCATCTGGAAAAACCTATAATTTAGTTTCCTGCAAGCAAACCACGTTTGCTCTAGTTTGCAAGACTAAGTCTCTAACCAAGGCCCTTTTCGACGGAAGATTTAAACCCCTGACATTCCAGCTTAGAATTCTGCATTCAGCGCTCATTGAAGAGAAGAGGCTGCAACATTGAGCCCTGAAGAAAGGAGCGTACACAGGCGAGACAAGTAGCAGTGATAGAGAGAGAAAGACATGTTTGCCTGCTCCAGAAGGAAAAGCGCAACAAAATGAAACAGAAGCAGTAGAGCCCCACCAGGTGCTCCAGCTTAGTACAACCGAGGTAGCTACAAAGGAAAAGCGAGCTGGGAGTGTCCCACCCTGACGACAAGGACGAAAACGACGGTCCCTGGAAGCTAAGAGCAGCACTAAACAAAAAGGTTCCTGGGATACATCGTAAAGACAACAATACGTCGTCTTGGAGATCTGGGTCTCCACATCTAGGCCGGTTGGACGTCCCAGGACGCCAAGCCTATGACGCTCTGCAAGTCAACCTGTGAACTGAGGCCAGCCAGCTGCGAGAAGGCCTGCAGGGCCTCGGGGGACAAAGGTTTGTCGAAAACCGTCAGTTGGGTTCACCTGCAGCGACTGTGCTACGACGCCAGAAACTGCCGAGGCTGTAGGGAGCAAGTTCTCCTGGATCAGTTCCTCGACGAGCATAGGATCAAATCGGGGTTCCCGCGTCAACAAGAGCTACGGGGAAAAGGTCAGCTGATCATCTTGGAAACAAACGGAAACGTCCAGACAAGGGATAGGATCCTTGTTTCGAGTGGAGACCGGAGAATCCATTTGAACTTGCAAAGGAAAATCGTCCTTTAAACTGAGGGCAGCGATGGAGGAATCAACCTGGGAGAAAAATCTTCTAGCAGGCGATCTAGACCTTTCTCTTTGAAGATTTTCTTCGCACCCGGCAGGGTCTGCGCAACCTGGCAGCCGTGAGACCGAGTCAACAGCAGGCGCTGGAGTTGATGCCTGGCGTCGAGTTCTACCTGCATTACTTGAGTGCGAGTTCCTACTGTCGCGGTGTGGAGGACCTGAGGGGGAAGACTGATGTCGTCTGGAAGATCCGCCCCGCCGCGGCGGGACATCCCAACCTGAGTTTCTTTGATCTACGGCCAGACCCCGGCGGCGGTGATCTGTCCCTGTCGCGGAAGGTATATAAGTCGCTGAAGCACCGGGGCGCGCCGAGGAGCCACGCCGTCCGCCAGGCCCAGGCTCCAGGTGAAGCAGTGCTTCTTAGGGCACTCTTCACTAGAAGACGCGGCCGACAGCTCGCCGCTTGCAGCACTGTGACCCGGGCTCATCCCCCACCAAGCCGGAGACGCCGGGTCCACCGGGGGGGTCGAAATCCAGAACCTGTGCGAGGTGGATAAGGATCTTGTAGGTTAGAAAGTTGGGCGGCGGCCTAACCTGTGGCTGATCAAGATCAATGCCAAGCTCCGGGAAGTGAGAGGGCGGTGAGTCAGAGCTATACAGCTCTTGCAAGCAAGAGTCTTGCAGACTTGGGGATGGAGTTGACGTCATCGACCCAAAGCCAGACGTTGAGGCAGGCTGATTCCTTTTCACTGGCCGGTTCTTCAATTAAAGGAATGACCACCCCGACGTCGGCGAGCAGCGAGGAGGCCACTGGGATAGTCCAGGCATGACGCGGAATGCCCTCAAGACAGAGCTTAACCTCGGCTGAGCTGCCTCACCTTGGACGAAGCGGGTCCAAGGGAGCACTTTGAAGCTGATGTCGTCGCTTCCAAACCTAGAATCATCCAGCATTTCGGTCTTGAGCTCAAAAGAGCTGCATCTGACGAAGTACGATCTGTCGGAGTTAACGGCCACATTAAAATCAGCTCTATTAGCTCGAAAGTGGTCTGCTAGAAATAGAATGCGCTGTATCTGACGGATGTTGGTCTCATGGTCCCCTATGACAAGTAGCTGAACTGCAAACCTGCTAAGTTCCCTTTCTGACGCCAGAATTTCATTTGACCTGGGGGCAAAACGCCGTACCACCTAGTCTGGCCTGAGATGAGCATCTCCCGGTCTTGTAGGTGGCGCCTGCTCGTCGGCCGGACGCCCTCTTCGAGCCTGGCCCTCCCTAGCCGGGCGAGACATTCTGACGCTGGCCACCGGGGGCTTGAAGCGAGTTGCTGGACACCAGCGCGCTACGTGACCCGAAGCACTACAGACGAGACAACAGAAGCATTTCCCTTTTGTTCTGCTCTTAAAGAGAAACTTCAATCGCTGAACTTTCATAAAGAGTTTTCCTTCACTGTCATGAATCCTCAAAAGTTCACCATTGAGTTCTACTTTGTGGCCTGCTTCTGTAATCTGTCCAAGCTTAGTATATTGCTCTGTAGATTTGGAATGTAGTGTAGTTCTGTGAACAGACGCTGCCCTCCGTTCTTGCATTTGAACAGGATTGATCCTTTTCCCCTGTCATGTGGTTACTAGCTCCATTGTCAAGGTACCACATACCTTCTTCCTTGTGATCTGCAGTGACATATTTATCTTCATGGAGGAGAACCATATCTTTGGTTTGCTGTTCGCAGGGCATGACAGTTTTTTCTTCTTCCAGAGTCCTTGTCAAATTCACCTCTCCTTCTTTGCGCTTGGGAGCACGACACTCTGAGCATTGTTAGACAATGTATTCTGTCGTGTTTCTGTTGTGTACGCCAGGAATAGATTTTCTATGTATAGATCAGATAGCTCTTGTAACAAACAAAATCTATTCTTGGCTGTCCACGTGAAATACGGCAACAAATCTGTAATCCATGCGAGAGGATGTTTCTCGCCTTATATAAACACGGAGCCGCCAGCCGAGGCAAAGGTAAGGGCGTTTCACCAATTCCATTGCACCTCTGTTTCTTTACATGGTATCAGAGCTTTAGCAATTTAGATCCCATCTACAAACATCATGGCCCTCTCCTCCTCCAACGCCATGAATCCACTGGTCGGCATCATCGTCTCTGAGAAGCTCTCCAGATCAAACCACGCCATGTGGAGGGCACAAGTGCTCACGGCAATCAGAGGCTCTCGTCTCATGGGACATCTCACTGGGGCAACCCCTGCGCCAGCAATGGAGGTTGATGACAAGGTTAATGGCAAGGAGTGCAAGGTTCCCAACCCAGCATATGAAGACTGGTACGCCAAGGATCAGCAGGTCCTGGGGTTCCTCCTATCCTCCCTATCACGGGAGATCATGGCTCAAATCGCTACAAAGCCAACGGCAGCCACGGCATGGACTGCCCTTGAGGCGATGTTCTCATCGCAGACAAGAGGACGGGCGTTGAACACACGCCTCGCTCTTGCAACGGCCCAGAAGGGAAATCAAACCATTGCAGAATATGTGGGGAAGATGCGTGCCCTCGGAGATGAGATGGCTGCTGCCGGAAGACCACTGGAGGATGATGAGCTTGTTGAATACATCCTCACCGGTCTCGATACCGACTTCAATCCCATAGTTTCTGCCTTGATCACAAGGACAGAACCTGTATCCGTGAACGAGTTGTACTCCCAGCTTGTCACATTTGAGACCCACATGGGACTCCAATCAGGCTCTGGCTCTTCTGCTAATTCTGCTACCCGAGGTGGTCGTGGTGGCAACCGCGGCCGTGGAGCTGGTCGCCAAGGCTCCGGACGTGGTCGCGGTGCTGGTTCCTTCAATAACAACAGCAGCAGCTCTGGTGGCTATCAGCGCCAGGGTGGACGTGGTGCTAGTGGACGGGGTAGCGTCAACAACAACACCCGTCACATCTGCCAAGTGTGCAAGAAGCCTGGCCACACTGCAGATCGGTGCTGGCACCGATTTGATGAAGATTATGTGCCTGAAGAGAGGCATGTTGCTGCTGCAATGAACTCATACAACGTCGACACCAATTGGTACACCGACACGGGCGCTACCGATCACATCACCAAGGAACTGGAAAAGCTTGCCACCCGAGACAAGTACAATGGAATGGACAAAATCCACACCGCAAGTGGTGAAGGTATGAATATTAGACATATTGGTCATTCTACTATACACACCCCATATCGTGATCTTAATCTCCAAAATATTCTTCATGTTCCATCCACTGCAAAAAATCTTGTTTCCGTTCATCGTCTTACATCTGACAACAATGTATTTTTAGAATTTCATCCTAACTTCTTCCTTGTAAAGGATCGGGACACGAGGAGCACTCTGCTTAAGGGACCATGTCAGAAGGGATTATACCCTCTTCTTCCTGCATTATTTAGAAGGCAAGCTTTTGGAGTTAATAAAGCATCTATCAGTAGATGGCATAGTCGTCTTGGTCATCCGTCCTTTCCTATAGTTGAAAAAGTTGTCAAGAGTCATAATCTTCCCTATACCGAGTCTAGTAAAACTTCTGTTTGTGATGCCTGTCAAAAAGCAAAAAGTCATCAGTTACCATATCCCAAATCCACTAGCAAGTCAAATCATCCTCTTGAACTTATTTTTTCTGATGTGTGGGGTCCCGCTCCTGACTCTGTTGGGAGATACAAATACTATGTAAGTTTTGTGGATGATTTTAGTAAGTTTACTTGGATCTATCTACTGAAACTCAAATCTGAGGTGTTTCAGAAATTTCGTGATTTTCAAAACCTTGTGGAACGATTGTTTGATCGTAAAATCTTGTCCGTTCAAACCGATTGGGGAGGAGAATATGAAAAATTAAGTCCCTTCTTTACCACGGTAGGCATCATACATCATGTATCGTGCCCTCATGCACATCAGCAGAATGGGGCTGCAGAGCGTAAGCATAGACATATAGTTGAGGTCGGGCTTTCACTTCTTGCACATGCCGGTATGCCTCTAAAATTTTGGGATGAAGCCTTTCTTTCTGCCACTTTTTTGATTAATCGAACTCCTAGCCGTGTCATTGGCTATGAAACTCCTCTTGAGCGCCTATTCCATACAAAGCCTGACTACTCCTCACTTCGTGTCTTTGGCTGTTCATGTTGGCCATATCTTCGACCCTATAATCAACACAAGCTTGCTTTTCGCTCTAAAGAATGCACCTTCCTAGGGTACAGTACCCTCCACAAAGGATTCAAGTGTTTAGACAATTCAACAGGTCGCGTGTATATTTCTCGCGACGTTGTCTTTGATGAAGACATCTTTCCCTTCTCAAAACTTCACTCCAATGCAGGACGTCAGCTTCGATCTGAAATCCTCCTTCTTCCAACTGTTCTTCAGAATCCTACTCCAGGGGACATAATAGTACATAATCATGTGTCTAATGCTCACAATTCTGGTACAGATACTAGTGCTGTGCAGGAAAATCATTCGTCTGAAGAAATACCTGCAGTGCAAATTCCCGGACAGCCAGTCCTGTCGCCTGCATCAGCATCGGGGCAGCCGTCTGTTGCTCGATCTTCTTCTGCACAACAACAGAGTGACACGCAACCCGGATCCTCTACTGCTCCGACTGACTCTGGCGACATTGATGCCTCGCGCCAGTCCGGCCCTGACATGCCATGGCCTCCGACGCTGGGGGGGAGTAAGTTCCAGCTTGACGCACTGGCTGACGCATCGGCTGTGTTATCTGTGCCCTCCTCGCCAGCACCGACTCCTGCATCAGACTCTTCACCTGAGCAATTCCAAGGACCTCGCACTCGCCTTCAAGCTGGAATACGAAAGCCCAAGGTATACTCTGATGGAACTATTCGGTATGGTTGTTTTACATCCAGCGGAGAACCACAAAATTTGACAGAAGCTCTAGGGCATGAAAAATGGAAAGAAGCAATGAATATTGAATATGAGGCTCTAATGAAAAATAAAACATGGCATTTGGTTCCTCCTCAGAAAGGTAATAATGTTATAGATTGCAAGTGGGTTTACAAAATTAAGCGTAAGGCTGATGGAAGTCTAGATAGATATAAAGCTCGTCTAGTTGCAAAAGGGTTTAAGCAAAGGTATGGGGTTGACTATGAAGACACTTTTAGTCCCGTTGTCAAAATTGCTACCATTAGAATCATCCTGTCCATTGCTGTGTCTCGAGGTTGGAGTTTGAGGCAACTAGATGTTCAGAATGCTTTTCTACATGGTTATTTAGATAAGGATGTATATATGAGACAACCTCCTGGCTTTGAAGACAAGAGTCTGCCTAATTATGTTTGTAAGCTAGACAGAGCTTTATATGGATTAAAACAAGCTCCTCGTGCCTGGTATGCTAGACTTAGCTCTAAGCTTCTTGATCTCGGTTTTAACTCCTCCAAGGCAGACTCATCCTTGTTTTTCTTTAACAAAAATGGAGTATCAGTGTTTGTGTTGATTTATGTTGATGATATAATAGTAGCTAGTTCTACCAAGGAAGCAACAAGTGGATTGTTGAAAAACTTGAAACAGGAGTTTGCTCTAAAAGATCTAGGCGAGTTGCATTTCTTTTTGGGAATACAAGTTAGCAGTATACATAATGGTATCATCCTAACACAAGAAAAATATGCCTCTGATTTGCTGAAAAGAGTAAATATGTCTGATTGCAAGCCTGCCAGTACTCCTTTGTCAACAAGTGAAAAATTATCGGCTGTAGAAGGGGCACCGTTGGGTGCTAGTGATGCTACTCAGTATAGAAGCATAGTGGGTGCTCTTCAATATCTCACCCTTACTAGACCAGACATCGCCTTCCCAGTAAATAAGGTGTGTCAATTTCTTCATGCACCAACTATGCAACATTGGGTAGCTGTGAAACGAATCTTAAGGTATCTGAAACAAAATACAAAGTTGGGTCTGAAGGTTAGCAAGTCTAATTCTATGGTCATAAGTGGCTTCTCAGATGCAGATTGGGCAGGGTCACTTGATGACAGAAAATCCACAGGAGGTTTTGCAATATTCTTAGGTGCAAACCTGATATCCTGGAGTGCCAGGAAACAAGCAACAGTTGCAAGATCCAGCACAGAAGCTGAATACAAAGCCTTAGCAAATGCTACTGCAGAGATAATGTGGATACAAACATTGTTAAAAGAAATAGATATACATTGTCCACCTAAAGCAAAGCTCTGGTGTGATAATATGGGAGCTAAGTATCTTTCAGCTAATCCAGTGTTTCATGCTAGAACAAAGCATATAGAGGTTGATTATCACTTTGTGCGAGAAAGGGTGAGTCAGAATTTGTTGGAAATTGATTTTGTACCGTCAGCAGATCAGATAGCAGATGGATTCACTAAAGCTTTATCGGTAAGACTGTTGGAGAATTTTAAACACAATCTAAACCTAGGCGGTTATGATTGAGGGAGGGTGTTAGACAATGTATTCTGTCGTGTTTCTGTTGTGTACGCCAGGAATAGATTTTCTATGTATAGATCAGATAGCTCTTGTAACAAACAAAATCTATTCTTGGCTGTCGACGTGAAATACGGCAACAAATCTGTAATCCATGCGAGAGGATGTTTCTCGCCTTATATAAACACGGAGCCGCCAGCCGAGGCAAAGGTAAGGGCGTTTCACCAATTCCATTGCACCTCTGTTTCTTTACAAGCATAATGTCCATATTTGTCACAGTTAAAACACTTGATGTGGCTTTTGTTTTTACCTGTACTGCTACTGCTATGTGTGTCTTATCGCGATGTATTGAAGCTATTCCAATCTCCTCTACCACGGCCTCGACCTCGTCCACGCCATCTTCCTCGGCTTGACCCCTCTGATCTGCTGGTTTCTGTGGTTCTGGTTGTCGATGAGGACTCTCTATTGCTGCTGCTCTTTTGTCGTGCTTGCCACTCGGCATGAGTAAGAAATAGTTGTCCGTCGTTGCCGGTGTTGGCATTGGTAGTGCGAAGCCGTAAATGTTCTTCATATGCCTTTAGTCTCCCAATTGCTTCCTCGAAGGTCATTGTATCCAGATCGGAGTATTGTTCAATAGATGCAACTAGTTGGAAGAATTTTTCGGGCACTGAGTCAAGCAATTTCTTGACCAACATTGTATCTTCCAAGGTGGTGCCAATATTACTATATTTTGCAGACATACTGCTGCTTAACTTTCCTGCAAAATCATCAACCGACTCACCTTCTTTCATGCACATTGCTTCAAACTAGCTTTTCAATATCTGAAGTCGAGCCTTCTAAACTCGATCAGCTCCCAAATATCGGGTCTTCAGTGCTTCCCAGATTTCCTTGGATGTTTTCTTCTATGCAAACTGCAACAAAACATCCTCCGGGATTGCTTGGAAAATAAACGCTTTTGCTGTTTTATCTTTCTTCATATCTGTAACCACTCCGGCTGGTGGTTGGACTGCTTCCCATACGCCCTGAGCGTCCATAATTGCTTCCATCTTGATTGCCCAAGTCGTATAGTTGGACAGTACTGTCAAGATCGGGGCCTAAAACGACACGCCGCCGTTCTCTTTTGCCCCCTGCTGAGCTGCGTTTGCCATGTTCCTGCTGTTCCGGCGTGAACCTAGGTGCTCTGATACCAAGTGTTGGGATTAACTTCCCAGGAAACGATACGCCTCCGTATCGTTCTGAACTAAGCATCCTGCTTCAAATTCAGAACAATACACAATGACGAAAGAACACAGCCGAACTTCAAGAAAAAAAACGGCAAACGATGTTTAGGTGCTGCTCAACCCTTGGCAGCTTTTCTGTAGAATTTTATTGCTTAAATAGAAGCTTGCTTACAGGTGGAATCAGACTCTACTTGTGAATCCAAATTTATTTCTGCTAGAACTACCTACCTAGCTAATTACGACACGGTTACTATTCACCATCCGGCAGGGATTCTTTAGGCGCTTTCGCACTGAACCAATGTCCGAACCTGAAGTACTTTAAGTTAGGATTACAATTAACAGAGCTTCATGTCTGTTCGCCTGAGGCCAGCCCCCGGGTACCTGAGCCCCTCCTCCCTGTGTGCAGCTTGCGCCGACCAGGGAGCCGCCGCAGCCATCTACTCCCTCGCTTAGCTGCTGTTCGACCGGAACCGGAGAGCACAGCCGCCGGAGCTTGCTGCGAGCACGAGCCAGGTGAGCTCACGAGCATCGTGTTTCATCCTGGAACTTCCTCAATCTCTTAGCCTTTTCCCTTGATGATTGCAGCCACCGACCAGGGAGCTCACTGGAGCATCGTCACCGCCTTCTTCCTCCAGCACAGCTAGCCACTTCAGTTCAGAGGTGAGAGTAGGTAGGCTCAAATGTTTCATCCTGGAACTTCCTCAATCTCTTAGCCTTTTCCCTTGATGATTGCAGCCACCGACCAGGGAGCTCACTGGAGCATCGTCGCCGTCTTCTTCCTCCAGCACAGCTAGCCACTTCAGTTCAGAGGTGAGAGTAGGTAGGCTCAAATGTTTGTGCATGCACTTTAGTTACAAGACACCGTAGTTCAGATGGTTAGAGCGCTCGCCCCCAAACCGTTGGTCCTGGGATCGATCTTGCCCCAGCCGTTTTGCAATACTTTTTCTTCTTTTAATTAGTTGTCTCTAAATGGTCACCCCAAATATCTCAGATAGGCTAGTAGGTTGCCCGTGCACGCACGGAATATCAAAAGAATGTGCACATAAAAAGAATCATAGCATGTCCTAAATTTGACTTATTATTTTGACTGCAAGTTACAACATGCAGAAAAAATCAAATTAATAATGTACAATTCAAAGCCATTCTCTTCCTATATTACATCATATAATGGAGCACATGCAGAAAAAAATCAAATTAATAATGTACAATTCAAAGCCATTCTCTTCCTATATTACATCACATAATGGAACCCAAAGGTATTAAGCATAAAAAACTATGTCAACAGCTGATGGACGAGACTGCAGCTGAAAATTGCCACTTCGGTCAACTGCCGCAGGCATATGTCTCAATGTACTGGTGCTGGGCGTGCCGATGAACTGGCACTTATCATCATTGCTCAGACCCTTCCAAATGGATTGAAACCACGTACATTTACACCACTTCAGTGTCCCCGGCCCCTCAAAAGTTTTGAACTTTGTAACTCTTTTAGTTTTCCATAATGCAATGGAAAATCGGGGTATCCCTACTAGTAAAAAATAAAAAATTGCAGAAAAACCCGCACAGTTATGACCCTGAGAGTACAAATGTCTGCGAAAAGGCCCAACAAGTTCCTTTAACAAACACCCAGGTCTACTTATCAATTATGATTCCAAAGAGATCACATTAGCTATGCGCAGCTAAACTATATGTGCTACATAAATGTACAAAGCAAGAGCTATACTATGGTAATATACCCATTCCAAGAGTGGTACAACACAGATTACCACTTTTGACGGTTCATATAGCTGTGCTGAAAAAGGATGAGTATGTAATTACGATGATCTACCAACTGGAATCCCTCCCAGAAAAATTGATGATGATGATCTGTCAACAGAAATACCATGAAGGGAAGGCTGCAAAGAGTTAGGGATATGTAACTTCAAAAAACCGCAAACCACAGAAGGCGGCAAGGACCTTGATCGTGGTGGATTGCATAATAGTTAAATTACACCCAACAATATTAAAGTTTTACTATGAACAGAGGATCTAAAATTCTGTTATTTCAAATACTTTGTGTTTAAATATATGGACTATGCTAACCCAGAAACTTCTTTTGAATAAACTATTTGATTCATGTGTATAGGTGCTGACTATATCTAGAAAATCAAAGAAGGTGAAAGAAGAATCATTCACATGCTGACTTTTACTTTTGATTATCGCTTTGAACATTTTATTGTTAACCATCAGGCAAAGGAATATATGTACTTTATCAAGAGGGAAATTAACTTCAAACTTATGCCATAATGACACTCCTAAAACTAAATAAGTATTGACAGTGCAAACCATTGGAAATGAGCTTTCAAACAAATTATATCTTCTTTTATTTAGTTGCACAAATTTAGCAATTCTCATAACCTCATATCACATATGCATAAGCCTGTCCTCTACAACAGACATGAGAACAACCAAAATTCCATGGCAAATCGAACCAAATTGTGCTACGGCCATGAACCTGACTCGAGTCAAGACTTAGCCAATTCACCCTCAATAACAAACCAATGCAAGCCAAATAGTGTCAACGCCGTCAAGTTTTGGCAACAAAAATATGGCAAACATAGGTTTCAAACCAAACAACCCCTTGGCTACCAAACTTTGCTCAAGCATTTGCTAGCCCAAGTTTTGGCCATATATTAGGCTACGCTTCCCAAAATTTTGGCTTCCAGAATATGGTAGCATTGACCAAATTTGGCATGTGCTAAGTATGCTTGCAAAAAATTTGTTAAGATTCTATTCTCTGTCTTCCAAGTTCATTTTCTAGGTAAAGTTGGCCAACTCATGGGCAACCAAAATCCATGACCAAAATTTGTTAACACATAATTTTAGCATATATTGGAATGGTGTCCATCGGATATCGACAGAACAAGCCCTAGATATGAACAAATTCCATGGGGTCAGCATAACTTTAATAGAAAACCAAACAATAGCTACATAGATAGGCATCACCAAAAGTTGGTAGCGTAGGTCAGGGCTATTGAAAAGAGCCCCGTTTAAGTGAACAGTCAATATCAGAGAGTGCTGCCCGCACTACACCAACATGTTTCGATTTGTACTGCTCTTGGTAGAAAAAAAAACAGCACATCAAGAGAGGATGATGGAAGCAATGTCACAACATGGTAAAAGTTTGTGTCATGAAAACACAATTTAATGGTGAAAAAACAGAATCTCCTTATAATCTTAAACTACATATCCACTTCCTCCAAAAGGCCCTCTACATGTATATTCCTCCAGAATAAATAAGAGGATGCAAATATAAATTCTGCTTGTTTACAGTTTGACCTGACATTCAACATGTTGAACATCAAAAAACAATATAAAGTTTTGCAACTCCGTACACCCTTGCAAAGTCCAATCATAACTCATCTTCAAGACTATTAACATGTAGAACTCACGCTGTCCTTATTTCTCTGTCAAATCCTTTTTTAGTATCTTTTAATATTCAAATATGTGGCTACCTTATACATCATAAAGGATCTTTAGCAACACAAATGCCAATCCAAACAGGCTCTTCACTGTATCCAAAAAAGCTACAAATGCCAATCCAAGCAGGCTTTCCCTTGTAAGATGCGTCACACCTACCTTTTATGATCTACATTAAAAAAAATGCATTGTAGCAGCCTCTACAATCTGATATAATCCCATTGCAGATCATGTCTTAACTCTTAAGACAACAACATACATATAATCTTCTATCTAATTATCATAAAATAACCATGAACACTACCCGGCCAAAGAAAATGCCCCTTGTATTCAGGTTGACCAGTCATGTACGATGCTCATATCAACACATACAATGCTACTGAAACTTTAATACATACACCAGTGCACTAATCCAAAAAAGATGTATCAATATAAATATATAACAAGAAATAACTCATTTCAGCATATATTTCAGTCGCCTACTATTCCACAGCATCAGTTAAAAGTATCATTTGTTATCATAAGTTAATGCAACAAGCAAAAGAATTTGCCATGCCAAAATATGGTAATATTGTAATAATATATATGAATTTGTTCCCTAGACCGAAGCAAGATTATCAGAAGCAAGTCTCTAACAGCCTACCATATAATTTCAACTCCGTAATAGTCCAACCAACCAATTTCTCTAGGGGAGTATAATATTCACAACGGATAAACAAGCACGAAAGCACAAGGAGATATTGTTATGATAGATAAGATGGTGGGGGACTGATGATTGCTCACGGGCAAGGCTCTCGGTGTCCTCATCGAGCCGCTTGGTGTTGAGGGATGTGTCGCTGGACGCCGCCTTGTTCGTCCCAGCGTTATCTGAAAAAAAATTCACACATAGAACTTGGCAGTTAAGTAAGTTAGGTGATAGGCTAATATATTTGCAAAATCAACAAGAACTTCACAACTCTTTATGGGTGCAGCATTTAAATCCATAGACAAGCAACAACCAGCCAAGAACAGCACATTTTAGTAAACAAACCACCAAGCACAAAAGGAGTAAAATTGTCCTCTAGACTCTACTACACCAGAAGAAAATCAATCAACCCAAAATCAATGATACCATTTTCACAAGAGGCACAATTCATATACAGCGGAAGAAACCAATAAGAAAACAATGATCACACGATGCCCTAGATACATATTTAGTTATAAGCACGGGATATATGCAATACTCATGCGAAAATGGCATCTAGTTCTCATTTGACGTACCTCTGAAAGTCTGTACATGTGCATCTTTTTTTCTTTACAGAACCTTTCGTATGTTTCTTGAAAGTTGGTGTACTCTTCGTTCAATGAACTTTCACACTGCTATTAGTACAAATCACATGGCATCATTCAATCTTACGTAAAACAGTAAATTGGTTGGTTGTTCTGTATGAAATGTTGAATACCTGTTTGGAAGTGTTTGACAATACTTTCAACAAATTATGCCTGCACATGCAAATAGAACACTGAATAGTAAAGTACATTCTTAATAACGATGGGCAGTTTTTATTTTTAGTAACTGGTTTCAGATGTAATTGTTCATGCAGTAGCAACTGAAAAATATAAATACTATGTTGCAGTTACATGGAGGACAAATTCACAATCACAAGTAAGTGAAATACCTTTCCTTCTCAAACCTCAACTTGGTATCTTCTAGCATAGCCTGAATATCCTCTGCAACACTAAGGGGAGAAAAGAAAACAGGATTATGCCCTTAGAACTTCACCAAAGCGTGCAGTGGTATAAAAAAAAGAACGAGTATTCAGATTTCAAAAGATGATGCATTGCATAAACATAGTCAACAGAACCTTGTGCACAGGGGGGGAACAAAATTAATTATATGAAGTCACCCTCCCCAATATCTTTCCTCAACTCATCTGTTGTACATAATTCTCAAAGGTGCATTTTGTTCAGGAGGAAATAGTCAGAGTATAGCAGCCCAAATGCAAAATCAACTCATGGTGAACAAAATCTGACCACGAGATTAATAACCTGAATCCAGTAGCCCGTCAAAATATTACCGAGTGCATTTTCTCAGATAACATACAATGCATATCCCTCCCGTAACGCACAACAACGACAAGCAGCAATATCGACAAACAAACCTAGGATCCTAGATTAATCACAGAAGCAGCAAAATTCATACATGAAACTACTCTGAGCAATTGAGTATATTTGCAACGGTCCTAGATACCCATGCATATCCCTCCAATTCACCATGAATTATGAGCCATTTCAGGCACAATCGCGGGCACGAAAACGCATGAAAAGCTGCAAGGCTAGCATACGCAGAGCCTAAAATGTTGCACACTAACACAGGACGAACCAAGATTTCAGCACCAATCCCCGGAACAAATACCACAAGTAAAAGAAGCAAACCCAGCACAGGCAGTATTCACGCGACGTGAACAAACAAAAGCAGCACGTATCTACACAGTAGCAGCTGCGAAATCTAATTGACCCAAAGTAATAGGAAATTCACAGATGTGACGGCAAGAAAAGTTCTCCGGAGTCGTCACCTGGCGATGATCTGCCCGCCGCCAAATTAACCATCACAAAATTAACCCAACAAAGCAATACAACCGACATCACAAAATCCTCCGCCGGCCTCTCGGCATCCTCCGGCTCCCCCGCCTTCTTCTTCCTCCCGGGCGCCTTCGCCGAATCAGACGCCTTGCGGGCGCGCTTGGTGGGCTCGGGGCGGTCGAGCTCGGGCTCGGTGGAGGCAGGCCACTTGCGGGCGAAGGAGCGCGTGCGAGCGGCGCAGGAGGGGGGAGCTCGACGCCATGGGGGGGGTGTAGCCGTGTAGGGGGAGCTCGGCGCCATGGGAGCGGGAGGCTTGCGCAGATGGGGAAGAGTGGGGGAGACGTGGGGGGAGATCGGGCGACGGCGTGAGGGGCGAGTGGGCGGGGCGATGGACGGTGTGGGAGGCGACGGCTTGACCGGCTCTAGCTCCGCGAGCTTCCGTGTCTCCGTCCGTGCCACGCGCGTCATCGGAGGGAGTAGTGGATCTGCTGCTGGCGTCGGTGGAGGTTGGTGCAAGGCGATAGGGCGATGCGAGGCGAGGCGAGGAGATGGTAGGGATGGAAGCGGCGGGGCGTGGAGATCGTGGGGCGGAGGCGATACGGGCGAGGTGAAGTGCGTCACCGTCGGTGAAGGGGGAAAGACCGCGACGGAAAAGATCCGCTACGTGTGCGAAATGGGCCTTTCGCAAGTTTGGGCCGGCGCTGTGGACCATCCATAGGTGTGAAGGAGTAAACTCCTTCTTTTAATAGTTACTAGTTATATGCCCGTGCGTTGCTACGAAAAATAAAATTGATAACAAAAAATAAAGATTAAAAAAATACTATTTCATAAGATCAAACATCTATCTTTAACGCTTCGTTTTTTGCAAAAGCTGGCTAATTAAAGCAACGCTTCGTTTCTTGCGTAGGGCAATTAAGCAGGCAATTAAGTAGAGCAATTAAGCAGGGCAATTAATGTGACGTGGGAAGAAACTCTCACTTTATATAGTAGAGATTATAATTATATAATATAATAGTTAAGATAAGAATAGTTAAGATAAGATAAGATACCAAATCACAAGTCACATGGTACGGCAGTGAAGTGAGCTCAGTGCTTGCAATCCTTTTTCAGCTATATTGCTGTTGATCTTTTTCTCTAAGTTTCCTTGTGCCTCATGCAACATACCCCTAATAAATTAGTTAGCTCCTCTCTCACAAGCAACACAATAGCGTAGTGGTATGTTCCTTTATATCTTTTGCTACGAAGGTCCAAATGAAGTGAAACAAATTTCTAAATTTGTATTAAGACTCAAGGATTCAGATTATACAATAAAAATGTTCCATGTATCTTAAATTATTTGAATCAAGTTTATTTAAAGACCCTTCCATGTGTTATGAAGCAACTATGTAATCCATGGTTCTAAAAATCTTGAAATAAATACCACATGTTCCTGGCGTCCTAGATGCCCCATTTTTGTGAAAACATTTAGGAATGAACTCAGCTGAAACAAGAAAAATGATTATACGAAGACTCTCTTGCATGCAAATTCAACTAGTTAAAATATGGATCAAATGAATACAAAATTTGGTAAATCAAGTTTAGTTGCGTTCCTGGGGTCATAAGGACCCCAAATATAGAAAAAACATTTAAGTTTTACCATGGTATGCAGTATTAGTCCAATAGCCGAAGTTTCAATACTAGAATGGTTAAAATAGTCGTAACTTTTGCAAACAAACTCGAAACTAGATGAAACCAAATCCTAGAACTTTAAAAAGTGGTACACTTCCTATTTATGCAAAAATAAGTCACATGCACATAATATGGAACTTAATCTATTAAAGGCCCTAATCCTCTTTATATGAAAAATGTTGCGAATAAAAATGAAATTTAGCGAAACCAACTTTAAGATACTCCTTTAAACACCCCCTAATAGTACCTAAAAGATTATTGTATAATATATTAAGGTGTAATCACAATCGTAAAACGAAAACGACACCGATAACACGTGAAAATTAGAATCACTTAAGCCTTTTTAGCCACCCGTAGATTATCTCGTCTAAATGCAAAAATTAGGGAGAATGTCTCAAAACCACTCTACAATGTTTGTACTATCATATTATGAAAAAATATGTAATTAATAACTCGCTTTACATCTGAATCCTACTAGCACAATAAGCTTAAATATTATGGTTGCAATTGATGTAGTATTTGAATAGTTAGACTTAATGAACCTTAAGTAAATTGTTTTGCATCACTGGAATCATCATATAATCATGTAGATATAACCTCTAGCTTTATCCTACAAACCCAACTTATATAAATCAACTTTGGTGCAAAATATACTTAAGGCTAAGTACTATTGACGCGAATGCTTTCATTAAAGTCTTAATTTTTATTCATCCAAACAATCTTAGCTTCTTGATTTCAAAAGTATAAATACTAAAATACATAAATTCAGTTTCTTGAAACCGAAAGATTGAAGTTAGTAAGAATGTAAAAGAACCTCACTTAAACCTAATGCGAATAAAACTTTATGCAAGTGGTAGTATGAAATTTCTGAAATCGCTATGTTCTTTTGATGAGTTTTAATTTGATGCTTGCATCTGATTTCCTTTTGCCCTATTTTGATTTGTTGTTATTTGCTTTTATCGCGGTTCTTATCGTTCAAACGCGTAGCTGACGACGTTTCGGAGTCCGTTGATAACGACCCCGACTACATTCCCAAAAACAATCTCGACAAAGAGCAAACAGGCAAGCACCCTCCTTCGATCATTTTGATCCCATATTTTACATTGTCTATTTTGTTTTGTCAAACCATTATGCATGCGTGTAATTTTTGTATAGTTGCTATGTTGAGGGACATGGTAGTGGTACTCCTAAATTGTGGAATTTCCTTAATTATATTGACATGAGAACCTTGTTGAAACCTAGGCTAGGAATATTCATTCTATGAAATGAAACATGGGTAGCCATGCTCTAGAAAAGGGTAGAATGATGGACTTGAATCTTCATACAATTTTAAAAGGTTCGATATGGCAGTCAAGGATACCGATATATTGGTAAAAATAAAAATAAAAGTTATGATTTAGACACAGGCGAGTTATGGTATAACTGATGGTGCAATGGATTGGCTTGTACCTTACAAGAGGGCCCTCTTGTACAGTAGAAGGGATAGTATTGTGTTGTGCGAGAGTTGCAATTGCACGTAGATAGGGGGAGATTCTCGCCTGAGTCAACCTAAGGACCGAACTTGATGCTATCAACTGAGTCAAATGGTGCAACCACATGTGCTAGTTATGGGATAGCCTTAACTTAGTAAATTAGTTGGAGTTTAAACCATTCATGTTGGTAGGCCGAGTAGTATGGATGAAACGAGGGAGTGGTGTCGTTATAGGTGCTCTCTTCAACGAGGCGTTGGTGTAACACCTGTGTTTTGTAATTAATCGTAATCAGGCCAATTAAGTGTGGATTAGTTCTTTGAATTGCTTTTGAGTCTTAATTTGAAGTTATTTGCTTTCAAATTCCATTTTGTCGTTTCGTTCGATCGATTTTCCCGATCGAAGCTTCTGAATTCGATTCCAGGTGAAATTTTAAATCGTGTAAGTTACAACCCAAACCTAAGTTCCTAAACCTTCATTAGGATACCCCGGACCTATCCCAAAAGTCCCCTAGACATTTGATCAAGCGCTGTGGCGAAAACCGTGGAATTAAGAACTTTTAGGCTCTTTGGCGGCGATCTGTGATCTTGCCGCGGTACTCTGGCCGAGTGGCGATCTGGCCGTTCGAGCGGTATTGCTGGCCGTAGCGACAGGGTTGCTCCTGTGCTCGTGTTTATCTCTTTGTCTCGGTTTGCGTGCACATCCTCAGCTCTTAAGTGCCTGGGAGAGCCTCCTCTTCACTCCCTCTCCCTCATTTCTTCCCTTCCCCTCTCTCTCTTGCTCTTCCTCTTCTCTCCTTCCTCCCCTTTGGAGCTTCCACTCCCTCACGCGCGTGCCAACCGGTTGTAGCTCAAGGCGGCCGAGTGGGAGCAGGAGCAAGGGTGGAGAAGAGTCCTCAAGCTGTCTAGGAGATCCCCAAGAGGTAGGTTTTTGATTTGAGCTTAAACCCTAGGTGTAAGTGCAAACCCTAGCTTCTCCTCTTCATTTTCTTCTTCTTTTCCTTTTGGTTGAACCCTAGAAACCCTAGTCTTGCGATGGATCGTTGTTTTTCTGAGTGGTTAAACCTAGTTTGGGTTAGAAGGATCTTTTCGCGTGATCGAGTCGCCGTGAAAACCCTGATCTACGTTTCGTTGGACTTATTCACCTCAAAACGTCATTTCTCGAGTTTTCGGAAACTTCCCTTTTGAAACCCTAGCTCCGGAAAGTCGAGAAAGAGAGCCGCGAATATACTCCACACCTCGAAGTCCATTGTTCATTAGGAGTTTCAGATATCTCATAAAAAAATTTCACATTGTTTCAACCAGTTTAACACATCTTCTCCATCAAACAAAGGAATCTCTAGCCTTAGTCCTTTGATTACTGCCTCAGCATAATAATGATTGCTATTGGTCACTCCCATAAACTGTTGTATTTGTGCATCAAATAATCTAACTCCAGGATTGGCTCTAAATCCATACGAGTTCAATCCCCCTACTGATGGTCTCATATTCCCATTTGTTTCCATTACACAATGTTGCTGGAAAAATCCTGACCCATTTGCCGTCCACTGATTATGATTTTGATCACTCAAAGGCCTCACAGTTTGAGCACAAACATTACTCCCTCCAGGAATTACAGTATTAGGTTCTATTGTAAACTGCACTCCACATCCCCTAGCTCTTGTGCAATCATTTGGTAAATACGTAGGAGGTGGTACATAAAGGTTTGTTACCTGTGCTTCATTAGGTGGAGATTCAGTCAATGAAATCCCCGCTTCAGTCTCTGTCTCCAGATTATGTTGAACTTTACTTCCAGTGTGTTGTGCTCTAGGTGAACTAGTAGAGCAGATCTTCTTGAGTAACTCTTTCATTTCTGCAAATTCAGTCTTAAGGTTCTTCAACTCCCCCAAATCCTCTTTGATTGCCCTCACTTCAAGCAAAGAAGGTGAGAGTTTTAGGCTAAGCTAAGTTACGCTAATAGATACTAATTTTGGGGAATCAATTCGTATCCCTTTCCCCGGAAAGATCCAGATTCATAGTCTCCAGTCTTACAGCAGTGAAAGATGAAATTACAGACAAGAATGTAAACGACAAGAGCAACCACAGTGCTAGCAAAATCACCCTCTACAGTAATTACTAGTCTAATTCTTATCAATGCGATTTCACTTAAGGTAACTAAGCAATTGATCTGGGCCGTCCCTCTTCTTCGAAGTGAAGTCGACCTTTCTTTTGTTTCCCATGCCGGCTTCTAGTTTGCCGGCTTCTCTGAATTTTGAATGTTCTTCTTGCTCTCGCTACTAGTGGGATCCTGACATGATGTACAGGGCCGGCGGCATGCATCTAACCGTGGTGGCTGCCGACGTCGGCGGCGGGAGAAGAAGCGGCGAGATGGCGGGCAGGGGGGTGACACAAGGAACCGGTGCTCCGGCGCGGGGAACAGGCGAAGCCAGCGAGGCGGGGCGAAGCGCGCGAGGTTGGGAAGCACATGGGACTCAGGAAGGACCGTGGCGGCGTGGAGAATGTGAGGATGAAGCGGTTTTGGGGAGGGAGGTGGGCCACGCAAAGGAGAAGGCAAGGCCAGGGTGATCGTCCACTGCATGGAGTTTGGGCTGGGGTTGGGTCACCGTTGGACGATCCATTAAAGAAGGTAAACTCCTTTTTTATTAGTTTAGATTTTCTATAAAATACCAATTTTGGGATGTTAGCATAGTAAGAATACACTAAAATTTCCTCACTAAATCACTGTTCATCATCGATAAAGTCTAGTGGATTCTTACATATGTATATGTATATGTATGTATATATGTGTATATGTGTATATGTATATGAATGTGTATATATATATATATATATATATATATATATATATATATATATATATATATATATATATATATATATATCAGCCCTATTCGTCAGCTATGTGCAAAATACTTATTCTGTGCCTCCAGTATTTGCTTATGTTGTATATAGTAAATAATGAAATATGTAGTATTTATGGAAAAAATACTGGAACTGGTCGGTACCATTGGAAGATTTCAATTATCAAATTTAAATTTAAAATTTGACTTTGTGTGGTTTTTGGCGATTACCACTTAGTCTGACCCTTTCCTTGTCGGTCACCACCTTGAATTACTATTCATCAATTCAAAATAAAAAATCAAAACTTTTCGTATCATTATTTCTTTACCTGTCTGGGCCGGTATGGCTGGTAACCGGGTGGTTACTGACGATATTTTTATCCTTGGTAACACTATGTTACAGTGTTATGCCTGGTTGTGAAGAGCTTTAGTTATCCTAGATTATAGTTTATTTACACGTAGTCCCTGTCTACGATAAATAGTAAGCCATCAGTCACTTGAATGAATAGAAAATTTCTATGGCTCAAAATTTTCTTAGTATGGTTGCCGAGTTGGTGAAATGTCATTCAAGTGAAACTGTCAACTTATTTATGGATAGTTCTCAAGTAGTCGTTGGTATGTCAAAGGTTTAATTCAACACACCAGTGTCATTTTGCTTTCTGTGTTATTTCGATAAAATATTTATCGTTAACAACTTAATCATGTAGCATCAAAATCTAATCATGCTAAATGCTTACTTTTGTTTTTTAGAACCAAACGGAAGATACCACCCTCTCCAATTACGGTAAATATCATTGCATTATCTGGTGAAGACGAATATTATTTTTTGTTATATATGTCAATGTGCTGATATGTATTCCTCATCTTGTACAATGCAGGCAATAATATACACTTTTGTGAGCTAATTACACATGCTTGTGTGTTAAGCTTATGAACAATCAGAACTGGAGGGTATTGTTAACTGAAAGAAACATTGATGTTTTAACTCATGTCCTACTACATGGAACAGTAAATAGCCTTTCTGGAGGAGCATTAGCAGGATTCCTGGTGGCTTGTATTGTTGTTTTTTGGTTGTGGGCATCTGCCTTTTTGCTTTATTTTATAGGTGATGGAAAGTGAGAAAGGCCATGTTTTTTGGTTAGGATTTAGGGTTTTACGTTTAGGGTCTTATGGTTTAAAGTTTTGGGTTTAGGGTTTCAGGGTTTAGGGTTTCAGGGTTTCGGGTTTTAGGGTTTAGGTTTTAAGCGTTTTGGGTTTTGGGGTTTAGGGTTTCGGTTTAGGGTGTAGGATTTAGTGGTTGGGCCTTAGGGTTTATAGGTTAGGATTTTATGGTTTATGGTTTGTGGTATTTTTTACCGTTTTAGGGTTTAGGGTTTAGATCAAGGAGGGAACGAAACGAGATGATTTTATGTAGGCGTGCAAGAGACACTGAATCAGTGAGGTAGCACAAACTTGCAGGCATCAAGCTAACAAGTAACATAACATTCAGCAGAGCAGTGTTCGGACGAGAACGACAGGGTGCAGCGGAGAGGGACGGGTGGAACCGTCGAAGAGATCGAAACGGATGAAGTGAGCAGGATGTGGGCTAGGGTTTACATGCCATCGCTGGCGCTGGCTACGGTCCACTGACGGAACGGGAAAATTTTCAATGGAAATGCACATTTTACATGCATAACTATATATATTCAAAATTTGCTACGAATACAACACCTCTCATAGCTAAAGGTCTTACAAATCTTAAACCACCCAAATTAGAATAAATTCAATCAAGAAATTTGATCCAAAAGATATGGTGTCTTCATTTTTTTTTTAATTTTTGAGGGTGCCAATGCAAACCGGGCACCCTCGCCCGGGAGGGAAGGTAGCGGAGGAGTGGATGGCCATGCTTAAGGAGGCCTATTGATGTCCTAAACAGGTTCGGTGTTTGGATCTTGACCATGAATTATGGAACGGATGGCTATGCGGTTCAGAGATACGATCGCGAATAAGATCCGCGATGTAATTTTCCATCGCACGTCACCGACCTCCATCCACATAACTCAGAAAGGAAATCGCGAGCGCAGTTAACGGCACATCGCCTTAGGGTGCGTTTAGTTGCCTGTACGGCTGTACCAAGTGGTACATGTATGAAATGGTTCAAGAAAAAGTCATTAATGCGTTTGGTTGCTTGAATGGAACCATCCCATCCTGGATCAAATGATATAAATTTGAAGAATATTCCTTCTAGATGCTGAACAATCTCATTCACCCAAAATAATAAAACCAAATGGTGCAGGATCATCCCATCCTATTCAACCTCATATCATGAACCAAACGCATTCTTAACGAATCAAAGAATCAAAACCGTCAAATTTAGACGCTACGTGGGCCCTTAATGGGCCTTTTCGTTGGCCTGGTGAGCGTGTGACGCTCCCTATCGTTTTTTTTTCATCAATCCCGGCTTCACCGTTCAAAAGAAGCTCGCGAGGGTTCGTCTCTCCCGAGTCGCGAGTCCTCAAATCTGCCCCCATTTCTCCCTCCGTCCTCGACATCTTCCTGACAAATACGACGCGATGCCGCCGAGGAGGAAGCCGCCCGGCGCCGACGCGCCGTTGCAGGAGCGGATTCGATGGCTCAATGACCAAGAATGGCGCCTCCAATCCCTCCTCCTCCCTTATTATGTGTTTACGCTGCACAAAATTTATCATGTTCTTCATTTTATCCAAAAATTAAAAGCACATTTTGGAGGGCTAACAAAAATGTAAGGATTATTATTATTCTTAGTTAATTTGAGTTGTGCTATTGGTGTAAGAATCATCAGAACAGAAAGTCCAAAGGTTCAATGAAGCAATCATAAAGAACAACATGCCTATATAGACAATGGAAACTACTATTTTCGTTTGTTGCTGATTTAGAAGAGATGCTTGTAATTTCTTTCAAAAATAGTAAAAGATGCTTGGAACAAGATAGTTGAAGTACTAAACTTTAGGAAAATGTGATTTTATACACACCCACTGCTGATATTGAGTTCCGTTGGTCCTGATGTTGCCTTCGCCCTACCATTTGGATGTTTGTAATCCTTCTTGCAAAATTCATATTCTGAAAGTCGATCATCACATCACATTTTTTTCCTTTTGAAAAGGGATAACCCCCCTATTTCCTTTCCGGAAACAAAGATTCACAAGTTTCAGAGAACATAAACGAAGGCTTTTGCCTCTTGGTAATCCAGAGAGCAAAAGGGCAGGAACTTACATGAAACCGAAAGACACAGCTTTACTAGAGAATGAAACAAAAAAATGATACAATGAACTTGTGAAAATTGGAAGAAAAAAAAGAGCACCAGTTGCTTGCATCATGTCGAGTAGGTACACCTGAGAACACCTCGATCCACCAGAACTAACGCTCCTTTGCTTATCAGCTCTTCTTCAATCCTGATTCCTTGTGCTGCTCTGGTGGCTTCGGTGCTGCTCCGGTGGCTTCGGTCAGACGCGCGAGCAAGGGTTCAAATTTCGTTTTCGGACTCCATCTCGGACCTGGCCGAAATCCGAAATTTCGCCGAAATTCGGAAATTTCGGACAAAATCCGGACGAAATTCAAAAACCAAAATTCAAATCTGGTTTTTTTTTAACCGAGAAATCCGAAATTTCGTCCAAAAAACCGAAATTTCGGTCCAAAAATCCGAAATCTCGGTAAAATTCAACAGAACGGAAAATGTTTCAAACGATGTCAAAAAATTTTGAAATTTTGGTCAGACATGGGAAATGACCTGAGGAATCCAATCCGGTCAAATCCGGTCAAATTTTGGACAAATTTCGGTCAAAAAACCGAGATTTCGGTCCATTTTACCGAAATTTCGCCGAAATTATAGGGTACTGTAGCACTTTTAAAATTTTTTTAGGGTTTTTTAATTTCACCGGGATTATGGAACTCGGGGGGGTCCGAAATCCGAAATTTCGGCGAAATTTCGCGAAAATTCGGCGAAAATTTGAACCCTGCGCGCGAGAGGTAGAGAGCAACGCGAGAGGAAGGGGATGACCCTGACATGTGGGGTCAGGCCCACATGTCGGGGAGAGAACGGATGAAGAGAGAGAGATGACAGAATTGCTGAACATGGGACCAGTGCTCGCGGCCCACCCGGCGGAAAAGGCCGAACCTTGTACAAGACATAGGCATCTCCTTAATCCTGTACGAAAGGATTGGGGAAAAGGCCGAACCTTGTACAAGAAAATTTAATTTTGTAGACAATGCTATAGCTAGTCCATTGAAGAGGTTGTCTATTACTCTCTCCAGTTTGATAACAGATGTCGTTTTGGACATAGTGATGGTCAAATTTCTAAAACTTTGACTATCGATATATTTTTAAATATTTAAATTGGATATATGAAAATTATATGTGTAGACTTGTCTCGAGAAGTACTTTCATAATATTATAATTTTATTGGATTTTATAAAAATATTATAATAAAAAATAGCAGTCAAAGTTGTGTTTTGAAGGACATGATGTCCAAAACGACATCTATTATCAAACTGGAGGGAGTAGCTATCTATAGATGATTTGTACATTTTTATAGCTAGTAGTTGACTACACCATTGCAAATGCACTAATTAAGTTTATTTCATGAAGTGCGGACACATTAATGATTGCTTTCACGTCTGGCCCTTCGAGGTGAGGATTGCGTACCGCGATCTCACGCAAAGCGGGATTCTGACGTAATTTTGCCTGTACATTACGAACGAGTGGTAGCCCTCTTTTTGTTGTTGTTGTTGCTGTTGTTGGGTGGTCATTAATATTTACAAAGTTGATGTAGTCAACCCTGCTGGTGACTGTAGGAGTTGTATTTTCTCTCTGCCAAGTGTAGCTATAAATCTTGTACATCAAATTAGTGGCACATGTAAGAGTCAATCTTCATTGTTTTTAATTACTTTCCAGATATGTTTGTCGGCTTAGCTCCTTTGATTGTGCAGTTAATCCATGCTGTGGAGCAGAGCCATAGCAAGGGAGTTTGCCATGGTGAGAAGGTTTGTCTGAGTTGCATTGGCAGTACTTTTATTTTTGATCATTGATGCTTACACTGTTTTTTTTTAGATCAAGAGGACATCAAAACTACACTGTTTTTTTGTTAGGTGACATAAAATGTGAGAATGTACTCGTTACTTCATGGAATTGGCTATATCTTGCGGACTTTGCATCTTTTAAACCAACTTACATACCGGATGATGATCCATCTGATTTTTCATTCTTCTTCGACACTGGTGGAAGGCGAAGATGCTATCTAGCACCTCAAGTTAGTTCCTTAATCAAAATTATATTCAAACTTTTTATGCTCTTTTATCCATTGCATATCAGTTTATTTGCTCCCATTGGTGTAATTGTTACACATGTCACAAATATCGGTATGCATTTATTGCACCTTGCGCGTAACTGCAAGATGACTATATCAATAATGTATATGGTGGCACTGTAGTAGAACTGCAAAACACTGTAGATGCACTGTAGCAACCGATCTACTGTAGCAGATCGTGAATATCCGGTCGTTGTTCTTCTCCCGTGCGCACTTGCCAAAAAAGTAATTTTTATTTCTTTTTGTCTAATCACATGGAGGAACTGAGGTTCGGGACTAGGTTCAGGGAGGAATCGATCACGTTCGCCCTCGAGCAACACCTGCACATGAACAATCAACGAAACAAAATTCCGAGCACAAGTTCCTCCCTGAACATGAACAATCAACGAAACAAAATTCCGAGCACATCATTGTTCATGTGCCCTCGAGCAACACCTGTACATGAACAATCAACGAAACAAAATTCCGAGCACAAGTTCTTTCCAACTTGACTCAATTAGTCCATGCAACTACTCACACGAGCGCATTGCATCAAGCAAAACAATTACCATGCTATCACAAGCATATCAATTAATCATCTAAAATAACACATGCACATGCACCACACATGCCATGAGCACAACCACTTTGCAATACCAAATTCATCACCAAACCAATTTTTTCATCACATGATTTCACAATAAAGCATGTTCCACATGAATTGGGTATAGTTTAGGCTAACGTTTACAGACTAGTAAACACATTGTCGTTCGATTTTAGTTATAAAGATTTGGTTCACACGCAGTTGATTGCTTAAATGACATGGATACTTGATCAACAGTTACTGGGCTTAAAGAATGGTCCAGTTAGTATTCCTGTTGTTTTCAAGTAGTTAATATTAATAAAAATTAGTTCGGTAGCCAAATAGAAGAAGATCGCAGTCATGGAGGATTGTGAGGTTGTTACTACTCTTTTTCATACTTGTTATTTACATATCTGTCAATCGCTTTACAAATTGCACTTGCAATCTATTATTCTGTATTTGCAATTCAGTTTCGCTTTATGCAAAATAACTTAGTAGCTTCTCCATGACATAGCCCGTATTTATTATATACATTTGTGATACACTACAAGTCTTGTGAGCACATACGTGTACTCAACCTTGCTGTTGTTGATATTCATAGAATGAAGAGAATGAGTATGTAACGACCGGAACTTTGATAATAAAATAAAGTTTCATTTCTTTTCCTTCTCAATTAATTTTTGCATCAAGATAAGCAAATGCTTACAATTGGGGACCTAACTAACTAAATAGAGAACCGGTCCCAGCATTAGTAGATAAAGTGCACGTTTCCAAACACCCTGATTAGAGCATTGCATCTCCAGATTGAGCAATGGATATCTGTATCCAGAGCTCCTTATTCCAAGTATGCTCGGCCAAGACTAGATCGTTGTTGCCCAATGCTGCTGGGAAATTGGACAGCTCAATGATTCAATCAAGTGCTGCATTGCCTAACGGTGAATAGTGCACTTGAGCATTTTCTGAACTTTGACCTGGTGCACGGTGCATTGGGTGGAAGCTGAGGTTTCAGCAGCTCTCAGAACCACTCGGTACCAATGCACAAGGGAATCTCTTTTTCTTTTATTATTATTCCTAATTCAAACCATGTATCACTTCCTTGAGCTGAAACAGATGTATTCTTTTGGAAGCATTCCAACTCAAAAATCTTCTAGATCTCAGTTGCCCAATCCAATGCAGCATTCGGACATCTCAAGGCAGCCTTATCGGTTTCGCTTTGCCAGGTCCGGCACTGTAGCAGATCGTGGAGCTACTCTCTGATCTTGGGTATGGCCTGAAGTGTTCCTGTGAGGCACCCTAGTCAGAACACTGCTAAACCAACTCGAGCATGGAAGGTTTCCATGAATTCCATTTCCTAGGTTGCAAGCACAAAGATTTCCATTTGCTGGATGACCAATCCGATACCTAAAATTGACAAATCGGTATAGCAATCAAGTGGCATTTCCTGAATCGCATGAACAGTGCAATGACTAAAGGCCTGAAGTCCTGTCAATTCCCTGATCTACGCCATACCACTAAAGCAATGTAATGCCTGGGAGTGTTGTCAGCTCAAGGCCGACTGAAGTCACTGCCATTCCCGGAGTTCCCTGAACTTGCGCTGTAGCCGGTCTCGGCAAATCTCTGAACCATCGGCTGTACTTTGGACCAACCTACTGCTAGGACGTGGCACCTCCGCTGCTTGCATTGACAGCTCTTTAGAGCAATCGAAATTGCCATGGTTGTCTGATCTATGAGCAGTGCAGGGACTAAAGCAACAATCCTCGGCAACTCCTCAATCAATACCATACCGTTGAACCAGTGCAGTGCCTGGGAAGTTTGACAACTCAAGACTGACTAAAGCCACTGCAAAGAAGTTCTGAATCATCAGCTATACCTTGGGCCAATTGAGGTCACTGCAATACCTGAACCGAGCAAATGGAGTCTGAACCTGCACTGTTGCAAATCACGGCAATACCCTGAAGCATGTCGGCTTCGCTGCAAAGCCTGAACCTCAGCACAGTGCGGCACACAGTGAGCTGAAGGGTGAGCTGCGATTGCTGTTGGTTGCCGTTCACGGCCGTTGCTCACCTCGCCTCCTCCGCCCGCACGTTCCAGCGAGGACTAGCACCCCGCCGTCTGCCTCTAGCTCACGGCGTCGCCCCTCGCTGTTCTCTCTCTCGGCCATGCCCCGCGCAGGAGGCGCTCGCCACGCGGCTACCGTGCTGAGCCTCGGCTGTGCCGATGCCCATGCCGTGCGCTGTTACCTCGCCTCCTCCGCCTCGGCTGCTATAAATCAGCGCCTGCTCCTCGCCATTCCTCCCTTTTCGCTTCATTACCCCACTGTCGAGCCAGCCTCGAGCGCCTCGCACTGCCTTTCTCTTCAGTGAAGCGCCGAACAGGAAGGATTGGAATTGAGCAATTGGTGAAGTGGTCCTCCAATCCAGCCGAGCTTTAACATCTAGGGTGCTTGCTGATCACGGTGACATGCTTCATCCCAGGTCTCGTCGGCCATAGTGCCACCGCGGCGGCACCCTTCTTCCCCGCCTCCGGTCGCTCGGTGTTAGCACGCTCCGAGCCGCCCCTGTCGGAATCGACCTCCCCGCAAGGTCCCCCTCGCCTCTCTTAATATTTTTCTTCCCTCGCCCGAGTCTAACTCGTCTTCCTCTTCGCTGCCGGCAGCCTCATCCGCCGGAATCCGCCGCCTCACGCCGCGGGACTTCTTCACTGCCGCCCCAACCGGATCGTCTCCATTCCCAGGTGCGGCGCATCACCCTCTTGCTTCCACCCCGGTCGCCCGGCCTTCTCCGCTGCCGTCGCGTCGCCGGCGAGCCCTGGCGACCTCCCCTCTGCTCTCTGTCTCTGTCGGTGGGGGCGCCCTGTCAGTCAGGGCATCTTGTGCTTGAGACGCGCCCGTGCCTGAAATACGCTTTCCCTGAAGGGAAACGTATTTTCCCCATTTCCTTTTTCCTTAATGAATTACTTAACCGAATCAAGTTCAAAAATTCATATCTTTTGCTACACAACTCCAAATGAGATGAAACCACTTCCTAAAATTTTGTAAAATCATGAACTTTATGAATATGTAAAAATATTTCATATTGGGTTAGTGTACAGAAAATGATATCAATTAAATGCTTTAGGTTAGTAGTTGCATAATAAGCAAATGTTGCACTTCAACTCCAAAATGCGTGAGACCAACTCCATTGTGATCCTTAGTTAGTAAGCTTGCTGATTGTGTGATGATATTTGTGATTGGACTTGATTTGAAACGTTTGTTATGATTGTGGTGTTCCAATACCTATAGTTAATAAAATGCTATTAGCTAGTGCAATTTTAATCCAAATGCATGTAAACTTGTTCCTAGGACCTTGAATTATCATGATCATGCTGTTGTATAACTTTGTTTATGGCTTGCTCACTGTTTTTACATGCTCAAGGACTTGACTCCATATACATGCTCACTAGGGAAGAATGAAAGTAATAATAAGGCTTCCATGCTCAATTATGTCATTAACCTTGCACTTGACTTCATGACATGATAAACCCAACCCTAAGCTACCTCTTTATGCATTCCCTAATAAATCTCAATGTTGGTTAAACAAGTTTACCGTGTTGCTATCTCAACTTAATCATGTAAGTTCTAACTTTTTACATGTGCAAATGTGCTCTTTTAGGCCTTTTTAGTCCTCCGTAGAACTACTCGTCTAAATGCAGAAATTAGGAAGGATAGCTCCAAATCACTCTACATTATGTGCACTACCAGGTTGTGGAAAAACATTTCATTAATAACTTGCTTTGCATCTGAATCCTATTAGAGCAAAAGGTCTAAGTTGTATGATTAACTAGTGCATTGCTTAAGTAACTAGTCTTAGATTTCTTCAATCCAATCAATCTTAGCTTCCTGGATTCGATTGTTTAAATACTAAGATACATGTAATGAACCTGCTGTGTGTGGAACTAGTATGCTAGCAATGTACTGATTTCTCTTATAACTGCTTGTTCTTTTATTGAGTTTAACTTGTTGTTTCCATCTGATTTCCTTTTGCCCCATTTTGATTCGTGCTTATTTGCCTTTTCCGCGGTTTCTATCGTTCGAGCAGCGTGGTGACGGCGTGTCGGAATCATTGCCGACAACCACGATTATATTCACGAGAACAATCGGAAGAAGAGCAAACAGGCAAGCACCATCCTTTGAACATGTTGATCCCATACTTTACAAGTCTAATTTGTTTTAATCAAACTATTATGCATGCGTTTAATTTTACGTAAAGTTGCTATATTGTGGGTCATGGTAGTTATATTCCTAACTTGTGGGTTTACCTTAATTACATTGCCATGAAAACTTGCTAAAACCTAGGCTAGGGATTATTCATGCTATGAAATGAATGTTGGTTATACTCGATACCTAATACTATGCTTAGCCATGCTTGAGTTGGGTAGAATGTTAGGCTTGAATCTTTATGAAACTTTGCAAATGTTGAAAATGGCGATGAGGATCTTGGTATGTGGTTAAAAATGGAAATGAAAAGTATGTTTTAGACAGGCGAGTTATGTATATCTGAAAGTGCAATGGGATGTCTTGCACCGTACAAGCGGCCACTTATGCGGTACAAGGAAATGGATTGGTGTTGTATGGAAACCGGCAATTGCACGTAGATAGGGAAGTACTGCTGGGTCACCCTAAGGACCGAACTTGATACTATTAATCGAGTTAATTGGTGCAACCACATGTGCTAGTATGGGATAGCCTTAACTTAGTAAGCTAGATGAAGTTTTAATCTTGCACATCGGTGGCGGAAGAGTAGGACGAACCAAGTGTGTGGTGTCGTTCGAGGGCGCTCCCTTCACCGAGGTGTTGGGAGTGAGTGACCCGATACAACGAGTATGCCTTGCTACGGGGAGAACGAGGGCGATGGCGGTAGGACCATCGTGAATCGTTGAAATTCTGCCGCCATAGCAAGGACAGGTCATACTCGGGCTAGTGCAAGGTTAGGCTTTATCTAGTTGAAAAGTTTTGTCATAGTCTAGCAAAACGGATACTTGGGTATCGCGTGGCATGGTTGACATGATTGCTAGAATATGTCATGTGGGTAAAGTGTACACTCTCTGCAGAGATTTAAATCTAATCGATTAGCCGTGCTCATGGTCATGAGCGGCTTGGAAACATAATGTCAAGTATAGTGTTTTGGTTTTGGTTTTGCAAAATGACTTGGAAAATGGTGTTATTGTGTTGGTGTAAGTTATGGTGAAATTTGGTTATGTTGCGGATATTGTTTATGGCCATGGAGGGTCATGAATGATTGTTCAAATACTTATATGCTACTTATAGCTTTTATCAAATGCTCATTTCAAATGTTATCGTTGTTTAACAATTGCATGCTTACAAATAAAAGTTGCTTTATGCTGAAATTCAAACCTAGAGTAGAAGCTTTCATTCATTGAATAGCCTTGCATGTATAATATTTCTTCCATACACTAAAGTCTTGCGAGTACATACGTGTACTCACCGTTTGCTCTACTTAAAAATGCTTAGAGGAAGGTAATGATGACGCTCCTGACGGCGCTTACTTCGAACCGGGGTCAAGCGATTTCTCGGTTGGATGAACTGGGTTTTCCCCAGTCGGTTGCCTATGGGTTATGGTTGGCACACCGTTGTCCCTCTTTTGGACTTAAGGTCATTTTCGCTGCTCTTTACTCTTTGTGTATTATCTAGTAGATGTAATAGTTCCTAGATTACCTTTTTGTCGTTTACATATTTGTATGTGTGATGTATCAGCTCGATGTGCAAAGTATGTGTGTGCTAGGCATTGATCTTGGGAACTAGCACTGAACACATATGCGGGAAGCTTGAATTGATTCCAACCAGTTGGCAAGAGCATGAGTGTTGCGCCGATTGGTTGATCTCAATCCGAGTACGGTTTCAGATAAGCGATTGGATTTCTTTCGGGTTGTATCATTATCCAGACCGATGCAACAGTAAGAGTCTTTATCGCTAATCTAAGACCGGAGCCCCCACAGAGTACCCCGATCCTGACGCAGAATACGGGGACTTTGCTAACGAATCTTTCTAAGGTTTTACCGTTGTCAGTTGCCTGTGGTATTTTGGGTGCCGAGAAATGTATCTTCCGCTGCAAACTCCATGTTGTAAGACTTTATTTCTATTAATGTAATATGAACTTGTATGGATGTGATGACAATGTTGTAAATGTGCGTGCCAGTTACTGATCATGGGACTAGTACTGTATGCACATAGGAATCCCTCTTGGTATTCCACGCCATTAAAGGGAGGGTTCCGACACCCTAGAAAGATTGATATGGGTAATTTGAAACGGATGGTAGCATATTTGCTTAATGAGTTTTTATGAACCGGATCCGTTGCAAAATTTAATGCAATATAGACCTATCTCTGCAATCCTAGAACTTCACCTGATGATGGAGTTTCCATGTTCATGATTTTCCATTAACTGAATTAATGATGGGGCAATTGGTACTCAATTATTTTTCATACAAATGTTAGAATTCACCAACCAAAGGATCTCAAGGGTCTTCCGCGTGAGTTTCATAAGTTAAAATTTTCAACTGCCAAATGCCAATAAAAAAGCACAGTCTACTTCAGCATACCTGAAAGTACTCCCATCTTTCAGTAGTCTGTCAGAAGGACAAAAAATTGGATATTTGTGGACCACTGGACCTAAATCAATTAATATGAAGTTATGGACTCGAGTATACATTTTGTTGTTGTTTGCGATTCGTTTGTTAAAAATACTAGGAAGATTTGTGCGGCATGCCGCGCCGCTAGTGATATTGTTCTTCAAGCCGCGATCAGGCGTAAAATAGTTTAAAAATGTAAAGCAAAATTCTTTCCTTTTTAACCAAAGAGCATAAATGTAGGGAGGGGTAAATACAATACTTATCAAGGCATGGTATGGATCGTATCGACATGAGAGAATACATTGGTTGTGACCTGAGTTCGCCTAGTTTTTATATTATATTTTTTGAATGGGTATCTTTATCTATTTTAGCCTGGTGTTTTGCCAACGGAGCGAGCTGTTTCGTAACTGCATGGACCTACGGAATTGTATACAACGGAGTAAAATGTAGAACTCAGTTGTTAAGACTGTCATACATATAGCATATAGATTGCAGGGCTCACGTTTTTCATGAGAGCATAGCTGGTGGTAGGGGTGGAATCGAGCCGCGGCTCGGCTCGGCCGAGCTCGCCAGTTTTCGAGCCGAGCCGAGTCCGGCTCGTTGCATACATCGAGCTTAATATTGGGCTCGGCTCGGGCTCGCTCGAGCCTCGAGCCGGCTTGACGTGGCTCGCGAGCCGGGCAACAAGGGCACTGGCAAGGGCCCAAATGCCCTTCATTCTCACACAAAAAAAAAACGAAGCTCCTCCATCCATTCTCACCGTTCTCAGGCTCCAGCCTCCTCTAGGGTTCGGTTAAGAAGCAATTTCACATTTATGGGACGCCTTTTTAAGCATAGATGGTTAGACTGCTCTTTCAGTTTATAAAACTGCAAACATGTAATCTGAAAAAAGAATACTCCGCTTACTTTTATCTGTGCAAAAGTAATCAGTAGATCCAATACAAGACATTTGAAGTATTAAGAAGAGTAAACTCAAAAAGTAAGGTAAGGCAAGCATTGCTCATTAGATGTCTAGCATTGGGTATATTGATTACTGTATTGTGAATTCATACCTTATATGACTCAATGACTGTCGAGCCTAACGAGCTGCTCACGAGCTGTCTCCCGAGCCGAGCCTCGAGCCTCGAGCCTCGAACTAAAATTCCACCCCTAGCTGGTGGTGTCTTGTAGTTGTACATAACGGATATACAAAGGTATACGTAGGTTACAGATAGTACATGAACTGTTTTTTGCAGCGTATAATACAAGGAGTAACAAAAGTCGAGCCGTTCTGGAATAGCATTAGCGATAAATAAGATAACACTGAGCCAACATTGCTACAGTCTTGCTCAGCGTTTAAATGTTGTCCCAAGGTCAAACACAGGGTTGCTACGTTTGTGTAGACTCCATTAAAAGCGGGCATGTTTCGATGTTTTTCTGGAACGCACCGCGAGTCGCAGCGGCTCACGTAAGCGTAAGCACCCTGATCCATCCATCGTGGATGCACATAAGCACCGAAAGCAAATCAGAAAACGATCGGGAAAACGCCAAACCGTCTAAACAATAAAAAGGAAACAGGGGCGGAACAGTCTAAACAATAAAAAGGAAACAGGGGCGGAACTAGAGAAAAATCTTCGGGGTTCACCACTTCATCATATACGTGATAACAACTTATTATTCTTACCATTTGTTTGTTATTTACCTCCCGATGTCACAAGATTTAGATCAAGGGGTTCACATATACTATATATATAGCCTAAAATACAATAATTTTTTTAATATATAGACTAATATACACTATTTTTTTTTTTTGACTGGTGTCCTGTAAATGAATTTACTTCCGCCCCTGCTTGCAGGAAACCACACGGAAGGGAAAGAGCAACCAAGACAGGGCCACTAACAGAAGGCAGGGTAACTATAGAATAGTTAACCAAATAAGAAAACAGCATAAATACCTATGGCGCGAAGACGACCATAACCACCAGGAGCACGTCGAAGGGCGACGAACGGAAAGCATCGAACACAACAATACACCAGAGCATTCCCATCACGACCCGCGGAGAAACCCGCCGCGCATAATCTCGGGATCCAACCTTTACCTCCCGTCTTTGATGCGATCCAACCTCGATACCTCCCTGCCCAAAAACACAATTGAGCTCTGCCGCAAAAACATACCGCGACTCTACTTCTTATAACGAAAGGGGAAACGCGCGAGCAAATGCAGCAGCGGAGGAAACAACGGACCAGAAAGAATCCCCCACCCAATCTGATCCAGGTAAAGATTGTTTGCTTAATTTAGTTTTTACGCTTACCTGATTGAGTCGCGATTAATTGCCATCCCGGAACCCGAGGGCGAACGGGCAGGGGCAAGGAGCAGCCTCGCATGCAACGTACGAACGCAAAAATCATGGCCCTTGAAGCGCCATCGGTCGGCCAACGCACGGCGCGCACGAGCGCAAGGCGCAGGCATTCCCTTGCTGATGTTGTTTTGACATTAGGATTGCTGCATTCCTTTGAGGTATACCATCAGTTCTATATGTCTACTGTTTCATCTATCACAAGACAAAGTGGGTTACTATTAATTTGTGCTTGCAGATACAAGATGCTGGTATCCGAGACATGGTGCTTCACATGATACAGTTAGACCCAAAAGAAACGCTATCGTGTAAAAGTTATTTGCAAAAATCAGTCTGCATAATCACAAGTGCAGACTGATAGCGTCTATGGGTCTCCAACTCTGAGACTGCAGGATCGCCCTCCTTCACCAGATCAGCAGTGGGTGCAGATACAGGTTGGAGGCCTCGTGGTGTTCTAGTGGCACATCTCCAGGAGCATCGCTTGTCTGTCAATGATATTGCTGTACACGTTATTGTTGGTACTAGTGATGGCACATTGCATTTGTTTTCTGTTGACTGCGCGCGTGGTGTTGGCAGTGCTGCAGAGAGGTATTCTGGCATTGTTGATGTAAAAAGGAAAGATATGAAAGAAGATGCAGCTCTCAGTGTTGCGAATTGTTCATCGGACAGCTTTAGCCCAACCATCCTTTTCACCACTGAACAGATTGTGTTCAAGAGGGGTCCTTTCACACTTGGGCCGGTCCCACCTATAAGAGAGAGAGAGAGAGAGAGAGAGAGAGAGAGAGAGAGAGAGAGAGAGAGAGAGGCTATTAAAGAAGGGGAGCGCTGGTTGTAAAGCAGACAAGAAAAAATGAACTGAAATCCAGTTTTGCTTCTCTTTTTCTCGCTTTCCCCTTCTCTGTTCTTCGTTCTTCGTTCTTCGTTTGCTTCTTTCGCTTTGTCTGCATTGATCTCACGTCCCGAGCGATCGGCGGCCAGGGGATGTTACAAATGGTATCGGAGCTAGGAAGATCGGATCACGTCGGGGGCGAGCTGTAAAATCCCGGAACAAGGGTTGGAGAGCAAGGCTGGGCGATTTCCAATCATCCTCGGCGGCTCATCCAAAGTTCACAAATCTGCTTGGCTCGATCGAAGTGGTCGCTCTCGTGCTGCCGCGTCGCCACCGTCCTCACGATCCACCGCGTCTTCGCCCTTCCCAGCCTCCCGCGCCTCCACGTCGCCTTCCCGGTCTTCGCCGCCGCCTCCCCGGTCTTCGCCGCCGCCTCTTCTAGATCTCCACCGTTTCCTCGGTCCCCCGCCTCACCCATCGCTGCACCACACGTTCTCCGCGATGGCGCCATTGCCGACCTTCTCGTGGAGCACACCGAGCTCGACGACCTCAGCCCTCACCGGCGACTTCTTGCCGTCGCAGCCACCGCCCACCGCCGCATCCGCTCCATCCCTCTTCGGCGCATCAGTCACCTCCTCTGCTGATGCCACGCCGAGCCGTTCCTCTGGCGCCGCCACGAGCTCCGACGTTGGCTCATCTGCATCCGGCACCACCGCTACCACGACCGCTTCCATGTCGCTGGCGCGTACAGATTTTCTGTTGGCGCAAGTGGTAGTTTCTCAACAGCGTTTGGCGAAGCAGATGGAATTGACGGCTGCGGCAGTGGCACGAATTGCTGGCTGCCAAGAGTTTGGAAGCGAGGAAAGCCTTCCTGAGCCACTACACCTACCACCGACAACCTGCAAAGGGGTGCGCAGCTGCAAGGATTGGGATGGCAGAACGTTGCCACACCAGGAACAGCCCATGGTTGCTGCCTGGGAGGTGTTCAACGAATTTCCTGTCAAGGATATGGTGTGGGATGAGGAGACACCACCTGACCTCGACTTCCACAATGGAATATTGCAGCAACTAGCTCAAGGTGAACTTTCTGCACAAACAAATGTCGTAGTTGTTGGTCCAAATGATATTGCCCTTACTGAAGTAGATGGCATGATCAACACCGTGGACAAAGACAGTGCCGGCGTTTCATCGCCGTTTTGTGAGAATTGTGTGTTAATTGAAGACCCTGCACATGAGCAACAGAGTTGTCAGAATGCCATGGTGAATGCTGGTGTTTGCAGTGAGTTTCGTTTGCATTTGTCTGGAGATGAGATTACACCTGCTGCAAGTACTCCCACCAGCGGCGATGTACTGCCTTTCTCTTTGCATCTTTCTTCAGAAAATGCTGCACTACTCTCCTCAGCTCAAGCCAACAATAGCCCTCAGATTCTAGACTCTGGTACATGTAAATGTCCATTGGAGGTTCCTTCTGTTGATGGCCAAGCACAAGAGGTCAATGCCGTGCCCAAAAATCAACTGGAGATTAGAGCCCTTGAAAATGAGGATAAGCTACTAGAAGTCTGTAGAGTGGCTAATAAGGAAATCAACATACCAGCTGCTGTAGGTGCTGAAGTAATATCTGCAGGTAATTCTGCTAACCTTACAAACAATGTTTGTTCTTCTGAAGTGACAACAAGAGCTAGCATACTGGAAAATGTGAGTCATACAGGTGGTAACACTTTCATGCCAACTCAAGTTGACGTAATAGAGCTTGGTACTTGTAGGCTGGTTCAAGTAGTCTTTGGTAAAAAGAAAATGGCCAAAGTTGATACTTTCATCTTCATCTCTGAGTCCACCGTGAATTGGAAGGCCGATTTTATTGCTGAAGAAGCTGTTAAACTTAAGCCATCTTTTGCTGATGCATATCTTAATCAAGGAAATGTTTATAAGGCTAAGGGAATGTCCGAAGATGCCATTATGTGTTATCAGTGCGCATTGCAGGCACGTCCTAACTATGCAATGGCTTATGGTAATCTTGCTACTATTTACTATGAGCAAGACCAGCTTAATAGGGCAGTTTGTTGTTACAATCAAGCTATAGTCTGCGACCCACAATTTGTCGAGGCATACATGGGCAATGCACTTAAAGATGCTAGAAGAGTGGAAGAAGCAAATAACTGCTACAGAACTCTTACTGACCTAGGAAACATATATATGGAGTGGAACTGGATGAGTGATGTTGCTTCATTTTACAAAGCAGCTATATCTATGACATCTGGATTATCTTCTCCACTTAACAAGTTGGCTGTGATATACAAGCAATGGGACCCTGGAATTAAGTTGGGCACTACCTTGATTAGCTGGCATCTCCTGGTTACATTTTGTTGTCTTCACGTGGCATTATGTATGAAGCTCTTTGAGCACAAACCTTTTGAAGCAAGGACCGTTATCGGATTTGGAGTGCTTAATGGATTCTCAATTGGACTTATCAACTTGAGTCTATGTTTCAATTCTGTTGGTTTCTACCAGATGACAAAGTTGGCCATTATTCCCTGTACTATTATATTGCAGACTCTTTTCTTCAGGAAGAAGTTTAGTCGGAAAATTCAGCTCTCCCTTAGCGTGCTATTTTTTGGTGTTGGTGTTGCAACTGTCACTGATCTGCAACTCAATGCTATGGGATCTGTACTGTCTTTGCTAGCAATCGTCACGACCTGTATTGCCCAAATTATGACGAATACAATTCAGAAGAAGTTCAAGGTATCTTCAACCCAGCTGCTATACCAATCGTGCCAATACCAAGCATTGACCCTGTTCATTATTGGTCCATTCCTCGATGGAATTTTCATGAATCAAAACGTCTTTGCTTTTAATTACACATCTCAAGTTCTGTTTTTCATCGTGTTGTCGTGCCTGATATCAGTCTCAGTAAACTTCAGCACTTTTCTTGTGATTGGGCAGACATCTCCTGTAACCTACCAAGTCCTTGACCATCTAAAAACATGCTTGGTTCTCACCTTGGTCTATGTTTTGCTTCACGATCCATTGAGCTGGAGAAATATACTTGGAATCCTAATTGCAGTAATTGAGATGGTGTTATATTCATACTTCTGCAGTTTAGAGACTCAGCAAAAACCCACTGAAGCCTCTCCACAAGTCATTCAGGTGAAAGAAAACGATTCAGCTCCTTTGATCTCAGACTCTTTGAGCAAAGTTGAAAATGGAGCTGGTGTGATTGATGATCAGCCTCTGAAGGCACCGATGTGGAGTAAATGGCAAGCCATGCTTTTGCTTGGGGACAAGCAAAATTTCAAGGGGGCGGTAATGTCACACTTGGGCCGGTCCCACCTATAAGAGAGAGAGAGGCTATTAAAGAAGGGGAGCACTGGTTGTAAAGCAGACAAGAAAAAATGAACTGAAATCCAGTTTTGCTTCTCTTTTTCTCGCTTTCCCCTTCTCTGTTCTTCGTTCTTCGTTTGCTTCTTTCGCTTTGTCTGCATTGATTTCGCTTTCCCCTTCTCTGTCACAGAAGGTGTCAATGATGCAACAGAGGAGTCGCTGAATGTGGGAGCTGTGCCATCGACAACTACAGACATACAGCAGTAAACATAGAAGTACTGTAACTGTAATGCTATTGTCATTCAGTAAAGAGGTAATACAGACTTCATTAGCGATTACACATAGATACAAAGGGTAGAAAGGAGATTTCGCATTTTGTAACAGACTATATATATCCAGAACGGTGTAACAGAATGGTTATGCAAAAAGTGAACATTCTGATCGTTGTTCGTTCTTTTCCCTTTTCTTTCCCGTGTTCTTCAGTTCTTCTTCGTTTTCTCTTTATTGTTGATCAATCCTCACGTCCTGAGCGATCAGAGGCCTAAGGGGGTAACATTTGGTATCAGAGCCAGTGATCCGAGGATCTTGAGTTGTAAAAATTTTTTTTCCAGTGGAAGGTTGGGGATCCTCAATCGATTTCGGTTGATTGAAGTGAACCCTGTGAAATTCCGGGAAGCTGGTTGATTCGATCCTTTTGCTTCACCACTGGCGCCTCCAAAACCTTCTGTGCAGACTCAGATCATCGTGGAGGCGATGGGAGACTTCACTGAGAGAGCAGAGGAGAAGTGGGCGGCCGTGAAGGAGAGTATTGATCTGCTTTTTGCTCGGGTGGGAGCGATCGATGCCACGCAGCAACAGGTGTTGACCCAACAACAGCAAATGGTGGCGCGATCAGAGTTAACGGCAAAGACTATAGAGCAATACTCCAAGGATCAACAACTGATGGCAAGGCAACTGGAAGCTACTACCCAAGCGGTGGCGAAGTTGACTGTAGGACGTGTTTTGGAGAATCATCAAGGTGGGGATGGGTCCGTGGAAAGAGTAGACAAGGCGTTGTTCACCCCCGGACCAGCCGGACCGTGGAAGAAAGTGAGTCTGGAGCCGAATTGGGCGACGAGAGAAGTACTGGGCAGACATCCTGAAGATACAACACACAGTATGAGTGGAGGCAGTAGCAGAGGTGTTCGCGAACAGGGGAATGCATGAAAGAGTCCTTTACCCAAATTATCATTTCCAAGATTCAGTGGTGAGGGCCCTAGAGTTTGGAGAGACAAATGTATGGACTACTTCCGATTGTTCAACATACCTGAGGCCCTCTGGGTAAGCGCAGCCACCATGCATATGGAGGGGAATGCTGCGTGCTGGTTACAAGTTTATAAGGTGAGGACTGGAATTGGTGATTGGGAGCAATTCATCCGTGATGTAGAAAACAAATTTGGTGCATTTGATCATCAGCAATTGTTAGGGGAATTGGTTGATCTTCGGCAAACTGGATCTATAGCTGAGTATAAAGGTCAGTTTGAAAAACTTATGTACGAGATACTCATGCACAATCCCCATTATGGAGAAGAATTGTTTGTGTCTCACTTTGTCAAAGGGTTAAAAACAGAGTTGAGAGGAGCAGTGCAATGTCAAGTACCAGAAAGTGTTGATAGAGCTGCACTGTTAGCACGAATTCAGCAGGATGTGATAGATAGAGGGAAGGGTTGGAAAAATAAATTGGGAAATAATAGAGATGGTATTGGATCGGGAAAGGTGGATTTTCCACAGAAGTTGGCTCAAGGGGAACTGTGGAGAGCTAGACAATTGAAGGATTATCGGCGGGCTAATGGATTGTGTTTTCAATGTGGGGAAGAATTTGATCCTACACATCACTTGCATTGTAAGAAGAAAGCAACGGCACAGTTACAAGCCATTACATCAGAGGATTCGGATGAAATATTGTCTGATGCATTACTTGACCATATAGAAAGGGCTAACTTTGAGCAAGAAGAGACTGGCCAATTGTCTGTGAATGCACTGTCAGGAACTGAGGAAGTTGAGACAATGCGCATTCGGGCGTTAGTCCAAAATCAAGTGATGTTGTTCCTTATAGACTCGGGAAGCACTCACAGTTTTATCAGTGCAAGTTTTTTGGAAAGGATTGGATATACTCCTCAAGGCACTCATCCTATCTCGGTCAAAGTAGCGAATGGTGAAACTCTATATTGCACCAGTTGGGTACCTGGATTTACGTGGTGGTCACAAGGTCACTCCTTCCAGACAGATCTGAGAGTACTTGAACTCGGGGCTTATGATGCGATTTTGGGTATGGATTGGTTGAAAGCACATAGCCCTATGATTTGTCACTGGATTGATAAACAGATTGAGTTCAAGCATCAGGGAGTGCAAATCATATTGCACGGTGTCAAGCATCCGGTTCAGACCGAGTTACAAGCAGTGACGGCAGACCAATTTGTCAAGTGGAAGAAAGGTAATGACATATGGGCACTCGCTGTCCTTGAACAGAAAGAGTCAGACGCTGAAGACTTCGTTCCCATGGCTGTTCAAGCAGTTTTGGAACGCCATGAGGCAGTGTTCACCGAACCACGAGAGCTACCACCCAAGAGAGACTATGATCATGCCATAACTCTCATTCCTGGATCTGTGCCTGTCAATACTAGACCTTACCGATATTCGCCGTTGCACAAAGACGAGATCGAGCGGCAGGTGGCAGAGATGCTCTCAACAGGTATTATCACTCCTAGTGTCAGTCCCTTCGCATCTCCCGTCTTATTGGTGCAAAAGAAAGACGGTACATGGAGATTTTGTGTGGATTACAGACGCCTGAATGATTTGACAGTAAAGAATCGATTTCCTATGCCGGTTATCGATGAATTGTTGGATGAGTTAGCAGGAACGAAATATTTTTCTAAATTGGACCTTCGAGCGGGATACCATCAGATTATGATGCAGGAGGAGGATGAAGTTAAGACCGCTTTTAAAACTCATCACGGACACTACCAGTTTAGAGTCATGCCGTTTGGTCTCACTAATGCGCCTGCTACATTTCAGTGCATTATGAACTCAGTGCTGTCTTCCTATCTCCGAAAATTTGTGTTAGTGTTCATGGATGACATCCTAGTGTACAGTCCTGACTTGGATTCACATGTGGCTCATTTGGATACAGTCCTGAACACCCTACTGATCAATCATTTCTTTGTGAAGCGGTCCAAATGTACTTTCGCGCAAACTCATCTGGAATATTTGGGACACATCATCTCTGATAAAGGTGTTGCTGCTGATCCACAAAAGACTCAAGCAATGCTCCATTGGCCGAAACCAACAAGTGTGACAGAATTTAGGGGCTTTCTCGGACTCACTGGGTATTACAGGAAGTTTGTTAGAAGTTATGGTCTCTTGGCCCGGCCTCTCACCAACTTACTTAAGAAAAAAGATTTTGAATGGACTGGACATGCTCAGGAAGCATTTGAGGTACTGAAGCAAGCCATGGCAAACACTCCGGTACTCAACTTACCGGACTTTGATCAAGTGTTTGAAGTGGAGACAGACGCTTGCGCCCAAGGGGTTGGAGCCGTGTTGATTCAGCAAGAACATCCAGTAGCACTCTTTAGTAAGGCTTTGGGATCGGTGCATCAGAGGTTGTCCATATACGAGAAAGAGTTTTTAGCTCTAATGTTGGCCGTGAATAGGTGGAGACAATACTTACAGCGTCAAGAATTCATCATCAGGACGGACCATCACAGTCTGTGTTTTCTTGAAGAGCAACATTTGCAAACAGAAATGCAGCGCAAGGTGATGGCTAGGCTCATGGTACTAGTGATGGCACATTGCATTTGTTTTCTGTTGACTGCGCGCGTGGTGTTGGCAGTGCTGCAGAGAGGTATTCTGGCATTGTTGATGTAAAAAGGAAAGATATGAAAGAAGATGCAGCTCTCAGTGTTGCGAATTGTTCATCGGACAGCTTTAGCCCAACCATCCTTTTCACCACTGAACAGATTGTGTTCAAGAGGGGTCCTTACATTGTGAGATCATACGGGTCTTGAAACGGCGACGGCGCGACAGCCCGCGAGGGCTGCAGAGGCGAGCGCGACGGAGCGCGCGGGCGGGCACAGCAAAGTGAGAGGCAGTGGCTGAGGCGCGCAAAGGCTCATGGCGTCTCGGTGCCATGCGTGCGGCGGCGTGCGGACTGAGGCGCGCTCATACGGAGCTGATGCGCGGTGGCGACCAAGACGCGGCGTGGGCTGAGACGCAGCGGCTTCGGCGCGTGCGGAGCAGGCTCCCGACAGAAGGTAAATCCCCAATCCCCTCTTAATTCTTGATTAGGGTTCATGATATTGGGGATTTCTTTTGGGGTTTTACGGATTTGGGAGTTTTGTGATTCGGATCTGAGCTAATCCCCTCCTTCTAATTGCTAAACGGAGAATAATCAACCCCAAACCGAACTATAACAAGATTAATCCGAGGTTAATAAGCCCTAATCCGAACCAAATCAGTGCCAATCCGAGTCAAAAAAAAGTCTAAACCGAGCCTTTAGAACATTAATCCGAATTAATCAAGGTTCTAAGTTCTAATCGGTTCATGAGTTTATGTTAGGTGGCTCTGATACCAAATGTTAGATTATAAGTTCATTAGCTAACCTAATCACATGAACACATGGGCGGAATAATACCTTGATTTGGTGACGCCATTAGTCTGATTTGCCGGTAGCTCGGTGTGGAATGAAGAAGATCGATGCAGAAACGGCAATGAATCACCGAGCCTCCTTAGCGCTGACAGCGAGGAAAAGTTCACCGTGATACTCATGATGATGGTACTAGTCTTCGTCAACCTCGCGCTAGCTTAGTGGATCGGAACTGTCGGGGTGGTATTGAACTCGAATGATTGATCTCTCATACACACAAGAGCCAGCCCCCTCCCCTTTTGTCATCAACTGTTGTTGAGTTGTATCAATCAGACCCACACGAGCAAACAAGAGATCAATACTGTCCTTGATCTCTGTCAACTTCTCCCCCATTTGTCCCATCACGTCCAGGACGAATAGGGTTTGAGGAGATGGCTTTGGAGGCGCCGTGTTGTTGATGGACAGCGCCCAGATACAGGGATTTTACAGGGAAACAATGAGGATCGAGTGCAATCGATTCCCCTTTTTCCCAAACCTGTCTCCAACGCTGCGCAGATGAACTCAGGATCGACGCGAATCTGATACCACTTGTAACATCCCCTGGCCACCGATCGCTCGGGACGTGAGATCGATCAAGACGAAAGCAGAAAGTAAAGAACAGGAAGAACACACGAAGAAGCAAAATTGGATTTCAATGTCTTTTTCTATCTGTCTTTTTCTGAGTCGGTTACAGAGTATATATAACATTGCTATGCAAAACGTGTTCAACCTCCGGATAGTATGCTGACCGCTGGATGCTCATTATCTTCTACTCCCACGTCAATCTGTGCCATTCGTGACAGTTTCTTAATTATTGAATGAAGGAATACTTCATGCTTTTTACTTATTGACTAATTGCAAGGAATACTTCATGCTTTTTACTTATTGACTAATTGCCATCTACTTTTTTTTCATACCATTCTTTGCTTTTTAGTATGGCCCTGTTGCAGAAACTGTGGCATATGATATTGTTCTGGAAGTTGCAATGAAAGCACAGCATATTCAACAAAGGAATCACATCTTGCAAGGTTCCTGGAAATGGTTGTTGACAGAATTTGCATTGTACTATGGGGTTTCAGATGCCTACACGAAGTTGAGGTACTTGGCTACTACATTGGGACCATCTATTTTCTAGCCCTTACTTTCCTTTTGCATGATCCTTTATGTTCAGTGTGATTTTAATTTTTGACTTACCTTGAGAACTAACTGCCTATGTGTAGGATCTATATAAACGAATATAGCAATCAGAGAGGGGGGTGAATGATTGCACGGAAGCTAAAACACAATTTTTAGTGATTATCAAAACACCCCTAAACAATATACTCCCTCCAGTTTGATAATAGATGTCGTTTTGGACACAGTGATGGTCAAACTTCTAAAACTTTGACTATCGATATATTTTTAAATATTTAAATTGGATATATGAAAATTATATGTATAGACTTGTCTCAAGAAGTACGTTCATAATATTATAATTTTATTGGGTTTTATAAATATATTATAATAAAAATTAGCGGTCAAAGTTGTGTTTTGAAGACCGTGTCGATGTCCAAAACGACATCTATTATCAAACTGGAGGGAGTATAAAAGATTGCATCGGTTTCACGCGAAAACAGATTGAGAGACGTTCGGTAAATCGTGAATTCCCGGATATCCAACCGTTGGAATGATCTGAAATTTTAACATAAGAAACTAGATTCCAATACGCATCTAACAAAAAAAGAATCAACTCGATCGGACCTACGGATCAAAAGTTATAAGCTTCACAAGTTAACTGTATGAATAAAATCGAAAATTGATTAAGCCCTAATTTTGTGATTAAACAAAATCTATAAGGAATTAATTAATCAAACTTTTTTAACCATTAACTTGATGTTGCTTATCTCAAAGATAGTTTACTGTATCTCCTGTATTTGGTCTAGTTGCTTAGGATCTTTAGATACTTAGATAAATTTGTGTCAAAAAACATCCCTTCTTTCAAATTAATCAGTCTTCTTTCCCCTTATTTACTTCTCTTCAGTGTAGTTTCTATTTACCAATTCTCGTACAGGTATCTCTCTTATATAATGGATGTTGCAACCCCTACTGCTGATTGGCTGAATCTCGTTCACGAGCTTTTGTTGCCAGTACTAATGAAGAGCCATGGCACTGCTACATTGAGCCATCAAGAGGTACCCTTTCCTTTTGTCTTCATATGTTTGTTTTGCTGGAACAGCGTGCTCTCACAAATTAGGCAGCTGATTTCATAGATTTATTTAGAGTTAATGTCACATTGTTGTTAGTTGTTACTAATGTGATCTAATGAACAACTTAATCTACTATCTGAAATAAGTTAGATTCCACTTCAACTTGTTTATTGTTAGTTTGTTACTTATCTGAATGCTCTTGTGGCATTAACATCTCAACACAACTGCTCAACTTGAATTTGCTATTAGAGTCGCATACTGGAGGAAGTTGAGGAGAAAATTGAGCAAACTTTAGTGATGGCATTTGAGAATTACAAGTCACTCGATGAGTCTTTGCCATCTGGATTGGTGGAAGATTTTAGGCCTCCCAACTGGATTGGCTGCTTCAGCTCTGGAACCGGCTATAAAACTGTACAGCATTCTCCATGATGTGCTGTCTCCAGAGGCTCAATTTAGATTATGCGGTTATTTTCAGGTCATTCTTCAACTGTTTTCTATATGTATATTATCTTGTTTCTCTAGTTGCAACTTATTGAGTTTTAAATTTATGTCCAGGCTGCTGCCAGGGAGCGATTGAGGCGGCACATGCTCGAGACTGATGAATTTGTAGCGGGAAATTCTGAAGGCATTAGAATGGACTTGGTCACCTTTACCACAGCTTATCAGAAGATGAAATCTTTATGCCATAACATACGTAATGAAATTTTTGCAGACATTGAAATTCATAATCAGCACATACTTCCCAGGTTCGCTGTTGAATCACTGTAGAACAATCCTGTTACTTTTGCTTTATTTCTACCTTCGAATGAATTGTTTCAATTTCTATTTGTTCCTCCACTTCCACAGTTTTGTCGACCTTCCTAATTTGGCTGCCTCCATCTATAGCGTGGGGCTTTCAAATAGACTGTGTGCTTTCCTTGTTGCATGTCCTCCTACCGGCTTTTCACCTCCTGTTGCAGATTTAGTGATTGCTACTGCTGATTTTCAGAAGGATCTTTGTAGCTGGAACATTTGGTAAAAGACCTTGTTGATAGGGTTATCTTCTTGCACTTGTGTCTTGTATATGTATTATGTAAGACTGACGCTTGAATTTATGCACAGCCCTACTAAACCTGGTGTTGATGCAAAGGAGTTGTTCCAATTGTACATTGTATTATGGATTGAAGACAAACGGAGGACATTATTGGAATATTGCAGGCTGGATAAGGTAAGTGCTATCCTTTTATTTGCTCTTGTTTGTTATTGATATAATATCGTACTTGGTTGGCACAGTTTCTTCATATGATAAATGATTGAAATGTGATTAATGTTAGACAGTATCCTCCCTTTATACCCTCATGTACATGTATATATACTGACCTATTGGCCTCATGATGAATACAAAGGGCTATTCATAACAATTAAAAGCATAAAATCTGCTGTTGTTTGTCCCTTAGGTGCCAAAGTGATCCTGTATTTTCCCCCCTTCTAGTTCATCTTTGTTGAGTGACATTTCAGAGGTTATGTGTTGATGTTGTGGCCTGGTTATTAGCTAAACCTTTATTACAACAACAACAACCAAGCCTTTTGTCCCAAACAAGTTTGGTAGCTAAACCTTCGTTGCATTCACTAAAACAGCTGGAGCAATTAGATGCAAGGTCTGGGCCTGTGGGGGTTTATTCATTCTAAGAGTGGTAGCACCTCCTGTAGTGTTGGATCTGGTACCTAGAAATGCTGATAGATAGTAACCAATAAATATTGAAAAAATGGTTTGTTGGTTGTGTTCGCGGTGTCCATGCTCATATGCGATGGTTTGCAGTTGAAAAATTCTCCAGCTGTGGATATTAATGTTAACCAGACAGTAGTTTTAGTGTTAGTAATTCCGATGCCTCTTTTGACTTGAATGACATGGTTTGCTTGTTGATGACCCATTTATTCAGTGTTTGCTTGTTGATGCTCCTCATCTCTGCTACCGTTCAATAAACGTGTAATACTGCAGGTGTTGGATGATACATTTGCATCCCAGATGCAGCAGCTGCTTGGTAATACACTCCAACAGAAGGACCTGGAGCCACCCAGATCCATCATGGAAGTTCGCTCTATTCTCTGCAGAGATGCACCCCGACAGAACAACTCTTGTTTCTACTACTGAACATTTCGTTTTGTGTAGATATATACGAGCCATGCGCATTAGAATCTGCAACTTTTCACTAGAAGAATCCGGGAAAGAGTCAAGCTGCGCCATGGCCCAAGTGAAGATGCGGGGATCTTTGTAAAGAAAAAGAAACAGCAGACCACGGGAGGCCCCCATAAAACACATATATGAAAAGCCAGGCTATCGGGTTAGTTGTGTGATTGTGGGGTCCCACTTGTAATAGGCTAAAGACAGGATACCAATTTTCCTTTCTTCTATTCCAAACTGCTGCTCCTGGTTGTCTCTCTTCCCAATTCTCTCTGCTCTGTGGAAGATCGCAACACACTGTAGGCCGTCAGCTTTATTCATAGCACCTAACAGAGCCTTCCCAGTTGCTAATATCAGTTTTTGAACATTATTTTTTTAGATAATGGAAGATTAGTTTTTGAACATGTTGACTGGTTACAGGAATTCATTCATACATGGAAGGTACGGGCGTGAGTTTTGTTCGTAACTGACGTCCCTGTATAGCAATGGTGTACACGAATAGAGCTGGGGTAGCTCGTGAAGCCAGAGCTGGAGAGAAGAGAGAAGATTGACGAGGGGGTGGAGAATGAGTTTGATCGGATGAGGGGGTGATGAAAAATAATCAGACTTCGCCTCTGCTGCCTCCGGCATTCTCCACACGGCGCTGGGCGCTTGCGTCGACGAGCAGCGGCGGCGGCGCCACGGCGAGCAGCGGGGGTTTTACTTTTCGTTTCGAAGTCAAATTTCGACATCCGGGCGGTATCGAAATTCGCAAAATTCGACTCGAAATTCGCTCAAAACCGCTTGGTTCGAAGTAAAATGAATTTGAAATCTAGTCAAAAAGTCTCGAAACCTCCGAGCGAAATTCGCTCGAAACGGCTCGAAATTCGCTCGAAAAGCTTAAAAAACCGCTGGGTTCGAAAACCGCTCGAAAAGACTCGAAAAACCGATGGTAGTTGGAAAAATGGGGGAAATAAAGAAAAAAAATATGGAAAAATTGTAAAAAAAATTGTTGTAAAATTTGGAAAAAGTCATTAAAGACCAAAAATAATATTTGAAGAATTACTTCAACAAATATTGCTACTAAATATAATTGAATAAATATTGAAACATGCAGTGTGTTGTGGAGGTGTAATCTAAAATTCTAATTCAAATGTTGCACTTATTTGATCAACTATGATTTTTGTAAGCTGTAGCAGATCCTGTAACAATGTATTTTCATTTATTTTTTATGCATTACAGTTGATTGTTTAATACTTGCATTCATATTGAATATTTAGTTATGATATGACTCTCTCTCAAAATAATAGAAAAAAATGATAGACGGTTTATCACTAGATGTCTCATATAATTCTATATTGATTGTTAACAAGTTAAATTGGGGATTTTGACAACTAAATATACTTCAACAAATATTGCTACTAAATAAATTGAATGGCTCAAAAATGTCTTCAAACTTCATTTTTTTAAATAATATTAACATCAGATGTCATAAGGCTATTAATACTAATTATGGATAAATTTTGGATAAATTTATTCAATTTTTTCAAATTTTTTGAATTTAAATTTGAATTTGAGCGAAATTCAAACCGAATTTTCTTTTCGCATGCGAGCGGTACGAACAAAATTCGCGAAATTTCGTTCGGAAAGTTGAACCTGCCCTCGACTATGCCATACAATGCAGCAATAATACGCCTCACAAAAGACTGAGTAATATGTAATAGTGAGCGTGATGCGGTCGTGAGAGCAGTGGTGAACTCTACTGATGTGTAATAGTAGGCACACAAAGTTGTGAAATTTGAGTCTATTCACTTCCTTAAATTTCAAGTGTGGCGAGAATAGTCTTAATTACCGTCATCGCGTCTCAAAAATATTAATGATAATGTTATGTCCTCCCAAATTTATAATTTATAATTTGATTAGTTTTCATAAATTTAAAATTGAAATGAGTTCATTTTGAAAAAAAATAGATTTGCTCATTAGCTCAAATTTGAAATAACCATTTAAATAATAAATAAAATAATTTTATGTCAAAAGAAGTTCGATAATAGTTTGTTAAACTCAATAGCCAGTCCAATCAACAGCGTCTAAAAAGTCGACATCAGCACTTCTAGGATATGGACTCACATGCGTCCCTTCATTTCATTCCTTTCCCTATTCCCTTCCCCATATTCATTCCCTTTATTTCCTACCATCTCCAACAGCTTCCCCTAATAGAATTTGTGAAGGGATTGGAGAGAGAATCCCTTTCTATCCAGATTCTCTCTCCAAATCCCATCCGAAGGGAATCCGTTGGAGCACTTGGGATCTGTTCGTAAAGGGATTTGGATGCCGAAGGGAAGCTGTTGGAGATAGTCTTAGAAGCAAAGATTCAGTCCGTACATACAGTGCATACTCAGTTTAGTTTAGGCTATAAAACCGAATCTAGGTTGAAAATTGAAGGTCTCGCGGCACCAATTTATAGTGAAAATCGTCAAAAACCGTAAAAATTGACCGATTTTCGTCGGTTTTTGTCAACCTTGGTTCAATCTTTATTGCACCTTCCTGGAACCATTGAAAAAGCTTTTTAAGACTCGAATCAAAATTTCAATAGTTAATACATTCAAAATTAAAATGGGACTATTTCGAAAAAAAAAGTTAATGACGCTTGCTCGATAGTGTGAAGTGTCTCTAAGCTCAAATTTGAAATAACCACATAAATGATAAATAAAATAATTTATATCAGATTATATTAATTTTTTTTTAAAAAAATAGATAATAGCTCGAGTTAAACTAGATAGGCAGTCCTATCAACAACGTCAGAAAAAAAAGTCCACATCAGCATTTCTAGGGCACGGATTCACACACACGCCGTTCTCTTCTCTAGAAGCAGCGACTCACTTCGTATGTATAGTACATAGTACATACTCGGTTCAGTCTTTTACTAGACCGTCCTCCTAGAATTTTTTATTTTTTATTTTTAATCTTTTTTTCGAAAATAATCAACGGAAACAAAAAATTACGAAAATAGGCTCCCGTCGCCCGGATATAGGGTGATCGCCCGAATATGGGGCAATAGGGACCTGAATGCAAAAAATAACATCGCTAGACGTCCATGGCCGTTAATAGCTGTCAAGGGACATATCGCCCCAATATCGGGCGATAAGGACCTCAATGTAAAAAAAAATTTGCATCCAGGTACCTATCACCCTAGTATCGGGCGATAGGTACCTGGATGCAATTTTTTTTTACATTTAGGTCCTTATCGCCCGATATTGGGGCGATAGGTACCTTGGTACAAAAAAACTTCTAACCGCCCGTTACTTCTAGCCGTTATTACCCCCTATCGTCCGAATATGGGGCGATCGGCCTATATCTGGGCGACGGGAACCTATTTTTGTAATTTTTTGTTTTCGTTGATTATTTTTGAAAAAAAGATTTAAAATAAATATTAAAGAAAAAAAATTCGTCCTCCTATTCCCTTTGATTTATAAAACGTATTTTTCTTATTACTCCCTCCAGTTTGATAATAGATGTCGTTTTGGACATCGACACGGTCTTCAAAACACAATTTTGACCGCTATTTTTTATTATAATATATTTATAAAACCCAATAAAATTATAATATTATGAAAGTACTTCTCGAGACAAGTCTATACATATAATTTTCATATATCCAATTTAAATATTTAAAAATATATCGATAGTCAAAGTTTTAGAAGTTTGACCATCACTATGTCCAAAACGATATCTATTATCAAACTGGAGGGAGTATATAGGCTAAGATGAAATTAAAAATAACTAAATTATATTTAATTATTATCAGTAAACACAATATTCAATGTATGTATATAAAAATATAAAGTAAATATAGATATTTAGATCCTGTTTGGTACGATTTCAGATTCTAGTAGAAACGGAAACGGTTTCAGATTTTTGGAAGAAACGTTCAGGTAGAATCAAAATCACTGTCTGGAAACCGTTTGGCTATCTGTTTGGATTCTGTGAATCGGGGTGGAACAGGGTTGATGGTGATTCAGCCTAGTGTGAAAAAAGAAGAAACGATCCGAGGAGAATCGTTTCGAGCTTTAGCCCGTTTGATTGGGTTTCTCCTAGATTCTAGTAGAAACGGTCTGGTTTCAAGTTGCCAAACGGAGCCTTATATACATCTTCTGTGCTCAACAGAAAAACAGAAAGCAATTACATCGAGGTAATATTCACTTTACTATATAAAAGTATTTCCTTCCGTCAAAAAATATATTATTTTGGATATCTATACGGTCTCCAAAACACATTAATATATATTGTTCTGATCACTAATTTCTATTATAATGTATTTATAAAATCTATTAAAATTATAATATTATAAAAGTACTTTTCAAAACAAATATATATATATATATATATGATTTTTATGTATCTAATTTAAATATTTCAAAAGATATTGATAGTTAAAGTTTCGAAGTTTGAGTATTCTATATTCGAAACGATATGTATTTAAGATTGAAGGAGTAATTAACCTGTTAGAATAGTACGCCCTGTAAAGCTTGGCGGACGTAGTAATCGACACAGTTAAGTAAGTAGATATTTCTTTCTTTAAAAAAAAGAAGCAAAAATGTACTTGACCAGTTGACCCCAGTAACATTTGATCTGTGTGGCTTATCCCTCTCTTTAGACCAAGGTTCAAAATCCCACCGAAATTTCGGAAATTTTGGCCGAGATTTCGTATTTCAGACTCCTCCAAGATCCTAAATCTTGATCGGATAATTTTTTTTAAAAAAAATTCAAAATACTACAGTAACCATACGAATTTCGACGAGATCTCGGCAATTTCGGCCGAGACCTCGGTGATCTTGGCCGAAATCACGATCATTTAGACTGGATTTCATTTTTTGTCAACGGGATTTGATTGGATTTGGGTTCAATACTATCCACAAAAAATTTCAAAAAAATTTGATGTATTTTGACCATTTTTTAAAACTTCAAAAGTTGACGATTTAGCAATAACGGTTGACACTATCAAAACATGCCAAAGTTGGATCGCATTTCCGCCGGTCGTCCATCGGTCGGGACAAGACTTGCTCAGATCGATAAGAATTTAGCTAAGTATCCTTAATAATCTCCAGAAGATATCGAGAGGTTGCTCCTAACTCAAAACATATATATAATATGATCAGTATATTTGATTAATTTCTCCTACTTTTTTCGCCCCTTCATTCCATTCCATTCCATTTTCGGTTCGATTAGGAGATCGAGCCAGTGCTTCTAAATCCAATATACATACATCGATCGATCATAACATAGCGATCAGTAGCGATGTCTATCTCCACTAGCTGTTAATTTTATTATGCATATATACTAACTATCCTACAAGGGGTGGCATTCGTGAGCTCTAGACGATGCCACGTCGGCACTTAGCGCAGGCACGCCCACCGCTTTTTTGTATTTGTGCTTGTAGTACTTATTGCATGTACAATTGAACTTTTTTTATCTTCTAGAGACAATAGTACCTAATTGGTTAGAAACTAACACAAACAAAATGAAATTGATTGAAGATTACTGAAAAAAAGTAGCATGTATTTGTTCCGTTAGCTTAACACACCCCGATTTAATTAACTCAGTCCGCATTTAGTCCCTGCACACAGCAACACATGCAAGGCACCTGAAAACTAAATACTATATCATGTGGAACATGCGTGAATATTCATCAATCGCATGTATTAATTCATCGCTAAGAAGGCCAGCTGATGGAGAATTAGTTAGCAATATACTATTAAGCTACCGGGCGTCGTTAAAATATTATGTTTGTTGCATTATAATATATAGGAATATATAGAAAACTTTTGAAATGACTTGAACTTCATTTGTTACATTTGAAAAAATCAAAAACAAATTTTATTTAAGGCTTTTGTCATGACATTACCACTGTTAGATTTTTTAAAAATTCCTCATGCTTGATCATCATCTGAAATTTTTATGAGAACATTAGTGATGTGTCAGGAGCATCCAAAAAAATTTCAAATTTTTTTGACATGTTTTGGACCATTTTTGGTCGGTTCAATGTGGGCTGAGATCTTGGTGATTTCGGCCGAGATCTCAGATTTCCCAATTGAAAAAAAAACTGGATTTGAAATCTGGTTTTTGTATTTCATCCGAATTTTGTCTGAAATTTTCGAATCTCGCCAAGATTTTGGATTTCGACCACCTCCGAAATTTATATCAAAATAAAATTTGAAACCTTGCTTTAGACTATCCAATTATACTCGCTTGTAATAGTTATAAAACAGATAAAATTCTAGTCCAAGTTAGATAGACTCTATTCGTTAGTAGGCAAATCCGAATCTATCTCCTGTTTATCTTTCTATATATTGGGCATGCTTATCTTTCTATATATTGGGCATCCTCTTACACAGAGATAGATGAATCTAATAAAAAGAGAGCTTTGCCTCCTACTTTGTGTGTGATCCCTATTCTTGTTCTTATGATTTCATTGGTGTGCTGTTGATTGATCGTGGGTGAACAACTATATTTTACAATATGTTATCAGCACGACATTCTACCGTAGCCGATCACGATCGTCTACATTGCATCATCTACTTGCATCAATCGACACTACATCAAACTCTTCCTGCGACACCGATCTACACTATTGTAAGCCCCACATAAGTGGATTACATCTACGGTATTGCTGATCCAGTAGATCACAGTTTTTGCGCCTATGCTACTGTTCATCATAGATTATGGTTCATCCATAAAAAAATTCACCGCCCCGAAGGCCAGTCGTCGCACTCGCAGCACGATTGCCCGCCGTCATCGTGGCCGACGCCGTCCGCCGTGCGCCTCCCGTAGTTGCGGCCTCCGGCCCTGTAACATCCTCAGTTTCGGCTTTCTGGAAAAGTCTAATTTAAATTAATTAAATTCAAAATTTGAATTTCCCTTGGTGTTTAATTTAACCTGGCATTCCCAATCTGTCCAAAATCGGAATTCAATCCCCTCCGTTCGAAAAATCCAATTTCCAGATTCCCGTTAGTGCCCGAAATTTCACCTGAGTCCAAAAATACTCCAAAAATCATGGAACCTATTGCATTAGGTCTTAAATATTCTAAAAATATTTTGGGAATTTTCCCAAGATTTTTGGAGGCTCTCTGGTATTTTATCTCGCGCGGCTTTTGTTTAATGCCCGCTATTCGCCCCAGAATATTCAAATCTCTAAATTTCATCCAAATTCTGCGAAACCAATTTTATTGGGTTCCAAATATTCCCTAATGGTTTTAGGAATTTTTCCGGAATTTTTAGACCATTTTTGCTAATTTTTCTTTAGGGCGTTGCATTCGCGTAACTCTCGGCCAGTCGCACGGCGCCACGTGGCATGTGCTACAGTGTCATCTTCAACCTCCCGATGGAGTTCTTACAGAAGAATGCCCTTCTCTTTCCATACTTGCCTTCCTCCATTCAATCAACCATAACTTTCCAATCAATGCTCCAAATAGCGAACGGCCGGATCCGTTGGATTCGTAGCGACGAGACCTTTCTATTCCTCACCATCATTAGTCCCAAATCTCGCCGGAAACGGCTCAATCCTTCCAAAATCGAAATCCGTCATTATGACAATAACTCGGCCGTTTCTTCCCCAAACGGCGTGCTTCCACCTCTCAAATCTCCGTGTTGGAGACCTCTTCCTGGTGGTCTCACTCTCCTTTAGCCTCTCCTCGCCGTTCATCCGCAAGATCGAGAAAACCGACGAAGAACGCCGTTTTTCGTGTTCTTCATGTTCACCATCATATCTTCCTCCCCGGTGAGCCATTGGATATTCCGTTCGGTTCCTCATGTTCATATGGATGTCTAGGTTCTAATCCTTCAATCAATTTTAGGTTTCGTCAAGTGTGGGCGATGAATTTCGAAGTTGAATTGCTTCGACCGAAACTCTGTTTATCGTCGAATTCGTCCGTTTCGGTGAGCTTTTCTCCAATTGCTTGCAATCCTAGGGTCATCTAGAGGTGCTCTAGATGATTCATCAAATAATGGTGGTTGTCATATTCAAATTTTCGTGAAAATTTGGGATTTTGGAGAATTTTTGGGCTCTCTGTTCCTTGCCGTGCTAGCGCGCGTGCCGCCGGCTCACCGGCGCCGTCACCGCCCCTCCGGCCGGTGCACCACCACCCCCACGCCGCCCGGTCCCGCTGACGCCCGCCCGCTCCGCTGCGTCTCGCGCCGCCGCCACCGCCGGGCTCCACGCCGCCTCCGGCCCTGGCGAGCCTGCCGCCGTGCCCGCCGCCCCTTCCCATGCGCTCGCCCTGGCCCGCCGGCCTCCCGCGCGCCGTCGCGCCATGCGCGCCCGCCCCGCTGTTGTAACACCCCGGCATTTAATATGCCCGAATGCTACCAAACATAAGCTAAACAACATCCAAATATCATATTTAACATAAAATTCCAGCAAAGGCGCATAGGCTAAAAACCGAGATTTCGGCAGCACCTCCTTTGTTTTATCATGAATTTAAGGAGCAACAACGATATAGCATTATATGGCAATAAGGGAAACATCTAAAACAGCAATAAATAGAGTCTTAACGACAATAAAAGACTAACATTTAGCACTTAAAGTTCCAAGTGTCAAACGAACAATAAAACTCTCATTAACCAAGCTAAGCCTTAATTTAATGACCATAACACGCAATTTATTATCAATCTAAAAGAATTGACTTGGGGAAACAATAAGGTGAAGCAACGTGTGGGCGTGTGTCTATTCCCTTTTCCCGCATGCCGTTCTCATGGTACCTAAAACAATAAGAAAAAAAAACACAAGCGTGAGTTCGAAACTCAGCAAGCATATTGCAATGGACAACAAGAACAACAATATGGCAATAGCATCTCCCTTCATGTAAATCATCTTATTCATAAACACTTAACATTGTCATCATCAATATGTATGAGATGTAATGCAATGCTCATGTCTCCTTGGAAACTCATACCGGTATGGTTGAGTACACACCTGTCGGTGTGCACCCTCTCCCCCCTTCCATCCCGAAGATGGAGGGTGCCTACTCCTCGCTTCCGTTCACCGCGGTGAATGGAATCACGATGTAGGACTTACTCATTGGCTCTCCGGATTAGTCATATCTTTCTCACCGACCTTCCCGGATTAGTTATGACTTTCTCACCGCCCGGGCCATGTAACATGTCATGTATGCAATTATGCCAACATCATATTTGACTCACATATTAACACATGGCATCATAACATAATAAACATGCTCATCATATCATTGGCAATCATAAAAGCATGGCAAGTGATCATATATCATGTAGTCAATTCCATCTATTCTCAACAAGCAACCTACAAATCGGTATCCATTACAACACACTTGCCTCAACCACGAGCAACTGATTGGCGGGAAGTAGAAGTGAAAGGACCAACGATGTCGCCTAGAGGGGGGGGGGTGAATAGGCGGATAAAAATTTACGCAGCGGAACAAAACGGTCCGAGCTGGTCAATCCGGAGTCTCCGGGTTTTGGTCCGGATACTCCGGCTTGTCCGGAGTGTCCGGTATATAATACCGGAGTCTCCGGGTTAGCTGGCTCGGGAACACAACAAAAACTACTCTATCAAGCGCAATGAGCTACTAGAAGTAAATAGCAAGAACTACCTAGAACAAATGCTAGACAAGATTTGAATTTACGCAAAGCAAAGAGCTAGATCTAACTTTACAAATTCAAATCTAACCAAGCAAATCTAGGAAGAAAAAGAGAATGCGAGAGACGAGATTTTTCACCGAAGTTCGGGTTCTTGAAGGGAACCCTACGTCTCCGTTGAGGTGGCTCGGTCACACTTGAGCCGGGGTCTCTTTCAACCCGCTTTCCTCCCGGTGTTGCACAAATGCACTCGCCGGCTTCACTTCTTGTCTCTTCCCTTTCGGAGGCGAGACTCGCCTTCACAAACGACCGGGGCTCACCACACGCGTTGGTAACTCCCGGTGACTCCTAGCCGTCTAGGAGACCTTCAACCTCCAAGAGTAATAGCACCACGAAGAATCGCTTGGAGGATGAACTAGTGCTCAACAAGATGAAATGAATGCACTTAGCACTTTTCTTCTTCCTCTCCTCACCAAAAGGATCAACAACCAAATTAATTGGTGGGAGGAAGATGGGGGCTCTAATGAATGCTTAGAGATGGTTAGGAATGGCTTGAATGCTGCTATGAATGAGCTCAATAGAGATCCTAGCCGTTGGAGTGGAGTGGAGGCTTTAAATACTCTTTTTGAAAACTAGCCGTTACTCCCGTTTTTGAACAGGCCGGAGTGTCCGGACAAACAACCCGAGACTCGGGTTATCCGAGACTCGGACCAAATGTCGGATACTCGGACCAACTGAAACCAGAAGCAACCGAGGGGCTCAACCCGGAGACTCCGGACTTAATGTCCGGATACTCCGGATTGAATCCGGAGACTCCGGACTACATGTCCGGATACTCCGGGTTACCCAGAACGGTTTCAACTTTAAACTTTTCAAAACCAAGTGTAGTAGTGCTAATTTGAGATGCAAGAATTGATGTTGAGCACATGCACATCCTAAAGTCGATTTCTCGTCGTACCCCCTTAATAGTACGGCTATCCTTAAGACGCAAATAAATATAAGATTACAATTATGGTCTTGATGCCGTCCTTTTGATTTTAAGTAGTCGTGGGGGTGTCCAATGTCTTTCCAAGCTCCATATAATCTCGATATCTGCAGTATTCTTGGATAAAACATTAGAACTCTTTAATTGTGTCATCATTAATCACCAAAACAATTTGAGGGGCCTAGATGCACTTTCAATCTCCCCCTTTTTGGTGTATTGATGACAACACAATTAATTAGCAAATAAAATAACGAGAACAAGACTTAGGCAAAAGATAAATGAGAGGAGCTCCCCCTAAATGTGTGCATTAGAGGAATTGAGTGGGAATAAATGCACATATTTAACGAGAGAAAACTGAGAGCTCCCACTCAAAATCACAAGCATCTCATCACAAATAACTGAAAGCAATCCATGCATTAAATAAGCATTAACGACATCACAACGAACAGACAGAGTTCACAACACAAAATAAACAAAATATAACTGAAGCAACACACAAGTCCACCCACACGCGACAGACGGAACGCTAAAGAAGTCCACGACAAAGACAACGCTATCACTCCCCCTTTGGCATCAAGACACCAAAAAGGAAGATACAGGAAATCACTCGTCATCTCCGTCGTCGGAGGCCTCATACTCAGAGCCCTCGCTGTCGTCGTCACCAGGCGCTGGAGGAGCAGAGGAGGAAGCAATCCCAAACAAGGCATCAGCAGAAGTGTCGTCGCTACTCTCCTCGGAAGACCCGGAGGAGTCGCTGGGAGAGACTGCCTCGCCATTGTGGCGGCGGATGCTGCGAATGTCTTGACCATTCTTCTTGATCTGTCGACTCATCACCTTCTGCCTGGTGGAGATGTCTCGGCAAAGAAGAAAGACATGCTTGAGCATCCTCTGAAGAGTGCTGCTTGGGACCTCTGACTGCTCAGAAGGAGTGACTGGAGACACAGCTGGAGCAGGAGCAGAGGTGGAGGCCGAAGCACGACCTCGGCGAAGCCTAGCAGCAGGACCAGGAGCAGCTGGAGGGGCTGGAGTAGACTGAGGGCGGACCTTGTAAGAAAGATGCTCCTCATCTCTGACAAACTTCAGCCCACTCACTGAAGAGATCAAGGTCATCACGAAAGGTGCATAGCTGCAACTGGCCATGTTGCTCTGCGCGTTCTGCCTCATTGTTTCCCACAAGAAATCGACAATGTCAAAAGGCTCAGTGCTCTCAACGAGGTGAAACAGCAGGTTCCTACCATAGGAACTGATAGCAGAAGCATCTCCCTCCTTAGGAGAAAGAGTGACTCTCAACATCCTGTTGAGGACAGCTGGAACAGCTTTGAGACCTTTGATGGTCCCAACAGTGAAACTCCTCGAGGTGTCATACAAAGCCTCAATCTGCTCAGGAGTAATCACTTTCTTCTCATGAAGCTTTGGACTGGCATTGTATCTGAGGTTGAGCACTCTGGCAAATCTCTTCTTGCTAGCCACATACCAGATTCTGTCAGTCATCCACCAAATGGCCTCATCATTCTTGTCAAAGTACAAGGTGGCATAGAACTGCATGATGATCTCATTGTTCCAGTCATACTTGTATGCCAAGATGTTCTTGATCTGATGCAGCTCGCAAATCTCTATGATCTGAGTGAAGACTGGATTGCCTGCTGCGGCCATGTACTCCCAGTCAATGGTCTTCATGCGAACCACTGGGTGCTCAAGAGGGTATAGGACCGTCTCATAGAAATCAGACTGAAACCGGTTCCAAAACCGGCGGTCCACATACTCATCCTGGTGGAGCTCCAAAGGATCTTTCTTCCTTTGTTCCACTATGGCTTTCCCTTTACCAGGTCCTGTCCGGTAGTCAATCACTCTCATTGGATTCACGGACAAAGGATAGTTCCACACTGGCTTGGCCTTGATCAGAGGACCAATGAAATGCCCAGAGTGCAGGAATCGACTTCTTCCGATCACGGCCTGGCATGGGTATCGGTGGATGCTCATCTGGATCGGAGCTTCTTTGAGGAGGAGGAGACAGGGCAGTGCCGATCCTGAAGCTAGCCGGCCTCGAGGTCCGGAAATGGGCCTTTGGCCACTCCAATTCTCTGCCTTTTGCGGAGGCTGCGAGGATGCGGAGGAGAATTGGTGGGAGACGCCACTGGCCGGGAGCACTACCACCACTGCTCATGGAGGGGGAACGCTACCCCACCGTCATGCGGAGGAGGATCGCTACCACCACCGTACTGCGGAGGAGGAGTCTTGCCTCGGAAGTTCCTCGGGAAGGATCCATCGACTGCATGCAGCGAACGAGAGGAATTAGCCAAGAGACGACGCGAAAAACAGCGACGAACTGAAACTGGCCGAGGCACCCAACCCGGAGAGTCCGGACTAAAAGTCCGGATACTCCGGATTTCATCCGGAGACTCCGGACAAAATGTCCGGATACTCCGGATGGACCCGGAGACTCCGGACTCAGAGTCCGGACACTCCGGATGTGCCAGAGGGAGCGCACGGGCGGAAAGATTTCACGGAATCCAACCCTAATCGCGATCAAAAACAAATCTAGAGTGCCTCTAGGATGAACAAAAGAAGATTAGGGCACAATCTAGAAAGAGGTTTCGCGGGATTAGGGCACGAAAGAGAGTACTCACCTCAAGGGATTGAAAAGGAAGAATACGGGTGATTGAGAGATTCCTCCGAAGATATAAGAGCTAGAGGATGATGCGCCGCACCCTAGACGAGATGAAGCACACACGATCCCCTTAGAGGCGGAGGAAAGAGTCCAAACCCGAAACGAGAAGGATTAGGGCATGAGATCCTTACCTTAGGGAACTCCAAACAAGGAGAAGGATGGGTCCAAAGATCCTTGAATGGAGGAGTAAGGGAGGAGAAGGAATCACCCTAATCTCTAGAAGGGCACGAGAGAGGAAGAGGCACGGGAGGAAAAAGAAAAGGAAACGAACCGCGCGGGATTTTGGGGTTTAACCGACCGCCCCAACCCGGAGACTCCGGACTTCAGTCCGGATACTCCGGACCAACCCGGACACTCCGGACGAAATGTCCGGAGACTCCGGGCTACCCGGAGAGTCCGGATAGAAATCCGGATACTCCGGGTTCCTCAGCTCGGGAAGAAAAGGAATTTTTCAAGAAATGCTTCGGAGACCCGCGGAGAGAGAGAGAAAGGAGTCCTAGGGCATCCATCCACCATGTGACTAGCTAACAATCAAGCAATCAGACTATAGTCACATAGTAATGATGCGATCCTGAGATCAAGAGCCAATAACACATGGTAAATTCAGAGAAAAAGATAAATAAAGTTTTGAACTTCATTTTTCATTCACCAACCAATATATGAGCACTTATCAAGCCACGTTACGAGAATCTAGAATATTTAGACCACTTCTCAATTCACAGAACCTTTTCTCGTCAAGGGGCTTGGTAAATATATCAGCTAATTGATCGTTTGTACTCACATGTTGGATATCAATTTCGCCTTTGGTTGCGTGGTCTCTTAGGAAATGATGGCGAATATCAATGTGTTTTGTTCGGGAGTGTTGGACAGGATTGTTGGCAATTTTTATGGCACTCTCATTGTCACACAAAAGTGGAACGCTTTTGTAGGAAAGGCCATAATCACTCAAGGTTTGTCTCATCCAAAGTAATTGGGCACAACAACTCCGGCGGCTATGTATTCGGCGGCCGGTGGATAGGGCTACGAATTTTGTTTCTTGGAAGACCACGAGACTAGGGACCTACCCAAGAATTGGCAGGTTCTGAGGTGCTCTTCCTATCCACTTTGCAACCGGCATAATCCGCATCGGAATAGCCAATAAGCTCAAAGGAGGATCCTTTCGGATACCAAAGTCCGAAATGAGGAGTGTGCACTAAGTATCTCAAGATTCTCTTAACGGCCACCATGTGGCACTCTTTTGGAGCGGCTTGAAAACGTGCACACATACAAACGCTAAGCATGATATCGGGCCTAGATGCACAAAGATAAAGGAGAGAACCGATCATCGAACGATATACCTTTTGGATGACCGGTTTACCTTCTTTGTCGAGGTCTAGGTGTCCGTTGGCTTGCATTGGCGTCTTTATGGGCTTGGCGTCCTCCATTCCGAACTTCTTGAGCATGTCCTTGATGTACTTCGTTTGACAAATGAAAGTTCCTTCCTTGAGTTGTTTAACTTGGAATCCGAGGAAGAACTTCAACTCACCCATCATGGACATCTCAAATCTTTTGGTCATTATCTTGCTAAACTCTTTACACAAATGTTCATTAGTAGATCCAAATATAATGTCATCGACATATATTTGGCACACAAATAAATCATTATCAATATGCTTAGTAAAAAGAGTAGGGTCGGCCTTTCCGACTACAAAACCTTGTCCGAGAAGGAAGTCTCGAAGACATTCGAACCATGCCCTTGGAGCTTGCTTAAGTCCATAGAGTGCCTTATGAAGGTAGTAGACATGGTCCGGATGTCTTGGATCTTCAAATCCGGGTGGTTGCTCAACGTAGACCATCTCGGAAAGTGGTCCATTTAAGAAGGCGCTCTTCACGTCCATTTGATACAGCTTGAAATCATGGTGAGTAGCAAAGGCAAGTAATATTCTAATAGATTCAAGCCTAGCTACTGGAGCATATGTTTCATCGAAATCCAAACCTTCTATTTGAGTGTACCCTTGAGCAACCAAACGGGCTTTGTTCCTTGTCACGATCCCGTTTTCATCTTGCTTGTTCCGAAAGACCCATTTTGTGCCGATCACATTTTGATTTGGTCTTTGAACAAGCTCCCAGACTTGATTGCGCTTGAAGTTGTTCAGTTCCTCTTGCATGGCCATCACCCAATCTGGGTCTTCAAGCGCTTCATCTACCTTAAGAGGTTCAAGAGAGGAAACAAACGAGTAAAATTCACAAAAATTTGCAACTCGAGATCGAGTGGATACTCCCTTGTTGATGTCTCCAAGAATGTTGTCGACCGGATGATCTCTTTGAATACTTTGATGAACTCTAGGATGAGGTACAGATGAGTCCAAGGCTTGAATAGGGCCTTCATCATCTTGGGTGGCATTGGAACCATCTTGGGCTTGATTGGACGAGGAGGGAAAGTCGCCCGAGCCTGACCCATCCGGAGACTCCGGTATAGGACCCGGAGACTCCGGACTAATCCGGACACTCCGGGTTTCAGTAGGAGACTCGGGTTGGGGAGCTCGGGTGAGGTTCCAAATTTTGAGGTCTTACCTCCCCAATTGCCATTTTCTTTATAGCTTCACAAGGAGGTTCTTCCCTGTCAATCACAACACGATCAACTTGTTCTACTTGAGAACCGTTAGTTTCATCAAAAGTCACGTCACGCGAGATTTCAACGACACCGGTGGTATTGTTGAAAACTCGGTACGCGTAAGCATTAGTTCCATAACCAAGTAAGAAACCTTCATCTACTTTAGGAGCGAATTTAGAAGACTTAGCCTTTTTATTAAGGATATAGCATTTGCTCCCAAAGACTCGAAAGTAGGAGACATTTGGTTTCTTCCCGGTGAGCAACTCATACGCCGTCTTCTTTAAGATCTTGTGGAGGTAGAGGCGGTTGGAGCTGTGGCATGCGGTGTTGATTGCTTCCGCCCAAAAACTATCGGAAACCTTGTACTCATCGAGCATTGTCCGCGCCATCTCAATGAGGGTTCGATTCTTCCTCTCGGCCACCCCATTTTGTTGAGGAGAATAGGGAGCCGAGAACTCGTGCTTGATTCCTTCTGTCAGCGTATTAAACGCTGGGGTACCCACGCAGCCGTATTAAGTACTCTCGCCAAGGGGACAGGTGGCGTTCAGGCCACTCCCCGGGGCGACCAGCAAAGGTGCTCGCCCAGGGGACAGGTGGCGCTCAGGCCACTCCCCGGGGTGACCAGCAAAGGTGCTCGCCCAGGGGACAGGTGGCGCTCAGGCCACTCCTGGCGACGGCAAAGGTGCTCGCCCAGGGGACAGGTGGCGCTCAGGCCACTCCCCGGGGCGACCAGCAAAGGTGCTCGCCCAGGGGACAGGTGGCGCTCAGGCCACTCCCCGGGGCGACCAGCAAAGGTGCTCGCCCAGGGGACAGGTGGCGCTCAGGCCACTCCCCGGGGCGACCAGCAAAGGTGCTCGCCCTGGGGACAGGTGGCGCTCGGGCCACTCCCGGGCGACCAAAAGGTGCTCGCCACTGGGACAGTGGCGCCAGCCACTCCGGGCGACCACAAAGGTGCTCGCCACTGGGACAGTGGCGCCAGCCACTCCCCGGGGCGACCAGCAAAGGTGCTCGCCCTGGGGACAGGTGGCGCTCAGGCCACTCCCCGGGGCGACCAGCAAAGGTGCTCGCCCAGGGGACAGGTGGCGCTCAGGCCACTCCTCGGGGCGTAGTTCCCGAGAATCAACTCCGTAATCTGTGCTACAGGGTCAAGGGTATTTAATGCGAGACGTGCGCATTAATTGCAGAGTATAAAGGCTGTGGTATGGCGGCGCGCCTTCCCTAGGCGCGCATTAATGATGGGGGGCACCGAATCGACATCCCCTCTCTCCTGGTGGAGCATGCGGGGGTGACAGACAGGCGGGGCCCAAAGCGAAGTCTACGTCGGCTAGGACAGGCATTAAATGTGATGTAAGAGAATGTGACGGGTGCATTAAATGCACTGTGGTAACGTGTCAGGCGCTTGCTTTACGCAAGCTTGTAAGCCCCATGCACCTCAGCCAGCCCGAGTATAAAAAGGGAGCTAGGATGCATGGGAGAGGGTTGTTGATTTTTAGTTGGCCGAGCCTGGGAGGGTCTTCTTCCCCAGCTTTGTAAGAACTTTGAACTCAGAGGAAACCACCAAGCAGGACTAGGGCTATTACTCCTTCGGAGGGCCCGAACCTGGGTAAACTCTACTGTCTTCTTGCTTGCTCCCAGCATCCCGTTCTTCCCATATTTGGAGCGGTTGCCACAAAAGCCCCCAGTCCGAATCTCTCAAGCACCCAATCTTAGGGTGCCTGTTGGCTAGTACGCCGACAGTGGCGCGCCAGGTAGGGGCTTAGTGGTTAGATCGTTCCTTTCTTCCATTCCTTTTTGAGGAGTTTGCAAGAATCCGAAGATCATCCGGTATGGCGGAATCTCATCGCCAGCGTAGCGCCCTCCCCGAGGAAAGCAGCGCCCGGAGCCGATCTCGGCTCCCGGTAAGGGAGCCGGGCCAGCCGGGTCCTTCTGCGGCGGGAGGGGCGCGAGCCACATCCAAGCCCGGAGTTCAGCCGGTCCAGCGGCGCTTGCTGTTGGGGGAAGATACCCCAATGCAAAGCCTTCATGCGGCCCGGTTGCTCCTGGATCATCCTCGGTCCAAGCGACGGGCGATACCCCCACCCACCCTTGGCTTCGTGACATTGCCCGTCTAGTGGACTCACCAAAGAAGAGTTCTTGTGGGCAATTCAGCCGGGGGCTTCCGGCGGCCTCCGCCAAGGAGTTCGTATGGTGGATGCGCAAGCTTCCAGTCGCTCTTTGGCGGTTTCTCCCGGCCGCAGGAGCCGGGATAAAGGGAAGGGAGTACTGGCTGCAGCCCCCTCTGCAACAGGGGGACGTGCACCAGCTTCCGCATCTTCCCGCGGTACTCCCATGCCGGAGGAGAGCCGCGGGGATCTAAGGGCACGCCTCAATGAGGGGCGGCTCCAGCGGGGAGACGATCTGCGTCAAGTTCTTCGGAGGCGTCATCCGCATCGACGCGCCGAACCCTCGGCCGCCGGCCACCGAAGGGGGCTTCCCCTTCCGACTCTGGGGAGAGTGTAGACTCGCACTCCTCGACCCCATCTCAGGGTCAGGGGGCTGGTGGGCGACACTACTCCCCATACAATGTTGGGTGCCAGGCGTTTTCCCTCCGTCTACGCCAATCGGCGTGGCCAGAAAGATTTCGTCCCGCGCCCATCGAGAAGTATGACGGCACCACCAACCCTGAAGAATTCCTGCAGATTTATATGACGGTGGTGCGCGCTGCCGGGGGGTCCGACAGAGTTATGGCCAACTACTTCCCGATGTCGCTGACAGGCTCCGCCCGCTCCTGGCTGCTGAACCTTCCTCGGGGTTCGGTACACTCGTGGGAGGAACTGTGCGACATTTTTGTCGCCAACTTTCAGGGCTCCTACGCTCAACCGGGTGTGGAGGACGACCTCCACGCTTTGGAGCAGAAGGAGGGGGAGTCCCTGAGGGGGTTTATTCGGCGGTTTAGCCATTGCCGCAACACGATCCCCCGGATCTCTGAGCAGTCGGTTATTATCGCGTTCCGGAGGGGGGTTAGGGATCAGAAGATGCGGGAGAAGATGGCTACCCGCACTGTTGCTACCACTTCCGAGCTTTTCTCCCTGGCTCACAAGTGTGCCCGGGCAGCGGAGGCTCGGAAGGGTGCAGCGGGGCCCTCAAACCCTGACCAAGCCGGGGCGTCGAAGTCCTCCGACCGTAAAAAGAAGAAGCGCAAGGAGGCCGTCGCCCGAGAGGTTTTGGTGGCCGATCCAGAAGCCAAGCCTCAGCGGCGCGACGATCAGGAGCGAAGGAGAGATCGCCGGGACCAGCGAGACAATCGCAGGGACCGCCGTTCTCCCCGCCGTGAAGACGACAGGGGCAAGCCATACTGCCCCATCCACCGCACAAATGGACACGACCTGGAAGATTGCCAGGTTGTGTCCAAGTTGGTGGAAAAGCGGCTCAAGAAGCGCCGCGAAAAGGATCGCGAAGATGATGACGACGAAGATGACCCCCCACTGGCTTTCCAACAAGCCGAGCACACGGTGGCATACATTCATGGGGGCTCGGCCACCTACTCTTCCAACTCGCAGTACAAGCGAGAGTTGAGACAGGTGTGTGCCACCATGCCAGAGCCCGGGACGAGTCGGCTACTGAAGTGGTCGGATCAATCGATCACTTTCAGTCGGGCCGACCACCCGACGAACACTTCAGGCCCAAACCATCTCCCGATCGTGGTCGCCCCTACGGTCAGGAATGCGAAGCTTGGGCGAGTACTCGTTGATGGAGGAAGCGCCATCAACCTGCTGTCGGTCGGGGCGTATCAAGCGCTCCAAATACCTTATGAAGAGCTGCGCCCCGCACCGCTTTTTTATGGAATTGCCCCCGGGATGGGCCTAATGCCCCTGGGACAAGTCCAGCTGCCCGTCACGTTCGGAAGCGTTGAAAACTTCCGGACGGAGCTCATCAACTTCGAGGTCGCCGACTTCGACCTCCCTTACAACGCCCTGCTTGGCCGGCCAGCGCTAGTCAAATTCATGGCAGTTACGCATCATGCTTATTTGCTGATGAAGATCCCTGGGCCAGAGGGCCCCATTGTGGTAAAGGTGGACAAGCTCGAAGCCTTGCGCCAAGAAACAAGTGCAAGACTTGGCTGAGCCGCTGCTCGGTAGCGTGGCATGAAGACCCCTCGAGCACTCCTCGGCCAAGGCCCGCTTCACCCACCCCTCGGGTGAGGTGAAGGTGGTCCCCGTGGGTGAGGAAGGCTCGGGCAAGGTGTGAGAATTGGCGCCGATCTCGGCGCCAAATAGGAAGACGCTCGTCACCTTCCTCCGGTCTAATCTAGATGTGTTCGCTCGGGAACCATCTCAAATGACCGGGTCCCTAGGAGGTGATCGAGCACCGATTGGCAACGCTACCTGGAGCGCACTCCACCGATGTAAGGTCCGAGGCGCGCCGAGCGACAAGAGGCCATTCGGGAAGAAGTGGAGAAGCTATTACAAGCCGGAGTTGTGCGGGAAGCCGCCTACCCTGAGTGGCTGGCTAACCCCGTACTCGTGAAGAAGTCCAATGGGAAGTGGCGAATGTGTATAGACTTCACCGACCTCAATAAAGCCTGCCCTAAGGACCCTTACCCTCTGCCAAGGATTGACCTCGTTGTCGATTCTACGGCAGGGTGTGAGGCTCTATGTTTCCTAGACGCCTACTCAGGATATCATCAGATTAGAATGGCGCAGGAAGACGAAGAAAAGACGGCCTTTGTAACCTCTTTTGGCGTATACTGTTATATTCGAATGCCCTTTGGGTTGAAGAATGCCGGATCTACCTACCAGCGAGCCATGCATATTGTATTCAAGTCGCAAATTGGGAAGAACCTGGAGGTATATGTTGATGATTTGGTGATAAAAGCTAAGGCCGCTGATGGGTTGGTTGAGGATCTGGAGGAAACTTTCTCCCACCTCCGGCACTACTGCTTGAAGCTGAATCCTGAGAAGTGCGTGTTCGGAGTGTCATCTGGGAAGTTGCTTGGCTTTCTGGTCTCCAGCCGAGGGATCGAAGCCAATCCAGACAAGATTGAAGCAATTGAGCGGATGAAGCCACCTGTCCGGCTCAAGCAGCTTCAGTGCTTAGCTGGTCGCCTGGCCTCCCTCGGCCGGTTCATAGCCCGGCTGGGGGAGAAAAGTCTCCCATTATTCAAGCTGATGAAGAAGACTAATTCCTTCGAGTGGACCCCGGAAGCCCAACAAGCACTTGAAGATCTGAAGAAGTATCTCTCCTCGCCTCCTGTGCTGGTCGCCCCTGAGCCTGGTGAGCCGCTTCTCCTCTATGTAGCGGCAAGCCCCTCGGCGGTGAGTGCAGCACTAGTAGCAGAGCGAGAGGGCGTGCAGCGGCCGGTCTATTATGTGAGCAAGGTGCTGCATGATGCTGAAACTAGGTATCCCAGTGCCCGTAAAATGGTGTACGCCAGGCCGATGGCATCAAGAAAGCTGCGACATTATTTCCAAGGAAGGGAGATCACTGTGGTCTCCTCGTATCCTCTGCGGGAGATCCTCCACAATCGTGAAGTGAAGGTCGACGCTAAGTGGTCTGGCCGAGCTGGGGAATTTGGGCTCAAATTTGCCCCAGATCGCTATCAAGAGTCAAAGATCGGCGGACTTCGTTGTTGAATGGACTCCGCAGATGAGGAAGATAAGGAAGTCCCGTGCCCACGCCTTGACGCTCCTCTTCGATGGATCCTTCAGGCTCGAAGGCGCGGGGCTGGTTCCTCCTGGTCTCCCGACCGGGACCCTCAAATATATAGTCATCCTGGACTTTAAAGCTACCAACAACGCGTTGGAATACGAAGCGATTGCCGGGTGGGCTCGAAGCCGCGGCCATCGGCATACGGCGCCTACAGGTTAAAGGCGATTCTTTGCTGGTCATCAACCAGGCAAGGAAGGACTTCACCTGCTCTGATCCCGTCATGGCAGCTTACCTGGCGGAGGTTAGAAAGATGGAGAGGCACTTCGAAGGGCTAGGGTATACACACATACCCCGGCGCGACAATTACTTGGCGGACGAGCTCGCTCAGCTCGCCTCGACAAGAGCCCCTGTTCCGGTCGGAGTCTTTGAAGAAAGGCTTCCGCGACCGTCCATCTCAGCCCCCGTCTCTGGTGGGGAAGATGGTGATGCTGCTTCAGCCCTCACCTCAGGTGGGAAGGCGACGCTGCCTATCGCAACCCCCGTTTCTGGTGGGGACGATGGTGACGCCGCCCCAGCCCACGTTGCAGGAGGAAAAGTGGCACCGGTGGAAACGCTTGGCCAAGCGGAGTACCCGGGCGATCACTCTGTGGTCGCCGTACTTGACCGGGAAGGCACATGGATGGACCCGATCCTGGCCTACCTGCGGGATCAAGTATGCCCCGACGATGATGCGTCAGCCGAGAAGATAGCGCGAAAGGCCAAGCGCTACACCCTGGTGGATGGGGACCTGTACCGCCGGGGTGGAAACGGAGTTCTTCTGAAGTGCATCACTCGGGAAGAGGGAAGCATTTTGCTTTCTGATATCCATGGAGGCGTGTGCGGGAGCCATTTTTCCAGTCGGAACCTGGTGGGAAAAGCTTTCCGCCACGGGTTCTATTGGCCAACTGCCCTCCAGGATGCTTGCGAGCTGGTGAGGAGATGCGAGGCGTGCCAGTTCCACGCCAAGCAAATCCACCAACCAGCCCAAGCTCTGCAAACCATCCCGCTCTCATGGCCCTTCGCGGTCTGGGGGCTGGATATCCTGGGTCCGTTCCCGCGGGCCACAGGAGGCTACACTCATCTGTTCGTCGCCATCGACAAATTCACCAAGTGGGTGGAAGCTGAAGCCGTGAGAACCATTACCGCCGCAGCCGCCGTCAAGTTCATGCAAGGGATCTTCGCCCGCTTCGGGGTCGCCAACCGTATCATCACCGACAATGGCGCCCAGTTCACCAGTGCCGCTTTTCTGGACTTTTGCGAAGAAATGGGCACGAAGGTCTGCTTTGCCTCCGTTGCCCATCCAAGAAGCAACGGTCAAGTTGAGCGAGCCAATGCGCTGGTGCTGAAGGGCCTCAAGACTCGGGCGTTTGATCGACTTCACCAGCGTGGCTCACGGTGGGTTGAAGAACTCCGGCGATCTTGTGGTCACTCCGAACCACTCCCGGTAGGGCACGGAGAGACTCCATTCTTTACGGTTTACGGAGCAGAGGCTGTCCTCCCTTCAGAATCGACATTTGGGTCGCTGGCGTTACGCGTTCGCGGAATAAGATCAGGAAGAGATGCGCCAAGACGACGTCAATCTCCTGTAAGAAGCCAGGGATCGCGCGGACCTGCGCGCCGCTCTGTATCAGCAAAGCATCAGGAGGTACCACGCCACCCGGGTCAATGAGAGAACATCGGCGGGGCGACCTGGTCTTGCGAAGATTCGGGCCGCAGTCGGGTTGCACAAACTTGTCTCCCAGTGGGAGGGCCCCTTTAAGGTGGTTTCCGGTCTCGACCCGGGGCGGTCAGGTTGGCCACGGAGGGCGGGGAGGGACTAGCGAACTCACAGAATATAGAGAACCTGCGCAAGTTCTACCCTTGTACGGTTGTAAGTTTCAGGTTTTGTTCCTCGTGCCGGTCGAATCATGCCTGTGGCCGCTCGACTAGCCGGGAACAGCTCGTTGTTCGTAAATTAAGTATTAAGTTCCGTTATTTTTTGCAGTTGCTTCATGACTGTCTGGTTCTGTGTGTTTATGGCAAAGTGTTCGGGCGATCACTCTAGTCCGCTCGATCTGTGAGCTTGATGGCAAAGGCGGGACCACTCTGTAAGTGCGGCGAACAGGGTTGGGCAATTGGGCGGCTGGTTTGAACTCAGCTCCCGGCACGGTCATGACACTCCGGGTGTCCCCGTGGGGGCTGGCGATTTAAACACTGCTATCAAAAGCCTACATCCTGTCACGTCTTACACTGTGTCCGCCCCGCGGAGGCCACAAGGGTACGTGTTGTTTGCAGGACTGTAAAGCGACGAGAAAAGGATCGCCCGGACACAAGGGGTGTTTTACTCCCTTCTTTTTTCCTTCTAAGCCTTGAGCCGAGCAGTAGCGCTCAAGTTAATGCCGGCGATCAGTAAGGTAGAAGGCTAAGAAGACAAGTTAAAACATTGCTGAATAAGTCTAAAAATGTCATGTCTATTCCATGAAAAGTACTTTACAAAAGTTGTTGCAGGACAGCAAGTTAAAAGGAAAAAGAAAAAAAGCAGGAGAAAGGGAAGAAGGGTCTAGGCTATCCTATCCTTCTTCCTCCTCGTCCGCCATCGCGCCGCCATCGCAGTGGTCTTCCGCGAGGCCCGACGCCCAGCCGCCAAGGTTACGTCTTCGCCGCGGCCTCGGCGCAGGTTGACCATCTCCACCGAAAGCAATGACGTGGTCGGCGGCGCCGCACTCGCGCCCGCCTCCGCCTGGCCTCTCTTCAATCCCTCGGACGGCGCCGAGGATCAAAGTTGGCGTCCTTGGACGCCAAGAAGACGCCAAAACGCACGTCGCGATAGCGGCCGCCATCGCGCGTCCTTCTGGGTGGACCGGTCGGCCAGGGCGGCGGAAGCCGGGCGGTGAAGTCCGCGATCCGACCGAGGCGGCGTAAGGCGAGCGCCGGCCGCTCGATGGCGCTTGCTGCACCAACCCAGCCGAGCGAGGTCATCCCCATCCGGCCGGCGTACCTCAGCATCCGCAGAGTGTTCGCCTCGATCGATGCGGTTCGTCTGGCTGCGCCTCGAGCTCTTCCATGAGCTCGGCGGCAGCGGCCCCGCTCCCGCTCCTCGCCTCCGCTCCTGCCTTTCCGTCCGGTCATAGGCGACCACCTCTGCCGGGCGGCCGATTCGATGGCGGCGTCGGCCAGCCGTTGCTTGCTCGACGTAAGGCGGTGGCTGGTGTGGGAGTAAAGCTGTCCAAGGGCGGCCAGCAGTGCGTCTGCGTCCGCCGAAGGAACAGAATCCGCTGGAGGATCAGGAGTGGGCTGTGGCCCCAGCGCCTCCTGGGGCTGCACAGCGGCAGCCGCTGGGCCGACCGCATGCTGATCGCCGGCTTCTTCTTGTCCTGGCGGATCAGCTGCAGCTCCGTCCGCCACCTCAGCCTCGCCCGGTAGCGAGGGCCGGTGAAGTGCGGTGCCCTGGAGCAAACAAAAAGTAAAGGTAAGGCTCCGTTCGAAGGTTAAAAAACTTTTTTGTCCCTTTTTTGTGTTTCAAGGATTCTGGTACCTGGGCTGAGGCCTCGGAAACCGAGGCACTCCCGGAGTGAGAACCAGCCCCCCTCGAGGCACCGGCGGCCTCGGTGGCGGCGGAGGATGCTGCGCTGGTGGATCCGCCGCCGCTGTGGCGGGTCGGCACGGCGTGGCGGTGGCGACGGAGGATGCTGCGCCGGTGGATCCGCCGCTGCCAGCGCGGGCGGGTCAGCCGCTGGCGGTGACGGTGGCGACGGAGGACGCCGCGCTGGTGGGTCCGCCACCGGCGGCGCCGGCGGAGCAGCCGCCGGAGGTGACGGTGGCAGCGGCTGCCGCGGTCGGTCGCTGCCGTAGCGCCGGCGGATCAGCCGCCGGCGGCGGCGGTGGCGGTGGAGGAAGCCGTGCTGGCGGGTCAGCCGCTGGCAGCACCAGCGGACCAGTTGCAGGCGGTAGTGGCGGAGGCGGAAGCGTCGCGACCGTCGATGAAGACCCCCCCGCAGCCGAGGAGGAAGTCCCCAGTGGGCGGGGTCGCTGTGAGGATCCAACGGCCGCTGGCGAAGATGGCCCCGATAGCCGTGGTCGGCGGGACGTTCCAAGGGGGGCAGTGTCGTCGGCCGAACGCTTGTTCCTCCCCTGGTCGCCAGCTGTAGGAGTGCCGCGGATTATCAGGGGCCCTTGATGGACGATGATGGGCGTCCCCATGGCGTCCATCTTGGGCATCGCCTTGACGATCTCCGCCCGTTCCAGAGGCTGCATGTCGCAGAGTGGAAGCGCAGCCTCGGGGAAGGGTGGAACGTCGCCACCGGTGGCCGCCCCATCCAGAAGCGATTCACAAGGCCCGGCTTTCCACACCGACAAAAAAGAGAAGAAAAATGAAAGAATGATGATGATGAAGAAGGAAGGTGTAAAGGCTTACCTCCAGGAATTGTCCGCGTCCCGTCATCCACGCCCAGGTAGTGCCATGCTGGACGGTGGCGGCGGCGCAAAGGACTAATCCTCCGGAACACGAAGTCCCGGAGAACCATGCCTCCGGTCAGCCCTGCTGTCCGCAGCCGATCCACCCGAGCCAACATTGCAAGTAGCTCGGGCGTATCGGCGACCGGAGATCCTCGGGCCAGATTTGTCGCCCACCGCTCGGTGGAAGCCCTGTGGCTTCAATGCCGCTGTCGTCTTCAACGTACAACCATTCGTGGCGCCACATTTTCCAGCTGGATCGGTTCTCCATTGGAATGTAGCGCGCAACGGCCCCGTCTCTAAGTCGCAGATGGCAGCACCCGGAGATGCTAGAGCCCTGGCTGACGCGCAGCGAGAAGAAGTAGCGGAAAAGGAGAAGATTGGGCATTACCCCTATGAACATCTCACAGAAGTGGGCAAAGACAGAGAGGAGCACAATGGAGTTAGGGGGAAGGTGGATGTTGTGAATGTCGTAGAAGTTGAGGACGGCGATGTAGAAGTCCGAGATGGGCGGGACCAAGCCCGCCATCATCGCCCAGACAAAGAAGATGACTTCCCCGGGCTGGCTATGAGGAGCGACAGTCCCGGCCCGCATACGGAGAGCGTCGCGGGCAATCACCTTGGAGCATTTAGCGGCGGCGCTCGCTTCTACAGTTGAAGGAGGGAGGACGGGATTCGGAGAAGCCATCGGAATCAGCTAAAGCCGAAAGGAAGCTAGGGCAGAAAGGAAGCTAAGGCAGGAAGGAGCAGAGGCGAAAAGCGAAAACAGAAACATGCCCTCCCCCGTCGCCTGCTTATTTATAAGAATTCAAGGGGGAGCCTGGCGGGAAAAAGTCGAAGAGACGCGGCGGTTCGGATGCGGGAAAACCAAAGCGTTTTTCAAGGAAAGTGGGCACGTCCCACGAAGCCACGGTAGTAATGGCCGCAGTATCCACCTCGGGACCGGAAAAAGAGGCAAGTTTTTAAAGACCGCGGCGTGCGTGGGCATTTATGGGCCCCACCCGGGAGATTGAACCGTTTGACGAAGAAAAAGAGGCAAGTTTTTAAAGACACTCCTGGGTGGGCCCGGGGGCTACTGTCAGCGTATTAAACGCTGGGGTACCCACGCAGCCGTATTAAGTACTCTCGCCAAGGGGACAGGTGGCGTTCAGGCCACTCCCCGGGGCGACCAGCAAAGGTGCTCGCCCAGGGGACAGGTGGCGCTCAGGCCACTCCCCGGGGCGACCAGCAAAGGTGCTCGCCCAGGGGACAGGTGGCGCTCAGGCCACTCCCCGGGGCGACCAGCAAAGGTGCTCGCCACGGGACAGTGGCGCTCGAGCCACTCCCGGGGCGACCGCAAGGTGCTCGCCAGGGGCAGTGGCGCTCGAGCCACTCCCGGGGCGACAGCAAAGGTGCTCGCCAGGGGCAGTGGCGCTCGAGCCACTCCCGGCGACCTAGCAAAGGTGCTCGCCAGGGCGAGTGGCGCTCGAGCCACTCGGGCGACCAAAGCAAAGGTGCTCGCCAGGGGCAGTGGCGCTCGAGCCACTCCCGGCGACCAAAGCAAGGTGCTCGTCCTGGGGACAGGTGGCGCTCCGGCCACTCCCCGGGGCGACCAGCAAAGGTGCTCGCCAGGGGCAGTGGCGCTCGAGCCACTCCCGGGCGACGGCAAAGGTGCTCGCTTCGGGGACAGTGGCGCCAGCCACTCCGCGGGGCGACCAGCAAAGGTGCTCGCCCTGGGGGCAGTGGCGCCGAGCCACTCCCGGGCGACCAAAGAAAGGTGCTCGCCCTGGGACAGTGGCGCTCGAGCCACTCCTGGCGACCAAAGAAAGGTGCTCGCCCAGGGGACAGGTGGCGCTCAGGCCACTCCTCGGGGCGTAGTTCCCGAGAATCAACTCCGTAATCTGTGCTACAGGGTCAAGGGTATTTAATGCGAGACGTGCGCATTAATTGCAGAGTATAAAGGCTGTGGTATGGCGGCGCGCCTTCCCTAGGCGCGCATTAATGATGGGGGGCACCGAATCGACATCCCCTCTCTCCTGGTGGAGCATGCGGGGGTGACAGACAGGCGGGGCCCAAAGCGAAGTCTACGTCGGCTAGGACAGGCATTAAATGTGATGTAAGAGAATGTGACGGGTGCATTAAATGCACTGTGGTAACGTGTCAGGCGCTTGCTTTACGCAAGCTTGTAAGCCCCATGCACCTCAGCCAGCCCGAGTATAAAAAGGGAGCTAGGATGCATGGGAGAGGGTTGTTGATTTTTAGTTGGCCGAGCCTGGGAGGGTCTTCTTCCCCAGCTTTGTAAGAACTTTGAACTCAGAGGAAACCACCAAGCAGGACTAGGGCTATTACTCCTTCGGAGGGCCCGAACCTGGGTAAACTCTACTGTCTTCTTGCTTGCTCCCAGCATCCCGTTCTTCCCATATTTGGAGCGGTTGCCACAAAAGCCCCCAGTCCGAATCTCTCAAGCACCCAATCTTAGGGTGCCTGTTGGCTAGTACGCCGACACCTTCCTCATCAAGAAACTCCTCCACGCCAATATTCTTGAACTCGGTGCCGTTGTCGCTCCGAATTCTCTTGATCTTTACTTCAAACTCGTTTTGAGCTCTTCTCATGAATTTCTTCAATGTCACTTGGACTTCACCTTTGTCATGCAAAAAGAACACCCAAGTGAATCGAGAAAAATCATCAACAATAATCAAACCATACTTACTTCCCCCGATGCTTATATAAGCTACGGGACCAAATAAATCCATGTGGAGCATTTCCAATGGTCTTGAGGTCGTCATCACGTTCTTGGCGGGATGGGAGGCGCCAATTTGCTTGCCCGCTTGACAAGCGCTACAAATCCTATCTTTCTCAAAGACAACATTGGTTAGTCCGAGAATGTGGTTGCCTTTAATGAGTTTGTGAAGATTCCTGATACCAACATGGGCCAACCGGCGATGCCAAAGCCAACCCATGCTAGATTTAGCCATTAAGCACGTTTCAAGATTAAGTCTATCCGTATTGAAGTCTACGAGATAGAGCTTACCCTTCAAACGCCCTTTAAAGGCTATTGAACCGTCAAGCCTCTTAATGACATCCACACCCTTTTCATTAAACAAACAATTATAGCCCGCTTCACATAATTGTGCAACGGACAATAAATTGTAGCTTAATGACTCAACAAGCAAAACATTATTTAATTGGAAATTGCTTGAGATAGGAATTTTACCCAATCCAATTACTTCTCCTTTTCCATTGTCTCCAAAGACAATGCTTTCACTATTTGATCCATTTGCATCCAATTGAGCAAACATTGCCTTTTCTCCGGTCATGTGGTGCGTACATCCGCTATCCAAAATCCAACTTGTTCCACCGGAGATATAGGCCTACAAAATGACATTTAGTTTTTGCTCTTTGGTACCCAAACTTGGTTAGGTCCACGCACATTAGTGACAAGAGATTTAGGGACCCAAATAGAACGAACACAAGGAGCATTCTTCGGCTTACGCCCAACATGATAAGCAACTACACGACCGAGGTTAGTCTTTTTAAGCACATAAGAAGCAAAGAACTCGGAGTGAGCTTTGTGCTTGGATGTTCCTTCGCCTTTTACAAAGTGAATGGGCTTGCTTAAAGGAGCAACAACAATGTTGCTCTTTTGCCCTTTGGCGGAACATACCCAAGCCCTTGCCTCTTAGGATTACCTTGGCGCTAATGAGATACTCCTCTAAACCCTTGCTTGCCTTGTAGGACTTTTGAAGTCCATCTTCAAGCATCACCTTAAGCTTCTCATTTTCATGAGCTAAGACTTTCAAAGTCTCACGGTTAGTAGCACAAGTAGCAACATCAACATTAAAGCATCTAGCGCAACCGTTGCTCGTTGAAGATAATGAAATATTGGAGTTGTTGATTGAGGTAGAAGCTTTATTCGAGAGATCAACAAGCTTCACTTCAAGAGCCTTGCAAGCATCCTTTGCTTTTGCAAGTTGCTCTAAGAGTGAAGCATTGGTGATCTCAAGACTAATTGCTTCATTTTTGGTCAAATTTGAACTTTTGACCAAATCCTCATTTCTCTTTCTTTCAAAAGCTAGGCTCTTCTCTAGCTCAATGTTCTTCTCCTTTTCAAAAATAAGGAGATCCTCTTGAGCCTCAAGAATAGCCTCCTTTTGTTCAACTACTTCTTCCAATTTTTCAATATCTTTAAGTAGCAAGTCTAATTTTTCAATATCAAAATCATTCATAGACTTAAATGCTACTTCTTCATCATCACTAGCATCATCACAATCATCTAAGCCATAATCAACAATAGAAAGAGTGGAATTCTTAGATGATACCTTGTGCCCTTTTGCCATAAGGCACATTGGAGTATTTCCTTCGCCGTCGCTTAAGTCGTCAAAGAGACTCTTTGACTTTGTCGGTGGAGTGGCAATGGCGACGGTGGCAAGTCCTCCCTCATTGTCGGAGTTGGACTCGGACTCGGACTCGGAGTCGGAGTCGGAGTTCCATTCCTTGCCAATGTATGCATGACCCTTGCCCTTGTACTTCTTGCTCTTATCCTTGTCCTTCTTGCGGTACTTGTCTTTCTTGTACGGCTTCTCTTCCTTCTTTTCTTTGTGTGGGCACTCGGCAATGAAGTGGCCGGGTTCCCCACACTCATAGCACTTTCTTGAGGAGTGACGCCCTCTTGACTTGTTGCCATAGCTCTTGGAGTGACTACCCGGTTTGTAGCCCTTCTTCTTCAAGAATTTGTTGAATCTTCTGACGAGCAAGGCCATATCTTCATTTGTCAAGGGGCCGCTCGACTCTTCTTCATCGCTTGTGCTCTCTTCGACTTCTTGCACCACCTTGACGGCCTTCAAGGCGATGCCTTTCTTCTTGCCGGACTTGAGCTCCTCCACCACTTCCGCTTCCTTCACCATCATCTCATCCGTCATCAACCGGCCAATCACATCATGAGGAGTGAGGGTGTCGAAATTTGGCCGGTCGCGGATGAGTTGCACAAGATTGCGGTTGGTGGGGGTGATCACTCGGAGGATGATCTTCACTACGGCCTTGTCGGTGAGCTCGGTGCTTCCAAGTCCCTTTGCTTGATTCACTAGCACCATCAAGCGATCAAACATATTTGTGTACGATTCACCTTCTCCCAAAGTGAATCGGCTTAGCTCCCCAATGATGAGTTCGATCTTTGACTCACGGACACTTGAAACACCTTCGTGAGACACCATCAATCTTTCCCAAATGTCCTTGGCATTGTCAAGGCCATCGACCCGGTTGAACTCGGAGTCGCTCAAAGCATTGAACAAGGCATTGACGGCCAAGTCGTTGAAGTGTTGAGCTTTGTCTTCTTCGGAGGTGAGATTGTTGGGGTTTGCGGGCTTGAAACCTGTTTCAACAATCTTCCAAATACACGGATGAAGTGATCTCAAATGCATCTTCATCTTATGTTTCCATGCCGCATACCGAGTGCCATCGAAGTGAGGCGCTCGACCGGACGAGACGGAAACATAGGATGAGGAGTTTGAGACTCCAAAGGAGGAATAATCTAATGGAATAGCAACCCCGATACCGGAACCCGAGGCTTTCTCTTGGCCATGGGTTTCGGTAACCTTCTCTATGTCAGACATCTTTGATTCTCCAAGCGGTTAAGCCAAAGTAAAGGAGATTTGGCTCTGATACCAATTGAAAGGACCAACGATGTCGCCTAGAGGGGGGGGTGAATAGGCGGATAAAAATTTACGCAGCGGAACAAAACGGTCCGAGCTGGTCAATCCGGAGTCTCCGGGTTTTGGTCCGGATACTCCGGCTTGTCCGGAGTGTCCGGTATATAATACCGGAGTCTCCGGGTTAGCTGGCTCGGGAACACAACAAAAACTACTCTATCAAGCGCAATGAGCTACTAGAAGTAAATAGCAAGAACTACCTAGAACAAATGCTAGACAAGATTTGAATTTACGCAAAGCAAAGAGCTAGATCTAACTTTACAAATTCAAATCTAACCAAGCAAATCTAGGAAGAACAAGAGAATGCGAGAGACGAGATTTTTCACCGAAGTTCGGGTTCTTGAAGGGAACCCTACGTCTCCGTTGAGGTGGCTCGGTCACACTTGAGCCGGGGTCTCTTTCAACCCGCTTTCCTCCCGGTGTTGCACAAATGCACTCGCCGGCTTCACTTCTTGTCTCTTCCCTTTCGGAGGCGAGACTCGCCTTCACAAACGACCGGGGCTCACCACACGCGTTGGTAGCTCCCGGTGACTCCTAGCCGTCTAGGAGACCTTCAACCTCCAAGAGTAATAGCACCACGAAGAATCGCTTGGAGGATGAACTAGTGCTCAACAAGATGAAATGAATGCACTTAGCACTTTTCTTCTTCCTCTCCTCACCAAAAGGATCAACAACCAAATTAATTGGTGGGAGGAAGATGGGGGCTCTATTGAATGCTTAGAGATGGTTAGGAATGGCTTGAATGCTGCTATGAATGAGCTCAATAGAGATCCTAGCCGTTGGAGTGGAGTGGAGGCTTTAAATACTCTTTTTGAAAACTAGCCGTTACTCCCGTTTTTGAACAGGCCGGAGTGTCCGGACAAACAACCCGGAGACTCCGGGTTATCCGGAGACTCCGGACCAAATGTCCGGATACTCCGGACCAACTGAAACCAGAAGCAACCGAGGGGCTCAACCCGGAGACTCCGGACTTAATGTCCGGATACTCCGGATTGAATCCGGAGACTCCGGACTACATGTCCGGATACTCCGGGTTACCCAGAACGGTTTCAACTTTAAACTTTTCAAAACCAAGTGTAGTAGTGCTAATTTGAGATGCAAGAATTGATGTTGAGCACATGCACATCCTAAAGTCGATTTCTCGTCGTACCCCCTTAATAGTACGGCTATCCTTAAGACGCAAATAAATATAAGATTACAATTATGGTCTTGATGCCGTCCTTTTGATTTTAAGTAGTCGTGGGGGTGTCCAATGTCTTTCCAAGCTCCATATAATCTCGATATCTGCAGTATTCTTGGATAAAACATTAGAACTCTTTAATTGTGTCATCATTAATCACCAAAACAATTTTAGGGGCCTAGATGCACTTTCAAGAAGGCACTCCCGGGGTCACACCACCTGCACATAGGTATCACACACTCACAATCATGTCTACAAAACAGTACGCAAACCCTCATCTACCCCGACATTGCCAACTACTCGCAAAAAGTAAAAACAGAGGTTATGTCCCGTCGGGACAGCAGCCTTCCAAAAGGCATAACTCGGGTTCTAAGACTCCGAATCAATTAAGCGAGTACATCCTCGCGTAGCTTAGGAAATTTCACAACTTTTTCTAGGTATAGGGAAAGACTGATTCGGACTCTAAAGTTGTTTAATCTACAAAATACCGTGATCTGTTCCAATCACGTCACAGATTTTAACACGCTCGGTAAAACAGACATACCTTTCAAACGGCTGGGAGGAATTTAAAGTTCTTTATATCCACGGAAAGATAATGAAATTATCTACAACTTCTTCAATGTCCGTACGACCAGATTCCGAATCTAATTTGGCGAAAAACCGAACCCTAGGTCGACTGATCATGCTGCCCAAAACAGAGAACGTGGCAACTTCTAGATCTAATCCAATCTACTCAAATCCAGCACCATCAATTGATCTAAAAACTTGATAAACACCCTTAGAACAGTACCTAGCCCAACCCCAAGGATTCCCATGGCCATACCTTCGTCCGACGCACGAAAACCCAATAGATCTCCTCCCGGTTCGCGCGATCTCCTTCCTCGCTCCAACGGATGGATCCACAAGGTGCAGAGGTGTGGAGACCACCCTAGGGCAGCAAGGGGGTGGAGGAGAGGTGGTGGAGAGGTGGGGCAATGGAGGAGAGCAAGGGGGAGGCGCAAGGCTCAAAGGAAGGCGGCTAGGGCTTGGCAAGTGGGGGGAGGTGAGGGGGGCGCACCAAGGCCTCAAGGGGCGCAAAGGCAGCAGGGTGGACGCCCCAAAGGGGCAGGGAAACCCCTTTTACCAGCCCCCACACCCAATTCTAGTCCGTTACGGAGACCTAATCCATCCCACCAAGGCCCAAAACTCCCCCGGGAAGGCCCAAAACCCCGAAAACGGCCCGGAAACGTTATTAACCTCCATACCTTATGGTTTTAACCTGCCATACCATATTTCATAAAGTTTTTGACCTTAACATGCACCATTTAAAAGGTTACGACACTCCGTGGTGACACATCACTTCAAACGGCCCAAAAACGCGAGTAAACCTCAAGCCGAAAGGTTTTATTCTCTAATTTCACATTCTATAATGTCACACCATACCGTAGTGTCACAGCTGTCTCCCCACCCGCCGCGCCGCCGCCACCCCCGGGCTCGCTGCCGGCCGCGTCTTGGCCCACCACTCGCCGCCCATCGCCATGGCCCCCATGGCCGGCGCCCCCTTGATGCTCAAGCTTCTCTGTTCTTGAAGCTTTGGAGAAGAAAGCCATGAGTCTATGACGCCTTGGCCCCACATGTAATAGACACTACCCCATCCAAAAATCAGAAAATCAGAAAAAGAAAAGATTCCCGGAATATTCTTTGATTTTCCAACTTCGGAGGCTCATAACTTTTCCGTCCGAACTTCGATTGACCCCGTTCAAATTCCTAAATTCATCTAAATTCAAGATCTACCTGCCAGTACTACTTTTATAATTTTTGGATTTTATTTATTTTATTGTTATTTATTCGTTGTGCCGTTTTGCGCGTAGCCGCCGACCCCGCCGAGTCCGCCGACCCCACCGTCGGACTTCAAGAGTTCAACATTCTCGCTGTGACCAAGGCAAGTCTCCTTGATGCATGTTGATCCCATGATTTATAAATGTTTTACAATGTTTTAACAAATTGCTTTGCTATTTACATAAAAGGATGATGTTGACGTTAGGCTATTAGTTATAACTGTTGTTCATACCTCCTTGATATTGTTATCCATGATCCTTTGTCGCCCTAGTACAGTAATCCACCATAATAAATACTTTTGATAAAATATTCTTTGATTAGGGGGAACGACTATTGGAAGACAGTTTGGATGGAACAGATTAGTATAGAATGTAGATTGGGACTAGAACCCAACTTGATTGGAGGTTGCATGAATATTAGTGATGTTGGGAATTAGTCAATATGAAATTGATCTATGAATGGTGATGGTTGAAATATTGAGGAGTTGGATGACGATAGCAGTTCGCAATATAATTGGTATGGATTGGGGGAGTATTGGAAGAGGTATGATATTAAGAATAATAGTCGGTAAAATTAAATAAATAATATTGAGAGTCCTACTTGTGAATCAAATAGAATAGGTGGTGAATTATATTTCGGTGGATTTTAACAAGCATACTATGTGATTTAGAGATGACAATGCGAAGGGTTACAATAGATGATATTGAGAATGATACTCGATGATTTAGTCAATGGTATTACTAAATATACTCGATGGACTAAGTGGATAATATTGAGGATCAGACTCGGTGGTTTAGTGGATGATTTTGTGAATTATGGTCTCGCGATAACCATTTATGTGGAATTATGAATAATGTGGATTATGTGTGATTTGTTTAGTCGATCTGGTGTCACTGTGTATGAAAATCATTATAGTCGATGAATTAATAAAGTCTTGGTTTAAGGAATCTTTGTTAAAAGATGCTTGGGGATGAGATTATGAATTATTCTTGGTGGATCAAGTAGATTACAACATTAATCGATGTATGGATGATGGGAAATCAATAATGAGACTTATGTTTTGGGGAGATTGTTTCATATACAATGATGATAGTAGCTTGGCATGATTTTGGAGTTATGATGGCACATGATATAGACTTTACTTGTTGGAGTACTAAATTGGACTAGATTATATAGTGCCACGATGATAATGGGGGAATCTTGGTGATCTCATGAACTTTGGAGATTATAGAATTGATTATAATAAATTTTTATCAACACTGAGATTTGAAAATTATAAATAAACTAATGGTGGAATAGAACAGGTCGGTAGAAATGCTTAGACTCGCAATCGGTCAGTATTCACCTATGGGTGGGAATTTCATTTTAACTCTTGAAAACTTGTGTTGGAAATTATAGGCAAAGAGTATTGCCGATGGTTTACAAAATAAAAATAAAATAAAAAATGGTTTGGACTTGGGTGGAATGGTTTGTCTGGCGGGTGCGAATAGAGCACTAGTTTTCATTGTGCAAGTACCGCCCTAAGTCAATTAAGGACCGACGCTTATGACTGTCCATTCTAAGCATAACCGTACTACCACATGTCTAACATGGTACGACCTGGCTAAATAATTTGTAGAAACCTAACTTAGACTCGCCAGTTAGTGGAATGTGAGTGCCAGATAGAGGCAAGTTGTACTCCCCACACGGCGCAAGAGGGGGCTTCTGTACTGGGTGGATAGAACCCTAACAACAGTGAAACCTCAGCGGGTGAGTCGGGTTAGGCGTATACATTGTAAAGGCCTTGTCATGATATCCCTGCCGGCACACCTAAGGAAGTGTGCTAATAGCTTGGCACTAAGGGAATATCATGTCTTGTGGGTAAAACTGTACACCTCTATAGAGTTAAAACTATTCGAATAGCCGTGCCTACGGTCAAAGGCAAAGCGAAGAATGCTTTCATATTGGTAGACTTTTATATTTGTTTTAAAAGCTGATCTTTTGGGATCCGGGAGTGGTTAGAACTCTTGGGTGTGCTTCTGGCGGCTAGAGCCAGGTAGGTGGATTGAACCTGATTTTGTGAACCATGGTAGACAGAGCCATGTGGATGGATTGAACCCTGATCTTCTTGAGATGTGGTGGATAGAACCTGTATACTAGTGAATGGTGGCTAGAACCATCACTAGAAGTTATTAATAATTTCAATGGTACAAATAATTGTAAAAATATGCTTTGTGAAAATATTACATGTAAAGTTTCTGAAAGTGTTGCTTTGTGCAAAAGAACCATAATATGCCATCCTTGGATAGCCCTGCATTATGCATTTTTCCCAGACTTGCTGAGTACTTCATGTACTCACATGCTACATTCTAAACCATCTCAGAAGTGATTGAAGCTGTCAAAGGAGATTCCAAGGACTAGGACGCATACCCCACTCGATTGCCTTTGGGCATATGGATGGGTCACCGCTTAGTGTTATCGTCTTTCGCTACAGTTATTCAAGTTGTTCTGCCTGTTCAGGGCGTAATGGTAAACCTCGACCATAAGGTCTTTGCTTTTATTTGGTGTTATTACTATTTGGTTATATGTAATCGTGATGTGGCTGTTGATTCTTCACTGTTGGACTGTGTGTACTAGCTACTGATCTGGGACTAGTACAGAAATACACAGGGGATTCCGGATAGCCGATCTAGGGTCTCATAGGCCCCGACCACTGCGGTCGCCTGTTGGTCAGCCGCCCGCATTGGCGCCCGAAGTGTCGGCTCTGGTTGCGACCACGCCCGAAGCGTGCCTCCGTGCTCGTACCTGGCAACCACGTCGGCAGCGTACATGCTTGTCACCGGCCGCTGTGCTCGCCACGCGCTTGTCTTCCCAACCATTGGTGTAACACCCCAAAATTTTGCTTTTCTTGCATTTAAAGTGCATTTGGAATTTTTGAGAATTTTTGAAATCTATATAAACTAACCCTTTTATTTAAAGTAATTAAATGTTGCAAAAGTTTAAATAAAGTTTTATTGCAAATATTTTATTTGAGTTCAAAATGTCTCAAAATATTTTCTAGAATTTTTCTGGTATTTTTATTACCTTAAAAAAATTAATTGAATTACTAGAATTATTTTTATTGGAAAATTGCTGGAAAAAGGCTATGAACAGTAATGGAACAGCCTGTTACTGTAGCACGCATGCCAACTGTTCGATCTATTCTATTTTTGATCCGATTTCGGTTTTCTTCATTTTTCCTTGCTCGGCCCGAATTCCTAAGGCCATTTATGCTTGCCATGATCCCTCCCACGCGCTCTGAAGTCCAGAGCACCCCTCCCAAACCCTAATAGCCGCCGCCGCACCTCTCCAAAGCGCCGCCCCACGTCGGCCGATGATCTGCAGATGGTCAATTGTTAGTCTTGGGTGGGAGAGAAAGGTTAAACCACTTAATTTTCTCCCTCCAATCCTCCACCTAATCTCTCCTTTCCCCTTTTGCCCCCCTCCAACCCAACAGCTCCCCCCTGGTGTAACATCCTCATTTTGGCTTTCTGGAGAAAATCTAATTTAAATAAAGTAAATTCAAAAGTTGGAGTTTCTCTGGTGTTTATAATAACCTGGCATCCATTCCCCTTCGAAATCGGGAATTATTTCCCTCCCGGGCGAAAAATCGGATTTTTCGATCCGCTTGCATTCTAAAAATTCACCCGAGTCCAAAAATGCTCCAAAAATCTCCAAACCACTTCTAAAATGTTCCAAATATTCCGAAATGATTTTAGGAATCATTCCCCGAATTTTTGGACATCCGTTCCTATTTTATCTCGCGCGGCTTTTATTTAATGCCTGCGATCCGCGCCCGAATATCCAATTCCACAAAAATCATCCAAATTCAACCAAACCCATTCCATTGATTTCCAAATAATCTAAAATGGCTCTAGGAATTTTTCCGGAATTTTTAGGCCAGTTTTCCTCATTTTTCTCTAGGGCGCATTGTTTGCGTAAAGGAGGGCGAATGGGAGCTTGACATGTGGCGATGCTACAGTAGCTTCTTCAAGCTTGGGCAGGGCACGGTGGAGTCTTGCCTGGGAAGAACACTTCACCTTCCATATTCATTTCTCCTCCTTCAAATTCGTGTAACTTCTCCCACGTTGCTTCAAATCACGAACGGCCGGATCCGTTGGAATCACGACGGCCTCCTCTTTCCATTCATGGGGTTAATGCACCCGGGATCTCGCCGGATTTTGAACGGTCGCAAGGAAACCGAAATTTGCATTTATGGCAATAAATCGGCCGTTTCTAATCCGTATCGCGTGATTCCGCCCTTCATCTCTCCGTATAAGAGTACCCTTTCCGGTGGTGTAGCTCTCCGTTAGCCTCCCAAATCCAATTGGCCGCAAGATCAAGAAAACCGACGAACTCTTGTGTTCTTCGCGTTCTTCGTGTTCTTGCTCGTATCTTCCACTCCGGTGGATCATTCTTCCTCCCGTTCGTTTCTTTGTGTTAGCATGGAAGTCTAGCTTCTAACCCGATTGTTGGTTTTAGGTTTCTTCGTCCGTTGGCGACGAATTTGGAGTTTTGGTGCTTTCGGCCGAACCACCGTTCGTCGTCGATTTCTCCAATTCCGGTGAGTTTAGGTTCAATTCCTTCCTCCTAGATGTTGCTAAGGACATTATCTAGAGGTTCTAACCTTTTGTTTGGATCAAATCCGTGCAAAAATGAGTGAAAAATCCAATTTTTTGGAATGGAGCATGTTGGTGGAGCTCTCTGTTTTGGAGCTCCCATGGGGAGCTGGGCCCGTGCCGCTGCCGCCGGCCGGCCGGCCGCTTCCTGGCCGCCGCCGCGCCGCTTCGCCGGCGAGCCGTGGCCATGCCTGCAGACGCGCCTCGCGCCTCCAGCGTGCCGCTCGCTCGCCCCGCCGGTGACCCGCTGCCGCCCGGCTGCCGCCTCTCGCCGGCGACTGCGCCGCCGCCGCCCCTCACCGCCGACCGCCCCCTCCCTTCCCTCTCTCTCTCCCTCAAGTTCTCTCTCCTCCATAGCCATGGCTAAAGGCAAGCTTCATGAGGAAGCTTCCCTCCTCCCAATGACAAGGTGGTCCCACCTGCCATAGAGTCTCAGCCCAGTCAAAGTCAAAGTCCGCGGTCAAACTTTGACCCAGTCAAACCCGAGAGGAATATTCCGGGAATATTCTCGGTTTTCGATTTATTTGAAATTCAAACTTTGGAAGCTCATAACTTTCTCGTCCGAACTCCGTTTGACTCCATTCAAATTTCTAAATTCATCTAAAATCAAGATCTACCTGCCAGTACTAATTTTATAATTTTTGGATTTTATTTATTTTCTGTTATTTATTTATTGCCTCGTTTTGCGTGTAGTCGACGATCCCGCTGCGACCGCCGATTCCGCCGCCGACCCTCCCGCGTACGAAGACCTACCCGGGACAGAAGGCAAGTCTCCTTGATGCACTTTGCTCCTATGTTTGCAAAATGATTTAAATTGTTTATAAAGTTGCATGGCTATGTTTAATGAAATATGTTAAATATAAGTGTTAGTTAATCCGAAATTGTTGATTCCTCCTTGACATTGATAATCATATCCATTGTAACCCTAGAACCTTGTTTATACCATGCTTAGGCTTATATGGTATCCGTTGATATGTAGTACGGTAGAATTGCTTAGGATCTTTCCCTATGAAAACAACCCAGGGGTGGGATTATTCAAAAAGAATGATACTAAATGTGATTTGAAAGTTACTATTATGGTTTTGATCCTGTTTTCTAAAATAAAAAGAAAAGAAAAATGATTTCGACTTGGGCGGCATGGAATGTCGGGTGAGAGCGGATCAAACCTTGGTCCTTTTGTGCAAGTACCGCCCCAAGTCATATAAGGACCGACGCTTATGATTGCCATTTTAAGCATAACCGTACTACCACATGTCTATAATGGTACGACCTGGCCAACTAATTTGTAGAAGCCTAGCTTAGACTCACCACTTGGTTGGATGTGAATGCCGGACGGAGGCAATGTTGTTTTTCTCACACGGCGCAAGAGGGGGCTTCTGTACTGAGTGGAAGGAACCCTAACAGGTGGAGGGAACCCTAACAGCGGTGAAACCTCAGCGGGTGGGTCTAGTTAGGTAGATATATTGTAACGGCCTTGTCAAGGTATCCCTGCCGACACACCTAAGGAAGTGTGTTAATTGCATGGCATCAAGGGTATATCTTGTCTTGTGGGTAAAGTTGTACACCTCTGCAGAGTAAAACTATTCGAATAGCCGTGCCTACGGTCAAAGGCAAAGCGAAGAATGCTTTCATATTGGTAGACTTTGATTTTGTTTTTAAAACCGAAAAGTGTTTTGTTTTGGGGTTCGGGAGTGGTTAAACTCTCGAATGTTGCTTGGCGGAAAGAGCCAACCCAGGTGGATAGAACCTGTTATACCTTTGACGAATGGAGTCACATGATTAACTTTGATCTTTTAAACTGTTGGCGGATAGAGCCTTTATGTTAGTGATGGTGGTTAGAACCTCACTATCTTATTCAATAATTCAATTATTAAAAAGAATTGTAAAAAATGCTTTGTGAAATTACTTATTTAAGTATGATTTAATCAAATGTGGCTTTATGCAAATAAACCCTATTAAGCTTCCATTGGAAAGCCCCTCATGATCATACTTTCCCGACTTGCTGAGTACTTTTGTACTCACGTGCTACACCAACATTGTAATCATCAGAGAATTTCCAAGATGCCGAGGAAGAGGAGGAGTTCTTCGAGGAGGACTAGTTGCGTTCCTAGTCGTCGCCTGTGGCGTTTTGGGCGTTCTCTCGTTTCGTTTTGCTTTTGTTTCCGCTGCTTGGTGTCCGGTCGTTGGACCGAGTATTGTAATAAGTGGCCATGTGGCCCATACTTGACTATTTATATTACAGTTTCGTTTTGTTCGGCAATGAAGTATCACTGTGACTGTGTGTACTAGCTACTGATCTGGGACTAGTACGGAAATACACAGGAGATTCTGGATAACTGATCCGGGGTTTCACACCTGGCTCCTTTTCTTTTTTTCAACAGCAGCTCCCGCATTGGGTTCTCCTCCAAAGCCTTCTCCTCCTCCCCATTTCGGTTTCCCATCTAGCAGTAGCTGCAAGGGTGCTCTCTCCCCTACCTTGCTCTTCCCTGGCCGGTGGAGCCCCAAGGATTGGCACCCTTCTCCTCCCTGCTGGCCGGCGCCTCTCCTTCCCATCCAGCAGCAGCCGGTTCCCTTCCCCTCCTTCCTCCTCTTGGTGAGTAAAGACAACCTTAGAATCTTTCTTGTGTGCTCAGCCATGGAGGTCCTAGCCTGGATAGACGTGGTTCTAGGGTTCTTAGGTTTGCTTTTTGGATGGAAACTAGCTATTTTGGAGGGAAACCCCTATTATAATTTTCGAGCAGCAGTCTGCCTGTTTTTGTAATGCCATTTTGAGGTAGCTAGAGTGGTCTCATGGATTTTTGGCTGTAGAAGAAGTTGTAGATTATCCATTCCCCTTTAATTTTAGCACAAGAACACTAAAATCCGATCAGCCAATTGAAAGTTATGCCATTTTTAGTGTTGACTGTCCAGTTGGGTGGGCAGTGGGAGGCTGAAAATGTTCAACTGAAGATTAGACATAGGTACAGGCCGAATTAGGATTTTTGTGCCTAGAGAAAGGTAGGAAATTTCCTGTAGATTTATAAAATGTATTTGTTTCCTTGATTTGGAATTAGGAATAAAAAGTTATGTTGATTCGAAGTTCGCTATTCCATATTGTAAAATTTCTCCAGAATCTTGAGTGAGGTTTAGAGCTTGTTTTGGGGACCTTCGAGGAATCCCCTATTTAAATGGCTACAACATAAGTGTAGATTAGTCTCTTATGGTCATTTAGGGTCCAAGAACTCGATTTTTGGTTGAGCCAATTAGAAGTTACACTCTTTTGATCGCTTGCTATCCTGAATTGCAAATTTGGGGTTGCATTTGGGCTGTTTTGAGTTAGGGCATAGATGCACATTGTAATGTTGTAACTTGTATATTTTTTGAGTGTGTATATGCAAATGTTGTCATTTTTAGGTGGAGTAGCTTTGGTTGTGGCTTCCTCCTCACACCACCCCACGCCTCGCGGTTGAGGCAAGTGTAGTGTGTCAAATGTTACCTAATATCAAATTGATTGCTCATGTTGTGAATTTAACTGTTCATGGAGATTATGTAATGTCTTGCCATGAGTTTATTCATGATTTTTGTTTAGGCTAGAATGAAGGAGTATTTATGGTTAATGAGATTTGGTTAATGCTTTTATGCGTTAGTTATGGCTATGCAAGTGATAAAGAATGAATGAAATGTGCAAATGTATTCACGATAATTGCATGTCTGCATTCATAATGGAAGAGACGACCCATGTTGATGCGGGCCTCTGTGTTCACCTGTAGTGAACACAAAAGACCTACCTCGTAGTCCCATCCACATGTGTGTATGGGAGCGAGACAGTAAGAGTAGGCACCTTCCACAGGATGGAAGGGACGTGGGGGTGCACACCGACGGGTGTGCACTTGACAATACCGGTATGAGCTAAAGGAAGTTGCATTCATAAACATACATGTTGCATCATATGGAGAAAGAATAGTTGTTGAGTTACAATGATGAGTAAATGCATTCTTTTTCTTGCATTGATACAAGTCTTGGTGTAAGTGCGCTTATTACCTGTTTACATCTTGTTTAACTGACGCATTACACTTTGCTGAGTGATGACTCACGCTTGTGCTTTGTTGTTTTTATTTTAGGTACCTCCAGAGCGGCATTTTGGGAGATGGGATAACACTTCACTCACTGTAGCTTGGAGAGGGGAATGAGCTTCCAGGTCCATCCGGCGAGAAGGAAATCAAGTAGCCTGCTTTCTGGCCTTCTGCTTCAGCTAGCATGGGATCGCACCTGTTAGGAGAATGAAAAACATGAAGTGGCATGAGGGTCTGAAGATCATCAAGTAATGGGTCTTGTGAAGCATTCCAAAGCTGGGTAAGTGTGCAACAGAAGCTTTCAAAGTTGGAGACCTCGATGCTGGTTGAATAGGTGATTCATCCGTTGGATCATTTCCGGTCGAAGACTGGGGCGAGAGCCCGGCCTCTCCAGTGGCAGCAAGGGGTAGTTGCCTTGGCTGGTGTTCGCAGGATCTAGTGCGATGACACCAGGCTACCCGCCTAGCTCCACGAGTAGGCGACTGCAAGCCGCCTAAAATGACAAGGTGGCCATGACGGCGCGGGCTCCTCATGCAACGACCGCCTTGGCCACCACGGGGAGTAGTGTCCCTAGTCTGTCTGCGACTCGATCATCCGCCCTCTCGCGAGCGGCGATCCTGGCGGCCGTAGTGGTGCCAATCGTCATGGTTGTTGCTGTGGCAATCATCATCATCATCATCTTCTGGGTTGTTAGGTTGAAAATGATCTCCGAGTCGGCAGCGAGCAGTCCGGCAAGCTAGGACGCGGCGGCAAAGTATCGACCATGATCCCAGAGGCGACCAGTGTACAGGCGCTTTGGACTGGGCGACTCTCTGGACAAGGAAAAAGGGCCGACATTCTGGTGGTTGGGGAGTGGTGCTGAAGCTGCAACGGGAAACTGCGGCGCGGTACGCGCAGTGGCGGGCCAGATGCCCGCAGCGTCTGTACTAGTGATGTGATCGGATCGGATACGGTCGAATATCGTTCTATTCATATCCGTATCCGTATTTTTTATCGAATACAGAATCGAATACGAATAGTGTCGAATACAGAATCGAATACGAATTATACAGGATAATATCGGTTACGAATACAGATCGAATACGGATCGGAATCAACATGGATACGAATAATATTAGTCGGATATTTTAAAATCGAATTTCAGTTTTTTTCCAAAATCGGTTTAAATTTAAATTCAAAATTCCAAAAGAAATATATTTGTATGTCTTTTTTTTGCCTTTTTATCCCTAGCTTGTCATACATGTGACTCTGTGAGTAACAATGTACCCCATTGCAATAATTGAACCAAATGATTTGCGGTGGCATATCTTTCTTGAATCCTAAGTAGCCCTCCTGAAATGCCACTTGCCAATTTCTGTACCATCTTTACCCAAATATCTCCAAATTAGCATCTAGCACACATGAACACATTATATCTTGTCATCCAATGCAGACCCCAGTCTCTGAAACAGACAAACATGTTAAATTGTTAATGTGTTATTCTGAAACGTGTTATTCGGATAATATCCGTATGTCATATTCGGATATTATCCAAACAAAAACTCGGATATTCCGTATCCATCGGATAATCAGTGTTCCATATCCGTATCCGTATCCATGTAAATTATCTGTATCCATATCCTTATCCGAGAAATCAACTGGATATCTGTGAAACTATCCAAATCATCATCCAAATCAATTCGGTCGGTCGGTCGGTCGAAAAATATCCGTATCAGTTCCATCCCTAGTCTCTACACTCTCCGACCTTGTGATCTTTAGCAAGGCAACGGAAGCATCTGCCTTTGAAGGCTGGAGGCAAGGGCGCAAGGCTAATTTATAGCGAGAACTCAGGGTCTGCAGGATCTAAGAGTTTTACTGGCGATTTTGTGGATTTTGGGCTAAGGTGGCTGGAACCGGTGGGGGAAGCGAAGGTGGGGAACGAGGGCTCGAGGGGCTTCTGCATGTTGGGATACTTTCTGGATAGTATCTTTTGTAAGTCGTTGCACTAAACCTTTAAATTGTTAAGTGCATGTGAAGGGAAAAAATAAATCTAAACTAGCCTAAAAAAAGTTGTTAGATATTACCCACCGTTGAATTAGTTCACTTAAATTGATGTGAGCATATGAAAGTTAAAAGAATAATGGAATCAAGGTTACATGGAATAAATTGAAAAGAATAGGAACACTAAAAAGAAAAAAAAGGGAAAAGAACAGATATTTCCCCTTCTGATGCATTCGATCATTGCTCCAGAGGAAAGAGAAGGAAAGGGTTGCCTAGTTCAACCACCCTGAGTAGAAGAAACGGAGCGAGAAAATAAAAATCGGCCTAGAAAACAAGTGGAGGCGATTCACGCTACAGTTAACGAAGCATTGGTTAATTTTTTTTCTTGAATAAGCAGGAGTGCGTATCTTATATACTAGGGTGAGTTGCGCGCTACGCCGCGCCGCGTGAATTTCAATACAGCGCTTAAACAACAATTAGATCAATTTTGAATGATGCAGATCACTGGAAGGTGGAAGGGTGCAAGTGCAACATGGGATAATTTAGAGAGCCCTCTGAAAACATCTATGGCTTCTGGTGATTGAGCTGAGGTATCTAGATTCAGTCTAACACGGTATACCCTGCTAATGCTCCTGGCCATGCTGCCATAAAGCCATCCCAGGCGAAAGAAAGCTCTTTCCAGGCAACACTATGCATACTAACATGTAAGGATCGATTCCCGCAAAATGTGCAGTATGCACTCCAAAGTTCTCTCAACAACAAAAACTAATATGATGTATGAACGGAAAAATTATTATTATCTATGAGAAAGTAATTATTTGTTTAACTGACATACATTTGTCCAGCTCCATAAATGGTGCCTACTCGTCAACTATATCCATTCGGTCATACTCGTGATCAACTGACCACTTATTCACACTCTCTGAAACAACCACAAAGAATAAATATTATTGAGATCAGCAGTGCAAGGAAAAGAATAACAACACAAAGAATTCCATGGTTTACGTTACCTCTTGGAAATTTTCACACTTTGTCTTTCTGTTGTCGGTCATCTCCTTTGTTGATGCCCCTATCGTTTTGAGTAATGAATTGGCCTGTTTTTGTCTCAACAGCTGTTGGGATCTATGAAGCAAATTTTCGGTAACACTTATGTTTTTATTAATGTCTGCACAAATAAATTTCGGTAAACATAAAAAAAATACAATGGTACCTAAATAAGGATAGGATAGATGTATCAAAAAACATATGTTCAACATATAAAAGAGATCACTGAATATGATTATAGAGAAAAATGCTGCAAACCTGCCATATTATATCACTGTAGTCCAAGTAAAATAATGAACTACAAAAGAAAAACACAGAAGTTAGGCCAGATAAAAAAAAATTCTGAACAGAAAAAATCTTTGGGCCACCACCCAACAAGTTTCATTGAGGAAAAAGATCCTTCGATATATTAGCTCACAGAAAGCACAAAATTGAGTATAACAGCTTCCCCAACCATTCGGTATATTAGCATAAACCGGATGCACTATCTAAACTCGCAGATGTAAACTCTTGTCTATAGTACAATAATTGTAAGCATATAGCACCAAGCAGCAGCCTCGATAATGAATGAAGTAATCTGCATCAATTGGATGATATCCTTCAAAGTAGGTACTCAACACGAAACATGAATCGTTACCTAAGTGTTCAACCGAGCGAAAATGACTTTTACATCTTCGAACATCGCGTCTGGTGGCATGGCACCATCAACCTGAAGAGGGGCACAACCGGCTACAATTTATTACACCTGAACAAAAGCAATTCTTACTATAGTATCTTGCGTAGCAAATCCTTCATAGTATAGGGAGGGAACTACGTGTGAGATACATTACTTCCTATTGGAAAGTTCAAGTGTAATTTAAAGTGCTTAAACAAAGCATGAAATCCTGCTGTGTGCAATGTACTAATCATCAAGGAAGGAACTGTAAGCACAATCCATGTGTGGAGCTAGACGTATAGAGAAAAAAAAAGTCCAGATTCGTACCGTTGCAATGATGTAAAATAAAAACTAAGCTATGAATAAACTCCAGTCCAAATTTATTATCCATAGTTCTTAATTTATTCTATTATCTGAATGGAACCATAATTTTAGTAGATCACATGTTGGACTTAAATTCAGAGTACTCTAAATTACCCTTCAATGCTTCCCCATTTTCTCAATACTGAATTACCGGCATCATTGACTGCTGAAAAACTTCAAACTGGCTCCTTATGGTATTCATGCTGTCATCATCTCTTCCCTGCAGACCACCAAATTGACTACCAAAATTAATCAGATGTGACAAGTAGCTGGTCCTAAACAATCATAAGCACAAAACCTGTTTTCAATTTAGAACGCGCGCGTCGCTCCATCTCTTCCCTTGTGCAGGCAATGAATAGCATAAACTCAAGCTTAATGTTAAGTAGTCTTACAACACTCTCATACGCTTGGCAATTCTTTTCATGTCATGGAAATCCATCAATAAGAAATTTGTCGTTTCCATTTGCAAGCATGGCCTTTAATAATAGCCTTACGATAAGCTCAGAAGGCACAAGCAACAATTTTAATCAAACCAAGAACTGGGGGGAATGGAGAAAAAATTTGAAGGACTCAAGTTTAGTGGAGCCTGCGCAATCGATTAACTACAAATTGGAAATGAATTCTCATAAGGTCAGAGGGAAATCTTCTTATCGGAATAGCAGGATTCCAGGCCTGATGATGAGATCTTGGCTCACCAAAAACTTGAGGGAAATGGAGAGAAAAATTCAAGAACCCAAGTTTCGTGGAGCTTGTGCCATCAATTAACTACAAATTGGAAATAGATTCTCACAAGGGCAGAGGGAAATCTTTTTAACGGAAGAGCAGGATTTCCCATGAAGCATCGCCATGTTGCCAGATGCCGAAATCCAAACCGCAACACGATCAAGATACAAAACAAAAGGCAAACAAATAGTCAGAACCGAAGGGCTATACAGGTTAGGATTAGAGTTCTACACAAGGAGGAACCAACAATGTAAGACAGGAGGGCAATCGAAACCTATACCTAGCGTCAGGAGGCGTCCATGGCATTTCTCGTCGAGAACTGGCTGCGGCCGACGAGAAGAACAACGGCCAGACAACCAGGGCGGCGGAGAGAGCGATGAGAAAGGACCAGGGCAGCGGAGAGAGCGATGGGGAACGAGCGCGACAGCAGGGCGGAGAGAGCGATGGGGAACGAACGCGACAGCAGGCGTAATGCGTATGCGTAGGCAATGGTGGCGACGGAGAGAGCCAACAGAGCTCAAAAGCATGACCCTTTATCGGGCAGGCCGCACAGGACGAGAAGAATCGACGCCGGTAAAGACCTAACGAGGAGGCGACGGCACGCGGGCACGCGCCCGATGGTGATTCGATCGAAGCAGGCGGACACAACGAGGAGGCCAACGGCGTCACCGAGCGGAAGACGGCAGGGACGATTCTCGGGCCGCGGGCAGCACCCGGGCGAGACACCCAGGCTCCCCCGTGCGCACAGCGTGGGCCCAGGAGGGGGCACGACGTGGGCTTCCCCGCGCCAGCGCGAACACGAAACACGCAACGAGCAACGAGGCCTCCACAGCGGAAAGGGCCGACATGGCACGGGCGAACGGGCGGAATTCCTTCCCTTGTAGGATAGTTAATATTAATATTTAGCGAGAAAAAAAAAGAAATAGAAAATCGTACAACGGCGTTCAGTGCCTTAAACAACAAAGAGACTATTGAGTTGCATGCACCAACCAGTTCACCCTAAAGCTTAAGCTGATGAGGAAAAGACGGACAGTTCACTACACTACCAGGGAATAGTGCAACACAAGCGGTTCGTAAGCGCTTTCACAAGCGGTTATCGAACCGCTTGTACGCAACCGAGAGTGATACCCAGAGGGTATCACTTGCGGTTCCACGAACCGCTTGTGGTGCGACACCACAAGCGGTTCGGAAGGCGTCCAGGAAGCGCAGTGGAGCAGCCACGTGGAGGCAAATTACAAACGGTTGGTGTTACCAACCGCTTGTAGAGCCCCTGAGCTATATTCCATTTTTGGTGGCGAGAGACGCCACGTGTGCTCTCTCCACAAGCGGTTGTTGTTACAAACCGCTTGTGGAGTCACCTTTTGAGCTAGGCTTTTCAATATGAATTTTGGCAATGAAATTAAATACAACTACAAGTTTATTTCTGCATAATTAAATATATATTATAATTGAGAAAACCATTAGTTTGTTTGCACAAATAGTATGAACTTATAATGTATTTACAAATTAAATGCATATATACACACAACTTTTACAATACATGAAATGATGAGCATAAGCGAACGTTTTACAACTTTCGAAGAGTACAAAGGTGGTGATCTTGAGATCATTTCTTGCGTGCATCACTCTTTGCGTCCATAGACGAATATTCCGTAAGTTCACCTGTCCTTATTGAAGGATAATCTCTCCATTCCTTTGCGTAGAACTCGCCTCTGGGGGTTATAATCTCATCGACAATGAAGCCAATAAGTTGTTCTTGGACTGCTTCAACCCGATGCGAAGGGATCACGCCTTTCTCATCGATGTCGGGCTACGATAAGAAAGAAAGAAATAAATCTTTGAATACGTGAAGTATAAGTGTATTAAGAAATTTGTTCACACACACACACCTCATTGTCCAGTCGTCGCATATCGCTGTGGGTAAGATTTTGCATGTAGAGGCACACATCATAGCCACATAAGTTGTTTTCGGCCGATTGCTGTAGAATCTGGAGTGATATATTTGAAAAGAATGCAATTAATTATTGAGAAGATAAATTTTTATGCGATATATATTCTTTAATTGATATTTTGTAGTACGTACTCGAGTGCTCAATTGCACTGTGAATTCATTCCTAGAACTCTTTCCTCTATGCTTCGTTCGGAACATGGCGAATGCCCTATCATGCGTTATTATATGAATAGTAATTATGAGTATTCGAAGTACTCAAATATATGTAGGTTGGCATCTCAATATTACCGGTTTAGAATATCAATGACAAACTGAAAATCTTGCTGTGGTTTTCTTTTTGAGTCTTGCACAATGATCTTCGCACTATCGACATTGATAATAAGTAGGATCCCGTGAAACCTATTCATATATATGTATTGCAACATATATGTAATTAGTCATATTATGAATGTCTTGAAAAAGGATAAATGAGAGGTTGTGTGATGACATGTATATATACGTACATGAAGTTGAAGGGCAGAAGTATGTGCGCTTTGTAGTACTGTTCTGAAAGAGCTTTCAGAATGCATTCTTCAATTTCTTTTGGGCTGCCTTTACATGTAGTCTCGTTGACAATTAATGGATCGATGAAGCCGATGTCGAAGATAGTCTCTCTTCTACATCGTTGTATCTCCATTTTACATACAAAGGGGATGAGTTATTAGATTTTGCAGCTTGAACTATGGCGAAATTAACACATATATATGGTAAACTCAATGATTAGCTGGAAGTATTTACAGACACCAGCAGCTCATTAGAGACACGTTGACGGCGTCTCGATGGTAAAATTGGTACAAGTCCTCGAATTCCATCCATATGAGTTGATCCCCACGATAGAAATCTATCTCTTTTATATGGACGGGGAACATTGTTCTTCCTTCAGCGGACTGTCCCATGTACCATTCATGAAATTGTCGCATCTTGGTTGGCAGATCCTTTATCTTTTCCGGTGCAACCAACTCCCGGCCCAGCTCATATGGCCACCTGACCTCTGCCATTGGAAGTTATCTGATTCTCCCACAGCTGCAGCGTAAGACAGCCCCGACTCTCTCAAGAATTCCTCTAGCTGTTGATCTTGTGCTGTCTTCTTACGTGCCGCCGCCGCCTTAGCTCGTTTCCCTTTCAATGTAGACTTCGCTATTGTGCGTTCGTAGTTAGTCGAGGCAGGAAGAGGTGCTGCACGGCATGTCTCAAAGTGGGTTGCAGCTTTCGGATCAATTTGCGCCTTGGGAGGTGGAATCTTTGATGCGAAGTGTGTCTCAATTTCCTTTCGAACTGTTTGTTGTGTCTCCTCAGCCGTCAATTTCCTTTCGAAGGTTCCTTTGACGACTGTGTTGGCCGGCTAGACTGGGCCTTCTTGGTAGGGGGTAGCATCGCAGTACTGCCCCTTCGTACTTGGAGTTTCTTCCTTGGAGGAGATTGTGGAGCTGGGCTTTCTTGGGCAGGAGGTTGAGGTGATGTAGGAGGAGGCGTGATTTGTTGTTGCGGAGAGGTCACCTCCAATTGTTCGATTTCTATTGGTGGAGAGGTCACCTCCACGGTCTTTGGAAATATGATGTACCTTTTTCGCCAGAGGATGATTCCGTGGAGGGCCTGTCCAAGCTTGGTGATGTCGTCCCCTCCATCAATCTCAAGCAAAAGATCTTCATAGCCGCTCGACACCTCCTCCACCGTGACCTTCGAGTAACCTAACGGTATCTCTTTGCACTGGAAAAGTTGGCCCGGCTCCACCGGGTATGCCATGCCATAAGCCACCTTGGTGGAGAGGTTATGCGCCTGAACGTGTAGCTCACACTCCCGGCGAACTTTGATGCTGTCCACTGCGTACTGTCCTATGTGACGCTGGACCATGTGAGTTGAAAGTGTGGCGGTCTGGCACCGGTACCATGTGAGTTGAAAGTGTGGCGGCGTTGGACACGCAGCTACTCCGTCGCGCGGAGGTGGGCGGGCTAGTGACGCTGTCAGCCTGTGTATTGGTTGTTTTGGCTCCCTGAAGTTTATCGAGTGCCGCCTGTAGCTTTTGCTCAACAATCTCTCCACTGCTTTGCTGAGTTGCTATGAGCTCCCTTTCCAGTAAGTTGTATCTGTATGCCTCTCTTCTTTTGCTTCTTGACCGTCTCCTGTACGTATCGGCATCTTTGGAGAAACCGTACTTCCATGGAACGGACGATCCCATTCCTCTTGTCCGTCTTGGGTGCTCAGTGTTTTGAAGTGCATGTGTGAGCTCGTCATTCTCCCTATCTTTTACTAAGGAACAGGAGCGAGACATGTCGACAGCTTGGACAATTCTATTTCCAATATCCTCCGCTCCCGGTGCCATCAACAAGCTACTGTCCTCTGCAAGGGCCCCTCAGTGAGCCATGAACCAATTCCGCGGGCGGAATTCCCAATCAGCAGTAGCAGGCGTGATATTCTTGGCCATTAGTTCTTCCTCCCGCTTCTCCCATTTAGGTACAGCCTTGACATAACCACCGGTGCCAAGATGGTGGTGGTATTTCTTCTTCCCTGCGTTGATCTTATTCTGCGCGCTCGCGGCATGTCCTTCCTCTGACAATTTGTATTCTTCAAATGCATCCCAGTGATCCGCCAGCTTGGGATGTTGGTTGAAGTCTGGCCTTTCTCCCTTCTTGACATACTTGTTGTTCAGGTGAACTTTCCACGACTGAAATTGGGTTGCCATTTTCTTCAAAGTGTATCTCTTAACCTTGTTCTCGTATCCTTCAGGAAAATTGAAGTTCTCCTTGATATCTTTCCAAAGGAGCTCCTTGGTTGCTTGCGGAACTTCAGGCCATTTCTTGATGCTAACTGGGACATGATCCCTAACGTGGAAACCATATGCGTTGTTAAACGGGCCTACTGCAGAAAGAGGGGCAATTGGCTTCCCATCATTGTCGACGTTGGTGAAAACAAACTTTGTAGCAGGCTTCTTGTTAGCTCCTCGCATGGTTTGGGTGCTCAATGTACCGGGCTGAAAATGGACAGAGATGTGAATTTTTCATGTCAGAGCCATTTATATTAATTGATTAAATACGATTAAAGGGTTTGTCCGAATTCTCGTGGCATTACCTCGCTTCCCTCATCGTCCACGGCATCACCGGATCCACTAGCTGCGGTGTCGACAACGTTGGCATCACCGGATCCACCGGCAGCGATCACGTCTAGCAAAAACTGTTCTTCCATCTCGAAATTAGGAGCATCACGCCCTGATGTCGCCATCTATCTAATTATGGAAAAATTGTTTAATTAGTACGTATATGAATGTATATATATGTATAAATATATCAATGTATATCAATATATATCAATGTATATCAATATATATGTATAAACATATCAATGTATATAAATGTATAAATTAGTAAGCATATCAATATATCAATATATATATATCAATCTATATCAAAGAATATCAATATATATCAATGTATATCAATATATATGTATAAACATATCAATGTATATAAATGTATAAATTAGTAAGCATATCAATGTATCAATATATATGTATAAACATATCAATGTATATAAATGTATAAATTAGTAAGCATATAAATGTATCAATATATATCAATCTATATCAAAGAATATCAATATATATCAATGTATATCAATATATATGTATAAACATATCAATGTATATAAATGTATAAATTAGTAAGCATATTAATGTATCAGTATATATGTATAAACATATCAATGTATATAATGTATAAATTAGTAAGCATATCAATGTATCAATATATATCAATCTATATCAATATATATCAATGTATATCAATGCATTTATCTTGTGGGCATTTTGTCGAACACGCTGTGGGCAGCGAGAAAAAGAGGGGTGTTAGCATAGGAACAGGCTAACCTAGGGCCTTCGGGTGGCGGAGGAGGCGACGGCGAGGTCGCAGACGACGGTGCGGTGGCGGAGGAGTCGACGGTGAGGTCACAGGCGACGGCGTTGAAGGTGGCGGTCGACGGCAATGGCGCGGGGACTTAAAAAATTTTCGAGCTGAGTCTGTGATGCGCGGGGAGAAAACAGCTATTTATAAGTGCACCTGTACAAGCAGTTCGTAATACAAACCGCTTGTAGAAACCTATCTACAAGCGGTTCGTAATAGAAACCGCGTGTAGAACACACCTCTACAAGCGGTTCGTAAAAGAAACCGTTTGTATAAACCCCTTCACCGCAGCGAGGGGGGGACCTCTACAAGCGGTTCGTAATACAAACCGCTTGTAGGAACCCCTTCACCGCAGCAATGGAGGGACCTCTACAAGCGGTTTGTAATACCAACCGCTTGTAGATACTTAGGAGTCAAAAAGGTTTGACACCGTTCATGCTCGACATAAATCTTCCTCCCCCCGGCTAGCGAGTGGCGCTCGAGCGTGGACTCACCTGCGGCTTCGCGGGTTTGAGTCACGCTCGCACCCTCTGTTATTTCTTTTTTCTTTCCTTTCCTCTTTTTTTAATGCATTCCAAAATTATTTAATCCCTTCAAAAATTGTTTAATGCATTCCAAAATTATTTATTCCTTTCAAACATTATTTAATGCATTCAAAAATTAGTGTGTGCAATAAAAATAGTTAGTGCATCCAAAAATTAGTAAGTCCATTCAAAAATTATTTAATCACATAAATTAATGATCACTTTGTCTTTACAAGTGTTCCTTCGGAGTGATCGCGACGTACGTAAGGAGCATCGACTTCTATTACATTTAGGACACTTATGTCGACATCTACCACAAAGGGAGGGAGCTCATTGAACTGATTATACTCTTCCTCGTCTGTGACGTCCTCAACACCAACAATCCTTCGTTTGCCATGGAGAACCACGTGTCGTTTTGGCTTACTACTGCAATCATTTTGCTTCTCCCTGTGCCTCTTTGGTTTGCTTGACATGTCCATTATGTAGAAGACTTGTCTCATATCGTTGGCAAGGATGAATGATTCGCGCCTATAGCCAACTTCTGTCAGGTCGACGGTTGTCATGCCGTATTTGTCGATCTTCACGCCGCTTGAAGTCAGTTTGACCCACTGGCACTTAAACAGAGGGACCTTCAATGGTCCATTGTCGAGCTCCCATATATCTTCTATGTAACCATAATATGTGTCCACATTGCCTTTGTTGTCAGTGGCGTCTATACGGACACCGCTATTCTGGTTGGTGCTCTTGGTATCCTGCCATTTTGTGTAGAAGGTGTAACCATTTATCTCATAGCCCTGAAATGTGACGATTTCACTAGATGACATCCGAGCTAAGCACTGCAACTGTTCATTTTCTGACCCGTTGACAATGATGTAGTTTTGTAACCAAGCGCCGAAAGTATCCATGAGCCTCACTGTGATCCAATCCTCGGACCTCCTTGGGAATTCGCAGCGTAGAATACTCTTATGCTTAAGGACGTATGGGGCCACTAGGGTTGATTGTTTTAGAACAGTGAAATGTGCTTGCTTAAAAGTTAGGAGATCATTGCATGCAATTGTTTTCCGTCCTGGTGTCCCTTTTACCCGTAGTCTCCCCTCATGGCGTGATATAGGGACGCCAATGGGATGTAGATCTTCTATGTAATCCAAACAAAAATCAACCACCTCCTCGGTCCCATAACCCTCCGCAATGCATCCTTCGGGACGTGAACGGTTACGGACATACTTCTTTAGGACTTTCATGTACCTCTCGAAAGGAAACATGTTGTGCAGAAACACGGGCCCGAGAATACCTATCTCTTTGACAATGTGAACAGTGAGATGAATCATAATATCAAAGAATGCAGGAGTAAAGATCATCTCAAGGCTGACCACACTCTGTACCACGTCATCTTGTAGCTTACTTAGCTTATGTGGATCGATGATCTTATGCGAAACCGCATAGAAAAAGGTACACAGCTTTATGATTGTCACCCGGACCCACTCTGGCAAACTACCTCTCACAGCCACTGGGAGCAACTGTGTCATCAATACAAGACAGTCATGAGCTCTCAGGTGTACAAATTTATTCTCTTTCATGTTTATGAGTCTCTTCACATTTGACAAGTATCCTGAAGGGACCTTCACACTGTTCAAGCACTCTATCATGCTTTTTTTTTCTCTTCTTTGCTTAGAGTGTAGCTCGCGAGATTTAGGTAATGTCCTTTCTCTCTCTTTTCTGGATGTAGACGATCCCTCAGTTGCAAAACTTGTAGGTCCTTCCGAGCTTGTAGTGTATCTTTCGATTTGCCCTACATATCCAAGTATCCTAGCAGGTTCAAGCAAACATTCTTCGTGATGTGCATGAAGTCAAGTGGGTGACGGATCTCCAAAACTTCCCAATATGGCAAGTCCCAAAATATTGATCTCTTCTTCCAGTTTGGTGCCTGACCTTCCCCGTTCAGGACAAGTTTGCTTCCAGGACCCTTTCCAAACACTATTTCAAGATCTTTTACCATGGCAAACACACGTGGCCTACTACGATGCTCAGGCTTATCACGATGGTCTGCTTTCCCATCAAAATACCTTCCTTTTTTCCGCAATGGGTGCCTCTTTACAAGAAACCTATGATGGTCCATGTACACAATCTTTCGAGAGTTTTTCAGGTACAAGTTGTCGGTTTCATCTAAGCATTGCAAGCATGCTTTATATCCTTTGGTAGTATTCCAAAATAGGTTACCGAACGCGGGCCAGTCGTTGATTGTTACGAACAACAGTGCATGTAGGGTGAAATACTCCCTCTTGTACTCATCCCATACCCGTACACCATCCTCGCACAACTTTACAAGATCTTCTATTAATGGTTTTAGATAGACATCGATGTCGTTTTCAGGTTGCTTCGGCCCTTGGATCAACAATGGCATCATGATATATTTCCGCTTCATGCACAGCCAAGGAGGAATATTATAGATACATAGTGTAACAGGCCAGGTGCTATGGCCACTGCTCAGGTCGCCAAAAGGATTCATACCATCGGTACTCAACCCAAACCTTATGTTTCTCACCTCATTTGCAAAGTTTGGGAATGTTCGATCGACTTTCCTCCACTGGGACCCATCAGCGGGGTGCCTAAGCATCCCATCATCCTTACGCTCTTCTTTGTGCCAACGCACCATCTGAGCATGTGTTTTGTTAGCAAAAAGACGCTTTAATTGGGGGATCATAGGGAAATACCACACCGCCTTAGCGGGAGATCTCTTCTTCTTACACTCCCCATCTATTTCACCTGGGTCTTCACGCTTCGTCTTGTAACGTGAATCTGTACACACTAGATAAGCATCCAAATCCACATAGTCATTGCGATATAGAATACAATCGTTACGACATGCGTGTACCTTCTGTACTTCTAATCCCAAAGGACAGATGACTTGCTTGGCTTCATATGTAGATTCAGGCAGCGTGTTATCATCTGGAAGCAGATTTTTTATAAGTGATAACAATTCATTGAATCCCTTGTCTGACATACAATTTCTGGCCTTCCATTGCATTAAGTTCAGTGTCGTACGGAGCTTTGTGTGGCCCTTCCCACAGTCTGGGTACAAAGGTGTCCTGTGGTCCTCTACCATGCGCTGAAACTTCTCGAATTGTCTTTCATCTGTGTAGTCCCCCTCTCCGTCACGCAGCATCTGGTCTAGCTCGTCATCACCAAGATCGCCTACTGTATCTTCCACAGAACAATATTGTGTTACGTTTGCCATACTGTTGAATACCTCTTCTTCTTCACCATCTTCTTCATCATCTTTCTGGCTACTCCCCTGTACTTCGCCATGCTTGGTCCAATAGGTGTAGTTTGGCATGAAACCTCTCGTGATCAAATGGGTCATAACCTGAAAGCGTTGGGAGTGCTCCTTCTCATTCTTGCAGTCTACGCACGGACAACATATAAAGCTATCTGGAGGCAAGAATGCAACAGCGGCATCAAGAAATGCCTTCACGCCATCAATGAACTCTCTGGAGCGACGGCCCGCATTTTACATCCATTGCCGGTTCATCTACACAAAGATCTAATTTTCAGATACCTTTAAAGATCTTTCACTAAAGTGTTATTTATAAAATCACTTTTATTTTTCATAAATAACATTGTAGGAAATTCCATTCCAAAGTACTTTGACACGTATTTACAAAAGTCATTGTTTCCATGTTTTGGCTATTATCAAAGGTAATAATTAATATACTTATTTTATATATGCATGTCATATAGTTACATTTGTAATTAAAACTACTCAAACATGTTGTTAGTTTTATAGCTGTACAAGACATAATCGAAAAGAAATTAATAGTTAATGTGTTACTTTTAATTAATATCGTGGCAAGAATTTATATGCCATATATTTTGCGATGGATGGAGTGGTTTTTCAAATTTTTTCTTATCCTTCTACCTTTTTAACTTAATTTAACTAATCATTTTGTCCCTTTAAATTTTTTCCTATTTTATTTCATAAAACATTAATAATTTCCTTCCAAACCTAGATCTACTATTGTTACATTGAAGGGAGGAGCATCATATTAAAGATTGTAAAGCTAACAACTTTTGTAAAACAACTCCTTACAGTTCATCATGGTCGACCTACCTAAAATTAAAGTTATGGAGTGAGATGGAAGAGAGGGAATGTTACATGAAAGAGAGGGAGTGTTACATTAAAGATTCTAAACCTAAAAATAACTACCATGATTCATCATGGTCTTGCCTAAAATCAAACTCATGAGCTAGCAATAAAAACCTCCAACAATCAAAATCAATTTTTTCTCCACATTAAATGCAAAAGAAACAACAATATCTTAGTGAGAAGGATGGTAGCACGGTGTTATTAACCTTGATTCACTTAATTTGAAGCTAAATCATCACATTCAAAAATTTGGACAGCACCTCCCCCCAAGAACAGTGCCAAGGCCTTCCCTGTTCATGTCTGCGAGCTCGGGGAGGAAGGAAGAGTTTAAATGGGTGGAATGCTTCCAGAAGTAGTTTGAGACACCAACCGCTTCTAAATATATATGTCTACAAGCGGTTGGGGTCTAAAACCGCTTGTGATATTTCAGAAGCGGTTTGGGAAACGAACCGCTTGTGGTGGTTGCTCAACACAAGCGGTTGGTGTTACAAACTGCTTCTGGAAACCCTCTCCCGTCCATTGCTCACGAACCGCTTCTGGTGCGCAGGCCAGAGGCGGTTCACACCAAACCGCTTGTAATAGTCCGCTTGTGATACCTAGTTCTATAGTAGTGCTTATACTTCAACACTCCCCCTCACGTGTAGGCTTCCTCAAGCCTAAGACGTGGATTAGAAGTGGGATGTAATTATTATTTTTCAATTGCACCAACTGGGTCCTGAACTCAAGACCTTTTGGCTCTGATACCATATTAATTAAGTTGCATGTGTTAGTGGTGATCTCAGGCAAAGCTAATGAATTTTGAAATTTTCGGATCTAAACCACAACTTGTGCTTTGATTGGGGGCTCTCTAACAGAAATTGGTCCTGGTCCCGATAGCTAGCGCTAGAGAAATAAAAGGAAGGGAAGAGGCCGACACTTATTATTATTAGAATTGATCTTGAGTTTGGCCATCATCCCGATATACATCATCTGATCAAAAGATTGGCACAAGGCTATGAAGGCCTCTACCATCACTGAGCATCCCTCGGTGCCCCCCTTCTTCTTCATCGCGCAAGAACCTCACTGACGCAGCAAGAACACACAAGAAATGACCTAATGGCTTCATCCTCGAATTTGGGTTAGTATCTAATGCTTTGTTTCCACATTAATCTTGTGATCATGACCTAGGCTAGTTAAAGACTTAGTCTTAGCACTTAGATATTGTTAACAACATGCACCAGCCAGTTTACCCAAAAGCTTAAGCTGATGAGGAAAGACGGACAGTTCACTTACACTTCAACACTCCCCCTCACGTGTAGGCTCCCTCAGGCCTTATATGTGGAATAGAGGTGGACTGCAATTATTATTTTTTAATTGCACCAATCGGGTCTTGAACTCAAGACCTCTTGGCTCTGATACCATATTGAGTTGTAAAGGATCATTGGAGCTAAATACCCCTGAACAGTGTTTAGATACGCTAATCGACACTAAACAGTGAAAGAAATAATTAAAACAGAACTAAACCAAGAAAATCATTCACAAGATGAGAGAGATCAAATACTGAAACCACCAATCTTTGTTGCACGTAGATAGCATATAGTTCCTTTACATAAAAGCACTAATCTCCTCATGATCACCTCTAATCTCTCTCTCTCTTCCTGTTGCTTTCTTCACGTCTCCTGCTCGCTTTGCTTTGATTGCTTTTCACCTTGCCCTTTTATTTGCTGCCCTTGCTGCATGTCATGGGCCTCACGGGTCTGTAGCTCCTGCATGCTTTGAACAACTATCCACAACTCTTCCTCCACAATTAAATTAATCATGATAAATTTCCTAATCCATTAATCCAACACAAAAACAAATCACTCAACACGAAAACTATAAATCAACAAGTTGTATGCACCAACTAGTTCACCTAAAAGCTTAAGCTGATGAGAAAAGACGGACAGTTCACTCATACTTCAACAGAGACAGATTACACAGGAAGAAAACAACATAAGACGAGAGCTTTGAACTTTGAGAGACTTGAACTTTGAGAGAAGGATCAGAAGAAGCCACTAGCAAAGGCAAGTCCTAACTTCCTTGATCATGTTGAACCTGTGTTCACAAATAAAACATGACAACTAAAACTTGGTACTTATATGCTTGCATGTTATTTTACCTATATTAAGTGTGTTGAAACAGGATATCCAAAAATCTTGGGACAATTTTCTCTTCTTTATTTCTCGCTTGTTGGCTTGCTTCTTGCTTTTTTGCTTGTCTTCCAAAACTCAGGACTACCCCTATTTATACCCAAAACTACAGCCTTAAGGAACGGAATAGGATTCCAGTTCCTTGTCCTACTTGGACTCCTCATCCTAAACTTTCTTAATACAAATTTTCCAGACTAAAACGATGCACTAGTTAATTATGACTTATCCTGAGATGCCATACCTGCAAATTGATGCATGTTACCTTGTTAACCCTAGAAATACCCATCATTTAATAACGATGGATGATGCCTTGATAACTAGTATGCTGGAAAGTTACTTCATCTCTTTGGACAAGCTTTACCCAATTTAATATTGCTACATGCTTTTACAAAATGAATGTGTGGAGTGCGTGCTTGGTGTGGTGTGTGTGTGAATAAAACTAGGTGGGTTGGTGCCAATATCTACTCTATTACATGGGGAAGAATTGGAGCCCTCTCAAGCCATCCACCTCACCCACCATGCCATTTTGCAAAAAAACCATCTATGTTATTTAAATTACGGATAGATCCCTGTAAATTACAAATAGATCCTTTGCGATTTTTTATGAGTATAAAAAAACTTTTTCAGATTACGTTTAGGTCCCTGGTTTGTTACTTTACAGCAATATCTACTCTATTACATGGGGAAGAATTGGAGCCCTCTCAAGCCATCCACCTCACCCACCATGCCATTTTGCAAAAAAACCATCTATGTTATTTAAATTACGGATAGGTCCCTGTAAATTACAAATAGATCCTTTGCGATTTTTTATGAGTATAAAAAAACTTTTTCAGATTACGTTTAGGTCCCTGGTTTGTTACTTTACAGCAAAGCCCTCCGCTAAATACGAATCTCGAACGAGCCCTTTTCTAATTTTTTATAATAGCGATTAGGTCCGAAAATATAACAAACAGGTCCCCGGCCCTTACGTCCAGGTCCTTTCTCCGTTTTCCCCAAAAAAAATATTTTCGTCAATAGAAATATGTATACTCGGTGAACGCATAGAATGTTAAACTCGATAAAAGAAGGTTGACATCTCTAATATTTTTCGGAACATGCATTATCACCCTGTTAACACATAGAGTATTAAACTCGACAAAAGGAGGTTAGCCGGGTAATGATAAAGTGCTAACTAAATTCGTCAAAAGAAATATATGTCTAGGTTCTTTCTTCGTTTTTACCGGAAAAAATATTTTCAACAGTTATATGTGTACAGCTCTATCTCTAGATTTTTTCTCCCAACTCGATCTTTAATCTCTAGACTTTTTTCCAAACTCGATTTCTAATATTTTTTTATATTACTCAGTGAACGCATGGATTGTTAAACTCGACAAAAGAAGGTTGGCATCTCTAATATTTTTCGGAACATGTATTATTACCCGGTTAACGCATAGTGTTAAACTCGATAAAAGAAGGTTGATGGGTAATAATAAAGTGTTAACTAAATTCATCAAAAGAAATATGTGTGCAACTCTATCTCTCTATTTTTTTGTAACTCGATTTCTGATGTTTTCCGGAATAAGAAATATATGTATACAACTGTATCTCTGTAGTTTTTTTTGCAACTCGATCTATAATGTTTTTTTCTAAAAATGTATTATTCACCGGTGAGCATATAGAATGTTAAAATTGCTCCGAAAAAATATGTTTAGATCCTCCTACAGTTTTTTTTAGAAAAAAATTAAAGTAAATTTTACACGGTGCGACGTGCGCCGCACATTCTGGCTAGTGAATATAATTGCTTCTGAAACATTTCTAAGCGCCTCGTTCCAAGTAAGAGGCTGTTCGTTGTTCAAGCGGCAAAGAAGGGTGAAACTTATGTGTAACAGAGGTTGTTCGTAAGGGTCTGCAATTCATCAGCTGTGAAGTTGTTGTCATCCCACAGGATATGGTAATTAATGAGCAGGACGGCTTGTGCCCCATGGATGGATATGTATGGAGAGATGCTTCTATGGTTTTTTTTTCTAGTATAAATTGTACAAATCTTGAAGCAAGCGAAGGGGTAAGCAATCATCATCTACTTTTCATTCATGTTTTAATAATTGTGCAACTTTTAAAAGAAAGAGCATAGAAGCACCTCTCGTATGTCAGGCATTATTATGTATTTATCTTGTATAGAGATTGCTAGTGTCTTATATACATGTATTGCCTGCCTTGTATAGGCTTAATTTACTTTTGTACGTATTACCTGTATAGGCTTTCCTTTTGTAGGTATTATACCCTGTATAAGTTTTCCGTTTGGACACCGCTGCATGTAAGCATGAGGTGGGCATCGCATCTCTTGTTTCCTTGGCCGATGGGATGGATGGCTATCAAAAGAGGCTGTTCGTTGTTCAAGCGGCAAAGAAGGGTTGATTTTGGGACTGATTTGATCCATAGAACCTGATAACTGCAAGGAGAGAAAGGAACATTACAGCAGGCGGCACTATATATGCGCATTGAACATAAGAGAAATTACATTTTTCCTACTTGTTTTGGTCAAATTCTGCAACCAGAATAGATGCATTCTCAGGAGAAGGAATACTAACTAGTATATACTCCCTCCGTTTCTTTTTATAAGGCGTATTTGGTTTCGTTAAGACAAGGCTTTGACCAACAATTACTCTATTAGCATATAATTTTTATGACACAAAATTGATATTAGCAGATTTGTATTCAAAAGTACTTATATATAATTATGATTTTGTATTGCATAAATGATATATTAATGAAGTAATCGTTGGTCAAAGTCTTGTCCTAACGAAACCAAATACGCCTTATAAAAAGAAACGGAGGGAATACTATGTAACAAGGATCGTCAACGAAAGCAGGAGTGCTGCGTGTGCGTGCGTGTGGTCATCCAGATGCACTCCGACGGCTACGGAGGCTATGCGAGTAAAAAAAGAAGGCAAACTGAAAGGTCTCCAAAGCCAACGCCATTGCGTAGTGGTAGTGCACCTGCCTCCCCGACCCACCAAACCAACAGAGGAGACCACGCTTCTGTTGGCGTGCCTTCTCCAAACTTGCCATCCTACTAACACCACGTACGGATGGAGTGACCTGTTCAACTTACATGTGTGTTGAGCTTGAATTGTCGAAAACGCCTAAGCTTGCACGGTTACACGAAACACGTCACGATATGCCTATAACAAAAATATGGCAGTGGCATTCACAAAAATAAGGCGAGCCAGGTCACGGTCCATTTGCGTTTCGTGCCATGCCGGTCCAGGCCCGGCCCATGTGCACTATTGCGACGAGAGGAAATGAACCGAAAATGCATGGAGAGGAAGCAGTGGACACAAATATTAAAGAAAAAAAAGAACTAAATTTTATTTATTCTTGACCGTTACTCCCGCTCTCTCTCTCTCGCGCCCAATAAGTCTCTCTTAATCTCTCGGTCTCTCTCTCCATCTCTTAGTCTATCTCGTTCGATCAGTCTCTCTCTCTCCCCCCTAATCATTCTCTCTCTCAATCACTCATTCTCTCTCATCCCGATCAATCTCTCTCAATCCTTAGCCTCTCTCGCTCGATTAGTCTCTCTCTTAATATCTCAGTTTCTCGTTCGCTCTCTCTCTGTCTCTTTCTCCAACAATCAATGGCTTCTCCTCGAACATCAATGGCTCGGATGTCCTTCCATTCTTGTGGTCTTCTTCATGGTGTCGTAGTCTAGCTTTAGTTCCATCTCACCACCAGCTTTCTTGCCCCATGATAAGCATCTTCTTCCATGTCGAAGGGAGAAAGAGGGATGGAGAGAATGAGAGTGAGCGAGTAGGCAAGGTCACGAGTACCGACTACTGAGCAAGGTTACTAAGAAAGAGTGAGTAAGGGGAAAATCAATGTCATGACACTGCATCCGCTAGATTCTATTCTCTTGAAACAATGTTAGCCAATAGCCTTCCCTGTAAACTACTCCCTCCGCCCACTTTTATAGGGCACACTTTACTTTTGATTTTGTCCAATAATATTAGGCGCATGCTTTCAATGATCCTATTAAATCTTACTGTAGTCTGTCATATGTATTGAATTACTTAATCACTTGAATCTTCATAATTTTATTTTGTTCTTTCTTTCTTCTCCCCCCCCCCCTTTCACATATTTTCTCTTTCCCTTTTATTTCTTTCCCTCATTTTATTTTCCCTTTCCCCCAGTTCCCCCCCGCTCCCCTGCCCAGCCCCTCCCCCGCCTAGCCGCCCTCCTCACCACACGACGCCTCCAGGCTCCCCTCCTCTCCCTCCTCCCTCGGCTCCGACCACCCCCATGTGAGTTGCATGAGACGAAGCGGCTGAGGCGCGGCAGTGCATGAGGCGAGGCGGAGGTGGACACGGCCTTGCGCGACTACGACGAGGCGCGGACGAGTTGAGCGGAGCGGCCGAGGCACGACTGTGTGCGACGACGACGGCAGGTACGCCCTCACCCCCTCACCCCACTCGTCCCTCCCTGCTGCGGGCGAGGCAGCGGCGCGGGGGGTGCGCGGCAGTGGCACGGGCGAGTTGCGACCCGCGGAAGTGGTCTGTGTCCAATCGTGCCGCCGTGCTGGCACGGGCGCAACCCAAATCTCTGTGGGTTTTGGACCGAGTTGGGCCGCCGTGCCGGGCTGGCCCACATGGCACGGCCCAGATGCCCACCCGCTGGAAGCTGTGGATCTGCAAGCCAGGAAATACCATGCCACTCCACTGTGGGGACCCACTTTTGGTCCCGCCACGTAGGACAGGCAGGATCGATGCATCCAGGTGTCACCACTCAGCACCCCCATGTGAGTTGCTGTTGCTGATAAGCCTATCCTCCCTCCCTCTCCCTCCCTCCCTCCCTCAGGCGCTTCTCTTCTCCACGTCTCTCTCTCTCCCTCTCTCAAATTTCCCCTCTCCAGAACAGAGCTTACACACGAACCAATTAAGCAAGCTCACGCAACACACAGTTTTGTGCCCGCATGAAACCTCAGTAGCGTATGCATATGCACCCACATGCACTCCTCTCTTGCTTGATGGTGATCTGGTCGTTTAATTGGTGCATGCACGCAGCAGACGCAAGCAAGCATATGCGGTGAGGTGAAATCTTGGTAGGAGAGGGATGCATCGAAGTGGGCGGTGTTGATAAGAGGTGAGTGGCCTAAGCTGTTTGTTGCTTCTAGCTAGTTTCCAGCACCTTCTCATGGAACCTTTTGCCCAATTCGTGTGCCATTACATACGTGTGCTGCTGCCTGTGTATGTATGCAGACGCACAAGGCAAACCATTGGCTAGTTAAACCCATGGGTGGGAAGAATTAACCTATTTTGGAGAGGGCGAGCGAGGTAGTCTTCTAGGAAGGGTGCCTCATGGGAGCAAGTCCTTAGGAGAATTGCTTGTTTGGAGATGCTTGCTGAAGACAACTAGAAAAGCTGAGACGCACAGAACTCTGATGTTTTGGTGACCGGCAAAAGCTCTTCACCGTTTTCCAGTCAGTTTTATATATAAGCTTCAGAAAAACTGATTACAGGGATGGCAATCGGGCGGGTACCTCCGGGTACAACTGCCATCCACCCGAACCCGAAACCCGAAATTGTACTACCCACCCAAACCCACAAGGCTTCTCGGGCACGAATGTGTGCCCACACCCGAACCCGAACGCTGATCTCTAGAACTGGATGCATCATCTAGCCCGTTGGGTACCCGAACAAGAACCCAAACCCAAACCCAAACCCGAACCTGAAGCATGAAAACCTACAGATAGATCAATGAGTAAAGACTATAATGTAATCTCTACTGTTCGAGGAGAATAAATAGAGACCTGATGAAAAAAAAAACATAAACACAAAACATAAATCATGAAATGTAAATTATTTCTGTCCATAAAGCATGAAAACGATGCATAGAAAAAAGAAGTAAGAAATCGAGCAATTATTGCATTAAACCCTTCCTCTCTTTATATAGCCCTCCTAAATAACAACATTGAAGATATGCTCAGACTACCAAGTACAGATGTCATCAAACAAATCAGATCCATCATTTAGCCAACATATCCATACATTATCAAGGAATTAGAAAGTTACATGAAGGATAACTGCACCTGTTCAGGGTGGTAACTTATGAGAATAACATGAATTTAGATTTGTATACTTCAGTTGAACCGCTGTGAGAAACAGACATTAGTTTGGGCAGCATTGGTTCAACGAAAGCATGCAAAATGAACTAATATAAAGATATTGAAAAAGTGGGGATGTGACACCTTGTATAAGTTATTGGCTACATCAAACCCGATATATGCATATCGGATCGTTTCAATTCGGCCAAGGCAAATTGTAATGGCAAACCGTACTGGCAACCTGTAATGGCATATCGGATAAGTTATGGGCTGCTATTTCAGTATTTTGGTGAGATCATTCGTGATTCTAACCAGGAAATCAATGGGCATTTGCCAGCCATTCAATATATTCATCAGCAACTGATATGATCCGTAAAAAAATGGCTATTAGATCTTAGTGCTTTTCATAAGCATAACATATTTACATATGAACTTGGCACAATCACATAGTGCCTAAAGGAGTAAGTTGCCATATCATGTTACAACTATAAATCAGAAGGAACGGTCCTTATTCAAATGGTGCCAGTCAAAAGAATCATACTTAAAGCAAAGTCCACAGAAAAGTATCATGAAATAACTCTATAACCATTGATGAAGGGCTGGTTGCTCATACGGTGAAAAATTATAGGGCCGTCGCGGAGGGAGTCGAGGGAGGCGGCGGCGGAGGGCGGCCGTCGCGGAGTCGCGGAGGGAGTCGAGGGAGGCGGCGGCAGAGGGCGGCTGTCGAGGAGGGGCGGAGGGAGTCGAGGGAGACAGCGGCGAAGGGCGCCCGTCGCAGAGGGAGTCGAGGGAGGCGGCGGCAGAGGGCGTCTGTCGCGGAGGCCGGACGAGAGGGAGGACCGGAGGAGGCGAGTGGATCAGATCTGAGATCTGGATCGGGGTGGAGGATACGAGTCACGAGAGGGAGCCAGGAGGAGCCAGCCACCAGGAGGAACTGAAATGCGGCCGAACCGCCGAAGAAATTAGGTTTAGCCGTTTATATATATATAAACTAGATTCACATGTCATAGGATATTCATCGGGTACCCGTGGGTACAAATTGACACCCATGCCCATCCTATAGTCCTATCGGGTACCCAAACCCGAAAATCCATGGGTATAAAGTGCTATCCATACCCATTCTTATCGGGTCGGGTACCCACGGGTACCCAAACCCATGGGTAAAACTGCCATCCCTAATTACAGAGAAAACTCAATTAACTAACTCACTATTTCTATGGATCCCACTTACTCACTAAAACGGATGAGATCCGGACGCGCTAGGTGTGGCGGTCCGGTTAACAGAAAGAAGTTAAACGTGCAGATCATGGCACAACCCGACATTTGTGTTAAGGAATAGATTGTGTTATTGTGTTTAACAGGTTATAGATAGAATCTATCTATGTTTTGGAAAGACTCTGTATAGATAGAATACTTGTAACTGCCTTGCTGAGGGATGTTTTCGGCTATATAAACATGCAGTCGCGGCCTCTACAGAGGTAGAAAACGCTTCCATATTTTCTATATGGTATCAGAGCCTATCTCCTCCAAAAACTCATCTAGCTCCAATGGCGTCCGTCTCATCTTCCTCTGCACCGGTTCTGTCCTCAACTCACATGGGGCATCCGGTATCAGAGAAGCTCACCAGGGAGAACTATCTAGTTTGGCGCTCAGGTTATGCCGGCTGTGCGTGGAGCACAATTGACCGGCTACTTAGATGGATAAAAAAGATGCCATCTAAAAGGATTACTGTCGAGAAGATAGAGGTTAATAATCTAGAGTATGCCCAGTGGATTGCTCAGGATCAGCAAGTTCTTGGGTACCTGCTCTCGACGTTGTCGCGAGAAGTACTCGTTCAGGTGGCGCATCTGCAAAGTGCCAGTGAAGCTTGGCAGGCGATCAGCGAGATGTTCTCATCACAATTATCCAGAGAACAAAAGGGTAATGCTACCGCTGCTGCTTACTTCACCAAGATGAAAAGCCTCACCGACGAGATGGCAGCGGCCGGAAAGAAACTTGATGATGATGATGATGATGATGTGGTGTCATATATCCTGGCAGGATTAGATGCAGATTACAATGCCTTTGTGTCTTCTCTCTGCTAAAGATAATATCACTTTGAGTGACTTATATGCGCAGCTTCTTGGCTATGAGGCTCGACTGAATGTTCAGTCTGACGGCGGTTATAAGTCCTCGGTGAACGTGGCTTCACGTGGTGACTGCAGGCGAGGCCAATGGAGAGGCCACGGATGTGGCAACGGAAGAAGTCGCGGAGGACGCGGCCATGGTGATGGTCCGAGACCATCCTGTCAGCTCTACGGCAAGGAAGTCCACACTGTTCAGTGTTCACTCGTGCTGGAAAAGATTTGATCAATCTTTCACCGGTGATGATGGTACGTTCCAGAAGACCGCAGCAGTAGCGTCTTCCTACGGGGTGGACATGAACTGGTACACAGATACTGGTGCAACAGATCACATAACTAGTGAGCTTGAGAAGCTTACAACTCGTGAGAAGTACCACGGCCAAGAACAGATCCATACGGCTAATGGTTCAGGTATGAGCATAAGTCACATAGGCAAAACTATTTTTCGTACCCCTACTCGCAGCCTTTATCTTAATAATGTTCTTTATGTACCGAAAACTACAAAAAATTTAGTCTCGGTACAGCGTCTTGCTTCAGATAACAATGCCTTCCTTGAATTTCATCCTGATTTTTTTTTGTATCAAGGATCAGGAAACGAAGAAAATTCTAGATGCAAAGATGGACTCTATCCTATTCCTCTGAAGGCTTCCGCACATCAAACTCTCATAGCAACCAGACCCTCATCTTTTAGATGGCACAGTCCTCTTGGTCATCCATCTTCTGCTATTGTTCACAAAATTCTTAGAGAAAAATAATATCCCTTTTGTTAGTGAGTCGAATAAAGACACCGTTTGTGATGCCTATCAACAGGCGAAGAGTGATCAATTACCTTATCTTAGGTCTACTAGTAAGTCTTCTGCTCCTTTGGAGCTTGTTTTTTCAGATGTTTGGGGCCGAGCGCCCACATCCGTAGGGAGATATGAGTATTATGTAAGCTTCATTGATGATTTCAGTAAATTTACTTGGATCTACCTCTTAAAGAAAAAGTCTGATGTGTTTCAAGTATTTATAAACTTTCAGCAACTCGTAGAAAGGCAATTCAATCGAAAAATTCTCACCATGCAGACAGATTGGGGTGGTGAATATCAACGATTGAATTCTTTTTTTTTCAGAAAATTGGTATTGCTCATCATGTCTCCTGCCCCCATGCCCATCAACAAAATGGCTCTGCAGAACGCAAACATCGTCATATTGTTGAGGTTGGGTTGGCTCTTCTTGCTCAAGCGTCCATGCCACTTAAATTTTGGGATGAAGTTTTTCTCACGGCCACTTATCTTATTAATCGTACTCCTAGCCGTGTGCTTGATTTTCCACTCCCTTGGAACTTCTGATTCATGAAAAACCAAACTATAACTCTCTTCGAGTGTTTGGCTGTGCCTGTTGGCCTAACCTTAGACCATACAATAATCATAAACTCCAGTTCAGATCAAACAATGTGCCTTCCTAGGATATAGTAATCAACATAAGGGGTATAAGTGTCTTGACATCTCAACTGGACGTGTCTACATATCTAGAGATGTTGTATTTGATGAGTCCATCTTCCCATGTGCCAACCTTCATCCAAAAGCCGGTGCTCAGCTACGTGCATGCTGAAATTCTTCTACTGCCTCACTCGTTGTTAAATCTTGGGGGTATGCAAAATAGTATTTTTTTTTTCTGTGACTAATGCTCCTGATACTAGCGTTGGAGTTTCTCCTATACAGGATACAGCAGAAGACTTGATCCAAAGCGGTGCATTTATGCAGCAAAGCAGAGATGATGTGTTGCCATGCATGGGCTCTCGGCAGGATTTGTTATCGCCAGCACAGCCAGGCTCGCCTGTTCCCGTGGCCTCTAGTGCGCGTGGGCAGATTGACTCCACCGCACAGCAACACGATAGCGACTTGCTTGCACCCGGGTCTTCGCAGCAAGGCAGTGGATCCTCTGCAATCTCTGGTGCAATATCTGCTTCTCCTGCACATCTCGCTCCTGTGGATAGCGAAGATTTTACACCTGCAGTTGCTCCTGCTACTGATCGTCCGCGTACAAGGTTACAAAATAACATCAGGAAGCCTCTTGTTCGCTCTGACGGTACAGTCAGGTGGGGTTTATTGAGTTCCACAGAAGTACCTACATGTTTAGAAGATGCTCTTTGTGATGATAATTGGAAAAAGGCTATGGATGAAGAATATGCGGCCCTTATGAAAAATAACACCTGGCGTTTGGTTCCCTATCCGAAAGGAAAAAATATAATTGACTGCAAGTGGGTCTATAAAATTAACACTCTTTGTGATGATAATTGGAAAAAGTCTAATTGTTATATATTTTTTGGTGTATGTTGATGATATTATCGTTGTTAGCTCCTATCATCAGGCTATCTCTGCTTTGCTTAAAGATCTTCGCACTGAGTTTGCTCTCAAGGATCTGGGACAACTAAATTATTTTCTAGGCATAGAAGTTACATCTACACGGGAAGGATTAATTTTATCACAAGGAAAATATGCAGCCGAACTAATTACACGTGCAGGATTGAAAAATTGCAAACATGCAGGTACACCTCTCTCAGTTTCTGAAAAACTGTCCCTATCTGTTGGAGATCCCTTAGGAGGTGAAGATAGTACAAAATACAGGAGTATTGTAGGAGGTCTACAGTACTTAACTTTGACTCGTCCTGATATTGCATTTGCAGCAAATAAAGTATGCCAGTATTTACATGCTCCAACTACAGTTCATTGGACTGGAGTAAAAAGGATTTTGAGATACATCAGCGGATCTCTGGATGTCGGGCTAAAAATTATCAAATCTGAGTCTAATATGATTAGTGCTTTTTCAGATGCTGACTGGGCAGGATGTTCTAATGATAGAAGGTCTACAGGAGGCTTTGCAGTTTTCTTAGGCTCTAACCTAGTGTCATGGAGTGCAAGGAAACAAGTAACCGTATCAAGATCTAGCACAGAAGCAGAATATAAAGCACTAGCCAATGCAACTACAGAAATTATTTGGATTCAGACTTTACTCAGTGAACTTGGAGTATCTCAATCGAAAGCAGCGAAACTATGGTGTGACAATATTGGAGCTACATATCTTTCTTCTAACCCCATATTTCATGCCAGGACAAAGCACATTGAAGTGGATTATCACTTTGTTAGAGAAAGAGTAGCTCAGAAGTTACTAGACATTCGATTCATTCCTTCTGGTGATCAAATTGCAGATGGTTTTACCAAGGCACAGTCAACAAACAAATTGCAAGAATTCAAAAACAATCTTAACTTGTGTAAGTTATGATTGAGGGGGAGTGTTAAGGAATAAATTGTGTTATTGTGTTTAACAGGTTATAGATAGAATCTATCTATGTTTTGGCAAGACTCTGTATAGATAGAATCCTTGTAACTGCCTCGCCGAGGGATGTTTTCGGCTATATAAACATGCAATCGCGGCCTCTGTAGGGATGTTTTTGGCTATATAAACATGCAATCGCGGTCTCTACAGAGGTAGAAAACGCTTCCATATTTTCTATAATTTGTTGGCCAAGATTTACACTAAAAAGACAAACAAAAGAAAGAACTGCTGGACTGTAACACATCCGGCAAAGCTAAACAGAGTTATGCTTAACAGGGTTCATGTGACATCTAACCTAACCCTTATCATGCAACCACAGCTCTATTGGGGCAGGGCTAGCTTGGTCCTTTGCCTGTCTGACCTAGTGTGAGACCCTCACTTTTATGCTGCAGTGTAACATAAAAGGAAGGTTCTAATGTGCATACTGTGCTAGTCCCATGATCAGTAGCTAGCACGCACAAACACAATTTGAGATCATAACCATGCAAAAGTTTCATATTTTATTACGGCGGAAGTATTGATACATTATGACCGATGAGGTCAACTAAACATAGCAAAAGAATCAGATGACTTGTAGTTTGCCACATAACCCGCAGGCAACTGACAAGGTAAAGCCTTAGGAAGAATTGTCTCTAATAATCCCGTTTTGCTGCGTCCGAGTATTTGTCGAGGTTTCCTGCCTAAAAATAATAATAATAACAAGGGTGAGTACATTACGTACTCAGCAAGACTTATAGTGTTTACAAACCTAAAAGATATGCAAGCTGAATCAAAAGAGGGCTTCTACGGTTAACTTTTGCTTGGAGTCAATTTGAATTGTAAATACTGGATAATAGAGTGAAAGCAGAAATTGTAAAAGTAAATACATAAGTAAGTAACAAGTATGTACATAAAAGTAATAAGAAGAGATAGATAATTCACAGCCCTTCGTGAATAAAATGTAACAAAATACCCACATCCCTTCGTGAGTGATAAAATGTCCGTTCCCATCATATGAAGTATTATCTGGAGATTTAAACTTTTGTCCACACAGGGCACAATAGTTGAATTCAACCTTGCCAACGTAATGTCAAGTATTGAATCACCTGTAAGGGTAAGCTCACCAAATCATTTTATAAAACATCTAACTAATACTGGTTCACCAAGTCATCCATGACCGTGGATACAGCTAATCGATTAGTTTTAGACTCTGCAGAGTTGTACAGTTTTACCCACAAGATATGTTCTCCCTTTGTGGCAGATCATTAGCACACTTCCTTTGGTATGCCGCCAGAGAGTTCATAACGGAACCGTTCGATTATCTGAACCTAGCTTTGCACTAGCCCAATGACGTTACCCCTGGCTATGATGGAAGCAAAATATATGATAAAGTAATGATGATCATCAGGAGCCACAGCTCAAATAGAATAGTAATAACAGCCCCAATTCATAACCAGGCGTACACCGTTACATCGAAAAGTGTCAACACCTTGGTGATGGCACCTCCCTCGAGCAAACCTATATCCGGAGTGCCCGTGCTACAACTGCCTACCAATGTGCAAAGCTAGACCCAAATAATTTTACTAAGTTAAGAGTGTCCCAGTCCAGTACTTGTGGATGTACGGTTATACTTGGATCATGCAACACTACGTTCGGTCCTTGAAGTGACATGGGTGATACTCCCCCTATCTACGTACACATTAAAACATGTACATTCGGCTATTGCCAATAATCACCCACGTCGAAATCATAATTTTATTTCCAAGAAAAAGAAAGTATCAATAACCATAATATTTTACCAGGTTCAAGATTAAAGTTCATCATGTCCAACAATTTTAGTTCATCACGAACAGTATAACCATCCGTTCGTGTTCCCAATCTAAAGCATGGCTAAGCATATGCATGAAATATCGAATATACCCATTTTGACATCACGTGTCTATCCACGAGCTAGGGTTATCAAGGCTCACATATCAATACCAATTAAGGAAATCCATCAATGAGAGGTATATCTACCAGTACCCAAGGCATATGCAGGCAAGTTTTAATTAACATTTTAGTTAATTATGAAAAATTAGGATCAATATGATCAAGGGGGTGCTTGCCTTGCTATTTGTTGTCTTTAGCGACGAGTCGAAGACGTCGTCTTGAGATTGTCGACGACGAAGTCCGAGATGTCGGATTCTACATGTCATATGGCGGAAAAGATAGCAAATAGCAAATAACATTTTCAATAAGGGCAAAAGGAAATCAGATGGAAAATCAAATAAGCAATCATTACATAATACAAGCATGGTTGTAGTTAGGGCTTCTCGATCGTTTGTATATGAGCGTGTTATTTCTAGGCTACGGTCTTTTCTACTGATTAATAGTTTGACGGGGTGTATCATACATAACATCTATTCTTTATGATTCATTCTATTTTATTTTACGAATTCAAGAAGCTAAGAGTACATAAAACAACAGGAGTGAGAGTAACTATAAATTGAGGGGTTAAGCTTACGTATATGCATCGTTACTTCAGACCTTAGGGTTTCTCTCCCGTAGGATTAGGTTTTAATTAGGATTCAGATGCAAAGCACGTTATAATAGAAATGCTTATATAAAATAAGCCTACAGGTATTAATGCTTATTGTTAACGTTTGGTCCATCAAATGAAAGTATATGTTGATTGATCGGAATCATTAATTAAGTTTTAACGGACTAAATTTAGATTATTCAAAAGAACAATTTAATTCTAAAAGAATATTTTTCTCTTCCTCTATTTCTTCTTCTTTTTATTTCCTTTCTTTCTTTCCCTTTTTCTTTTTCTCCTTATTTCCTTTGTTTTCTTTTTCATTTCCCGTTTTCTTCCCCCTTTCTTCATTGGTTCGGTCGACCAAATCCTCCCAGAGGCTTCTTCCAGTCTCCATCATTCTCTACACCTCTCCTCCTCTTCCAGCCGATCCAGCTTCTCCCTGCCGGCTCTCTTCTTCACTGCCGCCTCAATCAACACGGTCAGCCGGATCTGTTGCGGCTCTTCACACGCCGCATGGATCTGGCGCCTGGGCTCTCGCTCGCTGGTGCTTCGGCTCACGCCGCCTGGTTTCGGCCACCAGCCCCTACGCGTGTGCGCATGTGCCTCTTCTTGGCTCGGCTCTCGGCGCGGTCGACTCCATCCTGGCCGTTGGCGCCTGGACTCCCTGCGCCACCTCCGGCCGAAAGCCCTCCTTCTGGCCTCAAGCTAAGTCCCCCTTTCTCTCACTACCCCTATCTACCTTGCTCATCTTTTCTCCTTTGTCTAATCTTTCACCTCTTTTCTCTTTTCCAGGTCGCCACCATTGGGATCCGTTGGCTCCTCCAACATTGGGGCCACAGCAACCATGACATTCCCTGGTCAAAGCTCGGCCGTGGCTAGGGTTTGGTGAACCTAGCTCTAACCTTCTCCCTTTTCTTATCTCTCTACTTCCTCTGCTCTTACTAATTATTGAAATGGGCTGCTACTTTAATTAGCACAAACTGTGAATGAATGGAAAGTGATGAATGGTTTGATGCTACTTAAAACCCATGATGATTGCTAGGATGGTTTCCTAATTTCCTTGTCCACTTGGCCTTGATAAGAGATACTTGATTTATCTGTGAAGATTGCTTCACTATGGGTTATTTATAGATGAATTGGCTTAGTAAATGATAATTTGATACTAGGCCATCAAAGTATTTGAATCTATTGAGCTGTTAATGTATAGGAATTCCTAAATTGGTGAGTATTATTTGTACTTGTTATTTATACTCATGTTCGAAAATGGGGAAGGGCTAAAGTTATCTACTGGAATGCATGAAATCCCTTCATGCTTGTTATTGCCTTAACTGAATGATTGATTACTGTGGTCTATGATAATTAATTTAGTTGGATGGCACTTAGCGATATCATGGTGTTACCTACGGCTTTTGTCGCTCGCCGGGAAGTGAGACAATGCTGCGGGGACGTACGATATCGCTAAATTGCAACCACTAATTAAGATCAAATGATATTTAATTGTGCTGGGATTAATGTAGAACAGAGAAGCTTAGTAGATGATTTGATTGATACTAAGCTGCGCTTGAAAGTCTTTGAATGCTTAGGTATAGCATGATAATGGTGACTTTCTAATGAATTGTTTACATGGTAAATGATGATATGATGCCATTTCTTGGGGGTGAACTACTTTTCTTTGGTCTATGATGATTTGCTATTTAGAAATTCCACTGGTTGGATGGCGCTACGACGATGACCTTATCTCGCGATACGCCGGGGAAGTATTCGCGAATTAGGGTAATGAGTAGCGTAACCCCAGTAGGTTTTCTTCTACTGAGACCATCTCCTTTAGCCTTCTACTGTCATTTTATAATCTAGCTCATGTCCATGCTTACTGGATATGTTATGATGCTTCTAATGGAATTGAACTTGTGGAAACTTACTTGTGAAAAAGTGGAGGGATGGATATCTGTTCGGCTTGATTTTCCCTTCTTGCTTCTGGGATTTCGTTTTCTTGGCTTCCTCCCTGCTGGTTCGGTGGTAGCCTTTCTGGAGATTTACTCTCCTAGGGTTTACTTGGATGGCTTCTTGAGGCTTACTTGAGTTGTAAGAATGTTGATGGTGATATGAGCGCATGGGTGGCTTTTATAGCCATGGAAAAGGGGATACAATAGGGTTTGAATGGAGAGCTTAGTGGCTTAGTTTTTGCGGCTGGCATAAATGCATATTTATTAACCTTGTCAGTATATTGATCTTGGTTTGTACCTTTTGCGGCCGGCTGGCTTAAGCTCTAGATGGTTCAGTTGGAATTGCCTTATCTAACTCATTATGGTCTCAAGCTTATCCTCTGGCTCCCATGCTTCTGAAGCTTTGAAGGTAGGTCGGTTGGTCCTGGGATGGGTTTTTCCTTAATAAACAATGGTTGATCTTGTGGCCTAGGTTGAAGGGATGGTTTGGTCTTGACCATGTGCTTGGCTGACCGAGTAATGCTCTGGAGGTTTCGGTTTGATTTACATTATCTTAATGCACAAGCTCATTTTTATCTTTTGCTTTGAGTGTTGCCCTTCGCATTTGAGAAAATGAATGACTGCTTTAATTTCAATGCTCTACTTCTGGAACTTTTCGGCTGGACTTGGTGTTGTAGCCTGTTCTGGAAAGAACTTGTGCTGTCCCTGTACACAGTGCCTTGGCTTTAACCCTATTCGCTGTGGTTTAACTATTTTATTGTGGTAGAATATTTCTATCTCGCGATATTTTCTAAATATTCGCGTCTACGGCTTAAACAGTTTTTTTATTGCCGAATGATGCAAATCCTAATCACGAGAGGAGCCAGATTGGCCCCCGGACAATCTAGGGTACCTCATTAAGCGATCAACTTGGCTGACGGCAATTCTCTCTCTCTTTATTTATTTTATCTAATTTAATGCATTTACTTTATTCTTATACTCATACAGATGCAGTTGATTATGCATGTCTAACAATGCAGATCAAGTCAGCACAGAAGCCGTAGTTTATAAATTTGTAATCTACTTTTTAGGATGTAATTGGTTATGTAACTGTGATCACATATGTAATCGAACAGTTGTATGTGATGTAATCTATATAGTTGTTGTATTCCATCATAAAGATTCCTGTACTTCCTATTTATTGTAAATGTGAACTACAACATATCAATAAAATTAGTGTTGCAGTTTAACCCCATGCAATGATTGTTTCTGATCAGCAATAGTGATGGTTTGCATTATCTATTATCACATTATTCATAATCAATTCCCATTATTCAATGTGATCATACTACACCTAATGATTCTAGATAATTCTATTAATTTCAATGTTGTCTCCCTACTACTCATAGTCAAGAAAATATTAACTAAATTTCTTTTCATGAAGTCATGATTACTTAGTTAGCCATTATGCAATCCATGAAACTTCTCACTTATCCAATATTATCCTTAAACTAAAATTTCCACCTTCTACCTTCTTACCCCTTTTTATCAATTTTCTTTCCCTAAATTCTAAAACTCAAGTATCTCTTTTAGCAAGATATCTATCCAAAGCATTTATATTTCAGGAAAATAATAATAAATCAAATTTATATTTAATATTGTATTTTTACTGTTTAGTAAATTTTGGGATGTTACACCTAGCTGGCTCCTACCCAAAGGTTGGTAGCAAATTAAGGTCCCAACATGAGTTGAGTAGGAAAGACCAAAGCACCAACATGAGTTGTCTAGGAAGAACATAAGCACCGACATGAGTTGTGTAACACCCCGGCATTTAATATGCCTGAATGCTACCAAACATAATCTAAACAACATCTAAATACCATAATTAAACATAAATTCCAGCAAAGGCGCACATGCTAAAAACCGGGATTTCGGCAGCATCTCCTTTGTTTTAACATGAATTGAAGCAACAACAATAATAACATGTCAATAAAGCATAATGAACGATAGCAATAACATGATCAAACGGAAAAACAGCCACCATATCACTAAGGATAGAAATTCTATCCGTCACATGACAAATATGGACTAATCATTTACTCATAACGACCAACGAATCATTGAAACCACAGTTTAGCTCAAAGACTTAACCATAACCATAAAGGAAGGAACATGTCATTGTTCAAATGTGTGATGCTAAGTGTGACGTGTGACTAGCTCCCTTTTCCCGCATGACGGATTCATGGTACCTAAAAGAAAACAACATAAAAACAAACGTGAGTTCATCACTCAGCAAGTATATTGCAATGGAACAAGAAAACACATTCCAATACCTTCATCACCACTTTTTCACATACAACATCATACACATCTCATATTCATAGTGTAAGCATATCATTGACATCATCATAAATCATCCTCATATAATGCAATGTAATGCAATGCGATGCACATATCTCCTTGGAAACTCATACCGGTATGGTTGAGTACACACCCGTCGGTGTGCACCCTTCCCCCCCTTCCATCCCGAAGATGGAGGGTGCCTACTCCTCGCTTCCGTTCACCGCGGTGAATGGAATCACGATGTAGGACTTACTCATTGGCTCTCCGGAATAGTCATAACTTTCTCACCGACCTTCCCCGGATTAGTTATGACTTTCTCACCGCCCGGGCCATGTATCTTGCCATGTATGCAAATATGCCAACATCATGAATCACTTGTACATTAACACATGGCATCATCATGGATAACTTATACATTAACACATGGCATCATCACATAATAAACATATTCATCATAACAATGGCAAACATTAAAGCATGGCATGTGAACATATCATATATTCGAACTTCAATCTTAATCAATCAAACAGCCTACAATTCGCTATCCATTACAATACACTTGCCTCAATCACGGGCGACGGATTGGCGGGAAGTACTAGGCCCTCCCGGGGTCACACCACCTGCACATAAGCACCACACACTCACAATCAAGCCCACAAAACAGTACGCAAACCCTCATCTACCCCGACATTGCCAACTACTCACAAAACCCAAAAATAGTGGTTCTGTCCCGTCGGGACAGCAGCCTTCCAAAAGGCATAACTTGGGTTCTGGGACTCCGAATCAATTAAACGAGTACATCCTCGCGTAGCTTAGGAAATTTCCCAACTTTTTCTAGGTATAGGGAAAGACTGATTCGGACTCTAAAGTTGTTTAATCTACAAAATACCGTGATCTGTTCTAATCACGTCACAGATTTTAATACGCTCGGTAAAACAGCCATAACTTTCAAATGGCTGATCGGAATTTAACTTTCTTTATACCCACTGAAAGATATTGAAATTATCTACAACTTCTTTAACATCCATACGGCAAAATTCGGACTCAAAATTGGCGAAAAACCGAACCCTGTTCTCCGTATTTGCATACGGGTCCTTGCTCAAGCGGTCGATCTGCTCGGTTTCTCCATCCGGCTCACCGCGTGTAAAATCCACGCCCAATAATTGTGTGTTTGGTTGGAGAGTGGGGTGGAATGGAATGGTTCCATCCCGGATTTCAGAATGGAATGGCTCCATCCCAAATTTCAGAGATGGAATGGTTTCATCCCAGATTCTTAGACAGAGCCCACTGTCACTCTCACATTCCAAGTGGGATGGCTGCATTCCAGAAAATTTGTGGAATCTAGCCGTCCCGAATCTAGAGAGAATATTCTCTTTTCTGGAACCAAGTCATCCTTAGCTCTCCAACCAAACACTAGACTTGGTGAGATGGGATGATTCCATTCCACTCCATCCCACTAACCAAACACACAATAAAGCGTCGTGGGATCGGGGTTCGCGGAGCCCTGAGGCTACACACCGTTCCCCTCCATTTCTTCTCGTCCGCCCGCTCTCCCTCCCGTCCCTTCCCACCCGGCCGTCGTAACCGCCTCTTTCTTTTGCTGTCGCTCCCGTCGTCAGCCGTCACCCCGTCATCATGCAGCGGTGAATGGCCGGCTACAGCGTTGTACTCGCTTTCGACGCTGTGCTATTCCTCCGGCGGGATCGAATCGAATCTCCTTCATTGCGTATGTTTTCTTTCCCCATTTGTTCTTGCATTCCGATTTCCTCGATCCTCCGATTCCCCAGCCCGATCTGACTCTCAGTCTCCCCGAAACCCTACCTGAATCTCACATTGGACCGACCCTGCCGAGCTCGCGGCGGTGATGGGCAACCCGGAGAGGCTGATAGACCAGATCTTCGACCTCAGATGGTCGCCGCACAGGTGCGACAGGGAGGAGAAGGAGCAAATGCTCAGGTGAAGAAGCCGTTCGGATGCCCACGTCATGGCCCAGCCGGCGCCCCATCCCCAAACCCTAGCCGTCCCTCGCCCTCCCGTATCTTTCCCTTCCCCCACCTATGTCGATTCTGTGTTCATTCTATAGATGTTATTTCCGCTTTAGACAAAGAAGAGCATACTGGTCTGCGATTTTTGTAGTTTAGTTTGTTGTTGCGGGTCATCTCCACTATCCTCTTTCTCTGTATAATCATTCATCTACCGTCATGTGGCATAGACATCCAAAGTGGTGTTGGTACAGAGAAGAGAGGTAAACGCATTTACATGGAGCTTCTGTTAGGCTTAGATATGTTATGGCTATCACCGAACCAAAGGTTCATGAACTCAATTCATTTACAGCTGCTAGCTTTGTCCAATCTCAAAACTGTAGAATAATGTTTTAACAGAATCTGGAAAGCTTTGCCAATTGAAAATTAAGTACTTAAATAAGATTAGGCACTTGCTGTATTCTACTATCTATAGTACAAAAACTTACTCTTCAAGCTTGGATGGTAGCACATCTTCCATTTTTCTAAATATCGTGCTCTGATTGCTCTTCTGATTTGATGTGGTTGCGGCAATCGCACTGAGTCCAAATGTTCCTGGGCAGATCTTTGTAAGTGAAGCCATATTCATTGCTTTGTTAATTTTCTTCTACTTATTTAAACTTGCGATTCCTATTTTGGATAGGGTTTTTATTTACAGACGCCCCGAACTACACTTAAGCTGGTAATTCTATGCCAAAGAAGAGAGGTAGAAAGTATTGAACCAATTAGTAAACACTATTAAGAAAAAGTATTTGCAGTGTTTTTCCTTTTTGTTTTATCTTCTTTTTTTCCGTTGCTTTTGTAGCCTGTGTATAAATGTCGGTCTCGAAGTGTACGAGATTTCCTTATCGATTTGTTTGTTTCTTAGGCATATGATCAAGCTGGACGGAGTCGCTTGCAGAATGCGCCTCCCGTTGATCATTTCGAGGTGCGCGCATCTATCTGTTTTCCTATCATTCACATGTTAATGTTACATACATTATGGATGTGTTTGGTTGGATGTATGTGTGGAGAAATGGATGTGGGGATGCAAGATGAGATTGTTTGGTTGCCTGTACATGGGTTTGAACCTGGCCCAAAGGATGCAAATCCGGGCATGGAGCCTGGCTCGCGGGAAACGAAAGTTTCGGTCGTTTTCGCTGGGCCAGGCTTGAAGCATGCGCGTACTCAAGGGGAAGGGGCTCCAGACGTGCAGGTTAGGGTTGCAGCCGCTTGAGTCCCTCCAGCCACTCCTCCCCACAACGCCGCCTCCTTCCTCCAGCCTCTCCACGCCGCCTCCTTCCTCCAGCCGCATCGACGCCGCCTCCTCCCGAACGCCGCCTCCCAAACGCCGCCTCCACTCCGCCTCCCTGGACGCCGCCTCCTCCCGAACGCCGCCTCCACGCCGCCTCGACGCCGCCTCCTCTCGAACGCCGCCTCCACGCCGCATCGACGCCGCCTCCCTGGACGCCGCCTCCCGAACACCGTCTCGACGCCGCATCCACGCCGCCTCCCTGGACTCCGCCTCCTCCCGAACGCAGCCTCCACGCCGCATCGACGCCGCGTCCACGCCGCCTCCCCACAACGGCATCTCCGTCAGCGCCGGTCATCCTCCACTGCGATCTTTGTGATTTTTACTTGAGTTCAGTTTTTCTTGATAGTTCTTTTTCCAAGTATGGAACATACAGACAATATTGCCCAACAGGCATTGCTTAACTCAAATCTATTCCTATTATTAGTGAGATGAGGAACAAATTCTAATACGATTTTGTTCATGAGCCAAAAGCATTAGTGAGATGAGGAACAAATTATCAGTGCTAATAGGAACAAGGAGTACTAGTTTATTCTCTCTTGGAGGTAAGTATATACACTCCTCATGCACCCAACCAAACACCATCTCCTCTGATCCACACACCAATTTCACTTCTAATGCGCCCATCCAAACATCTTTTCCTCACAGCCAGATTCAGCTTGCAGAGACAACTAAACATCATCTCTTGCATCTCCTCAGCCTGTCTCAATTCAACCTGTCTCAACTCGTACGAGCCAGGCTGAGTTGAGAAGACAACCAAACACACCCTATGTAATCCGCACTGCATTTGCCTCATTATGCACGCCAGCATGTTTACAAAAAGATTGTCTGTAACACTGAAGCAGAAAGTTAGCCTTTTGGCTTGCCTGGCTGCCTTCGCTCCTGAAAAGGGAGGAGGAAATGATTACGCAAATGTCATATTAATGACCGTTACTTCATTTACGACAATAGCATAGCAGTAATGACATGGCAAAGAGTCAAAGATACAGTCAACACATAGAGCATGATCATAATTGATGTACATTTCTTGTTACCTGCATTAGAAACCGGCTACTGCAAAAATCATGTAACTTCTACTCTAGATACTTTTGGTTTGATTTCTATTCCATCGATTTCCTTTTACACCACTCTACTACCTTCTTATATTTCAGACCATGTAATATTTGCTTAGAATGACGGCTTTGTAGCTGTGAAATCATGTGCTGAAAAATTGGCTTATAATTGATTTTGCAAAATGTGTTTGTGCATGTGTTTGTGCATGTGTTTGACAAGTTGACAAGAAATAGTGTATCTTTTTCTTGTGCCGGACCAAATTCTCAAAAACAGAGAGTTTCCCTTTTGCGCCGAACCAATTTTGTGTTTCTTGTAGGACCAAGTTTTTGGATCTGCCGTGGACGTGCTTTTGAGCTCATGAGCCGGACTCAATTTTCCAAGAAACCAGTAAGTTTTGCATGTACGTCAGACCAATTTCTTTGGTCAGTCATGAACGGCTTTTTGAGGATTGATTTCGCATGTACGACGGACTGATTTCTTTTAGTCTGTCGTGAACGTGTTTTCGCCGGAATGATTTCTTCTTGAAACCAAGACTTTCACTTGTACACCGGACCGATTCTGTTGGTCCGTCGTGAATGGTTTTTTGAGTGACTTTTTCATGTGTACGCCGGACCATATTTTTGGTCCGTCGTGAATGCGTTTTTGCTCGATTAGGGTTTTGAGCAAACTTGGAATTGAGTTTTTGGTTTGACCTTGAGATAATGAAATTGGTGAGAATTTCATGATGCTTGTTTTGAAGTGGACTTTATGCAATGCTCGTGTGAGTATTTGCATGGATTGATGTGAGTCAAGTCGTGGACTTGTGCTCGGAATTGTTTTGTGGTTTGTTCATGTGCAGGTATTGCTCGAAGACGAACGTGGTCGATGACGGGACCGGAACTAGGTTCATGGAGGAGCCGAGGTTCGGGACTAGGTTCAGGAGGAACCGAGGTCTTGGTGGTCAAGGATGTCATGCGACGCGTTCGGGCTAGGAGAATGGTGCACATGAAGAATGGTTAGTCACGTGAGAATGGCAGGAGGTCATTCGCGTGCAAAGTGTTAGTCACGTGAGTATGGCAGGTGGCCATACGCGTGCAAAGTGTTAGTCACGTGAGTATGGTAGGGTTGCCATGCGCGTGCAAGAGTTGTACTCGGCCAGGTTGGGCCAAGTAGAGTTGTGTTGGATACAGATTCCTTCTAGGGAATAGGAATCGTATTCAGAATTCCTTGTGGGTTGGTCCTTTAAATAGGAGGGGTTGTCTCCTGTTGAAGGGCATCGAATTGAGGAGAGCTAGGCGCATAGAGCCTTAAGCTCAAAGTTTAGGGTTTGTACTCTTTTGATGGGAGTACTTTAGACAAAAGAAATAAATATCAATTCTTCTAGTTCCCGCATTGCTTCAACGTTCTCTTTTTGGTTCTTGTTTGCATGCTTGTTCTAGTTCTAGATTGGTTTTTGTTCTTTAAGTTTTATCTTGTTTTGATCCATCAAAAACCTCTCTAGAGTATTGATCTAGTGTTTCTTAAAGTCTAGTTGATCAATCTTTTGTCGTTCTTGTTTAATCTTGAAGTTTTGATTAGATTGATTCTCGTCAAGTTCTGGATCAGCAAGCTTGCGAAGCTTATAACTTTTGATCCGTAAGTCCGATCGAGCTGATTCTTTTTGGGTTCGTTTCTTACTGGAGTCTAGTTTCTTGTGTCCAAATTTCAGATCGATCCAACGGTTGGATCTCCGGGAATTCACGTTTTATCAAGCCTCTGTCAATCTGTTTTTGTCAAATCCGAGGCAATCTTTTGGTTTCTTTTGCGGTGAAGTTTTTAATAGATCAAAAATTTGGTTTTAGCTTCCGCTCAATCATTCACCCCCCCTCTGATTGCTATATTCGTGTCTTTCGATCCTACAGTAGCAGACCAGCTTAGTATGATCTTCACCTTTTTACTCAGTTAATCCAACATCTGCAGATATCTACAGGCTACCAACAAGGGAAGAACAGCAATCTAGAGAAAATCCACAGTGGAGTTTGTCTTACGGTAAAGTACAATACTAAACACACCAGTTTGCATAGAAAAAACAGCGAGTGATATACTATACTGTCTCATTTCTTATTATTAACTATTACCAGGACTTTTGCTTTATTCGCATTTTCCTCCACAGGTTACAGTATTCTATAGATCCAGCATATCTATATCAAACAATATGAAAAGCATTTCATGCCTAAACTGCCGATGCTATCTGCTCTTATTTACTGTTACTCATCTCGCTTGCCTTCACGAAGCCCAGAGCTTAGGCTTCGCTATTTGTCTTTTCCCCTGTCCCTACATACAAACTAGCACTACATCATGAGCTGTTTTTTTACAACACCAATACAACCCATCTGTAAAAACGTTCAATTGTTTATCTGCATTGTCTATGCAGTTTTTCTTGCTTCTTGGTATAGTGATTACTTTTACTCTATGGAAACAGCGAATTGGTATTATAAATTTTATTCCAACACTATACAAACAGTGCATATATTTCCAAAGACAAACAATATTTTATTCCTAATACTATCCAGCTGGCTAATACAACAGTTCTTTAAAACGATGCTCCAGATTGTAGCTCCAGACCCTTTGCTTTATGATTTTACTACATCCTAAATAAAAGCATACTAAACATGTAGGGCAGTCTGAGTTTTAATACACGCAGTATTGAGGCTATTAATTAACGACAGCCAAAAAGTTCCCTGCACTAAAACAGAGAATATAGTACATTAAAAACTATATCCTTCTATTTTATGTTCCTTACTGCTAATGTTGCTGCTTCCTACATTCTAATCTTAGCGCCTTCCAAACTACAGCTAACCATTTCTTATTTTATCATTCTCATCTCTTTCTAATCTAAACAATTAATTCTGCCACTGCAGAAATGATCAACAGGTTTTGCTTTAAAACAATCTTCAATCCTGCTTATACAAACATAGGTTTCTCAGTAAAGCATATAGTGCTTCTTTTAGTGTGCTTTCTATGATTTCTTTTCCCTTTTCCTTACATCAATTTTCATCACTTCTGTTTTAAACATCTGTACGACATTCTTATGCTTTAGGCTATACTAGTTACATGCCCGTGCGTTGCTACGAAAAACAAAATTGATAACGAAAAATAAAGATTAAAAAAAAATATTTCACAAGATCAAACATCTATCTTTAACGCTTCGTTTCTTGCGAAAGCTGACTAATTAAAGCAACGCTTCGTTTCTTGCGTAGGGCAATTAAGCAGGGCAATTAAGTAGGGCAATTAAGCAGGGCAATTAAACGGCAATTAATGACGTGGGAAGAACGGACCACTGCCACCAAGTGCTGCTTTAGAATAGTAGAGATACGCATTGTTTACTTAAACACAAAAACTAAAAAACGGTATACCGTTGCAACGGTATACCTCTGAAACTCATGAAACTTATGATTTTTTGCACTGAAACTCATGAAACTTAGCACTAAAAACTGATAAAACATGAAACTGATGAAACTAAACACTGAAACTCATGAAACCAGCACTGAAACTGATAAGTTTCATAAGTTTCACGGCTATACCGTTGCAACGGTATACCGTTAAAATGGTAGACACCCAACAGCTTAAATTACTATCCTCTACATCTCTACAGCAACTGAAGAATTACAAAAGGCCAGAGCTTTCAGTGTTTCCTCAAGAACCAACAAAAAATCGGCACACAGTGATCTCCTGCAATCGAAGCTATCTGCAAAAAAATAAAACAGCCACCATAGAGCTTTCACAGTTCTATTTTTATATCGATGCTATCAATCAATACAAGACTACTCCAAAACAGTGTACTACAACTTGTGTACAGTTCCAACACTAATTTTTAGCCTGCTCTTTATCTGTATTCGAAGACCATGTGTAGACACCCTTTTGTGCAAATAATATATTATTACTTATTTTATTCAGGTGTCTTTCCACTACGGTGAAATAATACAGGAATTAATTTATCATCTTCACTAAGATTATAATCATCTAGATAGCATTTCGTATATTTAGATTACACATTATGTTATGATAACAAACAGTACCAACGATTACCCAATATTTTACGTGCACACATCATCGTAGAGCTCAAAACTTCGGTACGTGTATACTCTGTTCAAACTTTAATAGATGACAGATCCAACTCTTTACGAGCTATTAAAGCTTCTAATAAAACATGAACCGAGCATATACTACCTTTATCACAATCTGGAGTCTATAACAAAGTCGAGAGCTTTCCGGCGATTTCAATGAGCCACGTCGACGCGCACTTCCCGGTCGTCCTATCGCGCCTTCAACGTCTCAGATCAGCTATTCTCATCCATCGCCTTAGATAGATTTCTTCCTCTCTTCAATCGCCCGCTAGGGGCGCGGGCTCGAGTCTTCCTCAAACGCGCGCGGTGCACTTTTTATGCGTGTGACGCATGGAGAGGTAGCGTTGGCGGCTGCACGCGCGACACGTGGCTGGCTTGTGCGGCCCGCCGCGTGGTGCCCGTTTTCCTCTAACAAAACCTCAAGATACCAAGAATTACATAGATGTTCAAGCTTTTCCAATACCCCTATAAAAATACATAAAGGTCCAAAATTTTTCAATATTCCTCTAAAATTCCCCGTTTTAAATACGGGGAATTACATAGAGGTCCAAACTTTTTCAATACCCGTTTTCCCAAAAAAACTAAAAATACCCCGAATTACATAAAGGTTCGATCTTTTGCAATACCCCTCTAAAATTATCCAAAATTACACAAAGATCCAATCTTTTGCAATACCTCTCTAAAATTACCCTCTTCAGGAGTTTTCATAGGGTCGATTTCTAATTTTTTGCGAAAGTTCCAACTTGTCCCAAGAATTTTTTTTCGCTCAAACTACACCAAGAATAACTTCAAGAAAAGATTTTTTTTATAAACCTCAGAAATTTAAAAAAATCCGTTTAAGTCCTTTCTTTCAAAAAACTTAAAGAAAAATACGGATTTTCGCCTTAGTCAACCGATCACGGGCGCGGCGTGCGCCACGCTCATCTTCCTAGTGGTTCTGATCGTTGAATTGCTAGTAAGCTGCTTGGTGAAATGCCATGCATCCAGTGCTCACGCGGTATGTCGCACTGAAGCCTTGCTGCTTCCGCTTTTGCTTGCGCCGTTGCACGCCGTTGCCTTCCTCGTGACCTCCGCCCGTACACCGGCCGTTTCTCCTCCGTCTCCTTCCTCACGGCGTCGCTATGCAGTCTCGCCGCAACGCAGCCGTACCGGCTCGCGCCATGCGGCCGCGGCGCCCTGCGCGAAGTCACCTCGCCCTCTCTGCTGCAATGCCGTAAGGCCAAAGCTCATCGCACCGTGCTTCCTTCCTCGCTGGTGGACGTCGAGCCAAGGAAATCTGTGATATCCCTTAGCCTATGCCGAAGCGATGGCGTGAGATCGAGTGGCCGAATCGATGAGGATTCTCAACGACAGGAACAGGAGAAGATAGTGTTTGGGAAAGAAGAAGAAGAAACGAGAAAACAGAGAGATGAGGAAGGATCAATTCATTTCATCCCTGCCCTTTGTGAGAATAAATCTTGTTGCTTGAACTAGTCTTTGTTTTTTCAGTTATCACGTTTAGTTATTCTGTTGAATCTGGAACTGAGCTGTTCGGCTGAGAGTGTTTTTAGCTAACACTACTTGGTCGTAGTTTAGGAACGAGTCTGTAGGAATGCATGCACGGCATGTTAACTGTAATCCTTCATCTATTATATATACATTGCCAATGGAATAAAGAAGTATGCAGTTACAGCCAAAATACTTTTGCTCTGTCATCTCTGTTATCTGCTATTGCTTTGTAGTTCTCCTGTAGCAAATCTGAAACGCTTCAGACCTTGAAGTAATATCAGAGAAAGGAATCACAGCAGGGCTTGCTGGTTGATTCCGACAAGTGGTATCAGAGCCTGTTTCGAGCCAGGGATCGATCGCGGTGAAGCACCACCGTTGGAATCGTGACTGTGCCATCGAATACGCACTGATGACCAGCCCCCAACCTGCGCCGAGCGGCAGCAATGCGAGCGGCTCCGGCGGCGGCGTCACGGTCCAGCGAGTGATCCGTGAGGTGGGCGGCGGGACTAGCTACCCCGCCCTCACCAAGACCAATTACTCCGATTGGGCGCTACTGATGAAGGTAAAACTCAAGGCGAGGGCACTGTGGACGGCCGTCGAGCCGGGCGGTGTCGATCCGCAAGAAGACATGATGGCACTTGACGTCTTGGTCAGTGCTGTCCCGGCGGAGATGGTAGCCACAGTAGCCAACAAGAACACAGCAAAGGAGGCGTGGGACGCCATCAAAACCATGCGAGTCGGTGACGATCGCGTGAGAAAGTCGACGGCGCAACAACTGCGGCGACAATTCGACTTGGCTGTGTTCAAGGAGAATGAGAGCGTGGAAGATTTTTCCCTGCGCTTGAGCGGCATGATTGCGCACCTTGCGACGCTCGGCGAGACGGTGGAAGAATCGAAGGTGGTGGCAAAGATGCTCCGCAGCGTGCCGTCACGCTTCAAGCAAATCGTGGTTGCGATCCAAACGCTCCTAGACGTGTCCACTCTCACGCTGGCGGAGGTGACGGGGCGACTGAAGGCAGCCGAGGAGGCGTTCGAGCCGCCACCATCAGCAGTGCACCACGACGGCAAGCTGTACTTAACAGAGGAAGAGTGGGATGCACGCCGGAAGAAGCGGGATGCTGAAAATGGCGGCGGCAGCGCGAGTGGCAGTTCTGGGCGTCGTGGCGGCCGGCGCGGACGCGGACGAGGGCGTGGCGGCGACTCGGTCTCGTCTTCGTTCTCAGGTCCGGCCAACAGGAACGACAAGCCAGGTAAGGATCAATGCAGGAATTGTGGGAAGTATGGGCACTGGGCCCGTGACTGCCGGTCCAAGCCCAAAAGGGAACAAGCGCATGTGGCCCAAGAGGAAGAGACACTAATGCTCCTAAGGGCAACGACAGCCACCTACCTCAAGTCGCCTCCACAGCCGCCGGAGACTTCCACGCCGCCACCTCCAATCTTAACGCCCGCATCCCACGCTTTGCTCCCGGCGCGCACGAGCTCCCCACCACCACGCACGGCGGTACGCGCGGATGGCTCAAGCGCGCACACGGGACGCGCGGTGGGGTCCAGCGCATGCACGGGCGCACCAGTGCGGGACCCGATCCGCACCTCGTCCGCCGGAGAAGAAAAGGGGGCGGCGAGATCTGGAGGCCCGGTGCACCTGCGAGAAGAGAAAGTGTTCATCCACCTCGGAGCCAAGGAGGAGCGCGACTCCAAGTCCTGGATCTGCGACACCGGAGCCACGAACCATATGTCGGGGTCCCGGGCGGTGTTCGCGGATCTGGACACGGCGGTGTGCGGGACGGTGCGCTTCGGCGACGACTCGGTGGCGCAGATCGAGGGCTGTGGGACAGTCCTCTTCGCGTGCAAAAATGGCGAACATCGTTCCTTCACCGGCGTCTTCTACATACCCCGACTCATGTCAAACATCGTGAGCATCGGGCAGCTCGACGAGGCGGGGTACGACATCCAGATCAAACTCGGCGTCATGAGGATCCGCGAGCCAAGTGGACGACTGCTGGCCAAGATACCGCGCGCAGGGAACAGGTTGTACGTGCTCGACGTCGATATAGCACGGCCGGTATGCCTGACAGCGCGCGGTGAAGAGAGCGCCTGGCGTTGGCATGCCAGGCTAGGCCACATCAACATGCTGGCTCTTCAGAAGATGGCGCGCGAAGAACTGGTCCGCGGACTACCCAAAATCGAGCAGGTGGACCAGCTGTGCGAGGCCTGCCTCGCCGGCAAGCAGAAGCGGACGCCATTCCCGGACCAGGCACAGTGGAGGGCAGAACGTGCCCTTGAGCTGGTTCATGGCGACCTTTGTGGACCAGTGACACCTGCGACACCGAGCGGGAATAGCTATTTCCTGCTACTCGTCGATGATCGAAGCCGATACATGTGGGTGACCATGCTGCCATCGAAGGATCGTGCAGCAGCAGCAATCAAGGACTTCCAGTCGCGGGCAGAGGCAGAGTCCGGCTGCAAGTTGAAGGCACTCCGCACTGATCGCGGAGGGGAGTTCACCTCGAAGGAGTTCATGGAGTACTGTGCGGCCGATGGTGTCGTTTACGCTATCAGCCGCCATACTCCTCGCAAGAAGAAAACGGCGTCGTGGAACGCCGGAACGCCATGGTCGTCGGCACCGCTCGCAGCATGCTCAAGGCGAAAGGGCTGCCGGGATGGTTCTGGGGTGAGGCAGTAATCACTGCGGTGTACCTGCTGAATCGAGTACCGACGAAGAGCGTAGAAGGCATGACGCCATTTGAGGCGTGGTACAAGAAGAAGCCGGCTGTCCATCATCTTCGGACATTCGGCTGCATTGTCTTCGTGAGGAATACAACACCCCATCTAAAGAAGCTGGAGGATCGCGGTCGCAAGATGATCTTCGTCGGGTACGAGCGAGGGTCCAAGGCCTATCGGGCCTACGACCCTGTCACGAAGCGCGTTCACGTGACGCGCGATGTGATCTTCGACGAAGCTGCACAATGGGACTGGTCTGGTGGCAGCAGCTCCGGCATCGACGCAGTCCGCGACAACGACACCTTCATTGTCGAGCGCCAGGCTGTACCGGAGCACCAAGGACAGACGGACGCGATGGCAGCAGCCCCTGCATCGCCACCAGCCCCTGCATCACCAACGGCTACATCTTCGATACCTCCGACGCTGGCAGCAGGGATGCATGCTATGGACCCGTCATCACCACCAAGCACACCAGCAAGTGCTGCTGCTCCAATAGCTGCTGCTCCAACAATCCAATTTGCCACGCCACCGACCGATCCGGGTGATACACTGGACGCCTACCATGATGATGAGGTACCGCTTCGGTTTCGAACCTTGGACAACGTCATCGGCCCTGCATCACCACCTGGGTACGCGCTGCGTGATCTGGGAGGTGGTCAACTCTTTGCAGTAAGCACAGAGGAGCCTGGGTCATTGGACCAGGCTGAACGAGACCCTCGCTGGCGCCGAGCGATGGAGGAGGAGCTGCAGGCAATTGAGGAGAACCGCACGTGGACACTCACTGAGCTTCCGCCTGGCCGGCGAGCCATCGGACTCAAGTGGGTGTACAAGGTCAAGAAGGATGAGCGCGGTGCTGTGGTGAGGCACAAGGCGCGGCTTGTCGTCAAGGGGTACGCACAGCGTCACGGGATCGACTATGACGAGGTGTTTGCGCCAGTAGCACGCATGGAGGCGGTGCGGCTACTCCTGGCGTTGGCGGCGCATGAAGGGTGGCAAGTCCACCATATGGATGTCAAGACGGCGTTCTTGAATGGGGATCTCCAGGAGGAGGTATTTGTGGAGCAAGCGCCGGGTTTTGCTCAACCTGGCCATGAACACAAGGTATTCAAACTACATAAAGCTCTGTATGGTTTACATCAAGCTCCTCGTGCCTGGAATCAAAAATTAGATGAAAAATTGGGTGTTCTGGGGTTTACAAGAAGTCCATCAGAACATGCTATCTACTGCCGAGGGAATGGTGCTGAGAGGCTTGTGGTTGGTGTCTATGTGGATGACTTGGTGATCACTGGAACCAACAGCAACAGCATCAACAAGTTCAAGAAGCAAATGGCAGAGATATTCAAAATGAGTGACCTTGGGTTGCTCTCTTACTACCTAGGCATTGAAGTGAAGCAAGATGCAGAGGGGGTCACACTGTCTCAAAGGAGCTATGCAAAAAAGATCCTTGAGAAGGGTAGCATGATGGACTGCAATTCCTGTGAAATACCTATGCAAGCAAAGTTGAAGCTGAGCAAGGAAAGTAGCAGCCCCTGTGTGAATGCCACTGAGTACAGGAGTTTAGTTGGGAGTTTGAGATACTTGGTCAATACTCGACCTGATTTGGCCTATTCTGTTGGGTATGTAAGTAGGTTTATGGAAGAGCCTCATGAAGAACATCTTGCAGGTGTGAAACACATTCTGAGATACATGGCTGGGACAAGCAATTGGGGTCTCTTTTATCCCAAGAAAACTGGAGGAGATGCTGAACTTTTGGGCTTCAGTGATAGTGACTTAGCTGGAGATTTGGACAGCAGGAAGAGCACTTCTGGAGTTATATTTTTTCTTGGAGAAAGTCCAATTAGTTGGCAATCAGCAAAACAAAAGGTGGTAGCTCTGTCTAGTTGTGAAGCAGAGTACATTGCTGCTGCTACTGCTGCATGCCAAGGTATATGGCTGGCCCGGCTGCTAGCTGAGATCAGGGATTCAGTTGTGAGCAGGCCGGTGCTAAGGGTGGACAACAAGTCTGCTATTTCGCTAATCAAGAACCCAGTGCATCACGACCGGAGTAAACATATAGATACAAGATTCCATTTGATCCGGGAGTATGCAAACACCGGCCAAATTGAAGTAAAGTTCATTAGAACGGAGGAGCAGCTTGGAGATATTCTCACTAAGTCTCTCTGCAAAGTCAAGTTCAAGGAGCTTTGCTCAAAGATTGGCCTTCAACCTATTCAGTAGTTCAGCGCAACAAGACTTAGGAGGAGATTTGTGAGAATAAATCTTGTTGCTTGAACTAGTCTTTGTTTTTTCAGTTATCACGTTTAGTTATTCTGTTGAATCTGAATCGAAATGTTCTACCGAGAGTGTTTTTAGCTAACACTACTTGGTCGTAGTTTAGAACGAAGTGCTGTAGGAATGCATGCACGGCATGTTAAGCGTAATCCTTCATCTATTATATATACATTGCCAATGGAATAAAGAAGTATGCGATTCTGACCAAAATACTTTTGCTCTGTCATCTCTGTTATCTGCTATTGCTTTGTAGTTCTCCTGTAGCAAATCTGAAACGCTTCAGACCTTGAAGTAATATCAGAGAAAGGAATCACAGCAGGGCTTGCTGGTTGATTCCGACACCCTTCCAGTACAATCGTTTCCTCTTTTAAACCAACTCTATTACACGTCAGAAATGGGTCCCACTAAAAATTCGCTATGTAACTAATCACACTGGACTTACTTAAACCTCTGTTAATGAAATTCCTATTCATTATCACGCTATTGTCGTTTTCATCAGTCTTGACGCTGGCTTCCTCCTTATGCGCCATCTCTGAACTTCTCAACCCTGACATTATCCTGCCCTGCAAATTTTGCTTGTCCGCAAGCAAAGCCCGGGAATCGATGACCCAATACATTGAGATCCTCCCAGGTCGCCGCTTCCGCCGGAATACCTGCCCATTTGATCAATCCCTGCGGCACTGCTGTACCTCCTTTTCGCACCAGGCGCCGGTCTAACACTTCTTCAGGTTCTGGGGCTGATGAATCCAACTCGGCAATTTTGGGTAATTCTTGAAAAACTGGTGTATAATCCGGCGTATAGGCCTTCAACTGGGAAACATGAAAAACCGGGTGGATTTGAGCCTCTGGTGGCAAGTCCAATCTGTAGGCTACGGAGCCAATTTTCTCAATGATAGTGTAGGGTCCAAAAAACTTGAAAGCAAGCTTGGGATATGGGCGATTGACAACAGACTGCTGAGCATACGGTTGGAGCTTGAGAAAAACTCTCCCCAACCTGGAACACTCTCTCCTGTCTGTGTTTGTCAGCATAGAATTTCATGCGATTTTGAGCCATGTCCAGGCGTTGTCGCACCAGAGCCAGATGTTGTTGTCGTTCTTGCAACATACTTTCCACCGACTGATTCTCAGCTTGTAAAGGATTGGGCATAGCTCCAAAATTGGGCACATACCCATACAGAACTTTGAAAGGTGACTCTCTTAATGAAGTATGGAAATTGGTATTATACCAAAATTCTGCTAGCGGTAACCATTTCCGCCACTTCGATGGAGAATCATGCACTGCACAACGAAGATATGTTTCCAAACATTGATTTACTCGTTCACTAACATTGATTTACTCGTTCACTTTGGTTCACTTTGCCCGTCTGTTGAGGATGGTATGCGGTACTAAACTTTAACTTGGTTCCCAACAATCTGAACAAGTCTTTCCAGAATTGACTAGTAAATATCTTGTCTCGATCCGACACAATTGAAATTGGTACCCCATGGAGTTTAACCACCTGATCCAAAAATGCTGTTGCCACTTTCAACGCTGTAAAAGGATGTTGAAGAGGAATGAAGTGTGCATACTTGGAAAACCTGTCTACCACGACCATGATAGCATTATAGCCATCCGATTTGGGTAAGCCTTCGATAAAGTCCCTAGTCACCTCTTGCCAAGCTCCCTGTGGTATGGGTAGCGGTTGAAGAAGTCCAGCTGAATGCGACCGCTCACTCTTAGCCTGTTGACATGTTTGACATTGTTGAACAAAGCTCTCCACTGATTGCTTCACTTTGTCCCAACAAAAAGGTCTCTTAAGTTTTTGATACGTAGCCTGTATGCCGGAGTGACCACCCACAGCACTAGCATGGAAGGCGCTAATCAATCTAGTCTGCAGTGCAGAATTTTCACCAATCCACACCCTCCCTTTGTATCGGATAATACCCTTGAGCAACTCATAACCGTGCGCATCTGGGCTGTGAATAGCCAACTGAGCCAGCCTCTCCTGTGTGTGTTGATCGGTTACATAAGAATTAACAACTTCCTGTATCCAAGCCGGCCGAGTCTCTGACTGCAGCTGCATGTGCATCAACTGCGGTATGCGGGATAAAGCATCAGCGGCGACATTTTCTTTTCCTTTACGATATTGCACCTTGAATTGGAGTCCCATAAGACGAGTCATGGCCTTGCGTTGCAGTGGGGATTGCAATTGTTGTTCATCCAAATAGCTCAAACTGCGATGATCTGTTCTGATGACAAACTCGCCCCGCTGGAAATACGACCTCCACCGTTCAACCGCCATAATTAGCGCCAAAAACTCCTTCTCATATATTGATAGGTGTTGATGGACTGCACCTAATGCTTTACTCAAAAATGATATTGGATGCCCTTCCTGCATAAGGACCGCTCCAATTCCCCCATCGCAGGCATCAGTCTCCACTACAAAATGCTTATCAAAGTCGGGTAGGGCTAGGACAGGAGTGGTTGACATAGCTTCTTTAAGTTTTGTAAAAGCTTCCTGAGCTTCGGTATTCCATTGGAAACCCCGTTTCTTTAGCAGATTAGTGAGGGGTTTGGCAATAATACCGTAATGACAAACGAACTTTCTGTAGTATTAACCCAAGGAAGGCTCTCAATTCTCTGACTGAAGTTGGAGTCGGCCACGATAGCATAGCTTCCGTCTTCTTCGGATCAGTCATGACTCCTCTATTCGAGATTATATGGCCCAAATACTCCAACTGCTTCTGCGCAAATGAGCACTTAGAGCGCTTGACTAGGAACTTATTCTCTTGTAACCTAGCCAGTACCAAACGAAGATGTTCAGCATGTTGCTTCAAGTCCTTGCTATACACCAAGATGTCGTCAATGAACACCAACGCAAACTTGCGCAGATAAGGAGCAAGTATCGAGTTCATTACACACTGAAAGGTAGCCGGAGCGTTCGTGAGTCCAAATGGCATCACCTTGAACTGATAATGGCCATGGTGAGTTTTAAAAGCTGTCTTCCCCTCATCTTCCACCTTCATTCGAATTTGGTGGTAGCCGGCACGCAAATCCAACTTCGAGAAATATTGAGCGCCAGAGAATTCATCAAGCAGTTCGTCAATGACTGGCATCGGAAACCGATTCTTGATTGTAATTTCATCTTGATTGTAATTTCATCCAGTCGACGGTAATCCACACAAAATCTCCACGTCCCGTCCTTCTTCTGTACTAACAATACCGGTGAAGCAAAAGGGCTGGTGTTGTATTGTATTTGACCTGCGTTGAGCATCTCCTTGACCTACCTCTTGATCTCATCTTTATGGAGCGGCAAATACCGATAAGGCCGAGAGTTCACGGGCGAAGCATTTGGAAGCAAGGGTATGGCATGATCATATTATCTAGAAGGAGGTATACCCTTGGGTTCACCAAAAACCGACTGATACTGTTGTAGTACTTTGCTGATTTCAGGGGGTGAAATTGAATCCTCATCAGTTTTCTGCTCCTCTATTAACGCCAGTGCCCAAATTTCATTTCCCTTGTGCCACTTCAAATATTGTTCCACCGACAACTCTAATAGCTCTTTCTAAGGCTTAAGGCGCTCTCCTTGCAGCTTTATAATTTTACCCCTATGTGCAAATTCCATCGTCTTCTCCTCCCAGTGGCATGTCATCGGGCTATACTTCCTGAGCCAGTCCATGCCTAATATGGCATCATATGATCCCAACTCTAAAACCCTCATATCAGACTTGAACGTGTGGCCTTGTAACCACCATTCAAGATTCTGAACTTGCTGATCACATCTCAAAAGTGTCCCATTGGCTATCCTGACCAACACTGGTGCTGCCTTGCTTGGTTGATAATTGAGTTTGGCCAGAAATCCAGCGCTAACAAAGCTATGAGAGCTTCCCGAATCAACCAAAATTAACATGACTTGGTCCTTTACCAGAGCTTTTAACCTCACTGTCTCTACATCGTCAGTACCGGTCAAAGCATTGAATGAGAATTGGTACAGCTCCTCTTTACCAAGCTCTGCAATTTCAATACCCATTCCTGAGCATCTTCCACTTCCATCGTTTGCAACTGGGCCTGCCCCTTCTTCTTACAGTGCTGATGATGCCCCAATTCATAACGTTCGCCGCACTGGAAACATAGTCCATTAGCCTTGCGGTATTCTCGCAATTGTCTCGCCTTCCACAGTTCCCCATGGCCTGCCTTCCCTCCAACTTTGTTTGGTTCGTGCCGTCCCACTCCAATGCCTTCTCGATTGCCATTCCACCTTGGTTTGTTATTCCTCAGTTTCTCCTGAATCTCTTGCTGCACCCGTGCAAGAAGCACCGCACGCTCAACTGATTTAGGAATCTGACTCGGTATAGGACCCCGAATTTCTTCCTTCAAGCCCCGAATGAATTGGGAAACAAAAAACTCTTCATCATAGTGTGTATTAAACATTGAAATTTGGTACATCAATTCTTCAAATCTTTTATGATACTCTACCACCGACTCTGATTGTTTTAACTCCTGAAGATCACACAACGACTTACGATAATCCAGTGCTCCGAACTTTTTTTCCACCACTGTCATGAACTGCTCCCAGGTTCCCAAATCATTCCTCACCTTGTATGCCTGCAACCATTTCGCCGCACTACCCTCCATATGCAGGGTAGCCGCCATGACCCAGAGGGCCTCCGGAATATTAAACATTCGAAAGTAGTCAAGACACTTATCCTTCCAGATTCTTGGTTGATCTCCATCAAATTTTGGAAACGTTAGTTTTGGCAACACATTGCGAGAAACGCTCCGTGTTTCCCCTGTCCCTTTTGAGTAACTTGGCATTGGTTGTGACCCTCCCCCGAACACTCCGCATGCCTTCCCGAGGGTGTTGGCAGGAGCGGTGCCCAATCATGCATAAACATCCCTTTTTCCGGCGCTGGCGTCATAATTCCCTTGTGCTTGCCTGCCATAGAACTCATCTCCCTTTCCCCTTCCAGTATAGTCGCAGTCGCCCTCTCTAGCGACATTCTGGCGACCTCCTGTGCAGTAGCCTCCAGTTGCTTGTTCATGGTCTGCTGCTCCCGTGCTTGATTTTCCATAACTTTCACCGACAACTCCATCTGCGCCGCCATCTGTCGTTGGGATGTCTCCATGGCCTCCATCCGTTGAAACAGCAGATCAAAGTTTTCCTTCATCCGGTTCCACATCTCGTCGGAATGAGCACTAGCTTCACCCATCGCCTCGATGACGAATAGGGTCTGCGGGGAAGGCTTTGGAGGTGCCGTCGCGATCGATCACCAAGCCGAGCCAACCGGATTCAGGGATTTCACAGGAATCACTGGATCAATCAGAAATCGATTCCAGGTTTCCCAACCCTCCTCCGTGCGTTCTACAGCTCAAAGCCGAGTATTAACCCGATCGTGAACAGCTTTGATACCAGATGTGATATCCCTTAGCCTATGCCGAAGCGATGGCGTGAGATCGAGTGGCCGAATCGATGAGGATTCTCAACGACAGAAACAGGAGAAGATAGTGTTTGGGAAAGAAGAAGAAGAAACGAGAAAACAGAGAGATGAGGAAGGATCAATTCATTTCATCCCTGCCCTTCCAGTACAATCGTTTCCTCTTTTAAACCAACTCTATTACACGTCAGAAATGGGTCCCACTAAAGATTCGCTATGTAACTAATCACACTGGACTTACTTAAACCTCTGTTATTGAAATTCCTATTCATTATCACGCTATTATCGTTTTCATCAGTCTTGACGCTGGCTTCCTCCTTATGCGCCATCTCTGAACTTCTCAACCCTGACAAAATCGTGCTCCTTGGCACTGTGGTGAAGAAGTGCTCCAACTCATCTCCATGGCAGCACCTTAAGCATCCCCTTAACTCATCCAAATCAATGTTTGCAGCCTGAGCCGCCCGGAGCTGCGCCACTGTCATCTTCTTCAACCTCCACTGCCGTTTCCCCGAGAGCTAGCGCTGCCAAGAGCAAAACCAACGGACGAGCACACTGCGCTATTTTCTACTGCTTGAGTGAGCTCCATCCCTGTTCTTCCTTGGCCACGAGCCGAGCCCCCCCTAGCTTACTGACACCTTCCCTCTCTCCATTGCAGTTGCGACGGAACGGAGCTTCAGCTGCGTCTTCCTCATCTAGCCGAGCTGAGTTCCAAAGGAGGGCGAGGTTAGCTCAAGTATATTGGCATGCACCCAAGTCACGAGCAGTAACATGGCGTAGTGGACCAGTGGTAGAGCATGGATGTGATCCAGCAGGTCTTGAGATCGGGCCCCATTGAAGCTTCTACTGTTGCAATTTTTTCCTTTTATTTTTAGTTGCCTCATGTGTTCACCTCAAGTAGATTGGTATATTTTCATTTTGCAAGTAACACAATGGCGTGGTGGGTTGAATCCTGTGGTCTTGAAATTTATCTTTATTTGAGGTTTTTAGATGCTGTTTAATCTATGTTTGGTAACATTCAGGCACACTAGATGCCGGGGTGTTACAACACCCCTCCTATTTAAAGGAGCAAACACAAGGAGTACGTATGCATGTCCACTTGGTCCAATCCTAGCCCAATACATACAAACTACCCCAAACGAATACAACTCTACACGCTTATGGCCCACCTGCCATACTCACGTGACTAACAATCCTTCACGCACATTGTTCTCTAGCCCGAACGTCCCGCATGATATCATCGACCATCAAGACCTCGATTCCTCCAGAACCTAGTCTCGAACCTCAGTTCCTCCATGAATTTAGTTCCGGTTCCGTCATCGCCCTCGAGCAACACCTGCACGTGAACAAACCACAGAACATCTCGAACACAAGTCCACGACTTGAATTGACTCACATTAATCCATGCAACTACTCACACGAGCATTGCATAAAGTCAACTTCAAAACAAGCATCATGAAATTCACACGAATTTCATAATCTCAAATTCAAACCAAAATTTAATTCCAAATTTGCTCAAAACCCTAACTGAGCACAAAAGCATTCATCACAGACCAAAATTCAAAACCCTAGAAAAAAGCATTCACGCCGGACAAACAAAATAGTCCGGCGCACACAGAACCAAACCCTAGGAAATCACATTCGCGACGGACCAAAAAATTTGGTCCGGCATAGATGTAAAACTCAGATGAAACTTGGTCCAGCGCAGATACTCAAATTCATGTTAACGGGTGACCAAAAAATTTGGTCCGACGTATATGGCTGTTTCTCGAAATTTAGCCATTTTAACGGTTGACGTTGTTGTTGAGGGCTCTGTCGCTGATCTAGATAAGTTACATAAGTATTAACGCTTCGTATATTAGTATAAGAGATAATCTCTGAGTTGTTGTGTTTGTTGCCTTAGATCTGCTCGGAAGAGTCCTGTAGCATGAGATCAACTCGGGAGACTTGTTGCGCAACGACCACCAGATGACGTGCTGCTGGCACCGCTGTCTGAAATTTATCTGCACGCTGTGATTTCGGGGACCGAACATCAGGAATGCAACTTGAAAGGGAATTGTATGTCTTAGCTTTCCATATTTCTAAGCTACTGTTGAATAATCTAGATTAATGATCCTGCATTCTCTTTTTGCAGTCTACACAATGTAATACGGAGACTGCAGAAAGGACAAGAGATGATACATTATATCCATTATGATCCATTATATCCATTAAATTGTTACTGTGGTAGTCCCTTTAGAATGTAATTGCATGTTAGCAATCCTAGCCAAGCATTGGGGCTTGGGGATTACTGAGTACACCTACAGAACTGTTTCTTCTAGCAATGTTTTGTCTATAAATGTTTTTTCTTCTAGCAATGTTTTTACAGAGATGATGAGATGTCTTTCTTGCAGCAACTCATGTTCTTAACAACAATCATTTATAACTGTAGTTAGGCAGAAATAATATGCTGATACTTCACTACTTATTATCCTGTTCTCTACTTCTCTTTATACCATTTTGTTTCCCCATGGTTTGTGCAATTTTGTAAATTCTAGTTGTTGCACTTCTTTTTTTCTTGTTTACAGTTAGGTAGTGCTAGCCGCTAGGGGGTTGAACTTTATTGTTACAGTTTGTCTTCAAGTCTGGTAGCTCATCTAGGTTTAGTTAATTTGGTTAGAAGTATCCTGTGAGTCATCTGCATACCAACATAGGCATTCAGATGATACCTTGCCACTTGTAGGTAAAATTTTCAAGAGTGAAACATGTTTTGTCCTCCACTGGTATGGCTGTTCATGCTGTAGATATTTATTGAAGTTGTTGAAATGGATTATAAATGTGAATGAATTGATGTATATTCTGGTACAAAACGGTGTAGTGGCACCACTAATGGTTCAAAAATGCATAGAAGCAGATGATAGAAATTTTCATCTTCGAAGCACTGGCAAATTTGATTTATCTATGTTGTATATATCCAATTATTTTACAACGGCTGGTTTACTATATCAGCAATTTTCTTTTTAGTGGAAAAAATCCTTTCTTCATGCAGTTCCAGTTTCAACTTTCAAAGTGGAAAAAAGGGCTTTAGCCATTTTATTCCACTTGATGGAAGGATACATGACTTGGGATTACATTGAAATTTGCAATTACATGCTGCAAATTGTCGATCCCACTTGATGGAAGGATACATGACTTGGGATTACATTGAAATTTGCAATTACATGCTACAAATTGTCGATCGGGTATATTGATGACCCAAATAGTACGTAAATATCGGTGCAAGTCAGATACATAAGGTAAATTCATAACATCCCAACTACAACACATTTTACTTGCCCTTTTGGAACATTCTTGCTCCAGTGCGACGTTTGGTCGGCATAACCCATTTTACTTGCCCCTCTAAACCCCTTATATATTAATTCTATCTAGGGGGCCGTGCTTTTCTTTTTGCCTTGCCAGCTGGCCTATTATTAGCATCAGGGCTACGAAAGCTGCACAACAGGACCCAGGACTAACATTTTAGGATGTGCTAATGACAATGCCAACATGAGAGAAACGAACGAAATATGAATCAAACAATCTGGAGGTGGGGGTGCTACGGCCCAGCCCCTGCTGGGTTCGCCACTGCATTACGCGATGCAATCTTTGAATAATTAGGGTTGGTATATACAAATGTCACAACCAATTGTTGTTTTCCCCCATCGTCTCTACTCATTTTTTTTATGTGGGATCGATGGTAAGTGTGGGGAGGTCAAGGGATCACTTTCAGATTGAGCTAGGCGTATAGAGATGTGTTACAGTACTATTGCAAGTTTAGAATCGTAGGAGGGCATCTTTGGTCAACAGCCAGGCATTCTCTGATGGACCCTAGTTGATAATTGCATGGCTTTGGTCTTGCTGTTGTCTTGTACGGTGTGAGGCAAGATCTGATGCAACACTACGCTGAGATGGCATGATCTGGGTGTGCTTGTGGCCATGGAGATGATGGAATTTCTGGGTAAAATAAATTTGAAATATTTTTTGTGATCTTCTTTTTAGGCAAGTGAGTTGGGCTGACAGTCTGCATTACCCAGTGCATGTGTACACCTGAGCTTAGAGGAGTTTTTCAGAAATTGTGGTTGGGACCTGAATGTAATTAGAGGCATCCTCCTGAAATGTGTACTTCTGAACTTAGAGGAGCTTTTCAGAAACTCTAGTCGGGCCTTGACGTGTAATTATATACTAGGAAGAATTCGCGCGCTACGCCGCGCCGTTGACGATATTGTTGGCCCCGCAGAGGTGAACAGGACCAAAGGTATTCACTATATTTCAGATTCTCAGAATGTAAACACGATGAGCAAAACAAGAGCGCCAATAGAAACATGGCAAAATGAGCACAAATACTAATGGAAATAAGAAAATGGAGCCTGAGGATAGCGCCTACACTGCTTGCAACCATCAAAACACATAAATATTTGATTCAGCAACCAAGAGATAAATGATTGATTTTGATTGAAGATTTACTGCCAAATTTCCTCACTGATGTAGATGTGATTATAACGACGTGAGTAGTTGACCCAACCTTGATTAGTGCAGTTTTCACTCCCGATAGTCTAACTTTGACCCCTTGATCTCTGCCAATAAAAAAAGGTGAAACTAATGTAAACAAATAACATGAGCAGAAATCTTACTACCAAAAGCATTATTGGGATCATAAATATAGCTTGAAAAAATAGTAGAACAATATCATGGATTGGTAAGTAAACACAAAAGGCTTGGTATTCAAATATGTAATTATTTCAAATTACTCGATTAGCATGACAATATCACAAATTTTGGTGATTCCAAAATCTGCTGTAGTTTCTTCAATTGGTCCTATGTATGCTGAACATAAGGGTAGATGGCAATTAAATAGAATAATCCACGTTAAACCTATAAGTTCAACAATATTATACCTGAGAGATAAAGGTCAGCACATATACTCTTAGAATGCATAGCTATGGCTGAAAAGTTAATTAGCATCTAGCAAACTATTAGATAAATTAATCAGCATCGCGAGACATGACGAAATCGCATAGTGACATAAAAAACACTATGTTATTATGTGCTCAGCATAGTGTATAATCGCTATGGCTCCACAATATCAGACTCCACAGAGAGGTAAGGTTTTGGCCTGTCTAGTAATAACACTCTCTCTGCATAGTGACATAAAAAACACCAGTCGAACAGCATCATTTTGCATCATGTCACTTGCATTATGTGCTCAGCATATTATTGGCATGTATTTTGATTTGTTGCATGCATGGTTATACACACATCTCCCTGATTACTGCAGATTTGTGCAACCAATAAATAGGGATAAAAATAATTAAAGAAAATCTAGCCTTTGCTGACACAGCATTTCAGAGATTTGGCTAAGCTTCTGGTCTGAAGGGCAGGTTTAAGGATTAAGAATCACAAATGACAAAAAAAGAAAAGGAAAGAAAGAAGATTAGAGATTAGCAAACAGCATGCATGAACAATGGAAGCACATCCGAGTATGTGACTACAATTGTTTCTACTCAACTATCTGCTCTGCTCAACAGAATTGGCAAAGTGTATAAGCACAAGATGTCAATCTGAATCTAAATTCATCTGTGAATCCTTAATTGCGGCCCATCATGCATCTATCCCAAATCTCAATCAAACTGAACTCCATAAATAAATACACTATGGACATGTCCTTCAGAACAATTGAGTAGCTCTTGGATAACTCATGGACATGAATCAATTGATGTGAAAAAAAAATCACAAATTGATTTCTAAGGAGAAAGAAACAAACCCATATGATGGATAAATCACTGCATTCCAACCAAATCAAGAACTGGAAGAAGGGAGCCTTGACAGGCTACCTTTCTCCACCTGTTGCCCCACCAAATAGGAGGATCTACACATAAGTCTCCAACGCAGCCAAGGTGGTCATGCGGCCATCGATGGGCGTCGGAGGTTGACGCAAGCAACGGGGAGGCAGAGGTCGAAGCGATTTCGCCGGCGAAGGATGCAGCGAACGGTTAGGAGAGACAGTGATCGACGGGGAGGCGGATTGTGGCTAGGTTAGGGCCTCGTGCAGGATTGGGATCTACTAGCGACGCAGGTAGGGAGGAGGAGGATGCATCGAAGGGTGGTGCTGGGAGGCGTGGACGCCGGGTGGAGGAGGTGGCAAGCGATGGGAGGCGGAGGAGGAGGCGAGCGACGGGAGGCAGCGGCGGTGGCGGTGGCGACCGAAGGGAGGCGGAGCCCTCGGCGATGTCGTCGGGCGGAGGATGAGGCAAGCTACGGGAGGGAGGCGGAGGAATGACGAGAGCGGTTACACGAAAAGGGGATCGAAGGGGAGGCAAAGAGAATGGGTAAGGGCCTCGGGCTTGAATCCACGGGACCTAATTAGATTACAGTAGGACTAATTTGCCCTTGCTTTAATTAGTGTGATTGCTTTTAGATTAATGCAGTTTTTTTTCTGGAAGAGCATACAAGCACTTCTCTTACTTGGATCAACTACAGTCACGTGCACTTAATTAGTATTGCTCTTAGTCATGTATGATGTTGTCAAAATATACAAGTCCCTTTTCAAGGAATCAACAAACAGATCTAGACATAATACAGCTAACTATTTGAATTCATTAGATTAATCTTTAAATCTAAATGAGAGATCTTTAATGTGCTAACTGAGTCATGGAGTCGGAGCTATAGCACAGAGATGGGGGAAAGTGTACGGGGCTTGTACTGGCTTATGTAGGCATGGGCGACAGGGGCACGGCATCTCCAGGCCAACGAGATCGCGTCCAGTCGCTGCCGGGCTTCACGGCGTGGCGTGCGGTGGCTTTCGGCGGGCAGAGCTGAGCATGTGGCAAAGAGACTTGATGGCTCGGGCTCAAGTTCCATGGGCGGCGACGGGTCCATGGGCGGCGCGGCACAGACGAAGACCGGGGCTGCTATCATGGCAAGGAAAAACCGGGGGCGAGGCGCTGCCATGGTAGGAGAAAACCAGGGGCGCTTCCTTCGGCTGAGCTCGCGCAGAAAGAAAAGAAGGGGAGAAAGAAGAGGCTGGCTGGTGCAATGACAGGTGGGCCGGCCATGTTAGGGGCACAAGGAGCTGACCGATGGGCCCCAATGGCAGTGGCAAGAGGAGGAAAAGGGAGTCTGAGTTTTGAGCAGCAAGCTAAAAAGGACTTATTTGGGCCAACAAAACACATTGGAAAATTTTGCAATTTTTTTTGTAATGGATTATGAGTACAGTTTCAAGTGAAAATAATGTGCCACTTATTCTAGACAAATCTGACAGTGCTTAGGTTGGAAATGCGCCTTTTGTGGAAAATGAATTTTCTATGTATCCAAAATGACATTGAAACTTTTATCATATTGTCTCATAATTATATATATATTCCAAATAAAAGTTTAGAGCCAGAATACTTATATTTATTTTTATACAATTCTTTTAATTGGAGTAGGCCCAATTTAGTTAAAATTGTTTTTGACTTTTCCTTAGCAACAAATCATTTTAAATCCTTTTTTTTGAAAATTTATAGAAATGATATAAAGGTAATGTAGGAATTACATTTTATTTTTTTGATCTTATGCTAAATTTTTTTTTGATAAACCAGGCTAAGATTCCTTTTTGCAAATAAAATAGAAGGCTTTTCTTGTGCAACAAAGTTCAAAGAAGTTCACAAAATACTAAAAATTCAATTTAAAATAATAAATTTAAAAAATTTAATTTATTTTTACTTTCTTTTATTTTGAGGATGTTACAGATCCCCTTCCTTGTCACGACATCACCCCTTCGAAGACTCCTCGTATGCCCGCAAGAGTCCAACTGTCTCCATCACCGACATCTTCTCCACTTGGTATCAAACTTTTTGTGTGCGCGCAATTTTTTGGAGCTTTTCCAACACTTGGTATCAGAGCTGGGTGAGTGCTTGTGCTTGGCGTGATGTCCACTGACGGTTCTACAGCGTATACGTCGCCGAGCCGCCACAACAGTGGCATTGGTGGCAGTGGCAGCAAAGGCGGCAACGACGTCGACGACGGCCATGAGATGGCCGTGCAGCAAGTGCAGGGGGCAGGGGTGACGCTGCGTTACCCCATCCTCTCAGAGAATAACTACGGCGCGTGGGCGGTGAAGATGAAAATCTTCATGCGCGCACAAGGTGTGTGGGCGGCCGTGGAGGGCAAGGAAGCAGCCAATGAGAAGATGGACCAAATGGCTCTCGCCGCCATTGTCCAAGCTGTGCCGGAGGCCGTGATGATGGCCATTTCCGAGAAGGAGACGACGAAGGAGGCGTGGGGCGCTCTCAAGGAGATGCACGTCGATGAAGAGTGCGTTAAGAAGGCTCGAGTGCAAAATCTCAAGAGGGAGCTTGATGGTATGCATATGGGCGAATCTAAAAAAATTAGTGGTTTTGCTTTGAAGGTGACCAACGTCGTGAATGAGATACGTTCTATCGGCACAAAATTGGAGGAGACCACCGTCGTCGATAAGCTACTGCGTTCCGTCCCTGATAAGTTTCTACCCATTGTGAGCACCATTGAGCAATGGGGGGATGTGGAGAAGATGTCGATGATGGAGACAGTTGGACGCCTATGGCCGTACGAGGAGTCTTTGAAGGGGCGACGTCATGACAAGGAAGGGGAGCCGCAGCTGCTACTCACGCGTGCCGAGTGGGAGGCCAAGGTTGCTGAAGAAAACGTGAATGGTGAGGGCTCCAACAGCGGCATCAAGAAGAATTGTGGCAAGTTCGACAAGTCGAAGATTGATTGCCGCAACTGTGGTGAGTTCGGTCACTTCACTGACGAGTGCGACAAGCCGAAGAAGGTGACCAAGGCATTTGTGAGTCTTGCTATTGCAAATGCTGATAATGAGCCTGCATTGCTTTGAAGACCAGTGTGGAGGTGCAGAATAAACCAACAAGATTAGGGGGGTGCGGGTGAATTCTGAAAAGCCCAACATGTTTTAATATAAGTTACAAAACCCCAATCTTCCTTTAATTACCTTCTCCTATTCATATAACCACCACTGGTCATATTGTAACACCCCAGCACCTAATGTGCCCAGAATGTCACCACAAAGAGTAACAGTTAAATAACAATAAAAAGAATAAATTCCAGCAATAACCTTAACAACTTAAACAAAATTTCGGCAGCATGTATTCTCTTTAACTAGGTATTAGGCGTCATCAATAGACTAGCAACACAACGGATTAATGGAAGGTAACCACAATGATGTAAATCAAGTATTTTAAAACCATCTCATGATAGGACCATAAGCTTAATTCTCATGTGAACGATTACGTGAAGAACATTTAACCACAGAGACCAACGGGACATAATCAACAACATTGTTCAAAAAATAAGCCAACACAAAGGTGGATCAAGAATGAGTCTGTCTAATGAAGTGATGCTAAGTGAAGTGGTGGTTCTATTTCCCTTTCCCATATGCCGAATTCATGGTACCAAAAAAAAAACAATAAACAATAAATGTGAGTTCATCACTCAGCAAAGTGTATTGCGACAAGAAAAAAAGACATACACAGGTATTATGTTTACATACACCATGACCTTTAACCATACGAGGAAAAGAACTCATTAAATCATCATTCTCATTTCTTTATTCATACAACGCATCATGCATGCTTATAAATGCACCTTTCACAACACATACCGATATTGCTGAGTGCACACCCATCGGTGTGCAACCTCTTATTCCCTTCCATCTCGTGGAGGGGCCTACTCTTACTGACTCGCTCCCATCCATCGGTGTGGATGGGACTACGAGGTAGGACTTTCGTGCTCACTACGTGTGAGCATAGAGGCCTGCATCAACATGGGTCGCCTCTTCCATCATGAATGCACATATGCAATTGACATAAATAAATTGCAAACTTCATTCATTTCTAACATTTGCATAGCCATATCCAAATACATAAACGTCAACCAATTCTCACATCCATAAATTATCATTCATACTAACCCAATCAAATTCATGAGTAAGAGCATGGTAACACAACACATAATTTCTATCATGCGGGTAAGTCATAACAATGAACAACCATTGCGCTACCAAGTAGCACGCATCACAATACACTTGCCTTTAACCTCGCGAAACGGTGTGGCGAGAGGTTGATGCCACTCCTGGGTTCACACCACCTGAAAATAGATGCATTTCACTCAAAATCATACTAATAAAACAAGCACAAAATGTGAAACGGCATCGATCCTACGATCAACTCCGAAACCCTGAAAATCAGCATTCTGCCAAACGGGGACAACAGACTTCAAAAGACCATAACGTGAGTTCTACAACTCCAAATCAAGTAAAAGAGTACATTTTTGTGATCTATAGGAAATTTTCCAACTTTTTACAAGTATTTAGAAAGTCTAATTCGGCCTCTAAATTGCTCTAATCTGCAAATTAACACATGTGCTGTCAGCCACGATAGAAATTGGACAGCCTTCGGTAAAACTGGTATAACTTTCAAATGGTTGAATGAAACTTAATGATTTCAGTCTTTATTGAAAGATAATTCTATTATCTCAAATTTTTGCAACAGCCGTCTCCCCAGGAAACAAATCTAAAATTCTCTAATTCGCGTTCCAAAACAGCGATATGTTCTGCCCGTGAATCCAGAATCTGTCCCGAAATTGGATCCATCTCTAACCTCAACATACCAACGTGAAAACCAGGAACAAATCCATCTAAACACTCTCAAAACTAGCCTCTACAAGAAAACAAAACCCTAAAGGAAGAATATTTCTCTTACCCAACCACGGGATCAATGACGACGCAAGGAACTCGTCCGATCTGTAGCACTCCTAGCGATTCGATGCACCGGGGACAGCAATGGGGATCAAAAAATTGGAGAACAAGGGAGAGGAGGCTGGGTGGAGGCGCACCAAGGGAGGGGAGGGGAGGCCAAGGGGTGGAGGGGGGAAAGTCTAGGGTTTGGAGGGGAAATCCCCCCTTTCAGGCCCAAAAAGGCCTAACTAGAAGGCCCAGAAACTGAAAATACCTCCAAAATTCAGATTTTCTCCCCTAAAGCTCTCCTGGAATATTACATTCTCCCTAAAGCTCATCTGGGATATTACATTCTCCCCCCTAAATAGAATTCGACCTCGAATTCTCCACACGCCTCTACTTGATAACGGAAACAACAAAGAAATAACAACACCACACCTACCTGAGGAGAACAACTCTGGATACTTTTCACGCATGCGAGATTCCAATTCCTAGGTCGTCTCTTGCTTTGAAAAAGAGAACAAAAGCCTAACATACTTTACTGTCCTATGCTTCAGTACCCTCTATGGCTACCCCAATAACTGCACTAGTGTCGGGGATTGGACAGTTTCCATAATTACCATAATGCCCCGTGGTTAGATTCGTCCAGACCATGTGTACCCTCGGAGGTCGTTCCCGAGGATGGCCCACGAACGTCCAGCCTTGTTGCTCGGCTTGCCCGGCCGATACGAGCCCCATGCTCGGCTGCGGCATCCAAGCACGATGCCCGAGCTTACTTGCTCGGGCCAGAATCAAAATAGCTCGGTCCTAGCTCGTCCACAAGATAAATGGTCGGATGATCGTAATCGACGGTTGCGCCCGAATAGCGATAAACATGCCACGATATGGAACTGTTGCGCCCATGATGAGGACGTGGCGTAGATTTAGGATTCGGTTACAATCGTGTTAGCCTCGGTCAAACATTCGTGGCTTGGACTGTAATTGACAGAATACCCCTGTAAACTGTAAATACCTCTCAAGCATGTACGAGGGGGGAGATCTTTTGAGAGAGACCACTTTTGGAGAAAAGACATACGCATTATTATTCATACACACCACGCTGGAGTAGGGTTATTATCTCCCCAGTGAGAGGCCCAAACCAAGATAAATTATCATGTCGTTCTCTGAGTGTGCTTTGCCACGTGGATCCGAGCATCCTTCGGAAGTAACCCTTCACGTAAGAAGGGGACAGAGTTGATCTTCTAATCAACTAAGTAAGCTCGGTGGGGGTCTGTTCCCCAATTGTCGACAGCTGGCGCCGTCCATGGGGTGAGACAGCTCCTTTCGTGAAGACTCCTTAAAGATGCCTAATTCTCAAGATTCCCGGGACCTCTGCACCTTCAGCGATGCTGAAGACGAAGACTTGTATTACGCCAGCAGAGATGTCGCTGGCATTGCCGATCCCGAGGGGCATACCGAGCCCAGGAGCTCTTCCTCGGCCACTGCTGCGCGAGGGCAGTTCCTTCGCTCCCAGGGCGACGCCCTCTAGGATGATGACTATGATGGGCTCTACGATGGTTTGGATATCCCGGATCATCTCGAGCCCGACCAGGAAACTGCATCGCGAGGTGACACCGTGATGTCACCCTCGCGGTCTTCGCACTCTCGCAATGTCAACATGGCGGGAGAAGAGGGCGACCCTGAGGACGAACCCTCGGGGGACACCCGTCTTCAACGGTACGAAGCAGCCAGGAACCACCTGGAAGCGTTCTTTAACAGTGTTTGATGAATTTTTGTACGCAAAATTCATTAAATAATAGATAAAAATTAGTGGCCCATTTGTCAGTGAAAATTACGTGATGTGAAAGCAGCATGCGTCGTAACTATTATGTGCGGGCCCCGCGTGTTGCAAAATAATTTTCTACTTGTAATGTACCATCCCAAAGATTCAAAACGGAATAAAATAATTTTTTTGGCATTCTTTTCGTGTGAATTGCATTTTGAGTCTTGTTACCGAAATTGACCAGTCCCAGATTACAGTAGAAGATATTAGCTATGAAAACAAGCAATCAATTAATATCTACTACCAAAAAAAAATATTAATTCAAAAAGTTAGACTAAGGGCCTGTTTGGATCCATTAGCAGCTAATAATTAGCTGGCTAATAGTTCTTAGCTAATATTAGCTAACTAACTATTAGCTGGAGGGTGTTTGGATCCACTTGCTAATATGTGGCAAATAGATGCTATTGTCCAGAATACCCATGCTATTAAATGCTATTGGTGGTAGACGCGAAGGGTATTTTGGTTAAATGCCACCTATTAGCTGCTATTAGCTGGGTTTGGCTAGCTAATGAGATAACCATTAGCTGGGTGCCCAGCTAATAGTTAACTGATCTATTAGCTGGGTATGTTTGGATCCACTCCAGCTAATTTTTAGCAGCTAACTATTAGCTGTATGAATCCAAACATGCCCTAAGAATAGTGCCTTAATTGAATGATTGAACATGATCTGCCCTAAATCGGTTTTCCTTGTATCTCTCTCACCGATGGAGTCATCACTGTAGCTCAACCCCATATTGCAGACACTAGCACATCCCCTCCTTTCTTTTTCCCTGACTCTCTCTTTCTCTCGAAGCTGTCAGAAGCAACCGCGCCCCTGCCGTAGCCATGTTCCCCTGCCTTCTCCTCTAATTGAGCCACGCCTCTCTCCTTGCGCACTGTTGGAGTTAATCTTGTAACAGAGTCCGAATTTTAGGAAAGATTGTTCAGGAAAATATTAGAGTAGAATAAGGAAATATGAGATGGAGTAGGACAAGGGAGTAGAGTCTTGTTCTATTACTTTGCATGTAGTTTTAGTATAAATATAGGGGTAGGGTTGAGTTTTGTAAGCACGAAGCGAGCGAGCGAGCGAGAAATAAAGAAGAGAAAATTGTCCCAAAGATTTTTCTGGGTATCCTGTTCCAACAATTGGTATCAGAAATCGGAAGTGATCATACTCCCATCCTTTGGGAATCTGGTAGGGGTGTACCTTACAATAGTAAATCTTATAAGTTTGAGAAGTGGTGGCTTTTACATGAGGATTTTAATGATGTTATTGCTAAAGCTTGGAATATACCGGTAAAGAAGGTAAGTGCCATAGAGAAATGGCAAGTAAAGATAAGAAATATTAGGAAAGCTACTAAAGGTTGGAGTCGTAATGTTGATGCGGATATTAAAAGGAGGAAAAGATCTTTACTAGAAGAATTTGAGAGACTAGATATTCTCTCAGAAACTACTTCTCTTTCGATAGAAGATAGTGATAGACTTCTTTATGTTAAAGAAGAAATCGAAAAAATCTGGTGTATTGAAGAAACAAAAGCTAGACAGAGGGCTAGAGAAAAAAACATCAGGGAAGGAGATAAAAATACTAAATACTTTCATGCGGTGGCTAATCAAAGAAGAAGGAAAAATTTTATCTCTGCTCTGGAAGGCCCTGAATGTATTATTCATGACACTGAAAGCATGTTTAAGATAGCTTGTGACTACTATAAGGATTTATTTGGTTTTGAAGAGAAACCTAATATCAACTTAAGTGAAATTTTTTTTAGGGATAATGATATGGTCTCGGACAGTGAAAATATGCTTCTAGAAGCTGCGTTTTCTGAGGAGGAGGTTAGAAAAGCTGTGTTTGAGTCTTACTCTGATGGGGCCCCAGGTCCAGATGGTCTTTCTTTCATGTTTTATCAGAAATTTTGGAATATAATTAAAAAAGATTTGTTAGACCTTTTTAAGGATTTGGAAAAAGGAGAGTTGGACTTGTTTAGACTCAACTTTGCTATGATTTCTTTGATTCCTAAAGAAATTAATGCTAATAATATGAAAAAGTTTAGACCAATTAGTCTTCTTAACTGTAGTTATAAAATTTTCACTAAAGTGCTGACAAATAGAATTAGTATGATCTGCAATAGAATTGTGCTTCAGAATCAAACAGCCTTTATTAAAAATAGATATATCCTAGAAAGTGTAGTGACTGCTCATGAGATAATTCACAAGATTCACGGGGAAAAAACCAAAGGTCTTGTGTTGAAGCTTGACTATGAAAAAGCTTATGACAAAGTGAATTGGAGCTTTTTGTTGGACATTTTGACCAAGAGAGGTTTTGGGAACAAATGGCGAAGTTGGATTTATTCTGTTTTGAACAATGGCTCTATGGGAGTCAAAATTAATGACACTGAGAGTAAGTTTTTTCGTACGGGTAAAGGTTTGAGACAGGGTGATCCGCTTTCCCCGATCCTCTTTAACTTAGTTGCCGATGTCTTTACTAGGATTCTTTATAAAGCTACCAGTGAGGGGATTATTTCAGGTCTTTGTGAGGATTTATATCCTGGGGGGATCACTAGTTTACAATATGCAGATGATACTCTTTTGTTTATTAAAAATGATGAAAGAATAGCTCTAAATTTAAAATGGTTATTGACTTGTTTCGAGCAGATGTCGGGGATGAGAATTAACTTTCATAAAAGTGAGCTGATTTCGGTGGGTTGTGATAATAGAGAGACTAGAAGGTTTGCTAACATCCTCAGCTGCAAAGTGGGGACCTTGCCTATTAAGTATCTAGGTATTCCCTTGCACTATGATAAAATTAGGAGGGAGGATTTTCAACCAATTATAGACAAAATGGTGAAAAGAATTGCAGGTTGGAGGGGTAAATTGCTTTCTTATAGTGGTTGTTTAATCCTAATAAAGTCCTGCCTAGCAAGTATCCCGCTCTATCTGTTATCTTTTTCTAAATTCCCTAATTGGGCCCTTGATTTGATTAACTCTCATATGGCCAAATGTTTGTGGAACAATTTTGAAGGGCATAGCAAACTTCATCTAGCTAACTGGAACCTTGTTTGTATGGATAAGAAATACGGTGGTCTTGGTATTCCTAATCTGAGAGATATCAATATGTGCCTGTTAGCTTCTTGGATTAGAAGATTTTGTAATAAAGAAAATAAAATTTGGAAGGAGTTAGTGGATTTTAAATATAAGGTTAACAGTCCTAATATTTTCGCTAGTGATCATAAACATGTTTCTAATTTTTTTAAAGGGGTTCTTTGGGCTATGCAAGCTACTAAATTCGGATATAGATGGAATATTGGTAATGGAAAAAAGATTAGATTTTGGGAGGATATTTGGTTCGGCACGGCTTGTTTGGCTATCCAGTTTTGGGACCTGTATGTCTTAGTTAATGAAAAGGGTATTGTTATTGCTGATGTTTGGGATGGTGTCAATTGCAAATGTACTTTTAAGAGGTCTTTCTCCGAAAGTTTAATGATAAGGTGGTTTGAATTGTTGGAGATCGTGAAAAACATTAGATTTGTGGAGGAGGATGACGCTCTAATTTGGCAGTACGAGAGTAGTGGAAACTATTCGGCTAAATCTTTATATGCGATTATTAACTTCAGAGGAATAGTTTCTGTGTTTGTTCCTCATTGCCTGAACCTTATAGTTCCCCCCAGAATTCAATTTTTTCTCTGGTTGCTCTCTCATGGTAAACTCATGACTAGAGATAATCTTTTGAAAAGAGGGATTGATAAAGGTTTTTGTTGTAGTTTTTGTATGGAAAACGAATCCATTATTCATTTGTTCTTTGATTGTGTGGTTGCTAAGAATGTTTGGGAACTTATGAGAGATTTTTTTGATATTAATATTGGTGACAATTTTGAATCTATGGCTCGGTTTTGGATTAGCAACAAAAGAAATGCCATGTTAAATACAGTTTGTGCCGCTGCTTTATGGGGCATATGGAAATAGAGAAATAATATGATTTTTCGTTTTCAGAGTTGGACCAGCATGAAAACAATTTGGAGAATGATGCTTGTTTCTTTAAGAAGCTGGAATCCAATGTTCAAGGAAGAAATGACGATCAAAATAAATCAGTTCTGCGAGGTCCTGGATTTTAAACTTCGATCCCCACTCATGTTGCAGATTGGGATGAATTGATTGACAAAGATGCTAGTTTGGATGTTTATGTGGAAGCCTCAACTACAGTTGGTCTGGTGGAGTTGGCAGATTACCTGGGTCGGCAATCTAGTTAACTTTTGTTTTGGATGTGTTGATCTTTCGGTTGCTGTAGTGTGTTTCTGAAGCTGTTCTGTAATAAGGTTTGAATTTCTGATCTGAACTGTGCTGCAACAAGCTGGACGCTGGAAAGACCATTTTGTTTGAAGACCCGGTGGGATTTTGGCCAGCAACTGAAGCAACTGGAAAAAGTTTTGTTATTTCTGTACTAGCTTGTCGGATGGCGTTTTCTTTTGTGCTTCTATTAAAGGTCTTGTCTTAAGTTTTTGTGTGCTACCCTGGTGATAGGGAGGAGCTTGCTCCCCAGAAGATGTTGGTTTGTAACTTTTTGGTTTCATTTTGGAACCGGGTCATCAGTTTATGATGTCCTTTTGATCTAAAAAAACAATTGGTATCAGAGCGAGGTTCTAATCTTAGTATCGGGCTTGCCCCGAGGGAGGTCATCACTATTACGCCTCGGGGCGGGCTGTAGTCGTTGAGATGAAAAGCAACAAAGAGCCGATTTCAGCGGTGGCGGCACAAGAAGCTAGGGAAGCTCCAGGTTGCCGCGTGTGCTGGAGAACGTGTTGACGACTTCACGTGTGGCAAGAAGGTAGCGGCTGTTCGTGAACGTGAAGCACCTCGTCGGCGATCCGCATGTGCGCATGCATGCATGTTTCCTCGCCTGCAGCAGAAAAGGCTACGTGAAGAGCAGGAAGGAGATTCTCATGCATTGGCAGTACTATAAGTCTCTCCTGGTGGCTGCTGTACATGTAAGAAGAAGAGGGGCTGTGAAGAAATCAGAGGAAGAAAATAGGAAGTAAAATAAGGAGAGGGAAAAGCAAGGTGAGGCTGCAGGATACCTATATCCGTGCGGCAACAATGTGGTTGGGTTCAGCTACGGAGCGGAATATTTCAAAATTTGACACTCAATTCGCAAGCCTTTCGGCTCATTTGGATGACATATGGGATCGTTTGTGTGTATGACAGTGGACCAGAGTGTCAAATTCCGAAATGAGAATTTTAGAAAGTGTCAAATTCTGAAAACTCCCGCTACGGAGCGGGTGCGGTCGCTGCTCGTGTCTGAATCGGTGGTGGCCATGATGGATGCGGTCAACAGGAAGACTATGGCACGGCTCAGCATGGGGCCATCAGGGAGCTGCTCATGCTGGAGACGCTCAAGGGGCCATCAGGGACAGAAGTCGGTTGTCGGTTTTTTGTTGCTTGCTATTGACGTGAAGAGAGAGCAAAGACGGTCAGTGTTCAAGAAAAATCTGTGAGGTTTTTCTTAATCTACTTTGTGAGTTTGATTATTACTCTGTGTGAGCTTCAATCAATCGTGTGTTCAAGGAAAATCTGTGTGGTTTTTCCTTGATCTACTGTGTGAGTTTGATTGTTACTCTGTGTGAGTTTCAATCAATCGTGTTTATACTCTGTGTGAGTATTCTGTGTGTTTGTACTCTGTGTGAGTATTTTGTGGGCTTATACTCTGTGTGAGTATTTTGTTGATTTGGGAAGATGTCCGCGTTGCCGGCATGTAAGACTCCGGGATCTGGTGAGAACACGAATCTGGTGGGAGCACTGTGAAGAAACCATCCTTTGTGGGTGGTGAAGAAGAAGGCGAAACTCCTTGAAGAGGCGATCATGGTGAAGAAGAAGGCGAAACTCCTTGAAAAGGCGTTCATCGTCATGTGTCGAGTAAAAGAGTCAGTGTTAAATTAGGTGTTACAAGATTACGGGGGTGAATGTTGGAGTTAATCTTGTAATAGAGTCCGAGTTTTAGGAAAGGTTGTTCAGGAAAGTATTGGAGTAGAATAAGGAAATATGAGATGGAGTAGGACAAGGGAGTAGAGTCTTGTTCTATTACTTTGCATGTAGTTTTAGTATAAACAGTGGCGGAAGTAGGTTTGTTTACCCGGTGTCACAGGACACCGGGTAAAATTTTTTTTTAGTGTATGTTAGTCTATATATAGTATATGTGAACCTCCTTGATCTAAATCTTGTGACACCGGGAGACAAATAACAAGCAAATGGTAAGAATAATTGAAGTGGTGAACCCCGGTGATTTTTTCTCTAGTTCCGCCCCTGAGTATAAATATAGGGGTAGGGTTGAGTTTTGTAAGCACGAAGCGAGCGAGCGAGCGAGAAATAAAGAAGAGAAAATTTGCCCAAAGATTTTCCTGGGTATCCTGTTCCAACACGCACTGCCACGACAGGGGACAGCACTGCCGATTTCTTTCCAACGCAGCACCGCTTACCGCCTTTGCTTCTCCATGTATACCCGATCAGTACTGATCCAGGCTCTGCCCCAAATACCCCATTCCTCCCCTTGCTCCATCCAGCCGAGACAAGCCCCAGGGTTTCCAGTTCTTCTCCATGACCGGCCAAACACAGAGCACTCCTTTGGGTTTCCCTTGACCCTCTCCAACTGAGCAGGCCATCGACCGGCCGAGCCGTGTACCCCTCACCACCGGAGCTGCCGCCGTAGGCCCCATTCTCCTCTGATCATCCTCCTCTTTGTTTTGTTCTGTTCTGTTTCCTAACTAATCAATGGACTCAAATGCAAACCAATCTCATTTAGTCCCTTTTGACTAATGGAAGGTGGGACCAAGTTGGTTGGTGTCCAGTAAGTTTGACCCAAAACAACGCAAGGGTAACTGGTTTGTTTTTGCTTTGGATTATCTAAAAGCTGATTCTGGATTATGGTTATTGAGAAGCTGATTCTCCAAAAGCTAGAATCCAAAAGCACATATGAAGTGGATTGTGGATTCTAATGTATTTGGATGGACTGGATTGTGAGAATCAGATTCTAGAATCAGGTTGTTTGTTTTTTATTCAGCTTTTGAGATCAGAATCCAGAATCAAAAGCAAAAACAAACATGCCCTTAATTACACAAACATGCTTGTATATATCCTCTCGTAAGGTGTTACAGGTTAGGCTAATGTTTAAACATAAGGGTAGGAAAGCTAGTCTAATGAATTTATCTGTTGTAAGATGATTCTCTGAGTTTGATAAAATAACATGAACCAGTAGGTTACTCGATTGGCTAAATCTTGAAAGCTTTACAGTTTAGTTGTATAATAGGCTCTTAATACAAATCAACTGCTCGGCCATAAAGGGCATAACTAATTTAGTAACCCCTAGTTCAATGTCAATACTTTAAGTTAATTAAATTATGATTAGTTCAAACTTTATCTCTAATTACTCCTTTATACATATTTAACCCTCGCAAATAAATAAAATAGATGTGGGACAGTTGGTATAGGTCCTATAGGTCAAAACTACTTAATGATGCGGGAATGATCACAACTAGTTATAGTATGTATCTAGTCCCTAAATTGAAATATGCTTTCATATATTATATATATATATATATATATATGTAAGGATTCAAAATACAAGTAAACAGAATAACATAAATGGATATTAAATCACGTAGAACTAGTCTTAAAAACGTCCATGTAGAACTAATGTTCAAAATGCTCCTAAGGCCGAAACCCTATTAATTGACAAAAGATCACCTAGTTTGAGTTAAGACTCATAATAATTATCATCTTCAATGCAAACCGACATGGTAATAACTCTCACTAATTTAAGGTTAGGATATGCGAAACCAGTTTCAAGACATCTCTGAGAATAAGACTTACTGTTGCCCGAAGAATCATTATATAATCCTTCAAGGTGCAGCTGGAAACATAAAATGAGAACTAAATTGTTGTTGCAGACTCATTAACACTTAAGTCTTTTCGACAGCCTGTAGATTATCTCGTCTAAATGAGAATTTTAGGATGAATGGCCTAGAATCACTCTTTAACATAGAGCCTACCATATTATGAAAAGATATTTAATTTACAACATGCTTTGCATCTGAATCCTATTAGAGCAAAAGCCTTAAGTGTTATGATCATCAACCATACATGTTGTGAATAGTTAAGCACAGTGTAGCCGTCGGCCAAGACACTTATATCGTAAGAATCATCCGAAACCCATGTAGGTTTAATCGGTAACTTTAATACAATAAAATACCTAAAAGTCAATACTGCCAGGAAAACAATATCACTCTAATTAACGTCTTAACTTTATTAATTCAAAACAATCTTAGCTTCTTGAATTCGTAAAGCAAAAATAAGCAATTCATAAAAAGTGAGTAATGGTGTAGCCTAGACCATTGGTAAGAAATACAAATGAAAAGGTAGATTATAATGCAACCGTAACCCAAAATCACTCTTGCTTTTATGATGAAATTATATTTGATTCTTCTATCTGTATTCTTTTTGCCTCAATTGAATTTACCTTATTGGAGTTCATTATTGTTTACTATGTTCTCGTGGTATGACGGATAGAACCTGGCGTAACCGACGCTATCATTAGATGATCCCGAACGAGTACTCGACGACAACTCCGATCTCGATGACAATACGACTCCAACTACTCCAAGCTGTGACTTACTTTCGTCGTAAACAATGTATAGCAAGGCAAGCACCTCAACATATTGATCCCAGTTTCATAAATGTTTCCATAACTTTTTTCATGCATATTGTATATTCTATACTGTTATTTTGTGGGATACAATAGTTAAACCCTTCATGGTGGATTTCCTTAATCAACATTTGCCATGTGATCCGTTGATACCTTAGGACATGAATGACACATGAATACTAGGTATAATCGTTGTATAATGACACATGCTTAGTCATGCTTAGAATGGTTAAATGTTCACATGATTTAAAAAGGTTGGATATAACAGTAAAGGATATCGATATGTTGATAAAAATGAAACTAAAACTATGATTTGGACGCAGCGATTATTGGCAATAGTCGGATGTGCAAGGGTATTCTTGCACATAGTTAGGGGGAGATTATCGTCCGAGTCGGATTAAGGACCGAATGTAGTGTTGTATGATCCAATATTAACCGTGCAACCACAAGTGCTGGAATGGGACAGCCTTAACTTATTAAATTATTTGAAACTAGCTTTGCACATTGGTAGACCGTAGTAGCACGGGCTTCCGGATTTAGGTTGCTCGTAGGGGTGTCCACACAGAGGTGTGGGTCAAACACATACCATTGCAACGGTGTACGCTTTGCTATGTGGTTTTGCAGGGATATATTGCAGTGTGAAAGAGATGTGTGTTATGCCTTGGGTGCGTTGTTTCTACCGCCATAGCAAAGGGTAACATCACCGGGCTGGTGCAAAGTTAGGTTTAAATAATTGATCAGTTTCGTTATGAACTCCCTGAAGGCACACCAAAGGAAGTGTGTCAAATACGTGTTGCACAATGGGAGGGCATATCTTGTGGGTAAAGCTGTATAACTCTGCAGAGTAAAAACTAATTGATTAGCCGCGCTCTCGGTTGTGAGCACTTGGTGAACTTGCACTAGTTAGATGTTTTTGAAAATTTCATATAAATGGAAAGAAATAAAGATTTTGGTAATAGAAGTTACCCTAAAGATGACTTAATGCTTGACATTCGTTGGCAAGATTGAGTTCAGCTGTCGTGTTTTGTGTTGGCAGTTAAGATAAATTCTTGCCACGTGCTGGCAATGGTTTTATGCCATGTATTAGCATTGGATATTTCGTTTCTCACATTCATGGAGGAATTGTGAGATGACATCTATTATTTACTTGTTCATTATTTTACATATCTGTCAAGTTGTTTTATTCAATTTCACTTTCAATTTACTATCCAGTATTTAAATTCAATTTAGCTTCATGCAAAATAACCGTAGAAACCCACTTTCTATTCCGACAGATCATACTTGACGCAGGTTATAGGATAATAACGATTTTATCTAGAGTTTATACCTTGTCAGTTGCCTGAGGGATGGGCATACTATAAGACTTCTATTTCTTCCGCTGTATATTTCTGATTTGTAAGATTATAGTTCTTGTAATATCCATGCATGGGTATGTGCTGGGCTACCCATTTCTAGCATATTGATCTGGTTGATCGAGGGCGATTGGTGCCGACCACGACGATGTCAGCAGCAGGCTCAAAGACTCCGATAGCTTGGCATCAAGGAGGCGCCGCTCAACAGGAAGCTCGTCATGGCCTTCCATACCGGCCCAATAGTACCGGTTATGCATGAACCAGGACTAACATTTACATCAGTCCCGGTTCAACGGTCTACAGGTCCGGGGGGATCATCAGTACCGGTTTTAACTACCAACCGGTGCTGATGCTCTCACATCAGTACCGGTTGGTTACACCAACCCGTACTAAGCAGCACATGAGCCGTGGATGGTTCTTAGCACCGGTTGATGTAACCAACCGGTACTGATGTTCGTGTTATCAGTACCGGTTGGTTTAACCAATCGGTAGTAAGCAGCCTCCTCGACTCCTGTGCTGCTTAGTACGGGTTGGTGTAACCAACCGGTACTGATGTTAGAGCATCAGCACCGGTTGTTGTGTTTGACCGGTACTAATGCGCTTTGTCTCCCGCGCCCGATCAATCCCCCGCGCGCCTTTACGATGAAACTCTTAATTCGTGTTCATCCGAATTCTTGTTTTCCGATCCAGCCTCCTATAAAACCGTTAGATCGACTGAGGAGGTAGACGTACTGATGATCAGTAGTTAGCCCATTTTTTTAACTATGGCAGCTTCTCCTTCTTCTCCCTCTGGCGCGCCATCACCACCTCAGGAGAAGGACGAGGAGGATTGGGAGGAGGAGGATGAGGATGAGGAGGAGGACAATGAGGAGGAGGAGGAGGAGGAGCGGGAGGAGGAGGAGGAGGGTTGGGTCCGCTCGGGGAGCGCGACGTCGTCGGACGAGGATGACGATGATGAAGACGTCATCCACGACGACGACGACGACGACGATCGCCCCCCGCCTGATGACGACTCCGGCGACGATAGCCCCCCCGGCAGCGACGACGAGTGGTGGTATGGGTGATCGCGTGTAACATCCTCGTTTTGGCTTTCTGGAGAAAAACCTAATTAAAATAAAGTAAATTCAAAAGTTGGAGTTTCTTTGGTGTTTATATTAACCTGGCATCCATTCCCCTTCGAAATCGGGAATTAATTCCCTCCCGGGCGAAAAATCGGATTTTCCAGTACCGCCGGTACCCGAAAATTCACCTGAGTCCAAAAGTGCTCCAAAAATCTCCAAACCACTTCTAAAATGTTCCAAATATTCCGAAATGATTTTAGGAATCATTCCCCGGATTTTTGGACATCCGTTCCTATTTTATCTCGCGCGGCTTTTGTTTAATGCCTGCGATCCGCGCCCGAATATCCAATTCCACAAAAATCATCCAAATTCAACCAAACCACTTCCATTGCGTCTCAAATAATCTAAAATGGCTCTAGGAATTTTTCTGGAATTTTTAGGCCATTTTTCCTTATTTTTCTCTAGGGCGGAACTTTCACGTATAAGCCGACCAACCACGAGCCGCCACGTGGCAGTGCTACAGTGTTCATCTTCAACCTCAGGTTGAGCACGTACAGAGGGGGAGCTCTAGTTGCCATCCATGGCTAGCACCTTCTTTAATGCTCATAACTTTCCACTCCAAGCTCCAAATCCATCAAGGCCGGGTCCGTTGGAAAGATTTCGGCGAGGGGATTCCATTCCCGGCATTTATTCTTCCTAAATCACAGCGAAACGGCCGCGGTTTGCATGGAAACTGAAATCACGTTTAAGGCCATAATTTGGCCGTTTCTTCATCAAAGCGAGCGATTCCACTTCCATTGTCTTCGTATAAGAGTCCTTGTTCCGGAGATATCATCTTCCCTTTGCCTCTTGTTGCCGTTCATCCGGAGGATCAAGAAAAACCGACGAACTCCCGCCGTTCTTCGTGTTCGTCGCATTTTTCTTCATATCTTCCTCCTCGGTGGTTCATTCTTCTCACCGTTTGTTTCTTTGTGTTCGTATGGGAGTCTAGTTTCTAAACCACCCACTAATTTCAGGATTTCTCCACCGTGGGCGACGAATTTCGAGTTGGAACCCGTTCGGCCGAACTTGCGTTCTTCGTCGATTCCTTCAACTCCGGTGAGAAAGCGTTCAATTCCTTGCTATCCTAGGTCCCATTTGATGTCCTCTAGATGTTTCATTCATTTGATTGGGAAGTTATCTTTAAATTTCTATCAAAAATCTCAACTTTTTGAGATTTTGGGGACCTCTGTTCCTTCTTTGTCACCGTCACGGGCCGCCGTGAACCGCCCGCCCGTCGCCGGCCAGCCGGCGAGCCCGCCGCCGTGCGCCCTGCCCGACCTGTGCCCGCCGCCGGCCTGCCTCGGCGCCGTCTTATTTGTCGCGCCAGCCGCCGCCGCTCCGCGCCGCCCGCCAGCGCCGCTCGGCTGCTCGGCCAAGCGAAACCAGCTGGCCGGCTTCTCGCCTGCCGCCACCACCGCCATGGCGTCGCCGACCCCGTCTTGCCAGCGGCCGCGCCGCCATGGCAGCGTCGCGCCGCGCGTCGTGGGGCCCCCGCCGCCGGCGCCTCCCCCCCCGGCGCCGTCGGCCGCCGCCGCCGCTCGCCGGTCACCCGCCGCCGCCCGCCGCCTCCCCTCCTGCCGGATCCCTTTGGAGCTTCAAGCTCTCTGTTTTGGGCATGGCTAGTAGCCATGGGGAAGAAGGCCATGAGCCTATGACCAAGGGGGCCCACGTGTAAAAGACTCAAGCCTAGTCAAACCAGTCAAGGTCAAAAGTCCTCGGTCAAACTTTGACCCAGTCAAACCCGAGGGGAATATTCCCGGTTTTCGATTTATTCGAAATTCAAAACTTCGGAAGCTCATAACTTTCTCATCCGAACTCCGTTTGACCTCATTCAAATTTCTAAATTCATCTAAAATCAAGACCTTCCTGCCAGTATTAATTTTATAATTTTTGGATTTTATTTATTTTCTGTTATTTATTTGTTGCCTCGTTTTGCGTGTAGTCGACGATCCCGCCGCGACCGCCGATTTCGCCGTCGAGCCTTCCGAGTTCGACACCGCCGCCGCAACTGAAGGCAAGTCTCCTTGATGCACTTTGCTCCTATGTTTACAAAATGATTTAAATTGTTTATAAAGTTGCATGGCTATGTTTAACGAAATATGTCAAATATAAGTGATAGTTAATCCGAATTTGTTAATTCCACCTTGACATTGTTAATCATACCCATTGTAACCCTAGAACTTTGTTTATACCATGCCTATGCTTATATGGTATCTGTTGCTATGTAGTACGGTAGAATCGCTTAGGACCTTTTCCGATAAAACAACCTAGGGGTGGGATTATTCAAAAAGAAAGCTATCAAATGTGATTTGAAAGTTATTATTATGGTTTTGGTCCTGTTTTCTAAAATAAAAAGAAAAGGGAAAAATGATTTCGACTTGGGCGGCATGGATTGTCGGGTGGGAGCGGATCGAGTCTTGATCCTTTTGTGCAAGTACCGCCCCAAGTCAATTAAGGACCGACGCTTATGATTGCCATTTTAAGCAATACCGTACTACCACATGTCTATAATGGTACGACCTGGCTAACTAATTTGTAGAAGCCTAGCTTAGACTCACCGCTTGGTTGAATGTGAATGCCGGACGGAGGCAAGGTGGTTTTTCTCACACGGCGCAAGAAGGGGCTTCTGTACTGGGTGGAGGGAACCCTAACAGCGGTGAAACCTCAGCGGGTGGGTCTAGCTAGGTAGATACATTGTAACGGCCTTGTCAAGATATCCCTGCCGGCACACCTAAGGAAGTGTGTTAATTGCATGGCAACAAGGGTATATCTTGTCTTGTGGGTAAAGTTGTACACCTCTGCAGAGTATAAACTATTCGAATAGCCGTGCCTACGGTCAAAGGCAAAGCAAAGAATGCTTTCATATTGGTAGACTTTGGTTTTGTTTTTAAAACCAAAAAGTGTTTTGTTTTGGGGTTCGGGAGTGGTTAGAACTCTCGAATGTTGTTTGGCGGAAAGAGCCAACCCAGGTGGATAGAACCTGTTTTGCATTGGACGGATGGAGTCACATGATTAACTTTGATCCTTTAAACTGTTGGCGGATAGAGCCTTGATGTTAGTGAAGGTGGATAGAACCTCACTACAGTAATAAATAATTCAGTTATTAAAAAGAATTGTAAAATATGCTTTATGAACTTTATTACTTAAGTATGATTTAATCAAATGTGGCTTTATGCAAATAAACCCTATTAAGCTTCCTTTGGAAAGCCCCTCATGATCATAGTTTCCCGACTTGCTGAGTACTTTTGTACTCACGTGCTACACCAACATTGTAATCATCAGAGATTTATCAAGATGCTGAGGAAGAAGAGGAGTTCTTCGAGGAGGATTGCCAGGAGGACTAGTTGCGTTCCTAGTCGTCGCCTGTGGCGTTGTGGCGTTCGCTCGTTGCTTTCTTTTGCTTCCGCTATTTTGTGTGTCCGGTCGTTGGACCGAGTATTGTAATAAGTGGCCATGTGGCCCGTACTTGAATATTTATATTGCAGTTTCGTTTTGTTGGCAATGAAGTATCACTGTGACTGTGTGTACTAGCTACTGATCTGGGACTGGTACGGAAATACACAGGAGATTCTGGATAGCTAATCCGGGGTCTCACATCGCGCCACCCACCACCCGTGCGCCGCTATGCATATTATATATACTGTAATTAATTAATATAATATGTAATGTTTTATATTATGAATTATTAATATGATATGTAATGAATTATTAATATAATATATAATGGTTTACCTCCCCCTTCTTGAAGCTCCGCCGGCTCTACCGTTAAATTGAAATATTCAAAAAAAATTATAAAACATAAAAAAAAACGTTGAAAAAAATTACGGCACAATGAGCAAATCGTTCAAAAAAAATGGCTTCGAGAAACATTCGATTGGACAGTGAAAATCAGGAGAAAATCGAAAGAAAAATTCTGAAAGTATGATTCGAGATGAATGTACACATATAATTTTCACGTATCCAATTTAAATATTTTAAAATATATCGATAATTAAAGTTTTGAATTTTGCCATCACTATTTCGATTGAATTTTTGAATTTAAAAAAAGTGTAATAGAAAACAACTTAGATACCTCACTTAACAACATTGAAAGACAAGAGATGATGCTCTCTCGGGGGTGTTCAGTACCGGTTAAAGGTACCAACCGGTACTGATAGTCACATCAGTACCGGTTTGTATTCCGAACCGGTACTATCTAGTAGCAACGGCTACAGTTGCAGGTGGATATTAGTACCGGTGCAAGGCACGAACCGGTACTGATGTGAAACTATCAGTACCGGCTTGTGCTTTCAACCGGTACTCTGTCGCAATTTAAACTTCTCCCTCCTCCCGCTCTCTGCCAGACCAACATCATTTGATCAGCCGGCGAGAAGAACAGGAGTTCGGGCAAGAGCTCCAAGGAAGGGGAGGTGATGCCCAAATTTTAAATTTTTGGTCATTTCACTCGCAACCAAGGTAACTAAGGTTAGTAACATCATTCCTCACTACATTTGGTGTTAAATGGTGCCTCTTCTTTGCTTGAATTATAACGAAAATTTGATCTTTTCTATTAATCGATGAAAGATTAGAAATGTAAAGTTCTAGCTCGATCGTTTCAAGTAGGATACAAAAATTTACTCGCAACCATGGTCACTAAGCTTAAATTTGCTTGGATTATAATATAGCTCGCATTTAAGGTGTGGATCTAGCTCAAATTTATGTTTTAGTTCCATCGTTCGATGTAGGATGGTGCATATATAGTTGGGGAAATTAAGAATGGTGCATGAAAATTATAGCGTTTGGGATCTTCAAATGGCAATATAAAAAATATAAATGGCTTTACAGAAAATATAAAATGAGTTCAAGATTCGAGAAAAGTTTTAAAAAATTTTGTGAAAAAGTTTTCAAAAAAAGTTTTGAAAATTTGAGCAAAACTGTCGTGAAATTATGCTTGCATTAATATTTAAGTTTTGGTTCCATCGATTGATGAAGAATTTTGAATCTAGATTTTCATTGACTAATTATTTTAGTAGGTTGCAAAAACTTGTCGAGTATGAATACCGGAGCAAATAATCATTTTATGGAAAAATATGTAATGAAATATAGTGCCTTTAGTGTATATTATGAAATAAAATCATTTTAAAAATATAGTTGTCTTGATTTGGATTTTGGGAAATGTTGAACAATTCATTATCGGAAAATGAGCTAAAAGTTACCTTGATGTAATATAATGTAGATGGACCGGCGATGGATGTACATGGATCGACGCTCCCCGGAGTTCTTGCAGGGTTTGCAAGATTTTCTTTGTGCGGCCGATGCATACACGACGTCAGGCTACATATGTTGTCCATGCATAGACTGCAAGAATGAGAAGGAGTGGGCAAACTCCAGCCACCTTCACTTCCATTTGCTCACAAGAGGTTTCATGACAAACTATACATTGGACCAAGCATGGTGAAGAAGAGATTATACAAGAAGACGGTGAACAAGAAGAGGCGAACAATATCTTAGACGCTGGCCAACCTGGCTCTTGCGAAGATACATTTGGGGAGTTTGGCAATGATGACCTAGACCAGATGCTGCTTGATGGAGAGGGAGAATACATCGATGAAAGACATTACGAAAAGTTTCAGCGCCTATGGGAGGACCACAAACACTGTTGTACCCAAACTGCCAACAGGGCCATAAAAAGTTGCGTACTACACTAGAACTGATGCAATGGAAGGCGACCAATGGATTATCTGATAAGGGATTCGACGAGTTGTTATGCCTCATCAAGAAGATACTTCCAGAGGGGAACACACTGCCCGAAACTCCGTACAATGCCAAACAAGTTGTCTGCCCTTTGGGGTTGGAGGTAAAGAAGATACATGCATGTCGTAACGATTGTATCCTTTATCGCAATGAGTACGAGGATTTGGATGCTTGTCCGGTGTGCAAAACTTCGCGGTATAAGACCAGGCGTGATGACCCAGGTGAGGTAGAGGGGCAGCGTAAGAAGAAGAGGCCCCCTGCTAAGGTGGTGTGGTATTTCCCTATAATACCACGGTTGAAGCGTTTATTTGCGAACAAAGCGCATGCCCTGATGATGCGCTGGCACAAAGAAGACCGTAAGGAGGACGGAAGGCTAAGACACCCTACTGATGCCTCCCAGTGGAGGAAAGTCAATAGAACATACCCGGACTTTGCTGAGGATGCAAGGAACATAAGGTTTGGGTTGAGTACTGATGGGATGAACCCGTATGGCAAGATGAGCAGCAGTCACAGCACTTGGCCCGTGACTATGTGTATCTACAACCTTCCTCCTTGGTTGTGTATGAAGCGGAAGTACATTATGATGCCGTTGCTTATCCAAGGCCCGAAGCAACCTGGAAACGACATCTATGTGTACCTCAAACCGTTGGTTGAAGATCTGCTAACATTGTGGAACGATGGTGTACGTGTATGGGATGAGTACAAAAGAGAGCACTTCATTTTACGTGCATTGCTATTTGTAACCATCAATGACTGGCCTGTACTTGGTAACCTGTCGGGCCTATCCATCAAAGGATATAAAGCCTGCATCCACTGCTTAGAGGAAACGAACAGCAAGTACCTAAAAAACTCTCGAAAGGTTGTGTACATGGGCCACCGTAGATTCCTCCATACGAAGGACCCGTTAAGGAGGAAGGGTGAGAATTTTGATGGGACGGAAGAGAAACGTAAGAAGCCCCCGCATCGCAGTGGGGCTCTTGTATTTTCTTTGGTAAACGATCTGAAAGTAGTATTTGGAAAAGGTCCAGGTAGCAAACCTGTCCCGACAAAACAAGGTCACACAAAGCCCATTTGGAAGAAGAAGCCAATATTTTGGGACTTACCTTACTGGAAAGACTTAGAGGTTCGCCACTCACTGGACTTCATGCATATCACAAAGAATGTCTGCGTGAACCTGCTAGGCTTCCTAGATATGTATGGCAAATCAAAAGATACACTTCAAGCACGAAAGGACCTACAGTTGCTGGGAATCAGGAACGACCTACATCCGGAAATGAGAGCGGAAGGACATCATTACCTCCACCCCGCGAGCTACACTCTGAGCAAGGAAGAGAAAAAAAATATGATTAAGTTCTTGAACAGTGTGAAGGTCCCTTCTGGATACTCCTCGAACATAAGGAGACTCATAAACACAAAAGAGAATAAAATCGTACACATAAAATCCCATGATTGTCACGTGTTGATGACACAGTTGCTGATGGCGGTGCGAGGTATTGGCCGGACGAGTACGAGGGACAATCATAAAGTTGTGCTCGTTCTTCAACGCGGTGTCGCAGAAGGTCATCGAGCCGAATAAGTTATGTAATCTGCATGACGACATGGTCAATAGTCTGGTTAGCCTTGAGATGATCTTCCCTCCATCATTCATTGATATTATGGTCCATCTCATGGTCCACATTGTTAAAGAGATACAAATTCTCGGACCCGTGTTCCTCCACAATATGTTCCCTTTCGAGAGGTACATGGGCATCCTAAAGAAGTATGTTCGTAACCGGTCTCGTCCAGAAGGCTACATTGCGCAGGGTGTCGGCACAGAGGAGGTGATCAAGTTTTGTGTTAATTACATTGATGATCTGAATCCGATTGGCGTTCCTATATCACGCCATGAGGGGAGGCTACGGGGAAAAGGGACTTTAGGGAGAAAAGAATCCTATAGCGACAATCTACTTTCATTTAAACAAGCACATTTCACAGTATTGAAACAAGCAACTGTAGTGGCTCCATACATGTATGATTACGAGATGAGTCTACGCGCCCAATACCCAGAGAAGTCAGATAAGTGGATCGCAGTCGAGCAAATGGATCATTTCGGCGGTTGGTTACAAAAGCAACTGTTGGGCAACCAGATAGATGATGAACAGTTGAAACTCTTGGCTCGGGGACCATCCACAACAGTCATATCATTCCAAGGGTATGAGATAAATGGGTACACATTTTACACAACAGCCCAGGATAGCAAGAGCACCAACCAAAACAGTGGCGTCCGTATAGATGCCTTGGACAAAAATGGAAAGATGGATACCTATTATGGTTTCATACAGGAGATTTGGGAGCTCGAGTACGGACCTTTAAAAGTCCCTCTGTTTCGGTGCCAATGGGTCAAACTGGCAGCCGTGGAGATCGATGAGTACGGTATGACAACTGTGGACCTCAAGCAAGTGGCCTATAGGGATGAACCATTCGTGCTCGCTAATGATGTGACACAAGTATTCTATGTGATGGACATGGACAGACAAGCGAAGCGAGAAGGACAAGCCTACTAAAAGGAAGAGGCGACATAACAAATCTATCGAAAACATAAATCAAAATGAGAAGACTAGCAGTAGCGATCAACCAAGGCGCCACGTGGTTCTTTCAGGTAAAAGAAGGATTGTCGGAGTTGAGGGCGTCACGGACGAAGAAGAGTATAATCAATTCGACGAGCTGCCTCCTTTCACAGTGGACGTAGACATTAGTGACCTGAATGATACAGAGGACTCTCCTTACGTACGCCGCGATCATAATGAAGGATCGCTTGTAAAAACAAAGTATGTTAGCAAATAAGTCCAACCTTGTTGTATAGTCCGTTGTTACAAGTTATAGTCTATCACTGATGGATGCTTAGTTTTCTTTTTTCATGTTAAATCTTGTCTACTGTGTTCCCATGCTACAAAATTTTCTATTGTGATGGATCACTTTGCTTTCTTTTGGTGTAATAGACTACTAACATACTAGTTGTGTATTAATAACCTTATTTTATTTTTTGTAAATCATTTTAGTGTGGAATAATAATGATTTATTATTATTTATTAAGCAAAGAAGCAATAATTGAATTTATGTAACAAGGTGAAAATTTGCATTGGAATTATAAGAGTGCAAAAATTACTTTATTTTTTATATTTTTAATTTATATTAATAACCTTTTTTTTTAATTTATAAACTAATATTCTAAAGAATATATAGATTTTCAATATTATTGTTGAATTGTAGAAACTATAAAAGGAATTTATAAATGACTAGTAATCTTATTTTTTTAAAAAAATAATCATTTTAGTGGAATAACCGTATAAGTATAATTTATTATTTTTTATTAAGCAAAGAAGCAATAATTGATTTTTCTTTCATTTTATTCTAAAGAGATTTTGAATTTAATTCTAATCAGTACCGGTTGGTGTATTTAACCAGTACTGATGTGATCTAATCAGTACCGGTTGGATACACCAACCGGTACTGACAGCTCCTAGGTTTTCCTTCTTGAGTCATATGTGGAATGATCAGTCCCGGTTGGTGTATCCAACCGGTACTGATGTGTATATCAATCCCGGTTGGTTACACCAACCGGGACTGATGGTGCCCCTATAAACCTCGCTGCCGCCATTTCTTCCCCACTTTGGTGCTCCTCCCGCCCGATTTTATCCCATTTCCTCCTCCTGACGCGCGCACCGCTGCCACCAGAGCCTGTGCCGGCGTCGGAAGCCCTCCCAGAGCTCGCCGATCAAGGCCGCCCCGAGCTCGCCCCGACGACGACGCCCTCCCGAGCTCACCCGACCGCGCCGCCGTCCCGGAGCTCGCCCGACCGCACCGCCGTCCTGGAGCTCGCCCGACCGCACCGCCGACACCGCCCTCCCGGAGCTCGCCCGACCGCGCCGCCATCCTGGAGCTCGCCCCGACGGCGCCGCCCTCCGAGCTCGCCCGATCAGCGCCGTCGTCCGTAGCTCGCCCGACGGCCCCACCCTCCCCGACCCGTGGAGGTTATAGCTCGCTGCAGCCTTGCTCCTTGTGATTCATGTTGGATTTGCTAATTGGAGGAAAATGTGTAGTATTTCATTTCTATTTCGGTTGTGATCTTGTTCATGTGAATATTGAATGAATGCTAACATGATGTTGTACTGATCAATTAGACATTAGCTAGTATTGTTTCAGCAATTAGAGCAATTAGACCATTACATTGTCACTTTGCCAGATTGCAACGTTCCCGCCAAGGGTGAAAACTGTAGTAACCTTACCCATTTGGCACCTGTTCATGTGAATATTACTGCAAAATGTAATATATTTGAATTGGCACCTGTATAGAATTGAAACTTTTTGGTATATGTTGCAAACGTAATATAGTTGCAATGTCAGGCCTTGTATGCAAAATGATGTAAGTTCCAGTTGCAGTAAATGATCTAGAGACCGTCGATTTATGTATCATTGATTACATTGGTGAAGAAATGGTTACTCCAGAGATATATTCTCAATTGTCAATATCTGTTCTTTTCCATGTGGTCAATTTCAGGAATGTGATAAACCGGCAATTGTAATCCCGAAAACACTCTTTTTGTTTACCGAATTTCTACGAAGCAATATACCATCCAAGCAAAAAGAAAAAAAACTTTTGTTTACCAAATTATATGTAAAATGTTATGTATATGTGAGATGTGTCAGATTTGTAATTATATGTCAAATGTTATGTATATGTGAGATGTGTCAGTATATGTGAAATGTGAAATGTATAAGTAGAGTTGGTCTAATCAGCATTTGTTCCTCGCCGTCTTCCACGCTGTTAATTTTCAGTGCCTTCTTCTAGGCTAAGAAACAATGATGGACGGCGAAGAATTTGATCAAGAAGAATTTATGACAAATTTGATTACGGGAGATGGTGGTTATGAGGCCGCAGAGCACGATGAGGCCGCAGAGCACGATGAGGCCGCAGAGGTAACAATCAATCACATTAATGATTGTCGATTTCACTATCATGCTAAGCCAACATTTTGACCCGTTCATGATTGTACCATGCTTTCAGATCGATCAACCAAGCGGGCAATCACGACAGCGAGGTCCAACCAAGAAGCCGAAGGCAAGATTTGTTGTCACCGAAGTCAACGAGAACGGCCAACCTCAGAAACCCTTGACGGTGATTGGGCTGTTCAATTAGGCATGTGGCGTCCACGTTAGGGACCACGTGCCCATTAGCATAGCAAAATGGGATCAGGTTCCTAAAGATATGAAAAACATGCTTTGGAACGATGTCAGAGAGACATTCACCTTCCCCCAAGGGACCGAAGAGAAGGTGAAGAGTTACACTCTCAAGAAGATGGCCATCGCATTCCAAACTTATAAAAAGAAGTTGAACATAGAGTATATCAAGGAGAATCGAACGCCCGACTTCAACAAGTTCCCGAAGTTGCAAGATCACTGGGAAGCGTTCGTGAACTACAAGACTTCGGAGGAAGGTCAAAGTTTGAGTGAGAAGAACAAGCTGAATGCACAGAAGAAGAATTACCACCACCGACTCGGCCCTGGTGGTTACCGCCAAGCAATACCCAAATGGGAGAAGAGGGAGCATGACCTGCTAGCGAAGGGTGTCACACTCGCAATAATGGAATGGCCTGACAGAGCAAAGCATTGGTTCTATGCTCACAGCAGTAGCCTCGATGATAGCGGCAATGCGGTGTTTGGGGAGGTGCTGAGAGATGTGGCCAGAAGGCTTGTGCAGTCCATCGAGGAGACTTCCCAAGGTAGCTTCGTGCCAAACAGGGAGAATGACGAGCTAACAAGGGCTCTACAAAACCCGGAGCACCCTGGACGTACACGAGGCATTGGCGTCGTCCCGTGGAAGGTTGGTTTCGCTCAGGACGCCGAGACCTATAGGAGTCGGATGAAAAGCAAGGCTCGACATGCACAACAACTTAGTGCGCTTGAAGAATGCATGACTCAAATAGAGGAACAGTTAGCCCAGAGCCAACAGCGGGAGACGTGCCAGGAACCTCCCAGCAATCCTAACATCATCAGCCCCACCGGCAATGGAGCTGCGCTTCCGGTGGGCTGCCCGAAGCGAACTTGGACAGGTATCCCGTAGATGACATCAGGCAGCAGACACCTTGTGAGCTGCATGTCGGGGCGCGAAACCTCTCCTTGAAGGCGGCGCATGGCATGGTTCACCCAGTGGAGCCAGGGCAGCTCATCCATGGCCAACAGATACCGTCAAACTACTCCAAGGTCTCGGTGGAGGAGGTTTACCCAGGGTACGAGGACCTTGAGCTCGAAATTCCCGGAGGTGACGGGAGTATGAAGCTAGGAGAGGTGGTACACACTTTCATCCTATGGCGCAAACGGCACATAATTTTTCGAGATAACATGGATGTGTCCTCTCTGCAAAGAAGCCCGACTCCTACACCACTTCCCGCACACCCAAGCCCAAGAAGAAGCCCGACTCCTACACCACCTCCCGCGCACATAAGCCCTAGGAGAAGCCCATATCCTCCCAAGAAGGCGCCGACTCCTACACCACCTCCCGCGCACATATGCCCTACGAGAAGCCCGTCTCCTCCCAAGAATGCGCTGACTTCTACACCACCTCCCGTGCACTTAAGCCCCACAAGAAGACCGTCTCCTCCCAAGAAGGCGTCGACCAAAGGAAACAAGCCAGCTCAGCCAGCAGCTCCCAAGAAGACGAGGTCCTCCACCCAATCCAAGAAGTTGCGTCCACTTTCGAAGCTGGCGTACGATATGACCGACGAGGAGACCAATAAGATTGTACAAGGTGAGGTAACTGAATTTTTTAGACCCAAGTCACCAAAGAAGAAGTGTAGGCTCCCAGATCGGCTATCCGGAATCCCCTGTGTATTTCTATACTAGTCCCAGATCAGTAGCTAGTACACACAGTCAAAAGTGATGAATCAACAACCATATCACGAATACATATAATTAAATAAGAATAATACCGAATAAAAGCAAAGACCTTATGGTCAAGGTTTACCATTACGGCCTGAACAGGCGGAACAACATGAACAACTGCAGCGGAAGACGAAAACACCAAAGCGACCCATCCAAATGCCCACAGGCAATCGAGTGGGGAGCGCGCCCTAGTCGTTGGAATTCCTTGATAGCTTCTTCCACTTCTGAGATATGATTAGAATGTAGCACGTGAGTACATAAAGTACTCAGCAAGTCTGGGAAATATGCACAATGTAGGCTATCCAAGGATGGCTTAACATGGTTCTTTTGCATAAAGCCAAGTTTCATCAAATCATACTTGTTAATAATTTTCACAAAGCATATTTGAGCAATTCTTTTGAATAATTGAATTAGGTAATATTGTAGTGAAGGTTCTAACCACCACTCACTAATATAGAGGCTCTATCCGCCACATCTCAACAAAGTCAGGGTTCAATCCAATCACATGGCTCTATCTGCCACAGTTCACAAAATCAGGTTCCTTCCACCTACTTGGCTTTAGCCGCCAGAAGCACACCCGAGAGTTCTAACCGCTCTCGGATCCTAAAAAAAACCATTGTTTAGTTTGAAACCAAAAATCAAAGTCTACCAGTATGAAAGCATTCAGCAAGCTTTGCCTTTGACCGTAGGCACGGCTATTCGAATAGTTTTAACTCTGCAGAGGTGTACAACTTTACCCACAAGACATGATATTCCCTTGATGCCATGCAATTAGCACACTTCCTTAGGTGTGCCGACAGGGATATCATGACAAGGCCTTTACAATGTATACGCCTAACTCCGACTCCACCACGAGGTTTCACATTGTTAGGGTTATATCCACCTAGTACAGAAGCCCCCTCTTGTGCCGTGTGAGAAAAACAACAGTGCCTCTTTCCGGCTCCCACATTCCACCGAGTGGTGAGTCTAAGTCAGGTTTCTACAAATTAGTTAGCCAGGTCGTGCCCACTTTGACATGTGGTTGTACGGTTATGCTTAGAATGGAGACAGTCATAAGCGTCGGTCCTTAATTGACTTGGGGCGGTACTTGCGCAATGAAAGCTAGCACTCCATCCGCGCCCACCAGACAAACCATTCCGCCCCAGTCCAAAACCATTTTTCATTTTATTTTTATTTTGCAAACCAACGGCAATACTCCTTGCCTATAACTTTCAACACAAGGTTTCAGGAGATAAATGAAATTCCCACCCATAGGTGAATACTGACCGTTTGCGAGTCTAAGCATTTCTACCGAACTATTCTATTCCACCAATAGTTTATTTTTATAAAATACAAATCCCCGGGTTTGATTACAATCCTTATAATCAACTGCGTATTCTCCAATAATCCCTCTATTGCCATAACTTTACTATCACAAGAATAATCCAATTCGACATAGTATCCAACAAGTAGGAAATACATCATGGTACTATCATAACTCCAAAATCTTATGGAACCACAATCATGTTATATATGAAATATTTCCCTTGAACTATACTTTGTATTATTGATTTATCCATCATTCATACGACGATCCATCTTATCATTCACTAGGAAGATTCCACAAAATCGTCTACTAAACCACCGAGAATACTTCACAATACTATCTCTAATCATCTAGAATACAATCCACCGATAATACTTCATAATACCATATATTTAATTATTCACACTATCCCCTCTGAATCATCTACTTTAATCCAACACGAATAATTCATAATCTCACCCCAAGCATCTTTCAAGAAAGATTCTATAAATCCAAGACTTAATTAATTCATCGACTACAGCTATTTCCATAACCAATGATACTACATTTACTAAACAAATCACCCATAATCGACATTATTCATAATCCCGCATAAATGGTTATCGCGATACCATAATTCAATAATCATCTACTTCTTAATCAGTCCGTTAATAGTAATTCCCAACAACCACTAATAATCCAACTATCTCTGATTCTTATTTGATCAACCCAAGAAATCCAATTCAACATATCATCTACTTGAATGATCTATTTAATCCAACATGAATACTTCACAATACCATCCATCCTCCAAAATTTCCCCCAATCCATTATAATGTGAACTACTATAACAATCCAACTGCACAATATTTCAATCATCAACGTTCATAGATCAACTTCATAATTAACAATCTCCAACAACACAAATTTTCACCTAACTCCAACTCTCATTCTATACTATAGGATCCAGTCAAAATGTCTTCCAAATAGTCATTTCACTAATCAAAGAATATTTTATCGAAAGTATTTATTATGGTGGATTACGGTACTAGGGCTACAAAGGACCATGGATAACAACATCAAGGAGATATAAGCAACAGGTATAACTAACAGCCTAACGTTAACATCATCATTTTATATAAATAGCAATGCAATTGGTAAAACATTATAAAACATTTATAAATCATGGGTTCAACATGCGTCAAGGAGACTTGCCTCGGTCACAGCGAGAATGTTGAACACTTGAAGTCCGGCGGCGGAATCGGCGATCGCGTCGGGGTCCCCTACTACGCGCAAATCGAGGCAATAAATAAATAAAAGAAAATAAATAAAATCCAAAAATTATAAAAATAGTACTGGCAGGTAGATCTTGATTTTAGATGAATTTAGGAATTTGAATGGAGTCAAACGGAGTTCGGACGGAGAAGTTATGAGCTTCCGAAGTTTGAATTTCGAATAATTGGAAAATCGGGAATATTCCCAGAATATTCCACTGTTGACTGGTTCAACTGTTGACCGAAGACTTTGACTTTGACTGGTCCTTGACTCTATTACATGCTTCCAACCCTTCGCCGAACTCAAGCCCAAGCAGATACCTTAATATCCATCGAACCACCTTAGATGCCGAGGCCTCCCTCGCTGATGCTCCTGTTGCAAGACGTCGAGGTTGAGGGAAAACTAAGAAGCCTGAAGGCCGGCATACCATAACGAGGGTCTCAGATGCTGGAGTCCCTCTTTCACTGAAAAAATAGCATCAAAATATATGTCAACATGCGGGTACATCGCAAGGGATAAAGTTCCAATCACCTATTTGGATTGGCACAAAGTGCCCGGTGCCACAAAAATGGATCTATGGACAGAGCTGAAAGAATCTTTTGAATCCCCGAAGATGCCGAAGAGCTCGTGCGTCGAAATGCGTTGATAACCATGGATGTCGCATGGAGGAACTTCAAGTCGAGGCTGAATACAAACTATGTGATGAAAAATCGGTCAGCCATCGGAGATTATCCTAAAGTAGAGCCATATTGGGAGGGATTTGTTGCGATGAAGCAAGATGAAACAGCAATGAAATATAGTGAACACCACCGACAGATTGCAAGGATGAACGATCAGCCCACAGACTAGGCACGAGCGGCTACGCGGGTAAAATTCCCCTGTGGGAGAGGCAAGAATCAGATGCAGTTCGATCGACTGGCATAAGTCCCTTGGCCGGATTACCGGATCGAGTTAAGCATTATGTGCTAGCAAGGGCATCTATCATGTCTGATGGGGGCTTAGTCTTCAAAAGCAGCACTGATGAGGCAATCTCCCAACGAATTCAGGAGCTGCACGTCGAGTCCACCCAAGGAAATATCACACGGATAGGGAGAAGGACGAACTAACAGCGGCCTTGGGAAACAAAGAGCACCCTGGTCGGACACGAGGCGTTGGGGTTAAGGTTCCCTGGAAGATAGGTTTCCCAGAGCATGAAGACTCTTATAGGAGTCGCAAGAGAGCCAAAGAAGAGCGTGCGGAACGAGATTTGGAACTGATGAAGGAAAATGTGCTTCGAGAATTACAAGGCACCAAAGCACAACAAGTTCAGCAAAAAGTACAAGAAGCTATGAGCCAGTCGCAAGGACACAACACTGTTCTCGCCAGCCCTACGAATCATTGTAGCGATTGCTGGCGTCCACACCATTGGAACAACCGGATAACACCCATTATCCTCTGGACGACATACAAGACCCCACACCTGCGCCACTCAATGTACCTGATGAACATATTTTTACAGTCGCTACATGGATAGCTTATCCATACCAACAAGGGGATGTTTTGCACAACTCTCCGATAGCTCGGGTTATGCAAAGGTCCAGGTGGACACGGTGCTTCCACAATTTGGTAACATCGGGCCGAAATGCCCTGTAATGATGAGGTTACAACTCTAGGAAGTGCTATTCACACATTCATCGATGGCGTAAGCGTGACATCGTCTTGGACCATGTGGTGCCGGACTCTCATGCAGAGAACTCGCCCATTCATCACCAACACCGAAAGGCCAAATTGCTAGTGCGCCCACTTCAAAGGAGCCTATTCCAGGAGCCAATTCGTCACCAGCACCTCAACATGAAATGCTTAGTGCGACCACTTCAAATGATGAACTTACAACACCTGATCCAAAGAAATGGCGCAATAGACAAGCCATATCGCTTAGATCAAAGCGGCTTGAAGCAGTATGATGTTATCTTGGGAAAAACAAAGGGCAAGGCGAAATCTAAAGGACAAGATAATCAAGAAAGGCTGAAATTCGAGATGGGGAAGCCATTAGTCACCGAATCAAAGTTTAATAGCCTAACACTCATGATGCAGCGATTACATAACTGGTACATGGAGCGATCCAACCAAGATGTACTCCCGAAGGAGATCACTACCAATTTCTAGGCGAAACATTTTCACCATGAGGGTCCTGGCTACTTCCTGATAGAATTCAATAACTTGCACAACCTGTTCTATCACGACGCCCTCAACGTTAGTTTTTTGAGATGCTGGGCACTGTACGTGGCTAATATATAAATCATGGTTTACATTCATGTAATACCGATAAATGTCATGTCTAACTTTTTCCTTATCTAGATACGAGTTGATTGAACTGAGAAGAACCAAGGGGCCAGTGGGATTCCTCGACCCGGGAACGATGCAATCAGGCCGAAATCACGAGCACCAAAGGAGGTCGAGGAATACGATATCTGAGCGTTGCTAAAACTACAAGATAAGGACTTCATACTTCTTCCATACAATTTTAAGTAAGTTTCTCGCTGGCTAGTTAAATTATTCGTTGAATTCGTTCATTACTCTTATCCTAGGAGTAATGACTATAGCATCATATGTGCGTATGTAGGTTCCACTGGATTCTCGTAGTAATTACTCCAGAAAAGAGCAAGCTGCTGATCATGGACCCACTGGACAAAGATAAAAAAGACTACGAAGAGCTGTTAAGACTAATGAATGAGGCGTTCAAAAGATATTGTACAAAAAGCTTGAGATACCGGCCATTCCAGAAATCCTTTTCAGTCCGTACTAAATTTTCGGTACGCACGCAAGCAAATATTCTTATATCGCATTTCATAGTAAATAATTCCTTCAATATTCTGATATCGCAAGCAATATTCTTATATCGCAGTGCCATAAGCAGTCGCAAGGCACAAATTTGTGTTGGTACTTTGTGTGCCAATACATGCGCGAAATCTTAGGTTCTACAATAGTAGACAATGACGTAGAGGTTTGTCATGTTAACTTCATGAATTTATTCGCACCATTCAATTTCCCCGAAGATAAACTCTGAGATTTTATTTTCCTACTTGTAGCGCCTCAAATTGCCTACGGCAGGATTGCTTCCTGTTGAAATCCAAGCCATTCAGGGACAGCTCACCTACTTCATCATGAGGGAAGTCATCAACAAAAAGGGCGAGTTTTATGATGAAGACAACAACGATCCATTGATCCATACTCTTCTTACACGTCCTTCGCCTCCAAAGAATTCTGAAGGCTCGTAGGCTCGTAGCTTAGGAAGTAGTTCAAAATCGTTAGTAGATCTGAAGTCTGTAAATGTGGTTAGGATGTAGTCATGATGGTGCTCATCTTTGTATTCCCCGTAGATGACCATCATTGTTGGTTTATCATTTGTAATGTGTTGAATGGGTTGCCACTTATAGTTCGCTTCGAAAGCTGTCTGTGATACTATGGAATGTTGAGACTTTATAATTTGTGATAATAGGTTATAAAATGTGGTAAAATGGGATAAGTTGGGGATTTTGCAACTAAAACCCTGAGATTTCACGTTTTAACGCGTTTCGGGCTGTTCAAGCTTAGGGCCTCTCCGAGGTCGATTTGGGCCTTGGGGGGAATTCGTGGGCCGAAGGTGGGGCACTTGGGCCCATGTGGGAGTAGTGGGGGGGGGGCAGCACACCCTGCTGCCCTAGCCCCCACCCCTCCATTGCGCAGCCCCCATCCCCTCATCTCCCATCTCCTCCTCCCTCTAGCCCCTCCTCCTCTTCCTCCACACCCCAAGCCGCACCACCCCTCCTCCTTGCGCCTCCTCCCCCACCACCACGTGCCCTTGCTGCGTCCCCCTCGCTGCCATGCCACGCCATGGTGCTGCCCTCGCCGGTAGGAGGATCCGCGACGAGGAGAACCGGTAGCCACGTCGCGTGGGGAGAGATCGGGTGGAGTTCGCGCGAAGGAGAGCGATCGATTCGTGGTTCTTCAAGAAGGTAATGGGGGAAACCTTTGGGGATTGATTAGATTCTGTGTAGAGGTGGATTATCATGTTTTTGGATCATGGGAGGTGCTGCCATGGGGTAGATTTGTTGAAAACTAGAGTTGTATTCGCGTTCTGATCGGGCAGATTGGGAACCCGAACTAGGGCAGGCGTTTTCGCAAATTTCGAGTTTGAATCTGACCGTACGGACTTTTTAGGAAGTTGTAGATAATTTCCTTATCTTTCCGTGCATATAAAGAACGTTAAAATCCGCCTAGCCGTTTGGGAGATATGGCCGTTTTACCGAGCGCTGTCAAATCGGTGACGAGATTGGGACAGTTCATGTTCAACGTTAGATTAAACAACATTAGAGTCCGAATTAGTCTTTCCCTATAACTAGAAAAAGTTGGGAAATTTACTAAGCTACGCGGGGATGTACTCGTTTATTCAATTTGGAGTCCTAGAACTGAAGTTATGCCCATTGGAAGGCTGCTGTCCCGAAGGGACAGATTTGCTGTTTTCTGATTTTAGGAGTTGTAAGCGAAGTCGGGTAGTGGGATTTATATGTGTGCGGTTTTGTGGACTCGATTTGAGTGTGAGGCTCGTATTTGCAGGTGGTGTGCCTCCGGGAGTACCCTCTACGTCCCGCCACTCCGTCCCCCTCGGTTGAAGGCAAGTGTGTTGCGTGGATTGTATGATATACGTGTTGCTAGAATTGCTTGTTAGTATTTGGAATAGATAACATGTTGTCTTGCCCTGAATTACATGTTATATTTGATATGATGTTCTTAGGCCATGATTTAAATGTTGACGATGATATGATGTCCTCATGCCATGATAAAACATATGCTTGTTGTTTACAAATGATTCACATGCCATGTTTTGAATGGCTACCGTCGATTGTTGAATACGGTCCTACATGTTGAGATGCCATGTGTTGAAGTGCAATATTTCTATTTACGTATACGTTGCTGTCCATTTTGCATACATGGCATATTTTCATGGCCGGCCGGTGAGATAAGTCATAACTATTCCGGTAGGGTCGGTGAGAACGATTATGACTAGTCCGGGCTATTCTTTCGAGTAAGTCCTACATCGTGATTCCATCACCGAGGTGAATGGAAGCGAGTGATAGGCACCCTTCATCTTCGGGATGGAAGGGGAAAAGGGTGCATGCCGACAGTGTGCACTCAACCATACCGGTATGAGTATTCCAGAAGACATGTGCATTGCATTGCATGAATGAAATACATAAATGAAGATGTTTATGAGATGGTGATGAGAGTACTCATGAGATGCTCATGAGATGAATAGCATGTTGTTTTAAAGGTTGTATATAATGTTAAATATGATGTGTTGTGATATAACTGTGGAGACTGGAATGATGGTTTGTTGTCTTGATCCTTGTTGATCCATTTCAATACACTTTGCTGAGTTATGAACTCACGCTTGTGTTTTATGTTGTTTGTTTATTTAGGTACAATGAAACCGGCGTGCGGGAAAGGGATCTAGCTACACTCCTCCACGTAGTATCATAATCTAGCTAATTCACCTGTTTTGGAAACACGGCATTAAGTATTACAATAATCATTAGTGTATGGTCTGTATGTTTGGTTGTTTCCCTCATGTGTATCATGTGGGGCTATGGAGGGAGTTGTTTTTACTTCCTAGATTTAAATTGATGCTTATTATTTTGCTATCGATGCTTATTGATGTTTTAGTTGATGATTAGCTATCCTTATCGCTGCGTATGGATATCTCGTTTGTCTTACATATTGATATGATATTGTGATGTTCAAATTTATGCTAAAACAAAGGAGGTGCTGCTCCCATTTAATCATGGTATTAATTGTTGTATGGTCTATGTTGGTGACATTCTGGGCTTAGTAGAAGCTGGGGTGTTACACTGTCCAAAATGGATATGAGAGCATGCATTATGTGGGTGGCCATGGCTAGCAATTCCTGTTTGCACATTTTTATTAACCTGTTCTCACAATGTTGGCCTATGTTTGCATGTGCTTTTGGCCAGATTTCTTTTTTGAGTTACTTAATTGGTGAATTAATATGTTCTCTATTAGCAGATGAAGGATACAGGTGAAGTGCTTGTTGGGCGTCACATTAGATTGTGGTCAGCACTTAATATGTGGTGAAGTTACTTGCGAATTATCATATTCTCAAACTATAATCACTTGGTTAGTGTAATTTAGGTTGTAGAAGCAGTTCAAGCTGTGAAGACTACAAACGCCAAGGGAGAAGTGAAATATCCTATCAAGGTCTGTAAAGTGCATTTGGTACTTTCTTACCCTTTTCATGAAATTTTGGTTGTACCTATGGCTTTATCTGTTCTGCAGAGCATTAATATTTTGAAAGCTCAAGGTAAAAGCGCTAAGGATAGTTACCTGCTGTAAGACCCTCACTTTTATGCTACAGTGCAAACATAAAAGCAAGGTTCTAATGTGCATACTGTACCATTCCCATTATCAGTGGCTGGCACGCACAAAACACAATTTGGAATCACAACCGTACAAAAGTTTCATATTTTATTACAGCGGAAGTATTGATACAATATGACCGAGAAGGTCAACTAAACATAGCAAAGAATCAGATGACTTGTAGTTTGCCACATAATCCACAGGCAACTGACAAGGTAAAGCCTTAGAAAGAACTGTCGTTAATAATCCCGCAATCCTGCGTCAGAGTAACTGTCGAGGTATCCTGTCTAAAAACAACAGTAATAGCAAGGGTGAGTACGTTGCGTACTCAGCAAGACTTGTAGTGTTTGCAAAACCTGAAATATATGCAGGCTGAATAGAAAGTGGGTTTCTACGGTTGTTTTGCATAAAGCGAAAGTTTTGAATGAAGTAATACTGGATAGTAATGGAAAGCGTAAATAAAACTTTAAGACAGTTTGATCAGTAATTGAAATAACAAGTAATAAAAAGGATAATAACATTTTACTCACGTCCCTTTTGTGAGTAAAATAAGGAACAAGACCCTCCATGGTCTTACAAAAGAAAATACAACGACAAGTGATATTTATTAGTCGTGAAACATTTTTTTCAAAGTCTTTTACCAAGGTTTTCAAAAATAGAAAACATCTAACTAGTGTCAATTCGCCAAGTCATCCATGACCGTGGACACGGCTATTCGAATAGTTTTACACTCTGCAGAGTTGTACAGCTTTACCCACAAGAAATGTTCTCCCTTTGTGGCAGATCATTAGCACACTTCCTTTGGTGTGCCGCCAGAGAGTTCATAACGAAACTGTTCGTTACTTGGACCTTAACTTTGCACTAGCCCGATGACGTTAACCCTGACTATGATGGAAGAAAACAAACGGTGAAGCAATAGTATTCAGGAGCCCGCGGCTCAAATGGTACAACAACAGCCCCAAATTCATAGCCAGGCGTACACCGTTACAACGGCAGATGCCAACACCTCGGTGATGACACCTCCCTCGAGCAAACCAATATTCGGAATGCCTGTGCTACAACTGCCTACCAATGTGCAAAGCTAATTCCCAAATAATTTAATAAGTTAAGACTGTCCCAGTCCAGTACTTGTGGATGTACGGTTAAACTTGGATCATGCAACTGTGACACTACGTTTTGGTGTGACATTACAAATTGCGAAATTAGAGAAGAAAATCTTACGGCTTGAGGTTTACTCGCGTTTTTGGGCCTTTTGAAGCGTTGTGACACCACGGAGTGTCGTAACCTTATTTAACGTGCATGATAAGGTTAATAACATTATGAGATGTGGAATTAAGGTTAAAACTATAGGATATGGAGGTTAATAGCTTTTCCGGCCGTTTCGGGTTTTGGGCCTTCAGGGGAGTTTGGGCCTTGGTGGGCTTTGGTGGGATGGAGTAGGTCTCCGTAACGGACTAGGTTTGGGTGTGGGGGCTGGTAAAAGGGCTCCCCACCAGCCCTTGGGGCGTTCACCCCTGCCCCATGCGCCCCTAACCCTAGCCGCCACCCTTCCTCCTCCCTCCACCTCCTAGCCGCCCCATCTCTTGCCCCCATGGCGCCCCCATTGCTCCCCATTGCATACCACCTCTCCTCCACCCCCCTTGCTGCCCTAGGGTGACCTCCCCACCCCTGCATCCTCATGGATCCATCCGAGGAGCGAGGAGCGAGGAGCGAGGAGCGAGGTGCGAGGAGCGAGGAGATCGATTGGAGTTTTCGTGCGTCGGGCAAAGGTATGATCATGGGGATCCTCGGGGATGAGCTAGGTACTGTTATTAGGGAGTTTACCAAGTTTTTTGATCAATTGGAGGCGCTGGATTTGAGTAATTTGGGTTAGATCTAGATGTTGCCACGTTTCTGTTTTCGGGCAGATTGAGCAGTCGAGCTAGGGTTCGCGTTTTCGCTAATTTAGAGTTCGAATGTGACTGTACGGACTTTTAAGAAGTTGTAGATAATTTCATTATCTTTCCGTGCATATAAAGAACATTAAATTCCGCCCAGCCGTTTGAAAGTTATGACTGTTTTACCGAGCGTATTAAAATCTGTGACGTAATTGGAACAGATCACGGTAATCTGTAGATTAGACGACATTAGAGTCCGAATCAGTCTTTCCATATACCTAGAGAAAGTTGGGAAATTTCCTAAGCTACGCGAGGATGTACTCGTTTAATTGATTCGGAGTCCCAGAACTCAAGTTATGCTTTTTGCAAGGCTGCTGTCCCGTCGGGACAGAACCTCTGTTTTTAGGTTTTGCGAGTAGTGGGCAATGTCGGGTTAGATGGGGTTTTGCGTACTGTTTTGTGGGCATGATTGTGAGTGTGTGATGCCTATGTGCAGGTGGTGTGACACCGGGAGTGCCCTCGACTTCCCACAAATCCGTCGCCCGCGGTTGAGGCAAGTGTGTTGTAATGTATAGCGGATTGTAGGTTGCTTGTTGATATTGGATGAAAGATTGAATACTTGCTATGATCACTTGCCTTGCTTGCTATTTTCCAATGATATATTGAGTATGATTATCATGATATGATGCTATGTGTCTATACTTATCATGATTCGATGCCATGTGTAATATTTGTCATGATGAGATGACATATGTTTATGTACATGTGAAATATGATAATTGGCATAGTTGCATGCATGACATGAGATGGGGCGAGGGCGGTGAGAAAGTCATTAACTAATCCGGGAAAGGCCGGTGAGAAAGTTATGACTAGTCCGGAACGCCATTGAGTAAGACCTACATCGTGATTCCATTCACGTGGTGAATGGAAGCGAGGAGTAGGCACCCTCCATCTTCGGGATGGAAGGGGGGAGAGGGTGCACACTGACGGGTGTGTACTCAACCATACCGGTATGAGTTTCCAAGGAGATATGAGCATAACATTGCATTGCATTGCATTGCAATACATATTTAATGATGATGATGTTGTTATGTGCTCAAGTATGAGATGTTATATGTGATGTAAGGTATTATTGTCTTGTAAATGATCTTGTTGTCCATTACAATATGCTTGCTGAGTTTTCGAACTCACGCTTGTGTTTTATGTTGTTTTTAGGTACTTTGAGATCGGCATGCGGGAAAAAGGGGTTTAGCTACACTTCTACATGTAGCTCCACCATCATAGTCCATAATTAATCACTTGGAGACATGATATTAAGAGTTGTGCCTTAAACTTAATGTATGGTTTAATTTAGCATGCTTGTGATTCCTTATTTGCTTGGTTATAGCTTATGAAGTGGTTGAGCATGCTTTTATTGGCGTAATTTGATGATATATCCATTTATGTTGATATTTTATTTGTCGTGTGCTATGACATATCTTGCCATGATATTGATATTGTGTTAATTCATGTTAAAACAAAGGAGATGCTGCCGAAATCTCGGTTTTTAGCATGTGCGCCTTTGCTGGAATTTATGTTTAATTGTGGTATTTAGATGTTGTTTAGCTTATGTTTGGTAGCATTCAAGCATATTAAATGCCGGGGTGTTACAGCAACACTACGTTCGGTCCTCAAAGTGACATGGGCGATAACTCCACCCTAGCTACGTACACGTTAAAACATGTACAACCGGCTATTGCCAATAATCACCCACGTCAAAACAGTAGTTTTATTTTCATTTTTATCAAACTACCAGTATCTTTTACTGCTTAAATAAACCATAAAAGATTCATAAAGAAAAGTGTGGGTGTAAACATTTTCAACATTGATCTAAAGCAGTGCTAAGCATTTGCAGGTTAATAAGCGATTATACCCATTTCAAAGATCTTAACCATTCCTATGGTTTTCATGGATCGTATGTCAACATGATTAAGGGAATCCATCAATTTGGGTTATAACTACCAAGTAACACAAAATAAGGATTTATCGAAATATAAGCATGCAGGAAGATTCTTAATCACATTTTAGTTGATTATGAAATCTGGGTTCAACATGCTCAAAGGGGGGTGCTTGCCTTGCTATCCCTTGTTTTCAGTGACGAAGTCGAAGACGTAATCTCGAAGTTGTCGACGACGAAGTCCGAGACGTCGGATTCTACACGTCGTATAGCGAAAAAGATAGCAAATACCAAATAACACTTTCAATAGAGGCAAAAGGAAATCAGATGGAAAAACCAAATATAAAACATACATAAAACAAGCATGGCTGTAGTTAGGGTTTCGAGATCATATAAGCGAGTGTGTTACTTTTACGCTATAGTCTTTACTATTGTTTAACGGTTTGAGGGCTGCATCGCACATACACTTATTCCTTATGATTCATTCTATTTTATTTTACGAATTCAAGAAGCTAAGATTGTATACGCTATTATAAATCAATATATAAAATAACAGAGTGCACTATTGAACATAAGCAGACATCACAATCAATCACTAGTGCATGCATGGTTCAATTTAAGCAAATACCAGGCACCTAACAATTAACTACTAACGCAGGTAGAGCTTAATCTACGGCACTCGTTATTAAGCAAAGTTATTTACTTGTACATTATGGCTTTTAGGGCTCATAATGCGCAGGGCTATGTTTTGAATAGGATTCAGATGCAAAGCAAATTGTAATAGAATTACTTCTACATAATAAAACAGTTTAGCTTTAGGAAAATATTCTAGAACTGGTTCTATAGATACTAGTACGATATTTTAATCATTCTTTAAGTTATGGATAGCTATACCCTAGGTTTGCGACCAAACACGATATGTAATCATTCTTACAGATTAATAGGGTCTTTGACCTTAAGAATATTTCAATAGTAGGTCTATAGCATTTGGGTCATATCAGTTCATCTATTATATTAAATCATGTTACATCTATTATATGAAAATATATGTTAACTAAGGGCCAAAGTTACATTAAGTTTAATTTATACATGAGATCCAATATGGCTAGGGTTAAGTATAATCATTCTTGTAAGATTAAACGGTCCTGTACTATGAATCACACTAAACAAATTTTTTTATATGCATTACTATCTTTATTTATGCATCATATTCTAAGCATATGTCATACAAGTATGGTTATTTATTAATTTAGTTCAATCTTAACTAATCATGATATATTTTTATATCCTAGAAATATTTATATGATCCTAAGAACATTTTAGGATTCATTTTTATGATTCCAAGAGCTATGGTTTATATTAATTATAATCGGACATAAAGCAATATGATTAATTTCAATTAAATATTGCATGATACATCCTAAGTATTTTTGTAGAATCATGTTCTATATTGTCTAACTAGCATAACAGAACAAGTTTCATATCATTTGAATGAAAAATTAACAAGTTATATTAATTTGAATAATCCATGCATTGAAATCAAACTTAAAAGGAAATTAATAAAAACTAACTTAAATTTCAAATCTAATTGCATAATCAGAGAGCTTATGACATAAGGATTCTAACAAAACTTGGTTCCATTCAATTTGGACAAGGTTTGCACAAACTCTATATGGGCATATTTGAATCCTATACTTTAAATTTGAATTCTAATTTAAACTATTGATCAACCTTCAAATATTTTTGCATATTATAAAACTACATGATTTAACATAAATTTAGAAATTCGTTTGGTTGGATTTGGATTTATATTGCAACAGATATGAGGATTTGAATAGGATTTGGCTGGAAAAATATACCTCTAAAATAGGAATACGCTTTCATACAGAGGAGGCGCACTTTGCTAAAATGGGCTTTCTGTGCTTGTGGCTTGGTCCGGCTGATAGGAGGGGGCCACGGTGCAGTGAGAAGGAGCAGAGGAGATGGCCGGAGGTGCGGTTGCCGGCGAGGGAGGACCGGAGGGCGGTAGCCAGCGACTGGAGGAGCATCAGGAAGCGGCGGCGAACTCGGGGCAAGCCTCAGATCTCCTTCGACGGCGGCTGGTAGAGCTCGCAGCGGCGCGAGGAAGCCGCGGCGGCAGAGGAAAGCCGGAGCCGGATGGGCGGTAGGTCGGTGAGCAACAGGTGGTCGAGGAGAAGCCGATGGAAGTGTCGGCCGAGATCGAAGAGGGTCGGAGCGACGGGTCACCGTGCGGCTAGGGCTGGGAATGAAGAGCACCCGACGTGGCGGCTCAACGGTGGCCGAGGAGACGAATTGAGAGTTGGGGAGTCTTTGTGTATGGAGACGGATGCTCATAGTGCGAGGAGTTTGGAAATGAAGCACTGCAAAGGAAGGAACTAGTGGCTCGGATCATGGCGGCAGTGCAGCTGGGAATGGGGAAGGAAGCAATGAACTGGACACTGGGAAATGCTTGGGTTTGTAGTGCTGTGCTCAGGGGGTCTCGGATGGCTTATATGGCTGGTTAAGGCGGTTTGGACAGTATCTAAACGCAAGCTCAATTCGGCGGCTCAGCCTTACCGTGGGAGTGAATTTGTGCAGAGCTTCTTTACCATGGCAGTACAATTAGGGAGTATTAATTGTTGTGGCTGTCCAAAAGGTGGCAATAGTATTTGAATGCAAAAATGGAAATGGCGGCTGTAGAATTTGGGCTTCAGCGCATTGGAACAAGAAAAGTAGAAGGCTGGAGAATGAGGTAGAAGCTTGAGATTTTTAGGCGCCAGGGCATGGTGGATGGTCGGCTGAATTAATTAATAGCTGGTATCAGTCGGCTTGGTTCTCTGTTTTACCGAGAGAAGAGAAGAGGGTTCGAGAGAGATGAAGAAGGATAAAGAAATGGCATGTGGATCAACGTGATAAGGAGGTTCCCACCGGGCATTCAGCAGAGAGGAGTAATTTAGCTTGGTCGGTTAGGTTCATTAATTGGTGGGCCCACTTGGAAGTGACTCAAAGAAGGCAATTTCGTTTTTCTCCTCAGTCTGCATGCAACAGCGCAAGTTGAGGATTTATCCGAAGGACCAACTCACTTCTAGAATTTTTGAGACTTTTCGTGGAGAGTCCTGGATAAGTTTTCTACCCCCAGTAAAATTTTGTATTTAATATGACCTACGGTTTAATTATAGAAATTCTGACAATGTTGGATGTACGGGAATTTATATTCGGTTTTTGATTTATTTTAAGATCTAAATTAGCATATAGATTTTTGAAACTTTTACTGAAGGTGTGGATATATATCAGGGTTCTACCATAAAAATATCAAAGTCAAATTCATAGTATTTATTTTATTAAAATTCTTTTACTTCATTTTACAGATTTTCAGATTGAGAGTAAATAAATAGGAATAAATAGTAAAACTAGTTATTTATTTTTGTAAATTTTCGTGGGCAAGGATAAGGTAACTGATATCACATGGTAAAAATCATAGGTGCTGGAAAGGTGTAGAAATTTCTCTAAAATTCTGGCAAGGGCTGGTCAAGGATAAGCTTATCCAATTAATTTATCCTATCAACTTGCAAAATGTTTTCACACCTACTTTTGACCAGCCAAAGTTAATTTCTAGGGCATTCTAAGGTTATCCAAAAATTTACTATGGTAATTTTCATCTTTTACCAGTTTACCATTTCTCTTTTTCTCTCTTTTCTAAATTACAATACTCATTTCTAATCAAGAAATAATTTACTAAATGTACATAAAATCAAGAAATGCATCATGAAAGTAATTTCACATTTTAATATTTGATTTTTAAACTTTTATAAATTTGAGGATGTTACACCTGCTGAATGGATATGCACTGAACACAGGCCGTGCAGCTCAAGGTATGCGCATTTTCAGTTTTGCAGGTTATTATTTCCCTTTCGCTATGTGCATTTTCTGTTTTGCAGTTTATTGTATTCCTTTCTGTTATTTCCTGAATGAATCAGCAATGACTGCTCTCTTTTAAACCTCTTGCATATTGCTTGTTTCTGATTTTTTGTGCTGGATCCCCATGCTTTTATGATTGGATTGAAAAGCAATTCATTTCATTTTTTGAGGGACCTAATGCATTACTCTTTTTTTCCCTGCAGAGAATCTGACATAACAAAAGAGCGGATTGAGAAAATTCTCAAGGCTGGTGCTCATGTTGTATTGACCACCAAGGGAATCGATGATATGTCATTGAAGGTATGTTTTCGTAATTCAAGAATAAGCTGTTTCTTTATGTACTTTTAAATGTGTTTCTAAATATAGTTTCAAAGCAAGAACTATTTATGTATTTTTGGTTGGGTTGGCTAGCTTTTCTACTGTATGACATATTTTGCTTAGTTACTGGTGATTTTGGTTGGGTGCTTCATACATAATCTGTTGCACTACGCGTAAGGTGGTATATTCATGACCAAGCAGTATTTGAATATTGTATATTCTGTTTAATCCTATTCACGACTTATTGGCTTGATGGTCCCATGAATTTACTTTTGGCTTGAAACTCTACCGAAGTTGCTTGAAATTTGCTATGATTCTGAAGCAATGTGGGAATGCATTATCTCAATTCAATGCCCTTTGAACATGAAAATATATTAATATAATGCTCTTCTGTATCTGATTACGCTTGGATATTCTAATCTAACAGCAATAATGTTCTAAAGTAATATCTGGGGTGTGGATGACTTGTACAATAGAAATTTATATATAAAACAACCTTTACCCTTGATGTTCCCCTGGAATATGGCAGATCACCTTTTATAGTAGTCTAGCCCAAGTATTAATTAATGCTACACAAACTGTTTGGCAAATGAGATAGTTGATTAGATTTACACTAGTGCGGTTTGTATTTTTGCCATGCCATTGTTGAGCTTTTGTTTGCTATGATGAGAGTAGCATTAGTTTATGCAGATCTCAATTATAGTTAGGGGCATAACACTTATATTGTCAATTAAGTTGTTACTTCTTACTACGATTACAGGTGCCGCTCGTCTTCCAGGATTTCATACTTGTGTTGGTGATAATGATGAACTATTGACAACAAAATGGTACAAAGAATATGGTAGGTTTTGTTTAAGGTTTTCTGCTGGATTGTATCATTCATCTTATGTATTACATATTGGCAAATGAGATAGTTGATTAGATTTCCAAGTAAACATAAAATCTGATAAAAAAAATCTATACAACTTATTAGATGGGTGTATGCAATGAATTTTTATCTGTTCTTTGATTCAGTTATAAAGATGACTTTATCATCCAGTTACTGTTCTTGTCTTTCGTGTGTGTGCTGTTTCAGAGGGCATGGCCAGCACTTTCCTGAGGCTAGCCAGAAATGTAGGTTTTTTTTATTGTCGGACGGGGTTATCAGTGGCGGTTCCAGCTAAAAACCGCCACTGATAATGCATACCAGTGGCGGTTTTTAGTTGGAACCGCCACGGATATTGAATTATCAGTGGTTGTTTTTAGCCGGAACCGCCACTAATATTATCATTATCAGTGGCGGTTTTTCTCTCCAACCGCCACTAATGAGTATTATCAGTGGCGGTTTTCAAACCGCCTCTGAAAATCTCCGATTATCCCTGGCGCTTAATCTGTGGCGGTTCAAAAATCGCCACTGATGTCTCTTACGAACCGCCACTGATGTCCCTCTCCATAGTAGTGAGTTCATCAAAAGCTACTCCTCAAGCTATAGACGGATATGATGATCGGTACACATTCCTGCCGGCTCGACAATGTCATCGGCGACCATGCCGAAGATGCCGCTGACTCCACTATGCACACTGCTGAGTTCTTTGTTGGAGCCGACATCATCACGTCCATAATTAAGTGAAGATATACGCATGCAATGTATGTGTGGAGCCATGCACACATGCAACGTGCGTGCATGGGTTGTACGTACATGCACTTCTATATATGTGCATGCTCACGCATACACTCGTGTCTCTCCTCTCTCTCTCTCCAGCATGGTGATGGTGCATGGTTGTGACAAACTTGTCGCCCACACATACATTCGTCGTCTAGACCGCTCGCCTGTGCTGGAGATGTCGCCAAGCATCCTACAAAGATCCGCGTCTGCCGTCGGAGCCGTCGAGCACGTTGCTGAGGCAGTCGCGGGCGCCATAAACCACAAGCACGTACCAATGTTGGTACGCATGCATGTTTCATGCATACCTGCACCTACTTCCCACTAGACAAAAAGATGATGCCCATGGGGATCGTCATCAAGCAGTCGCTCTACTGCGATTGTCACTGGAGCTGCCATGCCCGCAGCGCCATCTGCAAGCTAACGTGGACGATGCCGTAACCCACTAAGCGTTTGTTGCCAAGTCGCGTTGTCTCTCGAGACATCGAGTCCTCCGCCAGAGCTACCGAGCGCAATGCTGGGATGTCGCCAAGCACGCTGCCGAGCCGCTGGATGTTGCTGAGGCCACCACATGCCTCACCACCTGCTTGCTCGAACTGGGTTGTTGCTATACATTATAGCTTGTTTGCATGCGATACGCTGTAAGCACGCACTAGTATGTGCATGTGCCATGCAAATCGTATACTAGTTGTACATGCCTCGACGCTACTACTATGCCGTCGGATTGGTCATGCTTGGTGAGATCATGCTTGTTACACAACCATCCAATCATCTACGACTGACGAGGCCGAATGATGAGGGCGGGTGTAGCCAATGCAAAGGCTATGCTTCCAATGGCCCCATAGACCGACGAGGCTATGGATCACGCCACGCCCACATCTACATCAACCATTCACCACATGCATGGAGAATGTGAAGTGAAGACCAAAGACAACGACCAACACGCAGCTTAATCGGGGGTATCTCGCGAGTTCACCTCATGGGAGTATTTAACCGGGAGCCTTCTGAGGCCCTAGGAACAAGGAGATCACATGGACTATGTCAGATTTGCTATGACAAGCACACTACTATGGAGAGGGACATCAGTGGCGGCTCGTAAGAGACATCAGTGGTGGTTTTTGAACCGCCACAGATTAAGCGCCAGTGATAATCAGAGATTTTCAGAGGTGGTTTGAAAACCGCCACTGATAATACTAATTAGTGGCGGTTGGAGAGAAAAACCGCCACTGATAATGATAATATCAGTGGCGGTTCCAGCTAAAAACAGCCACTGATAATTCCATATCAGTGGCGGTTCCAGCTAAAAACCGCCACTGATAATGCATACCTGTGGCGGTGCCAATTAAAAACCGCCACTGATAAAATTATCAGTGGCGGTTTTTAATTGGCACCGCCACAGGTATGCATTATCAGTGGTGGTTTTTAGCTGGAACCGCCACTGATAACCCCGTCCGACAATAAAAAAACCTGCATTTCTGGCTAGCCTCAGGAAACTGCTAGCCATGCCCTCTAAAACAGCACACAAATGAAGTACATATATAGTAACAAGTAACAACTTAATTGACAATAAGAGTATAATACTAGATTTTGAACCAAAAGGATAACAAAAATAGATATGATCATGTGCAAAGACTATTGGCAACAAATTAGACAGCAACACTTCAGAATTTCTCCACAGGCCGCACAGACTACAGCCGGCAAATATTATTCAGATTTTCCAAAGTACAATCAAGGAAAGTTGCTAGACTAAACTGTCATCGAGGCAAAGTTGTCATTTAGAAGCATAATTGTGAAAGTAAAATGGCTTATCACAGGGCACTGTCTATGATATAATAAGAAGTACCTCAGTAGAAAATAAAAATGATCAGTGTCTTCTTACATTCACTGGTCCCTTGCAGTCTAGATTAATTTTAGCTGTAAGACATAATGCAAATGAGTACAGCAAACAAGAATCCATTCACAAAATAGATTAGCCAGGTAATCTTTTAATGCAAATGTGTTTCCTTTAACTAACATCCTACAACAAACAAGAATCCATTCACATGTCTCACTACAGTGGAAGGTCACTACTACAATGAAGAACATATACATCTCAGAAGTAATTAGCATAGCAAATGTGTAGTAAGGACACAAAGATAAATAAGATAAAATTAGAAACATGAGAATGGCAGTAAAAATTGTGCGAGAAATCAAATAGATGTAATATTGAGCTTTGTCTTACTTCAGCAAGTGAGTACAGCGTGTATCAAGCAAATGTTCTTACTATGAGACCCTCATTTTTATGCCACAGTGTAACATAAAAACAAGGTTCTAAAGTGCATACCGTGCCATTCCCATGATCAGTGGCTAGCACGCACCATCACAATTTGAAATTACAGCCATACACAAGTTCAAACTTTTATTACATCAGGTGTTTGATAGTAATATTACATAACCAAAAGTAGCAGAAATAAAACCACATCTCATTGTTTGCCAACTAGCCCAAAATTCCACAGGCAACAGACGAGATGAACTTAGAGAGGACAATCATCGCCATAAATTACGAGATCTTCATTAACGTTATCGTCAACAGGGTATTCTTGTCCTTCACCTAAAAACATTGTGGAAGCAAGTTGAGTACATTGGTACTCGCAAGACTTTGTAGTGTTTGCAAAACCTGGAGTATATGCAAGCTGAATGGGAAGTGGGTTTCTACGATTGTTTTGCGGAAAGCAAAAATTTGAATGAAGTATTACTGAATAGTAATGGAAAGCGTAAATAAAAATTTAAGACAGTTTGATAAGTAATTGACATAACAAGTAATAAAATGGATGATAACATTTTACTCACGACCCTTTGTGAGTAAAATAACGAACAAGACCCTCCCTGGTCTTAAAAAATCACTACTACAAAACTGCAAATAGGAGACGCCCTATTAGTGGCGGTTTGTTTGGAACCGCCACTAATAGGAGTATCAGTGGCGGTTCTGTGAGACCCTCATTTTTATGTCACTAAGTAACATAAATATGAGGCTCTTAAGTGCTTCCTGTGCCATTCCCATGATCAGTGGCTGGCACGCACAAACACAATTTGGATATTACAGCCACACAGATACACACTTTTATTACATCACAAGTTTTATAGTGTTATTACAATACCAAAAGTAGCAGGAAATTAAAACCATGTCTCATAGTATGCCAACTATTCCATAACTCCACAGGCAACTGCTGAGATGAACCTAGAAAGATCAGTCGTCGCTAAAATTCGCAGGTTCCTCATACTCATTCCCATCAATATCGAAATCTTGCTCTTCACCTAAAAACATTGTTGAAGCAAGTTGAGTACATTGGTACTCGCAAGACTTTGTAGTGTATGCAATTCCTGGAATATATGCAGGCTGAAATAGAAAGTGGGTTTCTACGGTTGTTTTGCATAAAGCGAAAGTTTTGAATGAAGTAATACTGAATAGTAATGGAAAGCGTAAATAAAATTTTAAAGACAGTTTGATAAGTAATTGAAATAACAAGTAATAAAAAGATAATAACAATTTACTCACGGCCCTCTTGTGAGTAAAATAACGAACAAGACCCTCCATGGTCTTAAAAGAAAATACAATGACAAGTGACATTAATCAGTCGTAAAACATTTTCCAAAGTCTTTTACCAAAGTTTTCAAAAATAGAAAACAACTAACTTAGTGTGGGTTCACCAAGTCATCCATGACCGTGGATACGGCTAATCGATTAGTTTAATCTCTGCAGAGTTGTACAGCTTTACCCACAAGATATGTTCTCCCTTTTTGCAAGCTATAAGACACACTTCCTTTGGTATGTCCGCGAGGAGTTCATAACTAAACTGTTCGGACATTTGAACCTTAACTTTGCACTAGCCCGGTGGCGTTACTCCTGACTATGATGGAAGCAAACAAACGGTGAAGCAATAATATTCAGAGCCCGCGGCTCCAATGGTACAACAACAGCCCCAATTCATAGCCAGGCGTACACCGTTACAACGGCAGATGCCAACACCTCGGTGATGACACCCCCCTCGAGCAAACCTATATCAGGAATGCTCGTGCTACAACTGCCTACCAATGTGCAAAGCTAATGCCCAGATAATTTAATAAGTTAAGACTGTCCCAGTCCAGTACTTGTGGATGTACGGTTATCTTGGATCGCGGGACACCATGTTTGGTCCTTAAAGTGACATGGGCGATAACTCCACCCTAGCTACGTACACGTTAAAACATGTACAACCGGCTATTGCCAATAATGTAGGCCCCCGGATCGGCTATCCGGAGTCCTCTGTGTATTTCTGTACTAGTCCCAGATCAGTAGCTAGTACACACAGTCAAAAGTGATGAATCAACAACCATATCACGAATACAAATAACTAAATAAGAATAATACCAAATAAAAGCAAAGACCTTAAGGTCAAAGTTTACCATTACGGCCTGAACAGGCTGAACAACTTGAACAACTGCAGCGGAAGACGAAAACGCCAATGCGACCCATCCAATTGCCCACAGGCAATCGAGTGGAGAACGCACCCTAGTCGTTGGAAATCTTGAACAGCTTCTTTCACTTCTGAGATAGGATTAGAATGTAGCACGTGAGTACATAAAGTACTCAGCAAGTCTGGGAAATTATGCATAATGTAGGCAATCCAAGGATGGCTTAATATGGTTCTTTTGCATAAAGCCAAGTTTCAACAAATCATACTTGTTAATAATTTTCACAAAGCATATTTGAGCAATTCTTTTTAATAATTGAATTATGTAATATTGTAGTGAAGGTTCTAACCACCACTCACTAATATACAGGCTCTATCCGCCACATCTTAACAAAATCAGGGCTCAATCCAATCACATGGCTATGTCCGCCATGGTTCACAAAATCAGGTTCCTTCCACCTACCTGGCTTTAACTGCCAGAAGCACACCCGAGAGTTCTAACCGCTCCCGGATCCCAAAACAAAACCTTGTTTAATTTGAAATCAAAATCCAAATTCTACCAGTATGAAAGCATTCAGCAAGCTTTGCCTTTGACCGTAGGCACGGCTATTCGAATAGTTTTAACTCTGCAGAGGTGTACAACTTTACCCACAAGACATGATATTCCCTTGATGCCAAGCTATTAGCACACTTCCTTAGGTGTGCCGGCAAGGATATCATGACAAGGCCTTTACAATGTATACGCCTAACCTGACCCACCCGCTGAGGTTTCACCGCTGTTAGGGTTATGTCCACCCAGTACAGAAGCCCCCTCTTGCGCCGTGTGAGACAAACAACAACAACCACAACAATAATGCCTCCGTCCGGCTCTCACACAACCACCGAGTGGTGAGTCTAAGTCAGGTTTCTACAAATTAGTTAGCCAGGTCGTGCCCACTTTGACATGTGGTTGTACGGTTATGCTTAGAATGGAGACAGTCATAAGCGTCGGTCCTTAATTGACTTGGGGCGGTGCTTGCACAAAAGAACCAAGACTTGGTTCGCTTCCACCCGACATTCCATGCCGCCCAAGTCGAAATCATTTTTCATTTTATTTTTATTTTGTAAACCATTGGCAATACTCCTTGCCTATAACTTCCAATACAAGTTTTCAAGAGATAATTGAAAGTCCCACCCATAGGTGAATATTGACCGACAGCGAGGCTAAGCATTTCTACCGTACTATTCTATTCCACCAATAGTTTATTTTTATAAAATACAAATCCTCGGGTTTGATTGCAATCCTTATAATCAACTGCATATTCTCCAATAATCCCTCTATTGCCATAACGTTACAATCATGAGGATAATCTAATTTGATATAGTATCCACCAAATAGGAAATACATCATGGTACTATCATAACTCCAAAGTCTTGTAGAACCACAATCATATTTGTATAAGAAATATTTCCCTTGAACTATGTCCTGTATTAGTGATTTATCCACCAATCATACGGCGATCAATCGTATCGTCCACTGTGAATATTTCACAAGGTCATCTGCTAAAATGCCGAGAATACTTCACAATACTATCTCTAATCATTTAGAATACAATCCACCGATATTACTTCATAACATTATATATTTAATCCATCACATTCTCGTCTTCACATCATCAACTTTAATCCACCAGGAATAATTCATAATCTTACTCTAAGTATCCTTCGAGAAAGATTCTATAAATCCAAGACTTCATTAATTCATCGACTACAGCTATTTCCATAACCAATGATACCACGTTTACTAAACAAATCACCCATGATCCACATTATTCACAATCCCACCTAAATGGTTATCGCGATACCATTTTTCAATAATCATCCTCTAAACCACCGAGAATATGTAACCATGTCATTTAATAAATTACCAACTATTCTGGACTATTCACAATTCTCCATAATTGATTATCACCAAATATGTTTGTTAACATCCACCGAAATATAAGTCACCACTTATTCTATTTAATCCACAAGTATGCCTCTCAATATCATTTATTTACTTTTACCGAATATTATTTTTGACATCCTACATCTTCCCATATTCTTCCAAACTATACAAATCGTAATGCGAACCGCTATCACAATCCAACTTCACCAGAATTCAACCATCAACATCCATAAATCAATCTCATAACTAATAATCCCTATCAACACTAATAAGCAGCTATTCTCCATTTACATTCCATACTAGTGGTTCCATCCAAAAGGTCCTTCAAGCAATCATTTCCCGAGTCAAAGATTAATTTTCCCAAAATCATTTATATTGGTGGATTACTATACTAGGGCGACAAAGGGTCAGGGATAACAAATCTCAAGGAGGTATAAACAACAGGTATAACTAACAACTTAACGTTTAACATCATCATTTTATGTAAATAGCAATGCAATTTGTAAAACCTGGTAAAACATTTATAAATTGCAGGATCAATATGCGTCAAGGAGACTTGCCTTCAATCACAGCGAGAAGGTGGAACTCTCTGAAGCTCGACGGCGGGGTCGGCGGACTCGGCGGGAGCGTCGACTACGCGCAAAACGAGACAACAAATAAATAAAAGAAAATAAATAAAATCCAAAAATTATAAAATTAGTACTGGCAGGTAGATCTTGATTTTAGATGAATTTAGAAATTTGAATGGAGTCAAACGGAGTTCGGATGAAAAAGTTATGAGCTTCCGAAGTTTGAATTTCGAATAAATTGGAAAATCGGGAATATTCTTGGAATATTCCTTCTCTGGTTGACTGGTCAAACGTTGACTTGGACTGGGACTTTGACTTGGTCTTGTGTCTCTATGGCCAATGGGCCCTAGGTGTCATTGGGAGATGGCTTCATCTTCAAGCTTTGGCTGTGGCTAGGAAACAGAGGAGCAAAGCTCCTCCATGGAGCCAGGGGAGCATATGGCGGTGGCCGTGGTGGTCAAGCGGTGGCGACGGCTGGCGGCCGAGGTGGCGGCGGCGGGCGGGCAAGAGAAGGCGGCGGCCAAGACGGCGGCGGGCGCAAGACAAAGACGGCGCGCAAGACGGCCGGCGAGGGCGACGGCGGCGCGGCGAGCACTGCCGGCTGGCGGAAGCCGGCAGCTGCCGGCCGGGCGCGGAGGCGCTGATGCGGCGGGTGGCGCGATCATGGCGGCGGCGGCACAAGGGCGGACGCTGGGGCGCGGGCGGGCGGCGGGTGGCCCGAGGGCGGCGCGAGAGCGGGCGGGAGTGGGCAGACGCGGCCGGAGGCGGCGCGACGGTGGCCGGCCGGCGGCTAGCCGAACGGCATGGGGGCAAGAACAGAGGCTCCCCAAAATGCCAAAAACTTGAAATTTCGCAATGAATTTAATAGATGACCAAGCAAATTGAAGGTAGGATTCACTAAAGAACATCTAGAGGACCACAAAGGAGCAAGGGATTGAATCAATTCTCACCCAAACGAAAGAAATCGACGAAGAACGAAGTGAGGGCCGAAACGAGTAAACCCCGAAATTCGTCGTCCACGGTTAATGAATCCTAAAATAGATTAAGGAGTTAGAAACTAGACTTATTCACGGTCACGAGGAACCAAGTGGCATGAAGAATGACTCACCGGAGAGGAAGATTTGACCACGAACACCAAGAACACGAAGAACGGCGAAACCTCGTCGGTTTTCTTGATCTAGCGGCCGAATGGGTTGGAGGGGCTAAAGGAGAATGATAGTGCTGGAGAGAGGACTCCAACACGAAACTAATGGAGGTGGAAGTGCGCGATTTGAGGAAGAAACGGAGAAGTTATGGCTATGAATGCGCTTTTCGGTTTTTTGTGAACTGCGCGAATTCCGGCGAGATTTGGGCTTAATAACCACCGGGAGTGGAAAGATATCGTCAACACGGATTTAACGGATCCGGCCGTTCGCGATTTGGGTGATTAATGAGGAAGTTATGTGCGTTTGAAAGCTTGGAGCTAAGAATGGAGAGAAGCACTGTTCTCTGGAACTGAATCCATCGGGAGGAAGACGAAGAGCTACAGGAACACGACGCTACAGTACCCCTGCTACAGTACCGCCACATGGCGAGCTCTGGTTGGCCGGGTAATACGCAAACGAACCACCCTAGAGAAAAATAAGGAAAAATGGCCTAAAAATTCCGGAAAAATTCCTAGAGCCATTTTAGAATATTTGGGACCCAATAAAATTGGTTTGGTTGAATTTGGATGAAATTTGTGGAATTAAATATTCCGGAGCGAATTGCGGGCATTAAACAAAAGCCGCGCGCGATAAAATAGCAACGGAGGTCCAAAAATTCGGGGAATGATTCCTAAAATCATTTCGGAATATTTGGAACATTTTAGAAGTGGTTTGGGAATTTTTGGAGCATTTTTGGACTCGGGTGAATTTTCGGGTACCGGCGGGAACTGGAAAAAATCCGATTTTTCGACGGGAGGGGAATTAATTCCCGATTTCGGAGGGGAATGGATGCCAGGTTAATATAAACACCAAACAAACTCCAACTTTTGAATTTAAATAATTTAAATTAGGTTTTCTCCGGAAAGCGAAAACTAGGGCGTTACAAATAATCACCCACGTCAAAACAGTAGTTTTATTTTTATTTTTATCAAACTACCAGTATCCTTTACTGCTTAAATAAACCAGAAAAAGATTTCATAAAGAAGTGTGTATGTGGGTGTAGATGTCAATGTATCATTTTAAGCATTGCTAAGCAGATGCAATTAATATTCGTTATAGCCCATCCTTTAATTGAGTATCCATTCCTATGGTTATCATGGGGTTTATGTTGATATGATTAAAACAATATATCAACATTGGGTTATAACTACCAAGAGCGTGAAATAGATAGTTAGAATATAAGCATGCAGGAAGATTCTTAATCACATTTTATCTGGTTGTAAAATCTGGGTTCAAGAATGATCAAAGGGGTGCTTGCCTTGCTCCTCGACGGTGTAAGCTGGATCTGCGTCGTCGATAGTGTAGTCGGTAATCTCAGCGTCTATCCGTCGATTAAGAACATGGCAAATAAGATACTTCAATATCGATAGAAGAAGCAAATACACAAACAATAAAGACAGCAATTGAAGGATTCAAATGGAATCATTCCAAAACAATCAAGATAGCAATCAACTTCAATCATTATTTCAAGTATGAACTAAGATATATGGTTCTAATCTAAAGATTAAAGCTTAGGGGCATATAACACAGCTACCTTCTTTGTGTATTATTTCATTTTAATTTACGAATTCAGGAAGCTAAGATTGTAGGATTATATTTAACAAAGTTCATTTGCAGGGTGTATGATTAATTGTACTAATACGAATTAGCATATAAAGCAACCCTAATCATATTTAATGAAAGAACATGGTGCATCTTAACTTTCATCTTACCATCTGATCCTAATTAGTGTAATGAGCACAAAGAAACAAGTTTCATTCATTTTGGATGATTTTTGATCAAGTTATAGCAACTATATTAAATTTATATATTAAATAAAGTCCTAATATGAAATTTTCACAAACTAACTCCAAATTCAAATCTAATTATATACTTGGACACTATGTGACCCAAGGATTCCAACAAAGTTGATTTCACTCAATTTGGACTTAATTTGCAAAATCTCTACATGCCACATATTTAAATCTCAAGCTTTAAATTCAAATTCAGATTTAAATTGCTAAACAAGTTTCAAATGTTTTTACATATTATGAAACTAGATGATTTATGATGAATTTACAAACAAGTTTCACTTGGTTTGGATTTATAAATAAAAAGTTATATGCATTTGAATATATTCGGTTCTAGAAAACCAGGAAATAAAGGAAAATACGTTTTCCTTAAGGGAAAGCGTATTCTCAGCGTTTGCGCGGCTGGCTTTTGAATCAGTTCACGGTCACTGACGGCTGGGCCCATCTGCCAGCGACTCAGAGCAGAGTCCTCCGTCTCCGAGCTCGCCGGCGGAGCTCCGGCATCGTCGATCGGTTTTGGATGGCTGCCACAGCTTCAGTGGACCGCGACGATCCTAGGGGTGTGCTCGGTTATGGGTGGTGTTCGGAGGTTTTGGGCGCTCCGCGATGGACGGCGGCGCGCTACGGTGAAGTTCGGCACGGCGGTGCTACAGGGAGTTTCAGACTTGGTGATCACCCGTGTGGGTTACGGGAGGTCCTAAGGACTCTATTGCCGCACTCAAACCAAAGAATAGATGGCCGACTGGTGTTCTCACCGTGCGGCGTCAGCGGCGGAAGGGATTGCACGGTGAGGGAGCTTCTCGGGATGTCTCGGCCTGGAAGAAGAAGCGCAAAAGCTTCGTGAGTATCTAAGGATGCTCTAAAACCATTCAATTTGGACGCGCCCTTACCGAGATGCACGAATTTGAGGTTACCCCCAAATCGGGTTTCGCCGGCAATGGAGAAGATGACTTCGGTCTGGGCGGTTCCGGGCGTTAGGGTGTAAATGGTGGTGCGTGTTGGTTTGAAGAGGTCGCTACGCACTCGGTGGGTGCTTAAATAGAAGCGAAGGGCGACCCGTAGGGCTTGGGCGACGGATAAGGTGGCGGCAGCCAACTAGGGCATTCTCTGGAGTTCTCCTTCGGCTCGGTCAAGGCATGGGCGAGGTTGGAAGCTGGCAGCGGCTCGCCAGGGTGGCCTCGAGGCGCGGAATTGCGGCGGGAAACGACAAGGAAGCGAGGCGGTTCGGTCGACTCCGTCGAGAGTGAGAGAGAGCAGAGAGAGTGAGAGAACTAGAGAGGAGAAGGAAGAAGAAGGCTCTGGCCTTCTGGGTCCACAAGGCAGAGAGAAAAGAGAGGAAGAGAGGAGAGAATGGGAGGTTGACGCGTGGGCCAGATGGACTTTGGGTCCCGTCGGCAGTGGGCATTAGCTCCCGGGCTGGCTGAAAGGTCACCGGACACGTGGGCCCACACGTAAGGGAAAAGAAGAGAGCTCTAGTTTCTTCCCCCAGACAGCACAGCAACCAAATTAATACCGGGGTCATTTCAGGTCCAGATTTTTTGAAACTTTTTGACTAAGCTAGAGACTAAGATATCTATCTCCAGTAAAATTTTGGGGTTAAAATGAACTATATTTATTTAATTAAAAATCTGACATTGTATGCTGCACAGAATATCCAATTCGGTTTTTGAATTGATTAAGGGACTAAATCAACATGTTTAATTTTGAAATTTTTACTGAAGGTATGATTATATGCAATGGACCTACCATAAAAATTTCAACATTAAAGTCGCATTATTTATTTCTCTATAATTCTTTTACTGTTTTCTGCAGAATTTTAGATCTGCTTTATTTAAATGTAAATAAATAGCTAACCTTCTTAATAATTTTCGCAAATTTTTGTGGATGAAGGTAATATGTCTGAGGTCTTATGGTAAAAATTACAAGGTCTAGATTGCTCCACGTTTATCCCTAAAAATCTGACATGAGTCTGGCCAGAGATAAGGTTTAACATTTTTAATTGTTTTCTTTACTCTTACTTGCATTCACATGGTCTTTTGACCAGCTAGGGCAGGCTCTAGAGTTTAGCATGGCTGGTTACAAAATTTACCATGGTAATTTCTTATTTCTACCATTCCATCATTATCTCTTTTCTCTTTTCTTTATTTCTCAACTCCATTATTCATTTAAATCAACCAACACATCAACAAATGCACATAAAATCATAAAATAAAGCAAGGAAATGATTCCACATTTTTAATATTGAATTTTTATTACTTTATAAATTTGAGGATGTTACAGGTTCTTGAGTGGAAACCGATGCCAGGATCATTAGTGACGGTTTTTGTTCCAAACCGCCACAGATAGTGGACTATCAGTGGCGGTTTGTGGTTATAACCGCCACAAATACTGCGACAACTATCAGAGGCGGTTTTAACTCTAAACCGCCACTGATAGTTCACTATCTGTGGCGGTTTTTGTTTAGAACCGCCACAAATAAAACCCCCTATATATACTAGTCGCTACAGCACTGTACAGGAGCTCATGGTCATCTTCCTCCCCGAGAAGAAAAGCAAAATTTCAGATCTGAGATTTTGTTTGCAAAGAAACTTGAGTTTTTACTTCGTAGGGTTGTTCTAAGGTGAGTAATTTGTTCTCCTCTCTTCATTTGTGGTGATGTAGTTGCAATTTAATGGCTAGATCTAGTTTATTTAAGATTTTTCTTTCTTCAATGGCAAAGCTTAGATTCAAATTTTTTTTATTTACCTAGCATTTTTTAGATTAATTTATATTTAGATGATGAATTTATTACCTTGCTCCATTAGATTATTTGTTGTCTACCTTTTTAGATGACAAAATATGGCAAGCATATATTAAATTTATTTAATTAAGATTGTTGGATATTAATACACATTAAATTTAATGTATATGGTATAGAGGTGATCATGAAGTTGCCTTGCATTTTGAGATGATGAATTATCTACCTCTTTGAGAGGATAAATTTAATTTTGACTATGCATAGTACTTAAGATTTGTTTCTAATTACCATTAATTTTCTTACCGTTAGTGAGATGATGAATTTACTACCTTGCTCTATTAGATTAAGTTGTCTACCTTTTGGATGATAAATTATGATTGAGAGCATATATTAAATTTATTTAATTAAGGTTATTGGATAGTAAGAAATAATGGATTAATGATTTATGTAATTAAGATTATTGCATATTATTAATTGTTACATTAATTAATTGTAGATGGATCGGAGATGGATGTACAATGCGAACCGTTGCAGCCGAGAATACATCGACTACAGATTCGCTTTCTACGAGCAAATGAGGAGAACAGATTGCAAAAGAAGACGGAGTACATACATTGTCCATGCATTGATTGCAAGAATGAGAAGATGTTTTTGGACAAAGACCAAATCCACTTGCACTTGATTCGGAGGGGCTTTGTACCTAGCTATACCTGTTGGACAAGGCACGGTGAAGAGGAGATCATACTTCAATGTGATAATGTCGACGACGACGAAGCCGCCAATACGGCAGCTGACATCGGGTATGGAACCGATGAGGATAGGTTGGTCGTTGACGATGACAATAATCTGGCTCAAATGTTGCGCGATGCAGAAGGAAACTACAGTAGTGAGAGAGAGTTTAATCAGTTCAAGGGTTTGATAGAGGACTCGGAGAAACCTTTGTTCCCGGGTTGCAAGGAGGAATACACAAAGTTGCACACTGTGCTTCTGCTAAGAGACGTAGCAACTCCGTGAAACTCTTGTCGGGGTTTGATAGAGGACTCGGAGAAACCTTTGTTCCCGGGTTGCAAGGAGGAATACACAAAGTTGCACACTGTGCTTTCACTACTGAAATTGAAGGCAAGCAATGGTTGGTCCGACAAGAGTTTCACGGAGTTGCTACGTCTCTTAGCGGACATGCTTCCAGAGGGCAACCTGTTGCCTAAGACCACGTATTTTGCCAAGAAGGTTGTATGTCCCTTGGGATTGGAGGTAGAAAGAATACACGCGTGTCCAAACGACTGTATACTCTATCGCAAAGACTATGCAGACACGCATGTATGTCCGGTGTGCAAAGCATCGCGATACAAGCGTAAGGGCGAGGAAAACGAAGGCATAGAAGTGAAGAATGGAGCTCCCGCTAAAGTGGTGTGGTATTTGCCAGTAATACCTCGTCTAAAGCATTTATTTGCAAATAAAAAGCATGCCAAGATGATGCGATGGCACTCGGAAGAGCGAAAGAGGGATGGAAAGTCGAGGCACCTGCCGATTCTCGCCAAAGGAGAACCATCGATAGGCTCTTTAGGGAGAACTTCAGAAATGAGCCAAGGAATATAAGGTTTGGGTTGAGTACGGATGGAATGAATCCGTTCGGTAACATGAGCAGTATTCATAGCACTTGGCCCGTGACTCTCTGTATCTACAACCTTCCTCCTTGGCTGTGTATGAAGCGAAAATACATTATGATGTCGCTGCTTATCCAAGGGCCGAGACAACCTGGAAACGATATTGATGTATACCTACAACCATTGGTGGAAGATCTTGTGCTACTGTGGAATGAAGGTGTACAGGTATGGGATGAGTACAAGCGGGAGTACTTCACTCTACGCGCAATGTTGTTCTGCACCATCAATGATTTTCCAGCCCTAGGTAACCTGTCTGGCCGTACTATAAAAGGAGCTAAAGCTTGCCCCCAATGCCTGGATGAAACTAGTAGCGTGTGGCTTAACAACTCGAGGAAAACAGTCTACATGCGTCACCGTCGGTTCCTTCGAAAGAATCATCCGTACCGTAATATGAAAAAACAATTTGACGGTACAAAGCAGGACGGTTCAGCTCCAAGGCCTCTTACTGGGGAAGAGGTATATGATATGGTTAAGGATATTAATGTTGTACTTGGAAAGGGGATACCTCGAGGTCCCGTACTGAGAAAACCACGTGGAAGAAGAGATCCTTATTTTGGGATTTGCCCTATTGGAAGGATTTAGAAGTTCGACATTGCATCGACGTCATGCATGTAGAAAAGAATGTATGTGACAGCGTGCTTGGTCTTTTACTGAATATTCCTAGCAAAACAAAGGATGGACTGAAGGCACGAAGGGACCTGGAAGATATGAAGATCAGAGCCGAGCTACATCCTCAAGACACCGGAAAGGCCGACTTTACCTTCCCCGACTTGCTATACTCTGTCCAAGAAAGAGAAAACAGACCTCTGCAAGTGCTTGCGTAGTGTGAAAGTTCCGTCAGGTTACTCCGCAAACATCAAGAAACCGTATCGATGAAAGATTTGAAGTTAATCGGTATGAAGTCTCATGATTGTCATGTGATGATGACACAAATGCTCCCTATTGCAATTAGAGGTATTTTGCCCGACAAGGTTCGAGAGGCAATCATGAGGTTGTGTTTCTTCTTAACGCGATTTCACGAGAAGGTCATCGATCCGTTGGACTTTATGAGCTGCAGTCGATGTGGTCAACACTCAGGTCGCCTAGAGATGTATTTTCCTCCATCATTTTTCGATATCATGGTTCATCTCATTGTTCACCTTGTGAATGAGATAAATATTTGTGGGCCAAGATTTAGCATCGATGTACCCGCTCGAAAGGTACATGGGTGTTCAAGAAATATGTACGTAATCGATCGCGACCGGAAGGTTCCATTGTAGAAGGTTATGTAACGAGGAGGTTATTGAGTTCGCATCGATTACATGGACGAGGTTGAACCGGTAGGAGTGCCTGTATCACGCCATGAGGGAGGCTAGGCGGCAAAGGAGTAATCGGAAAGAAATCCACAAATTCTTACGATCATTTTTGTTCGAACAAGCTCATTTCACGATCTTGCAGCGATCGATCGAGGTATCCCGTTTATGGACATGCACAAGGAAAAGCTACAGAGGGAAAATCGTGGACGATCAGAGGTTTGGATAACAAAAGAGCACAATCGTGTGTTCAATCATTGGTTCAAGGAGCACATGTCGGTGAAGAAACGAGTGTTACGTTGAGGTGGTTGGCAAAAGGGCCATCAGTACAATCGTGACATGGCAAGGATACGACATAAATGGATATACATTTTACACGAGCTCAGGATAGCAAAAGTACTTACCAAAACAGTGGTGTCCGTATACATGCCTACGACAATACAGCAAGAAGAAGAGCAGCTTCTATGGGTTTATAGAGGAGATTTGGGAGCTCGACTAATGCATTTTCAAGATCCTGGTGTTTCGTGTCGTTGGGTCCAACTCCCAAAGGGTGTCAAGGTGGACAAATATGGCTTCACTCATGTGGACATCGAGCAAGTCGGATATAGAGGCGAACCATTCGTACTTGCGAAGCAAGTTGCACAGTCTTCTATGTAATCGACCCTACAGATAAGAAGCGCCATGTAGTTCTTCAAGGAAAACAAAGGATCGTCGGAGTTGAGAATGTCGTGGATGAGGAAGAGTACAACCAGTTTGATGAGTTGCCTCCTTTCGTAGATGGCAAAGATCGTGCTCGAGGAAGCAACCACTCAGAAGCCACCTATCATCGTGATGATCATGAAGAAGGCCAAATTGTGAAAGAAAATAATTAGCTAGGAGTAATGGCAAAATGTGTGTATTTATGTGGGGTAATGGAAATGTAATGTCGAAATATGCATTTATGTGGAGTAATGGCATTTTTGTTAAAAATATGCTTTATATTAATTCATGGCTTTATATTAATAGAAGGAAATCTGAAAAATATGCTTTATATTAATTTATATTAATCAGGGATTCAAATTTCATAAGAATATAAATTTATATATCCTAGATAAATTAGTTATGAATAATTAGTAGTTAATATATATGATAGGTTCACTAATACATTAATTCATGGCTTTATATTAATAGAAGGAAATCTTAAAAATATGCTTTATATTAATTTATATTAATCAGGGATTCAAATTTCATAAGAATATAAATTTATATATCATAGATACATTAGTTATGAATAATTAGTAGTTAATATATATGATAGGTTCACTAATACATTAATTCATAGCTTTATAATTGAAGGAAATCTGAAAAATAGTATTAGTGGCAGTTGTTAATTAAAACCGCCACAGATAAGGTTTATCAGTGGCGGTTTTTAATTACAACCGCCACTGATAATTTTATCTGTGGCGGTTTTTAATTACAACCGCCACGGATAATTTTATCTGTGGCGGTTTTTAATTACAACCGCCACTGATAAACCTTATCTGTGGCGGTTTTAATTAACAACCGCCACTGATATGTCCCCCTATATAAACCACGCCAAAGTGGTCAGTCCTCACCAGTAGCTTTGAACCCTACACCGCCTCCCTCCGCGCCGGCGACCCGCCGCCTCCCTCCTCGCCGGTGACCCGCCGCCTCCCTCGCGCCCGGTGACCCCGCCTCGCTCCGCGCCGGCGACCCCGCCGCCTCCCTCCTCGCCGGTGACCCGCCGCCTCCCTCGCGCCGGCGACCCCGCCGCCTCCCTCCGTGTCTGGCGACCCGCCGCCTCCCTCCGCGCCCCGGCGACCCGCCGCCTCCCTCCGTGCCGGCGACCCCGCCGCCTCCCTCGCCCGGTGACCCCGCCGCCTCCTGTTGTGTAAGAAAATGCAATACTCCTGTTGTTGTGGTTATTTTCAACTCATATGCCATACTCCTGTTGAATTGCGAATGTTGCGAATGTGGTTATTTTGTAGCTATGTTGGTTATGTTTAGAGAGAAGGAAAAGAGTTGGGTGTCCTTTTTTACATGTGAGAAGCCGCATGTGGATGCCATTGTACAGATAATCCGCCGCCTCTATCCCAATTCATTGAAAGACTCATTTTTTTCTCTCTCTTTTTTTTTGTGAGAAGAATAGAAGTGAGATCATCTATTCTGGTGTAAGAAAGCGTGACTACGTAGATTGTTGTTGTTATACTGTACCATTCCATACCTTGATATATTATTCTTTGGAGATGAATAAATTTTTATCCCCTCTTGAAACCCATGAGAGAGCTCGATGATGCCCTGTTATGTCGCAGTGTTTCCTTGTCGATCTTGGTTGACGTTGTTGATGTACTCTACATTATCTAGCTCTAGCATGATACATACCATGGGTCCTGGATTATAGTTATACTTATGAAATAACAGGCTATATACGTTACGATCTTCAGACGATTGCTAAGGAGAAGAATGCAAGTATGCGACAGAGGAGGACGATACAGAAGGTTTTGTTGTCCATAGGGAATGTGTTGGTGGCCAAATCGTAGTGTAGTACTACTAGGCATTTCACCTTGCTGATTTGTCTTTTCACTCTTTGTACATTATGGGTGTAATGGATTGGAGTTGAGGTTCTTGAATAGTGTATTAATTAGATGCTTAATTGTGTGGATGTGGCAATATATACGTGATTTGTCTTTGAAAATTTGTATGTATATGTGTACATATACATTGTTGAAAATTGGGTATATGTGTGTAATGTACTTTGGTTGTGTTGCATTTGTGAGTGCTCATGTTTATAAATTTACGTATGCCACAAGACACACACACATATATATACATATAGTCTCTTGAATGAAATGCATTTCAATATGGTTAAGTTTTAAATTAGGCCTTAGTGTATTAACAAAAATAAGATGGCTTATTAATGATCATAATAATTTATTATCAGTAGGTTGTTGGTGGTCTTAGACTTTGGGCAGATCTTTATACAATGCACACTCATTGATCTTTTGAGTATTAGGATGCTATGCGTGTGACTCTATACTATGTAGAGTTTATTGGTTTAAATCTAAGTATTCTAATCTAAATAGTGTTTGGGGATTATGTAGACAAGCACGGTTGAGTTTTGTCGATTTTGAGTTAGTCCTATTGGTATTTTTAATGAAAAATAGACGGACGGCACTAACGTTCCAAGTATTATATGAACAATTGGGTGGGTTTTTACATCCTACTCACCTTAAAAAAAAGAAGCCCTCAAAATATCTTCTTGTAATTGGTTAGATTAGCGGTGATACTAGGCTTGGATTTTGGCTATGTATATACTAGGTTTTAGATGACTTACTAGATATAATCTACTAGGATTAAGTTAATTAAGTGTGGAATAAGTTTTGACATGCCAACTTATTATTATATATTTTTTGAAAAGGCTAGCGATATAGTCAAAGCCAAGCTAAGCCACATCATGAGCACATACCACACATTAACACATACATGCAACAAGAGGACTACATAAATGAAACCATGACTAATTATCTAGCATATAGGTAAAACATAAATAATTAGTGAGGAGTCGATTAACAATTCTAACAATTATATTCCAACCTAATAAGGTTACATGGGCATACATTAATTTAAATATTCAGCTAATTAAAAGTATTTTACATAAGAAATCATCATGGTGAATATTTAGTTACAGGAGCCTTAACGAGCTAATGAGCGGCTCTTGAGTTAGTTCAAGCTCGATGAAAAGCACATTATCTCTACACAATAAGACCTCTTGTTCACATTATCTTGAAATGACTATGTTTACTTTGAAATGTAGTTCTTATGGAGCACGAGGCCCGGCTGGGTTGGAGGATGCTTCCAACCCGTCCCCGAACTCAAGCCCGAGCAGATACTGTTGGACCATCCAACCACCGAAGGTGCCGAGGCTTCCATCGCCGCTGGAGATGCCGATGCTCCGTTGCAAGACGTCGAGGCCGAGGAAAACTAAGAAGCTGAAGGCCGGCATACCATCTCAGAGGTCTCGAGATGCCGGAGTCCCGCTTAAACCGGCAAAAACAAAGAAGAAAATATAGGTCAACATGCGGGTACATCGCAAGGGATAAAGTGCCAATCACCTATTTGGATTGGCACAAAGTGCCCGACGCCATCAAAATGGATCTATGGACAGAGCTGAAAGAAACTTTCGAATTCCCTGAAGGAGTGAAGAGCTCGTGCGTCGCAATGCATTGATGTCAATGGATGTCGCATGGAGGAACTTCAAGTCCAAGCTGAATACGCAATATGTGATGAAAAATCGGTCGACCATCGAGATTATCCTAAAGTAGAGCCATATTGGGATGAATTTATTGCGATGAAGCAAGACGAAGCAGCAATAAAATCCAAAGTGAGGACCACCGTCGGATCGCAAGGAAGAACACTCACCCCACGAGACTAGGCACGAGTGGGTACGCGGGTAAGATTCCTCACGGGAGAGGCAAGAATGGATGCAATCCGATCGACCGGCACAAGTCCCTTGGCGGGACTAGGGACCGAGTTAAGCATTATGTGCTAGCAAGGGCATCTGTCATGCCTAGTGGGGGCTTATCATTCAAAAGCAACGATGATGAAGCAATCTCCCAACGAATTCAGGAGCCGCACGAGTCCACCCAAGGAAATTTTCACGCAGATAGGGAGAAGGACGAACTAACAGCAGCCTTTGGGAAATAAAGAGCATCCTGGTCGGACACGCAGGCGTAGGGGTCAAGGTTCCACTGGAAGATTGGTTTCCCGAGCACGGAGACTCGTGACAGAGTCGCAAGAGAGCGAAAGAAGAGCGTGCGAACGGGCTATGGAGGAGATGAAGCAAAAGATGCTTCAAGAATTACAAAGCACCATAGAACAACAAGTTCAACAAAAAGTACAAGAAGCCATGAGCCGCCGCAAGGACACAACATCGTTCTCGCTTGACCCTACGAATCGCCGTAGAAGTTGCGCGTCCACACCATTGGTACAACCGGATAACACGCATTATCCTGTGGGCGACATACAAGACCCCACACCTGCCCGGCTCAATGTGCCTGTCATGAACATATTTTTACAGTCGCTACAGGATAGCTTATCCATACCAACAAGGCGATGTTTTGCACAACTCTCCGATAGCTCCAGGTTATGCAAAGGTCCAAGTGGACACGGTGCTTCCAGATTTCTTGAGGTTGGACCGAAATGCCTTGCAATGATGAGGTCACAACTCTAGGAAGTGCCGTTCACACTTTCATCGATGGCGTAAGCGTGACATCGTCTTGGATCATGAACCGCCACCTCTCCTCGCAGTACAACCGCCACCTCTCCTCGCAAGTACAACTCGCCCATTCATCACCAACACTGGCGTCAAATGGCTAGTGCGCCCACTATAAAGGAGCCTGCTCTAGGAGCCCATTCGTCACCAGCGCCTCAACATCAAAAGCTTAGTGTGACCACTTCAAAAGACGAAGGTACAACACCTGATCCGAAGAAATGGCCCGTTAGACAAGCCATATCAGTTAGACTAGGCGAAGCCAGAACAGAGTATGATGTCATCAGAGGAAAAGGAAAGGGCAAAGCGAAATCTCAAGTACAAGATAATCACGAAAGGCTGAAATACGAGCTTGGAAAGCCATTAGTCACCGAATCGAAGTTGAAGAGCCTAACACTCATGATGCAGCGATTACATGACTGGTACATGATGCGATCCAATCAACATTTACTCCCGAAGATGATCACTGCCATTTACGGAGAGGAACATTTTCACCATGAGGGGGTTGGCTACTTCATGATAGAATTCGATAACTTGCACAACTTGTTCTATCACGACGCCCTCGACGTGTCTTTTTTACGATGCTGGACACTGTAAGTGTCTACTATATAAATCATGGTGTACATTCACGTAATACCGATAAATGTCTTGTCTAACTTTTTCCTTATCTAGATACGAGACTATTGAATTGAGAAGAACCAAGGGCCGTGGGATTCCTCGACCGAGAACGGTGTGCGGATCGAAATCTTAAGAGCACCAAATGAGGTTGAGGAATACATATACAGGCGTTGCTAAAACTACAAGACAAGGAATTCATACTTGTTCCATACAATTTTAAGTAAGTTTCTCCGGCTAGTTAAATCACTTGTTGAATTCGCTCATTTCTCTTATCCTAGGGCTAATGACTATAGCATCATACATGTATATGTAGGTTCCACTGGATTCTTGTAGTAGTGACTCCAGAAAAGAGCAAGTTGCTGGTCATGGATTCGATGGACAAAGATAAAAAAGACTACGAAGAGCTGCTAAGAGTAATGAATGCGGCGTTCAAAAGATATTGTACAAAGAGCTTGAGATACCGCCCATTCCAGAAATCCTTTCAGTCCGAACTAAATTTCCAGACGACGCAAGAAATATTCTTATATCGCATTTCATAGTAAATAACTCCTTCCATGACAATTTAGTTTATTCAATTTTTGTAGTGTCACAAGCAGTCGCAAGGCACAAATTTATGTGGGTACTTCGTGTGCCAATACATGCGCGAAATCTTATCTTCTACAATAATAGACAATGACGTAGAGGTTTGTCATGCTAACATTGCACATTTATTCGCACCACTCAATTTCTATATATACTCTTAGATTTATTTTCCGTACTTGTAGCGCCTCAAATTGCCTACGACAGGACTACATCCTCTTGACATCCAAGCCATTCAGGGACAGCTCGCTTACTTCATCATGAAGGAAGTCATCAACAAAAAGGGCGAGTTTTATGATGAAGACAACAATGATCAATTGCTCCATGCTGCTGTGAAATGTCATTCGCCTCCAAAGAATCCCTAAAGGCTCGTAGGCTTAAGATTGTGTCAGAAGATACTAGGTCTTGGATGTGGACTTGTAAATTGTAAACGAGAGCATGACAAACTTTAGAAACGAGAAGATACTCTACTGGTCAATATGACTAATCTTATTTATTATCGATCTATTACAATGTGTGTGATATAATAGTTTTGCTTGTGATATAATTATCGATCTATGACACCGAATGTTGTAATGTCGATTGGTTTTTGTGATATAATTATTCTCTCGTCTCATCGTGAACTCCTCCTTCACCATTGTTAACCTGTTCTCACAATGTTGGCCTATGTTTGCATGTGCTTTTGGCCATATTTCTTTTTTGAGTTACTTAATTGGTGAATTAATGTGTTCTCTATTAGCATATGAAAGATACAGGTGAAGTGCTTGTTGGGCGTCACATTAGATTGTGGTCAGCACTTAATATGTGGTAAAGTTACTTGCGAATTATCATATTCTCAAACTATAATCACTTGGTTAGTGTAATTTTGACATGTTTTGACTCAATGTAGTTATAACTATGGAACTGTTGAGGCATATGATCATCAAAATGGCTTTCTCAAGTTACTGTTATTACTTTCTCTTGTGCAATGTCATATTAGTACAGTTATTTTTATTTTTTGTTTTATTGCAATACTAAAAAAAATCATAAAGTTTATATTAAAAAATCATAAAGTTTGTCCTGCTTTGTTGTTTTATTGCCCAATATTAATAACTTGGAAGTTTATATCATACAAAAAATGCTTATAAAGTAAAATGTAGTGTCAACAGCTTCATAGCTTCATATGTATCTCCCTGCAGGTCTGGGGAATGGGGGGATCATCTGACCTTATAAGCGGCTGTAGACCAGGTAATATGGTACTTCTAGTTTCAAGATGTCCAAATGGTTATTGGAGCAAAACCTTTTAGCTGCAGCATTTTTGCATTAATGTTATTGTGTTTCTCAAATTCTGACTATAGCTGGAACTTACAATTATTTTATCCCTTATGGATCCTACTTCAAGATATGAAAATAATAGATGTGTTTGATGTCATTGGTTCATTGTTGATGAAAATTCATTTGGCAATACTTGTCGAAAATGCTTGAAATCTCTCTGATTGTCACCATTCCTCATATTGTTGTGCTGAATCACAAAATAAGAATTTTGCTGATCAATCAGGTTTCCATCTGTCCTAATGCTTCTCTTCGAATTATCATGTTCTCATCAGTACAAGTTGTTACAGTATTAGTACATGTCATGTTTGATAGTTGTCTAACGGCCTTTTCCTTTTGTATCTCTACTTGCTCACAGCTTGTTGAACCTAACACCTCAGTAGCTCTGAAGGATGTCGATACAAAGGTAATAAACCGAATTGAGATGTTAGCTGCACCTATAATCGTGCTCATCACATGATCATTGCTCATGGAAATGGGATGATTATACCTTAAGTCTTCATATTTGTTATACTTTTTTAGTACCATAGTTTTCTTTTCCTGCAAAATGATGTGTTTTAGGTGATCTCTTGGTGTATTTTCATGTTAATTGCTTTAGCATATATTCCATATTTGCCATATTCCTTCTTATTGAGTATTGTCTACTAGGGAAACAGTAATCCAAATAGAAATTCAATGCAGTAAGAACATTTGCTTGATACATTTGTACTCACTTGCTGAAGTAAGACAAAGCTCAATATTACATCTATTTGATTTCTCGCACAATTTTCTTGCCATTCCCATGTTTCTAATTTTATCTTATTTATCTTTGTGTCCTTACTACACATTTGCTATGCTAATTACTTCTGAGATGTATATGTTCTTCATTGTAGTAGTGACCTTCCACTATAGTGAGACATGTGAATGGATTCTTGTATGTTGTAGGATGTTAGTTAAAGGAAACACATTTGCATTAAAAGATTACCTGGCTAATCTATTTTGTGAATGGATTCTTGTTTGCTGTACTCATTTGCATTATGTCTTACAGCTAAAATTAATCTAGACTGCAAGGGACCAAAGTGAATGTAAGAAGACACTGATCATTTTTATTTTCTCTTGAGGTACTTCTTATTATATCATAGACGATTGCCTGTGATAAGCCATTTTACTTTCACAATTATGCTTCTAAATGACAACTTTGCCTCGATGACAGTTTAGTCTAGCAACTTTCCTTGATTGTACTTTGGAAAATCTGAATAATATTTGCATTTGTAGTGCATGCGGCTGTGGAGAAATTCTCAAGTGTTGCTTTGTCTAATTTGTTGCCAATAGTCTTTGCACATGATCATATCTATTTTTGTTATCCTTTGGTTCAAAATCTAGTATTATACTCTTATTGTCAATTAAGTTGTTACTTGTTACTATATCTGTACTTCATTTGTGTCTTTGTTTTAGAGGGCATGGCTAGCGCTTTCTGAGGCTAGCCGTAAATGCGTTTTTTTATTGTCGGACGGGATTATCGGTGGCGGTTCCAGCTAAAAACCGCCATCGATAGTGCATACCGATGGCGGTGCCAATTAAAAACCGCCACTGATGGTATGCACTATCAGTGGCGGTTTTTAGCTGGAACCGCCACGGATATGGAATTATCAGTGGCTGTTTTTAGCTGGAACCGCCACTGATATTATCATTATCAGTGGCGGTTTTTCTCTCCAACCGCCACTAATTAGTATTATCAGTGGCGGTTTTCAAACCGCCTCTGAAAATCTCCGATTATCACTGGCGCTTAATCTGTGGCGGTTCAAAAACCGCCACTGATGTCTCTTACGAGCCGCCACTGATGTCCCTCTCCATAGTAGTGAATCAATATAACAATAAGTAACATTGAACGGATATAAACCATTTCCAAATTCTTTTAAACAGGTTTTCGAAGATAGGAAACAACTAACTTAGTGTGGGTTCACCAAGTCATCCATGACCGTGGATACAGCTAATCGATTAGTTTAATCTCTGCAGAGTTTGTACAGCTTTACCCACAAATAATGACTTCCCTTTTTGCAAAGCTTATTAACACACTTCCTTTGGTGTGTCGCCAGGGAAACACATATATAACCTTTACATTACTAAACCCTGACATTGCACCAGTCCAGTATGACTCTTACTAATGGCGGCCGAAGAACATCGTATGCACGGATCATTCCTCCCCATTAGAAAATGGCGGTAGAAGCACATCGTGTATACGGATCATTTCTCCCCATTAGTAAGACGTATACTGTTGCATCGACAAGTGTCAACACCTCGGTGATGGCACCTCCCTCGAGTAAACCTATATCCGGAATACCCGTGCTACTACAACCTTCCATAATGCAAGGTCAGTTTTTAATAACTTAATTGGTTACAGCCGTCACCATACCGGCATTGTGGTTGTACGGGTAATCTTGGATCACGGGACACTATGTTCGGTCCTCAAAGTGACATGGGCGATAACTCCACCCTATCTACGTACACGTTAAAACATGTACAACCGGCTACTGCCAATAATCACCCATGTCAAAACAGTAGTTTTATTTTCATTTTTATCAAACTACCAGTATCCTTTACTGTTTGAATAAACCATAAAAGATTTCATAAAGAAAAGTGTGGGTGTAAACATTTTCAACATTGATCTAGAGCAGTGCTAAGCATTTGCAGGTTAATAAGCGATTATACCCATTTCAAAGAACTTAACCATTCCTATGGTTTTCATGGATCGTATGTCAACATGATTAAGGGAATCCATCAATTTGGGTTATAACTACCAAGCAACGCAAAATAAGGATTTATCGAAATATAAGCATGCAGGAAGATTCTTAATCACATTTTAGTTGATTATGAAATCTAGGATCAAAATGATCAAGGGGGTGCTTGCCTTGCTCCTCAGTAGTATAGGCTGGATCAGTGTCGACGGTGAAGTCGGTAGCGTCAACGTCTACGCATCGATTAAGAACATGGCAAATAGAATACTTCAATATCGATAAAAGAAGCAAATACATAAACGACGAAAACAGAAGTTGAAAGATTCAAATGTCATCAATCCAAAACAATCAATGATGGCAATCACTTCATCATTTCAGGTTTTAACCAAGTTATATGGTTTTGGGTCCTAAGGGTAAAGATATAAGGGTATACAGCACAGCTACTCTTCTTTATGTATTATTTCATTTTAATTTACGAATTCAGGAAGCTAAGATTGAACAATTGAATTTAATGAAATTCATTTTCAGGGTGTGGCGTTGATTGTACTAACATTAGTTAGTATATAAGCAACCTTAATCATGTCAAATGAAAGTAATATGGTACATCCTAACTTTTATCTTACTAACTGGTCCTAAATAATGTTATTAACACAATGAAGCAAGTTTCATTCCATTTGGATCATTTTTGAGTAAGTTATAACCATTATATTGATTTTCTATATAGTATTCAATCTTAATAAGAAAATTTCGTAAAACAACTTCAAATTTAAATCTAATCACATATTTGGACAGTACTTGACTCAAGGATTCAAACAAAACTGGTTTCATTCAATTTGGACTTAATTTGCAAATTTTCTACATGGAACATATTCAAATTTCAAGATTTAAATTCAAATTCAGATTCAAATTCCTAAACAAGTTTCAAATGTTTTTGTATATTATGAAACTAGATGATTTAATATGAATTTAGAAATTTGTTTCATTCTATTTGGAGCTATGGTTTAGAAGATATAGCAATTTGAATCATTTCGGTTTCTTTAAAACAGGAAAATGGGGAAATACGTTTTCCTTAAAGGAAAGAGCATCTCAGCGTTTTGCGCGGGCTGGTTTTTGAATTGGGCTACCGACGCTGACGCCTGGGCCCGCTTCGTCAGCGCTGGGGACTCAGCGGCTGAGCGGCTGGGCCCGCACAGCAGCGAAGGCGTGCGCGCGCAAGTGGCTGACGGGTATGGCCCACATGGCAGCGAGCCAGCGCAGAGGAGATGACCGACGGCCTCACCGGCGGCTAACCAGCGACGTCGATAGGGTTCGGCTAGCAGCTACGGCTTCAGTGGACCAAGGCAACCCTAGGGATGTGCTCGGTTATGGGTAGTGTTTGGAGGTTTCGGGTGTCCCGTAGTGGACGGCGGAGGTTCACGGTGAAGACTAGCGCGGCGACGCTAAGGTTCACCCCGGGCCGAACGATCATCCAAATGAGCATCAGGTGGTCCTAGGGACTCTACTAGTGCACTCAATCAAAGCAACAAGTGACCGGGTGAAGCTCTCACCGAGCGACGGTAATGGCGGAAGGGGAGTCACACGGTGCGGCAACTCCTCGGGATGTTTCGGCCTGGAAGAAGAAACGCAAAAGCCTCGTGAGTATCCAAGGATGCTCTAAGACCAATCAATTCGGAAATTCCTTTACCGTGTCGCGCCAATTTTGGGTTTCCCCCAATTCGGGTTTCCGCCGGAGCTGAGGAAGACAAGCTCTAATTGGTGTTTCCAGGCGTTAGAAGAGGTATGAAAGGGCACTCCGGATTTTACTGGGTGTTAAGGTGCCGTTCGCCCCTTTAAATAAGCAAGGGAGACCATAGGGAGTAAGACTATTCGGCTAGACACGAAGGCGGTGAGTCTCGGTACTTCTCGAGCTCTCCTTGTACAGCGTTAAGCATGGGCGAGGGTCTCGTGGCTGCGGCTGGTTAAGACATCCTCGAGGCGAGCAAAATGCGGCGGGAATACGGACAAGAGACGAGGCGGTTTCGCCAGCTCTGTCGGCAATACAGAGAACGAAAGAGAGAAGGAGAGAAATAGAGAGGAGAAGAGGAAGAAGGATCTGGCCACAAGGGCCCACCAGGCAGAGAGAGAAACAGAGAGAGCATAACGTGTGGGCTAGGTGTCCTTTGGGTCCTGTCGGCAGCGACTTAACGCTCGAGCCGCTGGAAACGTGGCCCCCACGTGGAAGAGAATGAGAGAGAGAAGGGGAAATCCAGTTCCTTCCTCTCGGACAGCACACTAAACGCATTAATGCACGGGTCAGACCAGCTCCAGATTTTTCGAAACTTTTTGACTAAGCTGATGGATGGATTATATACCTTGGGTAAAATTTTGAGATTAAAATGAACTATACTTATTTAATTAAAAATCTGACATTGTATGATGCACAGAATAACCAATTCGGTTTTTGAATTGATTATAGAACCAAATCAACATATTTACTTTTGAAATTTTTACTGAAGGTGTGGTTCTGTACAATGGCCTTACCATAAAAATTTCAACATTAAAATCGCATTATTTATTTCTCTATAATTCTCTTACTGATTTCTGCAGAATTCCAAATCTGCTTTAATTAAATACAAATGAATAGTTAAACTATTTAATAATTTTTGTAAATTTTTGTAGGTGGAAGGTGAGGCAGCTAAGATCACATGGTAAAATTCCTGAGCTCTAGAACGCACCACAATTTTCTCCATAATTCTGACATAGGTCTGGACAGAGATAGAGTTGCTAGTTAAAAATGGTTTTCTCAACACTTAAGTGCTTTCACATGGTCTTTTGACCAGCTAAGGATGATTCTAGGGCTGTCCATAGTCAGGTGTAAAATTTACTAAGGTAATTTTTCATTTCTTACTATTTTACCATTTGATATTTTCTCTTTTTCCTTATTTACTATAGTTCAAACAAGCATTACAAGCATTAAACCATTAAATAATGCCACATAAAATCAAAGAATGCACAAGGAAGTAATTTCACACTTCATTATTTAATTTTTACTATTTTATAAACTTGAGGATGTTACACTTACTGCATTGAATTTCTATTTGGATTACTGTTTCCCCAGTAGACAACACTCAATAAGAAGGAATATGGCAAATATGGAATATATGCTAAAGCAATTAACATGAAAATACACCAAGAGATCACCTAAAACACATCATTTTGCAGGAAAAGAAAACTATGGTACTAAAAAAGTATAACAAATATGAAGACTTAAGGCAGAATCATCCCATTTCCATGAGCAATGATCATGTGATGAACGATTATAGGTGCAGCTAACATCTCAATTCGGTTTATTACCTTTGTATCTGTCATCCTTCAGAGCTACTGAGGTGTTAGGTTCAACAAGTTGTGAGCAAGTAGAGATACAAAAGGAAAAGGCCGTTAGACAACTATCAAACATGACATGTACTAATACTGTAACAACTTGTACTGATGAGAACATGATAATTACAAGAGAAGCATTAGGACAGATGGAAACCTGATTGATCAGCAAAATTCTTATTTTGTGATTCAACACAACAATATGAGGAATGGTGACAATCAGAGAGATTTCAAGCATTTTCGACAAGTATTGCCAAATGAATTTTCATCAACAATGAACCAATGACATCAAACACATATATTATTTTCATATCTTGAAGTAGGATCCATAAGGGATAAAATAATTGTAAGTTCCAACTATAGTCAGAATTTGAGAAACACAATAACATTAATGCAAAAATGCTGCAGCTAAAAGGTTTTGCTCCAATAACCATTTGGACATCTTGAAACTAGAAGTACCATATTACAGGTCTGGCCGCTTGTAAGGTCGAGATGATCCCCATTCCCAGACACTGCGAGGAGATACATATGAAGCTATGAAGCTGTTGACACTACATTTTACTTTATAAGCATTTTTTGTATGATATAAACTTCCAAGTTATTAATATTGGGCAATAAAACAACAAAGCAGGACAAACTTTATGAATTTTTTTTAATATAAACTTTATGATTTTTTTAGTATTGCAATAAAACAACAAATACAAATAATTGTACTATTATGACATTGCACAAGAGAAAGTAACAACAGTACCTTGTGAAAGCCATTTTGCTGATCATATGCCTCAACAGTTCCATAGTTATAACTACATTGAGTCAAAACATGTCAAAATTACACTAACCAAGTGATTATAGTTTGAGAATATGATAATTCGCAAGTCACTTTACCACATATTAAGTGTTGACCACAATCTAATGTGACGCCCAACAAGCACTTCACCTGTATCTTTCATATGCTAATAGAGAACATATTAATTCACCAATTAAGTAACTCAAAAAAGAAATATGGCCAAAAGCACATGCAAACATAGGCCAACATTGTGAGAACATTGTGGCAACCCATTCAACACATTACAAATGATAAACCAACATTGATGGTCATCTTCGGGGAATACAAAGATGAGCACCATCATTAGTACATCCTAACCACATTTACAGACTTCAGATCTACTAACGAACCAACTACTTCCTAAGCTACGAGCCTACGAGCCTTCAGAGTTGTTTGGAGGCGAAGGACGTGTAAGAAGAGTATGGATCAATGGATCGTTGTTGTCTTCATCATAAAACTCGCCCTTTTTGTTGATGACTTCCCTCATGATGAAGTAGGCGAGTTGTCCCTGAATGGCTTGGATTTCAACAGGAAGCAATCCTGCCGTAGGCAATTTGAGGCGCTACAAGTAGGAAAAATAAATCTCAGAGTTTATATATAGAAATTGAATGGTGCGAATAAATTCGTGAAGTTAACATGACAGACCTCTACATCATTGTCTATTATTGTAGAACCTAAGATTTCGCGCATGTATTGGCACACAAAGTACCCACACAAATTTGTGCCTTGCGGCTGCTTGTGGCACTGCGATATAAGAATATTGCTTGCGAGATCAGAATATTGAAGGAATTATTTACTATGAAATGCGATATAAGAATATTGCTTGCGTGCGTACCGGAAATTTGGTACGGACTGAAAAGGATTTCTGGAATGGGCGGTATCTCAAGCTTTTTGTACAATATCTTTTAAACGCCTCATTCATTAGTCGTAACAGCTCTTCGTAGTCTTTTGTATCTTTGTCCAGTGGGTCCATGATCAGCAGCTTGCTATTTTCTGGAGTAATTACTACGAGAATCCAGTGGAACCTACATACGCATGTATGATGCTATAGTCATTACTCCTAGGAGCGGCTACGAGAATTCAACGAATAATTTAACTAGCCAGCGAGAAACTTACTTAAAATTGTATGGAAGAAGTATGAAGTCCTTATCTTGTAGTTTTAGTAACGCCCTGTATACGTATTCCTCGACCTCCTTTGGTGCTCTTATGATTTCGATCTGATGCACTGCCTCGGGTCGAGGAATCCCACTGGCCCCTTAGTTTTTCTCAATTCAATCAACTCGTATCTAGATAAGGAAAAAGTTAGACATGACATTTATCGGTATTACATGAATGTAAACCATGATTTATATATTAGCCACTTACAGTGCCCAACATCTCAAAAAACAGACGTCGAGGGCGTCGTGATAGAATAGGTTGTGCAAGTCATCAAAAGTAATCAAGAAGTAGCCAGGACCCTCATGGTGAAAATGTTCCGCCTGGAATATGGCAGTGATCACCTTCGGGAGTACATCTTGGTTGGATCGCTCCATGTACCAGTTATGTATGCGCTGCATCATGAGTGTTAGGCTATTAAACTTTGATTCGGTGACTAATGGCTTCCCCATCTCGAATCTCAGCCTTTCTTGATTATGTTGTACTTTAGATTTCGCCTTGCCCTTTCTTTTTCCCAAGATAACATCATACTCTGTTCTGGCTTCCCCTGATCTAACTGATATGGCTTGTCTAATGTGCCATTTCTTTGGATCAGGTGTTGTAAGTTCATCCTTTGAAGTGGTCAAACTGAGCATTTCATGTTGAGGTGCTGGTGACGAATTTGCTCCTGGAATAGGCTCCTTTGAAGTGGGCGCACTAGCAATTTGACGCTCAGGTGTTGGTGATGAATGGGCGAGTTCTACTGCATGAGAGTCTGGCACCACATGGTCCAAGACGATGTCATGCTTACGCCACTGGATGAATGTGTGAACGGCACTTCCTAGAGTTGTAACCACATCATTACTGGGCATTTCCAGCCCGATGTTAGCAAATTGTTGAAGCACCGTGTCCACCTGGACCTTTGCATAACCCGGAGCTATCGGAGAGTTGTGCAAAACATTCCAGTGGGTCCATGATCAGCGGCTTGCTCTTTTCTGGAGTAATTACTACGAGAATCCAGTGGAACCTACATACGCACATATGATGCTATAGTCATTACTCCTAGGATAAGAGTAATGAATGAATTCAACGAATAATTTAACTAGCCAGCGAGAAACTTACTTAAAATTGTATGGAAGAAGTATGAAGTCCATATCTTGTAGTTTTAGCAACGCCCTGTATACATATTCCTCGACCTCCTTTGGTGCTCTCGTGATTTCGGTCTGACAGACCATTCCCAGGTCGAGGAACCCCACTGGCCCCTTGGTTCTTCTCAGTTCAATCAACTCGTATCTAGATAAGGAAAAAGTTAGACATGACATTTATCAGTATTACATGAATGTAAACCATGATTTATATATTAGCCACGTACAATGCCCAGCATCTCAAAAAATTAACGTCGAGGGCGTCGTGATAGAACAGGTTGTGCAAGTTATTGAATTCTATCAGGAAGTAGCCAGGACCCTCATGGTGAAAATGTTCCGCCCAGAAATTGGCAGTGATCTCCTTCAGGAGTACATTTTGGTTGGATTGCTCCATGTACCAGTTATGTAATCGCTGCATCATGAGTGTTAGGCTATTAAACATTGATTCGGTGACTAATGGCTTCCCCATCTTGAATTTCAGCCTTTCTTGATTATCTTGTCCTTTAGATTTCGCCTTGCCCTTTGTTTTTCCCAAGATAACATCATACTCTGTTCTGGCTTCGCCTGATCTAACTGATATGGCTTGTCTATTACGCCATTTCTTTGGATCAGGTGTTGTAAGTTCATCATTTGAAGTGGTCGCACTAAGCATTTCATGTTGAGGTGCTGGTGACGAATTGGCTCCTGGAATAGGCTCCTTTGAAGTGGGCGCACTAGCAATTTGACGCTCAGGTGTTGGTGATGAATGGGCGAGTTCTACTGCATGAGAGTCTGGCACCACATGGTCCAAGATGATGTCACGCTTACGCCACTGGATGAATGTGTGAACGGCACTTCCTAGAGTTGTAACCTCATCATTACAGGGCATTTCCAGCCCGATGTTACCAAATTGTGGAAGCACCGTGTCCACCTGGACCTTCGCATAACCCGGAGCTATCGGAGAGTTGTGCAAAACATCCCCTTGTTGGTATGGATAAGCTATCCATGTAGCAGCCTGTAAAAATATGTTCATCACAGGTACATTGAGCTGGCAGGGTGTGGGGTCTTGTATGTCGTCCACAGGATAATGGGTGTTATCCGGTTGTTCCAATGGTGTGGACGCGCAACTGCTACGGCGATTCGTAGGGTTTGGCGATATGATGTTGTGTCCTTGCGACTGGCTCATAGCTTTTTGTACTTTTTGCTGAACTTGTTGTGCTATGGTGCCTTGTAATTCTCGAAGCACCTTTTCCTTCATCAATTCGAAATCCCGTTCCGCACGCTCTTCTTTGGCTCTCTTGCGACTCCTATAAGAGTCTTCATGCTCTGGGAAACCTATCTTCCAGGGAACCTTAACCCCAACGCCTCGTGTCCGACAAGGGTGCTCTTTGTTTCCCAAGGCCGCTGTTAGTTCGTCCTTCTCCCTATCCGTGTGAAAATTTCCTTGGGTGGACTCGACGTGCAGCTCCTGAATTCGTTGGGAGATTGCCTCATCAGTGCTGCTTTTGAAGACTAAGCCCCCATCAGACATGATAGATGCCCTTGCTAGCACATAATTCTTAACTCGATCCGGTAATTCGGCCAAGGGACTTGTGCTAGTCGATCGGACTGCATCTGATTCTTGCCTCTCCCACAGGGGAATTTTACCCGCGTAGCCGCTCGTGCCTAGTCTGTGGGCTGATCGTTCATCCTTGCAATCTGTCGATGGTGTTCACTGGATTTCATTGCTGTTTCATCTTGCTTCATCGCAACAAATTCCTCCCAATATGGCTCTACTTTAGGATAATCTCCGATGGCTGACCGATTTTTCATCACATAGTTTGTATTCAGCCTCGACTTGAAGTTCCTCCATGCGACATCCATGGTTATCAACGCATTTCGACGCACGAGCTCTTCGGCATCTTCGGGGAATTCAAAAGATTCTTTCAGCTCTGTCCATAGATCCATTTTTGTGGCACTGGGCACTTTGTGCCAATCCAAATAGGTGATTGGAACTTTATCCCTTGCGATGTACCCGCATGTTGACCTATATTTTGATGCTATTTTTTCGGTGAAAGAGGGACTCCAGCATCTGAGACCCTCGTTATGGTATGCCGGCCTTCAGGCTTCTTAGTTCTCCCTCGACCTCGACATCTTGCAACAGGAGCATCATCGGGGGAGGCCTCGGCATCTGAGGTGGTTCGATGGATATTAAGATATCTGCTTGGGCTTGAGTTCGGCGAAGGGTTGGAAGCATCCTCTAACCCAAGCTGGGGCTCAGAGTCCATAAGAACTACATATATACAGATTGTAGGTTATTATGGAGGACGGGTTGAGGAGGACATTAAAGGTAGCAAAATCTAGTTCATACATACCATTGGCACTACTACGTAATTACATATCAAACAGAGTGAGCATATTAAATTTAAGACAATGCAAGTTAATTGATTGATATGGCTCTCAGGCACTTGGTGTAGGAATGCTAGAGACTAGCTCTTACCTCATCTACACCTGGGTCAAGTTTATCTCATTTGAACTAAACAATTAACTATGTAAAGAAGGCATTGAATCCTTACCTTCCTAATCATGCAGTTTAAGGTATTATTTAATCAATTTCACTATTCTTATGATCATACCATTGGAATAATACATATATACCGATTGTAGGTTATTTAATCAACCGAACAAACATATATAGCATTGCATATTGGCAAATAAAGTAACACATACAGTAATCAAAAGAGAACAACTACAGGTAAAGAATAATGAACAAGCTTTGCAGCAATGAAATGAAGTAAACAATTTTTAGCATGTAAGTCTACCGATTCAAGGCCTAATTCACAACATTAATTGTCTAATTCATCATTTGACCCGATTTGCATCATCGAGCAATAAAAGAAAAAGCAAAAGAGCACAAACAATGGACTACAAGATGCCTCGGTTTTAAAATAATATGGTACAAACAGTGACAAGTTCAATCATATCAGTAATCAAGTTAACATAATTGACAATTGAGAAACACAAATAATATCAAGAGCACAAACAATAGGATAATCATAGATGAAAAATAGGATCCTCAGCTTTCCTTTCTTCAAAAATTGTTCTCCTCATCCAGAAGCACGAAATTAAGTCCCGCTAGTATACCAAGGTAGGATATGCTGTCCTACTATTGGAACTCGATCATGTTTCAAAGTAGGATATGCATGTATACCAAGGTATAATAGAAAAATTATCGAAGATCTATACATTTAGGATTTGCTATAGTTTCTAGAAAATAAAAAGTAAACATATGCCTCCTTTTCAAGGTCTGCAATCACATACATGAGCATTTCTGAAAAGGCATGCATGAAGTGTGAAAATATATATACATATGTAAGCTTTCTGTTCTCATATTGATTCATCTCAGCTGAAAAAGAAATGAAGAAGGCGCTACCACGAAGCATATTGTTTCCCAAAATGTAAGCAACACATGTAGCACTAACCTACACATGCTAGTCATAGCTCAATAACAAGCATCATAGTGCATCGGGCGGGCGGGCACAAGAAAAATAGCTCAATAACAAGCATCATAGTGCATCGGGCGTGTAACACCCCAGCTTCTACTAAGCCACCCCAGCTTCTACTAAGCCCAGAATGTCACCAAACAACGTCCATAACACGAATAACACCATAATTTAAGATAAATTTCAGCAAGCACTCAATTAGAATAATTGAGAATTTTGACAGCATCTCCTTTGCTTATGCAGGAAAATTTACGACATAACAATATATCAAGAAGTAAGACAACCAAGGTATCGATAAGCAGTGATAACAATAGCTACTCATCATCTATGATTTCAATAAGTATCGCTGGCAATAGAATAAGCATCACTAAGTCTAATATGAAGAAACCATTCACTTCTCAATCCCACATGATACACATGAGGGAAAACAACCAAATAATAAGACCCTACACCAAAGATTATTGTAGACTTAATGCCGTGTCTCCATAACAAGTGAATTAGCTAAATTATGATACTACGTGGAGGAGTGTAGCTAGTTCCCTTTCCCGCGCGCCGATTTCATGGTACCTAAAGAAAACAAACAACACAAAAACACAAGCGTGAGTTCATAACTCCAAAGTGTATTGAAAAGGTTCAACGAGGATCAAGACAACAAACCATCATTCCAGTCTCCACGGTATTATCACAACTCATCATATTTAACATTATATTCAACTTTTAAAACAACATGATAAACATCTCATGAGCATCTCATGAGTACCATCATCATCTTCTCATAAACCACTTCATTTTTGTATCTCATTCATGCAATGCAATGCACATGTCTCCTGGAATACTCATACCGGTATGGTTGAGTGCACACCCGTCGGCATGCACCCTTTTCCCCCTTCCATCCCGAAGATGGAGGGTGCCTATCACTCGCTTCCAGTCACCTCGGTGATGGAATCACGAGGTAGGACTTACTCAAACGAATGGCCCCGGACTAGTCATAACGGTTCTCACCGCCCCTACCGGAATAGTTATGACTTAACTCACCGGCCAGCCATGAAAATATGCCATGCATGCAAAATGGACAGTAACGTATTCATAAATAGAATATTGCATATCAACATATGGCCTCTCAACATGTAAGACCGTGATCAACAATCAACGGTAACCTTTCAAAGACATGGCATGAATCCTTTATCAACGACAAGCATTTTAATCATAGCATGAGGACCCCATATCATCGACATTATTTCAATCATGGCCTAATGACATCCTATCCATTATAACATGTGATCCATGGCATGGCAAGACAACATGTTAACTATTCCAAGTACCATCAATCAATTCTAGCAGCACGTATAACATAAAACCCACGCAAAACACTTGCCTTCAACCGGGCAACGGAGTGACGAGAGGTCGAGGGCACTCCCGGAGGCACACCACCTGCAAACATGTGCTACACACTTAATTCGACTCCTCAAAACAGTACCCACTACACCTAATACGCTATATACTCCAAAACCCGAAATCACAGATTTTGCCCCGTTCTGGACAGCGGCTTCGAAAAATCATAACTTGAGTTCTAGAACTCCAAATTGAATAAACGAGTACACCCTCGCGTAGCTTAGGAAATTTCCAAACTTTTTCTAGTTATAGGGAAAGACTGATTCGGACTTTAAGGTTGTTTAATCTAACGTTGAACACGAACTGTCTCAATCTCGTCACAGATTTGACAGCGCTCGGTAAAACAGCCATAACTTCCTAACGGCTGGGCGGAATTTCAATTTCTTTATATGTACGGAAATATAATGAAATTATCTATAACTTCCTAGAAGTCCGTACGGTCAGATTCAAACTCTAAATTTGCGAAAACGCCTGCCCTAGCTCGGGTTCCCAATCTGCCCGAACCAGAACGTGAGTACAACTCTAGATTTCATAGATTCTACCCCATGGCAGCACAACCCTTGATCTAAAAACATGGTATTCACCCTCTACAGCAGCAAGAGGTCTACCCCAAAAGATTCCCCCATTACCTTCTTGGAGAATCACAAATCGACGGCCGAATCTTCGCGATCTTCCCGATTTCCTTCCACGCGCCCGTTTCCACCAATCCTCCTCGTTGCAACTCCTCCCAACAGCTTGGACAGCACCTTGGCAGCGAGGAAGAGACCTTGGGGTGCGCCCACAAGGGAGGAGAAGGGAGGGGCAGCAACACCTAGGGGAGGAGGCGTTTGGGAAGGGAGAGGAGAGGTGGAGGTGGAGGAGTTAGATTGGAAGGAGAGGAAGAAGTGGGGGCAAGAGGGGGGGGCGGCGCACAGGGTGGGGAGGGCTAGGGCAGCAGGGTTTGCTGCCCTCCTCACCCCCACATGGGCCCAAACAATTCCCACCTCCGGCCCACTTAAGTCCCTCAAGGCCCAAAACGTCCCGGAGAGGCCCGGAAACCCGAAAACAGGCCGAAACGCGCTAAAACGTGATAACTCAGGGCTCTAAATGTAAAAGTTCACATATTATCTCATTTACGATGTCTTATCATATTTTATCATCACAATTTCAAATCCCGACATTTCGTGGTGTCACATTCTACCCCCCTTCAACAGGATTCGGCCTCGAATCCAAGACACACCACTATGCAACCAGCAAAACAGAAGGTAGCTAGGTATCGCAACCCATACCTGAGGTAAATAGTTCGGGATACTTCTCGCGCATGCGAGACTCCAGCTCCCAAGTTGCTTCCCTCTCAGACTGGTGCGACCACAAAATTTTAACAAATTTGAGCGTCTTGTTCTTCAGCACTCGCTCTGAGTTCTCCAGGATTCTCACAGGTCTGGACTCAAAAGTGAGGTTCTGATCAACCGCTAGTGGTTCTAACGGAACCACCAACTCCGGATCGTGCAAGTACTTCCTCAGCATCGATACATGAAACACATTGTGAACTCCTTGCATCGAATCCGGTAGCTCCAAGCGGTAAGCCAACTTGCCGACTCGAGCCAAAATAGGAAATGGCCCAACATATCTTGGGCTAAGCTTCCCTTTGGTACCAAAGCTGTGAGGACCCCCCTTTCCTATACTGTACTGTACGCCGTCTACTGTAGCGTATAGCACCGTATAGTAACAGGAAGCCTCGACACCGGAGATCTGAACCTAAAAATTCGATCGACGGGATCGAACCCTTAACCGGACCGGTGCTCAGACGCATCGACATCGATCCCTGGATCAAGAGCCCAAGATCAGCGTACCAACAACACAGTATCAATGCACGGAAGAATAAACTACGATAATTTACATAGCGGGTGTAAATCTTACACGAGTACATTCTGAGAATCCAAAAGAAGTAAAGCGGCAGTGAAACAAAAGAAAGACAACCCGGCCGGTGTGACCACCCCACAGGCTCTTGGTGGAGGGAGGGACTCTGGCCGCAACACTTCGCGAGAAAAGGGCTCGCCATCATCAGGACATCATCATTACCTTCCTCTGTGGAAAAAGGGTTAGCAGCAACGATGAGTACACGTATGTACTCGCAAGACTTTAGTGTATGGAAATATGAATAAATGCAGGCTGTTTCAACAGGATAAAGCTTCTACTTGGGTTAATTGCAGAAAATTTGGATTTAAAACAGTTCATCGAAAAGTAATACATAATTTGAAAGACAGCAGTTTGAATAAGACATATTTACAGTATATTTTGCAACTGAGCTCCACAGCTGCCACCATCCATGGTCGCGGCTGGGATACGAACCGACATCCATACATAATCCCATCGAGAATCATATACACATATCCACAATTCCATCAAGTACCATTCCACCACATACTTTATACCAACTCCGAAATAGATTTTCGTTTTCAAAACAAAACCAAATCTCTATACTTGATATGATTAGAGAAGATTGCTCATAACCGTGAGCACGGCTAATCGATTAGGATTATTTGATACTCTGCAGAGTTTGCACACTTTACCCAAACACAACTCAGACTTGCATCCCTGTCATCCAGGGTACACGCGATACACGAGGTATCCGATATACAAGAATGATCTATTCTTTCCCATCGTTGAGGTTATAGCCACACCCCAGCACCGGTGACGACAAATCCACTACTATGGCGATAAGAGGCCAACCACCACTCAGGCGGCCACGGAATACTCATCGTGACGACGGCGAATTGTTGGCCGCGGCATTACCCCATAGCAAGGCGTACACCGTTGTATCAACAAACATGAACTGGAGCGATTCCCTGCTGCAAAAGTACAAGCGCACACACGAAGGCGCATACGGCGGGTCGTGAGGACACACACCGCGCTTGACTGCTCAACACAGGGAAAAGGTCCACTCTTCGGCCTACCAACAGGCATGGCTATCCCCTCACACTTCAAGTACTAGAATAGGCTGCCCCATCCCAGCATTGCGCGGTTGCACGGTGTTCAATTCAAAAACCGTCACAAGTTCGGTCCTTATATTTTTGCCTAGTGACTCAAGCGGGGAACTCCACTTAACTCGCCAACCAATCACCACCATGTTTAACTAGCACATATTATACCTCCCGCCAAGTCTAATTACCAACTAGACACTTCACATTTTTACCAATATACCTTTACGATTCACATTTCCAAAACTTTTCCAAAACTAATTACATTTATCATAATTTTGAGCATTTGGTAAGGACTGACTTTGCTCACCTCTATTGCAGTGTCTAAGCGTATGCAATTACTAAATCGTTTATACCCAAGTGACATTTTATTAAATTGTCTAACCCTACTAAGGTTATCAATGATCTCAGGGAATTAAATTGAGGGAAACCACCAAATCAGGGTATATCTACCATTCCCACAAACTAGCAATTTACTGAATATAAACAATGCATATAGTTTGAGAAATCAAAGTAGACATCGTGAAATATAGGTTTCAAGATGGTCAAAGGAGGTGCTTGCCTTGTTGTTGCACTTCGGTGATGTCCGGGATGATGTTCGGGTTGTTCGAGGCGAAGCCCGACTCGCTAGCCTCTAATCGGTCAAAGCAACAAAAACGACAGAAAGAAATACAACTTAGCAAAAGAAAGTTTTAAATGCACCATGAAGTGCATGCAATACACAAGAATGAAGTACAACCAAGAAACCCTGAAGAGACGATGCACTCGGACAACACAACACGACCGGACAGAACAGCCTAACCCGGATAGTCCGGGTTTTGCATCCGGACAGTCCGGATAGGCCGGACACTCCGGACCGTTTCGTCCGGATACTCCGGACAATCCGGACACTCCGGACCATATGCCCGGATACTCCGGTCCTAGGGCATTTGGTCCAACTCGACGAGGAGACGGAGACCTTACCACTCCCTACAACTTCACCGCGACCCGATCTACGACTTTCGTACACCTAGCGAACCGGAAGGAGCTCCGAGCTAGCCGATTCTACGAGGAAACGTCGCTAACCCGCCAAATCTCTAACTCACACTAACAACTCCTTAAATCGACATTACTACTACCCGATCTACCACTCTAGCATACCACATTCACTAATCCCAATCCCATTTTCAACCCTAGAACCACTACACCCAAAACCCTAGAATCCAAGTTCAACCCTAGCCTCCCAAATCCAAACCTAAGTCCTAATCCCACCATGAACGACTCTAGAACCCAAGAATCCCAAGAATCAAACCCTAAGAGAAAAGCTTACCTCCAAGGAAGATGGAGGAGGAGCAACGCCGGGTGGAGGATGGAGAATGACGGCTTGAGGAGGAGCACACCGAGATGGAGGAGTCACCGGGGAGGGTCACCGGCCGGTGGCTCGCCGGAGAGGAGCTCTGGGTGGTGGAGAGAACACCAAGGAAGTGGGGAAACCAAAGTAGAAGAAGAAAGAATGGAAGGGAGCCACGAAATGGGACTTTTATACAAAACCCCACGCCAATACCGGACTCTCCGGACTCAACCCGGAGACTCCGGGTTGGGGTCTTCGGTAACACTAACCCGGATACTCCGGACATTGGTCCGGACACTCCGGGTTGGAGCGCTCGGCCAGCCCAATCCGGATACTCCGGACTTTGTCCGGACATTCCGGGTTGGATCCGGATACTCCGGACATCCCAGAACTTTTGAACTTGGGCCTTGACGGCTAAAGCTTCCAGGGTTGATTACTAATTGTTCCAAAGTATTTGGAAGTTAATAGGGTCACAAGCACTTGCCCAACCTAATTCGAATTTACTTATGAGCGAAATCACTTAAGTTGAAGGGTTCTTTCTGATCCCAAGCAAGTATGTTCACTCAAGATACGGAAATACACAAGCACAGTGTATTATTAAACAGCGTTTGAGTACAAATGTACAGTGGCTTGAGTATAGAAATACTCGGGATATTACAGTCTACCCCCCTTACAAAAATCTCGTCCTCGAGATTGCTAATCCCCTCGAAGGAAGTCGGGGTATTCTGCCTGAATATGGTCTTCACGCTCCCACGTGGCTTCATCTTCTGAATGGTTGCTCCACTGGACCTTGAGCATCTTGATAACCTGACTGCGAGTGTGACGCTCAGCTGTCTCGAGAATACGGATGGATACTCTCGTCTGAAAGATCAGGCTGCAAATCAAGATGGTCCAATTGGGTAACTTCCGATGGAACCCGAAGACTCTTCCTCAATTGGGACACGTGGAACACATCGTGAATGTCCGAAAGATGTGGCGGTAGCTCAAGCCGATAAGCCACAACACCAACCTTCTCAAGAATCCGGAACGGACCGATGTATCGCGGGGCTAGCTTCCCGCGGACTTGAAATCTGCGAGTACCGCGGAGTGGTGAGACCTTGAGGTAGACAAAATCACCCACCTCAAAGCTCAACTCGCGGCGACGGCGATCAGCATAGCTCTTCGGCGAGACCGAGCTTCTCTCACGGTCTCGAATCAAGCTAACTTGCCTTTCAGCCTCTTCAATCATGGCTGGCCGAAGAATTGCCTCTCACCAACCTCGGACCAAAACAGTGGTGTTACGCACTTCTTGCCATAAAGAGCCTCGAAAGGCGACATCTCAAGACCGACTTGATAAGCTGTTGTTGTAGGAGAACTCAAAGCAAATGGCAAGCATTTCTCCCACGACTTGCTTTGTACAAAGCACACAAGCCCTTAGCATGTATTCATGGATGTGGTTTGCCCTTTCCGTCTGTCCGTCTGTTTGGGGATGGTAAGCAGTACTGAAGGATAGCTTAGTGCCAAGAATGGACTTCAATCTCTCCCAAAATCTAGAGGTGAGCTGAACCACGGTCGAGAGACTATGACTTTTGGAACTCCATGGAGCCGAACAATATTCGCAAATAGAGTTCCGCTTAGCTTGGCTCTAGAATAGGTGGTATGAACTGGGATGAAATGAGCTACCTTGGTCAGATGGTCAATGATCACCCAAATAGAGTCGTGACCGGTGGAGGACCTTGGTAGACCGGTAATGAAATCCATCCCAATCTCTTCCCACTTCCACTCGAGGGATCTGCAATGGTGAAATGTCTGGTGGCCTTTGATGTTCAGCCTTGACACGGGCACGCATCACAACGTGCCACATGAGCCGCGATCTCCTTCTTCATACGGCCACCAAAATTATGCGAAGATCTTGATACATCTTGGTGCATGCCGGGATGAACAGAGAGAGGGGTATCATGGGCTTCGACAGGATCAACTCCTTGATTACTATATCATCAGGACATACATCTGCTGCCCATGCATGATCAGCCCATTGGACTCTTGAGAGAAGCACGGAGATGCGCCATCCTCGATCCAAGCTGGCGTCTAATCTTAATCACAAAGATCATCTTGTAGTTGAGCTGCTGAATCTGAGACTCTAGAGTGGGTTGTACGGCTAAAGCGAAACGTAACCATACTCAACCACTTCTAGATTGAGCTTCAAACTCTTCAACCAGTGAGGCGGCCAATGACACCCAAGGCATTCATCGTGTGCAGCTTGCGGCGAGGGCATCTGCAACCACATTCGCCTTGCCAGGATGGTAATGAATACCCGTGATCGTAGTCTTTGATCAGCTCTAGCCATCGACGCTGTCTCAAATTTAGATCTGGCTGCGAAAGAAGTACTTTAAGCTTTTGTGGTCGGTGTAGATCTCACATCTGTTTCCTATGAGATAATGTCGCCACAGCTTGAGAGCATGAACAACAGCTGCAAGCTCCAAATCATGCGTCGGGTAATTGGCTTCATGAGGCTTTAGCTGTCGAGAAGCATAAGCAACCACTTTGCCCTCCTGCATCAACACACATCCAAGTCCAAGACGGGATGCATCACAATAGACATCAAAGTTCTTGTGAATGCTCGGGAAGGACCAAAGCTGTGCGATGGTGAGTCTATCCTTCAGCTCTTGGAAACTGGACTCACAATCAGGCGACCACTCATATTTCTTCTCCTTCTTGAGTAGCGCTGTCATTGGTTTAGCAATTTTGGAGAAATTCTCGATAAACCGGCGATAGTATCCGGCAAGACCGAGAAAACTCCGAATCTCAGGGACATTGCGGGGCTGCTCCCAATTGAGTATGTCTTGTATCTTGCGTGGATCAACTGCTACCCCACCTTCTGACAGGACATGCCCCAGAAACTCCACTTGCTTGAGCCAGAACTCGCACTTCATCGAACTTGGCATACAACTGATGCTCGCGAAGCTTGCTAAGCACCATATGCAAGTGAAGTGCGTGCTCATCATCATCCTTAGAGTATATGAGGATGTCATCAATGAACACCACCACAAATCTATCAAGGAACTCCATGAAGACTTTGTTCATCAGATTCATGAAGGTGGCTGGTGCATTGGTGAGGCCAAACGAAACAACTGTGTACTCGTACAGACCGTAGCGAGTAGTGAATGCGGTCTTCACGATATCCTCCGGGCGGATCTTGAGCTGAAAATAGCCGGATCTCAAGTCTATTTTGGAGAAAACTCGAGCTCCGCCTAATTGGTCAAACAAATCGTCGATCCGAGGAGAGGATACTTGTTCTTAATGATGACCTCATTCAACGACCGGTAATCAACGCACATGCGAAGAGTGCCGTCTTTCTTCTTCACAAACAGAATCGGGCTGCCCTGTGGAGAAGAACTGGACGAATGAACCCCTTCTCTAATCGCTCCTTGAGCTGAATCTTCAACTCGATCGGCTCATCGCCAGGCATCTGTCTGGGACGCTTAGAAATTGGAGAAGTGCCAGGTAAGAGATCGATGATGAACTCCAAATCGCGATCAGGTGGCAAACCTGGCAGCTCATCAGGGAACACATCGGGGTACTCACATATCACCGGCACCTGACTGGTCCCCGTAACGGAAAGAGCACTGAGCAAAGGCTGCTGCACTGCTGGAACGGAAGAAAAGGTGACAGCAATGCCATCAGGGTTGACTAATGAAATGGATCTCCTGGCACAATCAATATGCCCTTGATGCCTGGACAACCAGTCCATACCCAGAATCACATCAAGACCTGATGTCTCAATGTTGATAAGATCACCCCGAAAACCTACCCCGTTGATCTCAATTCTAACCCCTGGACTCACGAGCTCGGCAGTCAAAACAGATCCAGGCGAACGGATCAACAAGTACTTCTCGAGGTACAAAGAACAGACCTCATGCTGAACAACAAACTGTGAAGAAATAAAGGAATGCGACGCTCCAGAGTCAAATAATACCAAGGCGGGTACGGAATGAACAGACAACGTACCCAACACCACATCTGGAGCTGCTGCTGCCTCCTCTGCGGTGGCCACATTCAGGCGGCCATGGCCCGAGCCAAGCCGCCGGAACCGGGCGTCTGACGCCCACTCCCACGCCCACCGATCGACCACGGGCCGAGCCGGTGCACCCGAAGCCGTTCACGCCGCTGCTCGCCGGACAGTGCATCGGGCGAAGTGGCTCTTCGCCGCAGCGGCAAGTGATATGGCCAAATGGGTTCTGGGACCCCAAGCTGCGACTGGCGGCTAGGTGATCGCACCGAACTCGGGCGAGGCGAGGAGGTAAGCCACAGGACCTCTGAATCAGCGGCGTTGAAGGCTGGAAGCCGATCGAGTGAAGGTGCGAGTCTGGAAGGTCCGCCGTGTTGGCCCGTGAGCTGCCCACTTGCGCTATGCGGCTCTCCATAAGCGCCTTGGCGCCATCCTCAATGCTAATGGCCTTGCCCACCAAGACCTGCAGGCTAGGAATGTCATGACCGTGAGCTGAAGCGGATCTCCTCGGTGAGGTGCTCCTTGAACAATGTCACTCTCCTAGCCTCGGTAGTCACCTCATCGACAACATAGCGTGACAAATGGTTGAAGCGGTGGAGGTAGTCCATCACTGTCATAGACCCTGGCGAAGGTCGTAGAACTCCGCTTCTTGATCTCGATCAAGCCTTTGGAACATGGAAGGAGCGAAGGCGCCTTGAACTCTGCCCATGTGGTGACTGATCTGCAGGCGAAACGACCTTGAAGCTGCTCCACCACGAAGCTGCCGGTCCCTGGAGGTAGTAGGCGGTGTACTGAACCTTCTCCGCATCAGTGCAACCGACTAACTCCAACTTCCCCTCCATGTCGCTAAGCCAATCCTCTGCCTCCATCGGATCTGTAGCTGAAGAAAAGCTCGGCGGTCGAGTTATTTGGAACTCCGACAACCGAGGCTCGCTTCTTCTGGTATTATTGCTGCCCCTGGACAGCCTGGACCATCAGCTCCATGAGCTGAGTCTGCCGCAACATGAGTGCAGCCATGTCGGGAGCAGGAGGAGGTGGAGGGAGCTCCTCACTCTGGGCATGTAGCTGAGACTGAGCCCCAGCTGACCCACCAGTAGGGACCCGCGACTGTTGGGCCCCTGCTCCCATCAGATCGCCACGCTCTCCAGCATCATCAGCTGCTGGAAGCGCACGAACTGTTCTCCTTCGGGGAGGCATCCTGAAATGCACAGTTGAGTCAACTAACTGTGCAAATCAAGTGCAGAATGATTGATTCCAAAGGATGCACTCATAAACACAAACACACTAAAAGCATTCATTCAAAGAAGCATAAGAACCAATTCAAAAACCAACTCAGGGAAACGACAAATAATCCCTAATTACAACCACAAACATCTATCCTTAACCCATTCTTAGCTAAACCCGCATTCCTCTTAATCCCTTTTGAATAAGATAGAAGAAGGAAACAAATTTTGAGATTTGGGTTAAGATCAGATTCATTTTGAAGAGTAGATAAGCGAAAAGCTATAGAATGGACAAGAATAGCATTCTACACTTTGAAAATAGAGTTTTGTACTTCAAAATAAATTTTGAGAAGAAAAAAAACCTGTCCCTAAGTCTAACGTCCAGGCTAACTAAGTTTCCCTGCAGTCAATGGCTCTGATACGGTATTTGTGAGGACCCCCTTTCCTATCTTGCATCAGACGCCGTCTCTTGTGGCGTATAGCACCGTATAGTAACAGGAAGCCTCGACAGGAGATCTGAACCTAAAAATTCGATCGACGGGATCGAACCCTTAACCGGACCGGTGCTCAGACGCATCTGGACATCGATCCTGGATCAAGAGCTCCAAGATCGCGTACCAACAACACGAGTATCAATGCACGGAAGAATAAACTACGATAATTTACATAACTGGGTGTAAATCTTACACGAGTACATTACAGAATCCAAAAGAAGTAAAGCGACAGCGGAAACAAAAGAAAGACAACCAGCCCGGTGGCTGACCACCCCAGACTCTTGGCGGAGGGAGGGACTACGGCCGCAACACTCGCGAGAAAGGGGCTCGCCATCATCCGGGACATCATCATTACCTTCCTCTGTGGAAAAAGGGTTAGCAGCAACGATGAGTACACGTATGTACTCGCAAGACTTTAGTGTATGGAAATATGAATAAATGCAGGCTGTTTCAACAGGATAAAGCTTCTACACTGGGTTAATTGCAGAAAGCTGGATTTAAAACAGTTCATCGAAAAGTAATACATAATTTGAAAGACAGCAGTTTGAATAAGACATATTTACAGTATATTTAGCAACTGAGCTCCACAGCTGCCACCATCCATGGTCGCGGCTGGGATACGAATCGACATCCATACATAATCCCATCGAGAATCATATACACATATCCACAATTCCATCAAGTACCATTCCACCACATACTTTATACCGACTCCGAAATAGATTTTCGTTTTCAAAACCAAACCAAATCTCTATACTTGATATGATTAGAGAAGATTGCTCATAACCGTGAGCACGGCTAATCGATTAGGATTATTTGATACTCTGCAGAGTTTGCGCACTTTACCCAAACACAACTCAGACTTGCATCCCTGTCATCCAGGGTACACGCGATACACGAGGTATCCGATATACAAGAATGATCTATTCTTTCCCATCGTTGAGGTTATAGCCACACCCCAGCACCGGTGACGACAAATCCACTACTATGGCGATAAGAGGCCAACCACCACTCAGGCGGCCACGGAATACTCATCGTGACGACGGCGAATTGTTGGCCGCGGCATTACCCCATAGCAAGGCGTACACCGTTGTATCAACAAACATGAACTGGAGCGATTCCCTGCTGCAAAAGTACAAGCGCACACACGTAGGCGCATAAGGCGTGTCGTGAGGACACACTGACCGCGCTTGACTGCTCAACACAGGGAAAAGGTCCACTCTTCGGCCTACCAACAGGCATGGCTATCCCCTCACACTTCAAGTACTAGAATAGGCCGCCCCATCCCGGCATTGCGCGGTTGCACGGTGTTCAATTCAAAAACCGTCACAAGTTCGGTCCTTATATTTTTGTCTAGTGACTCAAGCGGGGAACTCCACTTAACTCGCCAACCAATCACCACCATGTTTAACTAGCACATATTATACCTCCCGCCAAGTCTAATTACCAACTAGACACTTCACATTTTTACCAATATACCTTTACGATTCACATTTCCAAAACTTTTCCAAAACCAATTACATTTATCATAATTTTGAGCATTTGGTAAGGTGACTTTGCTCACCTCTATTGCAGTGTCTAAGCGTATGCAATTACTAAATCGTTTATACCCAAGTGACATTTTATTAAATTGTCTAACCCTACTAAGGTTATCAATGATCTCAGGGAATTAAATTGAGGGAAACCACCAAATCAGGGTATATCTACCATTCCCACAAACTAGCAATTTCTTGAATATAAACAATGCATATGGTTTGAGAAATCAAAGTAGACATCGTGAAATATAGGTTTCAAGATGGTCAAAGGAGGTGCTTGCCTTGTTGTTGCACTTCGGTGATGTCCGGGATGATGTTCGGGTCGTTCGAGGCGAAGCCCGACTCGCTAGCCTCTAATCGGTCAAAGCAACAAAAGCAGCGAAAGAAATACAACTTAGCAAAAGAAAGTTTTAAATGCACCATGAAGTGCATGCAATACACAAGAATGAAGTACAACCAAGAAACCCTGAAGAGACGATGCACTCGGACAACACAACACGACCGGACGAAACGGCCTAACCGGATAGTCCGGGTTTTGCATCCGGACAGTCCGGATAGGCGGACACTCGGACCGTTTCGTCCGGATACTCCGGACAATCCGGACACTCCGGACCATATGCCGGATACTCCGGTCCTAGGGCATTTGGTCCAACTCGACGAGGAGACGGAGACCTTACCACTCCCTACAACTTCACCGCGACCCGATCTACGACTTTCGTACACCTAGCGAACCGGAAGGAGCTCCGAGCTAGCCGATTCTACGAGGAAACGTCGCTAACCCGCCAAATCTCTAACTCACACTAACAACTCCTTAAATCGACATTACTACTACCCGATCTACCACTCTAGCATACCACATTCACTAATCCCAATCCCATTTTCAACCCTAGAACCACTACACCCAAAACCCTAGAATCCAAGTTCAACCCTAGCCTCCCAAATCCAAACCTAAGTCCTAATCCCACCATGAACGACTCTAGAACCCAAGAATCCCAAGAATCAAACCCTAAGAGAAAAGCTTACCTCCAAGGAAGATGGAGGAGGAGCAACGCCGGGTGGAGGATGGAGAATGACGGCTTGAGGAGGAGCACACCGAGATGGAGGAGTCACCGGGGAGGGTCACCGGCCGGTGGCTCGCCGGAGAGGAGCTCTGGGTGGTGGAGAGAACACCAAGGAAGTGGGGAAACCAAAGTAGAAGAAGAAAGAATGGAAGGGAGCCACGAAATGGGACTTTTATACAAAACCCCACGCCAATACCGGACTCTCCGGACTCAACCCGGAGACTCCGGGTTGGGGTCTTCGGTAACACTAACCCGGATACTCCGGACATTGGTCCGGACACTCCGGGTTGGAGCGCTCGGCCAGCCCAATCCGGATACTCCGGACTTTGTCCGGACATTCCGGGTTGGATCCGGATACTCCGGACATCCCAGAACTTTTGAACTTGGGCCTTGACGGCTAAAGCTTCCAGGGTTGATTACTAATTGTTCCAAAGTATTTGGAAGTTAATAGGGTCACAAGCACTTGCCCAACCTAATTCGAATTTACTTATGAGCGAAATCACTTAAGTTGAAGGGTTCTTTCTGATCCCAAGCAAGTATGTTCACTCAAGATACGGAAATACACAAGCACAGTGTATTATTAAACAGCGTTTGAGTACAAATGTACAGTGGCTTGAGTATAGAAATACTCGGGATATTACAAAAGCGTACCACACCCTTGGTAGGAGACACTCGCAAGAGCACACTGTCACCCACCTCAAACTCTAAATCCCGCCTTCTCACATCAGCATAACTTTTCTGCCTGCTTTGCGCGGCGAGAAGGTTCTGTCGCACCTCTGCCACACGATCCACTGTCTGCTGCACCCAGTCTGGACCAAGAACGGCTCTCTCTCCCACTGCATCCCATCAAAGTGGCGATCGGCACTTCCGGCCATAAAGTACTTCATAAGGAGCAGCCCGGATGCTGGAATGGTAGCTGTTATTATAAGCAAACTCTGCAAGAGGCAAATGATCTTCCCAACTACCTTTCCAAGCCAACACACAGGCCCTGAGCATGTCCTCCAAAGTCTGGATGGTACGCTCAGACTGCCCATCCGTCTGAGGGTGAAAGGCGATCGAGGCGGCCGCTGCACTCCAAAGCACTCTGCAAACTCTCCCAGAACTTGGAGACAAACTTCGCATCCCGATCAGAAATAATGGTCTTGGGCACACCATGCAGTCTCACTATCTCCCGCACATAGATGGGAGCCAACTCGCTCGCTGAGTTGGTAGTGCGGATAGGAATGAAATGCGCGGACTTGCTGAGACGATCCACCACAACCCAAACAGCATCCTTCCCTCGTGGAGAACGAGGTAAACCAACCACAAAATCCATGGAGATGTCATCCCATGGCCACACAGGGATCTCCAACGGCTGCAACAGACCGGCGGGACGCTTATGCTCAGCTTTGATCTTCTGACAGATCCCACAAGACGCCACATACTTGGCAATATCCACTCTCATCCTTTTCCACCAGAAGTTCTTCTTCAAGTCCCTGTACATCTTGGTCTCCCCAGGATGGACCGTGTACGGGGTGCGATGAGCCTCTTTCAGAATATCCTCTCTCACCTGGCATTTCTGAGGCACGCACAAACGACCCTGAAACCTCAAAGCTCCCACATCATCAACGGCAAAGTCTCCAGACTTGCCATCCTCAAGGCGTTTCCTCACCTGCTGGAGCAACCGATCATCTTCTTTGTGCCTCCGCGACACGCCGGGGATCGCCGACTCAAGAATCAATTGAGTTTCAGCTTGCACGGTCCCCGCAAAGCAAGAGGAGACTCCCAAACGCTCAAAATAAGCAACAAGACAATCCACAACAGGGGCATTGTCTTGCATCGAGAGCGTCGGCCACCACATTTGCCTTTCCGGATGATCTTGGATTGTGAGATCATAATCTTTTATCAATTCTAGCCATCTCCTCTGTCTCAAGTTCAAATCTTTACGAGTAAAGATGTACTTGAGACTCTTGTGATCGATGAAAATGTCACAAGACTCACCATACGAGTAATGCCTCCATATTTTCAATGCAAACACAACAAATGCGCTAACTCAAGATCATGAGTGGGGTAATGTGCTCATGCTTTTTCAACTGTCTCGACGCATAAGCAATCACTTTGCCTTCTTGCATGAGCACACAACCCAATCCAGGCGAAGCGTCGAATAGACAGTGAAACGCCTCCAGGGCTCGGGAAGGGTAAGAACAGGAGCGATCACTAACTTCTCCTTCAAAGTGCGCAGCTGCGCTCACAATCTATGATCCACTGAAATTTCATCTCCTTTTGAGTCAAGCGTGAAAGCGGCTTAGCAATGATGGAGAAATCCTGCACAAAGCGCCGATAATAGCCGGCCAACCCAAGGAAACTTCGCACCTCTTTAACGTTGGAAGGTCTCTTCCAATCCAGAATTGCTGAGACTTTGCTAGGATCTACTGATATGCCATCTGGATTGATGATGTGGCCAAGAAAACCCACCTCTGAAATCCAGAACTCGCATTTCTTCAACTTAGCAAAGAAGTGATGCTCTCTCAATGTACTCAGTACAAGCCTCAAATGCTGCTCATGTTCTTCTTCTGATTTAGAGTAAATCAGAATGTCATCGATGAACACTACCACAAACTCATCAAGATACTGGTGTAACATATTGTTCATTGCCTCCATAAAAACAGCAGGGGCATTAGTTAGTCCAAAAGACATAACTTTAAATTCATAGTGCCCATACCTAGTGGAGAAAGCAGTCTTCTCAATATCTTGTTCCCTCACACGAATCTGATTATAACCAGACTGAAGATCAATCTTGGAGAACACCTTTGCTCCCTTCAGTTGGTCAAATAGATCCTCAATGCGGGGCAACGGATACTTGTTCTTGACTGTCACCTGATTGAGAGCACGATAGTCGATGCACATGCGCCAACTACCATCCTTCTTTGAAACAAAAAGGACTGGTGCTCCCCATGGCGACACACTGCGCCGAATAAAACCCTTGGCCAACAAATCCTCCAACTGCTTTTTCAACTCGTCTTGAAAAGGACGAGCCAAGCGGTATGGAGCGATAGAAATAGGCCGAGTACCCGGAACAAGGTCAATACGAAACTCCACGCTTCTCACGGGAGGCAAACCAGGCAAATCATCGGGGAATACATCAACAAATTCCTTTACCACAGGAATCTCCTCAATGACTACCGAAGAAGATGGCTTTTCAGAAAGTGCCAAGAGAATACCCAAATGCCTCAAACGACGACTGGGAAACAGGATAGTCAAAACGAAGTTAGAACTGGAGGGTACTCCACCCTGAAAGGTCAACTCCACCCCCGATGGGGCCTGCAAAGTAACTGTCCTCCGAAAGCAACAGATACTGGCACGATACTGATGCAACCAGTCCATGCCCAAAATGACATCAAAAGGAGCTAACTGAATTACCATAAGGTTGGCAAAGAAAACCTCATCATCAATAGCAACAGTGCAACCCGGACAAACCAAAGAACTAGCAATCAAACCCCCAGGAGAACTGACCAGCACAGACTCAGAAATCCGCTGAACTCCCAGCTTTGCTTTACTAGCAAACTCCGACGACACAAAAGAATAGGATGCTCCAGAATCAAACAAAACAAGGGCATCAACTGAATCCACAAGTAGAGTACCTGAAACCACCTCGGGATGCCCGGCTGACTCAGCTGTCGGCAAGGCGTACACTCCAGGTGGCACCGAGGCATCGGGGCCCCGACACGCGGCCGGGTGTCCCAACAAGGCTGGAGGAGGCGGAAGTAGCCGGGAGGAGCCGGCGGCGGGCACCAATAACCGGTGGTGGCGTCCACGCAAAGGGTGGGTGAGACACGAGAGCTGACCATCATGTGCACCGATCCTCGAGAAGACGCCGCTGGAGTGGGAGGAGAAGGCACCGTCTCCCACTTGATGATGCTACCGGATTCATCCGGCAGACTTCGTCCCATGTGGCCGGGCTTGCCACGGTGGTTGCAACTCCCACCAACCACACTCGGAAGCACGGTGCTCACCACCGCACTTGAAGCACATCATGCCCTCGCCGGCACAAAGCCGAACACCCGCTCGCGAGGAAGACGACCGGGCGGCTTCTTAGCCCCGAGGAAGATCCTGTCCTCCCTTGAACTTCTTGAAGGTGGGTCGTGAGAAGACCCACCCCTCCACCAAAAGTCCTCTTGGCCCCCACAGGGCCGCAGGGACCCTGAACCACCGGGTTTTGCTTATCCGGGAGAGCTCCAACTCGAGCTCCATGCCCTTCTTTGCTCCACCACGGAGCGAGAAGTCACGAGGACGATCGCCCCCATGACAACTCTGAACTCCTGGTTGAGGCCCCTACGGAACCTCCTTGCTTTCTCCCTGTCATCCGCTGCAACAGCTGGCACGAAACGCACCACGCTGTTGAACTCCGCCTCATACTCCGTTACCGACTTCTTTCCTGGGAAAGAGTCGTGAGTATGCTCCATCCTCTCGAGGAAGGACTCGGGGTAGTACTTGGCTCGGAACGAGCCACAAAATCCTCCCAAGTGGTCGGCCCAAGAGCGGGGCTCTAGCGGCAAGAACCCCTCCCACCAAATGTCGGCTTGGCCCTTGGTGAAAGGCCACAGCGAGCCCTTTGAACCGAGGTCAGCTCCAAAACCTCGAACTGCCGCTCCATGTACCGCAGCCAATCTGCGGCTGGACAGCGTGCCCGCTCCGTCAAAGGTGTCAAGACGGAGGGACATCCACTCTCGAAGACTCATCCTCGGCTCCGGCGCAGAAGGCCAACAACAGGGCCAATGCAGGGGAGGCACAAGCGGGGCCACTGCGAGGGAGGCACAACGGCCAGGCTGCTGCCATCGCCGGGCGCAGCTCTGAATCTCCCTCTGCAGAGCCTGAACTAGGTCGTCATTGGCGGCGGGCACCCCGCCGGGGTGCCGGCTGGAAGCTCCTCCTAAGCGGCCCCATGAGCATTGGGCGAACGCTACCCTCGACAGACTCCGCAACTACCCGAGAGCCTCGCCTCGAGCTCGACGGCCACGGCGTCCACGGCCTCTACCCCTCGGCATGGCTGCTCTGATCCACACAAGCAAGCATATTCACAATCATAATCACAACATCAACATAATCAAAACTTTCAACAAATAAACAGCGCGATAAAGGAAATCGAAATCCATAAACCCATCCTACTGTGCATCCAAGTGTGTCAGATTTTAATTTAGTCATACCAGTCTTGCAAATTTTTTTTTTAAGGTTGCTATCCTATAACAAAGTTTTAGTTACAACCTAAGCCATGTTTCTAGATTATCCCACTTCAAAGTTTTAGTTGAACCTATGTATGACACTAAATGCATAATCCAAGGACCTAATGCCCGCTCTGATACCAACTGTAACACCCCAGCTTCTACTAAGCCACCCCAGCTTCTACTAAGCCCAGAATGTCACCAAACAACGTCCATAACACGAATAACACCATAATTTAAGATAAATTTCAGCAAGCACTCAATTAGAATAATTGAGAATTTTGACAGCATCTCCTTTGCTTATGCAGGAAAATTTACGACATAACAATATATCAAGAAGTAAGACAACCAAGGTATCGATAAGCAGTGATAACAATAGCTACTCATCATCTATGATTTCAATAAGTATCGCTGGCAATAGAATAAGCATCACTAAGTCTAATATGAAGAAACCATTCACTTCTCAATCCCACATGATACACATGAGGGAAAACAACCAAATAATAAGACCCTACACCAAAGATTATTGTAGACTTAATGCCGTGTCTCCATAACAAGTGAATTAGCTAAATTATGATACTACGTGGAGGAGTGTAGCTAGTTCCCTTTCCCGCGCGCCGATTTCATGGTACCTAAAGAAAACAAACAACACAAAAACACAAGCGTGAGTTCATAACTCAAAGAAAGTGTATTGAAAAGGTTCAACAGGGATCAAGACAACAAACCATCATTCCAGTCTCCACGGTATTATCACAACTCATCATATTTAACATTATATTCAACTTTTAAAACAACATGATAAACATCTCATGAGCATCTCATGAGTACCATCATCATCATCTCATAAACCACTTCATTTTTGTATCTCATTCATGCAATGCAATGCACATGTCTCCTGGAATACTCATACCGGTATGGTTGAGTGCACACCCGTCGGCATGCACCCTTTTCCCCCTTCCATCCCGAAGATGGAGGGTGCCTATCACTCGCTTCCAGTCACCTCGGTGATGGAATCACGAGGTAGGACTTACTCAAACGAATGGCCCCGGACTAGTCATAACGGTTCTCACCGCCCCTACCGGAATAGTTATGACTTAACTCACCGGCCAGCCATGAAAATATGCCATGCATGCAAAATGGACAGTAACGTATTCATAAATAGAATATTGCATATCAACATATGGCCTCTCAACATGTAAGACCATGATCAACAATCAACGGTAACCTTTCAAAGACATGGCATGAATCCTTTATCAACGACAAGCATTTTAATCATAGCATGAGGACCCCATATCATCGACATTATTTCAATCATGGCCTAATGACATCCTATCCATTATAACATGTGATCCATGGCATGGCAAGACAACATGTTAACTATTCCAAGTACCATCAATCAATTCTAGCAGCACGTATAACATAAAACCCACGCAAAACACTTGCCTTCAACCGCGGGCAACGGAGTGACGAGAGGTCGAGGGCACTCCCGGAGGCACACCACCTGCAAACATGTGCTACACACTTAATTCGACTCCTCAAAACAGTACCCACTACACCTAATACGCTATATACTCCAAAACCCCGAAATCACAGATTTTGCCCCGTTCTGGACAGCGGCTTCGAAAAATCATAACTTGAGTTCTAGAACTCCAAATTGAATAAACGAGTACACCCTCGCGTAGCTTAGGAAATTTTCAAACTTTTTCTAGTTATAGGGAAAGACTGATTCGGAATTTAAGGTTGCTTAATCTAACGTTGAACACGAACTGTCTCAATCTCGTCACAGATTTGACAGCGCTCGGTAAAACAGCCATAACTTCCTAACGGCTGGGCGAAATTTCAATTTCTTTATATGTACGGAAAGATAATGAAATTATCTATAACTTCCTAGAAGTCCGTACGGTCAGATTCAAATTCTAAATTTGCGAAAACGCCTGCCCTAGCTCGGGTTCCCAATCTGCCCGAACCAGAACGTGAGTACAACTCTAGATTTCATAGATTCTACCCCATGGCAGCACAACCCTTGATCTAAAAACATGGTATTCACCCTCTACAGCAGCAAGAGGTCTACCCCAAAAGATTCCCCCATTACCTTCTTGGAGAATCACAAATCGACGGCCGAATCTTCGCGATCTTCCCCGATTTCCTTCCACGCGCCGTTTCCACCAATCCTCCTCGTTGCAACTCCTCCCAACAGCTTGGACAGCACCTTGGCAGCGAGGAAGAGACCTTGGGGTGCGCCCACAAGGGAGGAGAAGGGAGGGGCAGCAACACCTAGGGGAGGAGGCGTTTGGGAAGGGAGAGGAGAGGTGGAGGTGGAGGAGTTAGATTGGAAGGAGAGGAAGAAGTGGGGGCAAGAGGGGGGGGGCGGCGCACAGGGTGGGGAGGGCTAGGGCAGCAGGGTTTGCTGCCCTCCTCACCCCCACATGGGCCCAAACAATTCCCACCTCCGGCCCACTTAAGTCCCTCAAGGCCCAAAACGTCCGGAGAGGCCGGAAACCAGCAGGCCGAAACGCGCTAAAACGTGATAACTCAGGGCTCTAAATGTAAAAGTTCACATATTATCTCATTTACGACGTCTTATCATATTTTATCATCACAATTTCAAATCCCGACATTTCGTGGTGTCACAGGGCGGGCGGGCACAAGAAAAATAGCACCACATGTAGCACTAACCGGGCGGGCAGAAATGAGCATCGGGCGGGGCGGGGTTGCGCACGGCGGCGGGGTCGCGGGCGTCACCGGGCTGGCGGGCGTCATCGGGTGGGCGTGGGTGCGACATCCGGCGTTGGCGTGGGCTCCGGGAGATCTTGTGCCCGGCGGGGACGGCGCGTGGGGACGAACTTGCCGGGACGGAGGTGGCCGACGGGGGCTCCGGGCGAGGCCGGGCCGGACGAGGGCGCCGGGCGGGGACGGGTCGAACGGGGGCGCTGGGAGACCTTGCGGCGGGAGGAGAGACCTTTGCGGGAGACCTTGCGGGAGGAGCGTTGTGTTCTTAGGGTTAAGTGTGGACATTTATATGGGGTAGTATCAGTGGCGATTTTTATTAAGAACCGCCACAGATAGTCCTTATCTGTGGCGGTTTTTATTAAGAACCGCCACAGATAGTCCTTACCAGTGGCGGTTTTTCTTAAGAACTGCCACAGATAGTCCTTATCAGTGGCGGTTTTTCTTAAGAACCGCCACAGATAGTCTTTTTAAGATTTCCTTTTAATATCAAGCTATGACTTGATGTATTAATGTCCTATAATATATATATTAACTACTAATTATTCATAATTAATTTATCTATGATGAATAAATATATATTCTTACTAAATTTACTAATTGCTAATGGATGTATGTGTTTACTTATTTCACATGTGAAAATAAAAGAGTATTACAGATACCAAAAATTGCCATTACTTCACATAATACATATTTTTGACATTAAATTTCTATTACCCCACATAAATACACACATTTTGCCATTACTCCTACCTAATTATTTTCTTTCACAATTTGGCCTTCTTCATGATCATCGCGATGATAGGTGGCTTCCGGAGTAGTTTCTTCCTCGAGCCTCGATGTCGCCATCTACGAAAGGAGGCAACTCATCAAACTGGTTGTACTCTTCCTCATCCACGACATTCTCAACTCCGACGATCCTTCGTTTTCCTTGAAGAACTACATGACGCTTCTTATCTGCCGGGTCGATTACATAGAAGACTTCTGCTACTTGCTTCGCAAGAACGAATGGTTCATCTCTATATCCGACTTGCTCGATGTCCACAGTAGTGAAGCCGTATTTGTCCACATTGACACCATTTGGGAGTTGGACCCAACGACACCGAAACACCGGGATCTTGAAAATGCAGTAGTCGAGCTCCCAAATCTCCTCTATAACCCCAAAGAAGCTGCTCTTCTTGCTGCCTGTGTTGTCATAGGCATCTATACGGACACCACTGTTTTGGTAAGTACTTTTGCTATCCTGAGCTCTCGTGTAAAATGTATATCCATTTATGTCGTATCCTTGCCATGTCACGATTGTACCTGATAGCCTTTTTGCCAACCACCTCAACGTAACACTGGTTTCTTCACCAGACATGTGCTCCTTGAACCAATGATTGAACACACGATTGTGCTCTTTTGTTATCCAAACCTCTGATCGTCCACGATTTTCCCTCCGCAGCTTAGCCTTGTGCATGTTCATATACGGGGACACCTCCACTAACTGTTGCAAGACTGTGAAATGAGCTTGTTCGAACATAAAATAATCATAAGAATTTGTGGATTTCTTTCCTATTAGTCCTTTCCCAGCTAGCCTCCCCTCATGGCGTGATACAGGCACTCCTACCGGTTCAAACTCATGCATGTAATCGATGCAGAACTCAATAACCTCCTCAGTTGCATAACCTTCTACAATGGAACCTTCCGGCCGCGATCGATTACGCACATATTTCTTCAGAACACCCATGTACCTTTCGAACGGGTACATCTAATGCAGGAATACTGGGCCACAAATATTTATCTCATTCACAACGTGAACAATGAGATGAACCATGATATCGAAAAATGATGGAGGAAAATACATCTCTAGCTGACACAGAGTCTTGACCACATCAGCCTGCAGTTCATAAAGTCCAACGGGATCGATGACCTTCTGTGAAATCGTGTTAAAGAAGAAACACAACCTCATGATTGCCTCTCGAACCTTGTCAGGCAAAATACCTCTAATTGCAATAGGGAGCATTTGTGTCATCATCACATGACAATCATGAGACTTCATGCCAGTTAACTTTAAATCTTTCATCGATACCAGTTTCTTGATGTTTATGGAGTAACCGACGGAACTTTCACACCGTACAAGCACTTGCAGAGGTCTGTTTTCTCTTTCTTGGACAGAGTGTAGCATGTCGGGAAGGTAAAGTCGGCCTTTCCGGTGTCTTGAGGATGTAGCTCACTCGATCTTCATATCTTCCAGATCCCGATGGGCCTTCAGTCCATCCTTTGTTTTGCTAGGAATATTCAGTAAAAGGCCAAGCACGCTGTCACATACATTCTTCTCTACATGCATTACGTCGATGCAGTGCCGAACCTCTAAGTCCTTCCAATAGGGCAAGTCCCAAAATATGGATCTCTTCTTCCACGTGGTTTTCTCAGTACGGGACCTCGATGTACCCCTCTTTCCAAGAACAACATTGATATCCTTAACCATATCATATACCTCTTCCCCGGTAAGAGGCCTTGGAGCTGAACCATCCTCCTTCGTACTGTCGAATTGTTTTTTCATATTGCGGTGCGGGTGATTCCTTCCAAGGAACCGACAGTGACGCATGTAGACTGTTTTCCTCGAGTTATTAAGCCACACACTACTAGTTTCATCCAAGCATTGGGGGCAGGCTTTAGCTCCTTTTATAGTACGTCCGAAAAGGTTACCCAGGGCCGGGAAATCATTGATGGTGCAGAACAACAATGCGCGTAGAGTGAAGTACTCCCGTTTGTACTCATCCCATACCTGTACACCTTCATTCCACAGTAGCACAAGATCTTCCACCAATGGTCGTAGGTATACATCAATATCGTTGCCAGGTTGTCTCGGCCCTTGAATAAGCAGCGACATCATAATGTACTTTCGCTTCATACACAACCAAGGAGGAAGGTTGTAGGTACAGAGAGTCACAGGCCAGGTGCTATGAATGCTGCTCATGTTGCCGAAAGGATTCATTCCATCCGTACTCAACCCAAACCTTATATTCCTCGGATCATTTCCGAAGTTCTCCCTAAAGAGCCTATCGATGGTTCTCCATCGCGTAATCGGGGTGTCTCAGCTTTCCATCCCTCTTTCGCTCTTCTGAGTGCCATCGCATCATCTTGGCATGCTTTTTATTTGCAAATAAACGCTTTAGATGAGGTATTACTGGCAAATACCACACCACTTTAGCGGGAGCTCCATTCTTCACCTCTATGCCTTCGCTGTCCTCGCCCTTACGCTTGTATCGCGATGCTTTACACACCGGACATACATGCGTGTGCGGTAGTCTTTGCGATAGAGTATACGAATGCTTGGACACCCGTGTATTCTTTCTAACACCAAACCCAACCGACAAACAACCATCATTGCAAAAAAACTGGTCTTAGGCAACAGGTTGCCCTCTGGAAGCATGTCCGCTAAGAGACGTAGCAAAGCTGTGAAACTCTTATCGGACCAACCATTGCTAGCTTTCAATTTCAGTAGTGAAAGAACGGTGTGCAACTTTGTGTATTCCTCCTTGCAACCCGGGAACAAAGGTTTCTCCGAGTCCTCCATCAAACCCTTGAACTGATTAAACTCTCTCTCACTACTGTAGTTTCCTTCTGCATCGCGCAACATTTGAGCCAGATTATTGTCATCATCAACGACCAACCTATCCTCATCGGATCCAAACCCGATGTCAGTTGCCATATTGTCGGCTCCGTCATCGTCGACATTATCACATTGAAGTATGATCTCCACTTCACCGTGCCTTGTCCAACATGTATAGCTAGGTACAAAGCCCCTTCGAATCAAGTGCAAGTGGATTTGGTCTTTGTATGTACTCCGTATGTAGTCCGAAAACATCTTCTCATTCTTACAATCAATGCATGGACAATGTATGTACTCCGTCTTCTTTTGCAATTTGTTCTCCTCAGCTGCTCTTAGAAAAGCAGATACGCCGTCCATGTATTCTCGGCTGTAACGGTTTGCATTGTACATCCATCTCCGGTCCATCTACAATTAATTAAAGTAAAAATTATTATTATGCAATAACCTTAATTACATAAATCATCAACATATAAATTAATCTACAAAATGCTAGGTTAATAAAAATGCAACGCAACTTCATTATCACCTATCTCCATATTAATAAAATTTATTGTTCATTAATATCCAACAATCTTAATTAAATAAATTTAATATATGCTTGCCATAATTTGTCATCTAAGAAAGGTAGACAAGAATTAATCTAATGGAGCAAGGTAATAAATTCATCATCTAGATCAATTAATCAAAGCTTTGCAATCTCAGCTTTGCAATTAAATAAACTAGATATAAACATTAAATTGCAACTACATATAAATTAAATATTAACTTTGCATTTGAAGAGAGTACAACCTTAATTAAACCATCATTGATCAAAATGAGCTAACAATAGCCACTAATGGAGCAAGATGTACACGCACGCACTAACAGTAAGAAAATTAATGGTAATTAGAAACAAATCTTAAGTACTATGCATAGCCAAAATTAATTTTTTCCTCTCAAGGAGCTAGATACGTCATCATCTCAAAATGCAAGGCAACTTCATCTCAAAATGCAAGGCAACTTCATCATCTCAAAATGCAAGGCAACCATAATAATTAAATTTAAGGATTTATTAATATCCAACAATCTTAATTAAACCCATGTAATATATGCTTGCCATAATTTGTCATCCAAAAAAGGTAGACAACAATTAATCTAATGGAGCAAGGTAATAAATTCATCATCTAGATATAAATTAATCTACAAAATGCTAGGTAAATAAAAAAAATTGAATCTAAGCTTTGCAATTGAAGAGAGGATAATCATAAATCTAAACATTAAATTGCAACTAAATCACCACAAATGAAGAGAGGAGAACAAATTACTCACCTCGTAACAACCCTAGGAAGTAAAAGCTCAAGATTCCTTGCAAACAAAATCTGAAATCTGAAACTTTGCTCTTTTTTCGGGAGGAAGATGACCAGAGCTTCAGAGAGTGTCAGAGCGACTAGAATTTATAGTGGATGTTATTTGTGGCGGTTCTAAACTCAAACCGCCACAGATAATCATATCAGTGGCGGTTGTAAACTACCACCGCCACAAATACTCAGATTATTAGTGGCGGTTTTTTCCCCCAGCCGCCACTGATAGTACACAAGTATCAGTGGCGGTTTTTTTCTGAACCGCCACAGATAGTTAGATCATCAGTGGCGGTTTATGGTTCAAACCGCCACTGATAGCTATCGAAGTATCAGTGGCGGTTTCTAGTAAGAACCGCCACTAAGACTCAACTATCTGTGGCGGTTCGGAATAGAAACCGCCACTGATGACCCTGGCACCGGTTTGCACTAAAAAACCGCCACTGACGATCCTATTAGTGGCGGTTCCAAGCAAACCGCCACTGATAGGGCGTCTCCTATTTGCAGTTTTGTAGTAGTGGCAGGCCATGGAGCGCAATCATTTAAGGGAACCTGTAATTTTGTAATTCTTTAGAGAATTAATAAAATGCATGTTTCCCTACTTTATTTGTATTTATTTACTTTTGTGTACTACATTGGCACACCCGCACTTTAATCCCCACGCATTAGAAATCCCGAAGCGATATCTCGTGTCAAACAAACAGGACCTTGGCGAGCGTACGTCGTCAAATCCGTGGAAATCCTAGCACGAGGGTCGGGCCCAATGCTCGTGAGAGTTCCCGCGAGTGTGGCACCCCGGAACTCGTACTCGATCGTCACCCCAACTCGTCTCCCCTTGCTCTCCCGAGCGGAGAGCATCTTCAAGCTTTGGCCACGATCGTGCCTAACCTTAGGGAATTTCCCGAGCAGGTGGATCTAGAGGCTATGGGAGCTGTCGTGGTAGATGATCTTGAAAATATTATTGCCGATATAAAAACGACAGAGGCATCCCGTGAGAAAAGGACCCAGAGTGCTTCCCGGTAGCATCACTGTCGGGACCCGAATCTGCAAATCCGGACCCTCTGTGTATTCTGCACTAGTCCAGGATCTCGCTAGTGCACACAGTCAAAACAGGGATGAAGTACCACAATCATACACAGCGGAATATAAATAAGTACTTCAATAATAAACTGTTGCAAGACCTTAAGGTCACCTTACAATATTCAGCCACGCAGGGCTTGCTCAAATAATTAACACAAGTAAACATAAGCAGCAGAAAATAGAAGTCCTGGTAAGCTCCACAACTCCACAGGCATCTGACGAAGGTTGCCTCCTAGTTCTCCTGGTCCTCAACGTACTCCTCCTCCCAAGCGGGTGTAGACTCTTCTTCTGATGTTTTGTTGATTGGCAGGGGTGAGTATACAACATACTTAGCAAGTCATGCACGGAGGTGCAATCCTATTACTATATGCATGGTGTTTGCACCAAAATTCGGCGTCCTTGATAAAATCGGATAAGAGGATTTCTTGGAAAGGATAAACCGGCGAATCGGAAAGAGAACCCGTTTCTAACAAGGAAAGAGAATCAGATCATAGACCGATACGGATATAGTAACCGTATCCATGTGTGATTCGGATCAGCCAGAGTATTATAAAAGGGATAGACTTCGGGCGAAGAGAGAATCAATCTCAACACAACACACATCTACTTTTTACAAGCCTTTTTACATCGTTTTTAGATTTACAAACCTCTCTGCAAGTTGACGGAATCAACAGAGTTGCGCATCACCGATTGTTGGTTTGGCCGATTTCGCCCCAGGTTCGATCTGCTTTGTTTTGTTGCGCATCGCCTTCTCAAAGCCGATTTTGCCTTGTATCCGGATTAACCACCAGGTTAATCTAGTTATCCCCCTGATTGGCCTTTAGCCGACAAGCGTCAAGCCGATAACCTTCGTTTTTATCGGCTTTGATTGCTTACCATTTATACCTTGTCAATTCTAGATCAAATTGACTGGCACGCCTTGCAAACTCGGTGTTTGTCTTGTGTGTTTGAGGCTAGAAACCCTGCTTCATGTTTTTAGCACGAGCATATTTTGGCACGCCAGATGGGACAAAGAAAATCAAAATGACATCAACCAATAATCCTACGGTCACTGCTGATATCAACGCGGATGCTATAATCGCGCCTCAAATGGCCGATCTAACCCTGAGCAGCGGAAAGAGATCGAAGACCGAAAGGCGGCTCTAGAAGAAGTAATGCTACGGTGCTTCCATAAAACACGCCGTGGCGTTACTCAAAAGACAGCACTCCCAAGTATCAATCCTATCGGCGATCCGTCATCTGATCTGGTAAGCCGATATGCACCTGCTCAAGTCGATCTGTCAAATATGATTGAGCAATCTGTGCATCACGCATTAATTAATCAGTCATCGGCTCTGGTATCCACATTGAAACCGATGATAGAAAATAGTGTGAAAACGATTGCTCAGGAATTGGTTGTGTCTGGGAGCCTACTAGATCCATTACAAACCCTCCCTACATACCCAGCGTACTCCATAACACCCAACACCAATACAGTAAACGTGTCGGCTCAAACACCTATCATGATGCCGATTCAACCTACTGTTTTGAAACCTAGTTCACAGAAAGGTGGAGTTACCCACTACCATGGGCACACGGATGGGGGCAAAAATAAGCATACCGAGCCCACCGAACGGACCCTCTAGTAGCATCGGTTTATCGGCTTCACAGCCGATTGAAACAGATCAGGTTCCACAATCACGGAGAGCCACAGCCATGAACCAAGCACCGTATAGGGTAGTGCCATACGTTGAACCTCTCGCAACTGTACCCGATACATTGGTTTTTAGAAACCACGATTATGATCAAGTGCCAAGACCCCCTGTAGTGCGATTTGGACAAAGACCCGAGTTCGCACTCGGGGGGCAGGGCGTAAACAATGAAAATTGGCAATGTCCGGCTGCACCTCAAGCCGATAATGTCAATTGGGCGGAACAAATTGCTAACGTTTTGAGAGAACAGTTCAGCTTGCAGCCTAAAGGAAGGGTAATCGGCTACAGGAAACCGTATCCCGATTATATAGATCGTATGCCATACCCCCACAACTTTAGAATACCAGACTTCGCTAAATTTTCGGGTGATGATTCTGTTACTACCATCGAGCATATCGGACGATTTATGGCTCAGTGTGGGGAAGTTGCACAATCCGATGGATTAAAAATTAGGCTATTTCCTTTATCACTGTCCGGTGCGGCATTTACTTGGTTTACCAATTTGCCTCCAAATTCAGTTCATGTTTGGAACGATTTGGAAAGCCGATTTCATGAATACTTCTTCTCGGGAACTATGGAGCTTAGAATTTCTGATCTTAGCTCGATCAGGCCAATCTGGCCGAATCGGTTTCGGACTACATCAGAAGGTTTAGAGGCGTGCGAAATAGATGCTTCAGTGTAGCATTACCCGATGATCAATTGGCCAACTTAGCATTTCAAGGTTGATCCCGTCATTAAGAGAGAAACTGTCAGGCCAAGAATTTCCCGATCTAGGCCACTTACTCCATCGCATATCGGCACATGAAAGTCGATATGCAGAAAACAAAGGGTTTAAGGACAGATTTAGATCAAACGGTAATGAAAAAGCCAAGGTAAACATGGTAGAGTATAATTCAAGCGATACTTCTGAGGACGAAGAGGCAGGAATAAACATAGCCGAGTGGACCAAGGGTTCCAAAAGGTCGCTCGTGTGCTCTTTACTCAAGCCGACAAAAAATAAAGCAGAAGTTAAGTATTCGTATGACGTATCGAAGTGTGACAAGATATTTGATTTATTGCTACAAGAAAAATTCATAAGGCTACCAGAAGGACACGTCATCCCATCGGCCGAAGAAATTAAAAAGCGAAGGTACTGTAAATGGCACCATTCGTTTTCACATAATACTAACGACTGCAATATTTTTCGACAACAGATTCAATCGGCTATCGCCGATGGCAGATTGAAATTCGCAGAAGAATCGGCTATGCAAATAGATGTGAATCCTTTTCAAGTCAACATGGTTCATTGTTCACGGAAAGGAAAGGGACCTGCGGAAGATATTAAGCCGACTAAAAAAGTTGAGATGCGGTCAAAAGGAGACGAAACAATGCAAATTACTATCGGTTCTATACAAATAGAGGCTGACCGACGGGAATTAAGAATAAAGCATGGCGTTGAAAGAATTTGTAACCCGTTGGCTACTTCAAGTACAACCTCCGCAGCGATGCTGTTGGCCACCCGGGATCGGGGTTCGGCACAAGATAACAGAGGAAAAGAAGGGATGGTTTGCCCAAAACCCAACTGGCGGGCGTAAACCGAAGGATGATAAAATTCGTAAGATGGCTGAAATGTTCGATTGCGTGTATTCAAGCCAACATGAATAATGCAAGGGGAAAGGATGATTTTATACAAGTCTAAAGTGGATTGGGGCATCAAAGAGCTATCAGCATCTAAGTGAAGGAATGATGGATATGGACAATCGGCTACATCAGTGTAGCGGAAAAAGTCTTGTTGACCAAAAGAAGCTCTATCTAAAGTAAGGAAGAAGCTGAGGTATTTGTGCAAGCCGGCTGGATCCATCTTCAGCTCACCAGCGGAGGACATGATAAACCTCTCCCCATAAGATCGGCTAGCTCTATACTGGGGGACCACATGTTCTAAGTAATCTTCCCTAGGGAAGGTTGAACTCCCCGAGGGCTCAGACAGAATGGATCGGCTAAACATACAATGAAGCCACGTCTGGATAAACCACAAGGGACCTCCTATATTGCCAACAACGAATTTGGCAAAGCCGGAAAAGAGTCGGCTACGAATCACGTACATCATCTGATATACCGCCCCTAAAAACATCTTGCCGAGAGCAAGCCGATGACCCTCCACTAAGCGTTCTGCTATTAATTGAAAGGATTGGGTGGGGCCAAGGGAAGCACCACAGAATAGGTATCGGTCTAACCAAAGGTTAAGAAAAGCAGCATGCTCTTCAGCCGATACCGGACCGTTGACCCTGTTGTTATTCTGAATGTATTTGTGCCAGCCCTCACCTTTCTTTCAGATTAACTTGAAAATAGGTTTTCCGCTAAAAGCCGATAACTGATCCCTATCTGGCCTAAGGCAGCACAATTGGGCCACATCGAGCAAAGTAGGGCCTATCGGGCCAGATGGGAATAGAAAAGCATTAAAAGAATCCGACCAAAAGTAACAGGCCACAGCTACCAGGGGTTCGTTGGCCTCAGGGTCGGCTAGACTCAAAGACAGGGATTCGGCTATACCCATTCTCTCCCATTCTACCCTCTTTTGAGCCGACACCCTAATGAACCAAGACCTCCATCCCTTCAGATTCGTGGGCCAAGCCCTAAAACTCTTTCCCCACTCGGAGATATTATACCCAGTAGCCGACAGTGGGAGTCTAGGGATCTCGTCATTAATAACTGTGTCGGCCTGTATGGTACCTATCGGTCCTAAGTAGAATTGATCTAGACTTTGAGGAATTGGGATGAATACCTGCGAAGGGTCCATTTCAGCCGGTTTCAAAGGAGGCAAAAGAGAGACGAAGGAAGCCGATGATTCGTGATTCGAGAGCTTGAAAGCGTGCAAATGACCATGGGGGGACCCCCATATTTATACTGCAGTGAAAAAAAGGCGAACGGGCGGGAGCAGTTGTGCATTTAAAATGCACCGAGATTATTACGGCGCAGTTAATGGGGTGGTTCCCGAGGTAAATGCCTCCGTAAGCCGATATGGACGTAAAGCTGATAAGTTTTTTGGAAAATAACAAAGTCATCTTCCAAAAAACAGGGGACATATGTTTGCACCAAAATTTGGCGTCCTCGATAAAATCGGATAAGAGGATTTCTCGGAAAGGATAAACCGGTGAATCGGAAAGAGAATCCGTTTCTAACAAGGAAAGAGAATCAGATCATAGACCGATAAAGATATAGTAACCGTATCCATGTGTGATTCGGATCGGCCAGAGTATTATAAAAGGGATAGACTTCGGGCGAAGAGAGAATCAATCTCAACACAACACACATCTACTTTTTACAAGCCTTTTTACATCGTTTTTAGATTTACAAACCTCTCTGCAAGTCGACGGAATCAACAGAGTTGCGCATCGCCGATTGTTGGTTTGGCCGATTTCGCCCCAGGTTCGATCTGCTTTGTTTTGTTGCGCATCACCTTCTCAAAGCCGATTTTGCCTAGTATTCGGATTAACCACCAGGTTAATCTAGTTATCCCCCTGATCGGCCTTTAGCCGACTAGCGTCAAGCCGATAACCTTCGTTTTTATCGGCTTTGATTGCTTACGATCTCTACCTTGTCAATTCCAGGTCAAATTGACTGGCACGCCTTGCAAACTCGGTGTTTGTCTTGTGTGTTTGAGGCTAGAAACCCTGCTTCACGTTTTTAGCGCGAACACATGGCTTCTTCCAAAGGAATGGTTTATTTATTTCCTTTGCATTAAACAACATTTTGCTTTGATTGAATAACTATAATAGATTCAAAAACAGTGAAATCATATTATATTATATTAAGTTCACAATCTCATTTCATAAGCATGGCACAAAACCTAAGTCAATTTATCATCATCTCTGACACTCAGCCAACCTTCCCACATTTTATTTTAGAAAAATCTACCCCTTGACTGTAATCCCCGAGCTTTGTCCAGTACTGTGGACTCGGCTATTCGAATAGTTTTGACATACTCTGCAGAGGTTGTACACTTTTCCCACATGATACCGTCGCACACCACAAAGGCGATTGACCGTAACGAAGTTTTTCAGAAACCTTCATCTACACCTATGACCCTCTCCGGTATTGCCTTCACTACCACTTCCCCCACAAAGGATCGAAGTGTAGGACCGACAATCACCGTTGGATGGGCGGGCACCAAGCCGTAGCTCTGGTACGCTCCCCCCCACAGTTACCCCGATGTAACCATCACCCTGAGGTATCAAAGGTAAGACTTCAGAATCCTACTAAACTAAGACCGTCCCACTCTAGTCATGTGGTTGCACGAAAAGGCCCAGTTCAAAGGCTTGCAAGGTGAAGTCCTTAACTGTCCAGGGCAAGACATCCTTCTCTCAAGTTTTGGCACAAAGCCCTCACATCACTCATCCCGTTGCCACGAAGGCCCACCTGGCACAAAGCCATCTTGCCTCTTGCCCTAGTCTAAATCTTGTCCCACCCCAGTTTGATTATTATGCAACACATGCCAACAATAATATCAATTACCATGTAGAACCACAAAGGTACCTACACTTCACATCATCACGTGGCAATATTACACTATTTCCAAAATTCATTCCATATATCATTAGTCAATATTATTTTGCCATTTGAAACATATTTCACGTAAGCATAGCTAAGCAACTATTCACGGTCTAGCCTCCCGTGTTAGCACAATCATAACATCCAACTATTTTCAACCCAACTTAAGGTGACAATGGATACATGGCATATAAATATTATCATCAAGGGTGGAATTAACAATTAGGTTGATTATCTACTTAACCCAAATTAAATTACTTCATTTTAACAACATAGCATGCATAATTTAAATCAAAATATATTTCAAAAATTAGGAACAACATGGTCAAAGCACAACTTGCCTTTGTAAAATAGTGAGTCTGGGTCTTGATCTGGAGCTTAATCCTTGAAACCCGCGTCCTCACACAGCTCGGTGTCTATGCGTAACAGGTAAAGAACCAGATAAGCACGCAAAACAACGTACAAACACACATTCGGGAAAATGCTACAAATCAAACTAGTTTATAATCTCATGAAAATTTCCCAATAATTAGTTTAGCTCTAAGATTTATAAAATTTATTTCGGAATTTTTAGACGTGCAGTTTAAGAGCTACAAAATTCGTAAGTTTGGGCTTTCCGTGAATAATTTAACAGTACAAATTTATTTATAAAATTTCATAAAAATTACTATAGAAAGGTATTAATTTCTACTAATTAACAAAATTTGTTGTAAGCAATTCGGACTTAGAACGAATTTTTAGCGAAAAAGATAAAATTCGTAATTTGGAAAAAAATGAGTTACGTAACATTTGTTGCATGGCACTGTTCCTCCTTGTATATGTGTATACTCCTTGGTTGCATATGGGTTCGGTTTGGGCATTTGCGACGTGAGAAAAAAAAACAGAGATCGGCCAGACGACCAGGGCGGGATAGCGAGTGCAGTCGGCCGGAGGCAGCGACGGCGGCAGCGAACGCGGTCAGCCGGAATCAGTCGGCGGCGAAGGTGACTACGACGCGCAAGTGGCTATGGCGATGGCGCGCTTGTGCATGCAGACTAGAGAGGAGTCGCGATCGGCGATGCCATACATGGCACTGTTCATGCCATAAAGGTGTATTCAATAGCCGCTGATGCCAAGTACAGTAGGGTACCGAGATTACAGTATATGTGTATGCATGCATATGGAAAATTGTAATAGCGAATCGGTTGAATATAACCGCAGGTATACATATATATATATACACGTACGGCTACGCTAACAAATATATGTGCGACGCATACATCTGTTATACATATGTATTTATACACGCGCAAATACATAGACGAGATAAACCGATCGGTAAAGGTAGCGCGCACACGAAGGAAAAGAAAAACAGGTATACTGTCCGGCGCAGGGAATGCGAGATCGGAGAATGCGTCGATGGCGAGGTAACCGGCGGCGGCGACAACGGCGTACACGGCGTCGACAACAGCGGCGGCGACAGCGACGATGTCAACGGCAACGGCAGCGGCGACGCACACTGCGGCGACAACAATGGCAGTGAAGGCAGCGATGGCGACGACGACGGCGACGTAACCGGCGGCGACGACGGCGACGTAACTGGCGGCGACGACGACGTCAGGAGAAAAGGCATTGGAAATGGCGTGGTGACTAGAACGTTGGAATGGAAAAGGTGTGTCTAACTTAGTAAGGCTTGGAGAAATGGAAACTTGAAACGTGCATGCAAGGCTATGGCTAGAAATGGCTGGAGAGGAAACATACAGGAAAATGAAGGAAGTTTACGCAAGCGCAGTGCGAAGTCATTTAAAGGATTATTTGGAACCCCACAGCTACTAGTGTTCACGTCCACTAATGAGGTCAGTTACTAGTGTTCACTATGCAGGCAATAGGAAACGGTTGGAGCAATATTGCATGCGGGTGGAGGCGTTTCCAAAGAAGATGAACCAGCTGGAGACTCACTCGTCCACACATGGAAAAGGGAAGGCAAGCAGTCACGTATACATTTATACGCATATACGTTTTCAACACGTGCTGCGAAAAAAAATAACAGGGAGGTTCTAAAAACCTGAAAAATTCCTCTAAAATACTAGGAACTATTTGGAACTTACTAGTTGGTTTCGCGATTTTTCGACGTGCAGATTTTTCATAAAAATTCTTTTAGTGAATCAGACACCTGTACAGATTTTTGTAAAATCCACGATTTACGTTACATAACATATTTTTCGAAAATATTTGAGGAGAACACTCTCGTCTACCAATTATCTTAATTATCAACAAAATTTTAGATTTTTTTTCTTATTTGAAAATGCATGATCTTTATTTATTATGATTAGTCCAATAAACTTAAATCTGACTTACTCGCGAGGCTTCCAAGTGAATTTCGGAAAATTACAAATAATCCCAGAAACACACTGAAAATATTAAAAGAAATTTTTAGGACGTTACAATCACCATCATACCCCCGTTCGTTCCCGTCACGGTGACTCTCATAGCCATGCTAAAGAAGACCGGAGGGAGCATGATCGGTATCGCGAGGACGCTCAGAGCAATCCCCGAGCAAGTCCATGGGACGACAAAGATGCTCGGCCTAGCCAAAGCCGAACTAAGTATTCCTCTTCAGGCCGCTCCCCCTTAAGCCGACCTCGAGAAGTTTTCTCTCGGCTTGATCCACGAATTGGGGGTCCAAGTAGTGACGATCGTTATGATCATCACGACCGGAGAGACCGCCGTGATACACCCATCTTCGGATGTCGGGCTTTCACGGCGCCCCTCCGGCGAGTGATGTGGCTGAACAAATTTAAGCCCGAACACATTGAAAGGTTCAACGGGACCCAGAACCCAGATGAATTCCTTTCTATTTACGGTGGAAACGAAGGAGTCATGGCTAACTTCTTGCCCACAGTGCTAGATGGACCGGTTAGGACATGGCTCTTCAATCAAAAAGAGGGGTCCATACGGTCTTGGGGGCAACTGAGTAGCGCTCTCAGGGCAAACTTCCAGAGTTGCTACGTCCGTCCAGGTAAAGAGCATGATCTCGAGCGCTTGATCCAGACGAAAGGTGAAACTCTGCGCCAGTTTGTCCAACGGTTCATCCAAGTACGAAATTCGATCCCGAGCATCTCGGATGAAGCAGTGGTCTGAGCTTTTAAGTTGGGATCCCAAGATGTTCGTTTCACACAGGATCTGGAGATCCATCTAGATCTTACGGCCAACGACGTATTCCGTATGGCCAATCGGTATGCCAACGCCGATGAGTCAGTCCAGTGGAAGAAAATGCTGGACGAGGGCAAGCTCCTGCCTCAACCTGGTTTGGAGGGCTCCGCGAGCAGAAAGAGCATGAGCTCGGTCGAAAAGAAGATCAAGAAGAAGAAGAAGCCCTCTGTGCCAAACATGGTCGCGCCTGTCGAGCAGCGTCAGCAAAGGACTTCACAGGCGCAGGCATGACTTGTTTGGGCGTGAGGGGCAGGGGGCGACCACCTCAACGTTGCAACGACCAAGGTCGGGATGACCAGAATCGTGGTGATCAGCGTGGTTAGCCGAGCAACCATTTTTGCCCACTCCATCAGGCATACGGCCACGACCTTCGCAATTGCCGAACTTGGACTTTTTGTCTGGAACAGTTCTACAACGGCAAGGGTCCTATGCCTACGCTCCCGAAGCATGAATAAAATAGCCAAGGGCAAGCAGCCCGTTGATGAAGACGAGTACATGGAGTATCAGAAGCCTCATAACCACATCGCGGTAATATTCGGGGGCTCCTCTGCTTACAGGTCTCATTGCAAACTGAAGGAGGCGGCACGAGAAGTGCATCATGTCACCCAGGGCAAGCCTCTACCGAGCTGCCGCTCACCTTCTCCAAGGAAGACTGTCCCCTTGAAATGACCAAACCCCAGAGGCTCCCGATGGTCGTGAGTCCCACGATCAGCAATACTATAGTAGGTCGGGTACTCATCGACTGTGGGAGTTCTTTGGAACTCATATCTGCTAAGATCTTGGACGAGATGCAAATCCCCAGGTCCAAGATCAAGAGCATAATAGTCCCTTTTTACGGGATAGTACCGGGTACCTCGACTAGGTGTGGAAATCGAGCCAATTCGTCGTTTTTTCGAGCTTATTTCGAAAGTAACATAGTTTGATTTAATATAATTTTATTTATAATTTGGAAGTATTTTTAGAATCGAGCCAACGAGCCGATCCGAGCCAGAGCAAAAACCAATTTCATTCAAAATTAACTCATTCAATGATTAATTAAAAAACGAGTATAATTGGAGCAATTTTGAACCGAGCCAACGAGCCCCACAAACGATTTTTTTTTGCAGCCCTGACCTCGACCAAGCCAATTGGCTAGATCATTCTACTCGTGACGTTCGGGGGTCCGAGCAACTTCGGACCGAGCTGATCACCTTCGAAGTGGTTGACTTTGATTCGGCCTACAATGCCATCCTCAGTAGGCCGGCCCTTGATAAGTTAATGGCCGCCACCCACCACAGGTACCAGTGTTTAAAGGTCCCTAGTCCCGATGGTGTAATCACCGTGAAAGGAAACCAGAAAGCGGCCCTGAACTGCGATGAAAGGGCACTAGACATGGTCGGGCAGTTGCCTCAGCGCGGGCCCTAGCAAGAGCCAAAGAATTCCCGGCCAAAGACTATCCTCCAACCCAGAGGAGAAACTAAAGCAGTTCCGTTGTATGACGCAGATCCAGCCAAGGTTATACATTTAGGGTCTTCCCTTTACCCTAAATAGGAACTCGAGCTCGTGACCTTCCTCCGGAGGAATGCGGATGTGTTCACCTGGGAACCATCCGACATGCTCGGGGTCCCAAGAGAGGTCATCGAGCACAGGCTAGCGGTTCGGCCTGATAAAAAGCCTGTGCGGCATAAGCTCAGGCGATTTTCCCCGGAAAAGCATGCCATTATCCGGGATGAACTTGACAAGCTCCTTAAGGCCGGCTTTATACGAGAAGTCAACCACTCTGAATGGCTAGCCAATCTGGTCATCGTGAAGAAAAAAGGGTGCAAGTAGCGCATGTGCGTCGACCATACAGGCTTGAACGCTGCGTGCCCTAAAGACAATTTCCCGCTACCTCGCATAGACCAGTTGGTCGATGCAATGGCAGAGTCCCAGCTGATGAGCTTTTTGGACGCCTACTCGGACTACCACCAAATCGACATATCGCCTGAAGACGAGGAGAAAACCTCCTCCATGACACCGTTTGGTAATTTTTGCTATACAACCATGTCCTTCGGTCTTAGAAATGCCGAAGTAACTTTCCAGCGTCTTATGAAGAAGACCTTCTCGGATCAAATAGGTCGAAATCAGGAGGTCTATGTAGACGACATTGTGGTCAAGAGCAAGCTCACCTTAGATCATGTTTCCGACCTAGAGGAGACCTTCTGCAACCTCAACAAACATCGAATAAAACTCAATCCGGAGAAGTGTGTGTTTGGTGTGAGGACAGGAAAAGTGCTTGGCTACATGATTGGGCCGCAAGGTATCAGGGCCATCGAGAGCATGCAACCACCCACTTACATGCGAGAGGTCCAGACATTGACAAGAAGAATGGCGGCTCTTAGCCATTTCATTTCCTGGCTTGGCGAGCGAGGGTTGCCTTTCTTCAAGGCACTTCGTAAGCACGATGGGTTCATCTGGACAGAAGAAGCAAACAAGTCTTTTGAAGAACTAAAGCAGTACCTGTCCAAGCCACCAATCCTAACCACACCAAAATCATGAGAAGTCCTATTGTTGTACTTGGCTGCGACGCCACAGACAGTAAGCGTCGTTTTGTCGGTGGAAAAGGACAGAGTGCAGTGACTAATCTACTATGTTAGCGAGGTCTTGCACAGACCGAATGAGCGCTACCCGGAGGTTCAAAAACTCCTGTATTCACTGCTCATAGCTTCCAACAAGTTACGGCACTATTTTCAGGCCCATAGGATTTAGGTTCCGACCAACTTTCCACTTAGGGAGATCCTAAGGAATCAAGATGCTAGTGGCCGAATAGCGAAGTGGGCCATGGAGCTCGCCGAGTTCTCGGCTCGCACAGTAATCAAATCCCAGGTCTTGGCAAATTTCCTGACTGTGATACCACGGGATGGCAAAGACATTATAGAATGTGAAATGGAGGTATTAAACTTTACGGCATGAATTTTGGTCGCGTTTCGGGCTGTTTTCGGGTGTTTGGGCCTCTCCGGGGTGTTTTGGGCCTAAGGGGGGATCCTCACTTGGGCCGAGGGGGGGATTTCTGGCCCATGAGGGGGAGGAGTGCAGCAAGGGGGGCTCCCTTGCGCCAGCCCCTTGCCCCCCATGCGCCCCCCACTCCCCAAACCCTAGCCCCACCTCTCCTCCAACCCTTTGCCTCCTCCTCCTCCTCCCTAGCCGCCACCCCTCCCTTGTCCTTGCGCCTCCTCCCCCACCACTAGGTGCCCTGCTGCATCCCCCTCGCTGCCATGCCACGCCTCGGTGCAGCCCTCGCCGGTGGTAGGATCCACGACGAGAAGAAACGGTGGAAGGAAGAGATCGGGTGGAGATCGCGCGAACGGAAGCGGTAGATTGGTGGATCTTCAAGAAGGTAATGGGGAAAACCTTTGGGGATCAATTAGATGCTGTGTAGGGGTGGTTTACCATGTTTTTAGATCAAGGGAGGGGCTGCCATGGGGTAGGATTGATGAAAACTAGAGTTGTATTCACGTTCTGGTTCGGGCAGATTGGGAACCCGAACTAGGGCAGGAGTTTTGGCCAATTTAGAGATTGAATCTGACCGTACGGACTTTTAGGAAGTTGTAGATAATTTCATTATCTTTCCGTGGACATAAAGAAATTGAAATTCCGCCCAACCGTTTGGAAGTTATGGATATTTTACCGAGCGCTGTCAAATCTGTGACGAGATTGAGACAGTTCGTGTTCAACATTAGATTAAACTAATTTAGAATCCGAATCAGTCTTTCCATATAACTAGAAAAAGTTGGGAAATTTTCTAAGCTACGCGAGGGTGTACTCGTTTATTCAATTTGGAGTCCTAGAACAGAAGTTATGCCCATTGGAAGACTTCTGTCCCGAAGGGACAGATTTGCTGCTTTCTGGTTTTAGGAGTTGTAAGCGAAGTCGGGGTAGTGGGATTTATGTGTGTTGTTTTGTGGACTCGATTTGAGTGTATGGCACGTGTTTGCAGGTGGTGTGCCCCCGGGAGTGCCCTCGACCTCTCGTCACTCCGTTGCCGTGGTTGAAGGCAAGTGTGTTGCGTGGATTGTATGTTATATGCGTTGCTAGATTTGCTAGATAGCATTCGGAATAGATAACATGTTGTCTTGCCATGAATTACATGTTATAATTGATATGACGTCCTTAGGCCATGATTTAAAGGTTATCTATGATATGGTGTCCACATGCCATGATTAAAAATGTTTGTTGTTGATGAATGAATCACATGCCATGTTTTGAATGGTTACCATCGATTGTTGAGTACGGACCTACATGTTTCGATGCCAAGTGTTGATATGCAATAGTTCTATTCATGTATATGTTGCTGTCCGTTTTGCACACATGGCATATTTTTCATGGCCGGCCGGTGAGATAAGTCATAACTATTCCGGTAGGGTCGGTGAGAACTGTTATGACTAGTCCAGGGCTATTCTTTCGAATAAGTCCTACATCGTGATTCCTTCACCGAGGTGAATGGAAGCGAGTGATAGGCACCCTCCATCTTCGGGATGGAAGGGGGAAAGGGTGCATGCCGACCGGTGTGCACTCAACCATACCGGTATGAGTTTCCAAGGAGACATGTGCATTGCATTGCATTGCATTAATGAAATATGTATATGATGATGTTTATGAGTTGACGATGTGAATACTTATGAGTTACTCATGAGATGAGTACATGGATGCTTAAAAGATGTTTGGAATGCTAACCATGTTGTGTTATGATGTGCTTTTGGAGATTGGTGATGATGGTTTGTTGACTTGATCTTTGTTTTTCCATTACAATACACTTTGCTGAGTTTTGAACTCACGCTTGTGTTTTTGTGTTGTTTGTTTTCTTTAGGTACCATGAAATCGGCGCGCGGGAAAGGGAACTAGCTACACTCCTCCACGTAGTATCATAATTTAGCTAATTCACTTGTTATGGAGACACGGCATTAAGTCTACAATAATCTTTGGTGTAGGGTCTTATTATTTGGTTGTTTTTCCCTCATGTGTATCATGTGGGATTGAGAAGTGAATGGTTTCTTCATATTAGACTTAGTGATGCTTATTCTATTGCCAGCGATACTTATTGAAATCATAGATGATGAGTAGCTATTGTTATCACTGCTTATTGATACCTTGGTTGTCTTACTTCTTGATATATTGTTATGTCGTTAATTTTCCTGCATAAGCAAAGGAGATGCTGTCAAAATTCTCAATTATTCTAATTGAGTGCTTGCTGAAATTTATCTTAAATTATGGTGTTATTCGTGTTATGGACGTTGTTTGGTGACATTCTGGGCTTAGTAGAAGCTGGGGTGTTACAGTTGGTATCAGAGCGGGCTTCAGGTCCGTGGTGTATGAATTTAGTGAAATACCATAGGGTTAACTAAAACTTTGATGTGGGATAACCTAGAAACATGGCTTAGGTTATAACTAAAATTTTGCTATAGGATAGCAACCTTAAAACTTGTGTATGTGGAATAACTAATTTAAAATTTGACACACATGGATGCACAGTAGGAAAGGGTATGGGATCGTTACTTTACGCTTAAATGTTATATTTAAGCCTTAATGTTGAATGTTTTATGTGATAAAGTATGCTGCTATGCGTATGAGATAATTGATTGAATTGCTCTTGCTATCGTGATAAAGTGGGGTTGTGGTGCCGAAGGGTTTCGGTCACCTTTTTGTTCATAGTAAGGTTGTGGTTTAACGGTATGGCCGATTAAAACCATCACCGAAGAACTATTAACCCTTGTGGGGAAAGAGTGCTTACCTTTTACGTCGCATGATTTGGGTAGTTGATTGGAGTCAAAAGGAAGAGTTAGTGGTGGATTCCTTCGTATCTTGTGTACCGCTCGACGGTCGATTTTGGTTGTTTTTCTTGGCTTTAGTTGAGTGAAATCAAATGAAAAGTATTGGGTTTTCGCGGATTGTTCCGTAGGCGGTTTGTGGTTTTGTCTTCTTCGGTAGAAGGCAAAGAAGAAGAGTTATGTGTGCGTGTCTTTTGGTAGCAACGTTTGGTTTTGACGTCGGTTTTGTTGGTTGCCTTGCAAAGAAAAGTATCATTTTGCTCTTGCGTGTCTTACTCTGAGTTTAAAAGAGGTTCTTGAAGTTGTGTACAAGAATTTAAGATGTGTCGATTTATGTTTTGTGCCTTTGTCCGCAAAGGTTACTTGATCGCTTGGTTCCCTCTGTGGGAGTCTTTAAGATTTAAAGGTGATTTGGAGATCTTTTGCTTGATCCAAAGGTGAGTCATGTTCCATTGCAACTTTTGGGAAGTCAAGTTTCTTTGTGAGTCTTGGATGAGTTTTAAAAGAAAATGTCAGAACGGAGTAAGTAGTCTTTTGACTGAAATTATTTGTCAAATAGTGAGAATTGTTGTTTAGAATGTTATGTGGTATGTAACAATGTGGTTAATGGAAATGATGTACTCCTTAGTTAATTTGTGAGCTGAATCAATTTAATGTAATAGTATCTTTAGCTTAAGATTAAATGAACTTCTAATGTTGTAGATTACTCTATAGCGAGAATGATTAAAGGTGTTAATATACATGCTCAGATTACATTGTTTACTTTAAAAGTGCTTTTGACCCTCGATATTGTTAAAGAAGCTTTGCTGGTTGTTAAAGATGCTCTAATTTTACATGTTATTAGAGAGATTTAATCGTGTTGGTGACCTTAACTTGGAAGTTGATTAGACTTGTTATTTATGATGTTGCAAACTGTTAGTACATTTGGAAGTTTGCATATGTGTTCTTTTAATGCTAGCACCGATGTCAGTTGGGAAGACATAGGTTTAGTGGTTGTGGTAAGAGCTTTGTGATGGTCTAACTCATTTAATTTGTTTTAAATAGTTCGAGCATGTTGAGTAGTGACAATTTGCTATAGCCTTTGGATAGGATAACTAAAAGTAATGTTGCAGTTTTTAAGATTATGCAAACAATTGATATTGATGACTTGGTAGTGTTGTTAATTGTTGGAAACCATTGATCCAATAGAGAAAAGTGTAAAACTGTGAAAAATTATGTCGAGTACATGTTGTGATGGGATGAACAATGGATAATAATCATGATGTAAGATTTTAACCTTAATGAATGCATATTTTAGAATGCTATTTACGAGATAATACTTATTTGTTGAAGTCATCTTATTGATTGAACAAGTTTTAATTGTCAAGATGTTGACGTATGGGTGGTATAAAATGGATAGGTTGATCATGCTCGGGTATTTGTTGAAGTACTGTATTCTAAATACAGAAAATGATGTATTACGATATGTTGGTCCGTGGGGATCTTGTTGATGCAGTCTTAATTGGATGTCTTTTGATAAGCATCATAAACTTTAATTAAAAGTGTTGGGAATGGTAACTAGAGAAAGAATTTGTTATGTAAATTTTGTTAAATCCGGTTGGACCTTCCCAATGAGTAAGTAGTGAATTTTGAAGTCTTTAATGGAAAGCGTAGTGGAACACTAGAGATGGTTGTATTTATGCTAAGCCGGTGTTTAAAACCTTTTGACTGGTTTGGTTGTTTGCTAGTTTGGTTGAATGCTTTCGGGCAAAGTATTCCTTATGTCATATTTGAGTTTCCCTAAACTTGTAGTGATTGGTGCCAATCTTTGATTTTGGCTAATTTGTTTAGTTTGTGCTATGAGTATGGATTTAGACCCAAAAGTCTTTGAGTGGATCGCGCTCCTTTGCGTTCACACTGAATTATCTTTGGTATAAATGTTTAAAAGGAAGCCAGATGGTCATAGTGGGTTGTGTTGGGAACTTTTGAGTTAAGCCCTTGATGGGTAACCCTATTTGGCTAGAGTTGGAGTTAATTGGAAAATGTGTCAGTGTTTGCGTGTGCTTCACAAAGGTGGTTTTTGCGAATGTTCATAAGTGATTTTGTTGGTAAAGTGTTCTTTTTGGAAATGAGTTTCCCTTTCTCTTTGAGAAATCTATGACGGTTGTGGAAGCGGATGCTTGACTTGAAGTTTTGATGTTCTCTTTCAAAATGTTGAATTTGGTTGAAATGCAATGTTTTGCAAGTTCAGTTTTCAATTGTTGTGGGATGTGATGCGACGTGGTGTTTTATTGTTAACTATCTTTGCCGTCATATTCTATATGAATTTCTGCAACCTTCGATGTTAATTGTATTTCAATTATTTGATATCGAGAAAGAAGTCATTTGGTGAATGACTATTCGATCGTTGTTACATGATGAATGAATGGTGAAAGGGAACAACGAGACATTGTTTATGCATAATTAACGATAAAAGAGTTGTTGAGCCAGGTCGGTGAGAAAGTCATATATGGATATATGACTAATCCGGAGTGCTCTTGGGAAGCTGCATGCATGTTCTGAGTCGAGATTTCAATTGCCTTCTAGTATGAGGAGTAAGAATGAATACCTTCTGGTATGTTGGTTGTGATGTAAGAGATATGAGCTTTCTTTGCATCTTGGCTTAGGAAAAATAGAATGAGTACTTTTTGGTTGATGCCGAATTCTTTCCAAAGTGGCTTTTAGCGCTTTGGAGCTCGAGTTGTTGTATGTGGATCATTTTGGGTTCATGGGTCTTGGTTGAGCTTACTCAATGATTGTATTCTTTGTTCTAGACCTTTGAGTGGAAGAGCACGAGGCGAGACCTTCTTAGAGAGAGAAATCCAGTGTGGGTGGTTAATGACCTCAGTTATTAAGTGTTACTAGTAGTTAATCGAAAATAGTTTAAAAGTGAAGAGTAAAGGAAGGTTGTGTTGGACTCAATGCAAACCTTCTTGGGGTATTGTGTCGTTGATGTATTCCTCGGTAGGGTTGATTAAGTTACTCGTGGACCACTTGGTGGTTGCTAGTAATTGCTTTTCCTTTTCGAAGTGTATTGGATCTTTTGTCGCTGATCTATGAGCGAGTTGAGTCAACCGTAGTGGTTTTGTTTGGTTGTTATTGTTCTTGCGGGTTTTAAGAACCTTGGTTTTAAAGAAAGCTTTCCTTTTTGATGTTAGTGGTGGGTATTGGTCTTTTGTAAAAGATCAATCCTTTGCATGGTTTTAACCCCGTTTGTTCAAACAGTGGGTTGTCTTGGAGTGTAGTGTCTCGTTTGGGTCGTCGTCGTCTTGAATACGGCAAACCACAGTAGAGAGGGTTCTAGCGGTTGAAGCCGTGGTCTTACGGGAGTAGTGTTGGTTAAAAGAATTGGGCACTTTAGTGCTAAGGAATGTATAGTTTGAGGACGGTGAGACCGTTTTCTTTGGTGGTCTGTTTGGGAATTTATCCTATCGCTTGGGTCGTGCTGAGGCCTTGTGTGAGTACTTGTGTTTCAATGTTAAGTAAAGTTCTTGCAAGTTTTTACTGTGAAATATCGTTAATGCCTTTGGTCTTCAAACCTGAGAGTTTGGTCATCGAATCTTGATCAGTGTAGTTCCCGTGATTTTAGTTAGAGAGAACAGTGACCGGGGATATTGAAGTCTCGCGTGTGCAAGCAATATCGAGTTATTTCCGATCTGGTGTGAAATGCAAATCCTAGCTATCTTTTGTTTCTTTGGATTGTCTAGTGGTGTCTTGGATTCGAGGTCGAATCCTGTTGAAGGGGGGGAGAATGTGATACCACGGGATGGCAAAGACATTATAGAATGTGAAATGGAGGTATTAAACTTTACGGCATGAATTTTGGTCGCGTTTGGCTGTTTTGGTGTTTGGGCCTCTCCGGTGTTTTGGGCCTAAGGGGATCCTCACTTGGGCCGAGGGGGATTTCTGGCCCATGAGGGAGGAGTGCAGCAAGGGGCTCCCTTGCGCCAGCCCCTGCCCCCATGCGCCCCACTCCCAAACCCTAGCCCCACCTCTCCTCCAACCCTTTGCCTCCTCCTCCTCCTCCTCCCTAGCCGCCACCCCTCCCTTGTCCTTGCGCCTCCTCCCCCACCACTAGGTGCCCTGCTGCGTCCCCCTCGCTGCCATGCCACGCCTCGGTGCAGCCCTCGCCGGTGGTAGGATCCACGACGAGAAGAAACGGTGGAAGGAAGAGATCGGGTGGAGATCGCGCGAACGGAAGCGGTAGATTGGTGGATCTTCAAGAAGGTAATGGGGAAAACCTTTGGGGATCAATTAGATGCTGTGTAGGGGTGGTTTACCATGTTTTTAGATCAAGGGAGGTGCTGCCATGGGGTAGGATTGATGAAAACTAGAGTTGTATTCACGTTCTGGTTCGGGCAGATTGGGAACCCTAACTAGGGCAGGAGTTTTGGCCAATTTAGAGATTGAATCTGACCATACGGACTTTTAGGAAGTTGTATATAATTTCATTATCTTTCCGTGGACATAAAGAAATTGAAATTCCGCCCAACCGTCTGGAAGTTATGGATATTTTACCGAGCGCTGTCAAATCTGTGACGAGATTGAGACAGTTCGTGTTCAACATTAGATTAAACTAATTTAGAGTCCGAATCAGTCTTTCCATATAACTAGAAAAAGTTGGAAAATTTTCTAAGCTACGCGAGGGTGTACTCGTTTATTCAATTTGGAGTCCTAGAACAGAAGTTATGCCCATTGGAAGACTGCTGTCCCGAAGGGACAGATTTGCTGCTTTCTGGTTTTAGGAGTTGTAAGCGAAGTCGGGGTAGTGGGATTTATGTGTGTTGTTTTGTGGACTCGATTTGAGTGTATGGCACGTGTTTGCAGGTGGTGTGCCCCCGGGAGTGCCCTCGACCTCTCGTCACTCCGTTGCCGTGGTTGAAGGCAAGTTTGTTGCGTGGATTGTATGTTATATGCGTTGCTAGATTTGCTAGATAGCATTCGGAATAGATAACATGTTGTCTTGCCATGAATTACATGTTATAATTGATATGACGTCCTTAGGCCATGATTTAAAGGTTATCTATGATATGGTGTCCACATGCCATGATTAAAAATGTTTGTTGTTGATGAATGAATCACATGCCATGTTTTGAATGGTTACCATCGATTGTTGAGTACGGACCTACATGTTTCGATGCCAAGTGTTGATATGCAATAGTTCTATTCATGTAAATGTTGCTGTCCGTTTTGCACACATGGCATATTTTTCATGGCCGGCCGGTGAGATAAGTCATAACTATTCCGGTAGGGTCGGTGAGAACTGTTATGACTAGTCCGGGGCTATTCTTTCGAATAAGTCCTACATCGTGATTCCTTCACCGAGGTGAATGGAAGCGAGTGATAGGCACCCTCCATCTTCGGGATGGAAGGGGGAAAGGGTGCATGCCGACCGGTGTGCACTCAACCATACCGGTATGAGTTTCCAAGGAGACATGTGCATTGCATTGCATTGCATTAATGAAATATGTATATGATGATGTTTATGAGTTGACGATGTGAATACTTATGAGTTACTCATGAGATGAGTACATGGATGCTTAAAAGATGTTTGGAATGCTAACCATGTTGTGTTATGATGTGCTTTTGGAGATTGGTGATGATGGTTTGTGGACTTGATCTTTGTTTTTCCATTACAATACACTTTGCTGAGTTTTGAACTCACGCTTGTGTTTTTGTGTTGTTTGTTTTCTTTAGATACCATGAAATCGGCACGCGGGAAAGGGAACTAGCTACACTCCTCCACGTAGTATCATAATTTAGCTAATTCACTTGTTATGGAGACACGGCATTAAGTCTACAATAATCTTTGGTGTAGGGTCTTATTATTTGGTTGTTTTTCCCTCATGTGTATCATGTGGGATTGAGAAGTGAATGGTTTCTTCATATTAGACTTAGTGATGCTTATTCTATTGCCAGCGATACTTATTGAAATCATAGATGATGAGTAGCTATTGTTATCACTGCTTATTGATACCTTGGTTGTCTTACTTCTTGATATATTGTTATGTCGTTAATTTTCCTGCATAAGCAAAGGAGATGCTGTCAAAATTCTCAATTATTCTAATTGAGTGCTTGCTGAAATTTATCTTAAATTATGGTGTTATTCGTGTTATGGACGTTGTTTGGTGACATTCTGGGCTTAGTAGAAGCTGGGGTGTTACACTGACAGAGTGGACGAATCCTACGCCACCTGAAACGGAGCCCGACCAACCTAGGGAAGGTCGCTGGACCATGTACTTTGACGGGTCCCGGGCCTACGAACGCTCGGGGGCTGGAGTCGTCTTAATCTCTCCACAAGGAGAACAACTCCAGTATGCCCTCCAGTTACACTTCGCCGCAACAAACAACGCGGTAGAATATGAAGGCCTTTTGGCCGGGCTGCGAGCATGCAAAGCGCTCGGAGTCCAACGGCTTACTGTGAAGGGTGATTCACAGTTGGTCATCAACTAGGTTAACAAGGAGTATCAGTGTTCCGATGACTCGATGGCGCTTTATCTGGTTGAAGTCAGGAAGATGGAGAAGTACTTCAAGAATTTTGAGGTACTCTACATCCCTAGGAAGGAGAATTCCCTGGCCAACCATCTCTCAAAAGTTGGTTCCTCTCAAATCCCTGCCCCAGCAAGAGTAAGTGCTCGTCGAGCACTTGCACAAGCCCTCCATTCCCTCTGCAGAGGAGGCATCTGAGGCGTGCGGTAACGTCTCTCTCCTCGAGCATGGTGCGAGTTGGATGATGCCATTCGTCTAGTATCTCACACATGGGACACTGCCTGAGGAAGAAGCTGAGTGTTCCCGGCTCCTGAGACGGTCCTCTCCATAAAAAATGATCGAGGGCGTCTTGTACCGTAAAGGAGCACAAGGAGTCCTCTCCAAGTGCATCTCTCAGGAAGAAGGGCAATACCTTCTCAAGGACATCTATGAAGGAATGTGCGGAGCTCACTCATCTTTTAGGATGCTAGTGAGCAAAGTGTTCCGATTGGGTTATTATTAGCCAACGGCCTTAGCCGATGCTTGCTCGATAACAACCTCTTGCCAAGCATGCCAATTCCATGCCTGCAAGGTTCATCAGCCGACATACGCGCTCTAGACCATTCCATTAACGTGGCCATTTTCGGTCTGGGGGTCAATATACTCGGACCTTTTCCCCAAGGTCGGAAGGGTTGCAAGTACTTGATTGAGACGGAGCCCGTGTCGACCATCTCGGCCCAAGCAGCCAAGAGGTTCTTTCGCAATAACGTGGTGACATGTTGTAACATCCCTGAATTTACTAGACAGATAAAATAAAATATTAAAATGTGAATTTGAATTATTATTATCTTTCTGCAAATTTAAAAGCTTTTGTTAAAAGATAATTGAATTCCTGAAATTAGAGAAAGAAAAAGTTACAGAAGAAAATGGTAAGAAGATAAAATAAACCAATTGCCATCTGCTGATCAGAAACAATCATTGCAAAGGATTGAATCAAAGAATTGAACTGCAACACAAATTATATTGATACATCGTAGTTCACATTTACAATACATAGGAAATACAAAAATCTTTATAAAGACATACAAGTCACTGGAGTTACAACTCAATACAATCATTCGATTACATATGCAATTACAATTACAACTCACATAACTATCTAATTACATATCTGGTTACAAACTACATCTCAAAAAGTAAAATACAAAACTATAAACTGCAACTTCTGTGCTGACTTGATCTGCATCATTAGACCTGCATAATCAACTGCACATGTATAAGTATAAGAATAAAATAAATGCATTAAATTAAATGCAATGATTAAATAGGGAAAGATTGCCGTCAGCTAAGTTTGATCGCTCAGTGAGGTACCCTAGATTGTCCGGGGGCCAATCTGGCTCCTCTCACGATTAGAAGTTGCATCACTCGGCAATAACAAACCTGGTTAAGCCCTAGACTCGAATATTCAGAAAATGTCGCAAGGTAGAAAGGTTTTACCGCAGTAGAATAGTGAAACCACAGTAATTGGGGATAAAGCCACGGCACTGTGCAAGGGACAGCACAACTCATTCCAGAACCGGCTACAACATCAAGTCCAGCCGAAATCTCCAGAGTCATCCACTTGGGGCAAAAGCAACTAGAGCATACCTCGCTAAGCAGGCCAGGCCGACAGCCATAAGAAGGTCAGTCCCCAACCGAAACTCCCAGAACCTAGCCACGATTTACAGACAAACACTCCAGAGCAAATAGCCAACCACCCACGTAAGCCTCTAGGCTTTCCTTCCCGACTAAGAATTCCAGAACAACCCAGCCAAACCCAAAGCATACCGATCAGGTCGGCAGCCACAAGGGGTCATTTGGGCCACAAGATTAAAATATTTTACATGATTAGGATGGGACAATCGCAGCCGAACTCTCCAGGAAAGTCCAGCCGAAACCTGCAGTGCCCAGCCAAGGCCCAGCTTCAGGAGCAGGGGAACCAGAGGATATGCATGGGACCATCAAGTGTTAAGACAAGATATCCCAATTAAAAGCCCCAGAATCAGCCACGACAATTCCTAGCCAGCCAAGCATGAGTCAAGGCTAAAATCAAGACCAACCTCAATGCACTGACAAAACCCAATAAATGAACAAACAGTCCAGCCGCAAGACCAGCCTTCATTTTCATACCCTGTTGCATGACCATTTTGAGGCTATAAAAGCCACCCAAGTTCTTGTCACCATCACAACTCCTTTGTAACCTAAGCAAACCTCCAGAAAGGCCACCATCGAAGTAGCAAGGAGGAGGAAGCCGGAAGGACTAAATCCCAGAAACAAAAAGAGGGAAATCAGCTACACAGATATCCCTCCAACCCCTTCACACAAAGTTAAGTTCCAGAAGTTAATTCCAGGAGCAAGAAGGGAAATCAAACCATAAGCTGCATAGAAGTCCCTTCACCATTCCTCCCCAACTCGTATTCCCTTTTATGCTCAAGTAAGTCTCCACAAATTCGATTCCTTTAGAATCATCATATCATACCCAGTCAGAATGAAAGTGAATTAGGAATGGAAATGGATAGTAAAAGGTTTACGATGAGAAAGGATAGAATTAAGTGGCCTCAGTTTAAATGCATAACAAAACTACGAGGGTTGCGTCATGCGTCCCCTCTGATTTGCAAATACTCCCCCGGCGTAATGCAAATCAAGGTCGTCGCCATAACGCCATCCAACTCGTATATTGGTTAATGCATAAATCATCACAGACCAAGAAAAATTATCCACTCGCAAGATATGGTATCAATTTCATCATTTACTCCATTTATGATCCACCAATTTATAGTTAACAATATTAGGATCATCTATCATGTAAACTATCCAAAGCTACTATTAACATGCCCTAGACCCATACTTGAGAATCATCCAGGACCTGGCAATTAATCAAACCATGTAAGCCAACTGTACATTCATAAAGGACCGAACGTAGTGTTGCATGATCCAAGTATACCGTACGACCACAATGCCGGTATGGTGACGGCTATAACCAATTAAGTTATTAAAAACTGACCTTGCATTATGGAAGGTAGTAGTAGCACGGGCATTCCGGATATAGGTTTGCTCGAGGGAGGTGTCATCACCGAGGTGTTGACACTTGCCGATGCAATAGTATACACCTTACTAATGGGGAGAAATGATCCGTATACACGATGTGCTTCTACCGCCATTTTCCAATGGGGAGGAATGATCCGTGCATACGATGTTCTTCGGCCGCCATTAGTAAGAGTTAGTCATACTGGACTGGTGTAATGTCAGGTTTTAGTAATGTAAAGGTTATATATGGGTTTTCCCTGGCGACACACCAAAGGAAGTGTGTTAATAAGCTTTGCAAGAAGGGAAGTCATTATTTGTGGGTAAAGTTGTACAACTCTGCAGAGTCTAAAACTATTCGAATAGCCGTGTCCACGGTCATGGACGACTTGGCGAACTGACACTAGTTAGATGTTTTATAAAATGATTTGGTGAGCTTACCCTTACAGATGATTCAATACTTGACATTACGTTGGCAAGGTTGAATTCAGCTGTTGTGCCCTGTGTGGACAAAATTTAACCCTCAAATAATATTTCATATGATGGGACTGGACGTTTTATCATTCACGAAGGGCTGTGAGTTATCTATCTCTTCTTATTACTTTTAAGTACATACTTGTTACTCTACTTATTTATTTACTTTTACAAATTTTCGCTTTCACTCTACTATTCAGTATCTATAATTCAATTTGGCTCCAAGCAAAGAATAACCGTAGAAGCTTTACTCTAGGATCAGCCTGCATTCCAAACACACAACTCAAGTCTTGCTGAGTACGAAATGTACTCACCCTTGCTATCATTATTGTTTTTAGGTGAAGATGCAGGTATGTCCGATGAACTTTACTTTGACGCAGGATTGCGGGATTATTAACGACAGTTCTTTCTAAGGCTTTACCTTGTCAGTTGCCTGTGGATTATGTGGCAAACTACAAGACATCTGATTCTTTTGATATGTTTAGTTGACCTTCTCGGTCATAATTGTATCAATACTTCCGCTGTAATAAAATATGAAACTTTTGTATGGTTGTGATTCCAAATTGTGTTTGTGCGTGCTAGCTACTGATCTTGGGACTAGCACAGTATGCACATTAGAACCTTGCTTTTATTTTTGCACTGTAACATAAAAGTGAGGGTCTTACACATGTTTTGGTATTCCAAACCGTCTCATCACGGATAACGGCACTCGGTTCTAAAGCGAACTGTTTCAAGCCTATTACGAAGACATTGGGACCAAGGTATGCTTCGCTTCTGTGGCTCATCCACAGAGCAACGGAGCAACCGTGCCAGCAAACGGACAAATTGTTCAAGTAATCAAGAAGAGGGTTTTCAAAAACCTTGAACAACACGGGCAAGCCTGGGTGGACGAGCTTCCTTCCGTCTTGTGGTCGGTTCGCAGCACAACCAGCCGAGCTACGGGGGAAACTCCTTTCCAGCTCGTCTATGGTGCAGAGGCCATCTTGGTGCAAAAATCGTGTTGGGTTCCCCTGTTAGTGTTATGCCCTTGCGGCAGTCATATAGATGATTCTAGCATGACTATGTTTATGAATAATAATATGATTATTGGTCCAATGAATGTATATCATTATATTGATCAACAAGTATGTGACTTGCTTATGAAACTCTTTACTTATTGATATAATTCTGTAAGTATCTCTGATCGGATATCATCATAGTAGACAACGATGAATAGATCAGCACATGTACTGATCGATGATCGTGTTTCATAGATCATGGGATATGGAGATATCATCAATACATTGTGAATACATGTTGAAGAACATGAGTTAGATAGACCCACAATGAGACACTGCGAGAATGTTACATTCTTATGTGTCATCAGTGTATCTCATACATAGTAGATGTATGATCCTTCTACCTGAGATTGTCACATTCCCTACATATGTAATAGTTTACCTTGGGGTTACCAAACACTACTTCCTAACCGGATAGTTATAAAGGTAGCTTTCATGTTTACTATGAAACATGCAGAGGGAAGTGAGTAGTCAAGATGGAATTTGCCACTCCAGTGTAACGGAGATATATGTCTAGGCCACTCGTGTGATATGATTAAGGAAGTGGATTGCCATGCCGTGATTGAGAAGTCAATCAAAACTTATTAATATATCACAGATACGAGAGATGGATTGAACTGTCAAAGGATGACATGCTTCTCTCCTTGAGTTCGATCTTCATATAGTTTGGCAAAGGGATTATTATATCAGTACTTTGATCATATGCGTTTGGTAGTTGGCATGCACTGCAAGGAGCCGCTACCGACTATTGGATTGGAAAAGGGGTTTCCGAATCTATGTCCAAATGTGCATAAACCTACAGGGTCACACACTTAATGGGCTGGGACGCATTAATTCGGATTGGATCCGTAATTAATGGACCTCGTGGGCTTAACGCGCTGATGGGCCCTGGCTTAGGGTTTCATCGCATGGCTATTTAAGGAGAGGAGAAGGGTGGGCGTCAGACAGATCTTTCATCCAGAATCCTAGCCTCCACCTCTCGTTGCCCCTGCCGAGCGACACGGTGCTTGCACGCCGACGCATGGCGTTCCATCCCCGGACGTGTGGACTGTTGTGGTGACGCTACTGCTATTGCGGCGTGGAGAGGACGATCCACGCCGAGAACGACCCACTACATCAACGCGCGAAGGATCCCGCAACTGCGCGTCTAGTGGTAATTGATCTATGATCCCCTTCTTGCGAGTAGCTTTTCTGGTTTTGTGGTAGAAATTTTAATTTGTGCAGTAGCATACCACGTTCCTCTACATCCCCGAGGGTGCACCTGGTCGACAACGTCGATTAGGAGGGTGAGCGCCTCCTAGACCTCGACCTCGCAGAAGCAACACGTGAACGAGCTTTGCTCCGATCAGCGGTCTACCTGCAGGCTCTTCGCAGGCACACGGCTAAATCGGTTCAACAAAGGACCTTGCAAGTCGGCGACCTCATCATATTAGCAACACGCCCGGGGGTTGTTCGCTTCGCGATGGAAGATGGTCGAGAGCTCGCCAGCACTGGAACATCGACCAACTGCGTAAGTTCTTTGTCTAGTTTCTTTTATTGCACATTTTCCTTCCGCATCTTTCAACACCTTTTTATTTCAATAAAATTTGGTTCTTTGCCCATCATGTGACTCCCATTCTTCCCAAGATCTTGTGAATGACCCCCAAAGTCCCTGCCTTCTGGTAAGCTGACTCAGTCTCGCTCGGGGGCATACTTTTCTCCTCACGATCTTGATGATAGGATGAGCACAAAGGGCAAGAACACTCGTTCCAATTACATTCTTTTCTAAGGATCGGCTAGCATGTGCACGAGCAACTAAAAGTACAACGGCTAGCGCCAGACCACTAAGCTCTCCTCTAGAGGTCTCAGTCTACATAAGCCGATTATCTTTCACAGTAGTACTCCGCTGCAAGTCACAAGCGCACACAGAAACGCTCTCGGATGGTCCTGAGGCTTAGTTGGTCCGCTTGTGCTCGGCCGTTGCACATCGCGTCGAGCAACCACATGACTTCCCTGCCTTCGTCAAAATCATGCTCGCAACTCAGGAGCATGGGCCATGACACTCGAGGGGATAACGCCGCGCGTGCTATTCTTTTATCGGCCTGACCCATGCTCACAATTCGGAGAAGGTCGTTGATCGTTAAGCGAAGGCCACGTGATGTTTTCTAACTCTCCTGTCAATGAGCTCGTGTTCGCAATCTAGGTACATGACCTTTGTTAACAGCGGGGGCTTAGTAGGGATGGCGAACTACCGTGCTTTTCATAAAATGCACGCTCGTACTTTCATCATCCTTTGTTACTTAAGTGTTATTTGCTTGGTCTACTCATTGTTGCCTTGTTCGTTTTTACAGGATAATTATCAACATAGGCATAAGACGACCAGAGAGGAAAAGGAGCAAAACACACAGAGCAAAACAATAATCTTCTTTACTTAAATAACTTCTGGTTTACATAATGTAAAGCTGTACAACTTAAAAAATTTCGGCCCGCTCGACGTCTTGGAGTATGGTGAGCTCTTCTCGCACGGCATTGAGCTCGTACTCGAGGTTGAGCACCTTCCTCCGAGCTTAGCGCCCTCGCTCGCCGCTTGGCGAAGTCGCTTCGCCTCCTCCTTGTGCTGCTCGGCTGACTCAGTGGCACTGAGCACGGAGTGGCTCAGCTCCTTCATCGTCTCCTCCAGGGTTTCCCTTGCCTGCTCACTTTGATCGAGGAGCTCCTTGAGGACCAAGACAGGCTCCTCGTTCTTGCACCGAATCTCCGCATCCGAAGCCTTTAGCTCGGACAACTTTTGCTCGAGCTCTGCGATCTTCGCGTCTTGCTCAGCGAAGTGCTTGGCCAAGACCTCGGGGGGGCTGTCGCAGCCCTAAAGTCTTTCATGGTAACCTTGAGCACCTGCACGAAGGAACACGTCAGATCTCTGCTCAGCTTGCAAGGAGAAGCAAGATATTCCTTCATACTTACCCAGCGAAGGCGCTCCCGAAGGCCTTCCTGGAAGTGCTCGGCCGGATCTTCGTCTAGATGAGGATCGAACTCCGCGTCTTCCCCCCGAGCAGGCGTTTTGCTCAGGGGCTTGTTCTCCTCCTCTTGACCCCGGGCTTCCTCGATGCCCGGAAGCGCAAGAATCTGCTCTGGCGGTGCAACTTCCACCAGAGCAAGATCCTCCTGAGGATGCTCTTCCCTCGGGGCATCATGTCCCAACCCAAAGCAATCTTCTTGCCTGGGAGTTGGGCCTGGTCGCCAGCCAAACTCGTGTCCAAAACCACGAGTGGCTGGCCCTCCAAAGTGTCCTCCCGGGGATGCTCTTCCCCCGGGGTAGCTGGTCCTGACCTCGGAGCTGCTTCTCTGCTCGAGGACGGGGCCTGGTCGCTAGCCGAGCTCGGGTCTAGCACCACGAGTGGCTGGCCCTGCGAAGGATCCTCCTCTAGCGCCTAGAGCGTCTCAGCGATGATGTCGTCGGCCTTGGCCTCCTCGAGATCCTCGGGCTTGGCCTCCTCGACCTCTACATCATCGATCGGGTCGACCTCGATGATAATGTGGGGGATCCCCACTTCTGCTGCTCGGGCATCCTCAGCCACGCCATGCTCGGGCACGACTTCCTCGGATGTCACGAGTTCAGTGGCCCGAGCAAGCTCTTTCTCTATCACAAAATCGAGTATGTCATCAACGACTGCTTTGATATCCAAAATTCCCCCACTAGCTATTGCGCCCATAATAACAACGTGGGGATTAGCACAACGCTATTGAAAAGAAAGATTAAAGGGAAGAAGGTGGAAATTTACCTTGCTTGGGTTTTTTGTCCGCGGGGCCCTAGGACTCCGCTACGACAGCTTGGGCTACGGCCAAGAGCTTTGCCATGTCCTCAACCGAGCTCAGGCGCCGAGCTCGAAGCCACCCGTGCGAGCTCTGCCTAAAGGGCAGCGATCTTGTTCTCCAGCTCCTCCTTCGGCGCGAGCCCCTTTGCCGCGGCCGCCGCTTCCTTCCTCACCCTCTCGGCGAGCTTGTGCAAACGAGCCATCAGCTCTGGGTTCTTTCTAGTGTGTTCATCCATCCACAACTTTAGCTCGCTTACCTCCCTCCGATCAGCATACTCCAAGTGTCGCCGAGGGGGAGTTCTACTCGAGCTGGCCCGCCTCCTCAAGCACCTGGGAGGGGACGGCGATGGCGATTGGCCACGTCGCTTGCGGCCGGCCAGCCTCTTGGTCTTGGTACCAAGAGTAGGGGTCTCGAGGTCGTCTGACAGTGGCTTGATTGCTGCCACTGTGGCCTTGAGGGCAATTTTCTCCTGTCAAATAAAAACAAGGAAGTCAGAAGAACGCTCGGATAGTGTTCCCCGAGCACGGCGTTCTCGGGACGGGGTTCCCTGAGCGTGTTCTGCTTGGGATGGTGTACCCCGAGCTCCTTGCCCTTGGGGGTGCCGAACATCTTGGCAACCCTCGAGTCTACCTAGCTCGCGGGCGGGGCTGTATTTCGACCAAGGGAAGTAGTAAGCACGGGTAACACTAGTTAGCAGAGTAAAGAGCTCGATTTCGAATCATACCTGAGACGGATTCTCGGGTGAAGTCTTGCCACCCGGTGATCTCGAAGAAGGGGTGGTCCCTCCTCATGAGGGGCGACACCCGGTTCTGGATGAAGTCCCGGGCGACGTCACGACCAGTGAGCCCCATGTTGGTGAGCTCACTGATCGTCATGAGCACCCGTTCTTCCTCGGCTTGCACCGGAGGTTGGGGCATCTCAATACGCGGAGCGCTCGCTCTGGTGTAGCAGAGGGAGCTCCCCTTTGTCTTCTTCAGATAAAACCAGGAGTCAGCCCACCCTGCCACTGAGTCCTTGAGCGTGAAGCTCGGGTACTCGTATGGACGGTTGGGCCGGAGACTAAAATATACGCAACCGGCCGGAGAAGCCGTGCCAGTGCGGAATAAGGAATAAAAATGAAAGAAGAGGCTGGTCGTGGGCAAGATGCCCACGAACCCCTCGCATAGGTGTGAGAAAATAGAGAGGACAAGGATGGAGTTAGGGTTGAGATTGGTGATCTCACATTCGCAGTGAGTGAGCACCAACTCCAGGAACTCACTCTTGGGCATTCAAAGCCCGTTGACAGAGTACAGCTCGCAGGAGACGATCTCTCCGTCCTGCGGCTGTGGCTCCTGCTCGTCGCCCATGGCCCTCCACGATCCCGCACCGAGGTACTTGAGCATCGCGAGCAACTCGAGTCTCTGTTGGTTGGCCTTTCTCGCACCGAACTTAGCCATTGGAACAAAGGGGGAAAGGTCGGAAGGCAAGACGAAGACGAGGATGACAAATTTTGTAAGTGTCGGATGAAGAAAGAGAGTCCTGGTGGCTGCTTAAATACACGGTTTTAGGGGGAAAGCGAAAATTTTTCCCACCGTTGCGCTCGAGAAGCCCTAAGGGCACGGGCGCAGGTGAAGAGTTTGCCATTCTTGGGTTGACGCGTGGACACGCAGTTTCCAAAACTGTCCAGTTATGGAGCGGTTCCCAAAAAATGGCTCACACTATAGCCGCCAGGCTTCTTCCACAAGGAATTCCAACAACTACTCACATTCTCTTACCTGAGCACACCTTGGTCGTAGGGCCGAGCTGTTTGCTTGTCCTTGGAAAGAGTTTTGGTCGGATGCTGCAGTAGTAGTTCGCGGCAAGATTCCAATCCCTCCATCGAGTTAGTAGGCTCAAGGGGAAGGCCCCTTCGAACAGTTCCCTACTTGAGCCTCGGGGGCTAGTTGTTGGGGATTGGATAGTTTCCATAATTACCATAATGCCCCGGTGGTTAGATCCGTCCAGACCATGTGTACCCTCAGAGGTCGTTCCCGAGGATGGCCCACGGATGTCCAGCCTTGTTGCTCGGCTTGCCCGGCCGACACGAGCCCCATGCTCGGCTGTGGCATCCAAGCACAGTGCCCGAGCTTACTTGCTCGGGCCAGAATCAAACTAGCTCGCCCTAGCTCGGCCGCAAGATAAATGGTCGGATGATCATGATCGACGGTTGCGCCCGAATAGCGATAAACATGCCACGATATGGAGCCGTTGCGCCCATGACGTGGACGTGGCGTAGATTTAGGATTCGGTTACAACCGTGTTAGCCTCGGTCAAACATTCGTGGCTTGGACTATAATTGACGGAATACCCCTGTAAACTATAAATACCTCTCAGGCATGTACGAGGGGGAGATCTTTTGAGAGAGACCACTTTTGGAGAAAAGACATACAAAATATTATTCATACACACCACACTAGAGTAGGGTTATTATCTCCCCAATGAGAGGCCCGAACCAGGATAAATCATCATGTCGTTCTCTGAGTGTGCTTTGCCCCGTGGATCCGAGCATCCTTCGGAAGTAACCCTTCACGTAAGAAGGGGACAGAGTTGATCCCTTAATCAACAAGTAAGCTCGGCGGGGGCCTGTTCCCCAATCGTCGACAACTAGGTAGGTTTCAAAGGCAAGTTGTTTAGACTCAAAGACCAAAGGGTCTTAAGTATCTAGCATTTGAAATCCCGCATGAACTTCAACAAGGAAACACAATACACCCAACGTAAGGAACTGGAAGATCCTGGCGAAAGGCCACTTTCTCCAAACTCTGCTACTATTGGAAACAGTCTGACGACCCTCAGACTAATCTTTCTTTTGGCACTAAAGCGTATGAACCCCCTTTTTTATCCGATTAAACTAATATGGAGCAAATGATACTAACTTCTATCCTCAACCCAACTTCTCTCTTCGATTCAATCGCACAATTCTCCTTTTCTCTCTCAACTTTTCTACCACGGTTTGTCATACTCAAAGACGACATGAATGACTCAAGAAATTTCACTCTAACACACCTTTGAACCAATTCCCAACAAATCACCAATACCATCCGTTTAAAAAATCCGATGTTCCAAACTTATACCCCAAGAAACTAAGATACAGATTCTCACATTTTGCGTCCGATTGATCTATCAATAAATGGACCATTACCACCGAAGGGAATAGCCCACTAAGGAAATTATTTTTCCCATCGTTTCCACAATTTTTTTTAACCTTCTTCCAGGCCTACTCGCACCAAGGGACAACACCACAAGATAAATGTCCACAACAAAATATTTCACTTCGGATTGTCATAAATTAGCTACAACCCATGAAACCAAATTCTCAGTCACACTGTGGATTTGATAACGTAAATTCCAACCACTTCCCAATAGCTCACCATTATAGCTTAATCAAGCACTACCAAGGAACATAAACACTAAACAATCCTCCCAAAAAGGTTTGGACTGAGACACACAAAAACCTCCATTACTCTCCACTCTTAAACCATTTACGATCAACCACTATCAAAACCTACGAACTTAGGTCATTACCAACCCACACTAGATTTCTCTTTCTAATAAGGTCTTGTCCTCATATTTTTTTCACTCAAAGGACCAGGACAAAGAGTACAATCCTTTATTATACTCAACCATATACCATAAACATTCATTTCTTATAATATTTAATTGTTGGAGTCATTTATTGATTGAAATAAGTCACAATTGTTGAGATGTTAACTTGGGGTTGTATGAAATGTTGATTATCATGAGAAAGACTTGGTTTATGATTTGATCATAATATTGCCAATCGGGGTTATTATTAATGGAGAAAGTAATTAAAGAAAGAGTGGTTACGTAATCTATGTTAAATATTGAGGGGGTTGCTCAAGGTGATAATTGTGAGTATCGAAACCTTTAATAGTAAGCGTATTGGAATACTAGAAATTGTGGGTTGTAAGGTGTCAAGGCCCCGAATTTCAAACTTTCTGGGAGGTCCGGAGTGTCCGGATCCAACCCGGAATGTCCGGATATATTGTCCGGAGTATCCGAATTAACCTGACCGAGCGCCTCAACCCGGAGTTTCTGGACCGAATTGTCCGGAGTGTCCGGGTTGGCTACCGAAGACCCCAACCCGGAGTCTCCGGGTTAAATGTCCGGAGAGTCCGGACTATGCGGGGGTTTTGTATAAAACTCCATTTCGTGGCTCCCCACTCATTCATCCTTCCACCCATTGCTCCCCACTACCCGTGGAGCTCTCCTCCACCCTGTCCTCGTCTCCGGCGAGCTCCCCACCGGCCGGTGACCTTCCCGGCGGCTCCTCCATCCCGGGGAACTCCTCCTCAAGCCGGCATCCTCCTTCCTCCACCCGGCGTTGCTTCTCCTCCATCTCCCTTGGAGGTAGGCCTTTCTCTTGGGGGTTGATTCGTGGGTTTCTTGGGTTCTAAGGCCATCCATGGTGGGTTTGGGACTTAGGTTTGGAGTTGAGAGTTTGGGGATGAACTTTGGAGTTCTAGGGTTTTGAGGTGTGGTGATTCTTGAGGTTTGATTTGGGAATGTAGGTTGCCTAGGTTAGAGATCGGGTAGTAGCAAAGCCATTTCTTGGCTTGGAGTTAGTTTTGGTTGGGCTAGTGGAATGTCGTCGTTTCTTGGCGGTTTAAGCTAGCTCGGGGCTTCTCCCGGCTTGCAAGTTGTTGAGAAGTCGTAGATCGGGTCGATGTGAAGCCGTAGAAAGTGGTAGGACTCCCATACCCAAGTTGTGTTGGGCCAAATGCCCCAGGTCCGGAGTATCCGGACAGGCAACCCGGAGTGTCCGGCCTATCCGGACTGTCCGGATATAAAACCCGGACTATCCGGGTTAAGCTGGTCTGTCCAGGTTGAGTCAAGTTGTCCGGTTGCGTCGTTCGTCGGGGGTTTTCAATTGTGGTTGTTTCATTTGCATCGCATGCATCTCATTATGCATTGCATTCATGTAGAGAACGATCCCGCGGGGCTTGACGTCGCGGCGATTGAGGGTACTATCGGAGAGCCGGCTACCGCCGATCCGCAAGCAGAAGATCAAGGCAAGCACCTAAGCATCGTGAACCTTATGTGTAATTTATTTTGGTGAATCAATTGCTTATTGAATTAAGTGATGCATTAGGGTTTGAAATGTGGGATAGGCTAGATCCTATTTGCTGCATGTACCTTTCTTATTGTTGCTTGTTGAACACCTCCTTTGGAGCTAGGTTATGGGTACTAATTGTGTCATGCTTAGTATGCTTAGGAGTCGGGTTTGGGCCAAGTGGTGGAGGGTTCCACCGCTTGAGATTGTGTACTTTTCGAGCATTGGGTTGAAATGGGTTGTTTATGAGAAGTTGAATGATGAAATGTGAGACCGGGCGGGAGAGTTGGGGCAATTGGGTAAGGAGACCCGAATGTGGTAGTCCCGCCCGAGTCAGCTAAGGACCAATTCGATGTGGCACCATGGCTGAGCACCAATTGGTTGATCACATGCCCGGTTATGGTAAGGTAAGCCGCTCTTTCATCGCATGCCGTTCGATGGGCCATGCCCTCATGTGGTTGGACGTGGTAGAGGGCGGGGCCTAGGCCAGCTCTCGAGCGCCAAGCCGGGCTTGGGGCTGCTCGAGGGGGTGCTAGGTTTCCAGACCGCATGAAGATGCCCCAACAAATGGGTATGGATGGGAGGGGGTTGACATGAGGTTCCTTTGTGGCACATGTCGTGTGATCAATGTTTCCCTGCAGGGTTAATTAAGCGATTCGAATTGCCGCGCTCTCGGATATGAGCACGCCTGGTCACTGCTGTTGCACGTAGTAATAACTTGAACCGAAGTTCGCCGTTGGGCTTGAGCTTGAACTGAATGTGGTTAATTGATGTGGTTTGTTAATTGCTAACTTCACCTAGTGGTAGATGCTGTTACAACCGCGTTGAAATTGTGATTTGAGTAGTTCAAGTAACTAAACAACAATTGTAAGCATTTTGCAACTGTTTTACCTTCCGCTTATTCCTTGCTACAACCAAATGCATATCCTTTTGGGAGTCGGTCATATATGGACCCCGGGTAAGACTTGCGAGTACCTTCTGTACTCAGGCTTCTGCTTTTGTGGTTTGCAGGTGAGGATCCAGCGGGGTGCGAGTTTTGCCCCTACTGCCTATCGGTGACCGGGCGGGGCACCGAGTAGAGGCTGTCGGCAGCTTGTCTTGTGGAAGTGTTCAGGGCATGACACTTAGGAGGAGTTTTACTTTTGTTGTATAGGATAGTCAAAGATACTTACATTGCTCGTTGATACTTTTGGGTGTGCAACCGCTTTAATTTCCAAAGATGAAACCGCTCTACCTTTTCGTTTGGTCGTTTTTGTTGGTTGTTTTTGTTGGGCTTCCGTGTGCCGTGTTGTGTGTTGGTTTGCTTCCGCATTTTTTTTGCGCCTCTGGTAGTGAGTTTGGGGCTCGATGCCCCTTTGTGCGAATTGATGATTGATATGGCAATGGGAACCGGTATGTGGGGATCCTGGGCGAGTTCGGATCGCATACCGGGGGAATACCGGGATGGTTGTCGAATTGTTTGGATGCTCTTGGAGTTGTCTCGATTGGGCTTGGGTATTAGCACCGAAATCACCTCCGGTGATTTGTTGCTAGGATCCAAATCCGATGGGAGCAACCGTTCATCCAACAACTCGAGGACGATCTGGGCGGCTCCTCTCATAAGGTGAACTCATGTTTAAGTATATATGGATTGGTTTGTTCGTATGATCTTTTGGATTATTTGCCATTTGGCTAAGGCATTCCGTTCTATGTGCAATGGAGGTTCCCTAAATTAGTGTAAATGTTGCCAAATTTGGGATTAACCTTGAGGTTTGAAAATGAGGATGAAAGAATGAATAACCATGAAGTAATTTGTGGGTGGCTTTTGAATGCCTTGTTGCATTGAACAACGCAATTCATTTGTCTTTACTAAGAAAAATAGCTTAAGTTATGATTGTGGGATTTATGCTCATTGGTGTATGATTAGATTGTGCTCTTTAGCGTACAAATGAGTTATATGTTGTATTATCAGATAAAGAAAACAACCGAACCCAATGTAATGTTTTGGAAGCTCTTGATCAGGAAATGTTTGTATTTCAATTTAGTCTAGGTTTGGGTTTGATTAAAATGTGTGCGGTGTTTGAGAATATTTCTTAAAGGTGATTCTTATGATGGTTTCATAAGTGACTTTTGCTGGTAAAGTAGTTTCCTACCGGGAAATGACTTCCTCTTTCTTTTAAGAAAAAGAGATGGTTGTTGTGTGGAAGTGTTTGATTCCTTGATCGGTTTCCTCTTTCTAAAATTATTGGCTTTGGTAAAACTAAGATGATTTGCTTTGGTCAAAGTGATTGGCATTTGTAAAAGATTTATGTGGTGTTTCTCTTTTAAAATGGAATTTCTCCCCGAGGTAAATCTTGGTGCCTTGGTTTTTAAGGTGATAAAAGTGGTTTATGTTGTTAAAGAGAATCGAGTTTCCTTAGCATTCTAGTTTGGGAAAAAGGAAATGATTGATCATTGATTTTTGTTGAGTACAATAAGGGACTGTACTCTTTGACTTGGTTCTTTGAGTAGAAGAGAGTGACAAGAGACCTTATTAGAAAGAGAAACGGAAGTTGGGTTGGTAGCGACCTAAGGTTCTAGCCTTGGCTAGGTGTTGATCTAAATTGGTTGAGAGTGAAGAGTAATGGTGTAACACCCCGGCACCTAATGTGCCCGGAATGTCACAACAATGACTAAATAGAGCAACCAAATAGCAAATATAAGAATAAATTACAGCAAGTACACTAACTATTTAAACAAAATTTCGGCAGCATGTATCCTTATTATCATGATTTCTAAGCAACATCAATAAGTTCATATCACAATAGCATAATGAATAATAACAACAGTAAGATAATCAATGTTTTCAGCATCAAATCATAGCAAAGGAATAAATAAACTCCGTGATGACAATTAATTATGGGGTTCATCATGAAACAATTACCAACATAACTCAATATGAATAATCAACACCAACAGAGTTCTTAAGTATTTCCAACTAGTGAGATGAAGCTAGTGATATGGTGGTACTGATCCATTTTCCAAAAAGCCGAACACGTGGTACCTAAAAAACATAAACAACAAGCGTGAGTTCATCACTCAGCAAAGTGTATTGCAACGAGACAAGAAAACAACATTTATGATACATGTAAATAGCCTTCATGACTTTAACCATGCGAGGAACAATCCATACAATTTCCTCGATCACAATCTCATATAGACATTCTCATTTACATTTATGTAATGCATCATGCAATGCTCATGCCATGCTTCTTTCATTAGCACATACCGGTATTGCCGAGTGCACACCCGTCGGTGTGCCCCCTCATTCCCTTCCATCCCGTGGAGGGTGCCTACTCTTACTAACTCGCTCCCAATCACAACTGTGGATGGGACTACGAGGTAGGTCTTTCGTGTTCACTACGTGTGAACACAGAGGCTCGCATCAGAATGGGTCGCATCTTCCATTATGAATGCACACATGCCATAAACATGAATAAACTCGCATATATACTCGATTTAACAATTGCATAGCCATTTAACAAATCATACTCATCATATCACATGCAAGAATCAGACATGGCAACTTAAAATTTTACATGGTTAAATCACAATACTACGAAACAATATGGCCACCCAAGCCACAACCACCACAATACACTTACCTTCAACCTCGCGAGACGGAGTGGCGAGATGTTGAAGGCACTCCCGGGGTCACACCACCTGCACATGGATATAATCCACTCAAAACATGCTCACAATGCATCACAAGACTAATAACTACGATGACTTCGCAATCCACTTCTAAAAACCCGAAAAACAGAATCTGTCCAAACAGGACAGCATCCTTCTAATAATCATAACTTGAGTTTAACAACTCCAAATCAGTTAAACGAATACATTTTCTCAAACTACGGGAAATTTCCCATCTTTTTATAAGTATTCAATAAGTCTCATTCGGCCTCTAAGTTCCTCTAATCTACAGATGAACACAAAATTTTCCAATCGCGACATAGTTTGGACAGCGTTTGGTAAAATGGCCATAACTTTTAAATAGATGAACGAAACTTGGTGATTTTGGTGCCCAATTAAAGGTATTTCAATTATCTACAACTTTCACAACAGTTGGGCCCTCAGGAAACGAATCTAAAATTCTCTAAATTGCGCCCGAAGACAGCCCTCTAATCTGCCCGAGAGTAGAACGCCAAAACAGATCTAGATTTATTCAAATCTAACTAGTTGCAGCACACCATTAGAGGCTCTTAACACTATATTCCCCCATTAGAACAGCACCTAATCCACCCCAAGAACTCCCAATAACCATACCTCTCCTTGACGAACCGAAGAACCGACGAAACCTCCTTCTCCCGCCTTCGATCCTCCTCCAATCCACAGGAAAACGCCAGCTTCCCCTCGGTTGGATGAGATCCACAATAGGGACAACAAGGAGAAGTGAAGTGGCGGCTATGGGGGGAACCCTAGCTAGGGGGGCGCAAGGGAGAGGGAGGGGGTGGCCGGCCAAAGGGGGGCGCAAGGAGGTGGGGGAAAGTGGAGGGGAGATGGGCTAGGGTTTAGGCAGGAATTCTTTCCCCAACAAGGCCCAAAACCCCCCATCGAAGGCCCACACTCTCCCGGAAAGCCCAAAACTTAATTCCCTAAGGCCCAAACTCTCCCGGAAAAGCCCAAACACCCATAAAGGCCCAAAAACATGACATAACTCTTACCGTAATGTCACAAATGGAGATTGGTGTGTGACTCAATCCCTATCTTCTTGGAAGGATTGTTTAGTTGATATGTTCTTTGGTAGTGTTTGATTAATCTATTAGTGGACCACTTGGAAGTTGCTCGTAATTACATTAGCATTTCCGTAGTGTGTCTGAATATTTGGTTGTGTGGGATGTGAGTAAGGTTGTGACAATCTGAAGTGAAATATTTTATTGTGAACATTTATCTTGGGAATTGTTCCTTAGTGTGAAGTAGTCCTAGTAGAAGTTAATGAAAATTTATGTTGTGGTAGCATGGTCGAAAAGAGATTCTACCATAATGGGCTATTCCCTTTGCTAGCAATGGTCCTTTTGTTAAAGGTCAATCAATTGAAAGAGTTGGGAATCTGTCTTTTGGTATTTGGGAGGTTCAAGTTTGGAACCCTAGATGTTTAAGAAGATGGTATTGGTAATAGGTTCAGAATTGATCTAAAGGAGTGTGAGAGTAAAGTGCATCTTGTCGTTCTTGTCATCTTGAATAAGACAAACCGTGGTAGAGAAGTTGAGAGTAGAAAGTATAGTTTTGTGTATAAGTCAAAGAGGGAGATTGTAGTTGGAGATAAAAGGTCGGTGCCATGTTCAGTTCAGAAGTATCTTTGGGATAAAAGGGATCGTACGCAATAGTGCAGTTGAAATCTTTATTTTTAGTTACGTTAGACCGTTTTCGATAGTGGCATGATTTGAGAAAGTGACCTATCGTTTGGGTCATTCTGAAACCTTGCGGGGTGCAATGTGTTTCCTTTTGAGAAAGTTCTTACAGAATTTTGAATGCGAGGTTCTGGTAGAGCTATTGGTTGTTGATCCTACGAACCTTACCTTTGAGCCCTGCCTAGTGCAGTTTTTGGTGGAGTCAAAGCGGGTATTGAAGCATAGAACCTAAAAGTATGTTTTATGCTTTGGTCGCATCAATCTAATTGGGAAGCGACTTGGGATTTCAAGTCTCACTTGTGCGAGAAGTATCCCGAGATATTCACATCTAGTTTGTATAGAGGTTTAAGTCCCTTGTGGATTTTGTTTCTTGTACTTGGTGTTCATAGAATTTGGGGACGAAATATGTTTAGGGATGGAGAATGTAAATCCCAGATAAACTTTAGAGAGAATGCAATATTTCATATGAACTTTTGAGGAACAAATCTGTGAAATCATGTGCTGAAAAATTGGCTAAGATTTGAACTTGGAAAATGTGTTTTGTGCATGAGTTCAACAATTTGACAAGAAACAGTGAAGTTCTCTTTTGTGCCGGACCAAACTTTCAAGAAATAGTAAGTTTCCCTTGTACGCCGGACCGCTTTTCTTTGGTTCGCAGTGAACGTGTTTTCAAACGTTTTTGAGCCGGACTGAAACTTCCAAAACCAGTAAGTTTCGCGTGTACGATGGACTCTCCCCTCCACAAGCAAGGTGGATTTTTTACGGCTATTTTCACGTTTGCGCCGGACCGGATTTTTGGTCCGGCGTGAATGGTTTTTTGCTCGATTAGGGTTTTGAGCAATTTTGGAATTGAATTCTGGTTTGAATTTGAGATTATGAAATTTGTGAGAATTTCATGATGCTTCTTTTCAAGCGGACTTTATGCAATGCTCGTGTGAGTATTTGCATGGACTAATGTTGAGTCAAGTCGCGGACTTGTGCTCAGAATCGTTTTGTGGTTTGTTCATGTGCAGGTATTGCTCGAGGGCGAATGTGGTCGATGACGGGACCGGAACTAGGTTCATAGAGGAACTGAGGTTCGGGACTAGGTTCAGGGGGAACTGAGGTCTTGGTGGTCAAGGATGTCATGCGGGACGTTCGGGCTAAGAGAATGGTGCACATGAAGAATGGTTAGTCACGTGAGAATGGCAGGAGGTCATTCGCGTGCAAAGTGTTAGTCACGTGAGTATGGTAGGGTTGACATACGCGTGCAAGAGTTGTACTCGGCCAGGTTGGGCCAAGAGGAGTTGTGTTGAATACATACTCTTTCTAGGATTAGGAGTGGGACTCCTTCTAGGCTTAGGAGTAGGAATTGTATTCATGACTCCTTGTGTTTTGCTCCTTTAAATAGGAGGGGTTGTCTCCTGTTGAAGGGCATCAAGCTTTGAGCAAGCTTTAGGGTTGTACTCTTTTGTTTGGAGTACTTTATACAAAATAAAGGAGAAATAAAGATCAAGTTCTTCAAATCTTTCGTCGAGCTACAATTCTAGTTAGATCTATTCTCGTCATCTTTTATCACAGCAAGCTTGCAAGGTTCATAACTTTTGATCCATAAGTCCGATCTAGCTGATTCTTTTTGGGTTTGATTCGTATTGGAATCTAGTTTCTTGTGTCCAAATTTCAAATCGTTCCGACAGTTGGATCTCCGGGAATTCGTGTTTTACCGAACTTCTATCATCCTGTTTTTGTCGAATACGAGGCAATTATTTGGTTCTGTTTTGGGGTGAACTTTTAGTAGATCAAGAATTTGGTTTTAGCTTCCACACAATCATTCACCCCCCTCTGATTGCTATATTCGTATACTTCGATCCTACAAAATCTGATTTTTTTGGAGGGATTTCTTCCGGTTTGGACCAGTAGGGGGGCCCACCGGTCAGGTTTTGGGCCTAAAGGGGGGTTTCCATCCCCCAAACCCTAGCCTCCTCCATTTCCCCATAGCCCCCTTTTGGTGCCCCCAGCCCCCTTGCACCCTCCTCTCCTACATGACAGCAGCCACCTCTCCTTCCTCCTTCCTCCTTCCTCCTTGCGCCTCCCTCTGACGTGCTTGTCGATTATCGAACTCCGAAAAGGTAATAGTCTTAAGTGTACCTATGTTGGGTTTTGAGGCTGTGTTTAGGAGGGACTAGATGAGTTTTTTCTAGTTTTAGATTGGGGAATAAAGTTGTTTAGGTGAAATTAATCTCGTGGCTATTTTCTGTGAGCTAGGACAGATTAGTTCGTATTATTAGAACGCGGTTTAGAGAATTTTAGATTTGTTTTCGTAGGGGACAACTATTGTGAAAATTGTAGATCTTCATCTTATCTTTATTTAGGGACCAAGATCACAAAATTTGGTTCAGCCATTCAGAAGTTATGGCTATTTTACCATAGGTTGTCCAGATTCTATCGCGGCTGATAGCTCTTGCATTATTTGGCGTTTTAGGGCTAGCTAGAGGCCGAATCGAATTTTCTCAATACCTTGGAAAAGTTGTGAAATTTCATGTAGATTCTAAAAATGTCATTGCTTTCTTAATTTGGAGTTGAATAGAATTAGTTGTGAATTTTTGAAGTGTCCTGTCCAGAATTGGATCTTGGCTGAAAGATCAAACTTTGGTAGTTCTGTATCCGATGTTCAGGTCACATTTTGGGGCCCTTTTGGTCCATTCCAGAAGGGTTGGATGTTGTAAAAAATATAGATTATTATCATAAGTTTCATTAGATATCAAGAACACAAAATTTGGCTCAATGGATCAAAAGTTATGATCTATGGAAGCCAACTGTGCAGAATCTGTTGGCTGCTGGATTCAGCCTCAGTATTTTGCAGGATAGGGTTGTTTATAGACCGAATTAAATTTTCTCAATAACTAGAGAAAGTTAGATAATTTTCTGTAGTTTTCAGAAATGTTCTAGTTTGCTTTATTTGGAGTTGTATAAAAATAGTTACAAAATTGTGAAGGTTGTTGTCTAGATTGTGGACAGATCGATTTTCCAGGTTGATTATGAGGGATTTAGTGTAGTCATTAAAATTGATGGGTAACTAGAACTTTGTTGGTATTCTTGTATAGTTTTTATTCAGTTGCTGGGTTCCAAGTTTTGGGCTCTTGGACTAAAATTTATGGTGTTTGGATCGTTAGGACAACAAGGGGTTGTGTGATTGCCTAGAGCGATAGTGTACCCAGGGACGTTACGTAGTTGCGTGTCGTTATCATTTCTAATGTATGTACAGTGGTGGCTTGTTTTGAGGGTGTGTGTTTGCTGCAGGTGGTGTGACTCCAGGTGAGGCCTCAAGCTCCTGCCCCGCCTCGTCGCGTGGTAAAGAGGCAAGTATATCGTACAATTGAGGATGTCTTGTAATGAGCTATGGTGTTTGTGGTTAAATTGGCTATTGTGATGGAATTTGTGAGTTATTACAATTGTTGATGTTCTTATGCCCATGCTTGTGAGGATGAATCATGGCAAATGATAAATCTAAATTTCTCTATTGCATCTTTTGCATGCATGTCATGGAAAGAGATATGAGCCCAGTCGGTGAGAAAGTCATATGTGGATATATGACTAATCTGGAGTTCTCTTGGAAAGTCCTACCTCATAGTCTCATCCACAGGGATGGATGGGAGCGAGACATTAAGAGTAGGCCCTTCCACTAGGATGGAAGGGAATGAGAGTGTGACATCGACGAGTGTGCACTCAAGCTATACCGGTATAAGCTATGAAAGGTGCATTTGAGCATGAAAACATATTGCATTGCATTGTATTCCTAATGGTGATTGATGACTAATGTGACAAAGGGTTAAGTCAATGAGTCGTGGATTCATCGAAAATTGATCAAAGAACTGAATTTCATGAATGGATATGTTATTACCATGCTATGTACTTGCTGATTTTTTTACAATCAATATGATTGTGTTAGTGATTTAAACTTGTTAAATGGTGATGATATTGTTCTATGATATACTTTGCTGAGTCTTAGACTCACGTTTATTTTTTTTATGTTTTAGGTACCTTGAGGCTTGCATGCATGGATGGGGTAGTAGCACAATCACTTCTTTTGATATCACACCATTGCACGAATGATAATTAGCATTTGATCATGTTTAGATCACTTAATAACGTAGACAGTCGGCAACTTGGAATACTTTTAGTAGAATAATTATTGTGAGAACTAAACCATGTATGTGGTTTCTAGTTCTGGTATGTTAACTATTGTTGGCATTTTTTTGTTTTGGCTATGGCTTACTAAATATCATTAATGGCTTGTTTATGTCTTGGATCCATTGTAAGCAATAAGCATAGAGTTGCTAAGGTTATCTTTCATTGTTTTCTCTATGATTATCCTTTAGTAGATGAATAGTGATTAACTAGAAAGTTTAAGTTGTTACTGAAATTTATTGTGGTAAATGCCTATTTGGTTGTTAGAATTGCTTCTAGTGGTAACATCCAGGGCACGCGGAGTGCTGGGGTGTTACAGTAACATTTGGAGCTTGAGACTGTGTCCCTGTATGACGAGCGGGAGACGGTCGAGGTCGGGGAGCGGGACCTTGGGACCTCTGCTGTTGTGGTGGAGCGGGCAGTCACTCATTGGCCAGTTGTGCTAGATGAAATCTTGACGGTCCAGCACTAGCAGATTTTTGGGACATCCATTTCCTTTTGCGAGACTCCATGATGGCCCAAGTACCGTGTTCCACTTAGTTCACCTTATCCACCAAAGTATGGAAGTCATTAATGTCATGGGCGGCTAGCGTCCATTTAATCTCCTCATTAAGATTATCCCTAAAGCGTTCAAGTTTGCTTGCTTCACAGATAACTTCAGACGTAGCATAGCGGGATAAATAATTAGATCGATGGAGGTACTCCATCAATACAATCTGATTTCCTTGACGAAGATCAAGGAATTCCCACCTCTTAATGTCCACCAGGCTCTCTGGGCTTGGGATATGAGCCCGATGGAATGCATCTTTGAATATGTTCCACGGGATCTCTTGGTCTGGTGGAAGTATGGTGTGATGAATGGTGTGATGACTTTCCCACCAGGCGGCTGTAGCTCCTTGCAGTTGATATGATGCGTAGAGAACCTTTTCCTGATCATTGCATTGAGCAATGGTCAGTTTGCTCTCAATTGAATGCAACGAGTCGTTGTGTCCAAAGGATCGACTGATGTGTAAAAGGTTGGAGGCCAAGTTTTTGAAAACTCGGCCAGCTTGGATTTTGGGGCGCAATCACCATTACCACCCTTGGCTGTAATTGCGCCAAGGTTGGTAGCATTCTGCATCAACTATTGAAGAAGTAGGGTATTTGTTTGGCGCCCTTGTTCTATCATTGCCAAAACTTGCGCCATTGTTGGGGGTTCTGGTAATTGCTCCTCAGGAACATCTTCACGACGATCCTGAACTAAAGGGGGAGGAGAGCCAGGAGCTGTAATGAACTGTAAGTATGCACTTTAGTTGTATTGTGCCATGGGACATACTTCCAGCAACTGCTCGTCCTTTCAAAGAAATCAAGTGACAAAAAAAAAATACCATCAATGATTATCTAAACTAATAAAAGAAGTAGTTTACTTTGGATCGTCCAATTCAGCAGTAAAGCCCAACTCTAGCCCAAACTTTGTGTAGTGGACGATCGTCTTGTCCGGGAGATTGGCATATATGCCACTTTCAATAAGTGACATCGCTAAAATGCCATTCTGGTCTACTGTCATAGACACAGATGGTCCCACATATCAACGACAGCGGAATGGTATTTTTAGCGAAGCCGCTTGTTAGGGGTGGCATTTTATCAATTTTTTCCGTCCTGGCCTTCCCTTCTTCGTGTGCCCATCTCCCTCCCCAAAACCGCTCCATCCTCACGTTCTCCACGCCGCCACGGTCCTTCCCGAGTCCCTGTGCTTCCCAGCCTCGCGCGCTCCGCCTCGCCTCACTGGCTTCGCCCGTTCCCCTCACCGAAGCCTCCACAAGTTCCCTGTGTCGCTCCCCCCGCCGTCTTGCCGCTCAACCGTGTGCCTGTTGTTCCCCTCCCGCCCCCCGCCATCTTTGCTTCCTCCGTTCCTCCTCCGCTTGCAAGGCGTCTCTTTTGCTATCAGCTGGTGCCTAGATTCGCCGATCTGGCGGTCCCTGGAGCCGCATGCTAACTCCCTGGTTCCCTCTTGATTCCTTCTACCTCCTACCTGTCAGGACCCGATTTCAGTCCGAATCGAACAAGGATACTGATGAGTATGGAATAAGCAGAAGAAAGGAAACTAAGAACAATCTAGGACTACTTCTACCGTAACATAACTAAGGAAACATAATTTCATTCCAGATGCCCTTCCATTCCTCCATCACCTGAGTTTTATACCCAGTCTTTACATTCAGTTTAACCCTAACAGAAAAGATTCGCTGTAACTGACAGAAAGTAGCAGTAAAAAAGAAAATACGACAATACTATTCTTTGTCTTTTGCCAGTAAATTCATTTGACAGTCTCCTGGCCATTGGACGATAGCTCCCATGCTGTGATTGATATCCCACCATCGATGCTCGCTTAAACAAAATGACTGGAACAGTATTCTATCATCTGAATTGCTCTGTTTTCTTCATCTCTAACTTAGCAGCTCTGACACTACCACCCCTAGCTAGCCCGCCGCCATCGCCTATTCTATCGGATCGGTCATCTCCTGCACCGGTGCCTTCCTCGGAACCGCCTTTCGCACTTACTGACGGCCAAGGCCGCTGCTTTTCACCCCAATAGCCCTGGAACAAAGCCAGACACCGCACCCTGCTCTACCTGTGTCAGATAAGTGCGACTCTAATCCCTTCCCTCCTACCGGTACTGTGTTCCATCCCAAATTAAACCCGCGCAGACAATCAATCAATTATTACGTAATTGAAGATGTTCTTCGTGTTTCTGAAGATGCTGGGGGATTGATACTTTGATCTAACTGTGATACTGTATTTTGTCGGGATTTTTAGTCGACGAGAGTTATTTTGGGTTGATGGTTTTTCCCTGCGATTCATCTTGAAAAAGACATATTTTTTCTTCTGCTGGTGATTTTGCTGTGTTTTCTTCTGGTTTCAATTGTGTCATGAAAATCATTGTTTACTTGTCTTTGGTGCCTTTGTTTTGATTGATACATCCGAATGATGTGTTTTGGTTGATACATCCGAATGTTGCATTTCTGTGAATAATCCTTTTAGTAGTAATTATGCTCTTTTGGGTGATAGGTTGCAGCAAGGAAGGATGAGTAGGTACCACACCAGCTATGCACCATCACTGCCACCGAACAAGAGTAATTAACAAGGGAAAGGTTAGCTAAAAGTGATTACATCATCTAGTAGGATTCTTTCGCGTTGTTCGAGTGGATCTTCGGGGATCTCGATGGGTTTGCTGGCTTGGGTAGATCAGAGGAAACGAGAAATTCCAGGAAAAGATTGGCAAGAAATTAGCTTCTTGTTTACAAGGCTTGTTTTGAAAGTGTTTACCAGATTCTTTGTCCACGTTTCACCTTTTTTTTCTATATATGGGATTTCTTTGCTTCTTTGATTTGAAACTCTCAGTGTTTTCATTGATTTCTTGATCTAGCTATGCGTTAACAAAATTCGGTCGTTCCTGACATTTGATGATATATCAGGAGCGGTTCAAATCAAAAGGTCTTGCCTTTTTGTAAATCGTGTGAATCTTAGCATAAAGTGGTGTGCTACCAAATATAATGGGTCCTTTCTTCAATTTCGAAAGAGAATTTCGTTTGACTTGTTGCTGTAGGAGCTCATCAACAATGGAGAACAAGGTGTCTGAAAACTACCTCCAAGGTATCAGGTTTCTGCATTTGTGTGAAATTTAGGCCGTTCTGAATATGTAGCTTGTTGTTCTAAGAATCATCTTGTGTGAATTTCATGAACAGGAGGCCTTTGCATCAGGTTTGCACCCGAGATGGCAAACATGAATAGGAGGGCCCTGTGGGACATCAACAACATCGTAGGAACTCCTCACCAGCACAGGGTTGTAATCAAGATGGACTTGCTATAGTAATCCACTGAACTATGCCGGATTATGGGCTTGAACTTGCATGCATTGGATCTCTAATTACTTTGAATTTCTTTCCATGATTTAGTAAGCCCGTTGCTTTGGATGCTAATAACAAAGCTGGCTCTACCAGGTACCGTCCGATTACGAGGCTTGCGAGTGTTCTTCCTTTTAGTTACCATTCAGAGTTGAGTTTAGTGGAAGGTTAATGGACTTTGTATGTTACTTTCTTGGCAGGAAATTTGCTGCAACGCTGGCAAGCCAACCTACAAGTGCTCCCATGGTAATAGTCATGAAAATGATTAAAATTGTTGCTATTTTAATACCATCTTCTCCATGCACCGCTGTTTCTTTCTCTAAACTTTCCCATTATATTTGAATGAGCATAAATTTTATATATTTGAATGTTGGCAAGTGCTTAGATGCTTTCCTAAATATGCACTTTGTGTTTGCTATCAATTTGATACATATGTTCACTGGATTCTGTATAGTTTGAATTAGTACATACGGATCTTGAAATTTGCACATAGAAGCTCGATATGGTAAATTCAAATTTGCAAATAGCATATCAGATTTTGAGCTAAGCACTGTATCTTCTGATTTAATTGAGTGCTCTTACATGTGAATGCAACTTGAATGGGTAGCTGTAGGATTTGAATATGACAAATTATCTCCTTCTCCCTCATTTGTAACCCGCTATTTGTGTTTCCTCACTTTTATGCGCAATGCTGTACAATTTGTAACCAGTTTACAGCTGCAAATTTAACATACATAGCTAGCCGCAAATTTAACAAATTATACACCAAATAGCAATGGCATCTGTGACCTTGTTTGAACAAATAACAGTGGTCAAGTGTCAACTCAAGAATTTGAAATTATGTTCATATCTCACAGTGCCTAAGTATTTGATCCACCATGCTGCTCATGTTTTTGCTACTTCTATAATAGCGGGCCTGTAGCTACAGCACTATCTATTAGATTCCCTCAGATGACAACAGCAGCTGCTATATTATCCCTCCCTTACACTCGGGAGGTTTGAAGCCCTCCTAGAGCATCCACCTCACCTCCACCTTCTCTCTCCTCTTTTTGCAAAAAAGTCCTCCCAGTTTTTGAAATTACGGATAGGTTCTTTTGCAATTTTTTGTGAGAGGAAGATATTTTCCTCGGTTCGCGTTTAGGTCCCTCCTTCGCCGTTTTACGTAAAGAACCTCCTGTTAAATACGAATCGTAAACGAGCCCTTTTATAGTTTTTCAAAATAGCGAACAGGTCCAAAATCATAACAAATAGGTCCGTGCGCTTTTCGTTCAGGTCCTTTCTCCGTTTTGCCCCCAAAAAATGTTTTTGTGGTCCGTTTTTCCCTCTGAAGCATTGAAAAAATGTTTTCGTTTCTCCGTTTTGCCCGAAAAAAATGTTTTTGTGCTCCGTTTTCTCCGAGCATGGAAAAATGTTTTGTTTCTCCGCTTTACGAAAAAATGTTTTTGTGGTCCGCTTTCCCTCGGAGCATGGAAAAAATCCGTTTGCCTAAAAAAATCGAAAAATATTTTGGTGGTCCGTTTTCCTCCGAGCATGCAAAAATGTTTCGCTTCTCCGCTTTGCCCGAGAAAAATGTTTTTGTTGTCCGCTTTCTCCGAGCATGGAAAAAATGTTTTCGTTGACCGTTTTTCCTAAAAAAACCGGAAAATGTTTTTGTGGTCCGTTTTTCCTCCGGAGCATGCAAAAAATGTTTTCGTTTCTCCGTTTTGCCCGGAAAAAATGCTTTTGTGGTCCGTTTTTCCTCCGGAACATGGAAAAAATGTTTTCGTTTCTCCGTTTTTCCTAAAAAAAACCGAAAAATATTTTGGTGGTCCGTTTTTCCTCCGGAGCATGGAAAAAATGTTTTGTTTCTCCGTTTTACCCGAAAAAAATATTTTTGTGGTCCGTTTTTCCTTCAGAGCATGGAAAAAATGTATTAAAGTATTCTCGTGGTCCGTTTTTTTTATAAAAACATTTTTTCAATTTTTTCGTTCACGTGCGCGGCGTGCCGCCGCGCTCAATTTTCTAGTATATATATCAATCGGGAGTTCATAGCAGCTTCGTCCTCCTGCAGTCGTCTTCAGTCTCTAGCCAAACTGCTGCACGCTGCATGCAAAAAGTTAACAGGAGGAGGTGAGCTCAAATATGTGGGCATGCGTTCTTCTCGCATGAACCAACGTAGCCTAGTGGTGAGAGCTCTTGTGCCTGACCCCATCGACCAGGGATCACATCCCAGCCGAAATTGTTGCATTTTTTCCTTATTTTCCATGTTGCCGCTTGCTTATAACCTCAAGTAGATTAGCTAGCTATTGGCTCACAAGCAACAATCTAGTACAGTGGTGGGACTCTCTGTTACATGCTTCAAGGCCCGGGGTCGAATTCTACTCCCGCGTAAATTTATAAATCCATATTTTGATCTCTAGTTTATGTTTGTGTAAATTTGTGTAAAAATATTGTATGTTTGATCTCTGCTTAAAATTTAATTTGAATTTAAAGAATAGGTTTAAATTATGCTTTGTATAGAATTTAAGCAAATGAGCTCCATATTTAATAAAACAAATTTTGCTAAGTTCCTTAGACCATAAACAACCCATTTGTGTGAAAGTATTTAGATTTAACCTTAGTTTGAGTTAAATTCGCGATATGTTACCTTTCAATACATTAACAATTAACTTAGATAGTAATTAACAAGTATATGCAAATCAAAATTATAGTAAGGACAACCAATAGGCACTGATTAAACCATGATAATCAGGTTTAAGAAAAATATTATATAATTAGCTAGTTCATGTTACTAAAGAACCTTGCGTCCTATGCTTATATGTAGATAAGACATATAAGTAAAGTAAAACACATGTAAACGTGTTTATAAACATTCCATAGGACGAATTTGCTCAATCTGGCAAGGATAACTGTAACATCCTCATTTTCGCCTTCTGGAGAAAAACCTAATTTAAATAAAGTAAATGCAAAATTGGGAGTTTCATTGGTGTTTATATTAACCTGGCATCCTTTCCAACCCAAATTCGCGATTCAATTCCCGTCCAGTCGAAAAATCGGATTTTCCAGTCCCGCCGGTACCCGAAAATTCACCCGAGTCCAAAAATGCTCCAAAAATCCCCAAACCACTTCTAAAATGTTCCAAATATTCCTAAATGATTTTAGGAATTTATCCCCGAATTTTTGGACCTCCGTTGCTATTTTATCTCGCGCGGCTTTTGTTTAATGCCCGCAATTCGCTCCGGAATATTTAATTCCACAAATTTCATCCAAATTCAACCAAACCAGTTCCTTTGAGTCCCAAATAATCTAAAATGGCTCTAGGATTTTTTCCGGAATTTTTAGGCCATTTTTCCTAATTTTTCTCTAGGGTGGCACATTTACGTAAAAGAGGGCCAATGAGGGAGTGACACGTGGCCAACACTATTCATCATCTTCAACCTCTAGCCATGCATGGTTGGTGGAGCTCAAGCAAGCAACAATGGAGGTGCTCTTCTTTAAATGCTTGTAACTCCCTCCACGCAACTCCAAACGACGAACGGCCGGTTGCGTTGGATTCGTAACGTCGTCCTCTTCACATCCCCCACCACCTCTCGCCGGAAAACTCGCCGGAGTGCGCACGATCGGGCAAAAACCGAAAACCGTCCAAATGCATTCAATCCTCTTTTACTCGGCCGTTTCTCGTCCAACCGGCGCACCACCACCTCCATTCTCTCCGTATAAAAGCCCTCTTTCCGGTGGTGTGATCCTCTTTTGGCATCTCCCCTCCGTTCAATCTCTAGCTCAAGAAAACCGACGCTGGGTGCAAATTTTCGGTGTTCTTCGTGTTCGTGCTTGTCCCGACCTCTCTGGTGAGCCATTCTTCTTGTTTCTTAGTTCCTTATGACCGTGAGGAAGTCTAGGAGCTCATCCAACAATTGGTTGTAGGTTTAATCAAGTTTTGGCGACGAATTTCGCGTTTTTCCAAATTCGGCCGAAGCTCCGTTCTTCGTCGATTTCATCCATTCCGGTGAGAATCAACTCAATTCCTTCCTCCTATAGATCCCTAAGGTTGTTATCTAGATGATCCATGAATTTATTTGGTCCAATTTGATGCAAAAATGGGTTCAAAATCCGGATTTTGGAAAAAGGTTCACTTCTCTGTTGTTTTTCTTTTGCTCTCTGTTCACGTGTGCGTGCGGGCCAGTGGCCGTGGCGCCCGCTTCGCCGCCGGCGCCGGCGCGCCCGCCCGTCGCCACGCCGCCGCCCGCAGTCCGCGCGCGTCTTGGCGTCTGCTGTGCGTCGCCCGCCTCGCCGTGTGTATACCAGCCGGCCAAACCTCGCCGCCGCCCCTCACCCCGCCGGCCGCCCCCCTTCCTTCCCTCTCTCTCTCCCTCAAGCTCTCTCTCTCCTCCATGCCATGGCCATGGCTTCCATGGCAAGCTTGTAGGAGAAGCCTTCCCCTTGAGGATGACATGTGGGGCCCACTGTCATAGACTCAAAGCCTAGTCAAAGTCCAGTCAAAGCTCGGTCAACGGTTGACCAGTCAAACGAGGAATATTCCGGGAATATTCCCGATTTTTCGATTTATTCAAAATTCAAACTTCGGAAGCTCATAACTTCTTCATCCGAACTCCGTTTGACTCCATTCAAATTTCTAAATTCATCTAAAATCAAGATCTACCTGCCAGTACTAATTTTGTAATTTTTAGATTTTATTTATTTTCTGGTATTTATTTATTGCCTCGTTTTGCGTGTAGACGCGACCGCCGCCGCCGCCGCCGGACTTCACGCGTTCGACGACCTTTCCGCGAACGAAGGCAAGTCCCTTGATGCATTTTGATCCATGGTTTATAAAATGCTTTTAATCTGTTTATAAAGTTGCATGGCTATTTTTAATGAAATATGTCAAATATAAGTGATAGTTAATCCGAATTTGATGATTCCTCCTTGACCTTGTTAATCATATCCGTTGTAACCCTAGAACATTGATTATACCATGTTTAGGTTATATGGTGTCCTTTGCTACATAGTTCGGTAGAAATGCTTAGGACCCTTTTCCGATGAAAACAACCCAGGGGTGGGGCTATTCAAAAAGAATGTTATCAAATGTGATTTGAAAGCTACTAGTATGATTTTAGTACTGTTTTCTAAAATAAAAAGAAAAGGAAAAATGATTTCGACTTGGGCGGCATAGAATGTCGGGTGGGAGCGGATCGAGCCTTGATCCTATTGTGCAAGTACCGCCCCAAGTCATATAAGGACCGACGCTTATGATTGCCATTTTAAGCATAACCGTACTACCACATGTCTATAATGGTACGACCTGGCCAACTAATTTGTAGAAGCCTAGCTTAGACTCACCACTCGGTTGAATGTGAATGCCGGATGGAGGCAATGTTGTTTTTCTCACACGGCGCAAGAGGGGGCTTCTGTACTGGGCGGTTGGAACCCTAACAGCGGTGAAACCTCAGCGGGTGGGTCTAGTTAGGTAGATACATTGTAACGGCCTTGTCACGATCTCTCTGCCGGCACACCAAAGGAAGTGTGCTAATAGCTTGGCATTAGGATATGGTCATGTCTTGTGGATAAAGTTGTACACCTCTGCAGAGTAAAACTATTCGAATAGCCGTGCCTACGGTCAAAGGCAAAGCAAGGAATGCTTTCATATTGGTAGATTTTGGTTTTGGTTTCGAAAACTGAAAAGTGTTTTGTTTTGGGGTTCGGGAGTGGTTAGAACTCTCGGATGTTATTTGGCGGATAGAGCCAACCAGGTGGAAAGAACCTGTGTTTGTATTTGACGGATGGAGTCACATGATTAACCCTGATCCTTTAAAATCTGGCGGATATAGCCTTTTATATCGGTGATGGTGGATAGAACCTCACTACGATATTACATAATTCAATGATTAAAAAGAATTGTGAAAAGTTGCTTTGTGAAATGCTATTACCTAAGTATGGTTTAATAAAATTTGGCTTTATGCAAATGAACCCTACTAAGCTTCCTTTGGAAAGCCCACATAAGCATACTTTCCCAGACTTGCTGAGTACGTTTGTACTCACGTGCTACATCACCGTTGTCATCATCAGAGATTTATCAAGACGCAGCAGAGGAGGGCGCGTTCTACGCGGAGGAGTACGAGGAGGGCTGCCAGGAGGACTAGTTGCGTTTCTAGTCGTCGCCTGTGGCGTTATGGTGTCTGCCTGTTTCGCTTTTGTTTTCGCTACTTTGTTTCCGGTCTTTAGACCGAGTATTGTAATAAGTGGCCATGTGGCCCGTACTTGAATATTTATATTGCAAGTTTCGTTTTGTCTGGCAATGAAGTATCACTGTGACTGTGTGTACTAGCTACTGATCTGGGACTAGTACGGAAATGCACAGGAGATTTCGGATAGCCGATCCGGGGTCTCACAATAACTAAAAATTAACCTTAGATTATATCGATCCCCCATCCAAATTAAGATTCCGGCATAAAATGTCACACTCAAATTAAATTATACTTTGGTAAGGTCTAAACTAATCTTGCACATAACCGTACTTTTAATAGACCTATAATTAGAATTTAAGTTATGGTGAAAAAAAAAGAAAGATATTAGTATTAAAGCTGGTAAATTCTGTATTTAAATTCCTCTAGTTCAGTACTAGTTAATCTTGCAAAAATAATTCACATGTATGTAATGTAGGACTAAATTGTATAAAGCCATAACACTCTTTTATTTGAAAAGCATCGCGGATAAAAGTAAAATATCACGGAACCAGTTTTAAAACACTCTTAACGATACCCCCAGCTAGTTCATGAAGTATGGTTAAATAACCCTTTAAGGTGCAGCCGCAAGCGTAAAACGAAAACTGAACTATTATCGCGTAGACTTTAGTAACACTTAAGCCTTTTCGACAGCCTGTAGAATATCTTGTCTAAATGAGAATTTTAGGATGAATGGCCTAAAATTACTCTCTGGTATATGGACTACCATATTCTGAGAAAACATTTAATTTATATACTACTTTGCATCTGAATCCTATTAGAACAAAACCCCTAAGTATCATAGCTATCGACGGTACGTGTTGTGAGTAGTTAAGCCTATCTCAACCTTCGGCCAAGATACTTATATCGTAAGAGTATTGAAACCATTCTGAAAATTACGGAGATAGCACATAGCAGCACCCTTGCACCGTGACCAGATAGCAGAGGGAGCAAAGGAAGTCAAGAACCTCGTACATAAAGAAAATAGCAGAGGGAGCAAAGGAAGTCAAGCACATGTCAATAGAACAACACATAGATTAATCTCATCGGAGAGAAAAACTTAGTAGTACAATCACATAGCACCAGAAGTAGCCAAGCAGGCCATAGCATCTGAAGGAGACAATTGGCGGCTTGCTGTTCATATTTTTGGAGACCAAGTCGCAACACATGCCCTATAAACATTACTTTTTCTAAGAACTTTTTGTTCAAATTTATTGAAAAGAGTCATTTGAAAGTATTAGTCATGACAAATCTACTAATATATTTTCTTTGTGACAAATCTAATACTTTAGTGTCCATAATTCAAGTGGACATTAACTAGTTCGAGTGGTATGCACAAATCTAATACTTTAGTGCCTATGCCCGTTCCTGCGCCTCCGATGCGCATGGTGGCTGTGCGGGTGGTCGCCGTGGCGGTGCGAGTGTCGGTGGTCGTGCCCTTTCTTGTGCCTCGAGTGGTGGCGGTGCCCTTTCTTGTGCCTCGAGTGTGCGCTGTGGTGCGGCTTCGGCCCCAACAGGTCCTCCCAGAAGTCATACACTGGGTCGAAGAAGCCCTTCTGATGCAGAAGCCACAGGACCGCTGCAACTGCAAGCCAAATGGAGAAAATTTTTGTTTGCTGCTGAGCATTGGCAACTTGACGTGGTTCAAGCGTTCGACAATCAAATGGTGAAAGGCGAACGTACCTATGGGTAATGTAGCAAGTAGCAGGCCTAACATTCCGAGCCAGCCGATGCATATGTAGTGAATATGGCAGCTGAAGTCGAAAGGGCTCAAGCATTTGGTCCTGAATCCAGATGACAGGGTAAGAATCAGAAAATGCAACAAAATATATATGCCGTTAGCGGAAATTGATCAGAGCCAGCACTAACAAAAATCTTGTAATGAGCACACCGGAAGGAATTGAAGTACCTGCACAATCTGCCGGTAAAGAAATCGACCACGTTGCGCCAAAAAGCATCAAAGAAACCCGATGTGCTGCCCTTCTTGTGGGCGATCTATAGAGTTTTGAAGGCAAGAAGTAAGCATCGGAACTTGACATTTTACATTGTTTCCAAATTTGATATAGTTCTTTTGTGCTTTATTCTAACAGAAATAAAGCTAATCAATTCTAGTAGAATCATTAAGAAAGCACAAATTTTTAGAACCTGTGTTCCCTCATCAAAAACTGTATCTGCAGTAGAGAATTGGCATTCTCCTCTGTCAAGTTCACTAAAATCTGATGCCTTCAGAATAGCTAAAATGGAGCATAGAGGCATGTCATTTAAGTCCTAACTCGGGATCATTGATAGCACAATTGATGCTAAGCTCTACTACAATTTCGAGCCCACCTGCACATCGATATGTTGCTGCTTTATCTGTTGACGAACGCAAGTTAAATGATCGGATAATCACTTCATTAGGTTTCATTGTATAGAACTGCTCCTGAAAACCACACCAGGCAAACTTCAGGAGACTGAATCCAGTGAGAAGAAAAAGGGAGCAGGAAAATCTGCTGATGGATAATAAACAGTAAAATGAGGCATAAAACTTGATAAAGTAGGAATAAAATGTCCCGAATATTCCTCTCAAAAGGAAAAATAAACATGTCGAAGAAATTAAAATCTTATAAAAGTGGGTCTTCAAGTAAGTAAAAGTTGGAATGAACCAAAATAGTACAAGTATGGCAACAAAGAATGCATACAGAAGCACCAAACATGTAGACGATAGATAGTAAACATTACCTCCACGTGACTGATGCCACTTAAGCAGTCAAACTACAAAAGGAGAAAACTGTTAGAGAATGAGTCCTGTTACTCTAGTATCTAATATTAGAGATAGAGTCTTGTTATTCATTTCCCTCATGTACTCTATATATTGTGGCCATTGGCCCTCATATTCTATACAAGTCATATTTATAACATGGTATCAGAGCCTACTGCCCCGGGAGGAGGAGACTCCCGGGGCGGCTCATTGGCTTGCGGCCGGTGGCACATCGCCATTTGCCTGACCAGCCGTCTCGTTGCGCCGGCCTCCCGTCTTCGTCAGGCGGACGCGTCTGTCGCCGAAGCCGTCTTCGGCCGCCGCGCCAACGCCTCCGGAGACAAGTCAGGCCACTGCGAGACTGGCCTCCGCATCGCGCGCTACTGGATTTTCGACGCGCAGCCGCCGGTTGCTTGGCTACTTCACGTCCGCAAGGCAAGGTCCACACGTGAAGCAAGGTGTTTCTCACGTGAAGTTGTTTGGACGTTTCACGTCCGCAAGGCAAAGCTCGTTCACATCCTCCGTTTCACGTGAAGCCAAGACGAGTTGCTGGATCGGACTTCCAATCTGATCGTGTCGTCGCTGAGTTTGACGGCTGGTGGACCTGCTCTGCTGCAACGTTCCCGCCGCAGCGTCGCCTCCGTCCGCCGCGCTCTATCGCCGCGCCTCCGGCTGCCGCGCCGCCGCTTCCAGCCGCGTCGCCTCGCTAATCGTCGTCGTCGTCCGTTGCGCCTCGCCGGCCGCCAACTCCACCTTCGCACGTTCCGCTCCCTCCGGCTCCGCCGGCTCGCCAGATCTCCGAGACTCCGCTGACCGCGTATCTCGCAGTCGCCTTCCGACGCCGCCCTTTGCCTTGCCCAAGTTCACGCTCCCAGGCGCACGCGAGTTCGTGAGGAGCTCTCGATCGATTGGACTTCAAGTCCTTTGTCTTGACTTATCGAATCCGGCTTCCAGTTCAGCTTCTAGCCTTTCACTTGACTTATCGAAACTGGCTTCTTGGATCAGCTATAGTTCCTGGTCTTCTACATGCTGGCTTGGCTCCAGTTCGGTCGGCTCTGGCTTCTTGGCTCTTTCGTTGGCTTGATGGTTTTCAGGCTACTGCTTTTTTTTTTAGTGTTGCGGCTAGTAATTCCTAATGTTTTCGTTTAGTCTTCCGTTGCGTCCATCCAAGTTTTTAGCATCTTGATTGTCTTCTGTCGTCACTCGGCTCTTCTATCGATCGGCTCGACTCATTTTTTGTCAACTCTTATTACCTTGGCTCAGCACGTTTTTCGTTGGCCTCGTCGGTTCTTCTACGTCGACTCAGCTCTACCGTCGGCTTTTCTTCGTCGACTCGGCCCTACCTTCGACTTCCGTTTGTCGATTTGGCTTCATTGTCGACTTTTCTTCGTCGACTCGGCCCTACATTCGACTTCGGTTCGTCAATTTGGCTTCTTCGTCGACGTTTCATCATCGACTGGGTTCTTCGTTGGCTGTTCTTCGTCAGCTCGATGTTTCAAGAGTTACATGCTACGACGGATACTTTAGGACTATGACTTTGGATTTTCCTTATTTTAGTTCATCCTTTTCCAAATGCAATGCTATTGCATACGCCTTGCATTTGTGGGGGGTGTTAGAGATAGAGTCCTGTTACTCTAGTATCTATATTAGAGATAGAGTCCTGTTATTCCTTTCCCTCATGTACTCTATATATTGTGGCCATTGGCCCTCATATTCTATACAAGTCATATTCATAACAAAAACCACTGGTTAAATTTCAAGAAAATCAAAGTCAGTATTTGTAGATCAGCTCATACTACTTCGACCTCGGACTACATAGAAGACACAAAAGTTCACACTCAGCAAGGGTAGCAAGGTGCAAATTATATGACAGATGCATACCGTCAAGCTATATGAAGCCTCCAGTTTACCAATATTCTTAGTAGTGACATTTGCTGTACCAACTTGTAAGGCTTCAAATGTTGGAATGTGAATGCTCATTATCTTCCCTGGACTCCTGATAAGGAAGTACAACACATTAGACATTCTCCTAAATTAAAGAACATAAAAATGTACAAGAGCGGGACTTGAGCTGAAAACTAGAGTAGCAATGTTTGTTTCCCTACTGTTTGTCAAACATGGCAGAAATTTAAAGAGGCAGTCATTTTTGATAGCATCTGCTTTGAAAAGTAGGGCTGTGGTCTACCAATATAAATCTAAGCTGTAATTGTTAAATCAAAATGATTAAATATCATTACTACCTCTGATAGGTGTATTGTATATCATCAGCACTCAGCTCTACCAGTAAATTGGAATTAAGAACTTCTGTGACTCCACAGAAAAAGTATGAGCACCTGCATTCTGTAAGGGGTTGTATCAAAAGCTTTATCCAACATTAGGAAATGACAACAAAGTAAGAGAAGCGATGGAAATATAACTGGGTGTTGATTGATCCTTTGAAACCTTCCCTCCACAAGATATAGGGGCTGTAGGCTCCTGTTTATCCGGTTTTTGTCAAACTGAAACAAACATTGACAGTCTTTCAAGACTCAATCGAGCATATTATGAGTAATTTATAATTATCATAATATTTCTCTCTTGTGCTCGTCTATTGGATCAATGCAACAAAATTTCCCATCTTGGTGAAAAGAAAAAGGAAAAACCTAGCGGTTGGTTACACTAAATCTATAATTACCTCCCAGAAGTTCCAAAGCTGGTTGAGCAAGCAGCTCCCAAATGGTGATGAACAGAAGCCAGGTTGGTTTTGATAAGCCTCATAACCAACACCAATCTTGTTGCATTCAAGACCGTCTAATGTAAAATAAGCTCTCTCCAACAGCATCCATTTGGAATATTCATCACCAAGGTCTTGTGGCTGACTACTACCAGCACCCTTCAACATAACACATTTAAAAAATGTTTTGAAGTCACATAACAGAATTTACATATATATTGATAGTGTCAGGGTGCCTATGATAATTTGATGATGTACCTTCCGTGGAGTCACAAGATAGAAGTTCTCAAATGACGGGATACTGGTATAACCAACATAGTCACCAACAAGATTTACTCTCAGAAAGTTGTCTTTAGAAACAGCAGTTCTATTCTCTGGACCAACAACAACCTCCTGCAGTAAAATTGGAAACACAAAATTATAAAAACACTTTTGAAGCTCGGCATACCCAAAACATAAATATTCAAAATTTTAGTTTATAAAAAGCAAAATGATCTCAAAATAAAGAAAATAAATAAAAGTACACTACAACAAGGTTGCTAATTAAATTTCCCCAGTCTAGATCATGGCTATGCATGCTTAAGCTTTGAAGAATCGGCCTCAGGATTCATCTGATAATTTATTCAAGAGTCATCAAGCGATACTAGTTGGAACTCTTAATGAAGTATTTCAAATCCTACCGAGACAGAAGATCCCTTCTTCACTTGTACTTTGATGCTGAACCCAATTGACCTTGCTCCAATTTCAAAAACATGGAACCTGCTCGTAAGAAAATAAGGGAATAGTGATACATGTATTTACCCAAATTGGTCTTGAAAAAATAATCAAGGATACCCTGGAAATTGTAGAAGAGTACTAGGGAAAGTCTTCCCCTACTTCAAAAGAAGTATAAACTAGGTTTTGGCATATGAAAGGAATACTTCTATGATAGAACGGGCAAAAAAAAAAAAAAAGATTATGTCTGATTAACATATAACACATCATACATTTTGTAACTAAGAATGTTAGCCACTAGTCAAGTTGAGACAATTTACAATGAAGTCCAAAAGTCATAGCCGAGACATTAACATTTATTTCAGTTAACTCAGTGCACTGATTCAAGGAATTATTCAGTTAATGATTACAATATATTATTATACAACAAAAGTACATCACAAATAATTCCATACCAGTCGCCTGGAAATCGTAGACAGTGAGCCGTATTAGGTTTTCCTTTGGTTATTTTATCAACTATAAAGTAGATGAGGGTGAAAGGTGTGTTAGTTAGTGTAAATAAAAAACAATAGAAGAATAAACATTATTTCTGAACTTACAGAAATTTCCACAAGACGACGGTACACGGTTAGACCTACATGGACAGCAAATTGGCTAGTCCAAGCCAACGTAGAGGAAAAGGTGAGCATCATAAAGAGATTATAAATGATATCCAGATATAGAATTTATAACACAAACAAAGGCATGTTGGTATATGTGCCTTTGTGTTCGTTAATACTAGCACATCCCCCATACTTTGCTGCCAGGTCACTTAAATGATGCCTACTGCCAATCAACAATTCTAGACTAAAAATTTCTAAAGGGTGTAATACAAACGTGTCTTTTAGGAAAGAGTTACCTTTTCAAGAAAAGATGTTTACATTTTAACTAAATTCTACCATTTCAATCAAAATGTGGCAAACAAAAACATCTCTTAAATATTTAAGATCTGATGGTTAACATGGGAACATGGCATTGCGTGGACGCTAAATTGGGAGTCGATTTTTGAGTAAAGAAGGATATACTCAACCATGCAGAATAAGAGGTTTAATATTATCATATATCAATATACTGAGATAATAATAATTAAGCATACAGGTAAAATGTTTCTCACCTCTGTTTGCTTGATTACATGGCCGTTCTCATCCCGTAACCTAACCAACCATAGTCATGGAAAAAGCACCATTAATTGGTATATAAACAATATTGAAGATGCTTAATAAATTCAGGAGTCCACCAAAAAAGTTCATAAATATGACCCCGGAGTACAAGAATCTACCAAAATGCTCATGTTTTCTTTGACAAAGAGGCCATAACACACATTTGAAATTTCATGAAATTATGCTACAAATGGATTGAAATATGATTTTATTACCTACTAACTGGAAAAGCAATAGGTAATGATAATGTATCAATAGGAATCATGAAACATCTTACGTACCTTTCACAAGCTTTAACAACTTCAGCACCGGCATACGGTTCACATTTGCGTGTCTTGACAAACAGTTCCTCAGGTTTGTAAGCAACATCCTGAAAAGACAGACAAAGAAGAAAGGGCTTGAGAAACACTAAGAATTACACTGATTTGATAAACAGTAAAGAAAATTTTACCCTGATGTAGGTGAGGGCGTAGAGCGCGAACGTAGCGGCCTTGCTGATGGTGATGACAGGAGGATCATGTATTCTCTGCATTGCCTGCGTGTCATTATCATGCACCTCCACCACCTGCGCCAGCAGTGACGCCTCCCCGCCGCTCTGGAACCCCACCCAACACACGCACACACAACCGTCATCGCAGCCGTCACTCAGAACGCGCAATTCGATTGCGGTGGAAATGCCTGTGCACAGGACGGAGTAGAGGCGCTTACGGAGCCGCTGGGGACATCCATGTCGAGGACGATCTTTCGGTCGCAGGAGAGGCGGCCGCCGGCTTCCGAATCGCGGGCACAGCGCTCGAGGCGGGACTTGGAGAGGATCTCCATGCCGCCCGCGCTGCCGACCGCGAGGAGCGCGAGGAGGAGGACGGCAGGGAGAGGGGGGCGATGACGAAGCATGACGGCCGGTTTGCCGGCGGCGGGTGAAGAGAGGAGTGGAATGCGGCGGGTGAGGAGAGATGAGTGGAATGCGGCGTGTTTGGTTCTGCCTATGTGAAGGCTGCTAAACGGCGGGTAGGAGGGGCGAAGCGGCGTGTTCTGGCGGTTTGATGGCGGCAAACTCTGCTTTAAGTAGTATTCCAAATCATTCACTTACAGGTGGGCCTCCGACTCTCTCTGGGGGCGTGAGCAAAGGCAGTTCTGTTACAGGGGTATACCCTCTCATCACCAATTTAACCGACCCCAGCCGACCCTTCACAAATTACAGTCCATCACAAATTACGTTTCATCTCTCGGTAATAGTTACTATTCCCCATCACCCCTTTGCCGTAATTACTATTCCCTTTCCAAACCACTACGCTGCTCTCGCTGCTTGCTGATCTGCTTGGTGTACTTCCTGATTCTGTGATCCGTGGGGCGGGTGGTATATGCTGCCCTGATTCGTGGTCGGGGCATGCTTACCTGTGGCAAAACTGTTTACAGTTGCTTTAGGTGTTTGCTTGGCCTAGGGGAATTATTGGTGATGTACTCGCCGTTGAATTTTTGTTAGGTATGGAGGTACTTTGCGGGCAAAGTCGAGGAAGATTATAAGTGGGGTGTTGGGGGGGGGGGGGGGGGTAATTCTTGCCGTTTTTGACCGGAAGCCCAGAAGATTATAAGTATATATGTTAGTCTCGTAGAACATTATCGAATGGAGTCAGACATAATTAAGCGAGTCAGCTTCCGTAAGGAGCTTCTGCTTGTTGCATTGACAAGAAAACATGCATTCACCAGCGTGCTATTTGTAGAAGGCCGATGTGCCATTCTCACACGCCGGACGTACGTGTTTTGACTCTTATCATTTGTGGTCTGTGTTTAACTGGACATGTTTGGCTTCTATCAAATGAAGTTGGTTTTTGATACTTGTTTATGGTGGTGATTTCTCATGATTTGATATGTCGCCCTGTAGTGAGTAAGGCGCTGTCATTTTTATCTGTGGCGTGCTAGAAGTAGAGCAAGGACGTGCTATACCGGCTTTGTAAACATACTATGGCACCGTCGTTCCGCGCTATTGTTTTTTTTTTTTTGAAAAAAGGGCAGGAGCTCTGCCTATTCATTAAGAAGGAAGTGGAAATACAAACCGACCCTTATGCCAAACAAAAGCGACAACTCAAGACACCGAAAAGAAGAAAAAGAAAAAAAAAGAAAAAAAAAAAGAAAAAAAAAAAAGAAAAAAGGAACAGAACCGCGCTATTGTATAACATGCACTTTTTATGCATGATGTGCTAGCTATTCCAACACACCGGACAGAGGGTGTCGTGCCGCCAAGTACACTTGCAGTCCGCGGGGTCGAAGACCTGTATTTAATGGCGTGCTAGATGTATGAGTAGAATGTGCTCTATTCGCTTTCTGGGCGTGCTATACGTGTGCTATGGTCGGAGGGAGCCCGCACGTGCTCCGTTGTTCCACGCTATCCAGAATCATACCCTCCACCGCGTGCTATTTTCAGAAGCATTATGTGCTACGAAAGAAAGCAGCACGTGCTACACAAGAGCAGAAGCAGCCTAACCTCCACAATTCTTCCATCAAGATTGGTATAAAACAAATAAAACACCTATCAAGGTGATATGGTAATAGCATGAAACTTATGGAAATTAATAATAAAATTGATGAAACCTTTGGAACTTAACACATCAAACCCCTAAGAAGAAAAGGAGTGAAAAGATATAACTCATGGGCTTTTTGTTTTTTCCCATATGGAGTAGAACATTTTTTCCATGTGTAAAACTAAGATATGGAAACATTTGGAAAGATGGGAGTAGAACATTTTGTTTTTTCCATGTCGAGAAACATTTGATGAGTAAAACTAAGGGTTAACAATGAGACACATAAGAAGCAAGGGCCAAAGAATCGATGCGGAAACAGAAGACCGAAAATAATGCGAAGGAAACTCACCAAAACCCTAAAGGCGAGAAACGTGCGCAGGCAAGTCTTCAGCAGAACACCTTAGAGCCCGATTTTAGGGTTTGAGGGATTTGTAGATTTTTGCTAGAGAGAGTGGAGGAGATGGTCCGTAACAAGTGAAGGAGAGAACAATTACTGCGCATTTCTTCAAGAGAAATTGCCATCACCAAAGGAAGTCATCATTCAAGATGGCAATGTAGATGTTTCTGATCTTGCTGGAAGTGGAAGTTCTTTTGCTGGTGCAAAAGGTCTGTTGAATGTCATGAAAAATCATTTGGAAGAGTTGCATTTGAATCGTACTGCACCTAGAAAAGATGTTTCTCCTGTTCTAACTTGTAAGATTATGGAGTTGCACCATTCACAGAGAGAGACTGCACTTCATCAATGTGTAAGTGACCTCAATACACTGGTATTAGATATCAATGGATTTTAAATGTGTTTGCTAACTAAGTTTGCCCCTCCATCTTAACAGAACGATGCCGCTCGTGAGTTGTTGAGTGAAGTAACTTGTGTACGCTCTAACGCTCTACTAAGGTATATCTTAGTGTTAATGAGGAGGTAGAGGATTTGAGGGATTTTGCAGACAATGCCATAAAATATTGTAAGAGAATTATTAGCTTGACGTCATGCACGGTACAGTTTCCCTCCATCTGATTAATTAGCTAGCTAGCTTGTCCTAAAAAAAACTAGCTCGCTACTTCATTTTGTGCTAATTCATTTTGTGCAAGCTCCTACCTTTTAGCTTTCAAAAGATGAAGACGAAGATTTGGTTCGGCAGCATCAGCTTGGAGGCCCTCCCGCAGCTGAAGAACATGATTGTGCTGAGGATGGACATGGTCAGCAACATCAGCTTGGAGGCCCTCCCGCAGCTGAAGAACATGATTATGCTGAGGATGGACATGGTCGTGACATCGCCTTGGAGGCCTTAGAACACACAAAGTCGGGAGCGGTGTCTTGTAGACATTGGTCGCCGATTCGTGCACCGCTAAAAATATTTACACACCCGACCGAGCACTTGGAAAAAATGCAGAAGAGGAGGTCTAAAGTTGCTGTTAAAAAGAGGGCTAAAAAGTTAACTTAGAAGCTAACTTACATTTGCACACCACTGAAACCTTAACTGCCTAACTTAGGCTTAGTGGTATTGGTTTACTTTTATTGTTGCCTTGAAATACTCTTGATCTTGGCACTTGCAATAATTTACACTTAGTTGTGGTTGTTTGTAATTGTGTATTGTCCTGTCGTCAAGGCAATTAGCGTGGATCCTTCGGTAACCGTGGGCCGACCCGCATCGCGCAAACCCTACTGGTTAGAGGCGAGGATGGTTACCGGCATAGGTTTTGCAATCCAACAGCAATCAACAAATTAATATTACAGGCTAACAGAGACAAAAATAGCTGAAATATATGGATAGACCTTGGACTGCTCAAAATTGAATTGCCATAGACTCCACAGGGAAAGAAACGTATATGGGTTGCTGACAATAAAGGAGGATCATAAAGATTGTCGTAACAACATTAATCAATACTATAGGTAGCAGTAGTACAATCTTGAGCAGAAGCAGTACAACCTTGAGCAGCAACAGCACTACTTTGAGGAGGATTTGCCCTGCCCAATATGTTAACAAAGAACAAATAATATAAATTACTTGTATTCTCCTAAACTAAGTAGCATTTCATTACTATACTAATTACTGGAATATGTAAAATTGCCTGAGGAAAACATGTAAAACTGCCACCTGGTACAACTAACTGCTTCTGATAGGAGCTTATGCTTCTCCACCAGAAAATTGACTTTTCGTTCAATGGTATCGCCCAGAGAGTACGCAAACAGCGTATCTTCGTTTTCAAGAAGTGTCATGGCAATGAGAGAACGAAGATCATCGATGTGTATACCATTCTCCGCAAGTTCATTCAAAGCACTTTTGTAATCCAATTTTGGCCTTGGCTGTGGCGCATTCACTGAATGAATGAAAAAATTAGGGCCTGCTGTCACTGCCGGTCATTATTCCAATATCTCATGTTTAAGGTAGACTTCTGTTGCTATTGAGAAAGAAAGAAGCCATGAACTTGTGTAATTTTGTGTTTATCATCCTCATTGTTTAATTTACTGAGATCGGTCTCGAGTCGGGATCGGATAAACAATCGAATATTTTGCGTACATAAAAAAATAACACATAACATAATTATTTACTACTATAGCAATACCAATTAAGCTTCCATATTTAATACAAAAGCTAAGGATATATTAATATTGAGTTAAACATTTGTTTCAACTAACAGGGTAGATTCGAATCTGGATATAACCGGATATCATTTTTTTGAATTTAAATTGGATTTTAAACGAATTCGGACTCGGATCGGACGGGAAATTCCCCTCCCGATTTCACCCTTAGCCATCCGTACTCACGGGAGCAATAGTTTTCCTCTCTCCCTGCATTGACGAGACTGAACTTAGACCAGAGGCATGGAGCTACGCGCGGCGTCAAAGACCCCTACCTCCCAGCCTCTTCCCCAATCCCCAATCCCAGCCTCTTTCGGTGCGGCATCGAAGAGGCCTTCGCCGGCGTCTCCGGTCAGTTCCTCTTTTTCCTCGCCTCCCCTCGCCGACCCCCACCTTCCAGCTTCTCTCTTCGCCTTCCTCGGGGACCGCCACCGGCCGATCCGTCGAGCACCTAGCTTTACTCGTATCCGGCGGGTCCGCCTCCCTCGCCTCGCCGCCTGTGAGACCCTCCCTTTTTGCAATACGATGCTATCACAAAAAGGCAGGTTCTAAATATGCATCCTGTGCTGGTCCCTGGATCAGTAGCCAGCACGCATATACACAATTTGCCATCAAGTCCATACATTACCAAAATATTACAGAGTTTGCTAAGTAGTTCAACCACATAATATTACAAGTCCAAAAGTACTAAACATTCTTATCCCTCAGATTGCCGCTACCCAAACACCACAGGCATCTGACTGGGTAAGACACTAGGTAGAAGAACGGTCGTAGACATCATAACCCACGTCACAATACGGTTCATCAACATACTCTAAGTCTGCACCTAAAAACAACAACGAGGCAAGGGTGAGTACATTTTGTACTCAGCAAGACTTCAAGTGTTTGCAAGCCTAAATACATGCAAGTTGATACAAAGTGGGTCTCTACGGTTGATTGCAGAAAGCGAAGTTTAAAGTAAATACTGAATAGTAATTCAAAAGCACAAGTCATAAAACATTTGGTAAATAAGTAAAGTAATGAGCATTACTACCAACATATCTCAACAGATCATAATCATGTCCACTATCCATCCAAAGACCAACACATGGTACAATCCACCATAATATCAACCTAGACACAAAGACCGCTATATTTGCCCACACAGGGCACAACAGCTGAGTCCAACATTGCCAACAAATGTCAAATGTTGGCTCATCTGCGGGGTAAATTCTCTATTCCAAATTTTATCTTCACATTTTAGCAAAATTATTAAATCACCTTCTAACTAGTGCAAGTTCACCAAGTGCTCATAACCGAGAGCGCGGCTAATCGATTAGTTTTAACTCTGCAGAGTGGTACAACTTTACCCACAAAGAATGACTTCCCTTTTTGCAATGCATAGTTACACACTTCCTTTGGTGTGTCGCCGGGGAAAAGTCATATATAACCTTTACATTACTAATTCCTGACTTTGCACTAGCCCGGTAACGACTAACCCCTACTAATGGCGGCAGAAGAACATCGTAGCACGGATCATTTCTCCCCATTAGTAAGGCGTATACCGTTGCATTGGTATGTGTCTAACCCACACCCTTGTGTGGACACCCCTACGAGCAATCCCGCAGGAACAGCCCGTGCTACTCCGGCCTTTCCCCGTGCAAAGCCAGTCCTTAGTAACTTAATTAGTTATAGCCGTCCCATACCAAAGATCGTGGTTGTACGGTAATTCTTGGATCATACAACACCGAAGTTCGGTCCTTAATCCGACCGGCGGCAATCTCCTAGCTACGTGTGAGCACACTCACACAACCTGGCTATTGCCAATAAGTCGCCTGGCCCAAATCATAGTTTTATTTTCATTTTTATTAAACTGTATTCTTTACTGTCATATCCAAGCTTTTTAAGTTTTTCAAGAACTAAACATCCCACTCTAAGCATGGCTAAGCATGAATAATTATTAAGCGCGTATACCCATTTCACATATTCATGTGTCAATCCATGTCCTAGAGTTATCAAAGGTTCACATGGCAATATTGATTAAGGATATCCACAATTGAGGGTCATAGCTACCATAAACCACAAATTAGCATTTTACTAACATAATGCATGCATGTAAAACATTGATGAAAGCATTTCAAAATCTGGGATCAACATGTTCAAAGGGTGCTTGCCTTGCAGATCGTTGTCGTCGAACTGAAGTTCGGGTTCAAAGACGGAGTCGTTCACTACGTCGGATTCTACCCGTCGTCACGCGGTACATAGCAACAAATAAAGATCCAATAAGGCAAAAAGAATACAGATAGCGAATCAAACAACGAATCAATCATACACATCAAACATTCAATTCTAAGGTTTATCTAGTGTCTCACATGCTATTAGGTTTTCCACTAAAGAAGGTCTCTTAAGTACCGGCTATCAACTAGCAAATGGAGCAACAATTGAATCAATCCAAACACCCTAAGCAATTTCATGCTAACAGATATTAGGCTGTTTTACATCACAATTAAAGTGGTTGCACTAAGTTTCCAAGATTTAGACTCATTACATGCATAAATGAAATTATCACACCTAGAGCATGATTTCAATTAATAAAAGAATTTAAAGCATAAGCAACCCTAAATATTTTTACATATTTGAGTTATTCACAACACAAGGAGTCTAGCAAAATTGGTTGCATGCGAATCGGAGTTCATTTGCTTAAATTCCATTTAAAGCACATATTCAACCTATAGTTTAAATTTGAATTTAAATTCTAAACAGTGAGCAATAATTCAATATTTCTGCACAACTAAACACTAGGAATTAAAACATGAATTTAGAAATTTATTTGGTTGAGTTTGGAGCTTCCTGGCAAAAGATACAAAAAGGAGGAATAATAAGCAAGTTGGAATAGGAAACAGGAGAAAAAAAAATTTATTCGGCTGGCTTGGGAATCGATCCCAGGACCTGCAGGATCCATCGCCAGCGCCCTACCAAAGAGCTAGGTTGCTACTTGAGTACTACTTTCTAGCAATCGCATTTGAGGTATAACTACAGCCAACCACCAAAACGAAAAGCAAAATCGCCACCACGGTTGGCTTGAGGAGGGTTCGAACCCAAGACGTGGGGAGTGCAGCAGAGGACTCACACAACCAGGCTAGGCTGTTTCTTGTGGCAAGGTAGCAAATAGTCCAATTAAGGTATCGCGCGCAGTCTGTAAGGGAAAGGAGCAGAACTAGTAGATATACGAATTACACCTAGAGCAAGGTTCAGTTAATAAAGAGGATTTTGAGCATGGACAACCCTAACTACTTTTGCACTAGAGTCAAACATAGCACACATGGAGTCTAACAAGATTTGATTTATGCAAATTGGAGTTTGCTTGCTAAATTTCTTACTTTAGGCATCTATCAAACATACAATTCAAATTCAAATCCTAAGCTATCCTAGCGAGCAAACTTAAAATGTTTTTTATTTGCATAAACTGAACCTAGATGTTCTAACACAATTTTAGGAATTAGTTTCACTGGATTTGGATTAGAGGTTCAAAAGTTATGGCTGAATGCATTGGGTTCGGTCCGGTTTCAAACCGAAAAGGAGGGAATACGCTTTCCCGGCTGGAAAGCGTATTCTCGCGCGCGCGTAAGGAGAGATGAAGGGAGACTGACGAGCGGGGCCCGCTCGTCAGCGACCGTAACAGGGGCGGCGGAAGTGCGGCTTACCGGCGGCGAGGGAAGGACGCAGGGGTCCGGGCGAGGGCTCGAGGAGGTCGAGGGCGTCACAGGGATCCCAAGGGTGGTCTCCAAAGTGCTCCGACGACGCCGGAGAGAGGTCGGCGACGACGGGGTGCGGAGCTCGGCGGCGTCGGTCGCGGGGAAGACAACCGGGGGCACGGCGGCCTAAACCAAAGGGGGGAGACGGATTAGTGGAGCCTGAGGAGCGTCCTGACGGAAGGAATCGAGAGGAGGGAGCTCGAAGGTGGAGAACGGCCGCACGGGGTGGCGGTAGCGCCTCCGACCGGAAGAAGGGAGGAAGATGCGGTTCGCCTCAATGCTACCTCGACTGAGAGTGGGGGAGGGCCTAAAGGCGAAAGGGGAGCAAGGAAGAGGGCTTGGGTGGCTTTATAGCCGGCCGTTGCTGCTCTCTGCCAAAGGAGGGGGAGGGATGAGTGGCGACACGGGATTTCAGGCGAGACGGCATGGCTCCGGTCAAGTCACAACGGTGCGGCCATGCCGTGGGGGTAGGTGAGCCGTGCTTGACCATCACCAGGGAGTGCGGCGACTGTTGTACAAAGCGGCGAGGCGAGGTGCAGTTCGGGGCGTTACGCGCGTGGAGAGGGAGAACAGAGAAGAGAGGGGGAGGAAAGGAGACTGACGCATGGGGACGGGACCCATGAGGCAGTGAGAGGAACGAGGGTTAGGATGCGATTTTGCTTCTGGTTCCCCCCTTTTTTTCCCGACAGCAGCGTGAGGGCATTCAAGCAAGGGTCAGTCACTTGTCATACATTAATGCTCCCATTTGATCTTCTTTTCTCTCTTTGTTTTTTTTTGGCTTTGGACCGGTTGTTAATGCTACAACCATTGCGGTAAAGGCTTTATTACCTAGTTACTTCTATCATTTTACCAATTCACCCATTTACTAGTTTATTGATTGCTTTACCTATTTGAATAAACTATCAAGATTAAGTAATAAGGGTTCAAATTCAGATTTTATTTTTCCCGAAAACATATTTCATTGAACCATTGTTTCAGGGTGTTACACCGCCCACTGCTTTTCCCCGTCCCAACAACCGCCGACTACCTTGGGGCTTGACCCTGCCGCGTCATCGGAGGCCGTGGCGGTCCTGCCGCCGCCCCGCCCCGCCTCGGAGACCACCATCGGCGAGCTTCTCCTCCACACCGTCACAGAGACCCCCTCTGTCGAGCTTCCCTGCCTCGCCTCGCCGCCCCCCACGCCGACCACCTCGATTCCTCCTCGCCGACAACCCCGTAAGCTGGCAGTTACTCTCATTTGCTGTGGTCATCCCATTGTACCCTGTACACCTCGTCACCGACAAACATCTCAGACAAGTTTTTTGTATCTGCTTTAGTCCTCGCATTTTGTCTTTTTTAATTTTGCAGACTGGCTCGATGAAGGTTCCTGCCTTGTTCAACTGTAACATTAGCTTTAGCTGCTTCAGCAACTTCAGTTGTTTTGGCTCAACTGTTAGGAGCAAAAATAAAGACCAGCCTACCGTGCAGAAGGGCAACGAAGAGGAGAAAAATAGCCAAAATAACACTAGCCAGCCAGAACCATTAATTTCGTTGTAATATTAATTGTTAGTCATGTTTTAATATTAATTGTTAGACCTTTTAAATTATTGTTGTAATTGTTGTATTGTTGTAATTCCGTGTTACTTTTCTAATTCCGTGTTACTTTTACTTCACTGTGTTACTTTTATAATGCCGTGTTACTTTTATTTCACTGTGGTACTTTTATTAATACACGTTACTTTTAGGGTTTAGGGTTGCCGTGACGGCTCCCGTGGGTGGCGCTAACAAAAGCCAACTTGCTTTTCTACCTTCCAATTAAACATGTTCTACTAGTACAAATTGATTGCTCCATGGATTAAAGAATATCCAGTCCAAAAGAAAAATAAGCCACCCGGCGTCGAGTTTGGAGGAAGTGTCGCTCGTTTTAAGGACTTTGGAATGGACGTGAGTGAGTGCCTAAACGAATATACCCATTTGACACTTAATACTATGTCTAAACTATTCCTATAGCTCAACAAGGTCCACATGACAATTTAGATTAAGGAAATCCACTGGAGAGGGGGCTTCGGATGTCATGTTTGAAGAACAGGAAGGCCCATTTGGTTGTCACTTGGTTAGGGTGTCTCTTGGCAGAACAATCGGACATGTAATTATGAGTGGTCTCAACATCCACATGCGTCTCAATTAGCGTCTGTCATTTTGTAACCTTGGAAAAATCTGGAAAGAACTATTTATTTAAATACAAATAAAATTAAATATAAAATAAAAAAAATATTCGAATAGCCGGGAATCGTTTGGGCCACAGTCGGCGAACACAGCCCATTCGAAAGGACCTTGAGGAGGCCTCTCCATTCCCCCCATCGCTCTGCTAACCTACGTCCAGCACCGCCACTCCCAGTGGCGCCCTCTCCCAACTGCCACCGACGGCGACGCCGCGGCACCGACACCCCCTTTTGCGCCACCCCATACCGCAGCCGAGCGCTGCCCCATCCAGCCGCGGAGCTGACGCAGCTGGTGGAGAAGAAGCCGCACTGCAGGGAGGTGCAGGGGGGACGTGGTGGACGCGGCGGCTGTGCTTGCGGTCGCGGGCGGAAGGCGGTGGAAGGGGAAGAAGGGCAGGGCGCGAGGCACCCGCCAACCCCGATCACTCTGGTGCGCGCCTGCACCCTGCTCCGTCACTCGGGAAGGCGACCACATCCCCTACATCCCTTACGCCGGTGAGCTCCAGAAGGGTCTGCGCCTCGACGACCTTCGAGCTTCAAGGTGAACTGCGGAAAAATCCCCCCTCCCCCTAGATCTGGAGGCTAATTTGGCCCGATTCGACCGTCGAATAGAGATGAAAATGGCTACGGGTTGTCCATTTTCTAGTAAATTTAGCACCTTTACCGGTTTTACCTTGTAGATTTCTTGGATGTTGCGTTGGTCTTTGCAGAAAAAAAAGGCTGTCGAAATTTTTTCGATTTGGTGTCTGAATCGGAGTTTCTTGAGTCCTGCTCAGATGGCTCTTGCTGCAGCTGAAATGCACATATAGGATGCTGAGAGACGGAGAGAGAAGGGTTGTTGATTTGGTTGCTTCAAGATTGTTGGAATCACTCCTCTCACAAGTGCTAATCTCAAGCACTAAAGGGCTAGTACTTTGCTTCCTGGTGAACTCACACACGAGAAGCTAACAGAAGAGGGAGCCTTTTTGGCCAAGAACAAAGGGATAAGACCCAGCCAAATCACTCGGCTAGCACTCATGCTGAGATCCTAAACTCACGCCACTACTAATGTCACGGCTGAGCTGATTACGGGCATGCATGGTGTGCGAGTCTCACGCCACACCTCCTACATGCACAACGTTCAGGTAGCCATGCAATCCACTTGCTAAGAAATCACTTCGTGGCCTCTCACTTGGAATGGAGCCCGGTCTTCTCGCCTTCACAGCCGGGCGCATGAACTTGCCGCTTCACACAGCATGGCATCTCGCCGAACATGCGTTCCGGTTCTACCGGCTCCACTACACACTTATTTGCTACATGCAAACAGGAATAAACATGCATATTAACTAATGACAAGATTAATTAACTCTAACAAAGATGACTGGATTGATCGATACTTGGACTGGTCGCCACCATGGCCATCTTCCTTCCACTTGCTCGGTTTCACTCCATTCCATTCCTTCTCTGTGAAGCAAGCCAAGTCCTTCCTCTCCCAGCCAATCAGAGCTTCTAGTTCTTCCCCATTTCGCCAGCCATGGCCGAACTCCAGCCTACCGGCCGAATCCTTGGGGTAAGTCACCATACTTCAAATTAATTTCGGTTGGAGCATCTTCAAGCACTTGCAAACTGATTCCCCAACTCGGTTCTTCCTCTCCATGTATGAGTTGCCGTCGCCGCGAAGACCTGCTTCCGCCGGCCACCATTACTGCCGAGAAAGCCAGGACAGGGGTGGAGGTGGTTGGCGCCCGCGAGGGCAAAAAACCACCATATGAACTGGACTTCTCGTACAGTATTGACACTACTATGGTGACTCATCGTTCACGTCCTTTCAAGAGGGGAGAGGGCAAAAAACTCATCGTCTTCCTCTCGCTCTTCTATAAAACTAACCGCTCCAGCACTCATCGTTCACCATCCCACCTATCCACTCCTCCCAACCACAGTGGTACACTTTGGTACGCGTCGACCGGACACGTTCCCAGGGCGGGAGACACGTATCCCGACCATACGGACTCAGCTCTGCACAATGCGGTACGTTGTGTCCTGTTTACAATTTCATGTAGACTCAGTTCGTAATTATAGTAACTAATTCGTGATATCTTCTGCAGCTTGACATGCTAGTCCGGGTCTACGAGGAGTCAGGGGACATCATTTCACGTTGGACCAGCGGCGATAGGGTGACCGAGGAGGAGATGAAGGCCTTATTCATGGGGTTTCAGAACGGCGCGAGGCGCGCCCTGGAGTTGGCCGAGGGCCGGTAGCCTCTCGATGTGGTTGTAGGTGTGCCGCTTGGAGGAGGTGTGCCGCTTGAGGGAGGCAGGGGGTTCCACATACCTCTTCACTCGCTACATCCTCCTATGCCCCCGTCACGGCGCCGACCGGGAGCAGGCGAGCTGCTGCACCCGCTGGAGATGAGTACTGAAATGCACTTTCATGCTTGGATATCATTTTTTCTATGGGCTCAACAATTCTTCATTTCCTACAGCTCCACCTGCACCTGACGACTACTAGTCGGGCAATGTGTTGCAGGGAGCACCATTTGAACCTGGGCCATCACAGTTGCAGGGAGCACCTCCACCGACGCCGCCTTCTCAGCTGGGTTACGTCACACCTCCATCTAGGCCAAAGAGGGCCCACCACCTGCCGCCACAGTTGACGTACTCGCAGGGCCAGATTCGGAGGAGGCCACGAGAAGGCGCCCCGAAACGGCGCCGGCGTTAGTTTGTTTTTATGTTTTTTATTGTTGGGAGTTTAAGACTGATGTACTTAGTTTGAGTACGCACTTTTGTATTTCGATGGTTGCTAATTTTAATATTATGGACTTAATTAATCATTCCAGAAAACACTGCACACCACGAAGAGACAAAACACTGGATATCTCAAACAAACCTACGCACATGACTCTGCCAACCTCAGAGCGAAGTGACAGCATTGTGCTACCCACTGCTTTCTCAGAGTGAAACGACAACTCGCTGCAGCCTACCACCCACTGCATTCTCATAGTGAAACAACAACTCGCTGCAGCCTATACCACCCACCGCTTTCTCAGAGTGAAACGACAACTCGTTGCACAGCCTTAGAGCGAAGTGACAACACCCTGCAGGCACCGTTTTTTAAAGGTAAAAACCTTACAATTATTGGTTTCCGGTTTAGGATTTAGAGGGGAGCAAGCCACAGGCTACAAGGACATCTCATCGTGTGGGGGTGGCAAAGAGCCATCTTAGGCCTACTACTGGACAGTACGTGCCGATGCACTACGGCACGAGAAGATCTTACCAGGTCTATCCCTATGTTGTGCTTTCTATTTTCCCAAGGCATTTTAATGAGAAGTAATGAGCTCGCCACGGGCTTCTCGTCGTGTGGGAGCGCCAGCTGGGCCACTCAGGGCCTAGTACTGGACAGTACATGCCGACACACTACGCCACGAGATGATCTTGCCAGGTCTAGTACTACATGGCCATCTGATCGTGTGAGAGTGCCGTCTGAGCCTTCCGGGGCCTACTACTGGACAGCATAAAACCTGCTATTACGAGGGGTACAGACTAAAGGCAGAGGTAGATAGACAACTCCGATAGACAATTGCATCTCATGGAAGGGAGCTATTCAACATACAACACATCAGGCTATTCACTGAACGGCTGTCTTACATAACAAGCAATGGCCACCTGAAGAACATGGTCTTACATAACAATTATATATGCTGAAGCCAAGCTGAAGCGCTGATCCCTACTTTGTCCTTTTTTTATTGTCTCAAGGTTTTTTAATAAGAAGTAATGAGCTGGACTCGGGCTACAAGGACCTCTCATCTTGTGGGAGCGCCAGCTCCAGCTGAGCCATCCAGGGCCTAGTACTGGACAGTACATGCCGACGCACTACGCCACGAGATGATCTTGCCAGGTCGAGTACTATGTGGGCATATGATCGTGTGGGAGCGCCGTCTAGGCCTATCGGGGCCGACTACTGATCAGAGAGTGAGCTATTTCTACATTAGCTGGTACTAACTCTAAACTTCGAGATGCTATAAAAGAGGAGCTGGTTAGTTTGGTGTTCTTGGTTGCTTTGTTTGTCTATAACTGTAATCATCAATCCAGTTGCTGATCTGGTACTTAGACAATCCATTGAGGAAGGAACTTCAAAGAAGAGGAAGCATCATGAGACGGAGCCTGTGCCAGCAGAAGAGCCTACAAAGGAAACAGTTCAAGAGGATGGTGACCAAGAGGATCGGAAGAAAAAGAAGAAAAAGAAGTCCAAAAAGAGCGAGGAGTCTCCTGTGGTTGATGCTGATGGTGGCAAGAAAAAGAAGTCCAAAGAGAGCGAGGAGAAGCATATTTTGAATTTATGTTTTCATAGTTTAGGGTTTAAGGCTTAGGTTCTGGTTTAGGATTTATATGGAAGCTCGACGCTAGCTACAAGGGCCTCTCATCGTGCGGGAGCGCCTTGGTGAGCCATCCAAGGCCTAATCGACAAGACATGCCGACGCACTACGCCACGATATGATCTTGCCAGGTCTAGTACTGCAAGGGTATCTTATTGTGTGGGAGCACCGGCTAAGCCTACTAGGGCCTACTACTGGACAGTACATGCCGACGCACTACGGGACGAGAAGATCTATAGAGGTCTATCCCTAGGTTGTCATTTTTTATTTTCCTAGGGCTTTTGAATTAGAAGTATGTTTAATTTATGTTTTCATAGTTTAGGGTTTAAGGCTTAGATTCAGGTTTAGGATTTAGATGGGAGCTCACCGTGGGCTACAAGGGGCTCACGTCGTGTGGGAGCGCCAGCTGAGCTATCTAAGGCCTAGTACTGGACAGTACGTGCCAATGCACTACGGCACGAGATGACCTTGCCAGGCCTAGTACTACAAGGGCATATGATCATGTGAGAGCGCCGCCTAAGCCTACTAGGGCCTACTACTGGATAGTACATGCAGGCGCAGTACGCCACGAGAAGATCTGAATTTATGTTTTTCATAGTTTAAGGTTTGAGGCTTAGTTTCCGGTTTAGGATTTAGAGGGGAGCAACCACAGGCTACAAGGACATCTCATCGTGTCGGGGTGGCAAAGAGCCATCTTAGGCCTACTACTGGACAGTACGTGCCGACGCACTACGGCACGAGAAGATCTTACCAGGTCTGTAGGATCGAAGTATACGAATATAGCAATCAGAGGGGGGGTGAATGATTGTGCGGAAGCTAAAACCAAATTTTCAATCTACTATAAGTTCACCCCAAAACGGAACCAAATAATTGCCTCGTATTCGAAAAAAACAGATTGATATAGGTTCGGTAAAACACGAATTCCTTGAGATCCAACCGTCGGATTGATTTGAAATTTGGACACAAGAAACTAGATTCCAATACGAATCGAACTCAAAAAGAATCAGCTCGATCGAACTTATGGATCAAAAGTTATGAACCTTCCAAGCTTGCTGTGGCAGAATATGACGAGAATTGATCTAATCAAAATTTGTAGATTAATCAAGAACGACAAAAGATTAATCAACAAAACTTTGAGGAACTCTAAACCAATACCCTAGAAAGGTTTTTGATGGATCAAATCAAGATGAAACTCAAAGAACAAAAACCAATCTGGAATTAGAACAAGCATGCAAACAAGAACCAAAACAGGAAACACTGTAGCAACGCGTGTACTGTAGCTTCGCGATTACTGTAGCACGCAAGGATCTGGAAGAATTGATCTTTATTTCTTTTTGTCTAAAGTACTCCAAACAAAAGAGTACAACCCTAAAACTCTGCTCTATGCTTGATGCATAAACAGGAGGCGCCTCCCCCTATTTATACAGAGCAAACACATAGAGTCATGAATACAATTCCTACTCCTAATCCTAGGAGTCCCACTCCTAATCCTAGAAGGAGTATGTATTCAACACAACTCCACTTGGCCCAACCTGGCCGAGTACAACTTTTGCAAGCATATGGCCACCATGCCATACTCACGTGACTAACCATTCTTCATGTGCACCATTCTCTTAGCCCGAACGTCCCGCATGACATCCTTGACCACCAAGACATTAGTTCCTCCCTGAACCTAGTCTCGAACCTCAGTTCCTCCATGAACCTAGTTCCGGTCCCGTAATCGACCACGTTCAAGTAGATCTCAATTTTATGAAAATTTAGAAATTTGAAGCACTCAAATCGGAGTTGAAACGCAAAAGTTATAAGCGTTTGAAGTTAGAAACTATATTTAAAATCAATAAACTGAATTAAATAAATAAATTTTTTTTTCGGAAAATGAATTATTTATTTTTCGGATCTAGATCTAACGGCTGAGAATAGATCCAAAACCGAAACGTGTAAAATTACCTCCGGCGACGTGGACGAATTTGGGCCCTCGGATCTTGATCGGACGGTGGAGCGAGCTCGCAGTTCCGGTGATGTCGCGGCGGAGCTACGGTGGCCGGAGTTGGGGACGACGACCTAGCCAACGGTGTTTCCGTGCGTCTCCGGCGAAGTGGGTGGTACCTCCAGGTGCGCCTCATCCTTGCAGTTCCGGATCTGGGTTCGGTGACGGTGGAGGACGGCGGACGGCGGCGGAAACAGCGCGAAACCGCGGCGGAACGCACGACCAACTACGGCGAGCTCTAGCGGCGCGGCTCGGGCTTGGTGAGTTAGGGCTACGGGTGCGCATGGGAGAGAGGAACACGATGGTGGCGGCGGTGCTTTAAATAGGGGCTTTGACTTCCGTGAAAAGCACGGAGAACGAGGCCCACCCGGCTGCGGCGGCGGAATCCGAATCCAATTCGGATTGGGTGACGTGGCGCAACGAGGGCCGTTGGATCGAGATCCAACGGTCGCGCGGTTAGGGTTCGGTTGGCTCGGGTTGGACTCGAACGCGGCTCGGGTCGGGTTCGAGTCGGACTCGGGTTCGGCTCGGGTTGGAGGAATAGTACTAGACCCGAGTTGGATTTTCCAGCGATTAAATATTCAAATTAATTCCCAGAAATTCATTTAATTCAAGAAAAATAGCAAAATGATCAAAAAAATTCCAGAAAAATTTTGGAAAATACTTTGAGACATTTTGGACTTAAATAAAATATTTCCAATCAAATTTTATTTGAAACTTTTATTTATTTAATTATTTCAAAAGGGAATAAATTCAAATTAAATCCAAATAAATTCCAGAAAATTCCAAAAATTCTCAAAAGTGCAAAATAACATTTAAATTCATGAAAAGCAAAAATTGGGGTGTTACACGTTCACGACAGATCCAAAAACTTGGTCCGGCGCAAACACAAAACCAGTCCGGCGCAAAAGGGAAACTCTCTGTTTCTTGAACAATTGGTCCGTCGCAAATAGAGAATCCTCTGTCTCTCCGAACACTTAACCAAAACTTATCATAAGCATACCAAAAGATCAAGTTGGACAACGCATGCACAAGCACACAAAGCAATTCTTAGCAAAATTAATTCTAAGACAATTTTTCAGCACATGATTTTACAAGGTCTATCCCTACGTTGTGCTTTCTATTTTCCCAAGGCATTTTAATGAGAAGTAATGAGCTCGCCGCGGGCTTCAAGGACCTCTCGTCGTGTGGGAGCGCCAGCTGGGCCACTCAGGGCCTAGTATTGGACAGTGATGTGTCAATAGCATGCAAAAAAATCAAATTTTTTTGACATCGTTTGAACCATTTTTTGTTAAGTTGACTTTTGCCGAGATTTCGGCAATTTTATACAAAATTTCGGAAATCCCAGTTCAAAAAAAATCCGGATTTGAATTTTCGTTTTTGAATTTTGTTCGAAATTTTGGATTTCGGTCCCTACCGGGGCCGACTACTGATCAGAGAGTGAGCTATTTCTACATTAGTTGGTGCTGACTCTAAACTTCGAAATGCTATAAAAGAGAAGCTGGTTAGTTTGGTGCCTCCGACAATGAAATTTGAAACCTTGCTAGAGGAAGCACAGAGCAGCCATCTTGTCCCTTGTGTCCACTGTTTTGCTGATAGTCACCCATCGGGTGCGCATATGATCATGTGAGAGCGACACCTAAGCCTACCGGGCCCTACTACTGGACAGTACATGCAGGCGCAGTACGCCACAAGAAGATCTGAATTTATGTTTTTCATAGTTTAAGGTTTGAGCCTTAGTTTCTGGTTTAGGATTTAGCGGTTAGCGCGCCACAGGCTACAAGGACATCTCATCGTGTCGGAGTGCCTAAGAGCCATCTCAAGCCTAGTACTGGACAGTACATGCCGACGCACTATGGCACGAGAAGATCTTACCAGGTCTATCCCTACGTTGTGCCTTCTAGTTTCCCAAGGCATTTTATTGAGAAGTGATGAGCTCACCGCGGGCAACAAGAACCTCTCGTCGTGTGGGAGTACCAGCTGAGCCATCCAAGGCCTGGTACTGCACAGTACATGCCGACGCAATACGCCACGAGATGATCTTGCTAGGTCTAGTACTACATGGCCATCTGATTGTGTGAGAGCGCCGCCTGAGCCTTCCGGAGCCTACTACTGGACAGCATAAAACCAGCTATTACGAGGGGTATAGACTAAAGGCAGAGGTAGATAGACCATTAGACTTAACATAAAACCTATTTGCATGTTGCTAAATTCCTGCATAATATGTTGCTCTGTCCAAGGGGATTTCACCCGGTTTTCATAGTTCAGGCCTTGAGGGATGTCTTTTATATGGTTTTGAGATGAGGGATGGATTGTCATGTCCCTTGGCCAAGGATTGAATCCAAGGCGTGAGATCTCAAGTTGCAAAGGAGCAGCGAAGAAAATCAGACAAGAGAGGGAAGAACAGAGAAGAACGTGAGGAAGAAGAAAGGGGAGAACAGAAGAACAACACAGGAAGGAGAAATAGAGGAAAGGTAAAGTGTTTTCAGTATTCTCTTCGATAGCCTTGTTACAACTCCAATCACTCCATATATATAGTACTTCTCTCCCTCTATTACAAGTGGGACCGGCTTAGGTGTGACATTACTGCCCCCATGAAAAATTGCTTGTCCCCAAGCAATTGAGGCAATTGCATCTATGTCTCTGCCAACCGTCTTCAGCTCCTTAGACCAATGTAACAGTGCCTTTGTGAGCTTTGGAATGGTGTCCACAGATAACCTATCACAAGAAGCAAAACTAATGCAAGAACACCCCAGAAGGCTGTTATGATCCAGACACTCTGCCATCTCTCACTGAAAGGGTCAATCGCCTTGAAATAGACATCATAACCAATCCAGGCAACTGAAGCTATCACAGAAACCGCCAATGCATTTGTAAACTTTCTATATATATCCAACTTCATAGAGCTTCTCCTTGCCTGTAGCTTTTCTGCGATATCCAGCAATTCGGAAGTCAGGAAATATGTAAGTCCAAGGAGCAACACCTTAGAGGTGAGCCCTCCCAGAGTTGGGCGAACAACACCATATCCCATTGAGATAGAAAAGATCAGTAGACGGGCAATTGTTTTTCTGATGGCACCGACCGTTACCACCCAAGTTGTGATTCCAATTGGCCTTGCACGGCTACTGTTGAAGTTTAAGTATTCAAAGTACCATCGTGTTATCTCAAACAGACCAAGGACAATGATTAGTGTGATCCCATTCTGGATTGGCCGTATGTCCCTCCAAAACCTTGTATACTGGCTAAACCAAACAACCATGACTAACAGATATGCCAACGACATGAAAACATAAAATTTCATCAGAGGTGCCATCCGTTCCGGTAGGTACCCATTCGGATTCCTCCAGACTATCTTCCCAGTCATAGTAAAACCTCTCAGTTTTGGATCGCAAGAAATGAAGACCAAGTTGTACATGCCTGTCTTTGTAATGCAAACTTCATCATCGTCCAACTTCACTGAAAGGTAATTAGCACTGAAATGTGTATCAAGCATGAGAGGCCAATCTGGATTATTAGAGGATGGCCTTCTGATTACCTCCCCTGTCCTTGAATACACCTCCAGATATTTCCCGAGCAACCAATCCCTAAAAGGAGAAAGCATTGGCAAAACCATAGAACATAAGAACACTGGAACCGATTTCTTCAGTGAGACCCATTGTCCAACTTCACTGCCAGCAAGCTCATGAGCAACCTCATTCCCAGGACTGAATCCATTACACATCCAAGGTGGCTTTTCCATGAACACCCAAAGAAAACCCTTTATTGGAGAATTTCCCACAAAATTAGTAGTTGAACCTATTGTATCATATGAATTTCCACCACCATACTGATGCATAGAGGGTTGCTAAAAATAAGGAATAAGGCTCAGATTGGAAATGGATGGTGACATAGCTACCCCAAGTTGCCCATAAACAGCAAAGTTAGTTATAACAGGTGGCAAGAATGAACCATACAAACCATATCCATCAATTCCAACTCAAGGAGCCAAAACACTGGGTGACTGAAATTTCTGATAAGACGGACTCCCAAAAGAACTCGGTGTATAAAAAGGTGTTGTCATTCCAAGCTGAGACAACAATGGAACGTCACCAGCGTGTAATTTCATATGAGCATTAGAGAAGTAATCCACAAAAAGAATTTGAGGAAGATTGAGTCCTTGAGGAATCATTGGGAGATGATCAGCATGGATTAGATGTGACAGACCATTCTGCAGCAAGGCATTATCCCGCCACTGTTGCCTAACTTGTGAATTACCCTGAATATCCAAACTAGTCTTCAGGTTCTTTGAACTAGAGTCCAAACTGTGTCTAACTTGCTGACTGGAGGCCAAAGATCCACCACAACCAGAAGTATCTGATTGTGGCCTCTCCCAAGAGGAATCCAACTCACTGCCTCTCACTGAAATGCCTTCACTACAATTGTTTTCGGCAATGGAGTTGAGAATGCCATATACTTTAGTAACAACAAGATCATTCTGATAACCAACTAAAGAGCACACTGAATTTCCTTGGCCAGAATTCTCAACACATAACTGAATATCTGAAGTATCTTCAACAGATTCTGTTATATTAGTGCTGACTCTTGGATTTTGCTCCACTGTAGTTGCTAAATTGGTTGCCTGTACCTCATAATTTCCCAACTCAATTCCAAGAGCATCCAGCTTCTTGCTCAAGTCTTTTACTTCAACTCCTTTCCATGCTATATTCTCAAGGGCTTCTCCCAGCTGAACTTTGATTTCTTCGTTCTTAGAATCAGCCGCAAGGTGGATGTCAAGTGCAGAAACACAAGCTGCAGAATTAGCAGGTATTCCTGTTTTCGGATCTCTGATGCCCAAATTGGCACACATGGTCCTGACTGCTGCCGGTCCCACTTGTAATAGAGGGAGAGAAGTACTATATATATGGAGTGATTGGAGTTGTAACAAGGCTATCGAAGAGAATACTGAAAACACTTTACCTTTCCTCTATTTCTCCTTCCTGTGTTGTTCTTCTGTTCTCCCCTTTCTTCTTCCTCACGTTCTTCTCTGTTCTTCCCTCTCTTGTCTGATTTTCTTCGTTGCTGACGGGTGCGAGGAAGACCGGGGAGGCGAATGAAGTCGGGAAGCGGTGCGGCGGCGCGAGGGAGATGCGGGAGGATGGCACCGAGGTGAAGCGCGAGGAGGGCTTGAAGGTCTCCATCGGCGACGACAGCGGTTGGCTCGGATTGTGATTTTACGGGAACCAACTCCCTCTCACAGAAGTGATGCTGGTGATCCCAACCGAAGCGATCGCACCGAGCTCTGATACCAACTGTAATGTCCCCTTGCCACCGATGAGGTTGGAGGCGTGAGATCGTAAACCCGGACTGGATTGGAACTTGCAGACCAAGAAGAAGAAGAAAGACAGGAGGAAGGAAGAAGACAGCAAAGGGGAAAGTAAGTTTCTATTCCATAATTTTCTCTCCATTTGCTTCGCCATAAGCTGCTGGGAGGCTACCAGTTGCTCTAACACCGAATCGGTATGCGCCAACAACCTGGTGGTGGTCCTGGTAGTGGTGGTGCCGGAGAAGCTAGAGTTGGTCGCTGCAGATGTGGTGGATGATGCATCGAGGAGGGATGGAGTGGATACGGTTGTTGAGGAACCAAACGTGAAGGAGGCGGAGTCGGTGGAGATCACCCGCCGGATGCCGTCAAGCGAGCCGGCGACCGCGCTGTTGGCGGCGTCGAGTTCGGTGTGGGCGCGGGAGTGGAGCGCGTCGAGACGGCGCTTTAGGGCCTCCATCTGCGAGGCGGCGGCGCTCTTGAGGTCCCAACTCTGGAGACCGTGGGTGTGGCGGCGGGGAGAGGAATAGGGGAATCCACCGGAGGAGGAGGCCGCGATGGAGAGGATCTGGTCGAAGAGGACGAGCAACCGCCCAAGACGCACCGCCAGCACAGATCCGGATCAAAGGCGCTTGAGGCGGATCCCACGAAACCAGCGAGTCCGCAGCGGTGATCTAAGCTCTGATACCAAGTTGTCATGTCCCTTAGCCAAGGATTGAATCCAAGGCGTGAGATCTCAAGTTGCAAAGGAGCAGCGAAGAAAATCAGACAAGAGAGGGAAGAACAGAGAAGAACGTGAGGAAGAAGAAAGGGGAGAACAGAAGAACAACACAGGAAGGAGAAATAGAGGAAAGGTAAAGTGTTTTCAGTATTCTCTTCGATAGCCTTGTTACAACTCCAATCACTCCATATATATAGTACTTCTCTCCCTCTATTACAAGTGGGACCGGCTTAGGTGTGACTTGGATTCTATACCTTTGCAAAAATTCAAGGGGGCAATTTATGAGGTTTGAGCATCTTTTTTTTTCATTCTGTCATGTTTAGGCGGGTGGAAGTTGTTGATCATGGGACAACAGTGGCCTTCTTCTTGGACTGAGGCGTTCATAAATGGGTGTTTAGAATTGGTGCGCCAAGAAATTACCCTACCGAGGGAAGGGGACAATTTTTATAATAAACTTATACACTATACCTGCTGTCAGAAGTAGGTCTCATTTTCAAAATGAATGAACTGGTCAACAAGTATGCATACATGAGTAAAAAATGGATTGAGTACCAGAAGTTTAAGGCGATAAAGGCAGAAGAAAAAACTTGTGAATGTACCTCAGCTCAACATGTATGTACCTCACATTTCACTGTCTTTCTCCATTTGTAGACCTGAACCCATTTGTAGACCTGAACGACCTTAACCAAAATTGCAGAAAAGAATGGAATTGAGTTCATACAAAACTGTCACACCATATCAAGAGAAGCTCCTGGTAATATTTACAAAACATGATGAAGATGAGTTGAGCTTGGGCAAAATTTGTGCAACACATCACATCACTACTAAAAGTAAAGTGAAGCGTAGCTTTGATGATACCGCCACCCGCCAGGTTAGGCAAAAGAGCTCAGGTGTTATGCATGAATCGTTGACGCCTCAGTCGGCGTCACCAAATGCCATGGACTACATAAGTGCGATGAGTTATCATAGAAACTAGTTACATGCCCGTGCGTTGCTACGAAAAACAAAATTAATAACAAAAAATAAAGATTAAAAAATAAAAAAATTTATTTCACAAGATCAAACATCTATCTTTAACGCTTCGTTTCTTGCGAAAGCTGACTAATTAAAGCAACGCTTCGTTTCTTGCGTAGGGCAATTAAGTAGGGCAATTAAGCAAGGCAATTAAGCGGCAATTAATGACGTGGGAAGAACTCACCATTGCCACCAACTGCTGCTTTAGAATAGTAGAGATAACGGTGTCAGCTGCACATCTTATGAGTATCTTATAGCTGCCCAATTGCTTAAAGACAATGATATGCGGTGTGCGTACTCTTTAGTGTCAACCCTTGAAGAAAGGCTCATATTTGTGCGTGACTCATGGAAGCTGCAGCATGATCCCATTGGTTTCGTAAGGGTAAAAGCCAGTTTGTTACGTTTTCTGCTTATTTCGCTCATGTGATAAGAAACTCTTTATCTAGATATATTTTGAAAATCTCTTGTTTTTGCAGATTGTGACAATAAAGACTGCTCTTGTTTTTGCAGATTGCGACAATAAAGACTGCTTGTGCATGAAATGATTAGTAGCTATGTAGCATGAAATTCTCATCTATTCAAAGAGCCTTCCACACAAAATATACTAGCATTATAGTATAAATACCTATCCTACTAAATACCTGTCCTACTAATTTTGCTTATTGCTGCAATATTTCCAACTACTATTTTTGCTTCTTGCTGCAATATTTCCAACAAATTGTTCTATTGCCATTATCACAACAGAGACATGCAAATTGAAAGTTACAACAGTCATTTATCAGACGGTCTAGAGAACCTATAATATCTAGTAACAAAACATGCTTAGTAATTCAAGAACTGAATATATGTAGAGTAACTAATTTGATTTGGGTCTTCTGCAATCGTGTCAGTGATTTATGTTGGGATTCTTAGGATCTTAATGCCTAGATTAACACCTAGATGTGAGACATTGAGTTTACCTTCGGGAATAGATGAGCTTGATGATGCCATCGCCAGAGACGGGGAAGGAGCAGTGGCTTGGGGAAGACACGGTCCTGGCGTTGGAGAGGACGACGGGGTAGTGGTCTTCCCGTTGCTTCCTGTGTGCGTACAGATCGGATGGTTCTGTTAGTCTGTTGGGAAAAGACACGCTAGAGAACGTGGGTTCTAAGTTTGTCCTCATCCCTTCTTATATATAGCACACGGAGCAACAAGGGCCACAACCATTAGGTTGGTTGCACCCCCGATCAGGGTGCCAGAGATCAACCCAACATTCTCCCCTTTGATCTCGAGGTTAAAATAGTTTGACTAAACATCAACCCCGCCTTTTAATAGATTAGTGCATCAAGACCAAGGTGTTACAACAACCAGTTACGTGCTGTTGAACTCAATGACTATAATACACCTTTCTATCTCAAAACGGAAACTTAATCTTGTGGGAGATGGTTGCTTATTTGACCCCTTATATCCAGAATCATAGGCTTTCCGATAATCCCATGCCGGCTACGTGCTCTCTGAACACATGTGGTGGTAAGCCCTTAGTCAACGGATCCGCAAGCATTCGCTTGGTACTTATATGCTCAATTCTTATAATTTGATCCTGGATTTTCTCCTTCACAACATAAAACTTAATGTCAATGTGTTTGGCAGCACCACTTGACTTGTTGTTATAGGAGTAAAATACTGCTGGTTCATTGTCACAGTATAACGTGAGTGGTTTTTAAATGCTGTCTACCACTCTCAATCCCGGTACGAATTTCTTAAGCCATAGTGCCTGCCCGGTTGCCTCATAACAAGCTACAAACTCAGCATGCATTATCGACGATGCAGTGACGGTTTGTTTGGAGCTTTTCCACGAAATAGCTCCCCCTGCGAGGGTGAATACATAACCTGATGTGGATTTCTTAGTGTCTACACACCCCGCAAAATCTGCGTCAGAGTAACCCACAATCTCGAGGTTACTTGACTTTCTATACGTTAACATGAGGCTTTTAGTCCCTTGCAAATACCGCAAGGCTTTCTTAACTGCTTTCCAGTGATCTATTCCTGGATTTGACTGATATCTGCCAAGCATTCTGGTTACAAATGCTAAGTTAGGGCGAGTGCATACTTGAGCATACACTATACTTCCGACAGCTGAAGTGTATGGAACCGACTTCATTTGATCGATCTCGTATTGGTTCCTGGGACATTGAAAATTCTCAAACTTATCACCCTTGACTATTGGAGCAGGCGAAGCCTTATACGCATGCATACTGTATTTCTTAAGAACCTTTTCTAAGTATGCCTTTTGCGATAGGCCTAATACCCCTTTTGTTCTATCTCGGTAAATTTCAATTCCTAGGACATAAGATGCTTCACCGAGATCTTTCATATCAAAATTTGAGGACAAGAAACTCTTAGTTTCCAGAAGTAGATTTTTATTGTTGCTTGCCAGCAGGATATCGTCTACATACAAGACTAGGAAAATGTATTTTCCATTCTTAAACTTAGCATAAATGCAATTGTCCTCCTCATTTTCTTTGAAATCAAAGTTTCTTATGGTCTCATCAAATTTAAGGTACCACTGTCTAGACGCTTGTTTTAGCCCATAAATGGATTTCTTCAGTCGGCATCCCATATTTTCTTTCCCTTCCACAGCAAAACCTTTGGGTTGAGACATGTAAACATTTTCATACAGATCTCCATTAAGGAATGCCGTCTTAACATCCATCTGATGTAGTTCTAAATCATAATGTGCTACAAGCGCCATGACGATTCTAAAAGAATCCTTTGTCGAAACAGGCGAGAAGGTTTCATTATAATCGATCCCTTCTCTCTGAGTGAACCCTTTTGCCACAAGTCTTGCTTTGAACCTTTCGAGATTCCCTTTGGAGTCACGTTTAGTTTTGTAGACCCATTTACAGCCTACTGTTTTGGCTCCTTTAGGAATTTCTTCTAGGTCCCATACCTTATTGGTGTTCATGGACCTCATTTCATCTTCCATGGCTGCGAACCAGTTAGATGAATGGGGACTTCTTATGGCTTCCTCAAATGAGGTGGGATCACCATCTGTTTCTAAATCTTCACTTATATAAACTTCATAATCAACAGAAATAGCTGATTTCCTGTTCCGTTGCAACCTCCTGAGAGGTTCTGGAGCAGGTTCGTTATTCGATACAGGAGGCTGCTGTGGCTCTTCAGGTGCAGCTATAACAGGTTCATGGGGCTCTATGACAACAGGAACCTCAGGAATGTCAATAACTGCATTAGGAGAGCCGACAGCAGATGTTGCAACCACTGGAGGTGCAACACAACAGGTATCGAGAAAATGGGCTCTTGAATCATTGGAGTTGGGGCACAGACCCGCTTCTCCTCAAGGCTTATTTCTCGGGATACCATGCTCCCCCTGATCATATCTTCCTCTAAGAACACAGCGTGTCTCGTTTCTACGAACTTAGTGCATCTGTCAGACATGAGAAAGCAGTACCCTTTTGATCTTTCAGGATAGCCAATGAAATGGCAACTGACAGTCTTAGCATCTAACTTTCCAATATTTGGATTAAATACTTTAGCCTCAGCTAGACAACCCCACACATGTAAATAATTTAAAGTGGACGTCCTCCCAGTCCATAACTCATATGGTGTTTTAGGCACCGACTTACTTGGGACTCGATTAAGAATATGGGCAGCGGTTTTTAATGCCTCCATCCATAAATTAACCGGTAAAGTGGAGTAGCTTATCATACTATGTACCATATCCATTAAGGTACGATTACGCCTTTCAGCTACTCCATTTTGCTGAGGTTCGCCCGGTGTTGAATACTGGGCCACTATGCCATTTTCCTGTAAGTACCTTGCAAAAGGTCTAGGAACCTGGCCATAAGGGGTATGTATACCGTAGTACTCCCCTCCACGGTCTGATCTTACTACTTTAATCTTTAAATCATGCTGATTTTCAACTTCAGATTTGAATATCTTAAACTTATCTAATGCTTCCGATCGTTCTTTGATTGGAAAGATATAGCCATAACGCGAAAAATCATCAGTGAATGTTATGAATGAATCAAAACCATCCACTGACTTCACAGGAAAAGGACCACAGATATCTGTGTGAATGATTTCTAAAATTCCTGTGCTTCGTTTGGCAGTCTTCTTAATTTGTTTAGCATATTTGCCCTTAATGCAATCAATGCAATGTTCTAAATCTGAGAAGTCTAACGAGTGGAGAATATCTTCTTTGATTAATCGCTCAATTCTCCTCCTCGAAATATGGCCTAAACGACAATGCCATAATTTCGAAGACGTCTCATTTGATATTCTCTTACGCTTATTACATTCATTCACAGATGAAGAGGCATTCACAACATTCACATCATTGCTTTGGGAAACTAAATAAAGCTTGTCTTGCATGAAAGCAAGACCGACATCAATGTTATTGAATTTAATCAAACATTTCTTATTCCCAAAATGACATGCATAGCCATCATCATCTAAACAGGATACTGAAATCAAATTCCTCCTCATGGAGGGTACAACTAAAACATTATGTAGATGAAGAATGAAGCCATTATTTAATTCTAATGGGAGTTGTCCAATAACTTCGACTTCAACTTCGATGCCATTGGCGACTCTAATGCTTCTTTCTCCTCTTTTCAGGATCCTCCTCGTACTTAATCCCTGCAAAGACTTTGCAACATGAACAGTTGCACCTGAGTCAATCCACCATGTATGAGTGGGAAAGTCTAAGTACAGGGATTCATCTATGAATGTAATCTTATCCTTACCATTCTTGTTCAGCCATTTGAGAAACTGAACACAGTCCTTCATGTAGTGCCCCTTTTGATTGCAGTGCCTACATGTATCCTTGTCCACCTCTGCTGGAGCCTTGCCCTTGCCTTCATAAGGCTTCTTGTCCAGGGAAAATTTCTTAATGTGAGGTTTGCCCTTATTCTTAAAAAAAGGCTTAGATTTGCTCTGAAAATTGCTAATTTTGTTTAAAGATCCAAACAGAACCCTAAAAGCATCCGGGAAAAACAGATCTGGGAGGGGAGGCGCCCGGGCGACGGCGGCTCGGCGGCAACGGCGCATGGACGCGGCACGGCGGGAGCGGCTGGCGCGCGCTCGGCTACGCGCAACGGCAAGGCAGCGGCTGGCGGGCCGCCGCAAGTGGGTCCCACGCGCAGTTGCGCGCCGTCCTCCCGCGCAAGAGCGCGCCGCCGAGCGCGTACGTGCGCGTAGCCCGACGTTCTCTAGCGTGTCTTTTCCCAACAGACTAACAGAACCATCCGATCTGTACGCACACGGGAAGCAACGGGAAGACCACTACCCCGTCGTCCTCTCCAACGCCAGGACCGTGTCTTCCCCAAGCCACTGCTCCTTCCCCGTCTCCGGCGATGGCATCATCAAGCTCATCTATTCCCGAAGGTAAACTCAATGTCTCACATCTAGGTGTTAATCTAGGCATTAAGATCCTAAGAATCCCAACAATTTATACTTATTGTTCTTTTGATGAAATATTGGGCAGAGCATGCCACCTAGCTAGTGGAGGGCTGGCAAGAGCTGGGAGAGTAATACAATTCAGTGTAAGTAGATTTGTTTGCAATTTTTATTTTATTTAAGGTTTGTGCCTCAGTTCATCTGATTTTTGTTGATGTTCCCTTTTGTTTGTCTATTTGGCATAACATGGAATAAAACCTATTTTCCTATTGCTAACCTTCTTGGCAAACCTTGTAATTTGCTGTAATTTGCATGAACCTCTTTCCTAATTTTTTTCTTTACTTAATTTGCTTGTAGGCAATGGCTGTGGAGATAATGGTGCTTAAATCTTGGACAACGCTTGAGATGACTATTCTCTGCAGCTGATTGTGGTGTCTTAAATCAAAACTTAGCATGTAATAAGAGGTTTTTATGTTAGGATTGTGGTGTTTATGTCAGGATTGTAGGTGTTTATGTCATTGGTGATGGTACTTGTGGAGGAAGTTACGCACTTCTGGATTTTTGTCCTGTGAACTCTTCTTGTAGTTGTTTGCACAGTATTTGGTAATTTGATGTCTGCAGCCTTCTCCTGTAAGGATGATCACATTAGTATTTGGTATGTGCATGACATAATTCTTGTACTCACCTGATGAAAAGAGAGAGGGCGATCGCTGCTGAGGAAATCAATATACTTGATCATAAACATACCGCAATCATAACTGTTTTTCTGCATCGGAATACCTTTCACTATTTCTGTTTTCTAGGTAACGGTGTCTTTATGCAATGTATTTGTGACAAAACCAGTCTGATAGAAAAAAGGACTACCGATAAAATTTCCAAAAAAAAGTGCATCTCAAAAAAAATGTAAGATCTTTAGGCCTACCACAGTTTTAATTGCATTCCTATCTCCACGACCCAAGGAACAATATAAGCGAATAGATGCACACTTGATGTCTACCTCTATTAGGAACCAGTGGTTATTTTTACTCACTGGAATGAACAACTGTAACAGAAAAGTTAGTAATTCATGTGTGCCTCTATGTACAAAAAAAGTTAATGACAAGAAAAAAGGACCATACTTTCTCATACTCTGTAAGATCTTTCGAAACCCATCTTGTAACAAATTCATGATTTGAAGTACGAAGCTACACAAGAATTCAGAAAACAAGTAAAGCTATTTAAGATAGGTCCACTGTACAAGAAAGGACATCCCACTAACCTTTGTAAAGAAAAATGGGGTACAGAAGTAGCATTTCAGAAACTTGTTCGGTTCCCTTTCTTGCCTTTCCCGTAACAATAACATGTAGAGATCGATTATCTGTGAGTAAACAAATAAATTATATAAACCTCCATTTCAAGCACATCTTTAGCATAATATTGAACTCGTCACCTTATCATTCAAGAACCGTCCATCGTTCAAGAGTTCTGCAGAATCTTCCTTAATCTCAATGTCCCCATGCCTAAGTGGAAGTTTATCACTATAAAAGTGAATGGGGGAGTTAATGCCTAGTGCTTAGGCTATTTGGACAACATGATGATATATTTTCTAATTCTCACTTGAATCTTACTTGTTTTCTAGTTATGAATCGGGTATAGAACTCATGGGGGAGTTAGTGCTTAATTGTGATAATAAGATTAAGAAAAAAAAAACCTTTCACCATTTAAGAAATCGTTCACTTGTTTTTCTTCCTCCGCCGTGAGAGGAACAAAACCATCAGGGTGTTCACCTCCTGCCTTCCGTTTTGTCCCCCTCCTATTCAGTGGTTTCTTCCGTCCGGAGAGCGACAACATTGTTGGAATAGTCCACATTGGTTGTGGAGAGGGCTTGAGCATGGCTTATAAGGGTGAGGGAGCACCCCCTCATTGAGCTAGCTTTTGGGGGGAGATGGCCTAAGAGACCTTGGCCCGTTGCTCTGGTTGGGCCTGTGAGTGTAATGCAGCCCAACGACTTGGGATCCGGACGCGCTAGGGTGGCGATCCGGCTGACAAGTGGTATCAGAGCCCAGGTGCCCCAGATGGTTCCTAGATAATCTCGGCCCAATGTGTGAGGGGGAGATTGTTGGAATAGTCCACATTGGTTGTGGAGAGGGCTTGAGCATGGCTTATAAGGGTGAGGGAGCACCCCCTCATTGAGCTAGCTTTTGGGGGGAGATGGCCCAAGAGACCTTGGCCCGTTGCTCTGGTTGGGCCTGTGAGTGTAATGCAGCCCAACGACCTGGGATCCGGACGCGCTAGGGTGGCGATCCGGCTGACAAGTGGTATCAGAGCCCAGGTGCCCCAGATGGTTCCTAGATAATCTCGGCCCAATGTGTGAGGGGGAGATTGTTGGAATAGTCCACATTGGTTGTGGAGAGGGCTTGAGCATGGCTTATAAGGGTGAGGGAGCACCCCCTCATTGAGCTAGCTTTTGGGGGGAGATGGCCCAAGAGACCTTGGCCCGTTGCTCTGGTTGGGCCTGTGAGTGTAATGCAGCCCAACGACCTGGGATCCGGACGCGCTAGGGTGGCGATCCGGCTGACAAGACACTTGATTCCTTCGCGCATGAGTTCTTGATTCCGTATATGCCCAAGATCATGCCGCGCTCTCCGGGAAGTGGCGTCACCGGAGATGAGGCATCATCGGGTGTGGCGGCGAAGGAAAGTTTCGCCGTCTCGTTACATTATCCGATGCTCACGACGAGCAATTATGCAGCATGGGCGATCAAGATGAAGGTGTACATGAGGGCGCAAGGACTATGGAACGCGATCGTCGACGGCAATGTCGATGAGCGCAAAGATCAAATGGCATTGGCGGCCATTTATGGAGGCATCCCGGAGGAAACGCTCTTCATACTGGCCGAAAAGGAGACGGCCAAAGATGCGTGGGAGGCATTGAAGACGATGCATCTTGGTGCCGATCGTGTCAAGGAGGCAAAAGTGCAGACCCTGAAAGCTGAGTTCGAGGGGATGCGCATGAAGGAAACGGAGTCGGTGAACGACTTCGCTGTCCAGCTGACGATGATCGTGAACAAGATCCGTGCATTGGGCGACAAGGTCGAGGAGGCCAACGTCGTCAAGAAATTCCTTCGGGCTGTTCCAAAGAAATTCCTGCAGATCGCATCCACGATCGAGCAATTTGGCGACTTCAAGGTAATGACCGTGGAAGAGGTCATCGGATGCTTGAAGGTGCATGAGGAGCGACTTCGCGGTTACAACGTCGACGATGGCGACAGTGAGGAGCGTGTTCTTCTCACCCGCGCCGAGTGGGAGGCCCGATCTTTGAAGCGCGAAGGTGAGGGTTCTTCCGGCCGTGCAAATTGCGGTACTTGTGGACAAAGCCGCGGGAATCGAAGGTTCGACAAGGCAAAAGTGAGATGCTATAATTGTAATGATTATGGGCATTTTGCTTCGGAATGCCGCAAGACGAAGAACAAGGAGAAAGCGCTTCTAGCGGAAGCGCAAAGTGATGATGAACCCACGCTTCTATGAGTGGAAGAGACGAAGAACAAACAACAAGATTAAGGGGGTGATTGTTAGATTAATCTTGTTGTTTAGAATAATTATGCATGTTTTAATTTAGATATAAAACAATGTAACGTGTTAGTTTGCTTTTAGCCGGTTCATGCATGCAAGTGTTAGGAGTCAGGCATGAGAATAGGTCTTAGTTCGTTGGATGCTGAGCCAACGTGCGTGTGTCATGCGCGGAGGGATCAGGTGTCGTGGAGTAGAAGAAGTCTCTCAGTTGCATGAATGAGTAGAGCAGGTCAAGGATCAATTAGTGGAACGAGTAATTAGGATCATGGCATGAGTTAAGGAGGTAGTTGCTGTCTATCTGCCGGGTATTTATTTGTACTTGTTAGCTTCAGTACGTGAGAAGGAATAAAACAAACACAAGAAAACGCTGCAAGCTGTTGCGCATCAAATATCCGAGTTCCTCCTCCCAGCGTGAGTCGTGTCCAGAAAGAATTGTGTGCTCGTGTTTCTTGATTTCCAACCAGGAGATTGACATTTCCTTCCTGTACGCCTAGGAGCTACTACATGGTTCAAATTATCCTTCAACGTCTCATTATGCTGATCATCATGTGCTACATCAGCAGGGACCAAAGGAGGAGAATCACCATGTGTCTCATGTGCTACATCAGCAGGGTCCATAGGAGGAGAATCTTCATTTTGCACTTGGTCATCAGCACAAGAAGCTCCACAAGCAGGGTTAACATTATGTGTCTCATTGTGCTGATCATCATGTGTCTCACTTGATCTAAGTAGTGCTATCTTTTGTGAGCAGGCTGGACAGCTGTTCATGCATCTCTCTAATAATTTGATCATCTGACTCAGAGATCATCAAATTAAAAGCTTTTCGCTTGGAGCGCAGATTCTCCTCCGTACTGCTCTCAATTATTCCATTGATTAATGCCTACACAAAGTTGACATAAAAAAAATGGAGTGTGTATCAAGACAAAAAAAAGACACGCAAGCAAGAAGCAATTATACCTGTATAGCAATTTGACTTAAAGAACCAACACCACCATGATGGACTGGAGGAACAGATTTGCTACCCTTGCTTGGATCCTTAGCAGAAGGGATGTCATGATCTAACAAATGAGCATAAACAGTCTCAGATGTATCAAGCAACTGCACACATTAAATAAATGATCATAACTAACACATGTAACAAAACAAAAGAAATAAAGAAAATTCACATACTTGAAACATAGAGTAAAATTAATGGAAAAAAAAATACATGATTCATGTACCTTCATCTGGCAAAAGTCATGGCGTGCAACCTTGTCTAGGTGACTTGTGGTCACATGTGAATCTAGGAAACCCACGTGGGATACGCAAGGTTGCCAAATTCACAAAATCAACATATATGAGCTGGATCGGGAATACCGTTAGCTTATATGAAAAACACACATGTAAACAACAACAAAAATAAAGAATGGGATCCCACAGACTTACATCAAGCAGATGAACGCACACATATTTTTTTGGGTACCTCGATTTCTAATATTTCTCGGAATAAGAAATATATGTAGAGCTCCAAAAATTCATTTCGGCAGTCACATTAGGTACAAAACGTGGGAACACTACAAGAATCCGATCTATTTACGTCGGCCAAATATATTTACGTCAGCCTAAAAAAAACCGACGTAAATACGTCTATATTTACGTCGGCTAGGCTAAACCGACGTAAATAATTATATTTATGTCGGCCAGGCCGACGGAAATAGTATCTAACCGGGCGCCAAAAAATTCAAAAATCCTACAGGCAAGTTTATGTCGGCCAAAGTCTATTTACATCGGCCAGGCCGACATAAATATGCCACGTGGCGGCTATTTACGTCGGCCTGACTAGGCCGACGTAAATAGATCTGTTATTTACGTTGGTTTGGCGAGACCGACGTAAATAACCGCCACGTGGCATATTTACGTCGGCCAAGCTAGGCCGACGTAAATAGGAGTGACCTAATTTCTGTGGATTTGCTCGTGGGCCAAGAGACTACAGTCTTCATTCCCATTTCCTTCCACGCCACCGCCTGCCTCACCTCCCCGCCGCCGCCGGCCGCCACTGCCTCCGGGCTCTGGCGCCTCCTCGCCGCCCTCACCTCCGGGCTCCGGCCATTCTCTCCTCCCGACCTCCCCCTCCACTCGCTCTCAAATCTCCAGCCACCACGCGACCGCAGCCTGACGCCTCCTCGCCGTCGTCGTCCCCGGCGCCGGCGGTGTCTCCGCCCCAGCAGCCGCAAGGTACGCACGCTTCTCGCTTCCATGGCGATAAGATGGGAGTTTGAATTTCTTGGGTATTTTAAGTATTTGTGCTGTTACGAACAGTCTGTTTTTAAATGTGTGTAGGGTGTGCAAGATGGGTCGCAGAACCATGAGGCTTACTTGTTATTTCCAGTTCATTTAGATGGAACCTTGCAGGATGTCACTAAAGCATGCTAGAAAAGAAGGAATACTTTCCGACAATCAGTATTCTCCAGATATTTTGCCAGGTAAATACTTCTGCTTCCTGCGCTCTTCTGTATGATGCAGCATTTTATATTTTGTTAAATGGCTACAATAGGGGTGTGACAGCAGTATGACATAACATGTTGCAAGAATTAGACATGGTTGAAATGGGTTGGTCTTCTTTTTCCATTTGTCTATTACAATACCATTTGCGTTAAACACTTAAACTGCATCTCCATATATTTATTTCAAAACTGAGACCCAAACTTGAATCTTGTTGATGATGAATTGTATTTGTATGAGCTTCCTTGATTTCAGTATTCTGTGTGATGCATTAATGCAAGCTTCACTTTTGTTCTTACTAAATTTGGTATAACAAAGATTGTACCATCAGTAAGGGTGAACTATGATGTTAGAAAAATTGATGATTGTATCAACAACCGCAAATTATACTCTGTTACTCCTTTAATAATTACTACCGGTATCAACTTCTGTCACAAGATTAGACTGTTATTCATGTTATTTGTCTTGTCTACAGCTATGTGCGGGATTAAAGCATATGCAGCTCCAGGTACCTTTCTATCTAAAGATGCTAACTGAAATGGTTACCACTAAGATTAGCAGCTTGTTGTGACACATCAGGCGGTAATGCTATTTATAGGGTAATTGGTGGAAAGGCCAGCTTCTGTTCATAGTTGTTTAGTTTGTCAACAAAGACTGGAAAATCATTTGATTGTTAGCATTGTGCTATCTTAGGTTTATTTTTGTGTAAATATGATTTTGGACTTGTTATTTTGACTCCCAAGTGTGAAATGCAGGAATGGGCTTCAGAGCACTGCTCGCGTGACATCGCTCCTGAATTATGGGAGTGCCCAAACCATGTTGACATTGATGAGAGGACAGATATATGGTCTTTGGGATGTACTCTTAATGCTATGATGTAAGATTATCCTACACAGACTGTGATTTGATACATGGGCTCACCATTTTAAGTTAATCTTTTCTATGACTGATAGTTGGTGCCCATGCCTAATAATTGCTTATATGGAATATTTACTGCATTCGAAGTTCTAGAAGGCCATCTGCCAACCAACCAACGGCCCACGGCCCATTTGCCCACCATTTGCCCATTTGACCAGCACGAAGTTCTCCTTAGGGCATGTACAGTGGTACAGACAGCTGCTGTCTATAGTACTATGCCATGTCATCTATAGACAACAGTAAAGACACATTCTACAATGGGTTGCCTGTAGGTTGTCTATATAAAGCACCACATTTGCTTTACACATGGAACCATGGTGATCAAAAGAATACTATAACTTTGTAGTCTGCTGTGTTGCTTTCTTCCTAAAAATATAAATAAACTATGAATAAAACTGATAAAAAAATAGTCTACAGCCACGGTCGTGCCAGTCAAAACATGCCAAAGAATAGGTCCCACAAGAACACACATCAGTTGTAACCAACAGATTTAGCACAACCGGAAGCAGTGATACGCAATAAACAAACTCATTACCACTTGCATAGTAAAAAACACATTTGAACATCAATGGTGTTAGACCAAACTGTTCGCAGAGATATCGAAGCCATGAAACAAAATTTCCAGGTTAACATATAATGATGATATCATGATAGCTCAGAAGCAATAACATACAAAATAATTCAAGGCTACAGACTCTTTGGAGCAGGCTTGACTAAATTCAAAACAAGCAGTAGTTGTTAGCAGTGATACAGACAGCTCATGAGATTCAAATAAAACAAGTCCATTGAAAAGAAAAGTCTATCTGTGCATCATGAGGTTCAAGCTGTAGATATCTCAATCAAAGATCTATAAGACCTAAATTAATACAAGCCTCTTGTAATGCAAATAAATCAAATAACACATTACACAATCTTGTGGACTGCGTGGTAAGTACACTACGGACTCCGGCGAAGTATCACACCATGACTTCTCTAAACATTTCCTTTTCTGATCAAATCCATCTATTTCCTGTGCAATAATCATTTCAATAATTAGATTATGAATGCCATAGGTAGATATATGTATGTACAGCACAATGACTTACGTATATCACAACTTGCAATTATAAACCTTAATGTATTTACGCAAGTATAATGTACTATGGGTAGCATATAAAAGTACTCAACTGTTGGATTGCACAAAGCTTAAAGCTAACTAAAATAATTTATAGTTAGCAATAATAACAGTACTATGGAGTCGATTATGCAAGTATAATTGTCAAACATAATAGGAGTAGACGAAAAATCTTACTGAGTGTTGCCAAACAATCGCTCTCTCATAGTCTTAAGTGCCTTGACATCACTGTTGTATCTTGAATAATCAATGCTTTGTTCGTTTTCATCATTTCAGACTCCTTTTGAAGTTTTTTGGCCTCTTTCTTGTCCTTTGCTGCAAGGGCTGATATCTTTGCTGATTCAAGCTTCTCGGCGGAGAGACGTTGTTGCAATTCTAGCATCCCACTACGATTGTTTTTAGCTTCAGCCTGAGCAGCTATGAACTTGTCAATCACTTCCATATCCATTGTAGATGTCTTCGCCTTTCCTTTGCAATTGCGTTCCGCCTTTGCTGCTTTTGTTCCTATTGGGCGAGGGATATCATCGATATCTATAGGGGACGACGTATGCTCACCTTTCTCCCATTCTTCTGATACCTTTCTCTTTTTGATTTTCTCGAGCTACTCATTGTATGTTTGCCACTTGGGCTGTTCTCGAACTGACTTCCAACAATTAATGTGTTGAAACTGCCCCACTTTGTAGTCTGCCTCATAGAATGCATGTGCCTTATCCATTAATTGGTCATCAGACTGCCCACTAGTATAAATGTTGCGGGCCTTGGTCCAAGAGCAATGAAACTGGTACACTAGCTTGTTAAGACTGTGCCAACGGTCCTTAACTTGTTTCGCCAGCCTTCTCCGAGTTCTGGGAGTAGTGCTGTTGAAAACACTAGTAACATCTCCCCAACATCGATCATTCTTCTTGTTATTTCCATTGATTGGGTCATTAGAGTTATTTAACCAAGAGCTCATCTACAATGTGAATAAGGTAGATTAGCTACTGTTGACATTCTAAATATAGGCCATAAATAATCATGTAACCAGTTATGATTACATTAGAAGCTTACCAATCTTAGATCCTCCTCTTTGGTCCATGCAAGCCGCTTGTGGGTCCTAATTTCTCCATCCTCGTCGCCACTGTCAACATTAATGTGTGGCTGGGATTGCAAGTTTGATGGTGTAAGTGGAGTGCTTGAATTTGAGCAATCTGGTGATGAAATCACTACGGGAACCGGTGGCCTTGGTGAAGGGGTATGAGCATATTGTATAGGACCACCAAGATTGGGGAATGTAGAATGATTTTGGAAATAGCTAAGGAAACCACCGGGCGGACAATAATAATTCCCCTGATAAAAACATTAAAAACCATGCAAACCATTAAAAACACCTACAAAATGCACAGCACATCCGAACACATGTAATTGAATAGCAAATTAGTAGTAGTGCATGCAGTCTCTAACTGGTAGTCTTAGTATGACCTGTACATAGTTTTTATCTATCTATCTATTTTGGCTATATGTTTTTTACCATTCAGCCGCTTAGTCCTCCAAGTAGATATATGCTTGATTGGCTGCATTTTTCTACCTGCCTCAAGAGTTAAGATGGATATATTCAATAACTATTTTTTGGCCCTCCCGACACCCTGTAAAGTTGGCTTATTCCTTGATAGATAGAAGAAAGAACTATTCAAGTTGACTAATATTCAGAAATAAAGGTGGTAAAGCAATACGCATGCTTATTCCGAAATGGCAGCTCAGATGGAACCGACAACATTACTAAGAAGAATGCTAATGTTTCAACTTTATCTCGAGGATGACCGCTACAAAAATTAAAACATGGCGCAGAGATGGGTATGTTAAAGAGTGATCCATCAAATCTCCGTAACTAAGAAACGTGTAGTGGACTGCATCTGCTCCAATGGGTAAAGCCGGAAAAAGGGGTGATACTTCCAAAATGAGTAAGGGCTTATTTAGCCGGGCAACAGTGGTGGTGGAAATTTGGAAAATCTGCATGCAGATAAAAGTACACCAATCAATGGTTGATATCTTTAAAGGCAAGGTTCAACCAATCAATGGTTGATATCTTCGGTCTCGAGCTTGTTTCAAAGCGAAGACAAGGTATAGATTTTAATCCTTTAGATTATAATTCATGACTTTTGGTTAGCTTTAGATCTCACTTTTATATAATAGAAACTATTGGGGATTTGATCTGAATCTCAAAATTTTGCAAATTTTAAGTCAAGGCTTAAAATTATGCATCTTATTGTTGTAGTATTTCTTTTTTATGTCGAAGCGATATGTAGATCTATCGAATATCAACTAATGAGAAGAAAATACTTGAAATGCCAACAAATTTATTATTCTATAGATTAGATTGCAAGAGGTCTTGTACTCGATACCAAGAAGCCACGCTTCGCAAATTTGCCTGTGACTGCTTGCAAAATGTCGACTACTAATCAAACAATCTAATTTCTGTCACCAAAAGTATGGGAAGACCGGCCACAAAATCTGTGAAGTCTACCACAAAATCTGACATTCATATGAAACTAGGAAAACTTGCAATTAGGATGAAGGAACTCATACCACTGTGCTGGATCTGAGGAAGGGGAAGAGAGCTGCAGTGCAGCGCGCGACCTTCATGCTTGTCCGCTATGGCCGCTTGATTCCACTTGCCCACCCAGTTGCGGCGCCGGAGAGGATGCCACCATCCACGTGCTCCACGGAAGAGGCCGGAGGAGATCCCCATGGCGACCGCGACCGCGGATCCATCCGTGACGATGGACAAGGGTTCTTCCTGTCCAGTGGGGCTCGTCGGGGAGGACCGAGAGTGGACGAGGATTGAGTCGAGCTCATGGAAAAAAACGAGCAAATTTCGGAGGGGAATCCAACCTGGGCTCGACGTGGTGAGAAAATAGCGTGAAATGATGGTTAGTGGAGGGAATCTCTCCCACGAAGGAGAAGATTGCGCGCGCGTCGGGGCAGGAAGAGTCCTAGTTTGTTATAAGATGAATATAACTCAGGCAACAGATTAAAAAAATGATGATGATAAACGAACCAAACATGAATTAGGAACAATCGAAACATTGTATGTAAAAAAAAATAAAGCAAAGAATGAGAATCTAAATCGTTCTAAAAAGGGAAACTCTTCAAAGCCGTAAGAAGTGTAACACCCCGGCATCTAGTACGCCTGAATGTTACCAAACATAGACTAAACAACATCTAAATACCACAAATAAAGATAAATTACAGCAAAGGAGCAAATGCTAAAACCAAAAATTTCGGCAGCATCTCCTTTGTTTTTCCATGAATTGAAGAAACAACAATATGATCACAGGATATAGCATAAAGAATGACATCCAAATCATCAATAATGAGGATTCTAGCAACAGTATAAGTCTAGAATAACAAATTCAACCATCTCATGAGCTAAACGACGCAAATGAGGGAAACAAGCACACAATTTAACCATGCACCAAGTTTCATGGCACTATTCTTATTATCATGACTCAAGCTGATAAATCTGCCTAAAGGTGTGGAGCTAATGCCCCTTCCCACATGCCGATGTCATGGTACCTAACACAACATAAAACACAAGCGTGAGTTCATCACTCAGCAAGTATACTACAATGGACCATAAAGAACAATTCAACGTTAACATCACTACCATGCTCAACATCATGTACAAGCCATAATTTCATATACCACATCATTCTCATGTCTCAATATCATTGTACTCATTTCATCATCATCATCATCATCATCATCATCATCATGTATGCAATGCGATGCAATGCAAATGCTCATATCTCCTCGAAGCACATACTGGTATTGCCGAGTGCACACCCGTCGGCGTGCACCCCCTTCCCCTTCCATCCCGTAGATGGAGGGTGCCTACTCTTACAGACTCGCTCCCATGCACACACGTGGATGGGACTACGAGGTAGGTCTTTCGTATTCACTACGTGTGAACACAGAGGCTCGCATCAGCATGGGACGCCTCTTCCATTATGAATGCACATATGACATAAACATGTAAAGATTGGCATAAACATTTAATACCACACAATCATGATCAATATGAAATCATGTTCATCATGTCATAGGCAAACATCATTCTTAGCATCATATCATAAAGCAAGTTGTATCCAATCAAGTTTAGCAACAATCTAAACGATACCCATTCCAATACACTTGCCTTAACCTCGGGCGACGGATTGGCGAGAGGATGAGGGCACTCCCGGGGTCACACCACCTGCACATACATACCACACACACAAAACGTGCCCCCAAAACAGTACGCAATAGCTCATCTACCCCGACTTCACGAACTACCCCCAACATCGAAAAACAGAGAATCTGTCCCGCCCGGACAGCAGACTTCAAACTATCATAACTTTAGTTCTAAGACTCCGAATCGATTAAACGAGTATACCCTCGCGTAGCTTAGGAAATTTCCTAACTTTTTCTAAGTATATGGAAAAGCTGATTCGAACTCTAAAGTGGTTTAATCTACAGAACTCTGCGTTTTGTCCCAGCTACGTCACAGATTTGAACACGCTCGGTAAGTCGAGCATAACTTTCAAACGGCTGGGCGGAATTGGACGTTCTTTATGTCCACCGAAAGGTATTGAAGTTACCTACAACTTTCTCAACAGGAGGCCAACCAAATTCAGAATCTAAATTGGCGAAATGTCAAACCCTAGGTCGACTGCACAATCTGCCCGAAACAGAGAATAGTACCTCCAATTGTAATTACTGCACAATCTAAATTGGCGAAATGTCAAACTCTAGATTTCCTCTAATCTACCCAATTATAGCACCGCAAATTGATCTAAAAACATGATATCAACCCCTAGAATAGTACCTAGACCATCCCCAAGGATTCTCGTGGCCATACCTTCGCCCGATGAACGAAGAACCAACGGATCTCCTCCCGGTTCGCTCGATCTCCTTCCTCGCTCCAAATCCACCGAATCTCCTCGTCGCGGAGCGCTCCAATGGATGAATCTGTGGGGTGGTGAGATGGAGAGGCTTCCCTAGGGCAGCAAGGGTGGTGGAGAGGGATGGGGAGGAGAGGGGCGCAAGGGGGGTGGCTAGGGGAGGTGGAGGCGCGTGGGGGAGAGGGAGGGATGTGGGGGCGCATGGGGGAGAGGGAGGGAGGGTGTGGGGGCGCATGGGGGGAAACCCTAAAGGGGTTGGCAGGTCATCCCCCCTCACATGGGCCAAAAAGCCCCCACCGACGGCCCATTTAATTCCCTCAAGGCCCAAACTAGCTCCCGCAAGGCCCAAACTCCCCCGGAGCGGCCCAAACACCCGAAAACAGCCCAAAAACACAGTATAAATTCGTACCGTAACATCGAAATCTATAAAGGCACCCTCTGAGATGTCACAAGAAGCTCTCCTCTTTCGTTCCCAAGGGCTAAATTCTTCTCCTGCAGATCCATAGCATCTTGCTGCTTCTCTTGGGTGGCATTGGAAAGGGCTTCATTACATCTTGTTATTTCCAAATTTCGGGTGGAGCACATTTCTTGAAGACTTTCTTTGGCTTGCTGGAAATTCTTTAACTTAGCATTAACAATGCTCAGTTGTTCGCTGAGAGAAGTCGCAAGCTTCTCGTGCTCGGAGCACTTTTCTTCTAGAGAGGAAATTTCCTGGGAAGCCTTTTGGATGACTTCCTGGTGAGATGCAAGGTCACTAGTAGCGTCAGCAATGGTCCTATCTTGCTGTTCAGAGCGATGCTTAGATTCTTGCTGAACATCTTCTAGTCGGTTCGAGACGTTGATAAATCGTTTCAGCAACTCTTGAGCCTTTGGGACTCCCGGCACTTGAATGGGAAGTTGAAGGGAAACCTCTTCCAGAAAAGCGCGTCGAGCTGGGTCTTCAAATGATGTAGCATCTAAACCTTCAAGCGCCTTTGATAAAATCTCCGCTACAGTCTTGAGGAGCATTTGTTGAGCAAATGTAGCATCCATGATTGAATTAACAGAGGTAGCCCCATTCACTACAGATTGTTGAATTCCTGAATTAGGATCCACAAAATAGTGTTAAAAAAGGTATAATATGTTGCGGCATATGCGTAAAACTACCTTGTGGCTGGGTGATTGCTGTAGTGGAGACCCGCTGAGGTCGCTGCTCAAAATCTAAAAAAGAAGAAGAAGAAGAAGACACGTACAAAAGTAAGATATATATACATATATATGTGTATATGAAAATGTCATATTTACAAGAAAAGAAAGATGCACGTATGAAAATAAGATAAACATACATGTATATGCACATACACATATATATGTGTACATGGAAATGTCATATTTACGAGAAATATCGATTCAATATTTGTAGTCACCTTGAATTGAGTCAACGTTAATAGTATGTGGCTGCCTAAACTTCTGCGCGACACCTACGAAATAAGGACAAATTAATGGCGATAAAGATACATAGATACGTATATAAGGATACGTGATACAAATTATGCAATTTACCTTGAGTTGGCGTCTCTTCGCTAGTCTCTCGTAATAAAGGTCCTTGCTGGATACCCGCAACACAAATTTTAAAGTCAATGCAGGGAAGGTGTATACATATAATATGTATAAAAGGATGATATAAATATGTTGATATGCACACACAGGACATGCAAAAAAAAATATACCATGAGCAATAGATGAGTCCAAAATGCATATGCAATGCCAACCCTGTCCTTGGTGCATATACTAGCCAACGGGGGGAAGGGAACAAGCTGGTTTAATACAAATTGGCGAGCCACGCGATCAGGATGGTACGGCTCAGCTATGCACAAATCACTCACTGGGCAGGCACGTCTCCAAGGAAGCATACCTGTCGGGACCCCGAATTTGCAAATCCGGACCCTCTGTGTATTCAACACTAGTCCAGGAACGCGCTAGTGCACACAGTCTTAACATCGGTAAATATCACAATCATACCAATCGATACTAATAAAGTACTTTTATTTAATTAAGCAAACTGGTTACTTGACCTTATGGCCAAGTCACAAATGTACGCCTCGCAGGGCGATACTTATTAAGAGAGAAATAGTAGCAGCGGAAAATCAAATAACTTCGTGGCGCCATCCAGTATACCACAGTAATCGACCGGGCTCGCTTCCCTAAGTAGACGGATCCTCTTGGAGTTCCTCCTCCAAAGCTGGTGTAGTCTCCTCTTCAACTGGTGTTGTATGGTGGCAAGGGTGAGTACTTGGTACTCAGCAAGTCATGCAATGCACGTGTGCTAATATACTATATGCATGGCTTGGTACAAAGGAATAGCTCAAGGTATATTTGCAGTAAACAGCATTTAAAAAGTAGCATAAGTAGATTCGAAAGCAGTAAAAACAAGTAAAGCATAAATAACTTTTCAAGAAGTTTTAGTAAACATTTTTCCCATCCTAAACCACATTTCCATCAACGTCATCATTAATCCAACCCAACCTTTCAAAACCAAGTTATTTTCAGAAAATCTAACCCTTGACTGTAATTCCCGAGCGATGTCCAATACCGCGGACACGGCTATTCGAATAGATTCTATACTCTGCAGAGGTTATGCACTTTACCCACAAGATACAGTCAAACACCACAAAGGCGAGTTCCCGTAACAAAGTCTTTCGGAAACTTCTAACAATACAAGTGGTCCTCCCCGGTTATTGCACACTAACCCTTCCCTTGGCTAAGGCGAAGTCTAGGCCAATCAACCGTTAGATGGGTACCTGGCCTCGGCCCAGACGCGCTCCGCACAACTTACACAAAGGGTGTAGTTGACCTCCCGAGGTCCCACAGTGCGTTATTAGCAACTTAGTCAACTAGGTCCGTCCCATTCTGAGACATGTGGTTGCAAGTTAGACCCAGTTCAAAGGCTTGCAAGGTTAAGACCTTAGGGTGACAAGGGCAATACTACACGAAGAACCAAATCAACATCCCCAATGCCACAACAGTCCCTCCTGATTACTCTTGCCAAATGCCCGGCCGAAATCGTTTAACAAACCCCGCTTGATTACCATGCACCACGTGCCATCAACATCACATGATACCTTTCCAAAACAGGTTCAATATATCATTAAGTCAATATTAACATTTGATTGTCCAAAATCATGTCATGAGCACGTAGCAGGTCTAAGCAGTATACTACAACGTTCTAAACCCATGTTGGCAATTTAATAATGTCCAACTAGTAATCCACAACTAGGGTGACAAAGGGGTCATGGCACATACTTAAATAATCAAGGTGTCGCAAGAGATTGGTGTTTATCTAATCCCCCATGTTTAAATAAAGTATTTTCTATTTGAACTTAGCATGCAATAGGTTAAATCAAAATAGATTTCAAAATAGGATCAACATGGTCAAAGCACAACTTGCCTTCAAAAAGTACTTGCTCTTGGTCTTGAGTTGGATCCTGAGTCAATACCTCTCCTTCGAATCCTTCCCAAGACTTCAACGTCTACTCGTAAAGCGTGCAAATAGCAAATACACGAATAAACAATAGGCAAAAAGTGTCCAAACATCCAAATAAAATCCATAAACAGAGAGAACATAATTTTATGAATTTTTAGAAACTGGAATCGTCAAATTTGGAGTTAAGATGCAAAAGTTATGATTATTTGAAGTTTAAATAATCAATTAAATAATTTTGCAGGGAAAAACTTTAGTCCAAAAATTAAATAAAATTCATATTTAGGTAGATCTCAATTTTATACAAATTTAGAAATTTGAATCACTCAAATCGGAGTTGAAACGCAAAAGTTATAAGCGTTTGAAGTTTGAAACAAAATTTGAAATCATTATTTCGAATTAATAAATCATTTTCTTTTTCGGAAATTAATTATTGCGTCAGCATGGACACGTGGCAGCACTGGATTGGTCTGCTGACGTCAGCCGGTCCATGGACTCGGTCCACGCTCGGCTCGGGTCTACCGTGGACCCGGTCCACGGCTCACGTGAGACTGACATGTGGGACCACTCGGGTGACGTCATTGCTGACGTCAGCGGGGCTCAGCCCACGGTGCTGACAGGTGGGACCCACCGATGACGTCATGGGTGACGTCATGGTGCAGTTACGGCTAAGCCGCTGACACGCGGGCCCAGCGTGTCAGTGACCACACACGCGCGCATGGGCGCGGCGGCTCGGCTTCCCGGACACGTGGCACGATCGTGTCCATTGATTTGAAAATCAACGGCCGCGATTAGATCCAGGGTTAACACGTTGAAAACTACTCGATGATCGTGGGCCGTTCGATCTAGATCGGACGGTCCAGATCTAATCCTACATTAACACTACTACGGCACATGGCGGTCGTGGGCCGTTGGATCTTGATCCAAAACGGTCCAGATCTAATCGGGTTTGGAAACACGTGAACTCACCTCAACCGCACGATCAAGATCGGACGGCGCACAGAGCTCGCGAGGTCGATGGCGACGCAGAAAGTCAGAGCAACCGGAGACGGAGACGACGACGAGCCCGACGGCGCTTCGGGGTTTCTCCGACGGAGTGAGAGGTACCCACGGGTGCGCCTTGACTTGAGGACTCCGGAACTGGGCTCCAACTCGACGGAAGACGGCGGACGGCGGCGAGACGAGGCAAAAACCGCGGCGGAGTGGCGCTCAACTACGGCGAGCTATCGCGGCTAAACGGCGACTGCTTTGCCTTAGTGAGTAGGGGCTATGGGTGTGCAAGGTCAGGGCCGACCTCGGTGTGACCGGGCCTTAAATAGCCTCGGCCTGCGGAAAACGGAAACCTAAACCTACACGGCGGCGGACGCGGCGGCGGAGTCCGGCTCGGATCCGGCGGAGACGACGACGCACGGCCGTCCACGTGGCACGATCGACGGTCACGATCGCGTGGGTGCGATCGGATCCGACCGGATCGGTGCGGCTCGATTTCGGCCGTTGGATCTCGATCCAACGGTTCACCGGGTTAGGGTTTGGACTTGATTCGGTCGAGTCACGTGGCTCGGGTCGGGTTCGGGTCGGACTCGAACTCGAGTCTGACTCGGGCTCGGTCGGATGAATAGTACAAACCCACTCGCATTTTCCAGCGATTTAATAATTAAAATAATTCCCAGTAATTCATTTAATTCATTAAAAATAGCAAAAGACTCAGAAAAATTCCAGAAAAATTCTGGAAAATACTTTGGTTCATTTTGGGCTCAAATAAAATATTTCCAACAAAATTTTATTTGCAAAGTTTAATTCTTTAATTATTTCAAAATGGAATAAATTCAAATAAATTCCAAATAAATCCAAATAAATTCCAGAAAATTCCAAAAATTCACCAAAGTGCCAAATCACACATGAATTTAAGAAAAGCAAAATTTTGGGGTGTTACAATACCTCGGCGAATAGAAAATTGGAAGGCCATTTGCCGCTCCCTTGCACCTTGTGAACTTGATAAATCATGAGGATACCACTTTATGTTGAAGGAGTTTTGTAGATGGTCATGAGCCATTTCAGTAGTGAAATAGTGAGGGATACGAGACATGGATTTTGTCATGAGTGGCTTGGCTGACGGATGCTTATAAGGGATAAAATGCAAGTTCTTCGCTTTGCCACCAAAAATCTTTTTAATGTAAATGCCCATCCAACTCACGAGAAAATGAATTGGCCAGTGCCGATTCATATATGAAGGACCAATGGGATGGGTACTGATAATTCATAAGGAATAGTACAAAGAACATAACATCGGGGGAGCCAAAGACTTGTGGCGTCAAGGGACATCCATGCAGCCATCACCAGGACACCAGGGCGAATAAAAGGCCCACTTCCGATAACAACAAAGCGGCAAAGGAAAATGGCAAGAAAGGCTGCAACATAAATCCGCTGATTGCGAAGACAAGAAGAGTTTATATTATTTGCTTGATGATTATGAAAATAGTCACACCAATCTTGAAAGGAAACTTGATTGCTCACAGAAAGGTCGTTCCATATATCCAGAAGATATGAAAGGAAATTGGGGTACAACAGAAGAGAAGGATCAAGATCATGTTTAGATGGGAGGTATTCCTCGTATATGTCACCATCTATAGGCAACCCCGACATCTCATACATATCAAAAAGTGTGATGGTGCGTTCTCCACATGGGAACATAAAAGTATTCATGGTCGGGTCGCAACGCTCCAATAACAAGCGTAACAAGCTAGCTGAAACAGGGTAATCACCTAAAGAGCAGAAAATGGCAGCATATAGATAATCCGCTCTATCTTTGTCTCCTTTCAGAATCCATGAGTAATTATTTAAGATCTCGGTGCCCCATTGGATATATCCCAATGGAAATGGGAGATACTCTATCGTGTGATTTTCCCATCCAAGCCCATTTTTCGCCATCTTCGCACCCAAAGTATTGGCTTCGTCTACATTGCATGACGGAGCCAAAGGGTAATAACAATGGCCTATGGTGGGAGGTCCTGATCTCCATCCATGTAACATCCCAAAATTTTGCTTTTCTTAAATTCAATTGTGATTTGGCACTTTGGTGAAATTTGGGAATTTTCTGGAATTTATTTGGATTTATTTGGAATTTATTTGAATTTATTCCCTTTTTAAATAATTAAAGAATTTAACTTTGGAAGTAAAATTTTGTTGGAAATATTTTATTTGAGTCCAAAATGTTCCAAAATATTTTCTAGAATTTTTCTAAGTGTTTAGCTATTTTTAATGAATTAAATGAATTTCTTGGAATTAATTGGATTATTTAATCGCTGGAAAATGCGAATAGGTTTGTACTGTTCATCCGACCGAGCCCGAGTCAGACTCGAGTCCGAGTCCGACCCGGACCTGACCGCGCCGCGCGGTTCGGTCGAACCGTGTCCGAACCCTAACCCCTGTGGACCTTTGGATCAAGATCCAACGGCCCACGATGCGCCGCGCCAACCCACGTGGGGACGGATCGGGCCCGTCCAAGCCGATCTGATCTGGGCCGTCGATCGCGCATGCATGGACGGCTGGGATGCAGCCACGTCAGCCCAGTCCGCGCCGCCGTCGGACTCCGCCGCGGCAACGGCTTCCCCGCGAAATCCGTGTCGATCTCGACGTTTGGGCCGGTATTTAATGACCGGGTGGGCGTCCGAGGTTCATCTTTGTCGCCTGGCTGCTCGCCCCACCTCCTGCAGCCCTAGCCACCGTGTAGCCGCCACAATCGCTCGCCGTAGTCACGACAAGCTCCGCCACGGTTTTTGTTTCGCCCCGCCGTCATCCGCCGTTCTCCGCCGCGTTTGAGCCCAGTTCCGAGATCCCCAGACTGAGGCGCACCCGAAGAGATATTTCACTTCACCGGATCTGCCCCGAGGCGTCGTCCCGTGTGTCACCGTCTTCAAGTCCGGCCAGATCCCGTCGACCAGCGCCGCCGCGACCCCGCGAGTTCCGTCAACCGTCCGATCCCGATCGCACGCACGAGGTGAGGCCACGTAACCCTTTACTGTTCCAACCCCAGATCTCGTATCACCCGTTGGATCTAGATCGTGCGGTCCAGGTTAGATCACGTGATATAGATTGGATCCTTTAGCAGCCGTTAGATCTTGATCCTAGGGCTGAGATTGAGCCACGTAGGAGCCTCAGGGGAGATTAGATGTGTTCGGGGCCGTCCGATCCAAATCGAATGGCTCGGATCGTGCCACGTAGCCCAGGCCACCGCACCGCGCGCGTGGAACGTGCCACTGACATGCGGGGCCCGCATGTCAGCAACCGCCCGATCCGGTGGACCAGGTCCACCGTGGATCGAGCTCGAGCCAGGGACACGCGTGGCAAAGACTGGGTGATGCCACGTGTCATGATGACGCCATCTCGACGTCATCGCGGAGCCGTCTGGCCGACGCCGCCAGGACCACGTGGACCAATCAGGTGCTGACACGTGTCGGTGCTGACGCAATAATTATTTTCCGAAAAAGAAAAGGATTTATTAATTCGAATAATTGATTTCAAAAATGGATTCAAACTTCAAATGCTTATAACTTTTGCGTTTCAACTCCGATTTGAGTGATTCAAATTTCTAAATTTTCATAAAAATGAGACCTACTCAAATATGAATTTTAATTAATTTTTGATAATGAATATTTCTCTGTTTATAATTAATTAATCTTTTCTTTAAACTTTAATCGGTTATAACTTTAGCATTTAAACTCCGAATTTGACGATTCCAGTTTCTAAAAATTCATAAAATTATGCTCTCTCAGTTTGTGAACTTTATTTGAAGTTTTGGATACTTTTTGTCTACCGTTTATTTATATATTGCTATTTACACGCTTTACGAGTAGACATTGAAGTGCCCGAAGGCTTCGAAGGTGAAGTGCTGACCCAGGAGCCAGCTCAGGACCAAGAACAAGTACTCTTTGAAGGTAAGTTGTGCTTTGACCATGTTGATCCCAATTTCAAATTAATTCGATTTAAACTATTGCATGCTAGTTTAATTAGAAAATGCTTTATTTAATTATGGGAAATTAGATAAATGCCAAATTGTTGTATGACACCGTGGTTAATTAAATATGTGCCATGACCCCTTGTCACCCTAGTTGAGGATTAAATAGTTGGACATTACTAAATTGCCAACATGGGAATTTAGATCGTTGTAGTATATTGCTTAGACCTGCTACGTGCTCATGGCATGATTTTGGACAATCAAATGATAATATTGACTTAATGACATATTGAACCTGTTTTGGAAAGGTATCATGTGTTGCGATGTTGATGGCACGTGGTGCATGGTAATCAACTGGGGTTTGATAAATAGCTTTCGACCGGGGCATGTGGCAAGAATGATTGGATGGGCCAGTTGTGGCACCGGGAACGTTGTTTTGGTTCTTCGGGTAGTCTTGCCCTGGTCACCCTAAGGACTTAACCTTGCGAGCCTTTGAACTGAGTCAAACGTGCAACCACATGTCTGTAATGGGACGGACCTAGTTGAATAAGTTGCTAATAACGTACCTGTGGGACCTCAGGATGTCAACTACACCCTTTGTGTAGTTGTACGGGGGAGCGTACCGGGGCTGCGGCCAGGTACCCATCTAACGGTGGATTGGCCTAAACTTCGCCTTCGCTAAGGGAAGGGTTAGTGTGCAACACCGGAGAGGACCACTTGTGCTGTTAGAAGTTTCTGAAAGACTCTGTTACGGACACTCGCCTTTGTGGTGTTTGACTGTATCTTGTGGGTAAAGTGCATAACCTCTGCAGAGTGTAAAATCTATTCGAATAGCCGTGTCCGCGGTATTGGACATCACTCGGGAATAACAGTCAAGGGTTAGACTTTCTTGAAAATAACTTGGACTTGAAAGGTTGGGTTTGGTTTATTAATGATGTTGATGGAAATGTGGATTAGGAATGGGAAAGATGTTTATTTAATCCCTGGAAAAGTTATTGATGTTATACTTGTTTCTACTGCTTTCGAATCTACTATTGCTACTTGTCAAATGTCAAGCATCGCAATTATGCCCTGAGCTATTCCTTTGTACTAAGCCATGCATGTAGTATATTAGCTTGCATTCTCGTGCATGACTTGTCGAGTACCAAGTACTCACCCTTGCCGCAATACAACACCGCTTGAAGAAGAGTCACGCCCGACTTTGGAGGAGGAGCTCCAAGAGGAACCGTCTAACTAGGGAGCGAGCCCAGTCAGTTGCCTGTGGTATACTGGATGGCGCCACGATGTTATCTTACTTTTTCCGCTGCTATTATTTCTCTTTTATTAAGTTTCGCCCTGCGAGGCGTATATTTGTAACTTGACCTTAAGGTCAAACAACCAGTTTGATTATCTAATTAAAGTACTTTATTAGTATCGAGTGGTATGATTGTGATATTTACCAATGTTGAGACTGTGTGCACTAGCGCGTTCCTTGACTAGTGCCGAATACACAGAGGTCCGGATTTGCAAATTCGGGTCCCGACAATCCACGACGACTGGCATCAAGGACGCCAGGCGTTATTTCTCTTTCCTTTATTACAGGATTAACGGTTTCATCAAGGTTAGGCTCGAAAGTATCATGAGCAGCCATTTGCGAAAGTGACATTGATCGAAAATCTTGTGCCATCTAAAAATAATAATAATAATGATGATGAAATCGGCTATGATGAGACGTGATGAAAAAAAAATCTTTTTAATATATATATACGATTAAAATGTATAAAAATTAGTAATAAACACTAAACGAGTATATCATGACAAACTAAATAAATGGTCGAAACAGGCTATTAAATTGTACAACAGGAACTGAGAAAAGATCGATTGATGCACATCATAAAAAAAAGAGAGAGAGAAAATAAAAAGGGACTAGATAAGATTGCATGCATCAGTAGAAGATATCATGATATCATACCTGCTATGCCAAAACTGGAGCGGAAGATGGAAATTGAATAGCCAGTAAAGAAGGGATGGTGTATGATGAATGGTATGCCTGTGAAAAGATGGAAAGAAAAGAATTGAATGATCCGTCCTGGTTTAACATATATATATTGGAGGTGGGAGTACATACTCCCAAGAGTACGGAAAAGGCTTCCTATAGGAAAATAGTTCTATACTCCTGGGAGTACGTACTCCCCCTCTCAATATACCGCTTAAATGATGTTATTATACCTCTTTATCCTTTTGAGTATACTCTAATACTGATTATAAGATACTCCAAAGTGAGTTCTACGAAAAATTTCATCAAAGTTCACCCGTTATAGTATAATTTGTTTATATACTCTTTTTACATATGGAAAAGGGTATATAGCAAAAAAAAAGGGGCTCAGATGAATTTTTCCAACAATGTCGCATTGTAGTATCTTATAATTATTATTGAAGTATACTAAAAGTGATAAAGAAGTATAACACATTAGTTTAAGTGGTATATTGGAGGTGGGAGTACATACTCCCAAGAGTACGAAAAAGGCTTATATATATATATATATATATATATATATATATAGGAAACCTCTTTTCTACTCCCGGGAGTAATTACTCCCTATGCCGTATCTCACAACATAGGGAGTATCTCGCGCAACGAAGGGTATGTACGTGTAATATACAAGTATATAAGACCATCTAGGTGGTATTTACATTTTTTCAGAGGTGGTATGTACACTTTTTAAACATACTCCTTTTTATGTGCTTATATGAAGGTATTTGCAAAATAGGCTAAAAACTATGTACTCTCTTGCAATTTTTCATGTGAATCTCATTGGAATATCTTATAATTAGTATGTGAGTGTATCCAAAGTGATAAAGGAGTATTTAAAGTTCGTTTGGGTGGTATTTCAGAGATAGGAGTAATAAATCCCGGGAGTAAAAAGTATTTTTCCTATATATATATATATATATATATATATATATATATATATATAGAGAGAGAGAGACACACACACACACACATGGATGTACATATATACCTGCGTAGTGAAGAAACAGCGTAATCTTGGATGCGCATAAGAAAAAGCTTGCGCACCTGCGATAAATAATGGCAGAGAAAGAAGGTTGACGTACCCAAAAAAAATCATTAGCAGGAAATACTGCTATGGAAAAGGTTTGAAACAGAAGTTTGTTGAGATATTTACGCAGTAAAATAAAACAAAGTACGGATAATGCTTGCCTCTTTTGCAGATTGGTTAAGGGATGACCGGATGACTACCTGAACAATAGGGTGCGTGCATATGATAAAAGAAAAAGGGAAAGAGGTTTAATAAATTAGCTGCGACGATATAAAATGTCGAGCTCCAGATCCGAAATATTTATATGAATTTCGCATTTGCATCTCGAGGGGTATCTGTTGACACCAATTTTAGCTCAAAAAAATCGGTATTTACAGATGGATAGACAAAGTCTGTTGCAAAATATATATATATATATATATGTTTATAAATATATATATTGCTTGATTAGCAAATAAAAAGAAAATGAGACATATACTGAAAGTCATGCACAGGAAGGAAAATGAGCTCAACCACGTAATGGCGTACATGCATGCATGCATGGGATTGCCATGCACACGTACGTCATGGTAGAAACCTCGGCACGGACTGTAGGAACCTCCGTTTCATGAGCCGATTGCAAAAATGGATTCCTCGCATCCTAACACCTCTATAGGTATCTACGGTTATGATTTTGACGAAGGACGTTGCCGCCGCCGCCGTACTATTCATATACGGTGTAGTATACGGCTTCGGTATGGACGGTAAGAACCTCCGTTTCACGAGCCGATTGCAAAAATGGATTCCTTGCGTCCTAACGCCTCTATAGGTATATATGGTTATGATTTTCACGAAGGACGTCGCCGCTGCCGTACTATTCATATATACGGTATACTATACGGCTTCGGCACGGACGGCTATGGTTCGTGTACGCAGCGATCGTTCTCAGCAAAAGAAAATTTTGAATACATCTTGGCACGCATGGATTAGCCTCTAAATATATATATATAATTAAGTCTTGCATGCAAAGGCTAAGTGATCCTCCCCATAACTGCATGCATAACATCTCTCCCAGACCCAAGTGCACGCATGTATCTATGCAACGAAATGGGTGTTGCTCTCTCTGTAGTTGATGGTATTAACTCAAGTACTTTTAATTAACTATGATGGAAAGACACCTTGGCAAGCATGCAGGACTTGGTCTTGAACTGTATGTCGATCGTGCGCACTACTTGAACTGTCATGTACGATAGTTGATTTGAATAGCTGATCAAGTCTAGGCAGCCAAAGTGCATCCGATGCATTACTTGAAATACCCATTAAGAAATGAATAAAAAATATGTCCCATGGTACTCAGAAGGGAACCCCACGCTGCGATCATGGGGGCAGGCAGTTGGGCACATCGCGCACGCACACAAACGCAGTTGCTGTAACCTCCTTCAACAAAGAAGCAAACCTCCCTCTCATCTTGCTCTATAAATAGGAGGTAAAAGATGGCAGGAAGTGGATGGAGTGGGGAGAGAGAACTTTGGAGAGGGAGCGCTGGTTAGAAAGTTTGAGCTTGAAGAGAAATCATTCATCCGCTCAGATCACGTAAGGAAGGTAAGAAGGTGAGATCTATGATCCTGGTCCTCCTTTCTTGCTTCATCTCCTAGGCAAGTCAATCTCCTATGCTTGATGTGCCTCTTTTGGTTCATATCAAGGGCTATGGGAGGATCAAATCTCTAAGCAAATCAAATCTCCTATGCTTGATGTGCCTCTTTTGGTTCATATCAAGGGCCATGGGAGGATCAAATCTCTAAGCAAATCAAATCTCCTATGCTTGATGTGCCTCCTTTGGTTCATATCAAGGGCCATGGGAGGATCAAATCTCTAAGCAAACTAAATCTCTTATGCTTAATGTGCCTCTTTTGGTTCATATCAAGAGCCATGGGAGGGCTAAGCAAAATTAAAACAAAAGTGAGTAAAAAGGGTTCGGTCTGTGCGTGGCATGCATATATTCCATCCATGCGCGTGGGATGAAACTGACTGATACAGCAGACACTTCCCAAATTTCTTTTGATTTTTTTCATTGCTCAAATGAAAAACTTGTCAACATGAAAAAGTTGCGTCTTGGAATTCTCTATAACTTTCATGTAGACCAAAAAATTATTCGAGCAAGGGAAGACCTCCACAATCGCGAATTACAGAACGGTCCGTCGCGAACAGTTTTTGGTCCGGCGCAAATGCACTTACCTTTCCGATTTTCTATGGTTTTTTCTGTCACTCAAAAGAAAAACTTGTCAACACGAAAAAGTTGCATCGTGGAATTCTATACAACTTTCATATAGATCCAAAAATGATTCGAGCAAGGGAAGACCTCCAAAATCGCAAATTACATAACGGTCCGTCACGAACAGTTTTTGGTCCGGCGCAAATGCACTTACATTTCCGATTTTCTATGATTTTTTCTGTTCCTCAAATGAAAAACTTATCAACATGAAAGAGTTGCGTATTGGAATTCTATACAACTTTCATGTAGATCAAAAAATTATTTGACCAAGGTAAGACCTCCAAAATCGCGAATTACAGAACGGTCCGTTGCGAACAGTTTTTAGTTCGTCGCAAATGCACTTACCTTTCCGATTTTCTATGATTTTTTTCTGTTGCTCAAATGAAAAAGTTGTCAACATGAAAAAGTTGTGTCCTGGAATTCTCTACAACTTTCATGTAGATCAAAAAATTATTCGAGCAAAGAAAGACCTCCAAAAATGCGAGTTACTACAGTCTGTTCAATTTGGTCCGTGACAAACGTGACAGAGTTGATATTTGGTCCGTGGTAAACATGAAATTTACAGGTTTTAATTTCCTCAAATGTTTGTGCGTAACGGACTAAAGAATTTTGGTCTGTGACAAACAAAAATATTTGGTCCATGATAAACAAAAATGTTTGGTCTGTCATAAACATTGATACATTGATTCAGTGCAAAATCAAACCTCAAAATCAAACGTAAACTTGAGCAGAGCTTGCTCAAAAGAAGTCAAATACCCATTACAACATGATTATGCCTCCACGTAGTCTTTTAGTGTTGTATAAATATCAATGCTCACAATGTAGCATTGGTCGAGCATGGATAGAATGATTAGCCCTTGATAACAAAGCACTAATCGTATTTTCTCATCTAAACCAAGGTGACGAAACGAATCAAACTCAAATCATATCGTGCATATAGCTTTCCAAAAAAAATGACTGCTATGTTGCGCCAATTAAGATATTTTAAATCAAATTAAGGTGTCTCGTAAAAGCATTTTAAAGACACTAGCCCTTCATATTGGACTAGTAAGTGGAATAAAATCAAGTAAAATCCACTTGTTACCCATATCACGCCAGTAAAACGAAATCAAATCAAAGAAATCCCAAGAAGCACTTGCCATCGAAGCCATGAAGACAGAAGACCCTTTTTTTTATTCTTTTGTAATTCTCCATATGTTGCAAGCTGGTGTAATTTATATGTTGGAACTCTTAATCAGGGGTTTTCTCCTTGTGGGATGTAATTAACAGAATTTATATAAAAATATATGAATTCTGGAAGTTTGTTACTCACAATGTTGATATTATTACATTTTTTTTGGAAAGCTATAAATTAAATACAGTGTTTGAAAGCTGAGCCTGAAGGCTTGGTTTTTGCGATTGGATTGGTTGCCCATTCACTCACCTTGTCAGTGCATTGATCTTGGTTTGTGACTCAGGTGGCCGGTTGTCTTGAGCCTTAGAGATTTTCGGCCGGCTGGAGGGATAGCTCAGTTATATTGCTCATGTGGCTTCTTCCTAGCCTTTGCCTTAACCGACGTACTTGGCTGTTCAATTACTCTGGGTGTTTCGGTTTTATTTGCATTATTTTAATAATCAATAGTTTAGTCTTATGAATGGGAATGGTTCTGGAGCTTTTAGTCCGCATCCTTACCTTGCCTCCAGACTTATCTTTTTTCTAATGTGGCTTATCTGGCCGGCTGGACACGTCGGCTGATCTGGAAAGAACTTATGATGTCCTGTGGTACTGTGGCTTGGTGACTTTTTACGTGGCTGGGCATTGATCTGGGAGTTTCGGGTGGACTTGATGTTGTAGCCGGTTCTGGAGCCTTTCGGTTGGGTTGTTCTGGGGTTTCCAGTTGGGCACCCTCCTTACCTCCATGCTTGGTCGGCTGGCTCACCCTAGAGGGTTCGGTTGGGATCACCTTATCCTATCACCTGACGGTTCCCAGTTTATCTTTGCTAGTGTAAAAAGGTTCTATCCCTTTTTACTATGGTTTCACTATTTTACTGCGGTAAAATATTTCTATCTTGGAGTATTTTCTAAATACTCACGTCTACGGATTAAACAGGTTTGTATATTGCCGAGTGATGCAAATCTAATCGCGAGAGGAGCCAGATTGGCCCCCGGACAATCTAGGGTACCTCGTTGAGCGATCAACTTGGCTGACAGCAATTCTTTTTATTTTTTTATTTATTGTATCTAATTTAATGCATTTACTTTATTCTTATGCTTATACAGACGCAGTTGATTATGCAGGTCTAACTATACAGATCAACTCAACACAGAAGCCGTAGTTTAGGATCTTGTAGTTTATTTTCTTATGATGTAATTTATAATCGGACTTGTAATCGAGCAGTTGTATGTGATGTAATCTATATAGTTGTTGTATGCCATCATAAAAATTCTTGTGTTTCCTATTGTTGTAACTGTAAACTATAATGTATCGATAACTCAGTGTTGTAGTTTAATCTCATGTAATGAATATTCTTAATTAGAAATGGCAATTAGTTTTCTTTATTCGTTATTATACTATTCCCAGTATGTTTCATTAATTAAATTCCTCATCATAATTCTAAAGTTCAATTATCTTTTAGCAAGATATCCCACAAACGTATTTAAATTCTAGGAAAGACAATAATGAATCAAATTCATATTTTAATATTTTATTTTTACTGTTTAATAAGATTTGGGATGTTACAGCTATTCCCATTCTCTCCCACTCTACCCTCTTTTGAGCCGATACCCTGATGTACCAGGACCGCCATCCTTTCAAGGGTGTTGGCCAAGCCCTAAAGCTTTGTCCCCATTCCGTGATATTGTATCCGGAAGACGATAAGGGGATCCTAAGGATTTCTTGGTTTATTACTGCATCAGCTTCTACGGTTCCTACCGGCCCAAGGAAAAATTGATCGTTGCTATGAGGAATCGGGATAAATACCTGAGAAGGATCCATAGCAGCTGATGTAAAAAGGGGACAACTTGATGCGAAAAGAGGGAGAAAGCCGATTACCGGTGAATCGAGAGCTCGAAGATGTGAAAATGACCGCAGGGGGACCCGCATATTTATACCGCAGTAAAAAGAGGTGAACAGGCGGGAACAGTTTTGCATTTAAAGCGCACCGAGATTTTGACGGCGCCATTAACAGGGCAGGTATCGAGGGGGTATTACCGGGAAGCCAATTTTTAAGCCGATGTGATCAAGGCATGATTTTTGGAAGAAACAAGTTATCTTCCAAAATCGAGGGCATATGTTTGCACCAAAAATCGGCATACGTGGTGAAATCGGCCCAAATCAGATACGGAGAATTTTGTGGAAAAGATAGACCGGTGCCAACAAGGAATCCGTCGTCAACAAGAAAAAGGAATCGGATTAAGAGCCGATACGGATATAATTGCCGTATCCATGCAGGACTCTGATCGGCCGAAGAAGTATTAAAGGGACAGACCATAAGGCGCAAAAAAGAGGAACCAATCAATCAACAAACCCTATTTACAATTTCTGTTTCGTCTAGTTTTCATAGCAGTCTTTCTTTCTGTAAGTCATCGAGTTCAATAAAAGTTGCGCATCGCCGATTTGTTGCTCTCGTCGACTTGTTCTTCAGGTTTGATCTGCTTTGCTTGTTGCGCATCGCCTTTCAAAGTCGATCTACCTTTACCCTCAGATTAACCGTAACTGGTTGATCTAGTTATCTCCTGATCGGTAAATAGCCGACTGGTGTCAAGCCGATGATCATTTGCTTATCGGCTCTGATTGTTCTAACAACTTTTACCTTGTCAATTATAGGTCAAATTGACTGGCACGCCCTGCAAACCCGGTGTTTGTCTTGTGTGTTGGAGGCTGGAAACCCTACTTCATGTTTTTAGCGCGAACAAATTGCTCCAGTCAGTATACGAGTCTTGGAAACTTTCGGTTTTCTGAAAATCCTTTTGCCGTATTGTATTTTAAACAGTACGAGTCAGAGTCCTAGTCGGTTCAGTTTAGCATTAGCCTCAGGTTAGCAAGTTGAAGTCGATTCTAGCTATAAGACAATAAGCTATTTAAAGCAATGAAAACTCCAGGAAAAGCTGTGAAGGCTAAGTGCAGCGCCAAGTTCTGTTCTTGTTTATCGCTGCTTGTTTTCTGAATTTCGTTACTTGCGTTCAGTACTCACTAGTATTCAGAACTGAGGAGGCGTGCGGTTCAGGGCTTGTTTCCAACAAGCATGCCCAATCAACTGAGAGGGAGGGGCTACTAACCTCAGAGATGAAGAATCGGTGGCAATGGCGGAATCAGCGGCGGCTCAGTCTTCGCGAATTCCGGTGAACACGAGGCGTCGCTGCGCAATCAAACGGGATGAGAAGCTCGGAGTTCAGGAGGGGCTTGGCACGATGAATTGCAGAGGGGCGGAAGACTTACCGAGATCAAAGCAAACGTCGAAATGGCAACAAAAATGGTGGTTAGGCTCAGCTTAATAGGAGAAGGATGTTGGAGTTAGTTTTGTATACGCGTAGAATACAGAGTCCGTATCCAGTTTGTCTCCGTGTCCGAGTAGAATAACAAGTCTGTTACCGAGTTGGTTGTCGAGGTCCCGCTTTATAAGCAGAGTTGAGGAAGCATTGTAACTGCAAAACAGGCAATAGAGAGAAAAAGCAGGTTGCGGTAAACAAAAGAACGTGCATGTTGTGCTGCAGTGCAAGAAAAGTTTGCTTCTTGTATTGCTTGCTCGTGATGTTCTAATCACGTACGTGCGCACGTCGGTTGCCTGGAAGACCTGCAGTCCTGGTTCCTGGGATGTGATCCAACATTTCGTATCAGAGCCCAAGGTCTGTGATGGCAGGGAGGGCAAGGTCGTTGTCTCCGTCATCGTCGAAGCGTGTTGCTAGTGGCCTAGAGGAGGCGGCCAACAACAATATTCGTATGACCAACGGCAACGAGCAGGTGGCTCGTAGTAGGCCGGTGGTGCGAGACGAGAAGGAGGGGAACGTCATGCTCCAATATCCATTGTTGACTATTAGCAACTATGCTGCATGGTCAATGAAGATGCAAGTGTGTATGGATGCCCAAGGAGTGTGGGATGCTATTGAAGATGACAACGTCGACAGGTGCCAAGATAGGAAGGCACTCGCGGCCATCTATCATGGTGTGAGCGAGGAGACTCTTCTAGCTCTCAACGACAAGAGAACGGCCAAGGAGGCATGGGCGTCTCTCAAGTCTATGTAAGTTTGAGTTGAGCGCGTGACGAGGGCTAAGCTCCAAACTGCCAAGAAAGAATTTGATAACCTTCATATGCGTGAAGGGGAGTCAATTGATGTATTCACCATAAGGGTCACCCTTGCTCTCAGCAAGATGCGAACGTTGGGAGAGAGGGTTGAAGACTGTTGTGGTGGATAAGGTGCTTCGGGTTTTGAAGCCAAAGTTTTTGCCGATCGTCTGTACCTTGGAGAATCTTGAGGATTTGGATGTGATGTCAGTCGAAGAGATGTTCGGGCGGCTGAAGGCGTTCGAGGAGCGGCACATGGTTAGGGAGGTGGAAGGCGAGAACCTGTTGCTCACTCGAGCCCAATGGGAGTCCAGGGCCAAGAACAGGGAAGGTGGCTCCAGCTCTAGCAAGAAGAAGATCAGCTTTGACAAAGCGAAGGTGCGCTGTTACAACTGTCAAGAGTACGGGCACTTTGCTAGGGAGTGCCACGAGCAGAAGAAAGAGGTGAAGGCTGAGGCATTACTTACTACAGCAAATACGAATAACAAGATAGTATTGATTTGAAGCTCGGCGGGGAGGTGCTCAAGTAAAGTTTTTGTGTCTTAGTGAGTCAGCATATACATGCACGTAGGAAGAGTCCGTGAGTCAGCATATACATGCACGTAGGAAGAGTCCGTGCATGATGCATGTGTGGTGGATGAGCGTTCTTGTAGCCTTGTAGGTGTGTCCAAGTTTTCTCTTGCAGGTAAAGCTCTAATGTGAGTCTGCGTCGCCGTCAAGTAGCGTCAACGGTGAAAAGACAATTGGAGCTGTGTCAGAAGGTCATGATTGCCAGCGAGGTGCGTCACCGGTGGTATGGCTAGCAAGAAGAAAAAGGGAACTCCTTGAAGAAGCGTTCATCGTCGTGTGTCGAAAAAGTTGAGCAAATCGTAGTTGTGACCGATTGCCTCAACAAGATAGAAATTAGGCGTTACAAAATTAGGGGGGTGAATGTCGGAGTTAATTTTGTATACGCATAGAATACAGAGTCCGTATTCGGTTTGTCTCCGTGTCCGAGTAGAATCACTACAGGAATTGATACTATTTTCGTCGGTTTGCCGACGAAAATAGACCGACGAAATTATGTTGACGAAATATATGTATTTTTGTCGGCCACTCAAGCCGACGAAAATAAGGACCGTTATCCCGCCCTCCCGACATGGCAAGTATATTTTTGTCGGCCAAGGCCGACGAAAATATCGCTCCCACTATTTTCGTCAGCCAAGGCCGACGAAAATACTATTTTAAATTAAAAAAAAAATAAAAATCCCTAAAAACCGTATCATATAATTCACAGAAAAATTCCATATAATGCACACAAGCATACCACATCCAGTCATGCATAAATGCACACAAATATGATAAATGATGGTGGTTGTACTGCATAATTATAACATTATTCTTGCCAATTCCCACTATCATCCATCACAGGAGTATCAGGTTTTTTTTCTGAAGCCTTGTGTGATGGTTATATTCTTTACACATAAGAGAGATTGGACCACAATTAACAACTTGACACACTAGTGGTACTACATGGCTCATACAATAATGAACAATTACCAACTTCAAAGAATGGAGCATTGTTAATCCTAAATTAAATATGGGGAACAAGATTTCTCTACACTTGTAGCATACTAATGTGTACATAATTAAAGCTTGGATATCATATTCATACCGCACCAGTAGAGCCCAATTGTAGCACACCACGCGGTAGCACAAGAATAATCGCAATAGTCTGCAAGAAAGGAAACTTAAATGAATTCCAGAAGCACTTTGTGGAAATAATTTACCATTCACAATGTTCAATTATACTCACCTGAATGGCAGCTCTGAACTGATTGTTCATCTCAGCAGCTACCTGTCATGGTGAAACTATAGTATAAGATCTCCAAAAAAAAACAAGATACGAATTTGGATTGCAATAAAGATAACTAGAAGATCTTCATGCAATTAGCATTGTGGTCTACTCAACGACAAATCAGATAAATATGCACATGTACTCTATTTCATATTACAACAGGTCCATGTGTCATGTTTGTTTATTCACAACTAGCATATCCTGGTGAACATTTATTTTGCAGAATGATAATAGTCCAGGATCAAAACTGAAATTGGTTTCCATTCATACCATTAGCATCGCAAGATTATGGTTAGAACAAACAAAGCCAACAGATCTGAGCACGAGTATCACAAGTAATGAGGCTAGCACAAGTAAAACTAATAGACCTAAGGAAAAGTATCAATGATAATGGAGTTGAAACCAACAAACTTTCTTACTTCAGTTTTGTTGCATATTTAATCATGATAATGGAGTTGAAACCAAGGCGGCGGCTTATCTTAAAGATGTCACATTATGAATGAATGCCATCAGTGTAAAAAAGAATCCAATCCAACAAGGCTACATGCAACCACGCCTAAAACTCCAGCATACCTTATTTGCTCTGCTAAGCATTATTAGGGAGACATCACAATAAGAAACCAGTTGTCTTCTTGTCGAAATAAATACATGCAGCCGATATGTTTTTGGAATTTAGACTCTTGAACTTAGTACTAAGGAAGCACGAATTAATTATATCAAATAATACTATGGAATTCATCGATGGAAGTTGGTTATCAGCATAAGCAGCATATTAGGACGCATGCCATCACGCACCCCCACGACAATAAATAGGAATATAATCAGATAGCTCTTCATTTGGTCCCGAATCTAGCATACAAAAATCATCCAAGGACAGGAAACCGTGAGCATATGAATTCAAGACACAATCCCACCACCGATTGCAACCATTTTTGCGTTACCTTATTACAGATCCGTCAGAACTGCCTGCGAGCGCCACGGACTCACCCTCGAAGCAGTAGTCGAGAAGCGCAGCCTCCGACTTTGCCTCCAACCTTAGCACGGACGAGTCCGCGTCGTACGGCCGTAGCCCATGCAGAACAAATCCCCCAATTTCACCTGGTCGTAAACGAGTCCAAATCGGAAGCCGAAATGAACTGAAACGGGCAGGAGCTGCTGCAAATCCCCCACAACGAACTAGACCAGATCAGAACTAGCAACGAGGTCAGAACTAGCAATGTGCGCCGGCGGGCCGGGCCAAACGTGGCGGCCGGGTGTGGTGGGGCGGCGCCGAGCATGGCAAGGGGCGTGAGGGCGGGGCAGGGGCGAGAGCGGGGTGGGGCAGGCCGAGGGCAGGGGCGGGGGGCAGATGCGGCGGCGTGAGGGGCGTGCCGCGTGAGGAATTTTGATAGCGCCCGATCGAGTGTGACCTAGTGTTAGCTTCCTATTTTCGTCGGCCAAAACCCTAGCCGACAATCGTCGGTCCCACTTGGCCGACGAAAATATACGAGTATTTTCGTCGGTTCACCTAGGCCGACGAAAATATAGGAGTATTTTCGTCGGCTTGGGAAAGCCGACGAAAATAATTTTGGGCTGACGAAAATATAAAGATGTTCTAAACTAACGGGTTAATAGAGAAATTTAATCGTGTTGACTAGTGACTTTAATTTGGATTAGAGTTGCTATTTATGTTGTTGCAAACTACTAGTATATTTGGAAGTATGCAGTTGTGACTCTACAATGCTAGTATTGACATCAATTGAGAAGACATAAGACTTATTGTTAATGATGTTGTTAAGGGCAATGTTAATGCTAGTATTCAATCTATTTTAAATAGTTGGAGTATTTTGTGTGGTGGTAATTTTGTTATAACCTAAGTATAGGGTAGCTAAAAGTAATGTTGTTGGTTGATGATTATGCCCATTTGTTGTTATTGATGACTTAGTAGTAGTGGAAATTGTTTAGATTACTTGTTGAAAACCATGGTTAAATGGAGGAAATTGTAACATGTGGTGATAAGAGTGAACCTTGGATAATTAACATGATGTAGAGTTTTATCCTTAATGAATGTATATCTTAGAATCATATTTGCAAACTTTGTTTTGTGGAGGTAATTTTTACTTGTTGAAGTCATTTACTGATTGAACAAGTTTCAATTGTCAAGATGTTGATGTATGGGCGGTATAAAATGGATAGGTTGATCATGCTCGGGTATTTGTTGAAGTACTGTGTTCTAAATATAGAAAATGATGTATTACAATATGTTGGTCCGTGGGGATCTTGTTGATGTAGTCTTCGTTGGATGTCTTTTGATAAGCATCATAAACTTTATTTATAAGTATTGGGAAAGGTAATAAGAGAAAGAATTTGTTTTGTAGTTCTTGTTGTAACCTGAGGGGTTTCTCGATGAGTAAATAGTGAATATTGAATGTTTAAAAGGTAAGTATAGTGTTTCATGCTGAGCTTGTGTCTAAAACCTTTCGAACTGGTTTGGTTGTTTGCCATTTTGGTTTAGGGGTTTTCGGTCAAGGTGTTCCGTATGCTGTGTTTCAGAGTTTCCCTAAAAATTTGTAGTGATTGGTGCCAATCTTTGGTTTTGACTAATTTGTTTAGTTCATGCTATGAGTATGGATTTGCACCCAAAAGTTTTTGAGTGGATCGCGCCCCTTCACGTTCGCACTGAATTATCTTTGGAATTAATTTTAAAGGAAGCAGATGGACATAGTGGGTTGTGTTGGAAACTCTTGAGATTTAATTTGTAACTCTTTTTTACTAGAGTTGGATTTATTTGCATAATGTGTGTGATGTTTGCGAGTGCTTCAAAAAGGTGGATTATATGAATGTTTCAGAAGTGGATTTGGTTAGTGAAGAGTTCTCTTTTGGGAATGAGTTTCCCTTTCTTTTGAGAAAATTTGTGATGGTTGTGTACGCATATGTTTGACTTTGGAGTCGATGTTCTTTTCCAAGATGTTTATTTTGGTTAAAATGCGAGGTTTTGCAAGGTTAGTTTTCAATTGATGGTGGTTTATGACAAGATGTGGTGTTTTACTGTTAACTATGATGCCATCAAAGTTTATCTGAATCATTGCAATCATCGATGTTATGGGTGTTTCAATCATGTGATACTGAAGAAGAAGTCTTTTGGTGAACGACTATTCGGTATTGTTGTTACATGATGAATGAATGGTGAAAAGTAATCATGACATCATTTATAGATGTTAAATGATAAAAGAGTCGTTGAGCCAGGTAGGTGAGAAAGTCATATATGGATATATGACTAATCCGGAGTGCTCTTGGAAAGCTGCATGCATGTCCTGAATCGAGATTTCAATTGCCTTCTAGTACGAGAAGTAAGAATGAATATCTTCTGGTATGTTGGTTGTGGTGTAAGAGATCTGAGCTTTCTTTGCATCTTGGCTTAGGAAAAATAAAATGAGTACTCTTTGGTTGTTGCCGAACTCTTTCCAATGTGGCTTTTAGCGCTTTGGAGTTCGAGTTGTTGGATGTGGATCATTTTGGGTTCATGGGTCTTGGTTGAGCTTACTCAATGATTGTACCCTTGTTCTGATTCCTTGAAAGGAAGAGTGCGAGGGCAAAACCTTCTTAGAAAGATGAATCTAGTGTGGGTTTGTAATGACCTAAGATATTAGGCGTTGCTAGTGGTTGATCATAACTAGTTTGGAAGTGAAGAGTAAAGGAAGGTTGTGTAGGACTCAATTCAAACCTTCTTGGAGACTTGTGTCATTGATGTGTCCCTCGGTAAGGTTGATTAAATTATTAGTGGACCACTTGGTGGTTGCTAGTAATTGATGGGGTGTAGAGGGATGCCCGAACTTCCGTCAGGTGGAGGATAAGTCGATTAGGCGGCGCGAGACACACACGATCCGGCTTCTTGATCGACACGATCAAAAACCCCTGCAATCGCAGCACCACGCGTCCTCTGGTTATCAACCGTGCGCTGCCCAGTTGACCTCGCCACAAAGGCTAATCCCTGCCAATGAATCGAGAACACAAGCAAGAACAAGAAAGATGCAACTGAATTTGAAATTGAGGATGAAGCTCACGAGTTGGGGTCTCACAAACCGATGAACGGCAATACTGTTCAAAGACAGAATTAATCTAAGCAAAACCCAAATCAAACCCTAGCGGCGGCTACTGGATATAAAGGCTAGGGGACGTCCTAGAAACCCTAGACGTGTCCGTGATGGACTCCAACACGATACATGGGCCAACGGCCCAAATTGGTGACGCAACACCCTGGGACAGATTCTGTCTGCCAGCTTGCAACGTAAATTCCCGTCGACTCCGAAGTCCAAATGACCTGAAACCAGTGCCATTGTAAATTTTATCTCCTTATCTTTCTATGCATATGTGGATCATCAAAATCGGAGCCCGTTTGTGGCCTGGGCGACGATTTTAGTGAACGCTTCTCCTGGTGGCCGAGGTAGTCGACTCCGAGATGAATTGAACCTCCAACTTGACTTGGACACCCTCCTTGCCTCCCTACTGGTCCTTGCTGGTTTCCAAGGCCTTCATGGTCCTCTCCAAAGTTCCTAAGTACAAGATAATCAATAATATCATTAGGTAGCATACCATCCTCACAAGTATCTGCACGGGCACTTAGGAACGAGCTCACCTGTTGATTCAATTACCGTGCTCGTGCTCTTGTGATGGGTCCTTGCATCACAACTGGAGGAGGCTCGGTCGTATGCATAGGAGTGATGTCCTCATCATCCTCCCCCTCTTGAAGTGGAGTCGTCCTCGACTCAAGCTCATCTTCTTCTCCCATGAACGGTTTCAGATCTGCAATGTTAAACGTGGAACTAACCCCAAATTCGGGCGGCAACTCAAGTTTATATGCATTATCATTTATTTTCTCAAGTATCTTGAAAGGACCATCAGCTCTAGGCATTAATTTAGACTTTCTCAATTCTGGAAAACGATCCTTTTGCAAGTGTAACCATACTAAATCACCCGGTTCAAATTTTACTTCCTTTCTACCTTTGCTTCCCGCAGTCCTATACCTTTCATTCATCATTTCAATATTTTCTTTAGTCTTTTCATGTAATTTCAGAATAAATTCAGCACGTTCCTTAGCATCAAGATTAACTCGTTCACTAGTAGGTAAAGGTAATAGATCAATAGGAGCACGGGGATTGAAGCCATACACTACCTGAAAAGGACTTACCTTGGTGGTGGAATGTACCGCCCTATTATAAGCGAATTCAACATGCGGCAAACATTCTTCCCACATCTTCAAATTCTTCTTCAAAACAGCCCTCAACATAGTGGATAATGTACGATTTACTACCTCGGTTTGGCCGTCGGTTTGGGGATGACATGTTGTTGAAAACAGCAGCTTGGTCCCCAATCTATTCCATAGAGTTCTCCAAAAGTGGCTCAAAAACTTGGCGTCACGATCTGAAACAATAGTAGAAGGCACACCATGCAAGCGAACGATTTCTTGAAAGAAAAGGTTAGCAATATTAACAGCATCGTCGCTCTTATGACAAGGAATAAAGTGAGCCATCTTAGAAAATCTATCAACCACCACAAAAATACTATCCCTCCCCCTCTTGGTCCTAGGCAGTCCTAAAACAAAGTCCATAGATATATCCTCCCATGGAGTGCTAGGAACAGGAAGAGGCATATATAAACCATGTGGATTCAATCGTGACTTAGCCTTTTGACATGTAGTGCAGCGGGATACAAACCTCTCAATGTTTCGCCTCATCTTCGGCCAAAAGAAGTGGGCGGACAGCACGGCCTTCGTCTTCTTGGCACCAAAATGACCCATCAACCCTCCTCCATGGGCCTCCTGTATCAAAAGAAAACGAACGAATCCAACTGGAATACATAGGCGGTTAGCTCTAAACACAAATCCATCGTTTATCACATATTTGTCCCATGTTCTTCCCTCTTTGCAATGCAGCAAGACATCTTTAAAGTCATCATCATGAGCATATTGTTCTTTAATTGATTCCAATCCAAATATACGACAATCAAGTTGGGACAACATGGTATATCTCCTAGACACGGCATCAGCAATCACATTATCCTTCCCTTTCTTGTGTTTGATAACATAAGGAAAAGGTTCAATAAATTCAACCCATTTAGCATGTCTACGATTCAGTTTCACTTGATTGCGAATATGTTTTAGCGACTCATGATCAGAATGAATAACAAATTCTTTGGGCCAAAGATAATGTTGCCACGTTTCTAAAGATCGCACAAGAGCATACAATTCTTTATCATACGTGGAATAATTCAAAACATGACCACTCAATTTTTCGCTAAAATAAGCAAATGTGTTTTCTATCTTGCATCAAAACACCACCAATTCCAATCCCACTAGCATCACATTCAAGCTCAAAGGTCTTATTAAAATCAGGAAGTTGGAGTAAAGGTGCATTAGTAAGCTTATCTTTCAAAAGGTTGAAGGCATTCTCCTGTGCTTGCCCCCAATGGAACACAACTCCCTTCTTCGTCAATTCATTCAATGGAGCTGCAATGGTGCTGAAATCCTTCACAAAGCCGCGGTAAAATCCGGCAAGTCCATGGAAGCTCCGCACTTGTGAAATCGTCGTGGGCGTTGGCCAACTCTTAATCGCGTGCACCTTGGCTTCATCAACCTCAATTCCCTGCGGAGTCACAACATAGCCAAGAAACGATACTCGTTCGGTGCAAAAAGTGAACTTCTCGAGGTTACCAAATAAACGTGCAGCACACAAAGCATCAAAAACAGCACGTAGATGATCAAGATGTTCATGTAATGACTTGCTGTAAATCAATATATCATCGAAATAAACCACCACAAATTTCCCAATGAAAACTCGTAAAACCTCGTTCATTAAGCGCATGAAGGTGCTCGGTGCATTAGTTAAACCAAAAGGCATGACTAACCACTCATACAATCCAAACTTGGTTTTAAAGGCTGTTTTCCATTCATCTCCCAATTTCATTCTTATTTGGTGGTATCCACTACGCAAGTCAACCTTAGAGATAATTATAGAACCACTTAACTCATCAAGCATGTCGTCTAGCCTAGGAATAGGATGACGGTACCTTATTGTGATATTGTTAATGGCTCTACAATCTACGCACATGCGCCAACTGCCATCTTTCTTAGGAACCAAAATAACAGGAACAAAGACAAGGACTAAGGCTCTCACGTATATACCCGCGGTCCAAAAGATCTTGGACTTGGCGCTGAATCTCCTTAGTCTCCTCGGGGTTGGTCCTATAAGCAGCTCGGTTTGGCAAACTCGCTCCAGGTATCAAATCAATTTGGTGCTCAATCCCTCGTAGGGGTGGGAGTCCTGGAGGTATCTTGGCAGGAAAAACATCCGCATACTCCTGCAAAAGGTTAGTGACAGCAGGAGGCAAAGTACTGGGCAGATCATCCAATGAAAACAAAGCATTTTTGCATAGCACAGCATAGCACAAAGCATCATCACTAATTGCAGCAAGATCAGATTTTGTAGCAAGCAAGACGGGATTCCTCAATTTAATTTGGTTGGCTACATGCTGAATTTCAGATTTTTCATCAATGGGGTTCTTGTCATTAGCAATCCGCTCCCTATCAGATTTAACAATTTCAGCGGGGGTCAAAGGTAGAAGTGTAATTTTCTTTCCCTTATGCATAAAAGTGTATTTATTACTTCTACCGTGGTGAAGTGCATCAGTGTCATATTCCCATGGGCGACCCAATAAAAGAGAACAAGCTTGCATCGGCACCACATCACAATCAGCAAAATCAGAATAGGAGCCAATGGAAAAATGAACCCAAACTGTTTGTGTTACCTTAGCTTTGCCAGAATCATTCAGCCACTGAATGTGGTATGGATGTGGGTGCGGGCGTGTGGTCAAGCCAAGCTTCTTGACTAAATCTGTACTCACCAAGTTGTTGCAGCTGCCGGAGTCAATGATCACGCGCGCTCGTTGGCTGTTGATGACGAAGAAAATCTGGAACAAGTTGTGGCGGTGCTGCTGATCGGATTGCTCCATCTGTGCGCTAAGGACACGCTGGACAATGATGGACCTGTACGCAGCAGTATCCTCGGCGCCAAAGGTGGCTTCATCATCAACCTCGTCGTTGTCCACCCTGGTGTCGTCGATCTCGTCCTCAACATCGGAGGCGCTGATGTAACCTCCATCATCGGTGGCGATGTATGCCCGCTGGCTAGGGCATTCTCTCTTGATGTGGCCAATCCCTTAGCACTTGTGGCAGCGAATTCCCGTCGATGTACGGCCTGTGGAAGAGACGGAGGAGCTCTTGGCCGGTGTTGGCGGGGTCGACTTGCTGCTGTCTGTGGCACGGGTGGGTGGTGCCGTCGCTGCCGGTCGTGTATTCGGCAAAGGTGGCGTTGCCGCTGGTTGAAAGGTGGAAGAAGGCACTATCTTTGGTTGTCCCGTAGTCGTTCGGGGCGTGAAGGTGCTACCGGCATTGCTCCTGCTCTTGGAATGGCGTCCCTGCAATTCCTTCTCTGCTAACATAGCGAGTTGAAACAAGCAATTGACAGTTGTATATTCTTTATAATCAACAATATCTTGAATTTCTGGACGCAACCCACCGTAAAAACGAGCAATTTTATCCTCAGGTTCCTCTACTACCCCACAACGTAACATACCCTTTTGAAGCTCTTGGTAATATTCCTGAACAGTCATACTACCTTGATCTAATCGTTGCAATCTCTTGCGCATATCACGTTGGTAGGAAGGAGGAACAAATCTATTACGCATAGCATCTTTTAATCTCGCCCAAGAATCAGGTTGTAAGCGGGCATTTACTAGTTCATTCCACCAGATTATAGCAAAATCTTTAAATTCACTAGTGGCTTGTCTAACCCTATGAATCTTGGGAACTAGATGGGAGTTAAATTTCTGCTCAACCTTCATCTCCCAATCTAAGTAAGCATTAGCATCATAAGCTCCAGAAAAGGAAGGGATGGTGAATTTTACCTTAGCGAAAGGATCATCATTGCGGTTCTGGTTATTACCTCCCATACCGTGATGGTTGCGGCGAAGACGATCATGCAGACGGGCATCCCGTTGAGCAGCACGCTCCCTGGCGGCACGTTGCTGCTCATCTTCATCTTCCTCAAAATCACCATCCTCATCATGGTCGTTGTTGTCGTGGTTGGCGCCGTTGTTGACGGTTGCACCTCCATCATTGGTCGCTGGAGGGCGTTTTTCGACGACATCCATCCTCTCGGTGAGGGTGGAAACTCGTCGATCGATGCTCTCAAGGGTCTTGTTCGTCGTCATGGCATGCTCCTTGAATATCATTTTTATCTCATCCAGCATGGTCGACAACTCTGAATGAAGGACACAGTCTTCGATGGTAACATCATCATCCTCGTTCCTGCCCTTCTTGCCACCTGCCATGGTTAGCGCAGAAAAGGACAGAAGGAAACACAAACACAAGTATTATGAGCCCTATGAACTACTAGGTGGGATCTCACGCTCTCAAGCAATCTTACCAAGTTCTTACCCGGTTCTTACCAACACAACGAGAGACGGTGCAACCGGTGGCTGGTGCGTGACACCGTGAGGGTGTGATGAAGCGATTGCAAGGGTCAATAACCTGTGCTGATCAGAAGGATGTATATGTGGAGCTGTAGGAAGGTTATATGGATGGGTGGCACACAATGCAGTAACTGATAGTAATGCTGAATAAATGTCCAAAAGTACTTGCCCTAGTTGCTGGTATAAAAGTGGCCTTAGTCTAGCTGCGGCAGAAAATAAGGAATAAGTAGAGACAAGCAACAAGGCGTCAGAGTATATGAACAGATATCAGAACCGCATCAAACACTTCTATAGGGCACGATAAAAACACCTACCTTTGCTCCTGCCCTTTTTTTTAGGCTCTATGCCTCTTTCACCAATTTTTTTTTATTTTTCTTTGATTTTTCTGATATTTTTCCTAGGCTCAGGAGCACAAAGGTAGATAGTACACAAATTTTCAGCCTGAACAGATGTAAGATGAAACCGATATGAAATAAGAAGTGTTTTCCGAAAAGCGTGCTCAAACTTCGGCGGCCGAAAACTCAATCTTCCCGAGGGAATTTCGCAAAAATAATTTCGGCGAACCCGAATCTGTAGATATCCGTGAAAAAAAAATCGCCTAATTCCGAGTCCGTATGCGAAAGTTATGGCCGTTTTACGGAAGGACTCCGAATCAGGGTTTTCTAGGCGGCACCTCTCCAAACTCAAGGGCGTATGGAGTGGATATGAACGCGATGATCTGTGGTGGCAGGTTCCGTGATGAGGGGTGGCGATATGGCTAACATGAGGTGGGGGGTTAGGGTTTATAAAGGAGAAACCGTAACACAACTAGGACTCCGAAACTGAGGAAAACCACAAAACAATCCGATTCCAACAAGGACTCAAATAGCGATTGGTGACTGGATCGGTGTAGGATATGGGATGCAGCGGAGGTGAAACATGACTAAATTAAGACCACGATCTAAACCAGCAACACGACTCGATTCTTGACACAAACTCAGTACTATGGACTCTGAAACCGAAATTGTGCAAAGGCTAGGCGTGGTTCTAGGTATGGTAGACTATGAACTGCATTTTTTTTTTGGCTTTTTCGTGGACTATAGGACGAACGCAAAACTAAATCAAACTACGGGGAGAAGGCAAACCTGACGGTAAACCTGGCTCTGATACCACTTGATGGGGTGTAGAGGGATGCCCGAACTTCCGTCAGGTGGAGGATAAGTCGATTAGGCGACGCAAGACACACACGATCCGGCTTCTTGATCGACACGATCAAAAACCCCTGCAATCGCAGCACCACGCGTCCTCTGGTTATCAACCGTGCGCTGCCCGGTTGACCTCGCCACGAAGGATGCAACTGAATTTGAAATTGAGGATGAAGCTCACGAGTTGGGGTCTCACAAACCAATGAACGGCAATACTGTTCAAAGACAGAATTAATCTAAGCAAAACCCAAATCAAACCCTAGCGGCGGCTACTGGATATAAAGGCTAGGGGACGTCCTAGAAACCCTAGACATGTCCGTGATGGACTCCAACACGATACATGGGCCAACGGCCCAAATTGGTGAATGACGACACCCTGGGACAGATTCTGTCCGCCAGCTTGCAACGTAAATTCCCGTCGACTCCGAAGTCCAAATGACCTGAAACTGGTGCCATTGTAAAGTTTATCTCCTTAGCTTTCGATGCATATGTGGATCATCAAAATCGGAGCCCGTTTGTGGCCTGGGCGACGATTTTAGTGAACGCTGCTCCTGGTGGCCGAGGTAGTCGACTCCGAGATGAATTGAACCTCCAACTTGACTTGGACACCCTCCTTGCCTCCCTACTGGTCCTTGCTGGTTTCCAAGGCCTTCATGGTCCTCTCCAAAGTTCCTAAGTACAAGATAATCAATAATATCATTAGGTAGCATACCATCCTCACAAGTATCTGCACGGGCACTTAGGAACGAGCTCACCTGTTAATTCAATTGTCGTGCTCGTGCTCTTGTGATGGTTCCTTGCATCACAACTTGAGGAGGCTCGGTCGTATGCATAGGAGTGATGTCCTCATCAGTAATTGCTTTTACTTTTCGAAGTGTATTGGATCTTTTGTCGCAGAGCTCTGAACGAGTTGTGTCAACCAATGTGGATTGCTCAGTTGATATTGTTTTTGCGGGTTTTAAGGACCCTGGTTATAAAGTAGGTTTTTCCTTCGGTGATAGTGGTGGGTATTGGTCTTTTGTAAAAGGTCAATCTTTTGCAAGGTGTTAGCCAATTGTTCAAGCAGTTGGTAGTCTTGGAGTGTTGTGTCTTGCTTGGTTCGCGTCGTCTAGAATACGACGAACCACAGTAGAGAGGTTGAGATGTGAAAGCACTTTTGTGCGTGGGAGCTGAAGAGGGTTCTAGAGGTTGGTGCCGTGTTCTTCTGAGGAGAAACATCGGTTAAAGGGATCGGGCACTTTAGTGCCAAGGAATGCATTAAAATGAGGAATATGAGACCGTTTCCCTTCATTGTCAGTTTAGGAAGGTATCCTTTTGCTTGGGACGTTCTGAGTCCTTATGTTTGTACTCGGTGTTTCAAAGTGGGGTAAGAATTCTAGCAAGTTTTGAATGTGAGTTATATTTAGAGCTGTCAGTCTTTGATCCTTAGCTCCTTGCTTCTGAGTGCTGGCTGGTGCAAATCGTAGGGGCTTCTAAGCGGGCTCTAAGGCGTGAATCATAGCTCCCTTCAATTTGGCTGTTTGCGAAGTGGCGTGTCTCGGATTCGGGGTCGAATCCTGTTGAGGGGGGGGGGGAGAATGTGACACTATGGAAGGTCAAAACTTTATAAAATGTGAAAATGGAGGTTAAAACTTTACGTTATGCCGTTTATAGCGTGTTTTTGGGCCGTTTTCGGGTGTTTGGGCCTCTCCGGGGGACTTTGGGCCTTGGGGGTTGAGTTGGGCCTCCGGTGGAAGGGTTTGGGCCCAAGGGGGGGACTTTTGGGCAGCCAAATCTGGTCCCCACCCCTTGGTGTGCCCCCCACTCCCTTTCCCAACCCTAGCCGCCACCCCCTAGCCCCCCCATGCGCCTCCACCCTTCCCCTTCCTCTCCATCTTCCCCCATAGCGCCACCACCTCTCCCCTCCCCTCTCCCCCCTTGCTGCCCTAGAGGAGATCCCCACCTTGCCATCCTGTTGATCTCTCCAATGGAAGGCCTCGCGACGAGGAGATTCGGCGGTTTCGGCGCGAGGAGAATGATCGGGGAGCCTGGGAGGAACGATTTTGGCGTTCATCGTTCATCGGGCGAAGGTATGGCATGGAGAATCCTTGGGGTTGGTCTAGGGGATGTGCTAGAGGGTATTTGGATGCTTTTATATCATGTAATGGTGCTGTGATTGGGTAGATTAGATGAAAACTAGAGTTTGCCACGCTTTCTGCTTCGGGCAGATTGTGCAGTCGACCTAGGTTTTGAGTTTTTGCGACCTTAGAATCGGAACTTGGTCGGCCACCTGTTGCGAAAGTTGTAGGTAACTTCAATACCTTTCAGTGGAAATAAAGAACGTCCAATTCCGCCCAGCCGTTTGAAAGTTATGCTCGATTTACCGAGTGTGTTCAAATCTGTGACGAGATTGGAATAGATCACGGTATTCTGTAGATTAAACCACTTTAGAATCCGAATCAGCTTTTCCATATACTTAGAAAAAGTTAGGAAATTTCCTAAGCTATGCGAGGATGTACTCGTTTAATCGATTCAGAGTCCTAGATCTAAAGTTATAATAGTTTGAAGTCTGCTGTCCCGGGGGGGGGGACAGATTCTCTGTTTTTCGTTTTCGGGGTAGATGGGCAATGGCGTACTGTTTTGTGGGCACGTTGTGATTGTGGCATCTATGTGCAAGTGGTGTGACCTCGGGAGTGCCCTCCTCATCCCGCCAATCCGTCGCCCGAGGTTAAGGCAAGTGTATTGGAATGGGTATCGTTGTGAATGTTGTTAGACTTGAGTACATGCAAATTGATTTATGATATGATGCTAAGATTGATGTTTGCCTATGACATGATGAACATGATTTCATATTGATCATGATTGTGTGGTATTAAATGTTTATGCCAACCTTTACATGTTTATGTCATATGTGCATTCATAATGGAAGAGGCGTCCCATGCTGATGCGGGCCTCTGTGTTCACACGTAGTGAATACGAAAGACCTACCTCGTAGTCCCATCCACGGGTGTGCATGGGAGCGAGTCAGTAAGAGTAGGCACCCTCCATCTACAGGATGGAAGGGGAAGGGGGTGCACGCCGACGGGTGTGCACTCGGCAATACCGGTATGTGCTTCGAGGAGATATGAGCATTTGCATTGCATCGCATTGCATACATGATGATGATGATGATGATGATGATGATGATGATGATGATGATGAAATGAGTACAATGATATGGAGACATGAGAATGATGTGGTATATGAAATTATGGCTTGTACTTGATGTTGAGCATGGTAGTGATGTTAACGTTGAATTGTTCTTTATGGTCCATTGTAATATACTTGCTGAGTGACGAACTCACGCTTGTGTTTTATGTTGTTTTAGGTACCATGACACCGGCATGTGGGAAGGGGCATTAGCTACACATCTTCACGTAGCTCCACACCTTTAGGCGGATTTATCAGCTTGAGTCATGATAATAAGAATAGTGCCATGAAATTGGGTACATGGTTAAATTGTGTGCTTGTTCCCTAATTTGCTTCGTTTAGCTCATGAGATGGTTGAATTCGTTATTCTAGACTTATACTGTTGCTAGAATCCTCGTTATTGATGATTTAGATGTCATTTTTTATGCTATATCCTGTGATCATATTGTTGTTGCTCCAATTCATGGAAAAACAAAGGAGATGCTGCCGAAATTTTCGGTTTTAGCATTTACTCCTTTGCTGTAATTTACTTTAATTTGTGGTATTTAGATGTTTTTTAGTCTATGTTTGGTAGCATTCGGGCATACTAGATGCCGGGGTGTTACAGCAGAGTGCACACCCGTCGGCGTGCACCCCCTTCCCCTTCCATCCCGTAGATGGAGGGTGCCTACTCTCACTGACTCGCTCTCATGCACACCCATGGATGGGACTACGAGGTAGGTCTTTCGTGTTCACTACGTGTGAACATAGAGGCCCGCATCAACATTGGACGCCTCTTCCATTATGAATGCACAAATGACATAAACATGTAAAGATTGGCATAAACATTAAGTACAACTCAATCATGATTAATATGAAATCATGTTCATCATGTCTCATAGGCAAACATCAATATTAGCATCATATCATAAAGCAATTTGCATCTAATCAAGTCTAGCAACATTCAAAACGATACCCATTCCAATACACTTGCCTTAACCTCGGGCGACGGATTGGCGAGAGGTTGAGGGCACTCCCGGGGTCACACCACCTGCACAAACATACCTCACACTCAAAACGTGCCCCCAAAACAGTACGCAAAAGCTCGTCTACCCCGACCTCACAAACTACACCCAAAACCGAAAAACAGAGAATCTGTCCCGTCGGGACAGCAGGCTTCAATCTAGCATAACATTAGTTCTAGAACTCTGAATTGATTAAATGAGTACATCATCGCGTAGCTTAGGAAATGTCCTAACTTTTTCTAAGTATAGGGAAAAACTTATTCGGCTTCTAACGTTGTCTAATATAAAAAACACTACGTTCTGTCCCAGCTACGTCACATATTTGAACACGTTTGGTAAATCGAGCATAACTTTCAAACGGCTGGGTGGAATTGGACGTTCTTTATGTCCAATTAAAGGTACTCAAGTTACCTACAACTTCCTCAATAGGCGGCCGACCAAATTCCGAATCTAAAGTCACAAAAACTCAAACCCTAGGTCGACTACACAATCTGCCCGAAGCAGAGAATTAAGAAACATCTAGTTTTCATGCAATCTACCCAATCACAGCACCACCACTTGATCTAAAAGCATGAAATCAACCTCTAGAACAGCACCTAGACCATCCCCAAGGATCACCCATACCATACCTCTGCCCGACGAACGACGAACGTCGAAATCCTTCCTCCCGGGTCCCCGATCGTCCTCCTCGCGCCGGAACCGCCGGATCTCCTCGTCGCGGGAATTCCCGATGGAGAGATCAACGGAATGGCGAGGTGGGGTTCTCCTCTAGGGCTGCAAGGGGGTGGAGAGGGGAGGGGAGGGGTGGTGGCGCAATGAGGGCAGGGGGAGGCGCTCAGGGCTGAAATACCTGGCCCCCTCTCCCTCATGGGCCCAATTCCCATCCCACTAAAGCCCACGACTCTTCCCCTTGGGCCAAAACTCCCCCGGAGAGGCCCAAAGTCCCGAAACCGGCCCGGAAACGCGATTAAACCTCATACCGTATAGTTTTAACCTCAAATTTCACAATTTATAAAGTTACAACATTCCGTAGTGTCACATTCCCCCCCTTCAACTGGATTCGACCTCGAATCCAAGACACACCAATACGCAATTCAGCAAAACAAAAGATAGCTAGGTTTCACATCTCATACCTGAGGCGAAAAGCTCGGGGTACTTCTCGCGCATGCGAGACTCCAGCTCCCAACTCGCTTCCCTCTCAGTATGATGCGACCACAGGACTTTGACAAACTTGAGAGTCCTGTTCTTCATCACCCGCTCTGAATTCTCCAAAATTTTCACAGGACGGGACTCAAAGGTGAGGTCCTGCTCAAGCACCAGTGGTTCCAACGGAACCACCAACTCTGGGTCATGCAAGTACTTCCTCAACATCGAGACATGGAATACATTATGGACTCCCTGCATTGACTCCAGTAGCTCCAAGCGATATGCCAACTTTCCAACTCGAGCTTAGATAGGAAATGGCCCAACATACCTCGGACTGAGCTTCCCTTTTGTGCCAAAACGCACCACACCCTTGGTGGGAGATACTCGCAAGAGCACCCTATCACCCACCTCAAACTCCAAATCCCGCCTCCTCACATCAGCATAGGTTTTATGTCTACTCTGCGCTGCAAGAAGGTTCTGCCGTACCTCTGCCACGCGATCAACAGTCTGCTGAACCCAATCCGGTCCAAGGACCGCTCTCTCTTCCACTGCATCCCAACAAAGCGGCGATATGCACTTCTGGCCATAGAACACCTCATAAGGAGCAGTCCGGATGCTGGAATGATAGCTGTTATTGTAAGCGAATTCTGCCAAAGGCAAATGATCTTCCCAGCTACCTTTCCAAGCCATCACACATGCCCTGAGCATGTCCTCCAAAGTCTGAATGGTACGCTCAGACTGCCCATCGGTCTAAGGGTGAAAAGCGGTACTAAGGCGAAGCTGTGTACCCAAAGCACTCTGCAAGCTCTCCCAAAATTTTGAGACAAATTTCGCATCCCGGTCAGAGACAATCATCTTGGGTACACCATGCAGTCTCACAATCTCCCGCACATAGATGGGAGACAACTCACTCGCTGAATTGGTAGTGCGGATAGGAATGAAGTGCGCAGACTTGCTAAGATGATCCACTACAACCCAAACAGCATCCTTCCCTCGTGGAGTACGAGGTAGGCCAACCACAAAATCCATGGAAATGTCATCCCAAGGCCACACAGGAATCTCCAATGGCTGCAACAAGCCAACGGGATGCTTGTGTTCAGCCTTTATCTTCTGACAAATCTCATAAGACGCCACATACTTGGCGATATCAACTCTCATCCTTTTCCACCATAAGTTCTTTTTCAGATCCCTATACATCTTGGTCTCCCCAGGATGAACCGTGTAGGGGTGCGATGAGCCTCTCTCAAGATGTCATCTTTGACTTGGGATTTCTAATGTACACACAAGCGACCCTGAAACCTCAGAGCTCCCACCTCGTCTATGTAAAAGTCCCCAGTTTTGCCATCCTCAAGGCATTTCCTCACCTGCTGGAGCAAACGATCATGCTGTTGTGCTTCCCGCACATGCTCGAGGATCGCTGACTCAAGAATCAATTGAGTTTCAGCTTGCACGGTCCCCGCAAAGCTGTAGGAAACTCCCAATCGCTCAAAATCAGCAACAAGACAATCAATGATATGGGGCATTGTCTTGCGACTGAGAGCGTCAGCCACCACATTTGCCTTGCCCGGATGATACTAGATTGTGAGTTCATAATCTTTTATCAATTCCAGCCACCTCCGCTGCCTCAAATTCATATCTTTCTGAGTAAAGATATACTTGAGGCTCTTGTGATCAGTGAAGATGTCACAAGACTCACCATACAGATAGTGCCTCCATATCTTCAGTGCAAACACCACAGCGGCTAGCTCAAGATCATGAGTGGGATAGTTCTGCTCATGATTTTTCAATTGCCTCGATGCATAAGCAATCACTTTGCCATCTTGCATGAGCACACAACCAAGTCCCAAACGAGAAGCATTAGAATAGACAGTGAAACGCCTCCCAGGCTCGGGAAGGGTAAGAATAGGATCAGTCACCAACTTCTCCTTCAAAATGCAGAAACTATGCTCACACTCTGCAGACCACTGAAATTTTATCCCTTTCTGGGTCAACTGTGAAAACGACTTAGCAATGATAGAGAAATCCTGCACAAAACGCCGATAGTAGCCAGCTAACCCAAGGAAACTACGCACCTCTATGACATTGGAAGGCCTCTTCCAATCCAAAACTGCAGAGACTTTGCTAGGATCTACAGATATGCCCTCTGGATTGATGATGTGGCCAAGAAAACCCACTTCTGAAATCCAGAACTAGCACTTTTTGAGCATAGCAAAGAACTGATTCTCCCTCAAAGTACTCAGCACAAGCCTCAAATGCCGCTCATGCTCCTCTTCTGATTTAGAGTAAACCAGAATGTCATCGATGAACACTACCACAAACTCATCAAGGTACTTGTGTAGCATACTGTTCATCGCCTCCATAAAGACAGCAGGAGCATTAGTTAGTCCAAAAGACACAACTTTAAATTCATAATGCCCATACCTAGTGGAGAAAGCAGTCTTCTCAATGTCCTGTTCCCTCACCCGAATCTAATTGTAACCAGACTGAAGATCAATCTTGGAGAACACCTTTGCTCCCTTTAGTTGGTCAAACAGATCCTCAATGCGAGGCAAATGATACTTGTTCTTGACTGTCACTTGATTAAGAGCACGATAGTCAATGCACCTACGCCAACTTCCATTCTTCTTCGAAATGAAAAGGACGGGTGCTCCCCATGGCGACACACTGCGCCGAATAAAACCCTTGGCCAACAAATCCTTCAAATGCTTTTTCAACTCGTCTTGAAAAGGACAAGCCAAGCGGTATGGAGAGATAGAAATAGGTCGAGTGCCAGGAATAAGATCAATACGAAACTCCACACTCCTCACTGGAGGCAAACCAGGCAACTCATCAGGGAACACATCAGCAAACTCCTTCACCACAGGAATCTCTGCAATTGCTACTGAAGAAGATGGCTTTTCAGAAATAGCCATGAGAAAACCCAACTGCCTCAAGCGGCGACCAGAAAACAGACTAACCAAAGCAAAGATGGAACTGGAAGGTATACCACCCTGAAAGGTCAACTCCACCCCTGACGGGGCCTGCGAGGTAACTGTCCTCCAAAAGCAACAGATCTTGGCACGGTACTGACGCAACCAGTCCATGCCCAAAATGACATCAAAAGGAGCCAACTAGACCACCATAAGATTGGCAAAGAAAACTTCATCATCAATGGCAATGGTGCAACCCGGGCAAACCAAAGAACTAGCAATCAAACCCCTAGGAGAACTGACTATCACAGACTCAGAGATCCACTGAACTCCTAACTTAGCTCTACTAGCAAACTCATACGACACAAAAGAATAGGATGTTCCGGAATCAAACAAAACAAAGGCATCAACTGAATCCACAAGCAGAGTACCTAAAACCACCTCTGGATGCCCGACTGACTCGGCGATCGGCAAGGCGTACACTCCTAAGTTCAGGATAAAGCATTCGACCACTTCATGAGCTAAACGAATCAAATAGTAAGACCGAACACACAGTTAAGCAATTCTCCAAGTTTCATGGCAATACTTTCATTATCATGACTCCAAATGATAACACTATCTAATTTGTGTGGAGCTACGTGTAGATGTGTAGCTAGACCCTTTTTCCCGCATGCCGGTTTCATGGTACCTAAGAAAAACAACATAAACACAAGCGTGAGTTCATCACTCAGCAAGTATATTGCAATGGAACAAGAAACACATTCCAATACCTTCATCACCACTTTTCACATACAACATCATACACATCTCATATTCATAGTGTAAGCATATCATTGACATCATCATAAATCATCCTCATATAACTGTGACACCACGAAGTGTTGTGTCCTTAATTTTTGAGCATGATGAGGCTATAAACATTATGAAAGGTGGAATTAAGGTTAAAACCATAGGGTATGGAGGTTAATAACGGTTCCGGGCCATTTCCGGGGTTTTGGGCCTTTCCGGGGGAGTTTGGGCCTAAAAGAGGAAACCAGGTTGGGCTGGCTTAAGGGGCTCCCCCTGCCCCCTTGCTGCGCCCCCATGCCCCCTTGTGCGCCCCAAGTGCCCCCCCTTGCCCTAGCCGCCCTCCCCCTTGGTGGCCGTGCGCCCCCCTTGCCCTCTCCTCTCCACCTCTCCACCACCTCTCCTCCACCCCCTTGCTGCCCTAGGGTAGCCTCCCCACCCCCTACCCCTCGAAGATCTATTCGAGGAGCGAGGAGCGATCCGGGAGGAGATCGTTTGGGTTTTCGGTCGTCGGGCGAAGGTATGACCATGGGATTCCTTGGGGTTGATCTAGGTACTGTTCTAAGGGTGTTTATCAAGTTTTTAGATCAATTGGTGGTGCTGGAATTGAGTAAATTGGATTAGATCTAGATGTTGCCACGTTTCTGTTTTGGGACAGCATGAGCAGTCGACATAGGGTTAAGTTTTTCGTCAATTTAGAGTCCGAATATTTCCATACGGATGTTGAAGAAGTTGTAGATAATTTAATTATATTTCAGAGGACATAAAGAACGTTAAATTCTGATCAGCCGTTTGAAAGTTATGGCTGTTTTACCGAGCGTGTTAAAATCTGTAACGTGATTGGAACAGATCACGGTATTTTGTAGATTAAACAACGTTAGAGTCCGAATCAGTCTTTCCCTATAACTAGAAAAAGTTGGGAAATTTCCTAAGCTATGCGAAGATGTACTCGTTTAATTGATTTGGAGTCCCAGAACTCAAGTTATGCCTTTTGGAAGGCTGCTGTCCCGACGGGACAGAACCTCTGCTTTTAGGTTTTGCGAGTAGTTGGCAATGTCGGGGTAGATGAGGGTTTGCGTACTGTTTTGTGGACTTGATTGTGAGTATGTGATGCCTATGTGCAGGTGGTGCGACCCCGGGAGTGCCTTCTACTTCCCGCCAATCCGTTGCCCGTGGTTGAGGCAAGTGTGTTGTGATGGATAGCGATTTGTAGGTTGCTTGTTGAGAATAGATGGAATTGACTACATGATATATAATTACTTGCCATGTTTTAATGATTGCCTATGATATGATGAGCATGTTTAGTATGTTATGATGCCATGTGTTAATATATGAGTTAAATATGATTTTGGCATAATTGCATACATGACATGTTACATGGCCCGGGCGGTGAGAAAGTCATAACTAGTCCGGGAAGGTCAGTGAGAAAGTTATGACTAATCCGGAGAGCCAATTAGTAAGTCCTACATCGTGATTCCATTCACCGCGGTGAACGGAAGAGAGGAGTAGGCACCCTCCATCTTCGGGATGGAAGGGGGGAGAGGGTGCACACCGACGGGTGTGTACTCAACCATACCGGTATGAGTTTCCAAGGAGACATGAGCATTGCATTGCATTGCATACATAATGATGATGATAATGTTAAGTGTTCATAAATGAGATGATATACATGATGTGAGGTTTTATTGCCATGTTATTGTTCTTGTTGTCCATTGCAATATGCTTGCTGAGTTTCGAACTCACGCTTGTGTTTTCTTGTTGTTTTAGGTACCATGAGATCGGCATGCAGGGAAGGGAAATAGTCACACGTCCGCACGTAGCTTCACCATTTTGATTCCACAAGTCATTCCATTAGTTTTTGATAATAAACTGCGTGTGATGATTATTGTTTTTAAGGTTTAGCCTTGCTATATGAGAATCTTATTGTTTGTTTGACTATGGGAGACATTAAGTGCTTGATATTAGACTTATGTTGCCGTTAAGTCTTTAATTATTGCTGTTTTAGTTGTCTCTCATTTTGCCTTACATTGCTATACTGTTGTTGCTCCTTCAAGTCATGTTAAAACAAAGGAGATGCTGCCGAAATCTCGGTTTTTAGCTTGTGCGCCTTTGATGGAATTTATGTTTAAATGTGGTATTTAGATGTTGTTTAGCTTATGTTTGGTAGCATTCAGGCATATTAAATGCCAGGGTGTTACAATAACATCCTCATATAATGCAATGCCATGTAATGCAATGTGATGCACATATCTCCTGGAAACTCATACCGGTATGGTTGAGTACACACCCGTCGGTGTGCACCCTCTCCCCCTTCCATCCCGAAGATGGAGGGTGCCTACTCCTCGCTTCCGTTCACCGCGGTGAATGGAATCACGATGTAGGACTTACTCATTGGCTCTCCGGATTAGTCATAACTTTCTCACCGATCTTCCCGGACTAGTTATGACTTTTCTCACCGCCCGGGCCATGTAATCATGCCATGTATGCAATTATGCCAACATCGTAATTAACTCGTACATTAACACATGGCATCATAACATGATAAACATACTCATCATATCATTGGAAATCATTAAAGCATGGCGAATGATCATCTCATATAACCAATCTCATCTAGTCTCAACTAGTAACCTACAAACAGCTATCCATTACAATACACTTGCCTCAACCACGGGCGACGGATTGGCGAGAAGTAGAAGGCCCTCCCGGGGTCACACCACCTGCACAAAGGGACCACACACTCACAATCAAGCCCACAAAACAGTACGCAAACCCTCATCTACCCTAATATTGCCAACTACTCGCAATAACCAAAAACAGAGGTTCTGTCCCGTCGGGACAGCAGCCTTCCAAAAGGCATAACTTGAGTTCTGGGACTTCGAATCAATTAAACAAGTACATCCTCGCGTAGCTTAGGAAATTTCCCAACTTTTTCTAGGTATGAGGAAAGAGTGATTCGGACTCTAAAGTTGTTTAATCTATAGATTACCGTGATCTGTTCCAATCGCGTCACAGATTTTAACATGCTCGGTAAAACAGCCATAACTTTCAAACGGCTGATCAGAATTTAACGTTCTTTATATCCATTGAAAGATATTGAAATTATCTATAACTTCTTCAACAGGCGGATGACCAAATTCCAACTCTAAATTGGCGAAAAACTGGACCCTAGGTTGACTGCTCATGCTGTCCCAAAACAGAAACGTGGCAACATCTAGATCTAATCCAATCTACTCAATTCCAGCACCACCAATTGATCTAAAAACTTGAGAAACACCCTTAGAACAGTACCTAGAATAACCCCCATGGATTCCCATGGCCATACCTTCGCCCGACGCACAAAAACTGAATGGATCTCCTCCCGGTTCGCTCCTCGCTCCTCGCTCCTTGCTCCTTTCTCCTCGCTCCAATGGATGGATCTTCGAGGTGCAAGGGGTGGGGTGGCCACCCTAGGGCAGCAACGGGGTGGAGGAGAGGTGGTGGAGAGGTGGGGAGGTAAGGGGGCAAAGGGGAGGGGCGCTCGGCCAAAGGGGAGAGGGGGGTGCGGCTAGGGCCAAGGGGCAGGGAGGCCCCCCTTTACCAGCCCCAAACCTGAATCCTAGTCCTAAATGGATTCCCACTCCATCCCACCAATGCCCACAACCCCCTCTTTTAGGCCCAAACTCTCCCGGAAGGCCCAAAACCCCGAAAACGCTATTAACCTCCTTACCCTATGGTTTTAACCTTAATTCCACATTTCATAGTGTTTTTGAGCTCAACATTCACTTTTTATAAGGTTACGACACTCTGTGGTGACACATCACTTCATAAGGCCCAAAAACGCGAGTAAACCTCAAGCCGAAATATTGTGCTTCACCATGTGGATACTGAACATCAATTGGCAGACATTTTCAAAACCCTTGTCTTCTTATCGTTTTGCTTTTATTCGGGGAGAACTTGGGATTGTTCATCCAATGGGTTTGTTTTGAGGGGGAGTTTCCTTGCCAAGTTCTTTCACTTGATGAGCTCACTTTATCATATTTCTTTATATGTTATGTAATTGAGCTAATATATGATAATCTAATTGTCTCACTTGAACTAAAAATGACATTGTGGAATTCCCTGGACTGATTGCCTATAGCTAAATACTCTGTGATATCTTACTCTTCTAGGCTTGTTATTGAATCTTCTTGACAAATTTGGGCTATGAAGCAAGTGTGTTTTCAGCTTAACTCTTTCAAAAGACCTTTTAATCACTTTTGCATGTTTACAATCAAAGAAAAAGTAAAGGAAAAGGGAATCAGTTTAAAAAAAGGGATTGTTTAAAAAAAAACCTCAAGTTATGTGCTTCGGGATGCTTTCCCTAAAAGATAAGATGTATGCTTCAAGCATGCCATTCCCTCAAAAGACAAGATGTATGCTTCAAGCATGCCACATGCAGTTTACTGTTTAAAGATTAATTTGGTCCACTAGATTGAAGTTGAAACTACTTGCTCGCTCTGATTTGTTAGTTGCTTCAACTTTGAGCCTTTGTTTTTCTACTAAAGGTTTTGCTTAGTACTTGGCTATAGTTGACTGAATTGAGGTTGAGATGTATGTCATTCCCTAACTTGTTAAAATCACATTAAGATCATGTATTTTGCATATTATGTGATATATAAGGTTACATGATCGAATGAGCTCATCTTTTCCTATCTTGGCACTCCCTTGTTTCTCATTGTGAAATCATTGCTGCAGGAAAATTTTTGAACAAATTCTCTCTTTTGTACTCTTGATGAATCCATTGTCAAAGGGGGAGAAATTTTGGGAATATTTGAGAAGTTCAAAGAAAAAGGGGGAAAAAGTTTTTTTTTTGGAAATTTGAGCATTTTGGGAGAAGTTTGGAGAATTTTGGAATTTTTGGGCACATTGCACATTCACACACATGTTCCTTCTCAGGGGGAGTTTTTGTTTTGCTTTTTGGTCAAAGGGGGAATTCTGTGTTTTCTTACTTTGGTCTTTGATCCTTTGGATTTCAAAATCTTTTGTAAAGTGAATGCCAAATGTTCAATTCTAAGTGGTGTTGCCAATGTTTTCATCAAGGGGGAGATTGTGAAATCATGTGCTGAAAAATTGGCTTTGAACTGAAAAATTAACTTAGAATTGGTTTTGCAAAATGTGCTTGTGCATGTGTTTGACAATTTGACAAGAAACAGTAAGTTTCGCTTTGCGCGGACCAAGCTCTCAAGAAAGCGATAAGTTCCCCATCTGCGCCAGATCATTTTTCGTATGTCTGACGGACCAATTTTGTTGGTGCATTGTAAACACGTTTTGGCAACCTCTTTTTCCCATGTACGTCGGACCAAGTTTTGGAGTCCGTGGGCGTGCTTTTGAGATCATGAGCCGAACTCAATTTTCCAAGAAACCAATTAAGTTTCGCATGTACGTCGGACCAATTTCTTTGGTCGATCGTGAACTGATTTTGAGGATTGATTTCGCATGTACGACGGACTGATTTCTTTTAGTCCGTAGAATGGCGTGTTTTGCTCGGTTTGGATGGCTTCTTGGAACAGAGACTTTCACGTGTACAACGGACCGATTTTGTTGGTCTGTCGTGAATGAACTTTTTCTAGGGTTTTTATTTTTGGTCCGTTGTAAACGTGTTTTGCTCGGTTTGGATGTTTTGCAAGAATTGAAACGATTTTTGGATTTGACCTTGAGATTATGAAATTGGTGAGAATTTCATGATGCTTGTTTTGAAGTGGAATTTATGCAATGCTCGTGTGAGTATTTGCATGGACTAATGTTGAGTCAAGTCGCGGACTTGTGCTCGAAATTGTTTTGTGGTTTGTTCATGTGCAGGTATTGCTCGACGGCGAATGTGGTCGATGACGGGATCGGAACTAGGTTCATGGAGGAACTGAGGTTCGGGACTAGGTTCAGGGAGGATCTGAGGTCTTGGTGGTCAAGGATGTCATGCGGGACATTCGGGCTAAGAGAATGGTGCACATGAAGAATGGTTAGTCACGTGAGAATGGCAGGAGGCCATTCGCGTGCAAAGTGTTAGTCACGTGAGTATGGCAGGTGGCCATACGCGTGCAAAGTGTTAGTCACGTGAGTATGGTAGGGTTGCCATACGCGTGCAAGAGTTGTACTCGGCCATGTTGGGCCAAGAGGAGTTGTGTTGAATACATACTCCTTCTAGGATTAGGAGTGGGACTCCTACTAGGATTAGGAATTGTATTCAGAATTCCTTATGTTTTGCTCCTTTAAATAGGAGGGGTGTCTCCTGTTGAAGGGCATCAATTGGAGCTGAGCGCATTGAGAGCCTCAAGCTCAGTTTTAGGGTTTGTACTCTTTTGATGAGAGTACTTTAGACAAAAGAAATAAAGATCAATTCTTCCAAGATTCTTGCGTGCTACAGTAACCACGTTGCTACAGTGTTTTCTGTTTTGGTTCTTGTTTGCATGCTTGCTCTAATTCTAGATTGGTTTTTGATTCTTGAGTTTCATCTTGATTTGATCCATCAAAAATCTTTCTAGGGTATTGATTTAGAGTTCCTCAAAGTCTAGTTGATTAATCTTTTGAAGATCTTGTTTAATCTTGAAGTTTTGATTAGATTAGTTTTCGTCAAGTTCTGGAACAGCAAGATTGCGAAGCTCATAACTTTTGATCCGTAAGTCCGATTGAGCTGATTCTTTTTGCGCTCCATTCGTATTAGAATATAATTTCTTGTGTCCAAATTTCAGATCAATCTAACAGTTGGATCTCCATAAATTCGTGTTTTACCGAACCTCTATCATTCTGTTTTTGTCGAAAACGAGGCAATTATTTGGTTCTGTTTTGGGGTGAACTTTTAATAGATCAAGAATTTGGTTTTAGCTTCCGCACAATCATTCACCCCCCTCTGATTGCTATATTCGTATACTTCGATCCTACACAAAACAACTCCAACTCTAGCCAAAAAGAGTTACAAATTAAATCTCGAGAGTTTCCAACACAACCCACTATATCCATCTGCTCCTTTCAAATTTATTCCAAAGATAATTCAGTGTGAACGCGAAGGAGCGTGATCCACTCAAAAACTTTTGGATGTGAACTCAAACTCACAACACGAACTAAACAATTTCGCCAAAACCAAAGGTCGACAACAAACACTACGAGTTTTGGGGAAACTCTGAAACTCAACATAAGGAACACCTCAACCGAAAGCATTCAACCAAGATGGCAAACAACCAAACCAGTCCAGAAGGTTTTAAACACAAGCTCAGCATGAAACCCTATACTTATCCTTTTAAACATTCAATATTCATTTTTTTTCTCATCGAGAAACCCCTTAGGTTACAACAAGAGCTTCAAAACAAATTCTTTCTCTTATTATCTTCCCCAATACTTATAAATAAAGTTTATGATGCTTACGAAAAGACATCCCACGAAGACTAAGTCAACAAAATCCCCACTGACTAACATAACAAATAACATCATATTCTAGATTTGAAACAAGTGCTCCAACAAACTTTCAGCGTGACCAACTAATAAATTTCATACCACCTGTATGTAAACGTCTCGACAATCGAAACCTATTCAGTTAACAAGCGACTTCAACATGAAAATATTATCTCCACAAGACAAGGTGCGTAAATATGATTCTAAGACATACATTCATTAAGGATGAAATTGTACATCATGTTAATTATCCAAAGCTCACTCCATCGCAACATGTTAAAATTTTCCTCTATTTTAACCATGGCTTTCCAACGAGTAATCTGAACAGTTACCACCACTACTTAGTCATCAATACAACAAATGGGCATAATCATCAACCAACAACATTACTTTTAGCTACCTTATACATAGGTGATAACAAAATTACCATCACCCAACATACTCCAACTATTTAAAATAGATTGAATACTAGCATTAACACTGCCCTTAACAACATCATTAACAATAAGTCTTATGTCTTCTTAATTGATATCAATACTAGCATTGAAGGGACACAACTGCATACTTCCAAATATACTAGTAGTTTGCAACAACATAAATAGCAACTCTAATCAACTCCCAAATTAAAGCCACTAGTCAACATGATTAAATTTCTCTATTAACTCATTAGTTTAGAACATCTTTAAATAACTGGCAAGGTTTCTTTAACAGTCGACATCATCTTAATGTTTTAACTATGCATCAAGGTTTAAAACTTTAAACAATATCGGGGGCCATAAGCACTTTTATAACAAAGCAACAGATTCTAAGCATGCACATTAACACATTTACTCATTCTCGCTAAGAGTAAACTACAACACTAGTAGTCTATTTATTCTCAAGCTAGAGATAACAACCGCATTGAATTGTTTCAACTCACAAATTAACTTAACAACACATCAGTCCATAAACCACATTGTTACCTACTACAGAACATGCTAAACAACAATTCTTACTAGGGACAAACGATTTCAGTCAAAAGACTACTTGCTTTGTTTGCATCATTGTAGTTTTAAAACTCATCCCAAATTCATAAGGAAACATGACTCTCAAAATTGCAATGAGACAAACCCAAACTTGGTCATGCAAAAGGAATTTTCCAAAACACTTTTAAATCTCAAGGACTCCCATAGAGGAAAATGGTTGAAAGATAATTTTCTCGAAAGGGAACCAAGCGCTCAATTAAACCTTTGCAAATAAAACCTTAACACCAAACCCTAATCTTTCACGAAACAAGAAGGGTTTTTCAAAGATGATTTCTTAAACCAGTAAAATAACGAAATCAAACACCACTTACTCCTACAAAGCCACATAACTTCAGCCACGACGGCCAGTGCGGCTCAACTCATAATAACTCCTGTAACCTCGGAAAAAGACAAACACAGGAATAAATTGAATGCTTCTTCCCCATAAAGCAATCAACAAACTAAGCATCAAAACTGGAAAGGCGCCCAAAAGAAGCGCAACACTAGACTCCTCTCCTTCGTCTTCACCCAAGGAAGACAAAACCACAAACCGCCTGTGGATCAATCCGTGAAAATCCACGACCAAACACTTTTCTTTTGATTTCAATCAACTAAAAACAAAGAAGACCATCCAAAACCGACCGTCAGAACGGTGAAAAAGCATCCGAAGGAAACCACCATCAACTCTTTTATTTGACTCAAGTCAACTACCCGATCAACGACAGAAAGGATAAGCACTCTTCTCCTACAGGGGTTAATAGTTCTTCGGTGATGGCGCTAACCGGCCACACCGTCAAACCTCACCCTTACTATGAAATAAGAGAGGTGACCGAAACCCTTCGGCACCAAAACCCCACTTTTATCACCACAACAGGAACAATTCAATCATTTATCTCATAGACATAGCAACTTGCATTATCAAAGGAAGCATTCAACATCATAGCTTAAATACAACATTTAAGCATAAAGAAACGATACCCATACCCTTTCCTACTGTGCATCCATTGTGTGTCAAATTTTTAGATTAGTTATACCACTTTTGCAAGTTTTAATGTTGCTATCATATGACAAAATTTTAGTTTAAACCTAGGCCATGTTTCTAAGTTATCTCACATCATATTTTAGTTGTACCCTATAGCATGACACTAAAAATACACATTCCAAGGACCTACAGCCCGCTTTGATACCAACTGTAACACCCCGGCATTTAATATGCCCGAATGCTACCAAACATAGACTAAGCAACCTCTAAATACCACAATTACAAGTAAATTACAGCAAAGGAACAAATCTAAATTGGCGAAAAACTGGACCCTAGGTCGACTACTCATGCTGTCCCAAAACAGAAACGTGGCAACATCTAGATATAATTCAATCTACTCAATTCCAGCACCACCAATTGATCTAAAAACTTGATAAACACCCTTTGAACAGTACCTAGACCAACCCCAAGGATTCCCATGGCCATACCTTCGCCCGACGCACAAAAACTGAATGGATCTCCTCAGGTTCGCTCCTCGCTCCTTGCTCCTCGCTCCAATGGATGGATTCTCGAGGTGCAGGGGGCGGGGAGGCCACCCTAGGGCAGCAAGGGGGTGGAGGAGAGGTGGTGGAGAGGTGGGGAGGCAAGGGTGCAAAGGGGAGGGGCGCTCGGCCAAAGTGGAGAGGGGGGTTTGGCTAGGGCCAAGGGGAGGAGGGGTGGGGGCGCACACAAGGGGTAGGGAGGCCCCCCTTTACCAGCCCCAAACCTGAATCCTAGTCCTAAATGGATTCCCACTCCATCCCACCAAAGCCCACAACCCCCTCTTTTAGGCCCAAACTCCCCCGGGAAGGCCCAAAACCCCGGAAACGGCCCGAAAACGCTATTAACCTCCTTACCCTATGGTTTTAACCTTAATTCCACATTTCATAGTGTTTTTGAGCTCAACATTCACTTTTTATAAGGTTACGACACTCCGTGGTGACACATCACTTCATAAGGCCCAAAAACGCGAGTAAACCTCAAGCCGAAAGGTTTTATTCTCTAATTTCACATTTTATAATGTCACACCATACTGTAGTGTCACAATGATGCTTATCGAAAAGGCACCCAACCAAGACTATATTGACATGATCCCCACGGGTCACCGAATCATAATACTTCTTATTCTAAATTTGAAACATAGTACTTCAACAAATCATTCAGCAAGATCAACATATAAATTTCATACCTCCTATATATTCACATCTCGACAACCGAACCTTCTTCAGTTAAACAACGACTTCAACATGTAAATATTATCTCCACAGGGAAGAATTCGTAAGTGAGACTCTAAGTTATACTTTCATTAAGGATAAGATCATTTATCATGTTAACTATCCAAAGCTCACTCCATCGCAACAAGTTAAAATTTTCCTCTATTTTAACCATGGTTTTCCAACGAGTAATCTAAACAGTTACCACCACTACTTAGTCATCAATAACAACAAATGGGCATAATCATCAACCAACAACATTACTTTTAGCTACCCTATACATAGGTGATAACAAAATTACCACCACATAACATACTCCCACTATCTAAAATAGATTGAATACTAGCATTAACACTGCCCTTAACAACATCATTAAGAATAAGTCTTATGTCTCCTCAATTGATATTAATGCTAGCATTGTAGAGACACAACTGCATGCTTCCAAATATACTAGTAGTTTGCAACAACGTAAATAGCAACTCTAATCAACTTTCAAAATAAAGTCACTAGTCAACACGATTAAATTTCTCTAATAATCCATTAGATTAGAACATCTTTAACAACCAGCAAAGTTTCTTTAACAATAACAGCAGTCTACATCATCTTAATGTTTTAACTATGCATCAATGTTTAAACTTTAAACATTATCGGGGGTCATAAGCACTTTTATAACAAAGCAACATATTCTAAGCATGTACATTAACACATCCAATCATTCTCGCTAAGAGTAAACTCCAACACTAGTAGTCTATTTATTCTCAAGCTAGAGATAACAACCGCATTGAATTGTTTCAACTCACAAATTAACTTAACAACACATCAGTCCATAAACCACATTGTTACCTACTACAGAACATGCTAAACAACAATTCTTACTAGGGACAAACGATTTCAGTCAAAAGACTACTTGCTTTGTTTGCATCATTGTAGTTTTAAAACTCATCCCAAATTCATAAGGAAACATGACTCTCAAAATTGCAATGAGACAAACCCAAACTTGGTCATGCAAAAGGAATTTTCCAAAACACTTTTAAATCTCAAGGACTCCCATAGAGGAAAATGGTTGAAAGATAATTTTCTCGAAAGGGAACCAAGCGCTCAATTAAACCTTTGCAAATAAAACCTTAACACCAAACCCTAATCTTTCACGAAACAAGAAGGGTTTTTCAAAGATGATTTCTTAAACCAGTAAAATAACGAAATCAAACACCACTTACTCCTACAAAGCCACATAACTTCAGCCCTGACAGCCAGGTCTGGCTCAACTCCGCAATAACTCCTTTAACCTCGGAAAAAGACAAACACAGGAATAAATTGAATGCTTCTTCCCCATAAAGCAATCAACAAACTAAGCATCAAAACTGGAAAGGCGCCCAAAAGAAGCGCAACACTAGACTCCTCTCCTTCGTCTTCACCCAAGGAAGACAAAACCACAAACCGCCTGTGGATCAATCCGTGAAAATCCACGACCAAACACTTTTCTTTTGATTTCAATCAACTAAAAACAAAGAAGACCATCCAAAACCGACCGTCAGAACGGTGAAAAAGCATCCGAAGGAAACCACCATCAACTCTTTTATTTGACTCAAGTCAACTACCCGATCAACGACAGAAAGGATAAGCACTCTTCTCCTACAGGGGTTAATAGTTCTTCGGTGATGGCGCTAACCGGCCACACCGTCAAACCTCACCCTTACTATGAAATAAGAGAGGTGACCGAAACCCTTCGGCACCAAAACCCCACTTTTATCACCACAACAGGAACAATTCAATCATTTATCTCATAGACATAGCAACTTGCATTATCAAAGGAAGCATTCAACATCATAGCTTAAATACAACATTTAAGCGTAAAGAAACGATACCCATACCCTTTCCTACTGTGCATCCATTGTGTGTCAAATTTTTAGATTAGTTATACCACTTTTGCAAGTTTTAATGTTGCTATCATATGACAAAATTTTAGTTTAAACCTAGGCCATGTTTCTAAGTTATCTCACATCATATTTTAGTTGTACCCTATAGCATGACACTAAAAATACACATTCCAAGGACCTACAGCCCGCTTTGATACCAACTGTAACACCCCGGCATTTAATATGCCCGAATGCTACCAAACATAGACTAAGCAACCTCTAAATACCACAATTACAAGTAAATTACAGCAAAGGAACAAATCTAAATTGGCGAAAAACTGGACCCTAGGTCGACTGCTCATGCTGTCCCAAAACAGAAACGTGGCAACATCTAGATATAATTCAATCTACTCAATTCCAGCACCACCAATTGATCTAAAAACTTGATAAACACCCTTTGAACAGTACCTAGACCAACCCCAAGGATTCCCATGGCCATACCTTCGCCCGACGCACAAAAACTGAATGGATCTCCTCCCGGTTCGCTCCTCGCTCCTTGCTCCTCGCTCCAATGGATGGATTCTCGAGGTGCAGGGGGCGGGGAGGCCACCCTAGGGCAGCAAGGGGGTGGAGGAGAGGTGGTGGAGAGGTGGGGAGGCAAGGGTGCAAAGGGGAGGGGCGCTCGGCCAAAGTGGAGAGGGGGGTTTGGCTAGGGCCAAGGGGAGGAGGGGTGGGGGCGCACACAAGGGGTAGGGAGGCCCCCCTTTACCAGCCCCAAACCTGAATCCTAGTCCTAAATGGATTCCCACTCCATCCCACCAAAGCCCACAACCCCCTCTTTTAGGCCCAAACTCCCCCGGGAAGGCCCAAAACCCCGGAAACGGCCCGAAAACGCTATTAACCTCCTTACCCTATGGTTTTAACCTTAATTCCACATTTCATAGTGTTTTTGAGCTCAACATTCACTTTTTATAAGGTTACGACACTCCGTGGTGACACATCACTTCATAAGGCCCAAAAACGCGAGTAAACCTCAAGCCGAAAGGTTTTATTCTCTAATTTCACATTTTATAATGTCACACCATACTGTAGTGTCACAATGATGCTTATCGAAAAGGCACCCAACCAAGACTATATTGACATGATCCCCACGGGTCACCGAATCATAATACTTCTTATTCTAAATTTGAAACATAGTACTTCAACAAATCATTCAGCAAGATCAACATATAAATTTCATACCTCCTATATATTCACATCTCGACAACCGAACCTTCTTCAGTTAAACAACGACTTCAACATGTAAATATTATCTCCACAGGGAAGAATTCGTAAGTGAGACTCTAAGTTATACTTTCATTAAGGATAAGATCATTTATCATGTTAACTATCCAAAGCTCACTCCATCGCAACAAGTTAAAATTTTCCTCTATTTTAACCATGGTTTTCCAACGAGTAATCTAAACAGTTACCACCACTACTTAGTCATCAATAACAACAAATGGGCATAATCATCAACCAACAACATTACTTTTAGCTACCCTATACATAGGTGATAACAAAATTACCACCACATAACATACTCCCACTATCTAAAATAGATTGAATACTAGCATTAACACTGCCCTTAACAACATCATTAAGAATAAGTCTTATGTCTCCTCAATTGATATTAATGCTAGCATTGTAGAGACACAACTGCATGCTTCCAAATATACTAGTAGTTTGCAACAACGTAAATAGCAACTCTAATCAACTTTCAAAATAAAGTCACTAGTCAACACGATTAAATTTCTCTAATAATCCATTAGATTAGAACATCTTTAACAACCAAAGAAAGTTTCTTTAACAATAACAGCAGTCTACATCATCTTAATGTTTTAACTATGCATCAATGTTTAAACTTTAAACATTATCGGGGGTCATAAGCACTTTTATAACAAAGCAACATATTCTAAGCATGTACATTAACACATCCAATCATTCTCGCTAAGAGTAAACTCCAACACTAGTAGTCTATTTATTCTCAAGCTAGAGATAACAACCGCATTGAATTGTTTCAACTCACAAATTAACTTAACAATACGTCATCCCATAAACCACATTGGTACATGCTACATAACAAGCTAAACAACAATTCTTACTAGGGACAAATGATTTTAGTCAAAAGACTACTTACTTTGTTTGCAGCATTTTAGTTTTAAAACTCATCCCAAATTCACACGGAAACTTGACTCTCAAATTTGCAATGAGACAAACCCAAACTTGGTCATGCAAAAGGAATTCTCCCAAACACTTTTCAATCTCAAGGACTCCCAGAGAGGAAAATGGTTGAAAGACAATTTTCTCGAAAGGGAACCAAGCGATCAAGTAATCCTTTTCAAATAAAACCTTAACACCAAACCCCAACCTTTCACGAAGCAAGAAGGGTTTTCAAAGATGATTTCTTAAACCAGTAAAAATGACGAAATCAAACACCACTTACTCCTACAAAGCCACAGAATTTCAGCCCTGACAGCCAGGTCTGGCATAACTCCGCAATAACTCCTTTATCTTCGGAGAAAGACAAACACAGGAATAAATTGAATGCTTCTTCCCCATAAAGCAATCAACAAACTAAGCATCAAAACTGGAAAGGCGCCCAAAAGAAGCGCAACACTAGACTCCTCTTCTTCGTCTTCAACCAAGGAAGACAAACCACACACCGCATACGGAACGATCCGCGAAAAACCATTACCAAACACTTTTCTTTTGGTTTGCATCAACTAAAACCAAGAAAACCAACCAAGACCGACCACAGAACGATAAAGAACATCCGAAGGAATCCACCACCAAACTCTTCTATTTGACTCCAGTCAACTACCCGATCTACGACAGAAAGGGTAAGCACTCTTCTCCTACAGGGGTTAATAGTTCTTCGGTGATGGCGCTAACCGGCCACACCATCAAACATCACCCTTACTATGAACAAAAAGAGGTGACCGAAACCCTTCGGCACCACAACCCCACTCTATCACAACAACAAGAGCAATTCAATCATTTATCTCATTGACATAGCAACATGCATTGTCAAATGAAGCATTCAACATCAAAGCTTAAATACAACATTTAAGCGTAAGGAAACGATACCCATACCCTTTTCCTACTGTGCATCCATGTGTGTCAAATTTTAGATTAGTTATACCACTTTTGCAAGTTTTAATGTTGCTATCCTATGACAAAATTTTAGTAAAAACCTAAGCCATATTTCTAAGTTATTCCACATCACATTTTAGTTGTAACCTAAGGTATGATACTAAAAATACATATTCCAAAGACCTACAACCCGCTCTGATGCCAACTGTAACACCCCGGCATCTAGTGTGCCCGAATGCTACCAAACATAGACTAAACAACATCTAAATACCACAATTAAACATAAATTACAGCAAAGGTGCACATGCTAAAAACCAAAATTTCGGCAGCATCTCCTTTGTTTTAACATGAATTGAAGCGATAGCAATAACAAGGCAGTTCATAGCAAAACATAAGGCATCTAAAACAGCAATATAAACGAATATAGCATCAACATAAGACAATAATACTAAAGCCAACCACTCCATAAACTATGGCTAAGCAAATAAGGATCACAAGCACACAAAAATTATTCCAAACACCTAGTTCATGGAACTTATTCTGAACTTGACTAAACAATAGTAAATTTGGCTGGACTACGTGAAGATGTGTAGCTATTTCCCCTTCCCACATACCGGTGTCATGGTACCTAAAATAAACAACATAAACACAAGCGTGAGTTCATCACTCAGCAAGTATATTGCATTTTTACAAACATAAACAATTACATGGCTACAACAACTCACAACAGGTATATCATCTCATTCATGATCACAAATTATTATCATCATCATAATGTATGCAATGCGATGCGATGCTCATATCTCCTTGGAAACTCATAACGGTATGGTTGAGTACACACCCGTCGGTGTGCACCCTCTCCCCCCTTCCATCCCGAAGATGGAGGGTGCCAACTCCTCGCTTCCCCACACCGCGGTGGATGGAATCACGATGTAGGACTTACTCAATGGCTCTCCGGAATAGTCATAACTTTCTCACCGACCTTCCCCGGACTAGTTATGACTTTCTCACCGCCCGGGCCATGTATCATGTCATGTATGCAATCATGCCAACATCATAAATCACTTGTACATTATCACATGGCATTATAACATAGTAAGCATATCCATCATATCATTGGCAATCATTAAAGCATAGCATGTGAACATATCATGTAATAGATCTCAATCACAACCGATCTAGCAAACAATAACCCGCTACCCATTCCAATACACTTGCCTCAACCACGAACGACGGATTGGCGAGATGTAGAAGGCACTCCCGGGGTCACACCACCTGCACATAGGGACCACACACTCACAATCATGTACACAAAACAGTACGCAAACCATCTTCTACCCCGACATCGCCAACTACTCGCAAAACCCAAAAATAGAGTTTCTGTCCCGTCGGGACAGCAGCCTTCAAAAAGGCACAACTTGAGTTATGGGACTCTGAATCAATTAAACGAGTACATCCTCGCGTAGCTTAGGAAATTTCCCAACTTTTTCTAAGTATATGGAAAGACTGATTCGGACTCTAAAGTTGTTTAATCTACAAAATACGGTGATCTGTTCCAATCACGTCACAGATTTTAACACTCGGTAAAACAGCCATAACTTTCAAACGGCTGGGCGGAATTGGACGTTCTTTATACCCACAGAAAGATAATAAAATTATCTACAACTTCTTCAACAGCTGTATGACCAAATTCCGAATCTAAATTGACGAAAAACTAAACCCTAGGTCGACTGCTCATGCTGTCCGAAATAGAGAACGTGGCAACTTCTATATCTAATCTAATCTACTTAATTTTAGCACCACCAATTGATCTAAAAACATGATAATGACCCTTAGAACAGTACCTAGATCAACCCAAAGGATTCCCATGGCCATACCTTCGCCCGACGCACGAAAACCCAATGGATCTCCTCCCGGTTCGCGCGATCTCCTTCCTCGCTCCAATCCCGCCGGATCTCCTCGTCGCGGAGCGCTCCAATGGATGGATCTTTGAGGTGTTGAGGTGGGGATCTCCCCTAGGGGCAGCAAGGGAGGTGGAGAGGTGGTGGAGGGGTGGTGGAGCAATGGGGGAGGGGAAGCGCAAGCAAGGGAGAGGGGAATGGTGGGGTGGCGGCTAGGGCATGGAGGTGGGGGCACATCCTGCAGGTTGGGGCACAATAAGGGTTGGGGGAGGCCTCCAACCAGGTCTCCTTCCCCTAATAGCACTCAAACTCCATCCCACCAAAGCCCACGACCCCTTCCCTTAGGCCCAAACTCCCCCGGAACGACCCAAACTCTCGGAATCGGCCCGAAAACGCAAATAAACCTCATACCATATGGTTTTAACCTTAATTTCACATTTCATAAAGTTTTTGACCTCATCATTCACACTTTATAAGGTTACGACATTCCGTAGTGTCACACCTAATTAAATAAAATCTGTATTTTGAATTGCTATTTCGGCTGGGCCTCGGGCCCAGGCCCCAATGGCCTGAGGTCAACTTTCTTCCTCGAACCTAATGAAAAGCCGAATTTGGTGGTTGTTCTCTGCCCCCACGAGCTGTCGCGTCGCTTGCCTGTAGCCCAAATATTGTGTCGTACCCATCCCTCTGACTCTCTCCCGACCCTCGGGAGTCCCAGGCTAAAAGCAGCGGTGGTAGGGATGAAAGTGGATGCGGGATGTCCGCCAACCCACTTAATTTAGTCCACATAAAACCTAAAGCAGACGCCTACAACCCACTTTTATGGCGCTTGCGGGTTTTGCAGCCGTCACACGTAGCCCGTATCATGTCCGCATCGCGCCCGCATTGTTCCTCGTCAACCGAGTCTAGAATGGCCACAAGAGGGTGTCGCCCGCCTCCCCCACGCCGGGTCGCCGGTCGTACGAAGAGCGAAAGAATCCTCACATGCCGGCCACACGCTGCTGCCGCCCGCCTCGCCCAGGCCCGCTACCGCCCGCCTCTCCTCTCGAAGCTACCGGAGGTACCGCCTCTCCTTTACCTATTCCCTCCTTGTCTTCCTCCCCTCCCGCTCTAACGCCGCACTCGACGCAGGGAAATGCTTTGATTTGTCTTCAAGATTGGCATAAAGCAACTAGGAAGCTCTTTTTTAATTGCTTCTAACTTTTTAGTTTACTTGATAATAATCATTTGTCGATTTCTAACTTTTCAATGTTTCAGGCTCTTCTCATCAAAAGAACACGCCAACAAAGGATATGGATGTGGTGATGACTGTTGAGATGTATCTATAATCAATATGAGGGGTAATTTTTTATGAAAACAAGAATGAAGAAAAGGCCAAGGACATTATTTATTTTCTATTACCTTCATCTTGTATAGCGATCATTGTTTGTATTCTTGATTTTGATGAATCGGAACTCTAATTAACTTGCATGCTAAACATGGTTTTTCTTCTCAACATTGAAACCTGATAGATTTCTATATCATTTTTTCTTTTTGTGGGTTTTGTGGACGCCGCATTACCCGCATAAACCTTTCGCGGGTTGCCGCAATATCCCGCATAAATATTTGTGGTCAATGTGGACAACGTACAATCAATCCATATTACATCCCACTTACATCCCTAAGCGGTGGAGGCGACGACGAGAGCGAGGGGTGCCGTACGTGAGGAGGGCCGGTGCAGGGGTGAGTTCAATGCATGCATGCATACGCTGGCGGTTGCCACCTTGCGGTTCCACTTCCTACGTACAGTATATATATCCTTCCTAATTCATCAGAAACCTCCCCTCCTCGGCTTCCATCAGCGGCAATCTCTGACAAAACGCAGAATTTCCTAGCCATGGGCAGCCCCGCTGCGATCTCCTTGCTCTCCATCTTTCTCCTCTCCCTTCTCTGCATTGAAGCATTGGACCCGTCAATGGCACAGCAACCTTCCCCTCAGCAAGGTCCCAATCTCGTTTCCGCTCTTCCCTTTCCTACCATCTCTGCCTCATGCTCTCGAGTGATGCATTCTGTATTTGTCTGCAGGACTTGTACGCCGAGCGCCCGTGCCGTCCTTCGCTTTCGGTTGGCTGGACGACAAGGCGGCGTTCCGAGCCGGCGACACCGCGGTCATCATGATCAAGGCGCTGGACCTCCCGGCCGGGGAGAAGGACGTCAATGCCGTCCGGCGCTCGGCGTCCTTTTGGGTGTCGGTAAACGGCAAGAACGGCAGTAGCTCCTACATCACTGACGTCGCTGCACATCTCGGGGGGGACCCTGCCACTTGGAACGTCACCTTTGTCCCCATGAGGGCCGGGGAATTCGTCGTGCTCGTCGGCGAGGAGCGCTTTGGCGACGGCGTCTCGTCCCTTCAGTTCCCGGTCACGGCCGGCAGCGTGCATCCGTCTGCCTCCCCGGTTTCTTGGATGTACTACAGTGGATACGTTGCCGGATCAAAGGCATTTCTGTCGGTTATCCCTAAAGACGCCTTCGGAAACGTCATCGCGCGAGGGACCGACATGCCTGGCAATGAGTTCTTCAGGGTGTCGGGGTCTTACGGAAATGGCTCCACTGTAAAATTCATGGATTTCCAGTACAATGGATGGACAGAAAACGGATGCCTTAACCTTGAGTTCGTGCCAACTATTGCAGGGGACTTCTTGGTGCATGTTTATGGGGATAACAAGACACTCCGTCATTCACCTTTGCCACTTAAAGTGGAGCCAGGTTGAGATTTTAGTTAAAATCCTAGTTGGCAGAAAGTACTTATCTGCTTATATTCTGAAACATTTGAGCATTACCAATTTCTGATTGTTTTTTGAAGAACTCTGTGATGAACTGGAAATATCTCTCTGCAGATGAATACTTTTCTGGTGTTCATAATGTTAGCATTTCAGTTCGGGAGGATGAATCAGTTTCCTTTGGTGTACTGTCAAATGACTACATTGAAGGGGGCCAAGCAGAAGTTGTTATTTCATCTTCAGTAAGTTATGCCGTGGAATAACTTCACAATTCAGTGTATCCCAATCCTACTGTTTGTCACCTTGTACTGATAGTGATTGCAATCTTCTTCGTATGTAAACCTATCATCACCCAGATTACTGCATAGGCTAACCATTCAAACTGATTTCTTTCAATATCACCGTTAAATACTTTGACTGGATTAATATTTCAGTTGCTCTGTTATCTCGTTACTTTGATACTCCAGCATTTTTATCTCATGATACTTCTTCCTTCCTTTTGAAGCCACTTCATGGGTCAGTCATACAGTATAACCAAATGTATCGGTACACACCTTTTGAAGGGTTCTTTGGGAATGACTCATTGTCATACACAATATCTGACAAACATAACAATGTTGTTGTTGAACATCAAGCTCTGGTCTCTTTGGTGGTTTCCTTTCTTGTTTAATTTGATTGCTGTTTCTCATGCGTGGTTTCAGGATGGCCTGATTGGCTGTGCTGTCATATTTAGGATTAGTTGCTATGTTTAGGTTTTACTGCCATATTTAGGATCAGCTGCCATGTTTAGCTTTTATGCTCTATATATGATAGATCAATACATCAGAAAACGCTGCAACGTTGCAGTACCAAAACCTCTGTCCAGTTCTCTGAATTTTTCAGACGAACTACAGTGTGCGTGTGTGTATGATCTGTTCTTCAGTTCTTCTCTGAAGACCATCGCTGCTTGGTTGCCTCCAACAATTGGTATCAGAGCGCACGAGTCCTAGGACCGGCAATGTCAGTTCGTTCCCTTCGCTCTGCTCCAGTGTGCGGCGATCGATCCCCATCCCCGCCTCCGCGTCGCCGTGCCTCGCCGTCTCCAGATCGGCGACACGGACGCCGGCGCGGCGAGGTGGTCATCGAGCGCATCAAGGAGCCCGTCAGCGGTGCCGTCCAGTACCCGACTCTCACCCGCACCAACTACTCCGAGTGGGCGCTGTTGATGCGGGTGAACCTGGAGGCCGCTGGACTGTGGCACGCCGTCGAGCCGGAGGATGACGACGTCATTAAGTACCGCGAAGACAGGCTCGCCCTTGCGGCGATCCTTCGCTCTGTGCCGCCCGATATGCTGGCTTCGCTTGGTCATAAGAGGACGGCGCGATCGGCCTGGAACGCGGTGAAGACCGTCCGCGTCGGCGTGCAGCGCGTCCGCGAGGCAAACGCTCGCCAGCTACTCAAGGAGTTTGGCGAGATCGTTTTCAAGGATGGTGAGACCGTTGATGATTTCTCTTTACGCATCGTCGGTCTGGCCAACAACATCCGCACCCTCGGTGGCGTGCTCACCGACGCCGAGGTTGTGAAGAAGATGCTCCAGGTGGTCCCAGATCATCTGGAGCAGATCGCCTGCTCCATCGAAACCTTGCTCGACGTCGACGAGCTGTCGATCGAGGAGGTCACCGGCCGCCTCCGCGCCATTGAGCAGCGGAAGAAGAAGCCGGCGCCACCATTGGCTCCCATCTACGACAAGCAAGGGCGCCTCCTCATGGCTGAGGAGGACTGGCTGGCCCGTCTCAAGCTGCGTGATGAGGGAAATGGCGGAGGTTCCGGCAGCAGCAAAAAGCGCGGCAAGACCCGGCGCGGCCGCGGCGGCGGTAACAAGACGTCCGATCCACGTGCAAGCGGCGGTAGTGGGTCAAAGATGGACGACGCTGCTAATCGCTGCCATAACTGCAACAAGAAAGGCCACTGGGCCAAGGATTGTCGCAGTAAATCCAGGAAGCCGGTCCAAGCCCACCACGTGGAAGGTGACGAGGACGAGGAAATACTAATGATGGCGATCGGCACTCCCACCTCCACACCGAGCGCCCTCCCGATGGCCCCCATTTCCTTGTCACGCGTAAACCCTGATTCAAACCCTTCGCCGGCGATGACACGCCAGGTTGAGATTGTCGAGGCCAGGGTCTTCGCACAGCTCGGACCCAAGGAGGATCGTGATCCACGCCGATGGGTCCTCGACACCGGCGCGACTAATCATATGACCGGCGCACGCTCCGCATTCTCCGAGCTCGACGCTGGCGTCTGCGGCTCCGTCAAGTTCGGGGACGGCTCCGTTGTGGAGATTGAGGGGTGCGGCACCGTCATCTTCAACTGCAAGGACGGCGGGCATCGCGCATTGACCGGGGTGTACTTGATACCCCGGTTGACAGCAAACATCCTCAGCATCGACCAGCTGGATAAGTCCGGTCACCACGTCGACATCGGCTCCGGTTTCTTCCGCATCTACGACACGCAGGAGAAGTTGCTCGCTCGGGTGAGGCGAACGGACTCCTGCCTCTACATCCTGGAGGTACAGATCGGCCGACCGGTGTGCCTAGCCGCCCAAAGCTCGGAGGTCGCCTGGCTTTGGCATGGCCGGTACGGCCACCTGGGTTTTGACAGCCTGCGCAAACTTGCCCGGGAGGAACTTGTGCGCGGACTACCACCCCTGGAGAAGGTGAACCTAGTCTGCGATGGTTGCTTGGCTGGGAAACAACGGCGCACCCCGTTTCCGGCTCAAGCTCGCCGGAGAGCTGCCCATGTCCTGGATCTGGTCCATGGGGACCTTTGCGGCCCAATTACTCCGGCGACCCCAAGCGGCAATAGGTATTTCTTGCTGTTGGTTGACGACGTGAGTCGTTACATGTGGCTTCGTCTGCTTGTCAGCAAGGACCAAGCACCGGCGGCAATCAAAAACTTTCAGGCCGCGGTGGAAGTCGAATCCGGCCGCAAGCTGAAAGTGCTCCGGACCGATCGTGGGGGGGAGTTCACCTCCGTCGAGTTCGGGGAATACTGCGCCGTCCAAGGAGTCCAACGCCAGTTCACCGCCCCCTATTCACCGCAACAGAACGGTGTGGTAGAGCGGCGCAACCAAAGCATCATGGCGATGGCGCGCTGCATGCTCAAGTCCAAAGGGCTTCCCGGCATCTTCTGGGGCGAGGCCGTCACGACGGCGGTCTACATTCTCAACCGCGCGTCGACGCGTGCCCTGGAGGGGGAGACACCTTACGAAGTGTGGCATGGAGAGAAGCCGGCTGTCCACCACTTCCGCACCTTCGGCTGCGTGGCGCATGTCAAGGACACGCGTCCTAGGTTGAAGAAGCTGGACGACAGGAGCACGCGCACCATCTTCATCGGCTATGAACCAGGCTCCAAGGCCTACCGCTGCTACAACCCAGCGACCGGACGCGTTGTCGTGTCCCGCGACGTTGTGTTCGACGAAGGGGCTCAGTGGAGCTGGGAGTCTGGACCTGAACAAAACGACGCCGGTGGGCACCCGTTCATGGTGGAATATGAAGTCGTGGACACAAGCAGCGAGCTGGACGTGGCAGGCACTTGGACTACGGCTCCGACTCCCGCAACGTCAGCCTCTCCAGGACCGCTATCGGCACCAGGCTCTGCACCGGTCCTTCCAAGCCCACCAGTTGTGTCACCACCAACACCTGGAACGCCTGCTACCCCTTTACCGTCACCTAATCCCGTGGAGTTCGTGACGCCACCTGATGATGGGGAACTGGACCTCGACGCAGATCACGACGACGCGCCACTGCGGTTTCGCGCCATCGACGCCATCATCGGGCCAGCCTCGCCACCTGGGCTGGTGCCCAGGGTACTCGACGAGGAGCTCCACTTTACCACGGCTGACGAGCCTGCATCTTTTAGTGATGCCGAGTGTGAGGCGTGCTGGCGACAAGCCATGCGCGAGGAGATGAAGGCGATCCAGGACAACGGCACCTGGGAGCTTGCCACGCTTCCCGCTAGGCACCGAGTGATCGGGCTCAAGTGGGTTTTCAAGGTCAAGCGCGACGAGGCAGGCAACGTCGTGCGCCATAAAGCTCGCCTGGTAGCGAAAGGCTACGTCCAGCGTGCCGGAATTGACTTCGATGAAGTTTTTGCCCCGGTAGCGCGGATGGAGTCTGTGCGTGTTCTGCTAGCACTGGCAGCTCACCAGGGGCACGAGGTGCACCATATGGATGTCAAGAGCGCATTCTTGAATGGTGAGCTCAAGGAGGAAGTATTTGTGTCGCAGCCGCCTGGTTTTGTCGTCGCCGGCAGTGAGCATAAAGTACTTCGCTTGCATAAGGCATTGTATGGTCTACGTCAAGCACCCAGGGCCTGGAATGTTAAGTTGGATGCCTCATTGGTGTCACTCGGCTTCCAGAGGAGCAGCTCAGAGCACGGCATTTACATCCGATGCCAAGGATCGTCGCGACTAGTGGTCGGCGTCTATGTCGATGACTTGATCATCACCGGCACCAGTGGCAGCGAGATCACCGCATTCAAGTTGGAAATGAAGCGCGTCTTCTCGATGAGCGACCTTGGTTTGCTCTCTTACTACTTGGGCATTGAGGTGAGCCAAGGCCCTGCAGGGATTTCCTTGTGCCAGTCTGCATATGCTAAGAAACTATTGGAGCGCAGTGGCATGGAGTCTTGCAACCCGAGCACGACGCCCATGGAGCCAAGACTAAAGCTGAGCAAAGACAATGCGTCTCCAGGGGTGAATGCGACGGAGTACAGGCGCATCATCGGTGGTCTCCGATACCTGATTCACACTCGGCCAGATCTTGCTTACACGGTGGGCTATCTAAGCCGGTTTATGGAGGCACCGCACGAAGAACACCTCACCGCGGTCAAGCGCGTGCTACGGTACGTTGCTGGAACGCGCTGCCACGGGATTTTCTACACTAGGAAGGAGGAGGGACAAGCACAACTTGTCGGCTACAGTGACGCTGACATGGCTGGCGACATCGACACACGGAAAAGCACCAGCGGCGTCATCTTCTTCCTCGGCGGGAATGCGATCACCTGGCAGTCGTCCAAGCAAAAGGTTGTTGCGCTGTCGTCATGTGAGGCAGAGTACATCGCCGCGGCTACGGCGGCATGCCAAGCTCTCTGGCTAGCTCGGCTGGTGCGCGACATGGTCGGCATTGAGCCTAGAGCGCCGGAACTCAAAGTGGACAATCAGTCCGCCATTGCTCTTAGCAAGAATCCCGTCTTCCACGATCGGAGCAAGCACATAGACACAAAATTCCATTTTATCCGAGAGTGTATTGACAGGGAACAAGTCACCATCCAGCACACTCCTACAGAGCTGCAGCTGGCTGACATCTTGACAAAGTCGCTCGGTCGCGTTCGCTTCCAGGAGCTCCGTGCACTGATCGGTGTCAAGCAAGTACTCGAGACCAAGGCTTGGGGGGAGAAATGTTGAACATCAAGCTCTGGTCTCTTTGGTGGTTTCCTTTCTTGTTTAATTTGATTGCTGTTTCTCATGCGTGGTTTCAGGATGGCCTGATTGGCTGTGCTGTCATATTTAGGATTAGTTGCTATGTTTAGGCTTTACTGCCATATTTAGGATCAGCTGCCATGTTTAGCTTTTATGCTCTATATATGATAGATCAATACATCAGAAAACGCTGCAACGTTGCAGTACCAAAACCTCTGTCCAGTTCTCTGAATTTTTCAGACGAACTACAGTGTGCGTGTGTGTATGATCTGTTCTTCAGTTCTTCTCTGAAGACCATCGCTGCTTGGTTGCCTCCAACAGTTGTCACTAGCACAGTATTCATTTCTGTTCTCTGCAGACCACCTCAGTTTATCTCTTTACCCGACCAGTTGCATGTAACTGAAGATATAATCGGCCCAAAATTTGGGTAAGGTTTCGTTTTCCTACCTAACCTTTACATATTTCTATTTTTGGTCTCTATTCTTTTCTTTATTTTCTGAACTAATCAGATATGAATATGTTTTGGCAGTGGGTTCCCTGGGATTGAAATAGCATATTCCGATACAGCAGAAAATATATCTGTTACAGTGGAAGCACAGCATGGAACTGTGCTTCTTGCTCCTATGCCAATGAAACTTCTATGGCCATCAGATGATGTACTTACAATCGGCAGAGGAGGTAGAACTGGTAAACATTTGATACTACAAGGAACAGTTGAAGCAATAAATGGAGCGCTACAATTGCTTCAGTATATCGGGTAATAATCAAGAATCTGTATCTTCCTAGTCTTTTATATCCCTAACTTTATAATAATCTTTCCAATATTTTACTAAGGTCCCTAATCCTATCACCATGTGCAGAAATGAAGACTTCTATGGAAGCGATGTTATAGTGCTACATGCCATGAACAGAAATGGTGTAGAAGAAGCTAAGTTACCCATCTTTGTTGAACCGATCAATGATCCTCCAGTTATACTAGCCCCAAAGTCAGTTTTCTTGGGTGGGAAGGAATCATGGGAAGGATACCAAATATTTGACAAGGAAAGGGATCCATTTGAGTTCTCCATTGTTGAACCAGATCTTCAGAGTTTCCCAGGTACTTTGTCTGTGTTATCTTTTGGTATGAATGTTACAGGGGGAATATCCTGCGTAGTTTGTTTGTAAGATGCTGTTTCTAGTCTGATATATTACATTGTTCTTGGAAAATCTTAAAGCAACTTAATTTATTCTTATTTTGCAGGGAACAAATCTCATCTTCTGCTAGTGCTCTCCTTAGAAGTCCTTGACGGAACTTTGGTGATGACCTTGCCGGCTGGTATCGTCGACACTGCCGAGTTGAAGTCTGAAGGCAATAACCATTGGCAGCCACTTCAGACCTATGTGGCCATTGCAAGTCAAGTTGTCCTGAGAGGAACAGGTATCAGATTCCGTGGAAGTGTCCTTGACTGCAACAATGCAATGCAGCGCTTGTTTTTACAGGTAAATATTCTTGCTTCTCTGATTGTGGCAATAGTTCATTCCATAAATTTTCTTTCCTTGCTTGAGCGAATATGATGTTTCGTAGCCTAGTAATAGTTTTTTTCAGTGATAATTGATAGATATTCCTGTAACCATCGTTTGCATAGATGTTACTGCTTTTCAGTAAATATTTTGTTTCAGACTCCAAATGAGCTCCTTTTTTCAGATCACATTAGTGGCTGGCAAAGTAGCTGAATGCCTATGAGCTATATGGATAAATAAATGTTATGCTTTTTTTGCTTCACATGAGAATGTTCAAACAAAAATGAGCTATGTTTCTCTTGCAGGGTCCAAGCCACGACACAACCCTATCCATCACTGTAAACGACCTTGGAAACTATGGATGCTACCCAGACTGTTCAGAAATGATGTCGACGCCCTTATCCACTGCGAAGACTGTTCGTCTAGTCAAATGGAAATCTATACATCTAGCACAACCTTGTGTGCTAAATGTTTACATCCTCCGGATTGCATGGAGCTTAATTCTTATTTTTTCTGTACTACACATATTTTCAGTGGTCGGCTCAGCATTAGCAATTGAGATCCTGACAATGCTATCTCTTGGAGGGATACTGATGTATTTCCTCTTAAAATGCATGAATGACCTGAAAGGCAAGCAGAGAGATTGCATGGTTGATGAAATGGACACACCGGAACAAACCCCATCTCATCAACATGTGAGTATATTGCTTTCTGAAAATTTCACCGGGCAAGTACGATCTGCGCAATCGTCATTTTGAGCTTTATCACCTACGAACTTGCTGACAATTTTTGCTGATGTTCTTCTGCAGTGCAAAAAGCTGAGTGCCTCGCCCTCGGATGACGCTGGATATTATTGCCCTGCACCTGCAGCTGTGCTCTCCTTAGGTGGAAACAGACTGCGTTTTCGGCAGAGGTGAGCATTGCTAATATGTTTGGTATTCAGAAAGCTCTGCTGTGCATTTTAGCATCGGTGTAGAGTCTAGAGTCCAGATGTTGCAATTTGCAGCTAAACTCAGCATGGATGGCAAAAGGTCACGTTTTCTATCTTACTTGATCATCGGTGGAATTGAGAATGGCTTGTGCCTAATTGCCATTCGTTTTGGGCATCAGGTCTTCCAGGTCGTGCAAGCAGGAATTGGAAGTACAGCCAGTCTCTGGGATCAGAGAAGATGAAAATCAAGATGCTCAGCTTGCAGTAGACAAGGACAAGTAATAATTGTTTAATAGTTTATCCTAGTTCTCCAGAATCCAAACATTTCTTCTGTTCACTCCAGAACATAAAGTCTTATTGAATCTCACCGTTCAATACTCAATGTTTCTAAAATCTGAGTCCAAGTCATTATCTAGCCTAAGTCATCATCACTAGTATGCGGAAACTGAGCATTAGACACTAACCCGGAATTGAAGATGACCATGCCATTAGGATTCCGTCGATGAATCTTTGGGCGTCGATGAGGGAGGCATTAGCTGCTAGTCGGCGAATAAAGATGCACCGTGATCTTAACAGTGCCATTCACGATCTTCGCTAGCCGCGTCATAACCCTAATCAAATGGGGTGTTGGGAGAGCCAGCTCCTTCCCTCTTAATATGGCGTTAGCTAACGGGACGGAACCAATAGGTTGTTGATGCGTTCCCGATTAAAACGTGAGCGGTGGCTTAGATCCGAAATTTTTGGAATGCAGTTATCCAAAACCGAAATCATCACTAACACTCAATGCCAACCATAGAAAGATTTCTTTAGTTTGACAGGATTTACACATTATTCATACTAAGACTCATCCCTACAAGTTCAAAAGAAACTGCATGGTAAATACAGTATGTGCAATGGAGAATAGATTGATTAAAATTGAAAGATTACTTGATAGCAGCCTACACAACGTGAATATTTTACATATCTTTCCAATCTAAACTAATAAAAGAGAGAGTTTACCCTACGTTAGTGGATCGTCCAACCCACGGAACAAACGCTATCGGCCTGGCCCAACTCCGTGTGATGTCCCGCCTGTATTGGCCTCGATCGGATGGAAGAAACAGACTAATGCGAGTTGAATAGAAGAGGAAAGGGGAAAGCACGGTAGCAAAAGAGAGAACAGAGGAAGAAGATGACAGCCATTGTATTCGACAAAAACCCTGACGTCAACAGTGTATGGAGTTTATACTCCGGTTCCTTACATGGGCCAAGCCCAACAGTCATACTTCCTCACACTCTGATACAATAAGCCCAGCTATTTAAATACTCCCTACTTCTCTAGATGTGTTATTACAGCATAGCTGTGACAGTTCCGCCCCCTTGAGAGCCAGCTTGTCCCCAAGCTGGAGCATCTGGAAACCTGGCCTTTACTACATCAAAGTCTTCCCAGGTAGCCACCTCAGCTGGCAATGAAGTCCATTTGATTAGCACTTGCAAATGAGCAGTATTTCCCTTTTTTACTAAGCGCCGCTCAAGTATGTCTTCTGGTTGAACGTCTTGTGCTTCAAGATCTATTGGCGCTGGTAAGGACACAAAGACAGGTGTATGATCAGGGACATGTGGTTTTAGTTGGGAGACATGGAAGACTGGGTGTACTAAACTGCTCTCCGGCAACTCCAGCTTGTATGCCGACAGTCCTACTTTGTGCAGGATCTTGTAAGGACCATAGAATTTATAAGCAAGTTTTGGATAGGGACGATTGACCACAGACGACTGAGCATATGGTTGTAGTTTGAGGTACACTTGTTCACCAACTTGGAATTCTCTGGGAGAACGATTCTTGTCAGCATATTGCTTCATTCTTATCTGTGCCTTAGTCAGCTTCTGCTTGAGAAACTCTGAATATGCATTACGCTCCGCCATCAAATCAACCAGTGATTGATTGGTAGTAGTTTGCAAGTCAGGAAGAATACCATAATGAGGATCCATGCCATATAGAGCCTTGAATGGTGTACATCCCAATGAGGTATGGAAGGAAGTGTTGTACCAATATTCAGCTAGAGGAAACCATTGGTGCCATTTAGTAGGAGTATCCTGTACGGCACATTTCAGGTACATTTCGAGACACTGATTGACTCGCTCACTTTGGCCATCCGATTGAGGATGATAGGTTGTACTCATCTGTAACTTAGTGTCTAAGAGCTTGAACAATTCTCTCCAGATTGTGCTTGTAAAAATCTTGTCTCTGTCAGAGACAATAGAGCGAGGTACCCCATGTAGCCTCACTACTGTGTTAAGGAATAGCTTAGCAACTTGAAGCGCAGTAAAGGGGTGCTTGAGTGATACAAAATGTGAATACTTTGTAAATCTGTCTACAATGACCAGAATGACATTATAACCATTTGATTTAGGCAAGCCTTCAATGAAGTCCATTGTAATATCTTGCCATGCGCCAGAAGGTATTGGTAAAGGGCATAATAAGCCTGGCAACTTGCAATGTTCATGTTTGGCTTGTTGACATATACTGCATTGCTGAACAAAGTTGTTGACCGCACTTTTTTGTCCATTCCAACTAAATAATTTGCTCACTCGTTGATATGTTGCTTGGAAGCCGGAATGACCTCCAATTGGTGTTGCATGAAAAGCTTGTATAATCTTTGTTTGTAACCCTGCATTTGATCCCACCCAAATTCTGTTTTTGTGGCGTATTAACCCATCTTTGAGTGTATAGCCTTTCTCATTCACTGAAGTGAGAGCTAGCTGTTGTAATAGATGCTGAGCAGTAGAGTCCACTGTATACGAGTTCAACACTTCTTGAATCCACAATGGTTGGACCAGAGAAACCGATTGGGTTTGATAAAGATGACCCACGCGTGACAGGGCATCAGCACAAGTATTTTGTTCCCCTTTTTGATACTGAAATTTGTAATGTAGTCCAATTAATTTAGTCATGGCTTTCTTTTGCAGTTCGGAATGCAAAATTTGGTCTTCCAAATGACATAAACTTTTGTGATCTGTTTTGATGATGAACAAACCCCTTTGAACATATGATCTCCACTTGTCTATTGCCATCATGATTGCCAAGAATTCTTTCTCATAAATAGATAATTTTTGATTCTGTGGACTGAGGGCTTTACTGAAGAATGCGATAGGGTGTCCACCTTGACTCAATATTGCCCCAATGCTGGTATCACAAGCATCTGTTTCAATCGTAAACTGCTGGTTAAAATCCGGCAAAGCCAACACTGGAGTGTGGGTCATGGCATGCTTGAGTGTGTCAAAGGCTAGTTGCGCTTGATCAGTCCACTGAAATCCCTTCTTTTGTAACAATGTGGTCAATGGCTTTGCAATGATACTGAAATTCCGAACAAATTTCCTGTAGTATTTGGTAAGCCCTAAGAACCCTCTTAATTCAGTCATTGTTGTGGGCACTGGCCAACTAATCATAGCTTGTATCTTGGAATCATCAGTCGAAACACCCTTATCAGAAATAATATGGCCCAAATACTCCAACTGGCGCTGGGCAAAACAACATTTACTGCGCTTTGCTACCAAGTTATGCTGTCGCAAGATGCCAAGTACTAGAAGCAAATGCTGGACATGGTCTGCCAAGGTCTTGCTATAGATCAATATATCATCCATAAAAACCAACACACATTTCCTTATATAGTCAGCAAAAATGGAATTCATTAAACATTGAAATGTGGATGGAGCATTGGTTAATCCAAATGGCATTACTCTAAATTGGAATTGACCATGATGTGTTTTAAATGCTGTTTTAAACTCATCTTGTTCAAGCATGCGAATTTGATGATATCCAGATTTCAAATCCAGTTTAGAGAAAAAACTTGTACCGGCTAACTCATCCAAGAGTTCATCCACAATTGGCATCGGAAATTTATTCTTGATTGTCATTGAGTTCAGTTTGCGGTAGTCAACACAGAATCTCCAAGTTCCATCCTTTTTTTTAACAAGCAAAACTGGCGATGCGAAAGGACTTAAACTTGGAGTGATAGTGCCAGCCTTCAACATCTCTGTTACCTGGCGTTCAATTTCATCTTTTTGCAGGGGAGAGTATCGGTACGGTTTAGAGTTGACCGGAATTGCATTGGGCATCAGCTGAATGGCATGATCGAATAATCTATGAGGCGGAAGCCCGTAATAGTCCTGAAAGACATCGGCATGGGTGTCTAGTACTTGCTGAATCTCATCTGGTACCATAGTTTGAGGTGTGTCTCTTGTTTGCTCCAATACTACCGCAGCCCAAATATCATTTCCTTTGTGCCATTTGGTGACTTTGTCCACTGAAATCTCCTGTAGTTCACTAGTTTGTTCAGAGTTTGTTACCCCTTGTAACCTAATAGAATGACCGTTGTATTGGAATTCCAACCATTTCTCCCCCAATGGCATGTCATGACTCCCCATTTTTCAAGCCAATCAGCTCCAAGTATAGCATCATATCCAGCGAGGTCTAAAACTTTCATGTCATGAGTAAAAGTATGCCCCTGAACCCACCAGCTTAAGTCAGGGATTGCACTATTACATTGTAGAATCTCCCCATTAGCTACTTTGATAGACAATGGAGCAGACTGTTGTGGAGAAATTCCCAAGCGAGCAACCAACTGAGCATTTACAAAACTGTGGGAACTACCCGAGTCAATCAGCATTAACATGACTTGATTACCAATCAGAGCCCTCACCCGAATAGATTGAGGATGGTCAACTCCTGATATTGCATTCAGAGAAATGTGCAAATCTTCCTCTTCATTTTCCTCCTCTCCCACCACTGCATCTAACATTTCGTCAGATAAAATTTCTTGTGTCTGCATAGCTTTAAGCTGACTTTGTGTTGTTGGAGAACACTTGTGTGTAGGAGAGTACTTTTCTCCACAACGAAAACAGAGTCCATTGGATCGCCTATATTCTTTCAACTGTTTTGCCTTCCACAGATCACCAGGTTCCGACTTAACTCCCAGTCCTGATTCCGTTGATTTGGCCGAACTGTCAACCTTCCATGAGTTAGTATTATAGCTTGGACTTCTACTCTTATGACTGAATTTTTTTGCTCGTTCACATATACTTTCTTGTATTCCTGCAAATGCCGCGGCTGCTGATACTGTCATTGGCATCTGAATTTCCACTCTTTGCATAATTCCTCCTTGAGACCCAACACAAATTTGGTCACCAGTATCAGACCTCCCATACTATGATCATACAACCGAATTTGGTAGACCAACTCATCAAATTTTCTTTTATATTCTTCCACAGTGTGAGTTTGTTTCAGAATCATCAACTCCCTCATTCTATCCCTTTGGTTGTTACCCTCAAATTCTGTGACTACAGCCTCTCTAAACTGCTCCCAGTCATGCCAATTGCTGGACATCTTGAACGCTTGATACCAATGAGCTGCGCTTCCCTGCATATACATGGTAGCTGCAGCTACTTTGAACCCATCAGGAATTTTATATATTGTGAAGAACGTGTTACACTTGTCTATCCAAATTCTAACATCAGTACCATCAAATTTTGGAAAATCCATTTTGGGCATCCAACTACGTCTTTCACTCTCATCAGATCTACTTGATCCAGGAGAATCCAACATAACTGGTGTCGGGGGAGGAAAATATATAGGCGGTTGCTGCATACCCTTAGGAGCTGAAGGCACACGCGGAGGCAGTATCGATTGAAATGGAACTTCTCACAGTGCATTGCTAAGATACCCATTTCATTTCGCACCGGAATCTCCAGGTGTGGTGGTCTATCCCCTTTCAGCGCCTTTGCCACCACTACTTGTTCTTGTTGTACCTTTCCAATAGATTCCATCGACATAGAGAGCTTCATCTGTATTTCCTCCAGACGTTCCCCATGTTGATTGAACTTGTTGTCTACCGCCGCCATTTGATTACTCATCTCCACCCGAATCTGCTGCATCTCCTTCAGAAAGAGCTCTGCTAATCTTGCTTCCATCTCATCCATCGCCGCCACCACCTGACGGACTTGAACACCCTGTTTTGATGGCGCCGTACCGAGAGATCCTTCAGCCCGTTGAACCTTAGATCAAAGAGTACACGATCGTCGTAGCGATCGCCCCCCTTTTCACTTTGGGATTTTACCAACTAGAGCCTAGGCCAACAAGATTTTCCTCCCATCGACCAGGCTCTGATACCAAAATGTGATGTCCCGCCTGTATTGGCCTCGATCGGATGGAAGAAACAGACTAATGCGAGTTGAATAGAAGAGGAAAGGGGAAAGCACGGTAGCAAAAGAGAGAACAGAGGAAGAAGATGACAGCCATTGTATTCGACAAAAACCCTGACGTCAACAGTGTATGGAGTTTATACTCCGGTTCCTTACATGGGCCAAGCCCAACAGTCATACTTCCTCACACTCTGATACAATAAGCCCAGCTATTTAAATACTCCCTACTTCTCTAGATGTGTTATTACAGCATAGCTGTGACACTCCGCTCATCGTCCAACAACCACTTCCCCCCGCTTCGTCCAACGCGCTCCCCTCCAACACCCCGCCGCCGCCGCCGCCCCCGCGATCCTCATGACCGCCCCCTCTCTCCTCGGCGCTCACGTGCCCGTCGCCACCCCATTCCGTCCGCCCACATCACCCACCCCCGTCATCCCCCCGACCAATCATCCCGACGCACTATCGTTCCCCTTCCAGATCCGGCGCACCCCTATCTGTCGCCTCCTTCGCTCGCTCCCGACGGACCCGCCCACCTCTAGACCTCCAAATGCCCCCATGCAAAGCCGACGTCACCCCTCCAATACCACCGCTTCCATCACCGTCCCCGTCGGCCTCCCACCTCCACCCGTGTCCATCCAGATCCGTCCAGATATGGTCGACGTCGACGGCCACCCCGAGCATGCTAGATCTAGCCGAGGTTGAGCCAACACCGGCCGCACTCGCCCGCAACTTTATGTTGCACTCCCAACTACCTGGATGTCCGCATGGATGGCCTCCAATCCCTGATCGCCGCCAGGGCCACCGCCGTCTGCTGCCTCGTCTGCGCCATCTGGGCCTTCCGCTCCTCCTTCTCCAAGAAGCAGCAGCCCATCCCCCGCACTGCTGTCGTTGTGCCTCCTGCGTTTGCCGCGCCAAGAAAGCGGCCAGCGCCAACAGCGAGATGGCCATGGGCGGGGAGAAGAAGACACCGGCGCCGGGGCCCGCCACGGTGGGCGGATCCATGATGGAGCAGCTCATGCCCGAGATCACCACCCACGCGCTCAGCTACATTGACTACACCAGCCTCTGCCGCCTCTCCATGACCAACTCCGCCATGCGCTGCGCCACTAATGACGATGGCGCTTGGAAGGTGCTGTACCACAAGGTTCACGTGGAGAGATAGATTTGCATGGTATAGTTATGTTATTCATTTCACGCATCAGACACTTATTATTGGTCCCATGCTCACGCATATAACAGGGGCATCATTTCTGGATTAATTAAAGACAAACTAATTATTTCCTCGACATGGGGTGGCAACACATCTTTGATACATTTACTTTGATAGTTGTGACCTACTTCACTTTCTTAGTTGGGGAAAGAAATTAAAGAGTATCTCGTCGTATCTTATTTCTTAATATAATTTAATTTCCTTTTCTATCTATGAGAAAATTTGTATTATTTTTGTTAAAGCCTGATTAAAGATAGCCGGAAGAAAAATCTTCTGTTTCCTCTTCTATATGAGGAAGAGGAAAAAAATGTTCACAGTGTAAGTCGTACTAAATACAGTTATAGCATGCTATGAGGGGAATATATGCTTGCACAAGATATATGCGTTAGTTATCGTTTGCATGTATTTGTTTGTCATTTCCTTACATTTTATAACATATGTTACTTCACTCTAGCATTATGTCAATTTACTGCAGTGGATAGTTCCTTATCTAAATTTTGTGGCTCTGCAGGTTGTTCAGCACAACTGATAAAAGTCCAGTATACAAATAGCCAAGAGTTGTTTCTGCAACTTCCTCTCAAGGTTTCAGGGGTAAGATGCGGAGGGGCTCTCCAGCAGGATTTCTCAAACACACTGATGGATGTAGAATCCAAAATCATTGAGAAATCATCATGTGAAAACATGTACTCTTGGTACTTCATCAAGGAAGAATTAGAGTTTTTCCTATCAAAGAAAGATGGTATTACTGAAAGCAACGAGTTGGAAATTCAGCTCTTGTATTGTTCATTTATTCATGATGTTGGGATTAGACTGACACTCTATGTAATTTCCTTCCCCCTCTCATGTGAATCTCATTTTGGTAGTTTTCTAAGCTTGCTTTTTCTATTTTAACTAGTAAAGCATATAAGACTTATTTTGCAAGCAATGTCAGGTTTATATCTAGAATCCGACAACAAGACTATAAGTCTAACATACTTACCTTTTCATTGAATCATAAGAACACATAAAAAGCAGCAAAGTGCATGCTATCATATCCATTATTAATAGTTTCGAAGTGAACTATAAGTGGCAACCCATTCAGCACATTACAAATGATAAACCAATAATGATGGGTTAATGATGGGTCAAATCAGCAAGCAACCATCTTATTCAACATAAAAAATGTTTATCATTTGCTAAAAAAGTTCAGTTAACTTCAAAATCCGAACTACTTGTTACAGAAGTGAATCTTATGAGTTATGAGTGCCAATGAATTATGGCCACCCAATACAGGAAAGAATCTATTAAGCGGCAAATAAGATCAGGCCACTCAATATAATGCAGTAATCAGCACGATACTTCTGCTATAGTTTACCAGAAGAAGAATCAGCTATTAGTAAACTGAAAACAAGGAAACAAAACTAAACAGGCCAGCCACGAGCACGGAGTTGGATGGTGTTCTAGAGTACTATATTGACAGTGCAAGATCTCGAATTTATCACGCGGTGTAGCACCTTGAATCTTCTAATATATGTTACATGTTCCTATTGGAGTTTTGAGCTCCAACGAAGGTTGACAAGTGCATCATTAGCTTTTTGCTGCTTGACAGTCACCATATTTTAAGAAATGGGCGAAAGAGCTTTCCTAAGAGAAGATCCAGACTGGTCTTTGCAAGGAGTTAAGGAAGGGAGCACACTGCACAATATATTGTACACCTCATACTTGCATTTAAAACTACATTTAAAACAACACAGGTAAAGTTGCATAGTTTGCTGTAAGTAAGTTGCAAGTAGCTTGCGTATGATTACTTAATTGATTTCTTTTGTACAGTTTTCGTTTCTGACTTTCTGTTTGTGGGTTTATGTAACATCCCCAATTTCGGTCTTTTGCTAAAAGTTAATTTAAATTAATTAAATTAAAATTTTGGATTTTCCTTGGTGTTTTAATTAACCTGGCATCCTTATCATTCCGAAATTAGAGTTCAATCCTTCATCGTCCGAAAAGTCGAATTTCCAAGTTCTAATCCCTATTCGAAATTCCACCTGAGTTCCAAAATGCTTCAAAAATCATAAAACCAATTGCAATAGGTTCCAAATATTCTAAAATGATTTTGGGAATTTTTTCCAAGATTCTTAGAATCTCTCTGGTATTTTATCTCTCACGGTCTTTCGTCAAATGCCCTTTATTCGTCCCGGAATTGTCTGAATTCTAAATTTCATCCAAAATTAGTGAAACCAATTTTATTGGGTTCTAAATATTCCCTGGTATTTTTAGAAACTTTTTTCGGGATTGTTAGACCTATTTTGCTATTTTATCTCGCGCGTGTTTCTTTTCACTTTCTACCGGCCAGTGAGGAGTCGCCACATGACCTGGCACGGTAGCACCTCTTCCCCACGCGATGGAAACGTACAGAGGAGAGCTCTCCCTCTCTAGTAATAGCACATGAACTTCATTATGCCATAACTTTCCATTAAATGCTCCAAATCACGAACGACCGAATCCGTTACGAAGAGGGAGACGAGGAGAACTCATTCCCCATGACCATTCATCTTCAATCACACCGGAAATGGCTCAGTCAACCAAAAACTAAAATGAGGATAAATGGAGATTACTCGGCCGTTTCTCCATGAATTGAAGTGCTTCCACTTCTCAAATCTTCGTCTCGGAGCCCTCTACCCCGTGCTCATACCCTCCCATTGCCACTCCTCTCCATTCGGCCGGGAACGCGAAGAAACCGCCGCCGGTTGTCCTCTGTTGACACCACCGTGTCGCATTTTGTTCCGGTCAGCCAAACTCAATTTCGATAGCGTCACCGTGTTCGCGTCGTCGCCACGAACAAAAGCCCTCAAACGATTTTGATTTTTGTTGCAGGACGGTGACGAATTTTGCGATCAAAGTTGCCGGTGGGAGCTCGGTTTTTCGTTGATTACTCTTAATCCGGTGAGTTTCTCTCGAATCCAACCACACCGTTGAATTCGTCTCATCGAGCCCTACGCCATGCTTCCTTTCATTTCGCGATATTTTATCATTTCGGCGGATTTCTATTTTTGGATGCCAACAGCGGAATAGTAAATAAGTCTTTATTATAACGAAAGTGGTGGAGTCAACCTTATGGTTAACTTACAAAGATATGCCTCGCAGGGCAAAGTCTTAAATAAATAAGTGCAGCGGAAATAAATAACTCGTGGTGCCAACCAATATGCCACAAGCAACTGTCTAGGCTCGCCCCCTAGTTTGTCGACTCCTCCTGGAACTCCTCCAATGCTGGCGTTAATTCCTCCTCAACTGATGTTTGTGTTGGCAAGGGTGAGTACTTAAAGCAAGTCATGCATAGATATGCAATTCTAATAGCTACATGCATGGCTTACTCCAAAATGATAGGCTATATTGGTTATTTTGCAATGAAGCAACATTCATAAATAACAGTAGTAAATTGGAAAGCAGTAAAACAACAACAACAATAATAATAACTTGTACAATAATTTTCCAAGTAAAACATTTATCATCCTTAACCAGGTTCATTATTTTCATACCAACTGTAAACAGTTAATTTACTGAAATTCTAACCCTTAACTGTAATCCCCTAGCAATGTCCAATACCGTGGACTCGGCTATTCGAATAGGATATACACTCTGTAGAGGTTATACACTTTACCCACAAGATACAATCAAACACCACCAAGGCGAGTGACCATAACAAAGCCTTTACAATGCTCCTTCTAGACCCAGTACTGCTCGCTAAGGTTTCAACACTGAAGGGTTACACCACCACAACAGGGCCCCCCTCTTGCGCCATGTGAGTTTCCACCGTACACGAGACCCACACCACCACGATGATGCAAGACTAGACATAACAAATTAATCAGCTATGTCTGTCCCATTACAGACTTGTGGCAGTATGTTAGACTCAGTTCAAATTCTTGCAAGGTTAAGTCCTTAGGGTGACCAAGGCAAGACTACCCAAGAATTCACAAGTGTCCAGATCAATAAAATCCAAATACCACCTCCCATGTGCCACTCTGGCCCACGAATAATCTTGCCACTTGCCTCAGTCTAAATCATTTTATCACCCAGTTGATTACCATGCACCATGTGCCATCAACATCATCAATAACACATGTCACATTTTTCATAAACATTGTTCCATATCTCATTAAGTCAAAGTTAACATATGATATTCTAAAACAATGTTATCGACATGTTCTTGAGCTAAGCATACTACATACAATCTATTTAACCCATGTTAGCAAATTATTAATGTCCAACTAATATTCCATAATCTAGGGTGACAAATGATTCATGGCATACAATTATTATAGACAAGGTGGCATACAACAAATAGATCGTATAACTAACCCCAGAATTATTTAAAAGCATTTTTAATTAAACTAGCATGCAATAATTTAAATAAGCATAGTTTCAAAGAGTGGTATCAATATGGTCAAAGCACAACTTGCCTTGGAAAAGGTCCTGTTCCCGCTCTTGGACTTGTTTCTGGGTCAAGACCTCTCCTTTGAAGCCTTCGGGCAATTCAACGCCTATGCGAAATGGATAAATAAACAATAAATAAATAGAAATAGAGAGAAAATCAAGTCCAAAAATTAAGTAAAATTCACCATTAAATAGAGCTCAATTTTACAAAAATATAGAAACAATAATCACCTCAATCGGAGTTAAAACGCAAAAGTTATAGCGATTTGAAGTTTGAAAATCAATTTAAAAGAATAAACTGAATTATTGTATTTATTTTTCTACTGAAAAACTGGAAATATGACGTCAGCATGTTGTCACGGAACACGTGGGCCAATCACCAAGTGACACGCGTCCCGACACTATGCTGTGGACTTGGTCTACCAAATCGGCTTGGTCCACCGTGGACCTGCGCACTATGCCATGGACCGGCTGACGCAAGCGATGACGTCATTGAGACGCTGACAAGGGGACCCCACCGATGACAACATCGCTGACATCATTGCTGATGTCAGCGCTCGGCGTGGCTGGCTTGGTGATGCTTCGCGATTCGTGCACACAACATGGCTCAATCAGATCCGTCCGTTCAAACGGACGGCCAAGATTACAGTACTCTTCGGTTTCCACGGGACACGTGGCAAGCTCCTACTGGCTCAAGGCGCGGTGCAATATAGTTCATTGAATACAAAATCAAGGGCGCAGATTGGATCTGGACTCCCGTAGTAGTGACATGACGTGGATAGTCCCGGCGATCGCCGCGTGGCACGATCCACACCGTCCAAATCCGATCGAGCGGTCGTGATTAGATCCAACCGAATTCTGTGACGCACCTACACCACATGATTTTGATCTAATGGCCCGAGATCTAAACGTACTCATTCAATGAGATCTGCAGCGTGGCTCAATAATGACCGTTGAGTTCAAATCGAAGGCCATGAACCAATCTAGTTGATGCGATACAACCCTACGTGGCGCCAATCTAGATTGTTCATCTAAGATCCAACGGCCTAGGTTGACCTGCACTACGGCGTTGGGTCTCGCCTATGTGGCGGCATCTAGGCGTTGATTGTAAATCCTACGGTCGATCTAATCTACGATCCACGATTGGAAGGCGTACGTGGATAAACCTGGAGCGTGCGATGGAGATCCAACAGTTAGTAGAGCTCACGGTCCCCGGCGATGGCGCGGTGAGGGTGCGATGCTGGAACGGAAGATGACGACGTGCAGAATGGCGCCGAGGTTTCGGCGAAGTGAAATACCGCAGCCGAAGCGTCTCGCGACGGGGAACTCGAATCCGAGCTCCACACGACGGAATGCGGCTCAACGGCGACGCTAGAGTCCAAAACTCGTGGTGGCTCCTTGCGAACTTCGGCGAGCAATCGTGGGTTCGTGGCGGCGTCTCTGGCGGCGTGGCCTAGGGCAAACAAGGCGGCGCCTTAAATAGGGCCCTCGACTTTCGTGAAAAGCGCGAAAACCGAGTTTGGTTTGGTGGCGACGGTGGAGTCAAGCGATGATTCGGATGTGGTGGCGTGGCGGCATCCAGGCGGTCAACGAAATCGATCCAACGCGCAAATTGCACGACAACACGCCAATTTTCGGTAGCCGATCGAGGCAAGCGGTGACCGATCTAGGGTTAGGGTTTGGGCTAACGGGTTAGCGATTTAGGGTTAATGGGTAACGGTTTGGATCCACGAGGCTCAACCCATTTAGGGTTTTCTCGAATTTCTTTTCGTTTTTACTATTTAAAATAATTCCAGAAATTCATTAATTCGAGAAAAACAGCAAAAGGCTTAGCAAAATTCTAGAAAAATTATGGAAAATAGTTTGAGACATTTTGGACTCAAATAAAATATTTCCAATATAATTTTATATGAAACTTTTAAATATTTAATTAATTCAATAAATGAGTTAATTCAAATTAAATCCAAATAAATTTCAGAAAATTCCAAAAAATCAAATAACTCAATAAATTGAATAAAAGAAAATTTTGGGGTGTTACAATTATCAAATACAATCATTTCCTATGATTCATCCTTTGCACGTTTACTTGCCTCTTTACCGCGTGAAGAGGGGGGGAGCTTGAGGCCACCCCCGAAGTCATATCACCTACAGCATACACAACCCTTGAAATCAAGCCCAAAACAGTACGTGCAACATATAAAAATGTAACACACTAAGCACCGTTCTGCGGGGTCCATTACCCTTCCCGACAACAATGCAAGGTGGGTTGTCCCTGTGATCAACCGAAATAGCTAACTAATAGATCCTAAGCCTAACCAAAGAAAACCACTCTCATTGCAATAGCTACACAGGAATTCCTACCTATTTCTTGTTACTCACCAAATTCCACAAGCCAAGTAACACAATGAAAATGAGTCTGCATTCAGCTCTACTACTCATGGACAGTTAGCTTCAACACTGCATAACTACTGCTATACAAATCCAAATCATGCAAATGAAGACATTTTCAGAATCTACAAGAAATTTCCCAACTTTTTTTAGGTAATGAGAAATTTTGATTCTGCCTCTAACTAGGCTTAATTAACAAATTAAGACAACAGCTTCGACTGTCAGCAGTTCCAATACAGTAGGTAGTAAATCATGCATAACCAAATCTATATGAATCGAAATAAAATGAATGATGGCAGTTTCATAATCTATAGGAAATTTCCCACATTTTTCTAGGCAATGGGAAATTATAATTCGGCATCTAACTAGGTTTAAATGATAGATTACTACAACAGCTTCGACTTCCAGCAGTTTCAGTACAACAGTCAGTAAATCATGCATAACCATAGCTATATGAATCCAAATCAAATGAATGATGGTAGTTTCATATTGTATAGCAAATTTTCCACATTTTTCTAGGCAATGGGGAATTCTAATTTGGCATCTTACTAGGTTTAAATGATAGATTACAGCAACAACTTCGACTGCCAGCAATTCCAGTATAGCAAGCAGTAAATCATTCATAACTTTCGAACGGATGAACCAAAAGGAGTGTTCTTTCTCTCAAATTAAATTGGAGGAAATGATCTACAACTTTTTCTACAGCCAAACCCCTAGAAAATGGCTCTAAATTCCTCTTATGCCAGCCCTAACAGAGGAGTTAGAACTGCCCAAAAATAGAAACATCTCAAAACAGCCCTAATCCTCCAAATCCCCAACTAAACTCAACTCCAATAAGAAGAACCTTAGCAAAAACACTTTAAATACCCACATGCAAGACCTAAACCCCCAAAAAACAAAAATTACCTCAAAAACTCAGCCTCTTTTCGGTTGAGGGAGGAAGCCAAGCGGGAGGGGGAAGAAGCTGTTTTCACTTCTAGTCGAAGAAATCCCATCAATCCTAGTGCCCTGGGTGAAACTACATCGAAATGCCAAACTCGGCAAGATGTCGATCAATATATTGCCCAGATAGTCGATCAGTTCGAGGATGAGCTTGTCGACAAGGAGGCATCTGGGAGCGAAGAAGCTCCCGAAGAGGTTGCCACCTCCTCAAGTACCAACAGTGATTATTCATCACCGACTTAAGAAGAAGCTGAAGATCCCGCATTTGTCCAAGAGACAGATGCGGATATGGGAGATTCCACTCCTATTGAAGAGACAGTTGTGGGTAGAAAAGATCTTGCACCTGTTCAAGAGATAGGTGCGGATATGGAAGACATCGGTGGGGAGATCGAACCCCTACCGGTGGAAGTCATGCACGAAGTCGCACATACAGCACGCCTAAGGTCAGGCTCGCGAGTATACATGAGACCGCCACTGATATCCTGGGCATTGTGGAGATGGAAGATATGAAATCATGTGCTAAAAAATTGGCTTAATGATGAATTTGGTATTGCAAAGTGGTTGTGCTCATGGCATGTGTGGTGCATGTGCATATGTTGTTTCAGATGATTAATTGATATGCTTGTGATAGCATGGTAGTTGTTTTGTTTGATGCAATGCGCTCGTATGAGTGGTTGCATGGACTAATCTTGAGTCAAATCGTGGACTTTTGCTCGTACACGGATTCGTGCTTGTTCATATGTAGGTGTTGCTTGAGGTTGAACGTGGTCAGTGACGGGACCAAAACTAGGTTCATAGTGGAACTGAGGTTCAGGACTAGGTTCAGGGAGGAACTGAGGTCCTAGTGGTCAAGGATGTCATGCGAAACGTTCGGACTAGAGAACAATGCACGTGAAGTCGAGAGTGAGTCACGTGGTAGTGGCAAGTGGGTTGTACGCGTGCAAATATAAGTTTTGGGCTGTGTTCATATTAGGGATGGAACTGGTACAGATATTTTCCGACCGACCGAATTGATTTGGATGATGATTTGGATAGTTTCACAGATATCCAGTTGATTTCTCGGATAAGGATATGGATACAGATAATTTACATGGATACGGATACGGATATGGAACACTGATTATCCGATGGATATGGAATATCCGAGTTTTTGTTCGGATAATATCCGAATATGACATACGGATATTATCCGAATAACACGTTTCAGAATAACACATTAACAATTTAACATGTTTCACTGTTTGGTAGAGTGCATTGGATGACAAGATATAATGTGTTCATGTGTGCTAGATGCTAATTTGGAGATATTTGGGTAAAGGTGGTACATAAATTGGCAAGTGGCGTTTCAGGAGGGCTACTTAGGATTCAACAGCATATGCCAGCTGCAAATCATTTGGTTCAATTATTGCAATAGGGTACATTGTTACTCACAGAGTCACATGTATGACAAGCTAGGGATAAAAAAGGCAAAAAAAGACATACAAATATATTTCTTTTGGAATTTTGAAATTAAATTTGGACCGATTTTGGAAAAAAATTGAAATTGGATTTTAAAATATTCGACTAATATTATTCGTATCCATGTTGATTCTGATCCGTATTCGATTTGTATTCGTAACCGATATTATCCTGTATAATTCGTATTCGATTCTGTATTCGACACTATTCGTATTTAATTCTGTATTCGATAAAAAATACGGATACGAATATGAATAGGACGATATTCGACCGTATCCGATCCGATCACATCCCTAGTTCATATATTGGGCCATATGTAATTGGGCCAAGTGAATATGCATGCATGTATTGGAATACAATTTATTAGGGTTTGGTTAGTATAAATAAGATGGAACCACACTGATAAAAAGTGACGGCGCTTGAGGTCTTCACGGTGGTGAGTCAGGAAGGAGCTGTGTGCAAGGAGTTTCGGCGGCAGCTGGCCAAACAAAAAAGAAAAAGAAAAACGGCGACAGAAGGAGCTTTCTCGGTGCCATAGTGTTCCACGAATTGCTGCTGATGCTACTACGATTGTCGCTCATGAGCGATAATTTGATAATACAGGATTTCGTTTTACTTTTGGCTTTCGTTTTTCGCTTGTTTTGGTTCTATATTGATTCATAGTTCTACGTTATAATTTTAGTTTGATCTAATCAAAACTTTTCTAAGGCATCAAGTTGTTGGTCTAAAAAGTTTGATTAATTTTGTAACTAGGGTTAGATAAATTTCCGTCATTATCTAATACAGTCAGCTTGCGAAAATCATAACTTTAGATCCGCAGATCCGATTGAGATGATTCTTATTGGGTTAGTTTCAAAATTGAATCTAAGTTGTACAGTTTAAATATCACGTCAATCCAACTGTTGGATCTTCCGTAATTAATGTTTTAGTAAACGTATGTCAGTTTATTTTTGCTGAAACCAAAGCAGTTTTTTATAATGTGTTTAGGGGTGTTTTGAGAATCAATAAAAATTTGTTTTAGCTTATGTGCACTTATTCGCGCCCCCTCTGATTGCTATATTAGTCTATATCGATCCTACAGAAGGTATTCGTGAGCCTTTGAGGACTCCGGATACCCGTGTCGCCCTCATGTACCTTGAAAGAGAATATCCTCCAAGCTTATGCCAAGGTAAATCACTTCGACTGGAGATCAAAGGGGGGTGAATGATTGCACGGAAGCTAAAACAATTTTTTATTAATTCTCAAAACACCTCTAAACAAATTATAAAAAACTGCCTCAGTTTCAATAAAAATAGACTAACATATGTTCACTAAAATAGTAATTCTCGAAGATCCAACTGTCGGATTGATGTGAAATTTTAACTATAGAAACTAGATACAATTTTTCAACTAACCCAAGAAGAATCAGTGCAATTGGATCTACGAATCAAAAGTTATGATTTTTGCAAGATGACTATATCAGATATTGACGAAAATTGATCTAACCCTAATTACAAAATTAATCAAGATCTATGAGGAATTTGAGACACCACGGAGTGTCATAATCTTATAAAATGTGGATGTTGAGGTCAAAACATTATAAAATATGTAAATGGAGGTTAAAACTTTACGTTATGCCGTTTACAGCGTGTTTTTCGGCCGTTTTCGGTTGTTTGGGCCTCTCCGGGGGACTTTGGGCCTTGGGGGTTGAGTTGGGCCTCCGGTGGAAGGGTTTGGGCCCAAGGGAGGGACTTTTGGGCAGCCAAATCTGGCCCCCACCCCTTGGTGTGCCCCAAACTCCCTCTCCCAACCCTAGCCGCCACCCCCTAGCCCCCCCATGCGCCTCCACCCTTCCCCTTCCCCTTCCTCTCCATCCTCCTCCATGGCGCCACCACCCCTCTCCTCCCCTCTCCACCTCCCTTGCTGCCCCTAGGGGAGTTGTCCACCTCAACACCTCGAAGATCCATCCATTGGAGCGCTCCGCGACGAGGAGATCCGGTGGATTTGGAGCGAGGAGCGAGGAGCGAGGAGCGATCCGGGAGGAGATCTATTGGGTTTTCGTGCGTCGGGCGAAGGTATGGCCATGGGGCTCCTTGGGGTTGGTCTAGGTACTGTTATAAGGATCAATATCAAGTTTTTAGATCAATTGGTGGTGCTAGATTTGATTAGAGTAGATGGATTCTTGAGTTGGTCACGTCCTCTGTTTCGGGCAGCATGAGCAGTCGACCTAGGGCTTAGGTTTTCGCCAATTTAGAGTCGGAATCTGGTCGTACGGATGTTGAAGAAGTTGTAGGTAATTTCATTATCTTTCAGTGGATATAAAGAACGTCCAATTCCGCCCACCCATTTGAAAGTTATGGCTGTTTTACCGAGCGTGTTAAAATCTGTGACGTGATTGGAACAGATCACGGTATTTTGTAGATTAAAAAACTTTAGAGTCCGAATCAGTCTTTCCATATACCTAGAGAAAGTTGGGAAATTTCCTAAGCTACGCGAGGATGTACTCATTTAATTGATTCGGAGTTTTAGAACCCGAGTTATGCCTTTTGGAAGGCTGCTGTCCCGACGGGACAAAATCTCTGTTTTTGGGTTTTGCGAGTAGTTGGCAATGTCGGGGTAGATGAGGATTTGCGTACTATTTTGTGGATATGATTGTGAGTGTGTGGTACCTATGTGCAGGTAGTGTGACCCCGGGAGTGCCCTCTTCATCTCGCCAATCCGTCGCCCGTGGTTGAGGCAAGTTTATTGGAATGGGTAGCGTATTGTGGGTTGTTTGATTGATTGAGATTGAGATTTGAATATATGATATGTTCACATGCGATGCTTTAATGTTTGCCATTGATATGATGAATATGTTTATTATGTGATGATGACATGTGTTAATGTACAAGTTATCCATGATGATGCCATATGTTAATGTACAAGTTATTCATGATGTTGGCATATTTGCATACATGGCATGATACATGGCCCGGGCGGTGGGAAAGTCATAACTAGTCTGGGGAAGGTCGGTGAGAAAGTTATGACTATTCCAGAGAGCCAATGAGTAAGTCCTACATCGTGATTCCATTCACCGCGGTGAACGGAAGCGAGGAGTAGGCACCCTCCATCTTCGGGATGGAAGGGGGGAGAGGGTGCACACCAACGGGTGTGTACTCAACCATACCGGTATGAGTTTCCAAGGAGACATGAGCATCGCATTGCATTGCATAGCAGATATCCCTCCAGTCGCACCTGGTGATATCGGGATCGTCGGGGATCAGGAGCTAGGCACCGACCTTCAAGGTAGGGTGGATCCACCCCCGGAGATCCCTCGGCCCCCTAAGCGAGCTCGAACTTCGTCGTTTGCTCAGGTGACTTTTAATTCCTCGCATGGGTGTTATGAATTGGTTCTGGTTTTATCCAACAACTGGTGGATGACTAGCGAAATGCTTTGAAGGGTGACCTTCAAAGGTTGTCCGCGTCTCCGCCGGTATTACCTCAAGATCCGACGCCCTCATCCAGTGCTCAGGTGTAACACCCCAATTTTTGCTTTTCATAAGTTTGAATGTTATTTTGCACTTTGGTGAAATTTTGGAATTTTCTGGAATTTAATTGGATTTAATTTGAATTTATCCCCTTCTGAAATGATTAAAGAATTTAATTTTTAAAATAAAATTTTGTTGGAAATATTTTATTTGAGTCCCAAATGCCCTAAAATGTTTTCTAGAATTTTTTTGAGTATTTTGCTATTTTTCTTGAATTAAATGAATTTCTGAAAATTAATTTGAGTATTTAAATCGCTGGAAAATCAAAACCGGGTTTTACTGTTCAAGCGACCGAGCCCGAGTCGGACTCGAGTCCGAGTCCGACCCGAACCGCGGTCGAGCCAAACCGAGTCGGGCTGAACCCTAACCCTCCCGACCGTTGGATCAAGATCCAACGGTCCAGATCAAGCCACGTCGCCCGAGCCGTGCGCGCCGAGCCCTCACACGCGACCGTTGGATGTCGATCCAATGGCCCATGTTGCACCACGTCACCCAATCCGAATGGGATTCGGATTCCGCCGCCGCAGCCGGGTGGACCTCGGTCTCCGCGATTTTCATGGAAGCCAAGGTCCCTATTTAATGAGCCGCTGCTGCCATCGTGTAGCCCTCTTCCGTGCACACCCGTAGCCCTAACTCACCGAGGTCAAGCCGCCGTGGTTGCGCCGCAATCGCTCGCCGTAGTTGGTCGTGCGGTTCCGCCGCGGTTCCGTGCTGTTTCCGCCGCCGTCCGCCATCCTCCGCCATCACTGAGCCCAGATCCGGAACCGCAAGGACGAGGCGCACCTGGAGGTGCCACCCAATTCGCCGGAGACGCACGGAAAAGCCGTTCGCTAGGTCGTCATCCCCAACTCCGGTGACCTAGCACCGCCGCACGCCATCGCCGACTCGGGAAGCTTCTCCATCGTCGGATCTCCATCGCACGGCCAGGATTCGTCCACGTCACCCATGGGTAAGCCTCACGTGTTACGCTTTAGATCTAATCTCAACCGTTGGATCTAGATCCAACGGCCGGGATCGAGCCGCGTTTTATGCATGACTTGCTGAGTACCAAGTACTCACCCTTATCAAATGTTGTTTTACTGCAAATATACCATGAGCCATTCCTTTGTATTAAGCCATGCATGTAGTATATTAGTTGCATTCTATGCATGACTTGCTGAGTACCAAGTACTCACCCTTGCCACAATACAACACCAGTTGAAGAAGAGGCAACGCCAGCTCTGGAGGAGGAATTCCAGGAGGAGCCGACAAGCTAGGTGGAGAGCCCAGCCAGTTGCCTGTGGCATATTGGTTGGCGCCACGCGTTTTCTTTATATATTCCGCTGCAGATTTTTATTTGAATAAGTCTTTCGCCCTGCGTGGCGTACTTTTGTCACTTGACCATAAGGTCAAGCAACCAGCTATATTTCCTTTCAATAAAGTACTTTAATATTTCGTTGAGTATGATTGTGATATTTACCAATGTTGAGACTGTGTGCACTAGCGTGATCCTGGACTAGTGCTGAATACACAGAGGGTCCGGATTTGCAAATTCGGGTCCCGATAGAGGTGGTATCAGAGCCATACTGACTGTAGGCTCACCCATAGTTAGAATGGTCGTAGGGAGGATAAAACCTATTTTCTAAAGTTAAAAGCTGACAAGACAATGGATGAAATCTCGACTCACCCCCTTCTCTCCCTTCATACCCCTTTTTGCTGAATTTCTCTTGCTATCCCTTGGTTTCAAACTTTTGAGTTCTTACGCGAATATCTTTTGGCAAATGTTGATAAAGAACAGCTACGCCGAGCGTGAGGGAGGCTACGCTGCCGAGTTGTGGCGTATGCTGCAGTTTCTTGGAGGTTTTGAGAAACCGCTTGTAGGATCGAAGTATACGAATATAGCAATCAGAGGGGGGTGAATGATTGTGCGGAAGTGAAAACCAAATTTTCAATATAATAAAAATTCACCCCAAAACAGAACCAAATAATTACCTTGTATTCGACAAAAACAGAATGATAGAGGTTCGGTAAAATGCAAATTCATGGAGATCCAACTGTTATATAGATCGAAAATTTGTACGCAAGAAACTAGATTCCAATACGAATTGAACCCAAAAAGAATTAGCTCGATCGGACTTACGGATCAAAATTTATGAGCTTCGCAAGCTTGCTGTTCCAGAACTTGACGAAAATCAATCTAATCAAAACTTGTAGATAAATCAAGAACAACAAAAGATTAATCAACAAAACTTTGAGGAACTCTATATCAATACCCTAGAAAGGTTTTTTATGGATCAGATCAAGATGAAACTCAAAGAACAAGAATAAATCTAGAACAAGAACAAGCATGCAAACAAGAACCAAAACAAAAAACACTGTAGCAACGCGGTTACTGTAGCACGCAAGAATCTTGGAAGAATTGATCTTTATTTCTTTTGTCTAAAGTACTCCCATCAATAGAGTACAAACCCTAAAACTGAGCTTGAGGCTCTTAATACGCCTTGCTCACTTGATTGATGCCCTTCAATAGGAGGCAACCCCTCCTATTTAAAGGAGCAAAACACAAGGAGTCCTGAATACAATTCATAATTGTAGGATCGAAGTATACGAATATAGCAATCAGAGGGGGGGGTGAATGAGTGTGCGGAAGCTAAAACCAAATTCTTGATCTATTAAAAGTTCACCCCAAAACAGAACCAAATAATTGCCTCGTTTTCGACAAAAACAGAATGACAGAGGTTCAGTAAAACGTGAATTCCTGGAGATCCAACCGTCGGAACGATCTGAAATTTGGACACAAGAAACTAGATTCCAATACGAATCAAACCCAAAAAGAATCAGCTCGATCGGACTTATGGATCAAAGGTTATGAGCTTTGCAAGCTTGCTGATCCAGAACTTGACGAGAATCAATCTAATCAAAACTTCAAGATTAAACAAGATCTTCAAAAGATTAATCAACTAGACTTTGAGAAACTCTAAATCAATACCCTAGAACGGTTTTTGATGGATCAAATCAAGATGAAACTCAACGATCAAAAACCAATCTAGAATTAGAACAAGCATGCAAACAAGAACCAAAACAGAAAATACTGTAGCGACGTGGTTACTGTAGCACGCAAAAATCTTGGAAGAATTGATCTTTATTTCTTGTCTAAAATACTCTCATCAAAAGAGTACAAACCCTAAAACCAAGCTCAAGGCTTGATGCGCTCAGCTCTACTTGGTTGGATTTCAACAGGAGACCCCCCACCTATTTAAAGCACCAACCCACAAAGAGTTCTGAATACGATTCCTATTCCCTAGAAGGAATCCGTATCCAACACAACTCTACTTGGCCCAACCTGGCCGAGTACAACTCTTGCACGCGTATGGCAACCCTACCATACTCACGTGACTAACACTTTGCACGCGTATGGCCACCTGCCATACTCACATGACTAACACTTTGCACGCGAATGACCTCCTGCCATTCTCACGTGACTAACCATTCTTCATGTGCACCATTCTCTTAGCCCGAACGTCCCGCATGACATCCTTGACCACCAAGACCTCAGTTCCTCCTGAACCTAGTCCCGAACCTCAGTTCCTCCATGAACCTAGTTCCGGTCCCGTCATCGACCACATTCGTCTTCGAGCAATACCTGCACATGAACAAACCACGAAACAAATCCGAGCACAAGTCCACGACTTGACTCAAAGTTAATCCATGCAACTACTCACATGAGCATTGCATAAAGTCCACTTCAAAACAAGTATCATGAAATCATCACAAATTTCATAATCTCAAATTCAAACCATTTCAAATCTTGCAAAACATCCAAACCGAGCAAAACACGTTTACAACGGACCAAAATCAAAAACCTAGAAAAAGTCCATTCACGACGGACCAACAAAATCGGTCCGTTGTACAAGTGAAACTCTCGGTTCCAAACAGAAATCATTCCAAATAAAACACGTTCTGACGGACCAACAAAATCGATCATTGTACATGCGAAATCAATCCTCAAAAAGCCGTTCACGTGGACCCAAAAACTTGGTCCGTTGTACATGCAAAACTTCTTGGTTTCTTGTAAAATTGAGTTCGGCTTATGATCTGAAAAACACGTCCTGACAGGACCCAAAAACTTGGTCCGTCGTACATGTAAAACTTCTTGTTTTTCAATAACCAGTCTGGCACAACAACCTTCAAAAGCACATTTACGACAGACCAAAAAAGTTGGTCTGTTGTACATGGAAGAATGAGGTTGTCAAAAGCAAGTTTACAAAGAACCAAAAAAGTTGGTCTGTTGTACAGGGGAAACTTACTGTTTTCTATAAGTTTGGTCCGGCGCCAAAGCGAAACTTACTGTTTCTTGTCAAATTATCAAAACACATGAACAAACACATTTTGCAAATTTAATTCTAAGCCAATTTTTCATCACATGATTTCACAATCTCCCCCTTGATGAAAACATTGGCAACACCACTTAGAATTGAACGTTTGGCATTCACTTTACAAAAGATTTTTAAATCCAAAGGATCAAGGACCAAAAAGAGAAAACACAGAATTCCCCCTTTGACCAAAATGCAAAACAAAATCTCCCCCCGAGAATGAAAATGTGTGTGAATGTGCAATGTGTCCAAGAATTCCAGAATTCTCCAAACTTCTCCCAAAAAGCTCAAATTTCCAAAAAAAAAACTTTTTCCCTTTTTTCTTTGAACTTCTCAAATATTCCCAAAATTTCTCCCCCTTTGACAATGGATTCATCAAGAGTACAAAAGAGAGAACATATTCAACATTTTTCTGAAACAATGATTTCACAAAGGGAAATAAGGGAGTGCCAAGATAGGAAAAGATGAGCTCATTCGATCATATAACCTTATATATCACATAATATGTAAAATACATGATCTTGATGTGATTTTAACAAGTTAGGGAATGACATGCATCTCAACCTCAATTCAGTCAACTATAGCCAAGTACTAAGCAAGATCTCAGTAGAAGAACAAAAGCTCAAAAATTGAAACAACTAACAACTCTGGGCGAGCAAGTGATTTCAACTCCAATCTAGTAGACCAAATTAATCTTTAAACAGTAAACTGCATGTGGCATGCTTGAAGCATACTTCTTTTATTTCCTTGGATTGGCATGCTTGAAGCATACATCTTGTTTTTGAGGGAATGGCATGCTTGAAGCATACATCTTAACCATTTTAAGGAAAGCATCCTGAAGCTCATAACTTGAGGCTTTTGCTTTTAACAACCCTTTTTTATTGATTCCCTTTTCTTTTCATTTTTCTTTGATTATAAACATGCAAAAGTGATTAAAAGGTCTTAGGAAAGAATAAAGTTGAAACCACACTTGCTTCATAGCCCAAATTTGTCAAGAGGATTCAATATCAAGCCTAGAAGAGTGAGATATCACAGAGTATTTAGCTATAGGCAATCAGACCAAGGAATTTCGCAATGTCATTTTTAGTTCAAGTGGAACAATTTAGATTATCATATATTAGCACAATTACACAATATATAAAGAAATATGATAAAGTGAGCTCATAAAGTGAAAGAACTTGGCAAAGAAACTCCCCCTCAAAACAATCCCATTGGATGAACAATTCCAAGTTCTCCCCGAATAAAAGCAAAACGAGAAGAAGACAAAGGTTTTGTGAAAATGTCTGCCAATTGATGTTCAGTATCCACATGATGAAGCACAATGTTGCCTTTTTCAACATGATCTCTAAGAAAGTGAAATCTGATGTCAATGTGTTTTGTTCTGGAGTGTTGCACGGGGTTCTTAGCAATGCAAATTGCACTAGTGTTATCACACAAAAGAGGAACACTATCCAAATTAACCCCATAATCTTTAAGTGTAGCTACTATCCAAAGAATTTGAGAACAACAACTAGCGTGACCACATATTCAGATTCAGCAGTTGATTGTGCAACAAAAGATTGCTTTCTAGATGACCATGCAATGAGAGAATTTCCCAAGAAGTGACATGAACCAGAAGTGCTTTTCCTATCAATTCTACATCCTCCAAAATCAGCATCAGAAAAAGATCTCAAACTAATGCGTGAGGAAGCAGAAAGCCAAATGCCAAAATCTTGATTCCATGAAGATACGAAAATCCTTTTGACAGCTTGTCGATGTGAAACACGTGGGGAAGCTTGAAAACGAGCACACAAGCACACAAAGAAATTGTATATCCGGCCTTGATGCAGTGAGGTACAAAAGTGAACCTATCATGCTTCTATATTCCTTTTGATCAACCGGCTCACCATCTTCATCAGGGTCAAGTGCGCAAGTGCTCTCCATGGGTGTCATGATCGGCTTGCTGTTTTCCATCCCAAAACGATGTAGCAAGTCTCTTGTATATTTGCTTTGATGCACAAAAGTACCATCCTTCGTTTGCTTGATTTGAAATCCCAAAAAGTATGTCAACTCACCCATCATACTCATCTCAAACTCCTTCCTCATTGTTTCTGAAAACTCAGACACTAAAACATGAGATGAACCACCAAAGATAATATCATCAACATAAATCTGAACGAATAGTTGATCATTGCCTTGCTTGAGTAAAAGAGAGTTTTGTCAACCTTTCCCATTAAAAAGCCCTTTTCAAGTAAAAGGTTTTTAGCCTATCATACCATGCTCTAGGGGCTTGTTTCAAACCATACAAAGCTTTTGTTAGTTTGAACACATGATTTGGAAACTTTGGATTTTCAAAACCAGGTGGTTGCTTGACATAAACCTCCTCATTTATGTAGCCATTCAGAAAAGCACTTTTCACATCCATTTGATACAATTTGAAACCTTTGGATGCAGCAAAAGCTAAAAGGATTCTAATGGCTTCAATTCTAGCAACAGGAGCAAAGGTTTCATCAAAATCTAAGCCTTCAATTTGAGTGTAACCTTGAGCAACCAATCTAGCCTTGTTTCTAACAACAACACCATCCTCACTTTGTTTATTTTTGAAAACCCATCTAGTTCCAATAACATTAAAATCTGGAGGTGGTGAGACAAGTTTCCAAACTTTATTTCGTTCAAAATTCTCTAATTCTTCATGCATGGCATTGATCCAAGATTAGTCGAGATAATGCATGAGATATATCTTTGGGTTCAAAAGAAGCAACTAAAGCGAGAATGAGTATGAGTGTCGAGAATGAATAAACCTGGATCGAGTGACTCTCTCATTTAGGTCTCCAATCATTTGTTCAGATGGATGCATTTTACGAATGTGCAAGGGAGCATTGGCTTTTGAGACTTCTCCTTCTCCTTCTTCATTTTCAGCATGTACAGATGATGTTGTAGCTTGAGGATGGTTAGCTGTAGGTGATGTAGTAGTAGGTGCCAAAGGTGCTACTGACTTGTTGTGCATTAGAAATAGTCAAGACCTCATCTTCAACATCATCATTATCTTCAAAGATTTTCTCCCCTGAACATATGCGTCTGCACTGCATCACTTGGACTAGTGCCTGGACTAGCCTCATCAAAAGTAACTTCACAAGTTTCCACAATTTTGTTAGTCTCCAAAACAAGCACACGATAGCCACGAGTATGAGCAGGATATCCAAGGAAAAAGCCATCCATTGATCTAGCTTCAAATTTATCAAGATTTCCAGATTTCAAGACAAAGCATTTGCATCCAAAAACCTAAAGTGAGAAGCAGTAGGCTGTGTCCAAACCGAAGCTCATATGGAGTCTTACCCAATTTTGATCTCAAAAACACACGGTTTGAAACATAACATGCAGTTGAAATCGCTTCAGCCCAAAAGTTTCTAGGAGTGTGATGTTCATCTAACATGGTTCTAGCCATCTCAACTAACATTCTATTTTTCCTTTCAACTACACCATTTTGTTGAGGCACTCTAGGAGATGAAAATTGATGATCAATTCCTTTTTCAGTACAAAAGTGATCAAAAGAAGCATTTTTGAATTCAGTTCCATTGTCACTTCTAATAGCTTTGAGAGCTCCTGGATGATCAATAGAAAGCCTAAGAACAAGACTTCTAAAATGACTAAAAGCCTCATCCTTAGATGCCATAAAGTATACCCAAGAGTATCTAGAAAAATCATCAACAATCACAAGCACATACCATTTGCCTCCAAAGGATTGGACTCGAGATGGTCCAAGCTGTATCAAGATGTAGAAGCTGTCTGGAGGCGTTTGTCATCACTATGGTAAGAGGTGGATGTGAACCTGCAATCATCTTACCATGTCTACAAGAAGAACATACTAGATTGCTATCACCCTTAAGCTTAGGCAAGCCACGTATAAGATCTAAACCACTTACACGAGTAAGATGATCAAAACCAACATGACCAAGTCTACGATGCCAAAAGAATAAATCTTTAGAAACATTGGCAATTAGACACCTATGCTTAGAAGAAGGTGATGCATCAAAATCAGCTTTAAAGACTCTTCCAAAACGAGAAATTTTGAACACAAGATCACCTGAAGCATCTAGCACTTTGCATTCATTTTTCTTAAAGCTTATCTCAAGATCTTCATCAAGCATTTGTGAGACAGAAAGCAAGTTATATTTCAAATTTTCAACAAGAGCCACATCTTTGAACATAAACTTGTCACTTACCTTTATTGTACCTTTTGCCACAACAGAAGAGGAAGAAGCATCTCCAAAAGTAACACTTTCAGCACGAGATGCACGAGTGAGGGAGGAGAACCAATTCTTATCACCGGACATGTGGCGTGAGCATCCGGAATCCACTAGCCATATGTTCTCCTTCCTTGCGCGAGAAGCCTACATAGCAACAAAACATGTCGAGGTCTCAGTACTGGGGTTAGGAATGAGATTTTTGGGAATCCAGTACTGAGACACACGACGCACAATAGTAGGCACAACACGAGAATTTTTATGCACAAAATCAGCTTTTCCTTTTCTCATGTTTATAGGAACAGAAGGTGTTTTCAGCACTCTAGGCGCATAAAAATGTGCTTTGCTGAAATTTGACCTAGCCTTAGTTCTTTCCTTCTTTTGCTGTTTGGCTAGTCTAAAGCAAAAATCTACTAAGTGTCCATCTCTACCACAATGAGTGCAAGTGTACTTGACATGATGTTTAGCTTTAACAGTAAAAGCACATTTTGCATTCATCATAGTAGAAGATAAAAAACCAGCAGATTGAAAAGCAATTTTCTTAGGCTCATTAGATAACTCAATTTTGCAAGGAGCCTGAACAACAGTGCGAGGTTTAGTTTCATATGTGGCATAAGGATCAAAACCTAAACCTCTCTTGTTTGTGCTAACCTTAGATTGATCCAAAATCATGTTCAACTTCTTCTTGCCATTAGTGAAACGTTCCAAAGAATTTTGCAAGTAATCAACTTTCTTAGCAAGAGTTAAACAATTATTGCAGGAACATCTACTTTTCCTTTTGCTTGCGACAAGTTGAGCATGAGAGAATTTCATGTGAAAGCAAATTATCAGTTAATTGAGAAACCCTAGCATTTGCATCTTTCAATTTTAATTCAAGAGTTGAGCATTTAGAACAAGAAGTTGAACTATGCAAATCATCAGTGGAACAGCTAGCATGTACAACATGTTTCTCATTTTTCTCATTTAGATGCAACAGAAGAGCATGTTCTTTCCTAAGCAAAGTGAGCTCATTGTAAATTAAGTCACATGATTTGCAAGTATCATCACTAGGAATCAAAGTCTTAAGTCTAGCAATTTCAGCATTCAATGTTTCAACAATGAAATCATGTTTCTTAATTTTCTTATCACGTTTGTCAAGCAATTTTCCAAGGCGAGCAACGACAATAGCTAATTCATCATAAGAGGATCTACCTCATTGAAGTCATTGTCGTGACCGTCCTCGGTGAGGCTATCCTTCGCTTGCCATGAGACATAGTCCCATCAAATCATGCTTGCTTGGAGTTGCATCATCTTCGCTGCTCTCCGAGTCCACATCGCTCAAATTGACTTGTTCAAGAGCGGAAAGAATTCGGTGAACCACCTTGCGGTTGATGAAGCTCTTCTTCTTCCTATCATTTGACGAGAACCTTTTCTTCTCATTCCATACATCGTTGTCCTTCTCCTCCTTTGATGTTTTTCCTGCAAGCTTAGGACAATTTGTGCGAATATGGTTGAGGTCACCACACTCATAGCATCTTGGAGGACCACCTCTCTTTCTCATTCTCACATTCGCAAAGCTTTGTTAAAGCGAGAAGAGAGTAGTGCCAGATCTTCTTCGGGAAATTCTTCAAGTTGCTCATCTGTTAAAGAAGACATGGAAGACAAGGCAAAACTAGAAGAAGAATTTGTATTTGACATGTTAGGGTTAGAGATCAAAGCAATTGATTTAATGTTACCCTTTCTGGCAAGAACATCCAACTCATGAGTTTTCAACTTAGAGTAAAGAACATCTAATGTGAGTGTGCTCATGGTAGTAGATTCTTGTATGGATGTTACTTTCATCTCCCACACAGACATGTCCAAAGCACTAAGCAATTGTCGAGCATTTTTAGCATCAGTGTAGCTAACTCCAACAGCACGTAGATTGCTAAGAATTTTATTGAAACGTGCAAAGAAGTCATCTACAGATTCACTAGGTTTCATCTCAAAACGCATGTATTCTTTTTTGTAAATATCTTGGCGAACCTCTTTGACAGTGTTAGAACCCTCATGGTAATCACAAAGAGATTTCCATACCTCATATGCGGATCGAAGATGAACCACACGATCAAAGTCGCTGCGTCCTAAGCCTTGGATGATCAAGTTGCGCGCCTTGCTATTTGCTTCAACATGTGTGCGATTGGTGTCGTTGACGTTGTCGTTTGCAGGGACTTCATATGGCTTGTAGACCTTCTCCCAAATTGTGAAGCCCTGTGCTTGGATGAACGCCTCCATCTTGGCCTTCCAAAACTGAAAATCAACACTATCGAACACACATGGTTTTGTCGAATAACGATCCATTGATCTAATCACCGGTTAAGATAGATTAGAAAAACCTTGCTCTGATACCACTTGTAGGATCGAAGTATACGAATATAGCAATCAGAGGGGGGGTGAATGATTGTGCGGAAGCTAAAACCAAATTCTTGATCTATTAAAAGTTCACCCCAAAACAGAACCAAATAATTGCCTCGTTTTCGACAAAAACAGAATGACAGAGGTTCAGTAAAACGTGAATTCCTGGAGATCCAACCGTCGGAACGATCTGAAATTTGGACACAAGAAACTAGATTCCAATACGAATCAAACCCAAAAAGAATCAGCTCGATCGGACTTATGGATCAAAGGTTATGAGCTTCGCAAGCTTGCTGATCCAGAACTTGACGAGAATCAATCTAATCAAAACTTCAAGATTAAACAAGATCTTCAAAAGATTAATCAACTAGACTTTGAGAAACTCTAAATCAATACCCTAGAACGGTTTTTGATGGATCAAATCAAGATGAAACTCAACGATCAAAAACCAATCTAGAATTAGAACAAGCATGCAAACAAGAACCAAAACAGAAAATACTGTAGCGACGTGGTTACTGTAGCACGCAAAAATCTTGGAAGAATTGATCTTTATTTCTTGTCTAAAATACTCTCATCAAAAGAGTAAAAACCCTAAAACCAAGCTCAAGGCTTGATGCGCTCAGCTCTACTTGGTTGGATTTCAACAGGAGACCCCCCACCTATTTAAAGCACCAACCCACAAAGAGTTCTGAATACGATTCCTATTCCCTAGAAGGAATCCGTATCCAACACAACTCTACTTGGCCCAACCTGGCCGAGTACAACTCTTGCACGCGTATGGCAACCCTACCATACTCACGTGACTAACACTTTGCACGCGTATGGCCACCTGCCATACTCACGTGACTAACACTTTGCACGCGAATGACCTCCTGCCATTCTCACGTGACTAACCATTCTTCATGTGCACCATTCTCTCTTAGCCCGAACATCCCGCATGACATCCTTGACCACCAAGACCTCAGTTCCTCCTGAACCTAGTCCCGAACCTCAGTTCCTCCATGAACCTAGTTCCGGTCCCGTCATCGACCACATTCGTCTTCGAGCAATACCTACACATGAACAAACCACGAAACAAATCCGAGCACAAGTCCACGACTTGACTCAAAGTCAATCCATGCAACTACTCACATGAGCATTGCATAAAGTCCACTTCAAAACAAGTATCATGAAATCATCACAAATTTCATAATCTCAAATTCAAACCATTTCAAATCTTGCAAAACATCCAAACCGAGCAAAACACGTTTACAACGGACCAAAATCAAAAACCCTAGAATGAAGGATCGTTATTTTTGATCCAGTTGATTTTGATGATGAGTATTTGAAAAAGATTTGAAACCAGTTTGATATTTCGACAAGATTTATTTTTTGGTTTCTTTATTTGAAAAGATCTGAAATCAGTTTGATTATTTGAAAAGCTTTTTGATTTTTGCAAAGGTTTTTGTTCGTGTTTTGAAATCGTGTTCTTAGAATATTTAATGCAATGCACTCCTGTGAGTGGTTGCATGGTTTAATGTGAGTCAAGTCGCGGACTTGTCCTCGGAATCGTTTTGTGGTTTGTTCATGTGCAGGTATTGCTCGAGGGCGAATGTGGTCGATGACGGGACTGGAACTAGGTTCATGGAGGAACTAAGGTTCGGGACTAGGTTCAGGGGGAACTGAGGTCTTGGTGGTCAAGGATGTCATGCGGGACGTTCGGGCTAAGAGAATGGTGCACATGAAGAATGGTTAGTCACGTGAGAATGGCATGAGGTCATTCGCGTGCAAAGTGTTAGTCACGTGAGTATGGTAGGGTTGCCATACGCGTGCAAGAGTTGTACTCGGCCAGGTTGGGCCAAGTGGAGTTGTGTTGGATACGGATTCCTTCTAGGGAATAGGAATCGTATTCAGAACTCTTTTGATCCGTAAGTTCGATTGAGCTGATTCTTTTTGGGTTTGATTCGTATTGGAATCTATTTTCTTGTGTCCAAATTTCAGATCGATCGGACGGTTGGATCTCTGGGAATTCGCGTTTTACCAAACCTCTATCATTCTGTTTTTTTCGAAAACGAGGCAATTATTTGGTTCTATTTTGGGGTAAACTTTTAATAGATCAAGAATTTGGTTTTAGCTTCCGCACAATCATTCACCCCCCCTCTGATTGCTATATTCGGTCCTACAAGTGGTATCAGAGCTTGGCTCTACTAATCCATCTTAACAGGTGATTAGTAAACGGTAAGTTATGGCAATAGAGATATACTCGAACAAGCCGCCAATCTTCAATGGCACAGACTTTCCCCACTGGCGGATTCGGATGACTGCATACCTTCAAGCTCAAGGTAACACTATTTGGCGCAAGGTAAAGATTCCATACGAGCTTCCTTCAAATGATGATATTGATAAAATCGAGTTTGAAAAAGATGTTGAAAACAATAATAGAGCTAGAAACATATTGCTTCAAGGACTTGCTAGAAAAGAATTCGATAGAGTCTGTCATTTACTCACTGCTCATGAAATTTGGAAATCTCTTCAAGATTATCATGAGGGCCTTGACTCTGTAAAAGAAGCTAGGCAAGATCAATTTAAAAGGAATACACTAGATTTGAAATGAACTCTGGAGAATCTCTAGATGATTGTTTTGCTCGCTTTAATGAATCTTAAACAATCTTAGAGCTGTAGATGTAAAGTACAACGACTCTAAAATGCTAGACATTTCCTATCATCTCTTGATCTTCAAATCTGGCAAATGAAAGTGACTGCTTTTAGGGAAGCTCACAAGATGAGTGAAATGACTTTGGATAAACTATATTCTAGTCTCAAGACTTTTGAGATAGACATTGTGTCAAGAACATCCAATGATAACTCTATGGCTCTTAATGCTAATTCCTCTTCATATGATAATGCTACTAGTTCTTCATCATCATATTCCATTCTTGCTTTGAGTGCTCTTAGTGATGAGCAGCTAGATCAAATACCGGAAGATACACTTGCTCTTCTTTCCAAGCGTGTCAATGCAGCTTACATGAGATCAAGGGAAAGAAAAGGAGCCTCCATCCACTTTGCTACAAGCTGCGGCAAGGCAGGGCACATCCGTGCTAAATGTTTCAAGAACAAAGATAGAGAGGAGAAGGAGCAAAGCAACTCCTCCAAGTCCTTCCGCCAAGAGAGAGCAAGGATAAAAATAAGCAACGGACGAAGAAGATGATCAACAAAGTCTTGAGGCAATTGGTCGCTTAGACTTAAGCGACATTGATGACTCAATCGAAGATGAGAAGGAAGCGAAGCAAGCGAAGCTGAATGAGAAGGATCTCACCGGACTATGCTTCATGGCAAAAGGGAACACTAGTGATTCTAGTGACAACAACAAAGACCTCCAAATGACGGTGATGAGGTAATGCCTTCGTATAATGAGCTTTGTGAAGTTTTAGTCATATTGAGAAAATCTTTAAGAAAATCTTCACTCAAAAATAAAAGCTTAGAAAAGATCTATCCATGCTAAAATCTGAAAACTTTGATCTTAGAAATTCAAATTCTGAAAATATTTGTGATACTTGCTTAGATCTCAAATTTGAAATTAAGTCACTAAAAGAGGAACATGTGATTAAACTAGAACAAGTTTATGCGAACAATTAAAAAATGAAAAACTTGTGAAAAATATTGGTTGCTCTCTTGATAGTTTACATGATCAAATTGCTTGCTCTAAATGTTCTATTCTTGAGTTGAAATTAAAAGATGCAAATTGTAGAGTTACCCAATTAACAAATGACATGTTCACTCATGAAATTAACTCGTGTTCAAATTGCCGTAAAGTAAAGCTAAAATTGACACTCCTTGTGATAATTGTTTAACTCTTGTTAAGAAAGTTGATTACTTGCAAAATTCTTTGGAACGTTTCACTGATGGCAAGAAAAACCTAAACATGATTTTGGATCAATCAAAAGTCAGCACTCAAAACAAAGGTTTAGGTTTTGATTCTTATGCTCATCATAAATCACATGCTCCCACTTGTTGTCAAAACACTTGAAAGTGGAAAATTTGAAATTGTCAATGAGCCTAAGAAAACTGTCTTTAAATCTGGTGGTCTTTTATCTTCTACTATGATGAATGCAAAATGTGCTTCTCTTTGTTAAAGCAAAACATCATGTTAAGTACACTTGCACTCATTGTGGTAGAGATGGACATCTAGTAGACTTTTGCTTTAGACTAGCTAAACAACAAAAGAGAGAAAGGTTTAATGCTAGGTCTAATTTCATACAGGCACGTTTCATTTCTCATTATGTGCCTAGGGTGATGCAAATACCTCTTGTTGCTAAGAACACGAGAAAAGACAAATCTTCTTTTATGCATAAGAATGCTCATGTTGTGCCAACTGTTGTTCGTCGTGTGTCTCAGTACTGGATTCCTAAACATCTTATTTCTAACCCCAGTACCGAGACATCGACACTTTCTGCTTCTTCACGCATTAGTTTAAGACCTTTCTCTGATGCTGAATTTGGAGGATGTGGAATTGATAGAAAAAGTACATCTGGTTCATGCCACTTCTTGAGTAATTCTCTTTCTTGGACACATTGACATCAGATTTCATTTTCTTAGAGATCATGTTGAAAAAAGAGCTATTGAACTGAAATTTCTTGATTCGGGTGCTCACTTTGTCGATATTTTCACTAAACCGCTTGATTTTTCTCGCTTTGCTTTCTTACGCGGTGAACTTGGGATCATTCATCCCCATGGGTTGATTTGAGGGGGAGTCTTGAGTTTATCTCTTTTGGGTTACTTGACTTTGGTTCCTAGAAGTGATTTTTATAAGTGGTATTTTGACTTTACACCTCAAGTAAAAACCCTGTTTACATTGCATCATGTAGTACAAAGCTTTGGTGATTATTCTTGTGTATATAGCCAAGTTAATGCTCAATGCTTTACTTATCACTAAAAGGCTAAAATAATTCAATTTGAGATGCTTTTCGAGAATATTTTGGCTCTTGCTCATTATGGTATTGCATTTGTGAAATAGGCTTAAAAGTTTCTTGTCATCTGTTGAAAGGCTAGAGCTGATTAGAAACTATGTGTGAGTTTTTGTTGGACTTCAAATGATCATTATGAGTCTCAAGCAAAATCAGTGTTTTAATGTTAAAAGCAAGTTGAAAAAGATGCAAGCAAAAGCTACTTGGCTAAACACAAGTTTAGTACAATGTGAAGCTTCCTTGCCAGGGATTTAAATGCAAAAGATGCAAGAAAAGGCTACTTGTCTAAACAAAAGTTCAGAACAATGTGAAGCCACTTGCCAATTTAAACTGAGAAAGATACAAGAAAGAACTACCTACTCATACACAAGTATGGGCTAGTGTGCAGTTACTTGTCATCCCTGTTGATCACAATGCAAAATTGTCAAACTTGCTAAAAGAGAAAAAGGAAATTCAAATGGTTGAAAAAGGCTTGAGACAAATATTAGTGAATTTGAAAGTCTCTCTATGCTCATGATAGATTTCTTTTTCGCTTTGGCAAAATCTGTTTATGACATTTTACTTGTTTGCTCTAATTTGCTTATGCAATAACTATTCTATGTGTTAAAGCCTCCATATTCTCACAATTTGCTTTCTCATTGGATAATTTGATACAAAATGAGAAAGTTCTCCTAAAAACTCTTCAAATGCTTTACTTTGATTATATACCTTGAATATACTTCAAAGCTTGAGATACTGCATTCATTAAGGGGAGTTTTGAGATCTTGATGACTATTTTGTCAAAAAGGGGAGAACAAGTCAAGGAGGTTTTTGAATTGGGATTATTTGGTCTTTTGGTTCTTGCTCAATCTCTTGTCAAATCTTATATTGTGTTTTGTCAAATTACTCATCAAGGGGGAGATTGAAGGATCGTTATTTTTGATCCAGTTGATTTTGATGATGAGTATTTGAAAAAGATTTGAAACCAGTTTGATATTTCGACAAGATTTTTTTTTGGTTTCTTTATTTGAAAAGATCTGAAATCAGTTTGATTATTTGAAAAGCTTTTTGATTTTTGCAAAGGTTTTTGTTCGTGTTTTGAAATCGTGTTCTTAGAATATTTTATGCAATGCACTCGTGAGTGGTTGCATGGTTTAATGTGAGTCAAGTCGCGGACTTGTGCTCGGAATCGTTTGTGGTTTGTTCTTGTGCAGGTATTGCTCGAGGGCGAATGTGGTCGATGACGGATGGAACTAGGTTCATGGAGGAACCGAGGTTCGGGACTAGGTTCAGGGGAACCGAGGTCTTGGTGGTCAAGGATGTCATGCGGGACGTTCGGGCTAAGAGAATGGTGCACATGAAGAATGGTTAGTCACGTGAGAATGGCATGAGGTCATTCGCGTGCAAAGTGTTAGTCACGTGAGTATGGTAGGGTTGCCATACGCGTGCAAGAGTTGTACTCGGCCAGGTTGGGCCAAGTGGAGTTGTGTTGAATACATGCTCTTTCTAGGATTAGGAGTGGGAATCCTTCTAGGATTAGGAATCCTTCTAGGATTAGGACTCCTTCTAGGATTAGGTGTGTTTGCCTTCTTTAAATAGAGGGGTTGCCTCCTGTTGAAGGCAATCAAGCTTTGAGCAAGCTTTAGGGTTGTACTCTTTTGTTTGGAGTATTTTAGACAAAAGAAAGGAGAAATAAAGATCAAGTTCATCAAATCTTTCGGCGATCTACAATTCTAGTTAGATTTATTCTCGCCATCTTCTGGAACAGTAAGCTTGCGAAGGTCATAACTTTTGATCCGTAAGTCCGATTGAGCTGATTCTTTTTGGGTTTGATTCGTATTGGAATCTATTTTCTTGTGTCCAAATTTTAGATCGATCGGACGGTTGGATCTCTGGGAATTTGCGTTTTACCAAACCTCTATCATTCTATTTTTTTCGAAAACGAGGCAATTATTTGGTTCTATTTTGGGGTAAACTTTTAATAGATCAAGAATTTGGTTTTAGCTTCCGCACAATCATTCACCCCCCCTCTGATTGCTATATTCGGTCCTACATAGAAAAAGTCCATTCACGACGGACCAACAAAATCGGTCCGTTGTACAAGTGAAACTCTCGGTTCCAAACAGAAATCATTCCAGCGAAAACACGTTTACGACGGACCAACAAAATCGATCACATTGTACATGCGAAATCAATCCTCAAAAAGCCGTTCACGATGGACCCAAAAACTTGGTCCGTTGTACATGCAAAACTTCTTGGTTTCTTGTAAAATTGAGTTCGGCTTATGATCTGAAAAACACGCCCACGATGCACCCAAAAACTTGGTCCGTCGTACATGTAAAACTTACTGCTTTTCAATAACTTGGTGCAGCACAACAACCTTCCAAAGCACATTTACGCATGCACCAAAAAGTTGGTCTGTTGTACATGGAAGAATGAGGTTGTCAAAAGCAAGTTTACAAAGAACCAAAAAGTTGGTCTCATTTGTACAGGAAACTTACTATTTTCTATAAGTTTGGTCCGGCGCCAAAGCGAAACTTACTGTTTCTTGTCAAATTGTCAAAACACATGAACAAACACATTTTGCAAATTTAATTCTAAGCCAATTTTTCAGCACATGATTTCACAATAATCCTAGTAGGAGTCCCACTCCTAATCCTAGTAGGAGTATGTATTCAACACAACTCCACTTGGCTCAATCTGGCCAAGTACAACTCTTGCACGCGTATGGTAACCCCACCATACTCACGTGACTAACACTTTGCACGCGTATGGCCACCTGCCATACTCACGTGACTAACCATTCTTCATGTGCACCATTCTCTTAGCCCGAACGTCCCGCATGACATCCTTGACCACCAAGACCTCAGTTCCTCCTGAACCTAGTTCCGAACCTCAGTTCATCCATGAACCTAGTTACGTCCCACATCGACTACGTTCACCCTCGGGCAATACCTGCACATGAACAAACCACAAAACGATTTCGAGCACAAGTCCACGATTTGACTCAAGGTCAATCCATGCAACTACTCACACGAGCATTGCATAAAATCCATTTCAAAACAAGCATCATGAAATTCACATGAATTTCATAATATCAAAGTCAAACCAAAACTCAATTCCAAATCGCTCAAAACCCTAATCGAGCAAAACCATTCACACCGGACCCAAAAAATATGGTCCGCGTACACATGAAAAAGTCACTCAAAAACCCATTCAGACGGACCAAAAATTTGGTCCCATGCATATGTAAAACTTCTTGCTTTTCAAGAACTTGGTCTAGCACAAAAGGACTCAGATTCATGTTTACGACAGACCAAAAACTTGGTTTGTCGTACATGGGAAAATGAGGTTGCCAAAAACATGTTTACGACAGACCAGAAAACTTGGTTTGTCGTACATGTAGAACTTACTATTTTTCAAGAACTTGGTCTAGCACAAAAGGACTCAGATTCATGTTTACGACAGACCAAAAAACTTGGTTTGTTGTACATGGGAGAATGAGGTTGCCAAAAACATGTTTACGACAGACCGACAAACTTGGTTTGTTGTACATGGGAGAAACGATGTTTCTGAATTAACTTGAATCCTCAAAAACATGATGATGGCGGACCAAAAAATTTGGTCCGGCGCAAGGCAAAATTTGGTCCGGCGCCAAAAGAAGACTCTGTTTCTGAATTCAAACACGCACGAGCACTAAAGCAATATTTCGCAAATTCAAATATAAGCCAATTTTCCAGCACATGATTTCACACCGCTCTACCGAGGGACTACACTCGTGCAGGCAGGACTGGTCATAGGATGGGACATCAAGATCACGGTGTATGCCCGAGAGAAGACGAAGTTCAATCGCCCTTTGCACTTCACCGCTAGGAGGTCAACATTTGAGATGGGAATCCAGGAGGTGTCTCGTCGAGCGATGCAGCAGATTGCTCGCACTTACTCCAGGGAGCTAGAAGGCACAGTATTCCGTCAACATCCATGCCGAGACAGCAGAGCTCAGCGAAAGCCGATAGAAGAAGAGGATGCTACTGTCACACACTTAGCCAGATTCGTCGTCGCCCAGGAGGAGCTTATCGATGACACAGTTCAGGAGTTGATGAAGGCTCGCAAGCAGGTCAAGGAAGGGAAAAAGCACCTAGAGAATGCTCGTGAGTACGTCGCCCATGCTGCGGAAAGGATCGTAGAGCTGGAGACCGCACTGTACGGGCAGGGCCCCGATCCAGTGTTGCAGTTGGACGCCCCAGAGCCAGAGGAGGACCCAGAAGAGGCGCCACCTGCACCCGCGCCACAGCCACAGCAACAGCCAGATCCCGAGCCAGAGGAGGACGCCGCGTCGTCAACCACAGCTGCAGTTGCAGAGCATGGCGATTGCTTCGTGCCTATACCGCCGCATCCGCCCCGAGGAGGCAGTGGAGGTTTTCTCGACGAGTGAGCGTAGGTTTTGTAGTTGAGACTCCTTCGTCGAGTCGCGTGTTAGATTAATAAGAGTCGCCCTCTAGGTGTTAGACTCCAGTGTGCTAGTTTAATTTGGATTTTCATTGCTTGCTGAGTGTGCAGTATGTGTTGCAAGGCCCCTAGACATTGTGAGCAACCATACCAAGTTACTATTAATTAAATAATAAAAGTTGGATTTTGAGTTACACCTTTCGCCCCACATAGTTCCCTACTACTTGTCTATTCTTGTTTCCCTCTCGTCTCTAAAACCTGGAGAAATCGACAGATGGTGAACACCCGTGGAAACCTTGGAGGCAGCGGCAGTGGTTCTCGCCCAGCAGGAAACCCCAACGATGGAGCACCTACACCCCAGGCAGCACCACAAGTGGACATGCAGAACTTTGAAGCTTTCCTTGATGCTCAGACTCAGTTGATGCTTGCGATGATGCAGCAGATGCAGCAGATTACTGCACAAGCTACTGCCAATCAGAATAATCAAGTCAATCAGGGACAGCGCCAGAATTGAAGACTGTCAGAGTTTATGAGAACCCATCCGCCCACTTTCTCTGGGAATGCCAATCCGTTGGAAGCCGATGACTGGTTAAGGTCAATTGAGAGGAAGCTACACATAACCCAGTGTGTGGGAAATGAAAGGGTGCTCTACGCCTCTCATCAGTTGGAAGGAACCGCAGCTGAATGGTGGGAGAACTTCTGCGCTACGCGGGAGAACCCACAGGACATCACATGGGAAGAATTCACCGCTATGCTTTCACAAGATCATGTGCCAGAAGGGATCATGGACCTTAAGAAGGAGGAGTTCAGGGCACTGAAGCAAGGTAATCAACCGGTGTCTGAATATTTGAACAAGTTCACACAGCTTGCACGCTATGCACCTGAAGATGCAGCAACGGACAAGGCCAGGCAGTCTCGTTTCATGAAGGGACTTAACTCTGGACTGCAGGTGGGACTGATCACCCACACCTTTCCAGATTTCCAGGAACTTGTGAACAAGGCGCTTATTCTTGAGGACAAGCGCAAGGAACTGGATGAGAACAGGAAGCGCAGAATGCAACAGCAGGGATCACGCCAGGGAGCGCAGCAGCATCTGAGGGTTGCGCCGAGCCAGTTTTTCAGATTCCAGCCGCAGAATGCAGCAAGGACACCGTCGCCAGCACCGAGGCCTGCTAACCAGGGTTACTGCACACCGCCCCAAATAAACGCCGCCGAAAGCAGCCAACAGGAGCAAAGTGAGACGCCGCTATACGCGGCAACGAGGCAGACACTTCTCCAACAATCGCCCCAAGAAGACAGCAGGAGTGACCCCACCCGCTTCAACTTGGGCTCCACACCAGCCAGGACACTGCACCAGGAGCAAACCGCGAGCAAAGACGGCCAGAGCCGCACCCCAGACCGTGGTGAGAGGCAGAGTCAATCACGTGACCGCAGATGCACTTCAGAATGCCATGGATGTCGTACTGGGTAAGATACTTGTCGGCTCAGTACCTGCAACAGTTTTGTTTGACTCTGGAGCTTCGCATTCGTTTGTTTCTCGAGATTTTGTTTCTAAGAATGATTTGGAGATCGTGAATCTTAAGTGCATGCTTATAGTTCAAACCCCTGGATCAGAACTCCGATCTCAAGTAGGATGTTCTGGGGTGAGAATAATGGTAGATGGGGTAGAGTTCCTAGCGAACCTTATTATATTGGGAACCAAGACCTTAGATGTTATTTTGGGAATGGATTGGTTATCCAAACACAAGGCCGTGTTAGACTGTGGACGAAGGATTATCTCCGTTGAGGGCCCATGTGGAAGAAAGGTGGAATTTCAAGCGACCACCGTTTGAGAAGGACAGTTGATGGTCAACAGCACGAAGGCAATCAGCATAGAGGATGTCTCAGTGGTGAATGAGTATCCGGATGGTTTTCCTGAAGATTTGCCTGGTATGCCACCGGATAGAGACATAGAGTTTGTGATAGAATTAGTACCTGGTACAGCACCGATAGCAAAGAGACCTTACCGGATGTCCACCGAAGAATTGGTAGAAATGAAGAAACAGCTTGAGGAGCTGATGGAGAAAGGATTTATCAGACCAAGTTCGTCGCCATGGGGAGCAACAGTTTTGTTCGTCAAGAAGAAGGATGGGAGTTTCCGAATGTGCATTGACTACCGTGCACTCAATGAAGTCACCGTGAAGAATAAGTACCCGCTACCCAGGATCGATGACCTGTTTGACCAGCTGAGAGGAGCCGGAGTGTTCTCCAAGATTGATCTGAGATCAGGATATCACCAGTTGAAGATTCGGTCAGAAGATATCCCGAAGACCGCATTTCCGTCAAGATACGGACATTACGAGTTTACAGTTATGTCCTTTGGACCGACAAATGCGCCAGCTTATTTCATGAATATGATGAATAAGGTATTCATGGAGTATTTGGACAAGTTTATTGTTGTGTTCATAGATGATATCTTAGTCTACTCCAAGACGAGAGATGAACATGCAGAACACTTGAGGCTAGTTTTGGAGAAGCTGAGAGAATAGCAACTCTTCGCCAAGTTCAGCAAATGCGACTTCTGGAAGGACAAGGTGGAGTTTCTCGGACATGTAATGACCGCAGAAGGAGTCGCCATTGATCCAAGCAAAGTGGAAGCTGTGTTACATTGGGAACAGCCAAAGACGGTGACCCAAATTCGGAGTTTCCTTGGAATGGCAGGCTACTACCGCCGCTTCATTGAAGGCTTTTCGACAATTGTGAGACCTCTTACGCAATTGTTGAAAAAGGAGAAGAAGTTCAACTGGACACCGGAATGTGAGAAAGGATTTCAAGAGCTGAAGAAGCGATTGACATCAGCCCCAGTGCTAGTTCTACCGGATGTTAATCAAATCTTCAATATCTATTGTGATGCATCGCGTCAAGGACTTGGATGTGTACTGATGCAGAACAGAAAGGTTGTTGCATATGCGTCAAGGCAGTTGAGGCCGCATGAAGAGAACTATCCGACGCATACTCTAGAGTTAGCTACCGTAGTGCACGCTTTGAAGTTGTGGCGTCATTATTTGATCGAAAATAGATGTGAAGTGTATACGGACCATAAGAGTCTTAAATACATCTTCGCCCAATCGAATCTGAACATGAGGCAGAGAAGATGGTTAGAATTAATCAAGGATTGAAATGTTGGAATCCATTACCACCCTGGGAAGGCTAACGTGGTGGCTGACGCCTTGAGTAGGAAGAGCCATACCGTGAGTATGTTAATAGCCACGAGTCAGGACGAGCTGTGCAGGGATTTTTAGAGGATGCAGATTGAAGTGGTGCTGGAAGGATTTTTGGCCACATTGGAAGTAAAGCCTACTCTAGAAGGCCAGATCTGAGAAGGACAAAAGGATGATGACAAGATCCGCAGGATTAAGTCCAAGATGGAAGAAGGCAAGGCGAAAGACTTCAGGCTGGATGAGCAAGGCACATTATGGATGAAGGATCTAATCTATGTGCCAATAAGAAGGAACTGAAGCAATTGATTCTGAAAGAAGCCCATGACTCCAAGTATTCGATTCATCCAGGAAGTGTGAAGATGTATCAGGACCTGAAGGAAAATTTCTGGTGGCCGAGAATGAAACGAGAAGTTGCTGAGCACGTCGCATTGTGCGATATATGCCAGAGAGTCAAGGCAATGCATCAGAGGCCAACAGGATTGCTGCAGCCACTAAAGATACCTGAGTGGAAGTGGGAGGAAATCGAAATGGATTTCATTACCGGTTTGCCTAAAACTCAAGGAGGATATGACTCCATATGGGTTATAGTGGATCGCCTGACTAAGGTCGCCCATTTTATTCCCGTAAAGACCACTTACTCGGGAGATAAATTAGCAGAGTTGTATATGACCAGGATCGTCTGTTTGCATGGAGTGCCGAAGAAGATTGTATCGGACAGAGGTACCCAGTTTATCTCGAGATTCTGGAATAAGCTGCATGAAGCCATGGGGACCGTTTGAACTTCAAGATAAAGATATCATCCGCAGACGGACGATTGATCGAAAGAGTTAATCGAATCTTTGGAGGATATGTTAAGAGAGTGTGCATTGGCTTATGCTACCTCTTGGGATAAGAGTCTACCGTATGCCGAGTTTAGCTATAATAACAGTTAACAAGCAAGTTTACAGATGTCACCTTTTGAGGCATTGTATGGTCGACCCTGTTGAACGTCGTTGAATTGGAATGAGACAGGTGAACGCCGTGTCTTTGGACCGGACATACTGCAAGAAGCTGAAGAACAAATTGTCATGATCCTAGACAGACTGAGGATAGCTCAGTCAAGACAGAAGAGTTACGCTGACAATCGCCGCAGAGATTTGAGTTTTGCACTGAAGGATTTCGTATACCTTAGAGTTACACCTCTCAAGGGAGTCAAGAGATTCCATGCCAAAGTGAAGCTCGCGCCGCGATATGTTGGACCATTCAAGGTATTGAGCCGCAGAGGCGAAGTTGCTTACCAATTGGAGTTGCCACAATCATTAGCAGGAGTGCATGACGTGTTCCATGTGTCACAACTGAAGAAGTGTCTCCGAGTACCAGATGAGCAAACCCCGCTGGAGTCAATAGAGCTGCAAGAGGATATGACTTATAAGGAACACCCCGTTAAGATTCTGGACACAATGGATCGAGAGATAAGGAATAAGTCAACCCATTTCTGCAGAGTCCAATGGAGCAACCATGCAGAGAGTGAAACAACTTGGGAGCGCGAGGAGGATTTGAAGAAAGAGTTTCCAAACCTATTCCTTAGTTAGCCCTGAATCTCGGGGACGAGATTCTGTTAAGGGAGAGGTTTGTAACACCCCAATTTTTGCTTTTCATAAGTTTGAATGTTATTTTGCACTTTGGTGAAATTTTGGAATTTTTTGTAATTTATTTGGATTTAATTTGAATTTATCCCCTTATGAAATGATTAAAGAATTTAATTTTTCAAATAAAATTTTGTTGGAAATATTTTATTTGAGTCCCAAATGCCCTAAAATATTTTCTAGAATTTTTCTGGAATTTTTCTGAGTATTTTGCTATTTTTCTTGAATTAAATGAATTTCTGGAAATTAATTTGAGTATTTAAATCGCTGGAAAATCAAAACCGGGTTTTACTGTTCGTTTATCGAGCCCGAGTCGGACTCGAGTCCGAGTCCGACCCGAACCGCGGTCGAGCCAAACCGAGTAGGGCCGAACCCTAACCCTCTCGACCGGTGGATCATGATCCAACGGTCCAGATTAAGCCACGTCGCCCGAGCCGTGCGCGCCGAGCCCTCGCACACGACCGTTGGATATCGATCCAACGGCCCACGTTGTGCCACGTCACCCAATCCGAATGGGATTCGGATTCCGCCGCCACAGCCGGGTGGACCTCGGTCTCCGCGATTTTCACGGAAGCCGAGGTCCCTATTTAATGAGCCCCCGCCACCGTGTAGCCCTCTTCCGTGCGCACCCGTAGCCCTAACTCACCGAGGTCAAGCCGCCGTGGTCGCGCCGCAATCGCTCGCCGTAGTTGGTCGTGCGTTCCGCCGCGGTTCCGTGCTGTTTCTGCCGCCGTCCGCCATCCTCCGCCGTCACCGAGCCCAGATCCGGAACCGCAAGGACGAGGCGCACTTGGAGGTACCACCCACTTCGCCGGAGACGCACGAAAAAGACGTTGGCTAGGTCATCATCCCCAACTCCGGTGACCTAGCACCGCCGCACGCCATCGCCGACTCGCGAAGCTTCTCCGCCGTCGGATCTCCATCGCACGGCCAGGATTCGTCCACGTCACCCGCGGGTAAGCCTCACGTGTTACGCTTTAGATCTAATCTTAGCCGTTGGATCTAGATCCAACGGCCGGGATCGAGCCGCGTAGCCCAGGACCGCACCGTGCTAGGGTTAGTCTCAGCCGTTAGATCAGATCGTACGGCCCAGATTAACCGCGTTAACCCAAGCGCGCAAAACCCAGATCCAATCCGGGCTGTCGATTTTCAAATCAACTACCGGGATCGAGCCACGTGTACCCTAGCCAGAAACAGACCGCGGCGACGCGTAAGCGCGCGCGTGTCGCTAACACGTCGGGCCCGCGTGTCAGCGAGTCAGCCGAACCGCACCATGACGTCACCCGTGACGTCACGCTGACGTCACGTTGGGGCCCGCGTGTTAGTACCGTGTGGCCGAGGCGCGATGATGTCATCGCTGACGTCATCCGAGTGGTCCCACATGTCAGTGAGACATGTGCTTGTGGGCCGGGTCCACGGTGGACCCAAGCCGAGCCGTGGACCGAGTCCATGGATCGGCTGACGCAATAAATCGATTTTTCAATAGAAAAATAATTCGGCGGAAATTAAAATCCCGTGCTGACGTCATGCTGACGTCATAATCGGATTTTTCAGTATAAAAATAAATGAATTAATTCGGTTTATTGATTTATTTGAATTTTCAAACTTCAAACGCTTATAACTTTTGCGTTTTAACTCCGATTTGAGTGGTTCAAATTTCTAAAGTTTTATAAAATTGAGATCTACCTAAATATGAATTTTAATTAATTTTTGAATATGAATTTTTCTCTGTTTATATTTATTTAATGAATTTTGTAAACTTTAAACAATTATAACTTTTGCACTTTAACTCCGATTTGGACGATTACAGTTTCTAAAAATTTATAAAAATGTGCTCTCTTTGTTTATGGAGTTTATTTGAACTTTTGAACACTTTTGTGTACTTTTTTATTTATTTATTGCTATTTGCACGTGTTACGAGTAGACGTTGAAGTGCCCGAAGGCTTCGAAGGTGTAGTGTTGACCCAGGAGCCAGCTCAAGATCAAGAACAAGTGCTTTTTGAAGGCAAGTTGTGCTTTGACCATGTTGATCCCATTCATTTGAAATTATGTTGTTTCAAAGTATTGCATGCTAATTTAATTAAAATTTAATTTGTTTAATTCTGGGATTAGTTAATTGCCTAGTCGCTGTATGCCACCTTGATATAAATAATTGTATACCATGAAACCCTTGTCACCCTAGTCGTGGATTATTTAGTTGGACATTGTTAAATTGCCAACATGAGGATTTAGACCGTTGTAGTATAATGCTTATACCTGCCACGTATACCTGACATGATTTTGACAATTACATGTTAATATTGACTTAATGAGATATGGAACCAGTTTTGGAAAAGTGTCAGGTGTTCTTAACGATGATGTTGACAACACGTGGTGCGTGGTAATCAACTGGGGTTTGATAAATAGATTTGGACCGGGGCATGTGGCAGGAATGATCGGGTGGGCCAGATGTGGCATCAGGAAAGATGATTTGGTTCTTCGGGTAGTCTTGCCCTGGTCACCTTAAGGACTTAACCTTGCAAGCCTTTGAACTGAGTCAATCGTGCAACCACATGACCGGAGTGGGACGGTCCTAGTTGAGTAAGTTACTAATAACTTGCATGTGATACCTCGGGTGTCAACTACACCTTTTGTGTAGCTTGAATGGGGAGTGTACCAAGGCTACGACATGGCACCCGTCCAACGGTATGTCGGTCCCATACTTCGCCTCTGTTAAGGGAAGGGATGTTGTATGGCAAAAACCGAAAAGGTTCACTCGTGTAGTTAGCAGTTGCCGAAAGGCTTTGTTACAATCACTCGCCTTTGTGGTGTTTGGTTGTATCTTGTGGGTAAAGTGCATAACCTCTGCAGAGTGTAAAATCTATTCGAATAGCTGTGTTCGCGGCATTGGACATTGCTCGGGGATTACAGTCAAGGGTTAGACTTTCCTAAAAACAACTTGGACTTGAAAAGTTGGGTTGGGTTTAATGATGACGTTGATGGAAATGTGGACTAGGAATGGGAAAGATGTTTATTTAACTCCTGGAAAAGTTATTGATGTTATGCTTGTTTTTACTGCTTTCGAATCTACCTACGCTATTTGTCAAATGTTGTTTTACTGCAAATATTCCTGAGCCATTCCTTTGTATTAAGCCATGCATGTAGTATATTAGTTGCATTCTATGCATGACTTGCTGAGTACCAAGTAGTCACCCGTGCCACAATACAACACCAGTTGAAGAAGAGGCAACGCCAGCTCTGGAGGAGGAATTCCAAGAGGAGCCGACAAGCTAGGGGGAGAGCCTAGCCAGTTGCCTGTGGCATATTGGTTGGCGCCACACGTTTTCTTTATATATTCCGCTGCAGATTTTTATTTGAATAAGTCTTTCGCCCTGCGAGGCATACTTTTGTAACTTGACCATAAGGTCGAGCAACCAGCTATATTTCCTTTCAATAAAGTACTTTAATATTTCGTTGAGTATGATTGTGATATTTATCAATGTTGAGACTGTGTGCACTAGCGTGATCCTGGACTAGTGCTGAATACACAGAGGGTCCGGATTTGCAAATTCGGGTCCCGACATCAGGTATTTCAAGACCTTTTGATAGGGGGTCGATTCCAGTATTAATAACATCGACTAGACTGCTTGTTTGACTCTGCAGGCGGCTACGACGGGAGATGTATCGACCGTTGCTACAGCCACCCCCAGCTCGATCTACTGGCGCTGATTCCTCCCAGGAGGAGGGTAAACCTTAGGCATCCCAAACCCAAGTGAGTTCGGCCCTTTCTTTCTTTTCCTGGGGGCTTTTTTGTAAGTGCTTGACGGTTGGGTGGTCTTTTGTAGGAGAAAGACCGAAGGTGCTCTGTCAGAAAAAATTCTTGCCCTGACCAGTGCCGTTGTTGGTGCGGTGGCTTCCCCGATGCTTTCATCCTCAACCTCAGTCTTTCCTCCGCCGTCGGTGGTCCCTCGCACCTTTTCTTCGGTTGAGAGCGCTTGGCTCGAGCTCGAGGCGCTTATCAAGGGAGTTGCCCGACAAACCCCGGATGCTATCCAATGAGCTTCCAAAGCCGAAATCAGGTCGGTGACGCTCGAGACTCAGTTGAGCGCCCTTCAGGATGAGGTGGCGAAGGTAAGGGCTGAAAAAGAGCGGGTCAAGGCCTAGGCGGGTGTGAGACCCTCATTTTTATGTCACTAACTAACATAAATATGAGGCTCTTAAGTGCTTCCTGTGCCATTCCCATGATCAGTGGCTGGCACGAACAAACACAATTTGGAAATTACAGCCACATAGATACACATTTTTATTACATCACAAGTTTTATAGTGTTATTACAATACCAAAAGTAGCAGGAAATTAAAACCATATCTCATAGTGTGCCTTCTACCCTACAACTCCACAGGCAACTGCTGAGATGAACCTAGAAAGATCAGTCGTCGCTAAAATTCGCAGGTTCCTCATATTCATTCCCGTCGTTATCGTAATTTTGCTCATCACCTAAAAACATTGTTGAAGCAAGTTGAGTACATTGGTACTCGCAAGACTTTGTAGTGTATGCAATTCCTGGAATATATGCAGGCTGAAATAGAAAGTGGGTTTCTACGGTTGTTTTGCATAAAGCGAAAGTTTTGAACGAAGTAGTACTGAATAGTAATGGAAAGCGTAAATAAAACTTTAAGACAGTTTGATAAGTAATTGAGATAACAAGTAATAAAAGGATAATAACATTTTACTCACGGCCCTTTTGTGAGTAAAATATCGAACAAGACCCTCCCTGGTCTTAACAAATCAAAATGACAATAAATGACATTTATATGAATCATTTCCAAAACATTTAAAAAGGTTTTTGAAAATAGAAAACATTTAACTATGTGATGACTTTACCAAGTGCTCATGACCGCGAGCGCGGCTAATCGATTAGGTTTAGACTCTGCAGAGTTTGTACTGCTTTACCCACAAGATATGTTCTCCCTTTTTGCAAGCTATAAGACACACTTCCTTTGGTATGCCCGCGGGGAGTTCATAACGAAACCGTTCGATTATTTGAACCTTAACCTTGCACTAGTCCAATGACGTTACTCCTGACTATGATGGAAGCTAAAAAGGAAAAAGGGATTCCGGAGTCAGTAACCCACCGGGAATAGAAATTCCAGAGTTAGTGACCCACCAGGAATAATAACAGCCCCAAATTCATAGCCAAGCGTACACCGTTACAACGGCAGATGCCAACACCTCGGTGATGACACCTCCCTCGAGCAACCCATATCCGGAATGCCCGTGCTACAACTGCCTACCAATGTGCAAAGCTAGTTCCAAATAATTTTAATAGGTTAAGACTGTCCCATTTCAGTACTTGTGGATGTACGGTTATCTTGGCCTGAAAACAACACATTAGTTCGGTCCTTATTGTGACATGGGCAACACTCCACCCTATCTACGTACACGTTAAAACATGTACAACCGGCTATTGCCAATAATCACCCACGTCGAAACAGTAGTTTTATTTTCATTTTTATCAAACTACCAGTATCCTTTACTGCTTAAATAAACCATAAAAATATTCATAAAGAATGATGTGGGGGTGCAAATGTTTTCGACATTTAATCTAAGGCAGTGCTAAGCATATGCAGATTAATAAGCGATTATACCCAATTTAATGAACTTAACCATTCCTAGGGTTTTTATGGATCGTATGTCCATATGATTAAGGGAATCCATCAATTTGGGTTAATATCTACCAAGTATCACAAAATAGGGATTTAGCAAAACATATGCATGCAGGAAGATTCTTAATCACATTTTAGTGGATTATGAAATCTGGGTTCAAAATGATCAAGGGGGTGCTTGCCTTGCTCCTCAGCTGTATAGGCTGGATCAGTGTCGTCGACGGCGAAGTCGGTAGTCTCAGCGTCTATACGTCGATTAAGAACATGGCAAATAGAATACTTCAATATCGATAAAAGAAGCAAATACATGAACAACAAGGATAGCAGTTGAAAGATTCAAATGAAATCAATCCAAATCAATTAATGATGGCAATCACTTCATCATTTCATGTATTAGCCGAGTTATATGGTTTTGGATCCTAAGGGTAAAGATATAAGGGTATACAACACAACTACCTTTCTTTATGTACTATTTCATTTTAATTTACGAATTCAGGAAGCTAAGATTGTAAAATTGAATTTAATGAAATTCATTTTCAAGGTGTGGTGTTAGTTGTATTATTATATTGTATAAGGTAACTTCAAACATGTCAAACAAAAGTAACATGGTACACCCTAATTTTTATATCATTATGTGGTCTTAATTAAGGTAATCAATGCAATGAAACAAGTTTCATTCAATTTGGATGCTTTTTCATTGAGTTATCACAATTATATTAAATTTATGTATTAATATGAAATTTTCACAAACTAACTCCAAATTCAAATCTAATTACATATTTAGACACTATTTGACCCAAGGATTCCAACAAAGTTGGTTTCATTCAATTTGGACTTTATTTGTAAAATCTCTACATGCCACATATCCAAATTTCACTCTTTAAATTTAAATTTAAATTCAAGTTTAAATTGCTAAACAAGTTTCAAATATTTTTACATATTATAAAACTAGATGATTTAATATGAATTTAGAAATTTATTCCACTTAATTTAGAGCTATGGTTTAAAAGTTATGCATATTTGAACCTATTCGGTTATAATAAATTCAAAGAAATTAGAAAATACGCTTTCAGCGCTTGAAAGCGCATTCCTAATCTTTGCGCGCGCTGCGATTTGAATTCAGGCCGCAATCACTGACATGCGGGCCTAGTATGTCGGTGACTGTGACACTGTGCATGCGAGGCGGCTTTGGCTGATTCGTGGGGTCGGATTGACAAAGGAGATGAGCGCTGCGGCGATCGACGCCAAGACGACCCACTGAGCAATGGCCGGCTTGGCTAAGTGCAAGCCGAACCGGCTGACACGGGGGTCCCGCTTGCCAGCAACTCCGAGCAGGGGAGGCCATGGCTGAGCTCCCCAGCGGCTAACCGGCGATGTCGATCAGTTTTGGCCGGTATCTATAGCTTCACGGGATCAAGGCAAACCTAGGGATGTGCTCGGTTATGGGTAGTGTTCGGAGGTTTTGAGTGCGCGGCGGTGGACGGCGGCACTACATGGTGATGCAAGGTGTGGCGACGCTACAACCCAAACCGGGTTGAATGATCCTACGTATAAGCTTTAGGAGGTTATAAGGATACCATCTATGTGCTTGAACTGGAGAATGGGTGGCCGGGCGGTATTCTCACCGTGCGGCGGCGATGGAGGAGTAGGGCGCACGGTGTAGAGACTCCTCGGGTCGTTCCAAACTGGGAAAAGATGTGCAATAGCTTCGTGAGTATCGGTGGATGCTCAAAGGTCCATCAATTTGGACGTTCTCTTACCGAGTCAAGCGAATTTGGAATTTCCCCCAATTCGGGTTCCGCCGGAGATGAGGAAGAAGAGCAGTTTTAGGGCGCGGGAGGCTGAGTGGGTGTGCGTTCCAGGTTTGGTGGTGTTCAAGGGTGCTACCCTTTCCCTTTAAATAAGTAGGGAAGGCGGTTGGAGGCGCTATGGTTCAGAGAAGGGGTGGCGGCGGTTTCGGGTTGGCTCTGGAAGTCCTCCTGGCCGCAAAGACGGGCAGAGCGCAGGCTGGCAGCGAGGTGTCAGGGCGACCTCGAGTGGCGCGAGATTGCGGCTAGGTCACGACAAAGGAGCGAGGCGGTTCCAGTAGTCTCCTTGGTCGGTTCTGTCTGGGCGTGAGACAGCAGGGAGTGAGAGAGAACGAAAGAGGAAGAAGAAGGTGCTGGCCACAAGGGCCCACAAGGCAGAGAGAAGAGAAAGAGAGGAAATAACAGAGGGTGACGCGTGGGACCAGTACGTGGACTCCCACCTTCCAACAGCACCTAACGAGTGGAGCTCCACCGAAGCCTCTGGGTGCGTGGCCCCACAAGTCGGTGAGAGAACAAAGAGAAAGGAAGAGATGACTAGAGCTGACAGCGCAGTAAAAGAATTAATGCACGGGTCATTTCACCTCCAGATTTTTTTAAACTTTTTGACCAAGCTAGAAGCTAAGATATATATCTCCAGTAAAATTTTGGGGTTAAAATGTGCCATAGTTATTTAATTAAAAATCTGACATTAATTTCTGCACAAGAAATCCAACTCGGTTTTTAGCTTGGTTGAGGGACTAAATCAACGTATTTATTTTTGAAATTTTTATTGAAGGTGTTATTCCACATAAAGGTTCTACCATAAAAAATGTCATCACTAAAGTCACAGTATTTATTTTTCTAAAATTCTTTTACTTATTTCTGCAGAATTCCAGCTCTGGAATAATAAAATAGAAATAATTAGCTAATATATTTATTAATTTTTGTAAATTTTTATACCTGAGGATAACTATAGTTCCTACTCATGGTAAAAATTTCAGCTCCTAAAGTTCACCCAAAAATTCTACACAATTCTTTTACTAGCTGATTCAGATTTAATAACAAAGTCTAGAATGCACTATTGTAATGTTTTAATGGCATTCACATTCTTTTTGACCAGCCAAAGCCACGTCCTGGCAATCCATGGTTAGGCCAAAGTTACTAAGGTAATTTCTCACTTTTACTATTTTACCATTTTCTCTTTTTCTTCTTTTATTTGATTCCAATAATCATTCCAATCAATAATCAATTCAACAAATGCACAAGAAATCATAAAATGCAACACAAGACTGATTTCATATTTTTAATATTTTATTTTAAACCTTTATAAATTTGAGGATGTTACAGCGGGGATCCTTCGTGATCGACTCCAGTCGGACTCCAGCCAGTACATGGCTGACACGGCTTGGGGAGCCATTGTCTTTACGCTTAATCTGGTGAAGAGCCACTTTCCGGACCCTCGACTTCAGTCCCTTGGGTGAAGGTTTTGCGGGCGAGTCGGATGAGTCTTCCGAAGATGATTTGAAGGACCTGGCCGAGACGCTCGTGGGGATGATGGGCTTGTCACTCGATGTCGGAACCCGCAATAGGACACGGGCCCACCTGTGTTTACCTGTACTAGTCCCTGGATCAATAGCTAGTACACACAGATCATAACAGTATGGATCATCACCATGCGATAAATAAAGTTTAATACAGAGTACTAGCCAACAAGGCCCATTATTACAAAAGTTGGACCCATAGGTCATATAGCAGCAGAAATATTAAACTGTCAAGTTAACATGATAAAATGAAGTCCAGAAACACCACAGGCAAAGACTGAAGCAAACGTGTTCCTAGTCATCCTGATATTCTTCCTCTTCAAAGTCTTCCTGGCAGATGTCGAAGGGTGTGGGACGCAGGCTCTTGGGTAGCTATCTTTGTCTTCCTGATCTGCTTCATGGAATAAGCGACCCATAAAAAGCGAGGGTGAGTATGCAACATACTCAACAAGTCCGGTAAGAAATGCAATATGCAATTTGATTCAAGGGAAGGTATTGGTTAATTTGTGAAACGCCAACTTTGAAGATTTGGTCCTAGAGTTTTTAAGAGCAGTTTTCGAAAGCATTTTCCTTTATGAAATCATAGTTTAAACTTTTCGAAACACGACTCCCACCATGGAAAACAAAACAATACATGGCATCGACCATAGTTTTATTTTAAGAATACTTTGGAAATCCTTTTTCTCGTGGCTCCAACCACGGCTTTTATCAAATCAAAACACTCACGGCTACAACCGTGCTTTCCTTTTGTAGAATCGAGTTTGAAATCAAATAGAGAAAAACTACCTGGTGACCACGCACTTTGTCTACCCTTGACCGTGGGTACGGCTATTCGAATAGTTTGTTTACTCTGCAGAGCTTGCACGCTTTACCCGCGAGAGATATTTCACTCTTTTTGGTCATTTGCTTCCTTTGGCATATAACCCCAAGTGAAAATCACAAGGCCATTTCCCTAGCTACGTCTTAACTAAGTCACGCCTACGAGGTTTCACCACCAAATGGCTACAACCAAGTTGGAAGCCCCTCTTGCGCCAGAGGACTCATCGTGGCTACAACCACGCCCACTCCACCGCTTGGCATGCCTTAACTAAGTTTTCACTAGTTACTCACCAGGCCCGCCCTGCACTCGAACCCGCGGTCGCACTATTGTACATTGTTTGATAATCACAAGGAATCGGTCCTTAGGGTGACTAGGGTGGCACATACTCAAACCCGAGTCTCGTGCATACTGCACCCGCCTTGCAACCTTCCACCCTATTCTCATTTTTAAAATTCCAAGTTTCTCTTTTCTTTTGTTTTACCAAACTGGCAGCACCAACTGCCCTTTTTAAAATAACATTTTTGCTCAATCATTTGGAATTTCAAATAACAAGCTTTCAATTAAACATACGAATAGTATCTAGCATAACTAGGCACTACTAGTAGACTAAACAAGGGTGTTAGGCCATACAATTAATCATTCTAGGACAACCAAAGGATAGATAGATTAATATGTAGCAAACATACATATTAACAAGGTATATAACTATACTCTATCATAACATATCATTTTATATAAACAACCATAGCATGCAAGTTAATAAATCTATAAAACATTTCAAAACATGGATCAATATGCTTCAAGGGAACTTATCGAAAACTTGCGGGAACTTGCCTTGGTCGGTGAGGAGAGGGTTGTCTTCCTGCGGTTCCGCGACGGAGTCGACGTCTAGCGTTTCTATTAAACGAAAAAAACGAATAAACAGACATTCGGAAAATACAAAGAGACAAATTAATTCGCAATCACATGAAAACTCCCAGATAATTAGTCTAGCATTTTCTAAGATTGATAAAATTTATTTTGGAATTTTTGAAAGTATAGTCTAAGAGCTACAAAACTCACAAGTTTAGACTTTCCGCAAATAATTTAATAGTATAAATTTATTTATAAAATTTCATAAAAATTACTGTAGAAAGGTATTAATTTTTACTAATTAACAAAATTTGTTGTAAGTGATTCAGACTTGGAACAAATTTTTAGCGAAAAAGACAAAATTCACAAATCCTTGAAATTAATACGTACAACAAATTTGGGTTTCCTCTGCATGGTACTGTTCCTACCGTAAACATGTATACTAAAAAGGCTACGTCATAGCCAGACACCGGGTTCGAACTCAAGCCAGCCGGTTCAAGGCTCTGATGCCATACTATTGTTCGGCTGGCTGGCTACGTGAGGAGAAACCGAATACAACATATTGCAACATATAAGACGAGTATATATATATACAGAAACATGCGAGCGTAAACAATAAATATATACACGCTAATCATGTCGATACCCGCGGAACTACATACGACGAGATCATTCCATTTTTATAGAATTTCAAGATTACAATGGATCTACGAAAAGATCGTGTATTTACAACTACAACGGAATAGTATACAAAGTCAACACCAATGATTAAATAGAATTTATGGCTACACAAACCGTTGAAGATAGTTCTAGACCTGGGCCAAGACGAACTCGCGCAGGTAGTTTATTGAAACCCTTGAATTCGGAATATGGGAAAGTAGCTCCGGGTTGGGGGACTACTCCTTTTATGGGGGTCGCAATCAGTCTCGGTAAGGCTGATTTGACTGCTTTTGGTCTCCTTAGTAGGAATGGGCAAATCGATGGGACGGACCGGCCAATAAGAAAGGTAGTTACCCTGTTTCCAAACACAAATGCACTAAAGGAATAAGTCAACCTATTATTGGAAGAAGAACTGGTGGGCACTTCCACTTAAGGCTTTGCCCTAAACCCGGTCTAATAGATCGTTGTATCGAGTAGTTGGATCATAGTCTCTTACCATAAAAATGGCTGCATGTGCAGCAGCACCCACTATTAGAAATCCGCCAATCCACATGTGGTGTGTGAACAAGGAAAGTTGTGTACCATAGTCAGTAGCTAGGTATGGATAGGGGGGCATAGAATACATATGATGAGCTACAACAATGGTTGTAGAGCCTAGCATAGCTAGGTTAAGAGATAATTGAGCATGCCATGACGTTGTTAGGATTTCATAGAGACCCTTATGGCCTTGTCCTGTAAATGGACCCTTATGAGCCTCCAAAATATCTTTAAGTCCATGACCAATACCCCAGTTGGTCCTATACATATGACCCGCGATCAGGAAAAGAATAGCAATAGCTAAATGATGGTGCGCAATATCGCTCAACCATAGACCGCCGGTTATTGGGTCTAGTCCTCCGCGAAAACTCAGAAATTCTGCATATTTGGACCAATTCAAGGTGAAAAAGGGGTTGCTCCTTCGGCAAAACTAGGATAAAGTTGAGCCAAATTAACGGATAGAGCGCGCGTAAAAGAAAGCGAGAGAGTACCGCTCGACGACGGGCAGTCGCGTGGATCGTCGGCGCGGAAGAAGACGCAGTCGGAGAGTGAGACGGCGACGGCGGCGGCGACGTAGAGGACGACGGCGGCGATGACGGTGATGGCGACTAGACGGCAGTGTCAACGGCAGTAGGAACCAAGCGTCAGTCAGCCGAATCGGCAAGTTGTGCCGAAGAAGATGAGATGGGAGATTAGAAGGACCAGCCAAAATGAGGAGGAGTAGGTGTGTTATATATACCAGGACGTGAGCTCATTGTTATTAACGGAGGGATGAACGGCTGAAAGCAGGCGTTGCTAGTAGATGGAAACAAAATGGAAGCACTACTAGCTATACATGCAAGAATGAAGGAGGCTACACTTGAACGTACACACATGTACTCACACTTAGAAACGGCTTTGCTCAAAGAATTGCACGCATGCAAGGAGTGGCTGGAGAAGTAACGGCCGCCAAAGAACTACGTGCGCTCGCTGGACATGAATGGAAACGGCTGCACCACTCGCTATAGCCCAAGCATGGCAACGGCTACCAGATAATGGTTGGCACTAATATTCACACTTAAATAACCAAGGCTACTACCGTTCCTGCCAGGACTAGAAACGACTGCACACAAAATGGAGAAATGGCTGGCCTTACTAGTCTAGCATGCGGCGGCCATACAATTTAATTGGCGCATGCGTGAGACGTGAAAAAGTGGCTTAAGGAAACGTCGTGGCTTTGCATGAGAAACGGTTGTCAAAGTGAACCGTCAAACTTCATGTGCATGGCTTAACATTTCAGTGGAGGAGCCCCTACACGCTATATACACATATACATGTCAGAAGTGAATGACTCCACGTGATATGTATATACGTATGCATGCTAAAACAGAACACGTTTAGGATTAAGTAGCAAAAAGGTTCTAAAAATCTTAGGAAATTCCTCTAAAATACTAGGCACGATTTGGAACCTAACGAAGTTGGTTTCGTGATTCTTCGACGTACAGATTTCTCGCAAAAATTCTTTTCGTGAATCAGACACCTGTACCGATTTTTGTAAAATCCACGACTTAGGTTATATAGCATTTTGTTGGATTATTTGGGCCAAGCCCATTTGATTGAGACAATAAATCCTAGAAAATCTCAAAGGCCCACCTCATGAGGAGCATGTGCACTAGCAATAGTACCACATTGCTAGCCTAAAGTGGTGAGCACTAGTTTAAATAGTGGAGTGTGCTACACCATGGTAGAACCATGTGGAGAAAGGGAGAAAGAATACACACGCGCGCGCTCGCCTCGCCTCGCCTCGCCGGGCTCGGGCACGGGCACGGGCACGGGCCGGGGCGGGGGGCGCGGGCGTCGGCACTGCGTGAATGGTCCGCCGAATTCGGTCCAGGGCTTTGCGTAGGGCGCAGCCTCCTTTGCAGATTACTCTTTTGCTACTCGGAATCGCGGTTGTAGTATAAGATAAGGACACCGTAATGCATCCCGTAATGGACTCGATCGTGGCACGCCCTCGAGTCGTGGTTCGATTACGGATCGTTACTGTGGCTCCTTTATATTTGCGTCGCCGTCATCCGGGAGATATAGAGTTTTCACGCGCCCTAGCGTTTTGCGATTTCTCATTGCGCCGCCATCAAGTTCGCTTCGCCCCGTACGGCGTGCACCAAATAACGGAAAGGTGTCTCGAAACCGTCCCGGCCCTCGCGTTCTTGCACCAGGAGAGGACGAATCAGGTTTTTGGAAGCGCCGGCGCGATCGCTTCCACGCCACCGCCACGGCTCGTCTTCCTCGACGCTCAGGAGCGGTTGCTAGGCATCGCGCCGATCGCGCGCGCTGCCCTCTAAGATCAGACGCTTACAACGCTTCATCGCTCCATCTGCACACCTAACAAGACGTTACAATGTTTCTACTGTTTATTTTCAATCTATTGATTGTGAGCACATTAGATGGATATATGTGTAGTCTTCTAGCATATGCATCTATAGTATGCTCCTCGTTATTCGTTACCGATAGTCAATCACATGTTGTTCATGATTTACTTTTGGATTAAATTAAACCTAAATGTGCCTTTATTTCTAACAATCCAAAACCTGAATATAGGCGCTTAGGTTTATCAATGGCTGGCTTTGCCGAGGCAATCGAGGCCGAAAAATTCACCTGTGCACTTCAAAAGATGGCGCATAAGGGTCACCTTGTGGCTTACAGCTATGAACGTGTTCGGTATCGAACGGCAAACCAGAGGATATGGAACCAACTCCTGAAAAGGAGAAGGCATATCGGGATGCCAACACACTCTTTGTGGGAGCCGTTCTTAGTGTTCTTGCCGATCGTCTGCAGGCGATGTGTATATGCACATTAAAGACGCCAAGGAACCGTGGGATGCTCACGAATGCTAAGTTCGGTGCTTCCGATCTTGGGCGGTGAATCGTATATCATAGAGCAATATCATGACTACAAGATGGTGGATAACCGCTTCAGTAGTTGAGCAGCTCATGAGATCTGAGTTCTCGCCAGGGAACTCGAACTTCTCAAAATCGATTAGCACAGCTGTGTTTGTGGTCGGGGCATTATTGCCAAATTACCTCCTTCATGGAGGAATTTTGCCACATCTTCAAAACATAAGAGACAAGAGATTTGTTGAGAACTGATTGCGTCTCTAGATGTTGAGGAGAAAGCTCGAGCTAAGGATGCACTGTGAAAGGAACTGAGGGGCGCCTAGCGCCAATGTGGTGCAACAGCTTCACATGGCAAGAACAAAGGGAAAAATAAAGCCAAACAAACCACTAATTTCAAGAAGAAGAAGTCAATGAACAAAGATGAGAAGCCTCGCTTTGTTTATGGTGAGATTGGACACTGGGCCAAACAAAGGTCCAAATCGCAAGGGCGTGAAGGGTGAGCAAGGATGTAACTCAAAGTCCATCAACGTGACCATTGGCAATACCGGAGGAGGAACTTCGGGTATGGTAACGCATCTATTGTTCTTTCAAGAAATCAGACCACCGATTGGTGGATTGATACTGGAGCTAATGTTCATGTGTGTGCTTGATCTCTCTTTGTTCTCTTCTTACCAGGTCGTGCGGGATTGCTCCGTGTTGATGGGAAACAGCTCGAATGCTTCGTTCTTGGTGTTGGCACGGTAGATCTCAAGTTTACTTCGGGAAAGATCGTGGCACTAAAGAACGCGGCAGCATGTCCCCTCAATAAATAAAAACCTGGTCGTGGCTCCCTTCTATGTAGAGAAGGGTTCAAAGTGGTGTTTGAGTCTAATAAAGTAGTCATGTCTAAGCATGGACTTTTTATTGGTAAAGGCTATGAATGCGGAGGCTTGTTCCGTTTTTCCTTTCGATTTTTGCAATAAAGTTGTGAACCATATTTGTGATATTTCCAATGGAGGTAAAGCCGATGTTTGGCACTCACGGTTATGTCATTTAAATTTTGGTTGTATGACTCGGCTCGCTAGTATGAATTTAATTCCAAAAATTCCCTCTTGTCAAAGGTTCTAAGTGCCAAAGTTGTGTGCAATCAAAGCAACCTCGCAAACCTCACAAGGCAAATGGAGGAGAGAAACTTGGCACCATTAGAACTCATACATTCAGATCTTTGTGAGATGAATGGTGTGTTGACTAAAGGAGGAAAAAGATATTTCATGACTCGATTGATGATGCATCTAGATACTGCTATGTTTATCTCGTTGAAAACTAAAGATGAGGCTTTAGACTACTTCAAAGTCTATAAGGCTGAAGTTGAAAATCAATTAGAAAGAAAAATCAAAAGGCTTAGGTCGGATCGTGGCGGTGAGTACTTCTCTCCGAGTTCGACTTATTCTGTAAGGAACATGGAATTATTCATGAGAGGACACCTCCTATTCGCCTGATCTAATGGGGTTGCCGAAAGAAAGAACCGCACTCTAACCGATTTGGTAAATGACATGTTGGACACTGCGGGTCTATCTAAGGAATGGTGGGGGGAGGCCCTGTTGACTTCTTGTCACGTTTTGAATAAAGTTCCTTCTAATAATAAGGAGAAAACCCCATATGAAGAATGGGAAGGGAGAAAACCATCACTTTCATACTTGCGCACGTGGGGTTGCTTGGCGAAAGTCAATGTGCCCATAACTAAAAAGCGCAAACTTGGACCTAAGACAGTGGATTGTGTCTTTCTCGGGATACGCCATCGGAGCATTGCCTATAGATTTTTAGTAGTAAAGTCTGAGGTATCTGACATGATCGTCGGTACAATCATGGAATCCAGAGATGCCACCTTCTTTGAGGGCATATTTCCCATGAAAGATTTGCATAGCGTTTCTAGTCAAAACCCTGAGATAATTCCCGAACCTATTGCACAAACTGAGGATTATGAACAGATACCCGAGCAAAATCCTGAGAAGGATGACAGTGAGGCTCCTAGGAGGAGCAAGAGACAAAGGATGGTTAAATCCTTTGGTAATGATTTCACTGTGTACCTTGTGGATGATACTCCCACCTCTATTTCAGAAGCTTATGCATCTTCTGATGCAGACTACTGGAAGGAGGAAGTCCGTAGTGAGATGGATTCTATTCTGTCTAACGGAACTTGGGAGCTCACAGAACTGCCTTATGGTTGCAAACCTGTAAATTTGTAAGTGGGTGTTCAAAAAGAAACTAAGGCCTGATGGTACTATTGAAAAGTACAAGGCTAGACTTGTGGCTAAGGGTTATACGCAAAAGGAAGGAGAGGATTATTTTGATACTTATTCACCTGTTGCTAGGATCACAACCATCCGGTACTTTTATCCTTGGCTGCCTCTCATGGTCTCATTGTCCATCAAATGGACGTGAAGACAGCTTTTTCTTAATGGAGAGCTAGATGAGGAGATCTACATGGATCACCAGATGGATTTGTGCTACCGGACATGAGAGCAAGGTGTGTAAGTTATCAAATCTCTTTATGGCCTTAAACAAGCACCTAAACAATGGCATGAGAAGTTCGATAGAACATTGACACAAGTCAAGCCATTGTAAACGGCCGACAAGTGTGTGTATTATCGCCATGGTGGGGGTGAGGGAGTTATTCTGTGCCTATATGTGGATGACATTTTGATCTTTGGAACAAACCTTGATGTGATCAATGAGGTCAAGTCTTTCCTGTCTGGAAATTTTGATATGAAAGATCTCGGAGAGGCTGACGTGATCTTGAACATCAAGTTAGTCAAAAGTGAGGATGGGATTAGTCTTTCTCAATCCCATTATGTGGAAAAGGTTTTGAGTCGGTTTGGCTATTCGGATAGTGTAACACCCCAAAATTTTGGCTTTTCTTAAATTCATGTGTGATTTGGCACTTTGGTGAATTTTTGGAATTTTCTGGAATTTATTTGGATTTATTTGGAATTTATTTGAATTTATTCCATTTTGAAATAATTAAAGAATTTAATTTTGCAAATAAATTTTTGTTGGAAATATTTTATTTGAGTCCAAAATGATCCAAAATATTTTCAATTTTTCTCGAATTTTTCTCGAGTCATTTGCTATTTTTAATGAATTAAATAAATTATCGGGAATTATTTTAAATATTAAATCGCTGGAAAATCCAACTCGGGTCAAGCATCTGTTCATCCGACCGAAGTCGGACTCGAGTCCGACCGAGCCGCTTGACTCGACCGAACCCACTCCTAACCCTAATCGATCCCAACCGTTGGATCAAGATCCAACGGCCGAGATCCGCCGACTTCGACCGAAAGCCGTGTCCGACCGACCCGATCGCCGCGGCGATCGTGGCCGTTGAGCGCGACACGTGGGCGCCACGATTTCGTCGTCTTCCAGAATCGAAGCCGGACTCCGCCGCCGAGCGCCATTGCGTGATCGATTAGGGCTCCGCCGAGCACGCCTCCGGCTATTTAATGCCCGGATCGCACCCCGAGGACCGCCGTGACCCCGCGCACTTCTTGCCCTAACCCGCCGAGCTCTAGCCGCCGTAGGTTCGCCGGAATCGCTCGCCGTAGTTGCGTGAAGCGCCGCCACGGTCCTTGCCTCGCCTCGCCGCCGTCCGCCGTCCTCCGCCGCCATTGACCCCAGATTCGAAACCCCCGAAGCCAGGCGCACCCGAAGACACCCTCCATCTCGCCGGAGCACGCCCCAACCGCCGTTTGGGTGGTCGCCGTCCTCAGCGCCGGCAGCCGCAGCTCCGCCGTGAAGCCATCGCCGACCCCGAGCTCCACCAACCGTCCGATCAAGATCCAAAGGCCCAGATCGTGCCACGTCACCTCGGTGAGTGTCCCCGTTGAAAATCCTAGATCTAATCCCAACCGTTGGATCTAGATCCAACGGCTTAGGTTGCGCCGCGTATCAAGAACTGCACCAGGTTAGATTGGATCTGGACCGTTGGATCAAGATCCAACGGCCCACGATCAGTCACGTGCGCCCCAAGCACATGAGGCCAAACTCAATCCCACCGCCGGATTTGAACCAACGGCCACGATTGTGCCACGCGCCCAGGAAGCCGAGCCGTCGCGCCACGCTGGCAGCAGGTCACCGACACGCGGCCCGCGTGTCGGCCGACAGCATCGCGGACGTCACCCATGACGCCATCGGTGGGTCCCACTGTCGCCGCTGGTCGAGCCCCGACGTCGCCGATGACGTCACCCGAGTGGGCCCACATGTCAGTCACGTGAGCCGTGGACCGAGTCCACCGTGGACCCGAGCCGAGCGTGGACCGAGCCCATGGACCGGCTGACGTCAGCAGGCCAATCAGGAGCTGCCACGTGTCCATGCTGACGCAATAATTAATTTTCGAAAGAAAATGATTTATTAATTCGAATAATGATTTCAAATTTAGATTCAAACTTCAAACGCTTATAACTTTTGCGTTTCAACTCCGATTTGAGTGGTTCAAATTTCTAAATTTGTATAAAATTGAGATCTACCTAAATATGAATTTTATTTAATTTTTGGACTAAAGTTTTTCTCTGCAAAATTATTTAATTGATTATTTAAACTTTAAATAATCATAACTTTTGCGTTTTAACTCCAAATTTGACGATTCCAGTTTCTAAAAATCCAGAAAATTATGTTCTCTCTGTTTATGGATTTTATTTGGAGTTTTGGGATCTTTTTGCATAGTGTTTATTTGTGTATTTGCTATTTGCACGCTTTACGAGTAGACGTTGAAGTGCCTAAGGATTCGAAGGAGAAGTGTTGGCTCAGGATCCAACTCAAGACCAAGAGCAAGTACTTTTGAAGGCAAGTTGTGCTTTGACCATGTTGATCCTATTTCGAAATCTATTTTGATTTAAACTATTGCATGCTAGTTTAATTAGAAAGATACTTTGGTTTAAACCTGGGGGTTAGATAAATACCAATTTGTTATATGACACCTTGATTATCTAAGTATGTGCCATGATCCCTTGTCACCCTAGTTGTGGTTTACTAGTTGGACATTATTAAATTGCCAACATGGGTTTAGACCGTTGTAGTATGCTGCTTAGACCTGCTACGTGCTCATGACATGATTTTGGATAATCAAATGCTAATATTGACTTAATGATATATTGAACCTGTTTTGGAAAAGTATCATGTGATGTTGATGGCACGTGGTGCATGGTAATCAATCGGGTTTGATAAACTGCTTTCGACCGGGGCATGTGGCAAGAGTAATCAGGTGGGCCGGTTGTGGCATTGGGGATGATGATTTGGTTTTTTCTGTAGTCTTGCCCTGGTCACTCTAAGGACTTAACCTTGCAAGCCTTTGAACTGGGTCATACTTGCAACCACATGGTCGGAATGGGACGGCCCTAGTTGACTAAGTCGCTAAGGACTCACTTGTGGAGCCTCAGGGTGTCGATTACACCGCTTTGTGTGATTGTGCGGGGAGCGTATCGTGGTCGTGGCCAGGTACCCATCTAACGGTGTGTTGGTCCCATACTTCGCCTTGGCTAAGGGAAGGGATGGTGTAGAGCACGCATCTGAGAGGACCACCTGTGTTGTTTGAGGCTTCCGAAGGCTTTGTTATGATCGCTCATTCGCATACTCTTGTATGGCGATTCACTACCGACGTGGTGAGTGGATTGTATCTTGTGGGTAAAGTGCATAACCTCTGCAGAGTGTAGAATCTATTTGAATAGCCGAGTCCACGGTGATCGACAATGCTCGGAATTACAGTCAAGGGTTAGATTTTACGAAAATAACTTGGATTTGAAAAGTTGGGTTGGATTAACCATGAAGATGATGGAAATGTGGTTTAGGATGGGAAAAATGTTTGTTAAACCTCTTGAAAAGATATTTATGCTTTACTTATTTCTCCGCTTTGAATCTACTTATATTACTTGTCAAAAGTCACATCGCAAATATACCCTGAGCTATTCCTTTGTACTAAGCCATGCATATAGTATATTAGCTTGCATTCTCAGGCATGACTTGTCGAGTACCAAGTACTCACCCTTGCCTCAACACAATACCGCTTGAAGAGGAGACTACGCGATTTCGGAGGAGGAGTTCCAAGAGGACCCGTCTACTTAGGGATGCGAGCCCGATCGGTTGCCTGTGGGATCCGGGATGGCGCCACGAAGTTTATTTGATTTTCCGCTGCTGTTATTTCTCTTTGAATAAGTTTCGCCTTGCGAGGCATATATTTGTAACTTGGCCATAAGGTCAAGTAACCAGTTTGGTTATTTAAATAAAGTACTTTGTTGGTATCGATTGGTATGATTGTGATATTTACCGATGTTAAGACTGTGTGCACTAGCGCGTTCCTGGACTAGTGCTGAATACACAGAGGGTCCGGATTTGCAAATTCGGGGTCCCGACAGAGGTGGTATCAGAGCCATACTTGACTGTAGGCTCAACCCTAAGCTAGAATGGTCGTAGTGAGGATAAAACCTATTTTCTAAAGCTAAAAATTTGGGAAGACAAGAAATGACATCTCGACTTATCCCCTTCTCTCTTTTCTTGTCTCTTGCTGAAATTTTCCCCTTACCTTGTCACAATTCGAAAATTCTGAGTTCTTACGTAAAGCACTCTTGTGACAGATGGAGGTTTTCTCGATGAGTGAGCATAGGTTCTATAGTGAGACTCCTCCGCCGAAGTCGAGTCATAGAATAAAGAGTCACCCTTTAGGCGTTAGACTCCAGAGTTAGTTCGATTTGGATTTGCTTTGTTTGCTGAGTGTGCAGTATGTGTTGCAAGGCCCTTAGGCATTGTAAGCAGCCATACCAAGTTATTAATAATAAAGTTGGACCTTAAAGTCACCCCTTTCGCCCCGCATAAGTTCCATATTACTTGTCTATTCTTATTTCCCTCTCATCTCTAAACCTAGAGCAAATCGACAGATGGTGAACACCCGTGGGAACTTTGGAAGCAATGGGAGTGGATCTCGCCAATGTAAAACCCCAATGATGGAGCACCAAAGACCGCCACCGGATGTGCAGAATTTTGGAGCATTTCTTGTCGCTCAGACCAGCTTGATGCATGCTATGATGCAACAAATGCAGCGCGTCCTGCTCAGCCACGCTAATCAAGTTAATCGGGGACCACGCCGTAATACAAGGCCGTCGAGTTCATGAGGACTCACCCACCCACTTTCTTCCGGGAATGCCAATCCGTTGGAGGCCGATGATTGGTTAAGATCAATTGAGAGGAAGCTACACATAGCTCAATGCATAGGAAATGAGAAGGTACTCTACGCTTCTCATCGCTTGGAAGGAACAGCTTGAATGGTGGGAGAACTTCGTGCCACGCAGAGAACCCTCAAGAAATCACTTGGGAGGAGTTCACATTGCATTCGACAAGATCACGTGCCTGAAGGAATCATGGACCTTAAGAAGGAGGAGTTCAGAGCATCAAGCAAGGTAATCAGCCGGTGGCCGACTACCTAAACAAGCTCACACAGCCTAGCACGCTACGCTTTGAGGATGTAGCGACAGCATAAATCCGCATACCTCGCTTTTATGAAGGGACTTAACTCAGGATTGCAAGTAGGGTTGATCACCCACACCTTTCCAGATTTCCAAGAGTTGGTGAATAAGGCGCTTATTCTTGAGGACAAGCGCAAGGAACTGGATGAGAACAGAAGCGCAGGATGCAACAAAGAAGGATCACGCCAGGGAACGCAAACGCTTGAGAGTTGCACCAAATCAATTCTTCGATTCCAACCACGAGAATGCAACAAGGACACCATCCTCAAAGCACCAAGACCTGCCAATCAAAACTACTGCACCCAGCCCCGCTAGAAACGCTACCAGGCAGCCAAAGAAGGAACAGTGAGACGCTGCTACAATCGCAACGAGCCAGGACACTTTGCCAACAGCTTGTCCGAAGAAGACAGCAGGAGCGACCCCGCCGCTTCAATCTAGGAACCACCCAGCTAGGACGCCAAAGACAGGAGCCACACCCTGCATCGTGGTGAGAGGCCGAGTCAACCATGTCACCGCAGATGCACCGCAGAATGCTACGGACGTCGTCTTGGGTAAGTTACTTGTTAACTCAAGACTGCACAGCTTTGTTTGACTGAGCTTCGCATTCGCTTGTTTCGCAAGGCTTTGCTACTAGAAATGATTTAAGGATTGCAAGACTTAAGTGCATGCTTTTAGTTCAAACCCCTGGTTCCGAACTCCGAACGGAAGTAGGATGTTCCGGGGTGAGAATACTAATAGATGGAATAGAGTTCCTGGCAAACCTTATAATTTTGGAGACCCAGACCTTAGATGTTATATTGGGAATGGATTGGTTATCCAAGCACAAGGCCGTATTGGATTGTGGACGAAGGACTATCTCGGTTGAGAGCCCGTATGGGAAGAAAGTGGAATTTCAAGCCACTGCAGTTAGAGATGGACAGTTGATGGTTAAGCATCAAGGCAATCAGCATAGAGGATGTCCCAAAGAGTGAATGAGTACCCGATGTTTTTCCCGAAGATCTACCCGGTATGCCGAGACAGGACATAGAGTTTGTGATAGAGCTTGTACTGCACAAGACCGATAGCAAAGAGACCCTATCGGATGTCTACCGAGGAGTTGGTAGAGATGAAGAAACAAATGGAAGAGTTAATGGATAAAGGATTTATCGCACCAAGTTCGTCGCCGTGGGGAGCACCCGCTTTGTTTGTCAAGAAGAAGGACGGGAGTTTCAGGATGTGCATTGACTACCGTGCACTCAACGAAGTCACCGTGAAGAATAAGTATCCGCTACCCAGGATTGATGATTTGTTTGATCAGTTAAGAGGAGCCGGAGTTTTCTCCAAGATTGATCTCGAGATCGGGATACCATCGCTTGAAGATCCGATCGTAAGATATTCAAGATCGCATTCTCGTCAAGATATGGACATTACGAGTTTACTGATTATGTCCTTTGGGCCGACAAATGCGCCAAATTTATTTCATGAATATGATGAATAAGGTGTTCATGGAATATTTGGACAAGTTTGTCGTCGTGTTCATAGACGATATCCTAATCTACTCCAAGACAGAGGATGAACATGCCGAACACTTAAGGCGAGTTTTGGAAAAGTCGAGGAACAAAGAACTTTTCGCCAAGTTCAGCAAGTGTGATTTTTGGAAGGACAAAGTGGAGTTTCTTGGACATGTAATGACCGCAGAAGGAGTCGCCGTGGATCCAAGCAAAGTAGAAGCGGTGTTACATTGGGAGCACCAAGATCGCTGTGACCCGCATTCTGAGTTTCCTTGGAATGGCAGGATACTACCGCCTGCTTTCATCGAAGGCTTTTCGACAATTGCGAAACCTCTTACGCAATTGTCAAGAAGGAAAAGAAGTTTGCATGGACGCTTGAGAATGTGAGAAAGGATTTCAGGAGTGAAGAAGCAATTGACATCAAGACCGGTGTTAGTTCTAGGATGTTGCTCAAGGCTTCGATATTTATTGTGACGATCGCGCCGAGGACTTGGATGTGTGCCGATGCGTAATGGAAAGGTCGCCGCTATGCATCAAGGCGATTGAGGCCGCATGAGGAAAATTATCCGACACATGACCTAGAGTTAGGCTGCCGTAGTGCATGCCTTGAAGATATGGCGTCACTATCTGATTGGAAACAGATGTGAAGTATATACGGATCATAAGAGCCTTAAGTACATATTCACCCAATCAGATCTGAATATGAGGCAAAGGAGATGGCTAGAATTGATCAAGGACTATAATGTTGGAATCCATTACCATCCCGGGAAGGCCAACGTAGTAGCCGACGCTCTGAGCCGGAAAAGCCATACCGTGAGTACGTTGCTAGCCACAAGTCAGGATGAGTTATGTGAGGATTTTCAGAAAATGAAGATTGAGGTTGTACCTAGCGGATTCTTGGCCACATTGGAAGTAAAGCCTACTTTAGAGGACCAGATCCGAGAAGGACAGAAGGATGATGACAAGATCCGTAGGATTAAGTCCAAAATGGAGGAAGGCAGGGCAAAGGATTTCAAGCTAGGCAAGCAAGGCACGTTATGGATGAAGGATCGCATTTGTGTGCCTAACAAGAAGGAGTTGAAGCAACTGATTCTTGAAGAATACCATTACTCGAAGTACTCGATTCATCCTTGAAGCTCCAATATGTATCAGGATCTGAAGGAGAGATTCTTGTGGACGAGTATGAAACGTGAAGTTTCCGAGCATGTTGCATTGTGCGACGTATTCCAGAGAGTCAAGGCAATGCATCGAGAGACGGCAGGATTGCTACAACCGCTGAAAATACCCGAGTGGAAGTGGGAGGAAATCGGAATGGATTTCATTACCGGTTTGTCGAAGACTCAAGGAGGTTATGACTCCATATGGGTTATAGTGGATCGCTTGACTAAAGTAGCCCATTTTATCCCCGTGAAGACCACTTACTCGGGAGATAAATTAGCAGAATTATACATGATCAGGATTGTCTGTTTGCACGGAGTGCCAAAGAGGATTGTATCGGACAGAGGTACCCAATTTACCTCAAGGTTCTGGAATAAGTTGCATGAAGCCATGGGAACCCGTTTGAACTTCAAGATACTTATCATCCACAGACGGATGGGCAGACCGAAAGAGTCAACCAGATTCTGGAGGATATGTTAAGAGCTTGTGCATTGGCTTATGCTACCTCTTGGGATAAAAGTTTGCCGTATGCCGAGTTTAGTTACAACAATAGTTATCAGGTTAGTTTACAGATGTCACCTTTTGAGGCCTTTGTATGGTCGACTCTGTCGGACGCCATTGAATTGGAATGAGACCGTGGCGCCGTGTCTTTGGACTGATATTCTTCAAGTGGTCAAGAACAGATCGCCATGATTAGGGAAAGGTTGAAGATAGCCCAATCTCGACAAAAGAGTTATGCCGACAATCGTCGCCGAGATTTGAGTTTTGAACCGTAAGACTTTGTATACCTCGAGTTACGCCTCTCGGGGGAGTTAAGAGGTTCCATGCCAAAGGGAAACTCGCACCCGTTATGTTGGACCATTTAAGATTTTGAGCCGCAGAGGCGAAGTTGCTTATCACCGGAGTTGCCACGATAAGTTAGCAGGGTACATGATGTATTCCATGTGTCCTAGCTTGAAGAAGTGTCTCCGAGTTCTGAGAGCAGACACCGCTAGAGTTAATTGAGTTGCATGAGGATTTGACTTATAAGGAGCATCCCGTGAGGATTCTAGACACAATGGATCGAGAAACTAGAAACAAGTCAACCCGATTCTGTAGAGTTCAGTGGAGCAACCATGAAGAAAGTGAAGCGACTTGGGAGCGAAGAGGATTTGAAGAAAGAATTTCCAAACCTATTCCTTTAGTGAGCCCTGAATCTCGGGGACGAGATTCTATTAAGGGGGGGAGGTTTGTAACACCCCAAAATTTTGGCTTTTCTTAAATTCATGTGTGATTTGGCACTTTGGTGAATTTTTGGAATTTTCTGGAATTTATTTGGATTTATTTGGAATTTATTTGAATTTATTCCATTTTGAAATAATTAAAGAATTTAATTTTGCAAATAAATTTTTGTTGGAAATATTTTATTTGAGTCCAAAATGATCCAAAATATTTTCCAGAATTTTTCGAATTTTTCGAGTCATTTGCTATTTTTAATGAATTAAATAAATTATCGGGAATTATTTTAAATATTAAATCGCTGGAAAATCCAACTCGGGTCAAGTATCGTTCATCCGACCGAAGTCGGACTCGAGTCCGACCGAGCCGCTTGACTCGACCGAACCCACTTAACCCTAATCGATCCCAACCGTTGGATCAAGATCCAACGGCCGAGATCCGCCGACTCGACCGAAAGCCAGAACCGACCGGACCGATCGCGCTGCGGCGATCGTGGCGCTGAGCGCGACACGGACGGCCACGATTTCGCTGCCTTCCAGAATCGAGCCGGACTCCGCCACGAGCGCCGCCAGTGATCGATTAGGGCTCCGCCGAGCACGCCTCCGGCTATTTAATGCCGGATCGCACCGAGGACCGCCGTGACTTCGCGCACTTCTTGCCCTAACCCGCCGAGCTCTAGCCGCCGTGAGGTTCGCCGGAATCGCTCGCCCGTAGTTGCGTGAAGCGCCGCCACGGTCCTTGCCTCGCCTCGCCGCCGCCCGCCGCCCTCCGCCGCCATTGACCCTGATTCAAACCCCGGCCAGCGCGCACCAAGACACCCTCCATCTCGCCGAGCACGCCCCAACCGCCGTTTGGGTGGTCGCTGCCCTCGGGCCGGCACGCAGCTCCGCCGTGAAGCCATCGCCGACCGAGCTCCACCAACCGTCCGATCAAGATCCAAAGGCCCAGATCGTGCCACGTCACCTCGGTGAGTGTCCCCGTTGAAAATCCTAGATCTAATCCCAACCGTTGGATCTAGATCCAACGGCTTAGGTTGCGCCGCGTATCAAGAACTGCACCAGGTTAGATTGGATCTGGACCGTTGGATCAAGATCCAACGCCCACGATCGATCCACGTGCGCCCCAAGCACATGAGGCCAAACTCAATCCCACCGCCGGATTTGAACCAACGGCCACGATTGTGCCACGCGCCCAGGAAGCCGAAGCCGCCGCGCCCACGCTGCTGGCAGTGGTATCACCGACACGCTGGGCCCGCGTGTCGGCCGATAAGACCGCGGACGCCACCCATGACGCCATCCTGGTGGTCCCACTGCCGCCGTGGTCGAGCCCTCGCCGACGCCGATGACGCTACCCGAGCGGGCCCACATGTCGGGCCACGTGAGCCGCGGACCGAGTCCACCGTGGACCCGAGCCGAGCGTGGACCGAGCCCATGGATCGCCGACGCCGCCAGCCAATCAGGAGCTGCCACGTGTCCATGCCGACGCAATAATTAATTTTCGAAAGAAAATGATTTATTAATTCGAATAATGATTTCAAATTTAGATTCAAACTTCAAACGCTTATAACTTTTGCGTTTCAACTCCGATTTGAGTGGTTCAAATTTCTAAATTTGTATAAAATTGAGATCTACCTAAATATGAATTTTATTTAATTTTTGGACTAAAGTTTTTCTCTGCAAAATTATTTAATTGATTATTTAAACTTTAAATAATCATAACTTTTGCGTTTTAACTCCAAATTTGATTTATTCAGTTTCTAAAAATCCAGAAAATTATGTTCTCTCTGTTTATGGATTTTATTTGGAGTTTTGGGATCTTTTTGCATAGTGTTTATTTGTGTATTTGCTATTTGCACGCTTTACGAGTAGACGTTGAAGTGCCGGAAGGATTCGAAGGAGAAGTGTTGGCTCAGGATCCAACTCAAGACCAAGAGCAAGTACTTTTTGAAGGCAAGTTGTGCTTTGACCATGTTGATCCTATTTCGAAATCTATTTTGATTTAAACTATTGCATGCTAGTTTAATTAGAAAGATACTTTGGTTTAAACCTGGGGGTTAGATAAATACCAATTTGTTATATGACACCTTGATTATCTAAGTATGTGCCATGATCCCTTGTCACCCTAGTTGTGGTTTACTAGTTGGACATTATTAAATTGCCAACATGGGTTTAGACCGTTGTAGTATGCTGCTTAGACCTGCTACGTGCTCATGACATGATTTTGGATAATCAAATGCTAATATTGACTTAATGATATATTGAACCTGTTTTGGAAAAGTATCATGTGATGTTGATGGCACGTGGTGCATGGTAATCAACTGGGGTTTGATAAACTGTTTTCGACCGGGGCATGTGGCAAGAGTAATCAGGTGGGCCAGTTGTGGCATTGGGGATGATGATTTGGTTTTTCGGGTAGTCTTGCCCTGGTCACTCTAAGGACTTAACCTTGCAAGCCTTTGAACTGGGTCATACTTGCAACCACATGGCTGGAATGGGACGGCCCTAGTTGACTAAGTCGCTAAGGACTCACTTGTGGAGCCTCAGGGTGTCGATTACACCGCTTGTGTGATTGTGCGGGGAGCGTATCGTGGTCGTGGCAGTACCCATCTAACGGTGTGTTGGTCCCATACTTCGCCTTGGCTAAGGGAAGGGATGGTGTAGAGCACGTCTGAGAGGACCACCTGTGTTGTTTGAGGCTTAGAAAGGCTTTGTTATGATCGCTCATTCGCATACTCTTGTATGGCGATTCACTACCGACGTGGTGAGTGGATTGTATCTTGTGGGTAAAGTGCATAACCTCTGCAGAGTGTAGAATCTATTTGAATAGCCGAGTCCACTGCAGATCGGACAATGCTCGGGAATTACAGTCAAGGGTTAGATTTTACGAAAATAACTTGGATTTGAAAAGTTGGGTTGGATTAACCATGAAGATGATGGAAATGTGGTTTAGGATGGGAAAAATGTTTGTTAAACCTCTTGAAAAGATATTTATGCTTTACTTATTTCTACCGCTGAATCTACTTATATTACTTGTCAAAAGTCAAGCATCGCAAATATACCCTGAGCTATTCCTTTGTACTAAGCCATGCATATAGTATATTAGCTTGCATTACTGTGCATGACTTCTTGAGTACCAAGTACTCACCCTTGCCTCAACACAATACCGCTTGAAGAGGAGACTACGCCAGTTCGGAGGAGGAGTTCCAAGAGGACCCGTCTACTTAGGGATGCGAGCCCGATCAGTTGCACGTGGTATCTTGGATGGCGCCACGAAGTTTATTTGATTTTCCGCTGCTGTTATTTCTCTTTGAATAAGTTTCGCCTTGCGAGGCATATATTTGTAACTTGGCCATAAGGTCAAGTAACCAGTTTGGTTATTTAAATAAAGTACTTTGTTGGTATCGATTGGTATGATTGTGATATTTACCGATGTTAAGACTATGTGCACTAGCGCGTTCCTGGACTAGTGCTGAATACACAGAGGGTCCGGATTTGCAAATTCGGGGTCCCGACAGATAGCAAGCCTTCTCCAACACCTTATGATCCAAGTGTGATTCTTCGGAAAAACAAGAGAATTGCTAGAGATCAAATGAAATACTCTCAGATCATTGGATCTCTCATGTACTTGGCTAGCACTACAAGGCCTGATATCTCATTTGCTGTAAGCAAATTGAGCCGGTTTACTTCTAACCCGGGAGATGATCATTGGCGTGCACTCGAAAGAGTTATGCGTTACTTGGTGGGTACAGTAAATTATGGAATACACTATACCGGGTACCCTTCAGTACTAGAGGGTTATAGTGATTCAAATTGGATCTCTGATGCTGATGAGATTAAGGCCACCAGTGGATATGTGTTTACACTTGGTGGGGCGCTGTCGTGGAGGTCTTGCAAACAGACTATTTTGACACGGTCAACTATGGAGGCAGAATTGATCGCATTGGATACACCAACCGTTGAGGCAGAATGGCTACGTGAACTCTTGATGGATCTTCCGGTGGTTGAAAAACCAATACCGGCCATTCTTATGAACTGTGACAATCAAACAGTTATTGTTAAAGTGAACAGTTCTAAAGATAACTTGAAATCCTCAAGACATGTGAAAAGACGTTTGAAGTCTGTCAGGAAATTGAAAAACTCCGGAGTGATAGCATTGGATTATATCCAGACGGCTAAAAACCTGGCAGATCCCTTCACTAAAGGGCTATCACAGAATGTGATAGATAACGCATCAAAGGAACTAGGCATGAGACCCATGTGAGTTATACCATAGCGGTAACCCAACCTATGTGATCGGAGATCCCGTGAATTAGGACTTGGGAAAAACAAACTATTGGTTAACTGGAGGAGAGTAATTTTCTAACTGGTTCCAAGTGAAGATGTAATACTCCCGAAATTTGTTTGGCAGGTTGGCTTTTGCCTTAATGTGTTCTGTTGGCTTTATTTAGCGAAGATGTCATCCTCTGAGCATCTTGAAAGAACACACCTATATGAGATTGATCGTTGAAAGTCGCGATCTATGAGACTTGGGTAATCTCTAGTAAGCTCATGAAGAGACCATGGAGTACGACTTATATGCTCCACCCGAGGAAGCCTATTGGCGACCTAGTATCGCCTAAGGCTTTAAATGAAACTCGATCGCACAAAACTTGCAATTCAAGGCTTAGTCCATTGTTCAAGTTGTGGTGAGTGTAATTTGGAGTCCTAGGTGCAATTCAAGGCATAGTCCATTGTCACCGAAATCTTTGGTATATTAACGACTTTGGGAACAGGCAAGATCGGTGGGACTTTGAGATCCGGTGGGGATTGTTGGATTATTTGGGCCAAGCCCATTTGATTGAGACAATAAATCCTAGAAAATCTCAAAGGCCCACCTCATGAGGAGCATGTGCACTAGCAATAGTACCACATTGCTAGCCTAAAGTGGTGAGCACTAGTTTAAATAGTGGAGTGTGCTACACCATGGTAGAACCATGTGGAGAAAGGGAGAAAGAATACACACGCTCGCCTCGCCTCGCCTCGCCGGGCTTGGGCTCGGGCTCGGGCTCGGGCTCGGGCTCGGGCTCGGGCACGGGGCGGGGGGCGCGGGCGTGCGGCACCTGCGTGAATGGTCCGCCGAATTCCGGTCCAGGGCTTTGCGTAGGCGCAGCCTCCTTTTGCAGATTACTCTTTTGCTACTCGGAATCGCGGTTGTAGTATGAGATAAGGACACCGTAACAGATCCCGTAATGGACTCCGATCGTGGCACGTCCTCGAGTCGTGTTCGGTTACGGACTGTTACCAGGGCTCCTTTATATACTGCGTCGCCGTCATCTGGGAGATATAGAGTTTTCTGCGCCCTAGCGTTTTGCCAGTTTCCCTCGCTGCGCCGCCATCAAGTTCGCTTCGCCCCAGACCGTGCGGTGCACGGTGAACGGAAAGGTGTCTCAAACCGTCCGCTTCGCGTTCTTGCACCGGGAGAGGACGAATCAGGTTTTTGGGAAGCGCTCGGCGCGACTGCTTCCACGTCACCGTCACGGCTCGTCTTCCTCGACGTTCAGGAGCGGTTGCTAGGCATCGCGCTGATCAAGGCTGCGCTGCCTGATCAGACGCGCTACAACGCTTCATCGCTTCCATCTCGCACACCTAACAAGACGTTACAATGTTTCTACTGTTTATTTTCAATCTATTGATTGTGAGCACATTAGATGGATATATGTGTAGTCTTCTAGTATATGCATCTATAGTATGCTCCTGTTATTCGTTACCGATAGTCAATCACATGTTGTTCATGATTTACTTTTGGATTAAATTAAACCTAAATGTGCCTTTATTTCTAACACATTTTTTTGAAAATATTTGAAGCGAACACTCTCGTCTACCAACTATCTTAATTATCAACAAAATTTTAGATTTTACGCAATTCATGATCTTTATTTAATGCGATTATTTCAATAAACTTGACCCCGAATTACTCGCGAGGCTTCCAAGTAGATTCCGGAAAATTACAAATAATCTCGGGAACACACTAAATATATTAAAAGCAAATTTTGGGATTTTACACTCGAGGTGATGAGCTCCAGCAGCAGCACGAGGAGCTGGAGGCCCGCAGGGCCGAGCTCGACAAGCTCCAAGCCGACCTGGAGCAACGTCAGCTCGAGCCCCCATGTCTGTCCGACGCGCGCATGCGCGCGCCAAGTACACCACCAGCTCGCTGAGGGATCGGACGGCCTCCCGTTCTTCCCCCACGCGAGCCAAAACGTCGCCGCAGCTGCAATGCTCCTCTGTGGGCTCCCTGAGCCCACGGACTCGGAGGCGAAGGTCACGTACCAGAACCTCCGGGGGCTGATGGAGCGTGCTGCCATCCAGCATGCACAGGGCTCCAGCTCTCACCACTCGGGCGCAACCTCGAGCCGCCCGGGTCGCCCGTCCTCGCGGGACCAGCAGGACCCGGCGAAGATAGAGTCGCAGCACGAGCGACCCCAGGCATCGCGCACCCCGGTGCGCCTTCGCCTGGGGGACAACCATGACGTCCGCGCCACCCTCGAAGCAAGGAGGAGGTCCACCAACGCGGAGGCCCATTCACGGGTCGCGGACAGCGAAAGGCGCGACCACCGTGGTTTGGGCCCCGATGGCCCGGACCGCGGGCGTTCGCTCGCGCCATCCGCAATGCGGACTTCCCGGCCAGGTTCCGGGCCCCGGCCAATATAGCCAAGTACACATGGGCGACAAACCCTAGTGTCTGGCTGGAAGACTACCGGCTCGCCTACCTGGCGGGAGGAGCAGTTGATGATCTCTTCATCATCCAGTACCTCCCCATCTACCTTGCGGAATCCGCTCGAGCCTGGCTCGAGTATCTGCCCGCCGACACCATCAGGAGTTGGGCGGACCTGACGGATCTTTTCGTCGGGAATTTCCAGGGCACTTACAAGCGCCCTGGCAACTCTTGGGACCTGAAGAGCTGCAAACAGTAGCCAGGGGAGACACTCCGGGACTACATCCGGCGCTTCTCCCAGCAGTGCAATGAGCTCCCCGATATTCACGACGTCGACGTCGTCGGGACGTTCATTTACGGCACCACCTGCGAGGCTTTGGTGCACAAGTTGGGCTGCGCTAAGCCCAGAACCACCAAGGAGCTCCTCGACATCGCCACAACCACGCCTCCGGCGAGGAGGCTGTGGGGGCCATCTTCGACAAGAAGAAGGCAAACCGAGCACCCGGTTTCGAAGTCGGCCGCTGCACCGCTCCGACAAACGGAAGAGAAAGGGGAAGCAAGGTCGCGAGGGCCGAATGGTCGCTGCCGCCGACCGTCCTGCAAACCAGCAGGTCCAGCAGGGACCCGACCGTTTCGAAAAGCTGATGGATGGTCCGTGCCCGAACCACGCCTATCCTATCAAGCACAAGTACCGGGACTGCGAGGTCCTGAAGCGCTTCCTTTTTGAAAATCCCACGATGTCGCGGGGGCAAGGAGAAGAAGCAGGACCCGGCACCGGATGCCAGGACCAAGGGGGAGGAGGAGAACGATGAGTTCCCACAGCTCGATGGCTGCCTCATGATCTTCGGCGGAGCAGCATGCTATGCCGACAAGCATCGGCTGAAGCTCGCCTACCGTGAGGTCCACACGGTGGCCCCCGCTGTGCCCACTTACCTGCGGTGGTCGGAATCTCCGATTACGTTCGATCGGACCGACCACCTCGACCACGTCCCGCATCCGGGACGCTACCCACTCATCGTCGACCCCATCGTGGGGACGAAGCTCCTGACCAAGGTGCTGATGGATGGCAGAAGCAGCCTCAACATCTTGTATGTCGAGACCCTCGATGCCCTGGGGGTCCCTCGCTCGGGTCTTCGACCGAGCAAGGCGCCTTTCCACGGCATCGTCCCTGACCAACAGGCCTATCCGCTCGGGCAGGTCGACCTTCCCGTTACCTTCGGGAGCCCGGGAAATTTCCGCACCGAAAACCTCACCTTTGAGGTTGTGGAATTCCCCGGCTCCTACCACGCCATCCTGGGGAGGCCGTGCTACGCCAAGTTCATGGCGGTCCCCAACTATACTTACCTCAAGCTGAAGATGCTGGGGCCAAAAGGAGTCATCACCGTGGCCTCGTCTTTTAAGCTCGCCTACAGCTGCGAGCAAAGAAGTTGTGAGCTGGCGTCGGCGGTCATCGCGTCCGCCGAGCTCGCCGACATCCAGGGAAAGATCTCCGGATCCTCCCCCGATCCCGGCAAGTCGGGGCCAAGCTCCTTCAAGTCCGCGGAGGACACGAAGGAGGTCGCGGTTGATCCCCAGGATCCCGCCAAGATGGTGTGGGTCGGAGCCACGCTCCCCACCAAATAGGAAAGCGCGCTCGTCGACTTCCTCCGAGCAAACCGGGACGTCTTCGCGTGGGGGCCCTCGGACATGCCCAGAATCCCGAGAGAAGTCGCCGAGCATTCCTTGAACATCCGGCCGGGCTCTAGGCTGGTCGCTCAGCGCCTACGCCGTTTCGATGAAGAAAAGCGCAAGGCCATCGGGGAACAAATTGCCAAGCTCTTAGCTGCCGGATTTGTAAGGGAGGTGCGCCACCTCGAGTGGCTCGCAAATCCCGTCCTTGTAAAAAAGAAATCTGGGCAATGGAGAATGTGCGTTGATTACACAAGCCTGAACAAGGCGTGCCCTAAAGACCCATTCCCATTGCCCCGCATCGACCAAGTAGTGGATTCCACCACCAGGTGTGAGTCCCTCTCCTTTCTGGATGCCTACTCGGGCTATCACCAGATCGCGATGAAGGAGTCCGACCAGCTCGCGACTTCCTTCATCACCCCGTATGGCTCGTTTTGTTACGTAACGATGCCATTTGGTCTGAAAAATGCGGGCGCTACGTACCAACGATGTATGCAGACGTGTTTTTCCGACCAAATAGGCCGTAACATCGAGGCATACGTCGACGACATCGTTGTCAAGACCAGGAAGGTCGACTACCTCGTCACTGACCTGGAGGAGACTTTTGCGAACCTTCGGCGGTTCCGCATAAAGCTCAACCCGAGAAGTGCGTTCGGGTCCCGAAGGGAAAGGCTGCTTTCGGCTTCATCGTCTCCGAACGCAGCATCGGGCCAACCGCGAAGATCTCTCGCCATCATGAAGATGGGGCCGATCAACAACCTGAAGGGAGTCCAAAGGTCGACAGTGGTGCCTCACACTCGAGCCGCTTTCAGATCTCACCTCGGCGAGCGGGATGCCACTCTACAAGCTGTTGAAGAAATCCGACCACTTTGTCTCGACGCGAAGAAGCTCAGAAGCCCTCACCGATCAAGGCATTCCTAACTTCGCCTCCGGTCGGTTGCCCCGACGCCGCAGAGAACCTTTGCTCCTCTACATTGCTGCCACAACCTAGGTCGTCGGCGGCACTTGTCGTAGAGCGGGTTGAGGAGGGACGCTGCGTGCTCAAGGTGCAAAGGCTAGTATACTTCGGCCAAGTACTCTCCAAAACAAAGACCCGGTACCGCAGATACAAAAGTCGCCAGACGCAGCGGCTCATCGCGAAGAGGAAGCCGGGTCCACTACTTCGACCGACACTCCTCTCAGTGGTGACTTCCTCACCACTCGACGAGATCGTCCACAACCGTGACGCCACGGGGAGGATAGCCAAATGGGCGCTCGAGCTCAACGGCCTCGACATATCATACGTCCCCAGGACGGCGATCAAGTCTCATGTCCTGACTGACTTCATCGCCGAGTGGACCGAAGCCCAAGCTCCGCCAACGATGGAATACCCGGAGTACTGGACGATGTACTTCGACGGGTCCTACACCAAGAACAGAGCAGGGGCAGGAGTCATCATCGTCTCCCCGCTCGGCAACAAGCTTCAGTACGCCATCCGACTGCTCTTTGACGCGACCAACAATGTCGCCGAGTACGAGGCCTTGGTCAATGGTCTCCGGATCGTTGCCGACCTCGGTGCCCAGCGACTCTACGTCCATGGCGACTCCAAGCTCGTTGTTGACCAAGTAATGAAGGACACGGAGCCTCGTGACGCTTGCATGGCGGCCTATTGCTTGGAAGTGCGCAAGCTTGAGGAAAGGTTCAAGGGTTTCGAGCTTCACCACAGCTACAGACGCTACAACAGCGAAGCCGACGCACTTGCCAACCTCGCCTCCAACAGGGGACCGGTCTCTCCCGGGATCTTCATCTCCGATCTCCACAAGCCATCCATCAGGTTGGATCCAACAGTCGAGAGCGCATTCGACCCCCTGAAAGCGACCACCCCGACCGCCGAACAGTCGGGCTCGGGCCCGCCTGGGTCGGATCGAAGCGTGCTCACCGTCGACTCCGACTGGAGGGAGCCCTTCATCGCCCGATTGGCGGACGGATTGCTCCCCGCTGACCCAACTGAGGCCCGGCGCCTCGCTCGAAGGGTGAAATCCTTCGTCCTAGTCGAGAAAGAGCTCTACAAGAAAAGCCCTTCTGGGGTTCTCTAGAAATGCTTATTGACCGACCAGGGCAAGGAGTTGCTGATCGACATCCACGGCGACGTCTGCGGCCACCACGCCGCGCCACGGTCCCTGGTAGGGAAAGCCTTCCGACAGGGCTTCTACTGGCCGACCGCCATGGCCGACGCCGAACAGATCGTCCGCACCTGCAAAGGATGTCAGTTCTTCGCTCGGCAGATGCATCTCTCAGCGCAGGCTCTATAGACAATCCCCATCACCTGGCCATTCGCGGTCTGGAGGCTTGATCTGGTCGGGCCCTTCAGGAAGGCGCCCGGGGGCTTCACTCATCTACTTGTCGCGGTGGATAAGTTCACCAAATGGATAGAAGCAAAGCCGCTCGCAACCATCACCTCGGCGCAAGCAGCGAATTTTTTCCGCGACATCATCTACCGATTCGGAGTCCTTAACTCCATCATCATCGATAATGGAACACAATTTACGGGGAAGGAGTTCCTCGAGTTTTGCGACAACTTCAACATCCGCGTCGACTGGGCAGTGGTAGCGCATCCCCGAGCCAATGGCCAGGCAGAACGAGCAAACGACATGATCCTCCAAGGGTTAAAGCCGCGAATCTTCAGTCGACTGAAGACATTCGCGGGACGATGGGCGGCCGAGATGCCCTCCGTTCTCTGGAGCCTGCGGACCACGCTGACCCGGTCAACCGGGTTCACGCCATTCTTCCTAGTATTCGGGGCAGAAGCTGTTCTCCTAACCGACCTGGAATACGGCGCCCCAAGACTTCAAGCCTACGACGAGACACGGGGGCTCGAAGCGTAGCAAGACGCCATCGACTAGCTGGACGAATTACGCGACGTCGCCAGCCTGCGATCTGCAAGGTACCAACAGACCCTTCGGCGGTACCACGATCGCCGCTGTGTTCGCAACCGGTCCTTCGGTGTCGGCGACTTGGTTCTATGCCAAGTCCACCCAAAGAAAGAAAAACACATGCTTTCCCGCCATGGGAAGGTCCTTCACTGCTATGAGGTCCTCCCGCCCAAGACTTTTCGCCTCAAAGATCCCAAGGGCACCGTTATCCCCAACGCTTGGAACATAGAAAAACTAAGGAAATTTTATCCTTAGACAATTTGTTTCTATCATTGTATTACTCAAGAGGCTTTCAGTTCGCGAAGCTTGTAACCGCTCAACGATTCGACCGAGCCACTGTTCACCCTCTTGCCATCTTCCTCGTCCTGGACGCTGCGGCCTTCGTGAAAAAAAGAAAAAAAAGGGAGGAGTACGCCGGACGCACTGAGCATCTTCTTCCTGCCGAAGCGCCAGGAGCCGGGCTCTAGAGCAGGAGCGCCCAGCACCATCTACGACCAAAAACCAACCACACAAAAGATAAATCAACCTTGTCCCTTGAATTTTTCTATCGCAAATCCTTCTCGCCTCCCGGGTTTTCAGCGGTGCGTGACGACTGCGAACCAGTCCTCACGCCCCGCTAGGGGGCTGCTCATGCCAACTTGGGTTGGTTTCCCGGTCGGCAATAGTGGCCCTACCCTCCGGTAACCCTTTCAACCCGAGTGCTATGGCTTATGCCCCTGTGGCTACAGTCGCGAAGCAAACTCTGCGGTAAAAAGTGCCACCCGGTTGAACCACTCATTGTCAGTCGGCAACGCAAGTTGGCGCTTTGCTCACACTCCCGCTCTGATCGGTGACCCGACCGACCACCTGGCTCCTCCTCGCAGTAACGCTTTCGACCCAAGCGCTACGGCCTACGCCCCAGCGGCTGCGGTTGCGAAGTAACGCCTTGCGGAAGAAGCGGACACTCGAGTGAGGTGACCTCCAAACCGGTCGGGAATACTCCGTTCCCGCAAAGTGAGCAGTCTAAGTCTAAAGATCTGTTTTCATTTCTTTCAAGCACAATAAACCTAGCAACCTACGCCCAAGCAACCCCGCGGTTCTTATAGCTATGGTCACCAGGTTCCTATCGCAATGAGAAACGCAAAGGTAGACAAAAGGCAACACTTAGACTGGTCCAGTCAGCCAAAGTCACTTGCGCAACCCGCAGAAAGTTTTTTACATAAAATTCGTCACAAAAAGGAATCAAGAGACTAATCCTCCTCCGACCCTCCGTGAAGGATGCTGCGTGACGAAATTCTCCCAGTGATCACCCGGGCGTACGGGTCGATCCGGGACTCAAATTCGTCGACCTCTTTGTTGGACCGGTTCCCGGCGATCCCGCCGCTGACTCTCCCAAGATCGAGGCCATCATAATGTGAGACGACGTTCACCAGCGCCGAAGAAGCACCAAGCATCACCGCCTCACTCACCACAGCCTCGACGTGCTCCGGCACCCCAGCTAGTTAGGCAATCAGGGAGCTCAGACCCGCCCTAAGCCCGCGTACTTGGCCACAAATGGCCTGGCCGACCTCCCGAAGGGTCGCCAGCTCGACAGCTAGCGCGGACCGCTCTCCCTCTCGCTTTCTTTGGGCCACTAGAGCCGCATCTCGTGCCGCGGCCGTTTCAGCACGTCCCTCTCTGCCAACTTCCGCGCCTCCACGGCGTCGCAAAGGTTCTTCTGCAATTCTGCAAAGCCAAGGCTACATCAGAACCCTGCTAAACTCCCAGCCGCATTCGCGAGACCAAGCAAAGCTCTGGGCAACTCACCACCCACAGAAGCCTCCATCAGGCGAAGGTTCTCCGTGGCCCGGACGAGCTCCCCTCGAGCAGCCTCCAGCACCTTGTTGGAAGACTAGAGCGCAAGAGTTAGACCCTTGCGTATCTGATTGATCTCGGCCTTGACCCGCCACTCGCCTTCTCTAAGGGCCTCCCACTCCCCGTGCTCCGCTCCGTCGTCCAGGACGAGCAACGACGCCCCAATCGGATTGTTGTTCGCCCAGGTAAGCACGGGTAGCAGAGCTGGGGCAGGATCCGACTGCGTCACTTTGGCAGTAAGCACTCCTGGGGATTCATCCTCGGAGTCCGGGACGATCACAGTCGGCTCCTGAGTCACCTCCAGAGGCAAACTCGTGCCGACCGGCGGCCCACCCGGTGGCGGCAACAGGAGCCACGCTCCGTCGTCCCCGGCCCCCGGGTGAGCCCCGGCTCGGCCGGCCCCTCGATGGTGGCGGCGGCGACGCCCCACACCTCCCCCGACCTCCGGGCAAGCCGTTGGCCCAGCGGAAGATACCGAAGGGTTCGCCTCTACTGAGCCACTCCGCATCTCCGCCTCCCCTGCCGCCTTGGACGTTGGCCCGGCGAGCACGAGCGACTCTCCGGCTTCCACCAACTCCCTGGGTCCCCCGCCACGATCAGTTATTACGGCCCCGGTGGCGGCAATGACCGGGCCCCCGGAGGCCATAGTCGGGCTCGTCAGCGCCGCTAGGGACGCCCCTGCGTAGCCCCTGCACGTGACAAGCGCTCAAGGGCTGCACGGGGCAGCCTATATGAAGAGCAAACCGGAGTGAAGGAAACACCTACTCTGCCGTATGGACACGCGGGCGTCGCACCCTCTTCAACGGTTCCCCGCGCGGGGGCGTTTCGCTTCCCCGCTTCCTCGGGGCCACCCCTAGCAGCGGCGCTTCCACCGAAGGTACGGCGGCGGCAGCACTCCCTCTCGCGCCCTCGTCCGGACCGCCACTGGACGGCTGCGCGACCATAAGCGGGAAACCCAGACCGTCCTCGCCGTCCTCGCTCGAGGTCGATTCCAGATTGCTCCATTCGATGGAGGTCGTGTCGGAAAACTCCTCGCCGCGCGCGTATTTGGCCGCACGCTTCGGCCTCTTCTCCGCCACTTTCTTTTTCCTCTTCGCCCCTTTCCGCTCCTCACGAGTGGAACTCAGCTGTTCGGAGATGGCGCGAGCAGCCGCTCTCAGCTCCTTTTCTCCCAGAAGCAAAGCCCGGGAGGTTAGTCCGTTGAGCCCCTGCGAAAGCACACTCAGACAAATGCTAAGAAGACGAGGAAGGCGAGAAGAGGGAAAAAGGTTTCCCGACTCACTAGATTGGGCAGGTTGTCCGCCGAAAATGGAGCGGGGACCCCACTCGCCGCCTCGGTGGCGCCCGCACCGATCACAGCAGAGACCCGAGCCGTAAGCTCCGACGCCGGAAGCCCCGCCACGAATACTCTTGTCGGATCGGACACCCCGCTGTACCGGAACATAGGATGAACCCGGTCCATAAGAGGCTGAACGTGCACCCCCATGAATGCGTGCACAACGACGTCGCCGGTCAGACCTCGCGTCTTCAAAGTCTTGATTCGCTCGACGACCATCGCCACCTTTTTCTTGTCCTTCCCGTCGGGCCCCCAGCTCCATTTGGGGTTCGCCTCGGGGAGCTTGCCGGAAAAAATCGGGGCGCTCCCGCCTGGGTTCTGGATGTAGAACCACTCGGGATGCCACCCCCGGTTCGACGACGGCAGCTTCACTTCGATATAGTCTACCTTGCGCATCGCCAGCTTGAATGCCTAAGGCACTTAACAGGTGCAGTGCCGTCTGACGGCTTGTCCTTCTGCGGCCGCACATGGAAGAAGTACCTCCACAGCCCCCAGTGGGGTTCGATCCCAAGGAATGCCTCACATAGCGTCATGAAGACCGCGATGTGAAGCACGCCGTTGGGATTGAGGTGGTGCACCTCCGCCCCGTAAAAGTGCAGCAACCCGCGGATGAATGGGTGAAGGGGGAGCCCGAAGCCGCGCTCGAAAAACGAGGCGTGTGCTACGATCTCGTCGTCACCCGGTGAAGGGACGGAGGCCCCTGCTGGAACCCTCCACCGCAAATCGCCGCGCACGGGGAGGAAGCCTTTCTTCTCCAAGCCAAGCACGTGACTGGGCTAGATTGAGCACGCAGGCCACGACATCGCCGGCAAAGCTAAGTGACAGGAAGGCGAAAGCTTGCTTACTCTTTTCTCTTTTGTCTCCTTCTCCCCCTCTCTCGTGGCAAGAACGCTCAGGAGGACGAAAAGGTCGAAGGGAAGCATCTATCCAGAACTCCCGCCTCCTCAAATTTATAGGCGCCAACAAGCGAAAACCGAACACGCGAGGGCTCGACAGGCGTCAAGCTCAACTTCGCCTCGAGCGGGGCGCGTCGTGGCCCGTCCTGTTGTCTGACAACCCACTAACAAACCGTCGGTAAGCCCCGATTGCTCCCGAACTCTTTACTGCACATTTAATTTCGACAGGACAATACTGCGCGAAGGCTCCACCTCGAGCGGCGCACCCTGCGTCCTCACGGTATTTGTTGGAGCAAACAGGCCAGCCGTCCCAATCGGACATTCAGAAGGCCTACAAGGGGGCCCGATTACCCACGTCCAAGGCCCAGTTCAATGCTGCGGGGCACTAAAACCCGATCCGCCAACCGGATTCGGCGTCGTCCCAGCGAGGAAAAGATCGAGCAAGGGGCGAGGATGAGCGAGCCCCCAGCGGGCCTCGAGTTAGGTCAGCGGATGACCCAATCACTTTAACTCGCATTCGAGACCATACTTCACACTCTCCCGCGGAACCCATCGATGGGTGGCAGCCGACTGCGCTCCGGGTTGGCGGACGGCCCGGGGTCCGAAACGAGATAGAGTAAAGAAAGGTTTTTTGAGACGCCCTCAGTAGGGCCAGACGCCCACGCCGGGAAAACGTCTGCTAGCAAAACTCCCTCGGGAGGAAAAGCCAGGTCTCACTCGGATTACCCGTATTAGCTCCATGAGCACGGTGTTCAAGCCAACTTGGTAAAACACGCGTTCGCTCACCCCCTCCAGGTTCCACACCTGCGGATGGGGCGTATCTGTGGGAACACGTCTAGCTACGACGTAAAATGAGCACTCGAACACCAGGATCTTGCGAAAAAGACCTGGACACCCGCGCCGAATAAGGCTACGTCTAGCTACGACGTAAAACGAGCACTCGGACACCAGGACCTTGCGAAAAAGACCTGTACGTCCCCGCCGACTAAGGCTACGTCTAGCTACGACGTAAAACGAGCACTCGGACACTAGGATCTTGCGAAAAAGACCTGGACGTCCCTGCCGACTAAGGCTACGTCTAGCTACGACGTAAAACGAGCACTCGGACACCAAGATCTTGCGAAAAAGACCTGGACGCTCGCGCCAACTAAGGCTACGTCCAGCTACGACGTGAAACGAGCACTCGGACTCTCGAACTAGAACCCTGCAAACGGCGTGAAATAATCGTGGCAACCAAGAGAAAGAACGCAGGAAACAGAGCCTGGAGGGGGTGACCGACCCACCCCCCAGAATATTACAAAAATAAAAGTTCATCACCGACCGTCGAATGGAAAGCAGAGAGATTATAAAAAGAGAAAAAGAGCGGCCGCCCTGGAGCACCTTACGGCGTGGCGCCCCCCTCGGAGCTGGAGGAGCCACCCGCCACTGGATCCTCCAACCGCAGCCGCCCGGCCAGGCCTTCTAGCGCCTCCGCCGCTCGCGTAAGGTGGTAGGCGTACTGGGCGACCGTGGTCTCCAGGGGGTCGCCCAACCTCACGCCCAACGGCTCCAGGCTCCTCGCGATGCGCTCATACGCCGGCCGGAGCATGGCGAGGGGCCGGCGCTGGCCATAACGACTTCCTCCTGAATGCCCTGGGCCCGCGCCTGCAAAGACGCCACTTCCGCCTCCTGAACGGAGGTCGCCACGGCTCGCACTGCGTAACGAGGCCTCGGCCCTAGCCACAGCGGCCCGACCGCTGGGCCCTTGCCTCGGGAGGGTGCCAGAGCGGGCGGCCTGGCCAGCGCCGACTACCCTCGGGACGACAGGCGCCGGCACCACAGGCTGCAGACCCCGACCCAAGCCGGGGCCGCTAGAAGGAAAACGAAGAAACCTCCGTCAGAGGGAATGAGAGCCCGATCCGCCCGAAAATAAACGGAGCAAAACTCACTCGGCGGCTAAAGAGGAGGACCCATCGCGGCGTGAGGCCTTTTGGCACCAGTACTGAAATCGCCATGCGCCGAACGCTTCCTGCCCCCGTGGCCGCCCTCAGCATCATCACCTCCACTCGCCATCGACGCTCGAGCGGAGAAGGATGCTGACGCTAGAAGAAATAGAAGCAAAGGAAGCAGCGTGTGGGAGGCAATGGTGGAAACCGCTCACGCCCTCCCCCCCGCATTTTATAGGCGGCGCGGGAAACAGAACGGTAGAATCCGAACAGCCACTTCATCGATCGAGGAGGCGCTTCATTCTGCATCCGCGGCTTCGCTTTTAATTCAAAAAACAGCGGCAGAAGCTGAGGCGACGTCGCCTCGGGGCAACCGCCACAACTTATCCGGTCTGACTCCCGGGCCACTTCACAACAGTTACCTGGAGGGAGAAGGCGGGGGCCCATTGGGCCGTCCGGGCTCCCGAACAGCGAAAGGCCCAAGAGGTTGGCCCCTTACGAAGCGACCGACTTCAACTTCCAACAAAGGTGACCAGGTGTGAAGCAGCTCTGGGTTAATTGTGCCCCATACACGCTTGACTGGCCCAACTCCGACCGGGTAACCCCCCGGCCGGCTCTCCGACCCGCTCGGGGGCTACACCCTACGGGTGTGCTCGTGCGCACCCCGGCAAGAGACGACTGGTCGAACATGCATCATGTGCGCTTGACCAAGTCGGCTCCGACCGGGTAACCCCCCGATCGGCTCTCCGACCAGCTCGGGGGCTACACCCTACGGGTGCGCTCGCGCGCACCCCAGCAAGGGACGACTAGTTGAGCATGTGTAACACGCGCTTGGTCAAGTCAGCTCTGACCGGGTAACCCCCCGACCGGCTCTCCGACCCGCTCGGGGGCTCGGGGGCTACACCCACCGGGTGCGCACCCAGAACAATTGGCAGAACGAGTCTGCCGAGGCGAAGCAAAACCCCCGATCGCTTCTGGCAAGAGCGCGGTCGGGGGCTCGGGGGCTACTGACGAATACTTATACCATGGGTATTCCCAGCAGCCCGGAACCTCGAGCGGGCTGCCTTCAAGGCCCAGGCCCAGCCGGAGACCTGTGGGCCGCAGACAAGCTCGGTCCCCGACCAGGCTCCAGCTCGAGCACCCCGTCCAACCTTCTCCGACCGCTTGGGTCGGAGAGCCCCCCAGTTGGGTGTTCCGGCACTCGAGTACCTGCCCTGCCAAATGCGACGTCCCCGGATGTCGGTGTTAGGGTAGGTGGCTCCTTCTCAAGGTGTCATGGGAGCCGCCTGCAAAATCAGGCTCCGGTCCCATCGCTTTGACACGCAACAGGAGGGAACGTTCCCTCCCAAGGACTCAAAGGTCATTCGCCATTAAAATCAGCCGCCTGACAAGCGTACGGGACAACGCGTCACGTTCCCCCAACAGGACGAAACCTTCCTTCCACCGCAAGCCTACCGACCAAGCACGCGTGGAGGTGGAGGCCGGTCGAATGCCACGGCCGAAGATCAAACCCCAAGACAAGACACTCCTTCTCCTTCTTTTTTTTTTCTTTCTTTAGAGGAGCTCCCGTGTAACCCACTACCCCCGTCTATATAAGGGAGAACAGGGGGTGTAAAAGAGGGAGTGAGTGAGAACATTTTGAGAGAACACTTGGACAACGAACAAACCCTAAACTTCCTCCTGGAAGTGACGATTGTAATACCTCAGAAGGGCATATACACAATAACAACCGGAGTAGGGATATTCAGCCGAACCAAGATACACTTTGGGCTCCCTTGAGTCAGGCCATTCGAGGAGAGGGAACGCGCGACCCCTAGACCAAAAATCGTATTGCGGTGCTCAAACACCGACAACAAAGTGACAAGATAAAAATCTCTCGATGGACGGCGATAGAGCGTGCGTGCGTTTGTCGCCGTTGATCGCGATAGAGAGCGATAACAAAAGCGTCGCGCGGCGCCGGCCTGCGCTCATTCAAGCCAGCCTAACCGATCCAAAGAAACAGAGAAAGAGGGGAGAAAGAAAGAGAGGAAGAGGGAAGAACAGGAGGAGGGACTGACTGCGCAATCTATTTGCAGGTAATTGCTCGTTGTTTAATTTTTGTAGATGTAAATGTAGTTAGATGAAGGTAGATCTAGCAAATCTAGTTCGATGTAGGTAGATCTAGCAACTCTAGTTAGATGTAGGTAGAAATTAATTGTTGTTTAATTTTTTTAGCAGTAAATTATGATTGAGTAGAAATAATTTTAGATCCAAGTTTATGTGCGTTGATCTAGCGAATGTAGATGTTTTATACCGATACAAGTACATCCATATATATATATATATATTCATTTCTTAGGAATGTAGTAGGGTAGATATAGCGATTGTAGTTAGATGTACGTAGAGCAAATCTGTGATCTTGTTGCATTTTACAAGCTGCCGAAAAGGCTTAACAATTTCATGCACGACAAATTTCTTATACTTATTTAGTTTATTCAACTCAATTGATTCCTATATATTTTTGCAAAAATGGGACATCCTGCACCCTAGGAATAAGTCATAATTATTTCATGATTTTTGGAAAATTATTTCATAATTTGGGTATTGTCGCCGAATGGTACGTCGCCAAGCTGATGCGGCGAAAATACTATTTTTCGCCAACCTGGTACGGGCGAAAATAGCCTTAACCAAATAGTCGACGGTTAATCGGTTTTAATCGGGCAATTACGGTATTTTCGCCATATGGTATGGCGAAAATGGGGTAATCGCCGAATGGTACGGCGAATACGTATTAATTTTGCAATTTTTATTTTTTGAGTATTAAAACCGCAATTCATTTTTAAAAAAGTATTATAAAAAAAAATTCTTGTGATAAGCATAAATTCATTTTGAGAGAAAGCTCACTAAAGTAGATACGGTTGAAAAGAGGGTCCACAACTAAAATCAGATTGCATCAAAACCAAGAAGAGAAGCAAAATCACTATTATCACCAATGAAACATGCTGACTTACTGACAATACTTTTCACAATCTTAATTTAGCAAAACCATTCCTTTAGTACAAATTTTAATCCAATGTCACATAAGACTAACGCCTTATCATACCTACTACTGCAGGCAATTAGACTTCCCTGACGTACAATTATTTAGAAGTTTACAGTTGATGTTCAGACTTCAGACATGGAGTCCAAGGAAGTGCTGTGAAAGTGATTTATCGAAAACAAATAAATTCACCAAAGACCACCTTTGACTGCATGTAATCAGAAATCAGCCTGCCACCGAAAATCTGAAGATGCCATCTTTTCTTTTTATTTCCTTTCTTTTTTTTCCCCTTCCATTCTCCTCTTTCTCATTTTTCTCTCTCTCTCTCCAGAGAGAGAGAGAGCTCTCACAGGTGTGCTATGTCGTAGGCTGCGCTAATGCCTGGCCATGCTTAGCAAGCTGTCGCTTGTTCCAGAGTATGCCGGTTCACGAGGAAACACACACACAACGTTGGCTCACAAATAGCAGGAAGCAATTCTCCTTTGTGCGGCTTAAAACTTCACGCTGCTGTTCTATTCAACTTATATAGCAAAGAAAGTCGTACAGGAAGTAATTCAAAGAATTAACTACACTAACTACAGGGAACCAGTCAGATTCTAGTAGAATCTGCAAAAATCCCAACCAAACAGTCAATATCTCGGAACGTTTCTAGTGGAAACGATTCATCCTTTTGCATGCTAAACGAGAATCCCCTGATGACCCGTTCCTCCCGTTTCTTGTGTTACTTTTACCCCCCTACCCTTTCGCACTTCATTCCATCCCCATCGGCGCCATCGCAACGAACAACACGCCCGCCGCCGCCCCCCGGGCCCCCCCCCCCCCCCCCCACTCCGACGACGACGACGCCCCTCCTGAGCTCCCCCCTACCGCCTCCTGCACCCCGCCGCCGCATTCCTGCAAATCCACGCACGCTGGACGACGCCGCCCGTCCGGAGCTCCCACATGTAAAACTACTACCGCTTCTTCTTCTTCTTCTTCTTCACCATGTGTATATATGTATGTGTGGCTTGCATGTATGATCATCTTGCTCGAAAGTTTGATTCAATGGCATGGATGGAATGCTTGGATGATGGGTAACAAGTTGGTATGACATGCAGGGACCGATTTTGTGTTCTTACTGGACATTGGGATCAGGAGTGAAGGAAGAGGATTGAACACATGAACTGGGTTCTGGCCGATTTGGGCATCTAGGCTGGAACGGGAGGAGTCAGACAGAGAGCATCAGCCCTCACATGAACTGGGTTCCTCACGCCCGCACCAAATCCAGTTCCTCACGCCGCTGCGCAAGCCATGGCTGTCAACCGATCGGCGCTGTGCAGCAAGGGCCGGCTCCAACGGCGAGGTCCGACGGATGGAGGCGACCTATATAGCAACGGCACGTCTCTCCCGGACGACGAGCTAGCGGCCGTCTTCACCCGGCTCTTGGACGCAGCCGACATAGTCCGTTGCGCCGCCACGTGCCGGCGATGGGGCCATGTTGTGGCCAAGGAGGCCGGCGTCCTCTGTCATGCCCTGCCGTCTGTGCCGAGCCTAGCCCTTGGCTTCTTCCACGAGGAGGCGCACAAGCGGAAGCGCTCCGCGGCCCTGGCGCAGCCTTGCTTCGTCCCGACGGCCTCCGGCACTCGGCTCCTCGGCTTCCACGGCCCCTCCTTCAGCGCGCTGGCAGAGGCCGTACAAGGGGTCGGCGCCCGGCTCTTTGAGTACTCCCGCCCGGTCGCGTCTCGCAACGGCCGCGTCGTCCTCGAGCTGCAGCGCGAGGGGCACGCCGACGGTCTCAAGCTCTGCGTCTGCAACCCCATGACAGGGGACGTTGCACTGCTTCCGCCACTATCCGGCTATGACATGCCGGGATTCTACGCATGCGCGTTGCTCACTGGTGACGATCTCGACCCGCCGCGCCCGTCGTCGTCGTCAACCTTCTTCCGTGTGCTCATCGTCTACAACCGCCGAACATTTACCGCGCTCCGCTCATACTCATCAGACACCGACTGCTGGAGCACGGAGGCTAGAAAGTCAGGTCCGAAGATAAAATGCAACAAACTGCAACAGCTTGGGCGCCAGAATGTTGTCCTTGATGGCGTGGCCTACTGGCCCATGAGGGACACTGTGTTCGCTGTGCGCATCGACACATCGGAGCCCAAAGATGTGCGGATGCCGTCGTGTAGGCTTCCGAACGCTTCGGAGAAAAACCATTTGCTGGTCGTTACACCCAACGGCAACCTGGGCCTCATTCAAGCGTTTGCTTCTGACGACGTTCTCGTATTGGTGACAAATGAACTTGTTTATACCGAGCTGAAGGTAAAGTTAAATGCCGCCATTAACTTACGGTGGTACTGCGAGAATAGTGGCATTCTCTTCTTCACGCTCGGTGAAGGCAGCAGTAGTCCTGGTACCTATGCGATGAGCCTTGCAACGGGGGAGCTTCAGAAGCTGGCTGATGGCGTCAACTGCGATTCATGGAGGAATTTTGTTGGATATGAGATGGATGGGGCATCTTACCTTGCATCTGTGGCATGCTCCCCATTTCTATCATGTTAAAATTGCACAAGTGTTGATATGTCCTTGGTGGACTTTGCAACATCTCTAAAAATGTTTTAGTTGGTTTATTGTATGATCCCTGTTACTTACTTGTCTGTCACAATTAAGACAACCTGTTGCATTCCTTTGTGTTTGTTCATCATAAATTTGGTGGTATTATCTTTTCTGAAACTATCTTGTCATTGTTCATTCATCCTGTTGCAAAGTCTGTTGTTCATGCATCCTGTTGCAGGTTGAATGAATTGCTGTGCTATCATTGTTCATGCATCCTGTTGCAAAGTCTGGTAATGTACGTCATGTTCGAATCCAATGTGGAGTGATAATTTCTAAATAGCGGGCTTCCAGTGCCACCGGAAGTCTTCTCCATTGGCAGCTTGGAAGCTAAGCTATAGTCGTCATGACTAACAACCAGCTTGCAATCAGGATGTCATGACTAACAACCAGCTTGCAATCAGGATGTACTCTGTGTGGTGCATATGTGTGTTTGCTCCAAATTGAACAAGACTTAAGGTATAAAATCCATTTCCTGGACTCTGGGTTTCTTTGTGCACTATCAAAGTTGTGCACTTCTTGCTTGCTGCTATAGAGGAAACAAAGTTATTTTTCCTAATTTGCCTAAATCATGTTTGTGTTGCACTTCACTATCGTTGTTTTAACAGATCTATGCAATTTTTTGACTTGTAGTGCTCTGTAATTTAGCAACATTGGGCTTTGTATGCAAATTTTTTGGTGTTGATTGCAGGCTGCAATCTCTTTCATACCATACTACTGTTGGATTCAAAGTTATGGCTTATTTTTCTCAATTTCATATTTCAGTTTAGCTGCATTTTGCCGGGCAGTATAGAAGCTACATTGCGCTTGTAACTTTCTCAAATATTGGGTATATCAACAAAACAATGAGCTTCAGGATGACCTGGTAGCTGCGGCAGAGGATGAAAGTTGCCAGCAGGGCATCAGAGAGTAATGGGGATGCTACTATCTTATAATTGATGTTTAATGACTTGCTAAAGCTTCTCAGACAAGTTATCATAATTGTGTTTTTTTCCATAATTGTTTTTTTTCCATATCTGTTGCTATATGTTGGAATGAACAATCTAATAAACAGTTTATGGGAGGGAGAGAGAGAGGGAGATCACATGGTGCTTCCAACATATGTTAGCTGTGGTGTTGTTGATGGGGGTAAATCTGAGCCATTCAAGTAACACGTCCCTAATTTTGTGATGCCCTTTGATGGATTTTTCGCTGTTTGGTTGCAATTTTTTTTTGTTTCATTCAGTATGCTTGTTGTCTGGTCCTTCCTAAATTTTTTTACATCCTTGCCAATCGCTGCCATTCTGGTTGGTCTATTTCTCTTAGGATCCTCATTACTCTTCTTAGCCACCAGCAAGCCTTATGCTATTTTTTCAGTTAGTACTACTCCCATAGTCCCACACAGGGCCTCCTCCCAGTAGTATAGAGACTATATCATCCTGATATGGAACTATATCCTTGAAGGCAGAAGCAGTATATGTTTTGGATACAATCAAGTAGAAAATCTGATGAGAACATTCTTTACCTGTTAACAGCAAGCAGTGGGCCAGAGGTTTTATTTGAATTCTTGAGTAGTGGTTTATGTTCAGAAAGTAATAATCATTTGTTAACTTTTCTGGTTAGTTTTTTTTCATGGTAGATTATTCACTATTTTGTTGTTTTCCGTATCACAGACTGTAAATTTGAAGGGTAGCATTTACAGTTTTCCTTGATAGGAACCAAAACAGAAGTATTCATATAACACTAAAATACCAAGTTTATTACGAGAACATTGTTTGTTCGTGTCATATACAACACTAATTGTCGAATATTTCTGAGCAAGCATGTTACAATAAGGCTATGGCTTGCTATTTGTTTTTCCATTGTCAACTTCCCTTCATCTATATTTTGCTATGTCTACTGTAAGGTTGATCTGTTGTTTGGATGTACTGTTTGTTGATTGATCTTTTATTGAGCTAACATAATGTTTCCCAATTTCATGATGCCAGTTACTCTAATTCTTTCATGTGTAGTTACACTTTTGTAGACGCCCTTCAAAAATCTGGGGCTCAAGCCATGTTATTGTTGTACGAAGGGAAAACACATCCATATATATTTTTATAGGTAACACATCTGCAATTTTGATAATGATTTTTTTCATGTCATCGTTGTTACTATGATTTCCTAGAGCTAAATGTTAATATACAGTCCATGATTTCTAGAATAAGATTGTTTATTAAAATTCTTGCTGGACTCAAATGACTTGGATGTTTTTTGCGGTTTGCCTGAATGGAGAGCTGAACCTGAAGGTGAAATTAGAAAAAGGATATTGGAAACCTTAAGACAAGTTTATGGAATAATATTTTGTAGAGAAGAAGAAAAGTAGAATTGAAGCTGACCCAAAGTTTACAAAACCATTTTGATACTTACATTGCAGTATGTACTCAACAGGCCTCAACTGGTCAGCAGTTTACCAACAAACAATTGAAGGCTGCATTTTTCAAACAATGTATGTACTATGTAAAGATGCAATGGATGTTTCTCATAGTGGGAAAGCATTTGTAAGACATGAACTCTTCATCATTATTTGGATTAGCAGTAGGAATATTTCATCCACATAGTTGATCAATTTACTATTAATCCTGTCCAGTTGAGCATTATTTTCTAATTTCTAGCATGGCTATTAATTATTATGAAACCTAAAGAATTACGCAGAAAGTGAAGCTTTTGGCACTTCACGTTGATCTTAAAGTTTTATTTATACACGTGAAGAGTTTAAATTAAATCGATGGTTTGGCACTACTGTGAACAAAATGTCAATAACAAAAGATAGATGCAGTGCTCCATAGACTTGGAGGCTTGGAGCATTGTCATGGTCTTATACCACATATTGCCATTAAAAAAAACATTGCAGAAATAGTCAACAATGGATGCAGTGCTATGTATCAGTTGTCAGAATGCATGTTGGGGAAATTAAATTGTTGAGGTAGTCATGGGATAGCATTGATGAGGATTGATTTAGTTCTGTTGTGTTTCTCTCTTTTCATCTCATCCAGGATAAGTATGTAAGGTAGATAAAGTGTCATTCGAAGATATTAAACAATCTTTTATTTTTACTGAGGAATAGGGAATAGGTTTAGTTTTAGTCATCCCAGAGAGATGTAGCACTATTCTAGGAACAATATGCGCATGATACTTAATAAGTGAATTGTGAATAGCCCCTTATCATTGGGGGAAATTAGCCGCCGAGTTCTGCACCATATCTAAACAGTTGAAGGGCTCTATGTTTTTTTCCTGTTAAAAGCCTGATGGTTAGATAGCATCATTCCTTGCTCTTTGCACTATTACAGTTAAATACCTGTCACAAACTATTATTGTGCCAGCAACATCGTACTAATATTTCACAGATACCCTCCGATTCTCCTTCAGAGTACCTTGATTGAACTTCTATTAATTTTGTTATGGGTTGTATGAAGTTTTGAAAATAGATTTTAAGGGTCTGTTTGGATCCATGCAGCTAATAGTTAGCTGCTAAAAATTAACTGGAGTGGATCCAAACACCTCCAGCTAATAGATCAGCTAACTATTAGCTGTGCACCCAGCTAATGGTTATCTCATTAGCTAGTCAAACCCAGCTAATAGCAGCTAATAGGTGGCATTTAACCAAAATACCATTCGCGTCTACCACCAATAGCATTTAATAACATAGGTATTCTGAACAATAGCATCTTTTAGCCACATATTAGCTGGTGTGGATCCAAACACCCTCCAACTAATAGTTAGCTAGCTAATATTAGCTAGGAACTATTAGCTAGCTAACTATTAGCTGCTAATAGATCCAAATAGGCCCTAAGAGAGCCAGAGCAGAAAACCATTGTCTGTATCAGGGTTCACAAAACCGACGAAAACCACTCGAAAACCGCGGTTTTCGACCGTATCGAGCCGGTTCGAAATCCTAAACCGGTCGGTAAACCGGTCCAATTAAAAAAATAATTCAACAAATTTGAAAAATTTGAAAAAATTTATGCGATGTAAACCGATCGAAAACCGGTGAAAACCGAGCGGTTTTTCGAAAAAACCGACGAAAACCGCTCAAAAAACCGATCACCCAAAATGTTCAACTCGCCGATCGGTTTTTCGAGAAAACCGATGGGTTTTTGAGGAAACCGATGGGTTTTCGTTTTTTTTTTTAAATTTGTTTTGAATGTTTTTTGTTCAAATGCTCGGTTTTGAAACTCTTCGGTTTCTAACGATTTTCCAGCGATTTTTGGCTCGATATTTTCGAATTTCCAATTTCGGTTTTCCATCGGTTTTTTCGGTTTCGGTTTGGTTAACCCTGGTCTGTATCACTTGATTAGGATCTACCAATCTACCAACCACCGAATATGCTCACTAATTAACAATATTCTTAGGAAGCCGTTCTCTAATTTCTGTAGGAAGAATTTATCTACTAAATCAATATTTCCTTTTGGTATGGGAATCATGTAAGCATGGAAAATTCTAACGAAAAACATTGATCTACACTTGTACAGCGTTTTTTTTTTATGCTGAAAAACAATCTTTTACAAGGAAATGTTCATAATGTGGTACAACAAATGTGGTACTGTTGTGACCCTCATTTTTTCACTTGCTCACTTTCAAATAACCCTTCATCTTCGGTTCCACAAGGAATTTGACAGTATTCTGTATGCATTGGAAATACATAATTTATTAACAAATCCCCACATCAATCAATTAAGCTTCAGTTTTGATTATGCACAGATAGTGAGACAACCACACAAGGAGGTGATTTTGAGCCTACAATCGTTGCTGCAGCAAGGTGCACATTTTCTCTTATTCATATTACTAAAGTTTAGTCCTTTTGATAATTAAATTGTTGAACTCAGCTTCGCATGTTATCCTTTGAAGTAAAATAAGTGTGCACTTCACAACAATACTATTCTATATATTGAATGGTTAGAGCGATATCTAACATAATACAGTGTTTGCTACTGATGGTTCCTTACATACCCAAATTAGTCTAAACTCCAGAAGCGTATATGTAAAAAAAAATCACATGCTATGTTTGTGAGCCGATGAAATATAAACTTAAAAATAGTCGATGAAATATGCTATGCTTTTGAGCTGATGGAATACCCGATGAATATCTTCAATTTATAGATTCTAAATGTGTATGTCAGCTCAATGGCACCAATTAATCAAACAAGAAAGAGAACGGACGCATTATTTTATGAAAGCCCCGTGATGCCTAGGTGAGTTTACTACACTATCTCATCCATCTAATTACACATATACCAAAAGCATAAATATGCTCTTTTTATTAGATTCAAAAAGTTTGACAACATTGAATTCGGGGATGTATTCATGTTTTGGAGCATCTGTGTTTTAGTAGATGTCAAATTCCCTATTCAAGATAACGATGATATGCTTCGATTTATCTTAGTGGATGAGACTGTAAGTCCAACCATAATTCAATTCAACCCCTAATGAAATCATTTTTATGGTTAGCTAACATGGTTTATTCCAAACTTAAGGGATCCAAAATGGAAGCTATTGTCAGGGGTAGAAATGTTCATAGATTTAACTTAGCACTCAATAAAGGCCATAAGTACAACATTCATCGTGTCCAGTTCCAGCCTAACTATGAGGAAGTCGAGTTTCAGAACATTCGAAACTCTTATGAGTGCACGCTAACAGACCGCACAACTGCCGACCCTTCTGCAGTCTTAGTTGATTTTCCTCTCTACCCAAAGCGTTTCATGTCATTTGAGGATGTGTATGGACGTCCGAACAAAACTTTTGTAGGTATGGTTCAAAATTCCTTTTTAGCAAATATGATATTAAATGAGATTTTGAAGCCAAAAAACATGTCATCCAGATATAGTTGGAGTGGTCGTCCATTTGGGTGATCTTGAGTACTACGAAACCTTTCCACGCCGTATATTCCATAGAGAGGTGACATTGATAGACACAAGGTAAATCTATAATTATTTTCACAAAGTAATATTGATTCAAACTAATTAGTGCATAATATTTATAATATTCTTATGTTTAATTGTAGGTTTAACTTGTTAATTGTTCAATTATGGGATGAGCATTTAACCCAACATGTTCTCAATTGGTCGGAGCTAAGGCCAATCACCACGTCCTACTTGCAAGAATGCTGAAAAAAGATAACAGATACGGTAATTAATTCATCAACCTATAAAATAAAATAACAAATACTATAGTCAATGTTGATTTAAAAAAACTTGTACTAATATGTATGATCTTCAAAACAGGATGTGTGGAGACTACACAGTACACAAAACTAGCATTCACCCCTGGTCTTCCCACAACACAAGCACTTCAAAGTAAGTGTATTTAGTTTAGATAAGAAACAAACTATATACAAATAAAACTTTTAACTTATTTTCTCTAACACATGTCTTAAATTATTATTGTAGATTTTGGATATCTTCTGGTAGCAGGAGCATTTGATCTTACATTCTTAAAAAGATTTATTGAAAGGAGGTGGGCATACCTCGCTTGTGTGGTTACTAGGACTACTGATCGACGCCTTTTGGATTGGTAGAGATTAGGCTAATATGATAGGTGATGTAACTGGATGCTGGATGTGGAATGTGTGTCGTGTGTTTCTGTTCTCACGAAATGGCTATAAAATTCCATGGTTGGAGGATCCTAATTAGAATGCCGAATGCCATATCTGTTAACTAGTTGTTACATGTATTTTCTGTCCCCTTTTTGATTGAAGGTGGTGGTAGGCACTAGGCAGAACTGAGACAAAACGCAAGCGAGAAAATATTTGAAGGAAGCACACTTCGACTATGATCCAAGAAAGATTAAATTGGCACTAGCACTTCCCAGAATCATCATGTACTAATCAGGTATCTTTGGTTAAAATGAAGACTGACAAAATTCTAAATATCAAGTTGATGTTTGCCATGAAGGTACTCACAATTTTATATCACTACTACAGAATGAGTAATATAAGACGCATATTTTGAGGCGCTTTCAATATGCATAAATTAAAAGCGTCTTCAATGGTGGCGGAAGGCCCGATAGGATGCGGTTCAATTTTAACCATCTTATTCTTATATGATAGTTGACTTTGATACGGTTCCATAGTTAAAACCGTCTTATAAACAAAAGAGACGGTTTTGTACTAAGAAGTGTCTTTTATGTGTCGGTAATATATGACGCTTTTTTGGTTGCAACCGTCTGGTGTGATATGCGACAGTTGGTTGTTGAAACCGACTCGATTTACTACTTCATATCCGAGACAGATTAGAGACTTGGAGTCCGTGTTCGTAAATAAACATCGCATATATTAAAGAAACATCGTATATATGTCCTCATGATATCATTCAAGCGTGGTCCCGTGTTCTGTTTGCTGCGTTCCTTTTTTAGAGGCGAATAACGGTGGCTATAATTTAGTGTTAGTTGCACGCGTCCATCGTGGCCTTTGATCTATTTTCTTGAAGATGGATAGAAGAGGATCACCGATTACAAGAGGTAATATTCTAGCTAATTTGTTGCTTGCTTATCTTTTGCCGATCAGTGTCCTAAATTATATGCAATTAATGGATTAGTTCATTAGATACAAGATGCATGGCAACATGATTATTGTAGTATGTTTAATAAATAAGAATCAATGACCAATATGAGTAATAACATTTAGTTCACAAATCAATTGACCCGAAACCATCTGAAATTTAATACTAAGTTTGAGAAGAAAATAAACACAGATTTAATTTCAAAAGAATTCGAACAAGTCAAGCTGCTATACAAGGCCAACGAGGTGGCTATGGTGGCAATGGCAACGGCAGCAAATTCAATTGGAAATAACATCCCACACCTAGCTATATGATAGTGAGATCTATGTTTTTTTAAAAAATTAAAATTAAAATTCTGAAATATTAGGAGAAAAAAGTGGTAAAACAAAAGGCTAATCTCTTGTCTATTCCTGGAAATGTAAGCATAATTGAACATGATCCGGAACTCCCTCCAATGAAGGTCAACGTGAGGTCCTAATTTCTCCATCCTCGTCGCCACTGTCAACATTAATGTGTGGCTGGGATTGCAAGTTTGATGGTGTAAGTGGAGTGCTTGAATTTGAGCAATCTAGTGATGAAATCACTACGGGAACCGGTGGCCTTGGTGAAGGGGTATGAGCATATTGTATAGGACCACCAAGATTGGGGAATGTAGAATGATTTTGGAAATAGCTAAGGAAACCACCGGGCGGACAATAATAATTCCCCCTGATAAAAACATTAAAAACCATGCAAACCATTAAAAACACCTACAAAATGCACAGCACATCCGAACACATGTAATTGAATAGCAAATTAGTAGTAGTGCCTGCAGTCTCTAACTGGTAGTCTTAGTATGACCTGTACATAGTTTTTATCTATCTATCTATTTTGGCTATATGTTTTTTACCATTCAGCCGCTTAGTCCTCCAAGTAGATATATGCTTGATTGGCTGCATTTTTCTACCTGCCTCAACAGTTAAGATGGATATATTCAATAACTATTTTTTGGCCCTCCCGACACCCTGTAAAATTGGCTTATTCCTTGATAGATAGAAGAAAGAACTATTCAAGTTGACTAATATTCAGAAATAAAGGTGGTAAAGCAATACTGCATGCTTATTCCGAAATGGCAGCTCAGATGGAACTGACAACATTACGGCAGTAAATGCTAATGTTTCAACCTTATCTGAGGATGACCGTTCTGAAAAATTAAAACATGGCGCAGAGATGGGTATGTTAAAGAGTGATCCATCAAATCTCCAGAACTAAGAAACGTGTAGTGGACCTGCATCTGTTCCAATGGGTAAAGCTGGAAAAAGGGGTGATACTTCCAAAATGAGTAAGGGCTTATTTAGCTGGGCAACAGGGTGGTGGAAATTTGGAAAATCTGGTACAGATAAAAGTACAGCCAATCAATGGTTGATATCTTTAAAGGCAAGGTTCAACCAATCAATGGTTGATATCTTCGGGTCTGAGCTTGTTTCGAAAGCGAAGACAAGGTATAGATTTTAATCCTTTAGATTATAATTCATGACTTTTGGTTAGCTTTAGATCTCACTTTTATATAATAGAAACTATTGGGGATTTGATCTGAATCTCAAAATTTTGCAAATTTTAAGTCAAGGCTTAAAATTATGCATCTTATTGTTGTAGTATTTCTTTTTTATGTCAGAAGCAGTATGTAGATCTATCGAATATCAACTAATGAGAAGAAAATACTTGAAATGCCAACAAATTTATTATTCTATAGATTAGATTGCAAGAGGTCTTATACCCTGATACCAGTAAGCCACAGTTCTGCAAATTTGCCTGTGAATGCTTGCAAAATGTCGACTACTAATCAAACAATCTAATTTCTGTGACCAAAAGTATGAGAAGACCGGCCACAAAAACGAGCAATAGATTCAAAGCTGAAACCAACATTCAAACCAAAGAAATTATTGACTATCTCCCATGAATTCTTGGCAACCACGCAATCAAAAAACATGAGTAACAGACTCACTTTCATTACAAAAGCTACACAAAACACCTTTATCAATCCCTCTCTTTATCAAATTATCCTTAGTCATGATCTTGTTATTGGAAAGGAGCCAAAGGAAAAGATGGAACTTAGGGGGAACAATTAAAGTCCAGATTGAGGGACTAAATACAGGCATAACCCCCCGAAAATTAATAATGGCATAAAGAGATTTGACAGAGTAAACACCATTGCTATTATATTGCCAGATCAATTCATCATCTTCGTCCACAAAACTAATATTTTTTACCACTTCCCTCAATTCCATCCATTTAATTATCAGACTTTCTGAAAAATTCCTTCTAAAAGAGCATTTAAGATTAATGCCATCCCAAATCTCAGCAATCGTTAAACCTTTCTCATTAGTAATAACATACAGATCCCAAAATTGAGCAGCTAAACAAGAGTCTCCGAACCAAATGTCTTCCCAAAATCTAATCTTATTACCATTTCCAACCTTCCATTTATAACCAAACTTAGTGGCATGCATAGCCCACACAACACCCTTCCAAAAATTGGAAGCATGAGCCGAATCGCAGAGGAAAATATTCAGTCTATCAGTTTTATATTTAAATTTTATCAAGTCTATCCATTGCGTGGACTCTTTAGAACAAAATCTCTTAACCCAGGACGCCAAAAGACACATATTCAAATCTTTTAGATTGGGGATCCCAAGACCACCAAAATTCTTCTCCATACAAACCAATTGCCAATTAGCTAAGTGAAGTTTATTATGGCCCTCGAAACTATTCCAAAGGCAATTCGCCATATGGGAGTTGATGAGATCTAAAGCCCATTGGGGAAACTTGAAAAAAGAGAGGAGGTAAATAGGAATACTAGCAAGACAAGATTTAATCAGAATTAAACGACCACTGTAAGACAGAAGTTTACCCCTCCAACCTGCAATCCTTTTCAAAATTTTATCAATAATAGGTTGAAAATCCTCCCTTCTAATCTTATCATGATGGAGAGGAATGCCAAGATATTTAATGGGAAGGGACCCAATTTTACAACAAAAGCAACTAGCATATCTTTTAGTTTCAGATTCATCACACCCAATAGCTATTAACTCACTCTTATGAAAATTAATCCTCACCCCAGACATTTGCTCAAAGCAGGTTAAAAACCACTTAAGATGCAATATAATCTTATCCTCATTTTTAATGAACAAAAGGGTGTCATCCGCATATTGAAGACTAATAATACCGCCAGGCGTAAATCGTCACAAAGCCCTTTGATTAAACCAGCGCCAGCTTTGTTTAACATTCTAGTAAAGACATCCGCCACCAAGTTGAAAAGAATTGGGGATAGAGGATCACCTTGTCTCAAACCCCTACCCGTATGGAAAAAAGCACTCTCAACATTGTTTATTTTAATTCCAACAGAACCTCTACTGAGGATAGAGAAAATCCAAGAACGCCATTTCGCTCCAAAGCCTCTTTTAGAAAGGATATCTAATAAAAAATCCCAATTGACCATGTCATAAGCCTTCTCATAGTCAAGTTTAAAAACAAGGCCTTTATCTTTGTCTTTATGAATTTTATGAATAACCTCATGAGCAGTAACCACACTTTCCAAGATAAATCTATTTTTGATGAAAGCAGTCTGATTTTGTAAGATAATTCTATTACAAATGACACCAATCCTATTTGTGAGAACCTTAGTAACAATCTTATAGCTACAGTTCAAAAGACTGATAGGTCGATATTGTCTTATGCTTCTAGCATTGTTTTCTTTAGGGATCAAAGAGATCATGGCATAATTAAGTCTAAAGAGGTCAAGCTCATCCTTTTCCAGATCACGAAACAAATTCATTAAATCTTTTTTGATAATGGTCCAGTATCTTTGATAAAAGAAGAAAGGGATGCCATCCGGACTGGGGGCACCATCCGCATAAGAATCAAACACAGCTTTTTTCACCTCTTCCTCCGTAAAAGGCACTTCCAGAAGCAAATTTTCATCATTAGTGATAATCTCATCTAAGTTGAAAAAACTATCTCCTAGGTTAATGTTGGGTTTGGCCTCAAAACCAAACAAAGTTTTATAATAGTCACAAGCAATCTTAATCATATTATTAGTATCATAAACCGGTCCTTCAGACCCATCAAGGACAGTAATAGTATTTTTTCTTCTTCTTTGATTAGCCACTGCATGGAAGTATCTCGTATTTCTATCACCTTCTCTAATATCCCTCTAGCTCTTTGCCTCAATTTAGTTTCCTCCATAGCCCATATTTTCTCCAACTCTCCTTTCATATCTAACATCCTTTTTCTCTCTTCTAGTTTACTCTGACTATATTCAAGAAGAATATCTAATTCATCAAAGCATTTAAGAAGTAATTTCTTCCTTTTTTATTCTCGGACTCAACATTTATACTCCACCCTTTAGTAACTTTCCTAATTTTTCTAATTTTGTATTGCCAAATATCAATAGCAGTTCCCCCTCTAACCGGGGATGTCCAAACCTTTTTGATAATATTATCAAAATCATCATGTAACAGCCACCATTTCTCAAATTTATACATAGGTTTAGTAAAAGGCACAATGCATCCAGAATCCCAGATTAGAGGAGTGTGATCACTTCCAACCCTAGGAAGAGAGAGGACACAAAGCCCATCGGGAACTTTTCATCAAAAGAGGTGCTACAAAATACTCTATCGATCATTGACATAATTGGATTTTCCTGATTATTAGACCAAGTAAAATGTCTTCCAGACAATTTCATCTCCATAAGCCCCCACATATTTATCCAATCATTAAACTTCTCACACCATTTAACTTCTACTCTTCCATTGCTCTTCTCCGAAGCAGATCTAACTAAATTGAAATCTCCTCCCAACATAATCGGGGTATTATCATCATTAATAAAAATTTCATGAAGCTCCGAAATAAAAGCTTGTTTCCCCTCCTCATACGGAGATCCGTAAACTATAACTAATTTCCAAACAAAATCCTTCTCTTTATGCTTAAGTAAACACTGAATAGAGAAAGCCTTTAAATCAACATTCATAACCTCCAGTATATCAACATTGAAACCAGCCAAAATACCACCTGCAGTGGCTTTAGCTGGGAGCCAATGCCAAACAAAATTCTTAGAGCCACTGATAGAATTAAGAAACGAAACATTAAAATTTTCTTTCTTAGTCTCTTGGAAACCTACAAAATCCACTTTGTAGTTTCTATCATATCTATCAAGCATTGTGTTTTTCCGGGTTGACCTAAACCTTTAATATTCCAAAAAATACCTCTCATTTTCTCCTTATTTTCCTGGGGTACTTGCCCCGTTTAAATTTCCCTACTGTGGTCCAACCCTCTAAATCAGACTCATTATTAGTTTCCTCCTCCTTCTCCTTCAGAGAAGCAGGGGAAGAAACAAATATACTCTCATTTTCATCATGAGATATGTCAGTCCTGACTGAAACACTATCTTTTAAATTATGCACAATACTAGCAGCATTACTTTCTTTAAACTTCAAAATCCGCATAGCATCAATTTCCTTACATAACATAACATTCTCCATTTTCTCCCTATCAGTTTCACCCATCATGAGACCAACTTGTTCAGAAAGATCATTTAAATCATGAAAACTGTAAGAATCGAAAGAGCTAGTAGAAGATATACCTTTAGGCTTGGGGCAGTTCTCCAAATTTCTTTGTTTCTGAAGTTCTTGTGCTTTTTGCAAAATAGTCTTTCCCTGGTCATCCACCCTTTTACTCCTCCGCTGACAAGGGATAGGACCCCACTGTTGCTGCCTTTTGTTAGTAACTTTACTGCGCAAAAGTATATTATATTCATCCCCTGAAATTTTATCAACTAGGTCTCCCCCTGTTAGCTCTTCTATACTATAGCCTACACTTTTTTGCTCTTGAGAATGAGGTAAAAGACAGTCAAAAGAAACTTCTCTAAAAGGATCTTTATGATGAAACAGTTCCAATTCCTCTGAGGCTTCCTGTTGTTCTATCTCATTATCCAATAAAACTCCCATTTCCTCATTAGGGCCAATCATCTCCAATTCTCTAAGGATTCTATAGCAATTCTCATTGATAGAAGTCTCATCCTCATAAACCTTACTAGCATTCTCATGAAAAACATTCAACCAAGACTTTCTATTTCCAGTTGAAGAGGTAGCAGATAAAGTTTTATAATCACTATTCAAGACACCAACCTCCACCTTTTTACCTTTAGTATCTACTGACCTATCCCCCACCATAGTGTTAGTATTTCTAGAAGCACCTCCAGAAGTACAAGAAACAGATCCAGTATTGTGCTCAGTGTCCTTCTTATCTCTCTTATCCTCAGAATTCTTCCCATCATCATCCAAATCATCAAAATCTTCATCCTTATCATCATCTTGATCATTAACATCTCCAATACGACTAGCCTCATCACTCTCAACAAGAATTTTGATCAAGAACAAAATTTTCTCTGCCCCCATAACCCGTTGTTGAGGAATCTTAGTTGGATCTCTACAAGCAATTTTCATCCTAACAACTTCAAAAAAAAAAAAACTCTTAAACATTCCAGTCCAGTCCACATTTAGAAGAATACCAAAACAGGACGCAACTTGTTCGAAAATTTTCCAAGAACACCATTTTGGAGGGATCCCCCTAACTTGAATCCACACTTCCTGTAGCTCATAAAAAATATCCAGATAACCTTTCCAAGCTTCTATATAAACTGTAACCCCTGGCTTATTAAGATTAAAACTAAGAAGGAGAGCTAGATCAGCAACTTTTTTCTGAGGGGGAAAACGAACAAGAAACCTAAAGTTTTCCAATTGTCTAATTTGCCACGACCACTTAGAAAAAAATGTCAGCCAAATTCTTTTCAAGCCCAGCCAAAGAAATTTCTCCCTGATCAATGGTAATTATCCCACAGTTTTTAAACCTGAAAGCAGTACTCATGCTAGACTCAGGAATTTCCAAATGATAGAAACCTAAACCACCCGCTGCACTGTCAATAAACCTAGCAATTTTCTGAGGCTTAAGCCGAGCAGGACAAAGATCTACTTGATGACCCGCTTCTTCACAGATAAAGCAGAGTTTCGAATTTCTACAGCTCCCCACCAGATGTCCCGGTTCCCCACAATTATAGAAGATAGAGTTCACAAATGATTGTTCAACATCAACAGGATCTGAGATAGTAGGAATTTTCAGTTGATCTTTAGCAGTAGTGTCAGACGAAACCTGACCTTGTTGTTTCTGAGGCGACTGAGTCGGCTGATGCAGAGGAGGACGAACTGGAGGAGTCCACTGATGCCTCTGAGGAAATCGCCCCCTCAATCCCCGGTGACCTCTGAACGAAGCCGGAGGTGGAGGCCGCCATCCTCGTCCAAAACCTCCTCCACCGTGACCCCACTGATTCCATCCATCCGCCATGTTCAACACCGAGGCAAAGGATGGATTCCCTTTTCCACCTCCGCAGAAATTACTCGCAAAATGTAAGGAGCGTGGATTATGAACAAGGAAATCACTGGAACAGACAGGAAAGCAATAAGATATATTGAAATTTCCAGAAGACACTAAATCCCACCGGATCCAGACGAGCACCGAGCGCGACGCCCTAACCCTAGCTTGGCGAGGGGCAGGAACTTCCCAAAGCTGGCCAAAAAAAATCTCCACATCGTCCTCATCCCCTTCATCCGCGAGAGCATTGGTGAACTTCCGAGATTGCCCCTTCACCAAGGGCGATGATCCAGGTGGCGACGATCCAAGCGCAGGATGCGAAAATACGTACCCTCGCTGGAGAGCCCTCTGATGATCATAGGCATTCCGGATTTGCCCAAGTGTCGGCGATTGGGGGAAGGAAGACCCCTAAGATGGCGAATGGAGGAAGGCGCTCCGATGATCGTCGATGACGCGCTCGCCTACGTCCGTCGCCTCTCTTCTCTGGTTCCATCTCGTTATGTTAAGAAATCAATATGTTTATTTGTTTGCAATTTAATATATTGCTAAAGTAATGCTCTCTAGTCTCTATTCGGGTTTTTGGCGGGGATTTTTCCCCGTCGGGTCCCTGTATACCCGTACGGGGACGGGGACGGGGAAAAACTCTCCCCGCGGTCGGGGACGGGGACGGGGAGCGGGGAATGGTTAGTCTCGCAGGGACGGAGACGGGGGAGCACTCCCCGGCGGGGAATGTCCCATTGCCATCCCTACATAAACCCACACAATAGCATAGGTCATTATAGTATAAGTATAGTAGAACATATGAACATACCACACGTATGCATAAAGATGTTAGAACATAATAATTGTTTGGTAGATTTAGGAACAATGTTATAAAAATGGAATTGTACATAGGCTATTCGGTTATTCGGTTATTTCGGTTTTTGAAAACCAAAAACCGAACCGAACATCGAAAACCGAGTTATACCAAAATAAAAACCGAACCGAAAACCGTAAACCGAAAAAACCGAAATAATCGGTTAATTCGGTTCGGTTCGGTAATTCGGTTTAAGTCTAAAAATGCCCACCCATAATTCCGGCTTCTCAAGTTCTGGCTTTTTTTTGCTTCTCCAAGTGGCTCTAGCTTCCAGTCTTGGCTCCGGCTCGAGCTTATTCAGCTCGGCTTTTGGCTCCGATTGTCTGTTTTGGCTTTGACTTTATCGTCTTGGCTTAGCTCCGGCTCTTTTGATCAGCTCTTAGCTCCGGCTCTTTGACTCGGTTATTGACTAGGCTTTATTTTTTCTGCTCGGCTCCATCTCTTTTAAATGGTTTTTCGGCGCCACTTTTTTCGGCCGCCTTCTTCAAAGATGGTTCTTTTGCGATTCCGGCTCTTCGATTTTCTGCAGTTTGGTTCATTCTGTCTACTTTGATTACCTCGACTCGGCTCCTTTGCCGACTTGGCACCTTTGTCGGTTTCACTTTGTCAACTTGGCCTCCTTCGTTGGCTCTTGTTCGTCGACTCGGCCCTACCATCGACTTTTGTTTGTCGATTTGGCTTCTTCGTCGACTTTTCTTCATCGACTTAGCCTCACGGTCGGCTTTTCTTCGTCGACCCGGTTCTTCATCAGCTCGATTTTTCAAGAGTTGGGTACTATGACGATGACTTCTAGATAAGGACTTTGGTTTTTTCCTATTTTAGTGTCAACCCTTTCCAATTACAATGCTATTGCATACGCCTTGCATTTGTGGGGGGTGTTAAGGATATAAACATTGTCTTATATAGACTCCATATATAGGTTTTCCTTATATAAATTTTCCTTGTTTAGGTATTGCCTTACATAGGCTTTCTTTTTGTACCCTCGTGTACTCTATATATTCTGGCCATTGGGCTCATACTGAAAACAACAAGTGCTATTCATAACAACACTAACCAAGTAAATGTCCTATCCTCTTATCAGGCTAAAGCACAGCATTGGATTCTTGCATCTAGGATTTGGACATGTATGATTAGGTCAACAAAAAATAAAGAACTCAAACAGGGATGCACTTCTCTAACTCAAACGCGACCTGCACAAGGTGGAGGTAGTGGCTGTTGAATTACTGTAAAGCTTCCTTCACCTATAGCTTGGCGCTCTTCCCCGCACCTATAGCTTGGCACTCTTCCCCGTGCCCAACAGATCATCCTTTGCTGCAGCTCCGGCAAAAACAACGCACGAAATCAGTTCAGCCGCAATCACCGACATCGGCTTCCTCTCCTAGGGCTCAACCTTGGCCGCCTCACTGCCCGGCTTCACAACATCTTGCGCCGGCCACTACCTCCACCTTGTGCAGGTCGCGTTTTGTGTGTGAATGTTCAAGCTCTTCTCAGTTTAGTGTGTGTTCTGTGTAACATTATGCGTGTTTGAGTTCAGGAGGAGCAAAAAAGAGTGCAGGCTGCGCCGCAAGAGATTGGGGGTAAGGGAGGTCTAATGCGTCAGCCTAAGGATAGCAAAAAAAGTTGTTAATTTCCAAGCAATTTCAAATTCTTATATGATACTTGCTCTTCTCTGCTTTGTTGCCTTAGTAGCTAATTGTTTGTGTGTTGTGCTACTACTGGTGTCACTGTGGTGAAATGTTGGGTAAACTTGAAAGTGTTATTTGCTATTTTTCCCGTTGTACGATGTGTAGAATCCGACGTCTCGGACTTCGTCATCGACAACTTCGAGAACCAACTTCGATTTCATCGCTGAAAACAAAGGATAGCAAGGCAAGCACCCCTTGATCATATTGATCCCAGTCTTCCATAATTAACTAAAATTTTGATTAAAACTTGCATGCATGCTCTATGTTTCATAAAATTGTTATTTTATGGGTATTGGTAAATATAACCTTCATTGATGGATTTCCTTAATTAACATTGATATGTGAACCATGATAGCCCTAGCTCCTGGATAGACATTTGATAATGTCAAAATATGTATATTCGATTATTACATGCATACGCTTAGCCCTGCTTTAGACTAAGAACACGAACAGATGGTTATACTGGTCGTGATAAACCAAAATTGTTGGACATGATGAACTTTAATCTTGAACCTGTTGAAGTATTATGATTATTGACATCTTCTTCCTCTGAAAATAAAATAATGTTTTGACGTGGGTGATTAAAGGCAATAGCCGGATGTACTTGTTTTAACTTGTACATAGATAGGGGGAGATTATCGCCTATGTCACATCAAGGACCGAACTATTGTGTTGTTTTCATGCCAAGATAACCGTACATCCACAAGTGCTGGTATGGGACAGCCTTAACCTATTAAATTATATGGAACTAGCTTTGTACATTGGTAGGCAGAAGTAGCAAAAGCAGTAAACCCTTTCGTGTTTGCTTATAAGGGGCTGCCACAAGTGAGTTGTGGGTAAATGCATATTTAGTGCAACGGTGTACTCCTTGCTATGGATTGGGGCTGTTGTTGTTTTATTTGAGCCGCGGGCTCCTGATCATTATTGCTTCACTTGAATGTTGGCTTCCATCATAGCTGGGGTTTAATGTCACCGGGTTGGTGCAAAGCTAGGTTTAGATAATCGAACAATTTCGTTATGAACTCCCTGCGGGCACACCAAAGGAAGTGTGTCAATTGGCCATGCATAAGGGGAGAGCATATCTTGTGGGTAAAGCTATACAACTCTACAGAGTCTAAAACTAATCGATTAGCCGCGCTCTCGGTCATGAGTACTTGGTAAAGTCATCATATTGTTAGATGTTTTAATAATTTATTGGTGAGTTTACCCTTACAGATGATTCAAAACTTGAAATGCATTGGCAAACTTGAATTCAACTGTTTTGCCATGTGTTGGCAAAATTTGTTTTCAGATATTATTTCATCTATTAAGAATGGACGTCATTTGGCTCACAAAGGGCTGTGAGTAATTGTTATATTTCACTCACGAAGGACTATGAGTATCTTATTACATTTATATCACCCTTAGTTATTAGTTTTATGTTTACATACTTGTTATTTCGTTTCTTTTACAAATTTTTGCTTTCATTCTATTATTCAGTATTCACAATTTAATTCAGCTCCATGCAAAGAATGATCGTAGATGCTTTCTTTTAAGTCAGCTTGCATTTATTTTAGGTTTGTAAACACTACAAGTCTTGCTACGCAATGTACTCACCCTTGCTATTATTGTTGTTTTTAAGCAGAAAACCTCGACACTTACTCTAACACAGGAAAACAGGATTAATAACAATGATTCTTTCTAAGGCTTTACCTTGTCAGTTGCCTACGGGTTATGTGGCAAACTACAAGACATTCGATTCTTTTGCTATGTTTAGTCGACCTCATCGGTCATAATGTATCAATACTTCCGCTGTAATAAAATATGAAACTTTTGCATGGTTGTGATTTCAAATTGTGTTTGTGCATGCTAGCTACTGATCATGGGACTAACACAGTATGCGCATTAGAACCATGCAAAAGTTTCATATAAACAGATGCCAATCTTTCGGAAAAAAATCAACAGTTGACTACAATCCCCAGAAAGTATATAAAAATCAAGAAATGATTATATAAATCAAGGGATTTGATAAACATTATTATCGTTATTATTGGCATCACCAAGCCTTATCAACCAAGGCTTTTCTAGGCAAAACAAATGATCATCAAACGATCTGAATAAGACGATTACACCACGGGGATCGATCAGCAATAGCAAGGAAACAAACGGTGGTGGCGTGAGTTGATTGATGATGCTATGTGTTCTAAAGAACCCGGTCGGCCTGCGACGGCAGGCGCCGGAAGAAGTTGATCCCAGCGGATGGCATGTCACCGCGGAACCTCGGGTGCCGGAGGTAGTAGAACCCTATGCCCAGCAGCAGCACCTTGAACGGCATGACGAACAGCACCAGCGTGGCCAGCAGGCACACCACGGCTAACACCCCCGTGGCCCGCGGGTCGCGCCAGGACAGCAGCGCCTCGATGCACTCCCCGTGGTCGGCGACGTTGCCGAGCAGCGTCTGCGCCTGGCCGGCGATGGTGCGCAGTCGGTCCTACTGCATCCGCACAATGTCGGCAGGGCGCCCCGAGGGGATCCTGTCGAACTCCTCATCGAGTTCATCAGGGCTGACGCTGTCGACGTGGGACAGTCGCAGGTCCATGCCCGTCGACTCGCTCGGTCACGCTCGGTAGTGCCAGAGCAGGACCAGGAAGAGGTACAGGCAAACGGTGGGCAGGACCATCTCAGGCCAGAGCACAATGGCGATGAGCAGCGCGTGCATGAGCACGGTGGTCCGCGGGTGCTCCCATGTGCTCACCCGGTGCGCCCACTTCACCGCCATGGTGACGTGAGACAGGCAGCCAACGACGCGGAACCAGCTGGCCTTGCTCCGCCGCATGCTCCACGAGTGTGTGTCCGTGTCGGCAGTGCATCGCACCACCTCCGCCCCGGCCAAGCGGCTCCGACCGCGCCAGCCGCCCCGACACGATGCGCATCGCTGTGTGCCACACCACGTCCTGCGGCGCCGGCTCGAGCGGCTTGACGTAGTGCATGGGCGGAAGCAGCGGGGTTCCGTAGGCCTGCATCAGCGTCAGCCACGACGGGCAGGTGAGCCGGATGGCCAGCTCAAACTGGCCCATCTTGCGCACGCCGACGGGGTGCACGGCGGTGAGCCCGTAGGTGTTGGTGTACACACGGTTGGTGTCGAGCGTCGAGAGGCGTAAGCGGAGCTTCCCGATGCGGGAGTCCTTGGGCAGCTTGCCAGCATCACCGGCGTCGGCGTTCCTGTACCGGACGTTGTCGAAGACGGTGATGGTGAGCACGGTGCAGGGGTCGAAGACGTCCCACGCGTACTGCTCGTTCCACCGCGGGTTGAATTGGTCCAGGATGGTGCGCGTGCGGCGCGCCACTTGGGCTCAGATTTGAGCACGATGTACACGCCCATCGAGTCGCCGCGTCGCCCTGGCAATCTTCATTGGCACCAGGTTGGCCGCGCTGCGGACGCCGACCTCCAAGATGCCCATCGGCGGCTTTGATACCGCCGATGCCGATGCCGCGTGTACGTCGCTCGCCACGTTCGCCGCCTCGTCCAACACGTGGTACCCGCCCTCCAGGCAGACACGCATGTGGACTCGACCGGCGTACGGCCGGACCTCGTCTCCGCAGAGGTTGAGCCACCGCGAAGGCGGCTCAACCCGGTCGTCAGACCGACGGTGCACTGAGGACAGCGACACGCGAGCCTGGTCGACTGGCTGCCCGGAGAAAACATCCTCCACGACGATGGTCAAGAAAGGATCGAACGGTTCAGCGGCGATGAACAGCAGATCCTCGTTCCAGCTCTGATTGGAAGTCCCGGCCGCCGCGCTGCCGAGCGCGACGCGGACGGTCTTGAAGACCTGGGCGCCGAGCTGCGCCTTGACGTACAACTCCAGGAAGGTGGGGCCGCACGGTTTTGCCTTGGCGTCCAACGGGGAAGGCAAGCGCAAGTCCTACGCTTGGATGACACTGAGGCGGAGGTACCAGAGTGTGAGACCCTCATTTTTATGTCAGTAAATAACATAAATATGAGGCTCTTTAAGTGCATCCTGTGCCATTCCCATGATCAGTGGCTGGCACGCACAAACACAATTTGGATATTACAGCCACACAGATACACATTTTTATTACATCACAAGTTTTAGAGTGATATTACAATACCAAAAGTAGCAGGAAATTAAAACCCTATCTCATAGTTTGCCAACTATTCCATAACTCCACAGGCAACTGCTGAGATGAACCTAGAAAGATTAGTCGTCGCTAAAACTCGCAGGTTCCTCAAAATCATTCCCTTCATTATCGAAATCCTGCTCTTCACCTAAAAACATTGTTGAAGCAAGTTGAGTACTTTGGTACTCGCAAGACTTTGTAGTGTATGCAATTCCTGGAATATATGCAGGCTGAAATAGAAAGTGGGTTTCTACGGTTGTTTTGCATAAAGCGAAAGTTTTGAATGAAGTAATACTGAATAGTAATGGAAAGCATAAATAAAAACTTGAAAACAGTTTGATAGGTAATTGAGGTAACAAGTAATAAAAGAATAATAACATTTTACTCACGGCCCTTTGTGAGTAAAACAACGAACAAGACCCTCCATGGTCTTATATGGACAAATGTAACAATAAGTGACATAAAAGAAGTATAAATCATTTCTCAAATTGTTAAATCAAAGGTTTTTGAAAACAGAAACAGCTAACTATGTGATGACTTTACCAAGTGCTCATGACCGCGAGCGCGGCTAATCGATTAGGTTTAGACTCTGCAGAGTTTGTACTGCTTTACCCACAAGATATGTTCTCCTTTTTGCAAGCTATAAGACACACTTCCTTTGGTATGCCCGCGAGGAGTTCACAACGAAACCGTTCGATTATTTGAACCTAACTTTGCACCCGGCAGTGTTTACCCCCGATTATGATGGAAGCTTAAAAGGAAAAGGAATTCTGAGTCAAGAACTCCACCAGGAATAGAAATTCCGGAGTTAGTGACCCACCAGGAATAATAATAGCCCCAAATTCATAATCAGACGTACACCGTACCTCTGCCTACCAGAGTGTAAAGCTAGTTCCAAATAATTTTAATTGGTTAAGACTGTCCCATTTCAAGATTTGTGGATGTACGGTTATCTTGGCCTCGAAAACAACACATTAGCTCGGTCCTTATTGTGACATGGGCGATACTCCACCCTATCTACGTACACGTTAAAACATGTACAACCGGCTATTGCCAATAATCACCCACATCAAATCAGTAGTTTTATTTTCATTTTTAACAAACTACCAGTATCCTTTACTGCTTAAATAAACCATAAAAGATTTCATAAAGAAGTGTGTATGTGGGTATAGATGTCATCGTATCATTCTAAGCATTGCTAAGCAGATGAAATTAATAATCGTTATAGCCCATCTATGGAATGAATCTACCCATACCTATGGTTATCATGGAATTCATGTCAACATGATTGAAGTAATCCATCAATTTGGGTTATAGCTACCAGGGACTTAAAATAGACATTTATATCATAAGCATGCAGGAAGATTCTTAATCACATTTTAGTTGTTTATGAAATCTGGGATCAAAATGATCAAAGGGGTGCTTGCCTTGCTCCTCAGCTGGATCGGTGTCGTCGACGGCGTAGTCGGTAGTCTCAGCGTCTATACGTTGATTAAGAACATGGCAAAAGAATACTTTAATGTCGATAAAAGAAGCAAATACATAAACAACAAGGATAGCAGTTGAAAGATTCAAATGAAATCAATTCAAATCAATCAATGATGACAATTACCTAATCAATTCATGCATTAGCCAAGTTATAAGGTTTTGGGCCTAAGGCAAAAGTTTAACGACATACAACATGATTACCTTTCTTAATGTAATATTTCATTTTAATTTACGAATTCAGGAAGCTAAGATTGTAGGATTATATTTAACAAAGTTCATTTTCAGGGTATGTGATCAATTGCATTAGATTTGATTTAATACTTAAAGCAACATTTAACATGACCAATAGAAACAACATGGTACACCCTAACTATTATATTACTGTTCGATCCTAATTAGTATAATGAGCTCAAAGAAACAAATTTCATTCATTTTTGATCAAGTTATTGCAATCATATTAAATTTATACATTAAATAAAGTCCTAATATGAAATTTTCACAAACTAGTTCCAAATCCAAATCTAATTATATATTTGGACAGTACTTGACCTAAGGATTTCAACAAAGTTGGTTTCATTTAATTTGGACTTTATTTGCAAAATTTCTATATGCACCATATTTAAATTTCACTCTTTAAATTCAAATTCAAAGTTAATTTGCTAAACAAGCATCAAGTATTTTTGCATATTATGAAACTAGATGATTTAATATGAATTTAGAAATTTATCTCATTCAATTTGGAGCTATAGTTTAAAAGATATAGCCATTTGAATCATTTTGGTTCAATTAAAACAGAAAATAAAGGAAATACGCTTTCCTTAAAGGAAAGCGCACTTCAGTGTTTTTGCGCGGGCGGCCTTTTGAATCGGCCCACAGTCGCTGACATTTGGGGTCCACCCGTCAGCGGCTCGCATGCGAGCGCTCGCGAGGGCACCCGCGACTGCGCGATGGGGCCCGCACGGCAGCGAGAGACGCATGCGCGTGCGTCTGACGACCATGGCCCGCACGGCAGTGAGGCTGGCTTGGCTAAGTGCAGGCTAAACCGGCTGACACGGGGGGTCCCGCTCGGCAGTGACTCCGAGCAGGGGAGATGGCCGACGGCCTCGCCGGCGATCAACCGGCGACGTCGATCGACCTTGGCTAGCAGCTAAAGCTTCACAGGACCACGGTGAGCTCAGGGAACTACTCGGATGAGGGTGGTGTTCGGAGAATTCAAGTTCACGGCGGTGACCGGCGGAAACCCACGGCGAGGTTTGGCTCAGCGGCGCTACGGTTCAATCCGGGACGAATGGCTATGCGTATGAGCTCCAGGGGGTTTCTATGATTCTAACCGTGTACTTGAACCATGGGATAGAGGACCGGGTGAAGCTCTCACCTTGCGCCGCTAATGGCGGACGAGGTCTCACGGTCTTGGAGCAGCTTCGAGCACTCCAAGCTGAAACAAGTGGTGCACAAGCTACGTGAGTAACCAAGGATACTATAGGACCCAATAATTTGGACGTTATCTTACCGAGTCAAACGAATTTGGTATTTTCCCCAAATTGGGTTTCGCCGGAGATAGAGAAGATGGCTCGGTTTAGGTGGTTTAGGGCGTGATATGGAAAAGGGTTGATTGCTCCGGGTTCAACTGAGTTTGGAGGCACTATACGTTCCTTTAAATAGGCGGGGGAAGGCGGTAAGGACTGGGTTGGCTTGGTGAAGAAATGGCGGCGGTTTCAGGTCAGCTCTGGAAGCTCTCCCTTCGGTTCAGCCAAGGGTCAAGGCATGGGCGAGGTTGGGAGCTGGCAGTGGGGTGTCGAGGTGGTCTCGAAGCGCGGGATTGCGGCGAGAAACGGACAAGGAATGAGGCGGTGCGAGTTTCGCCGGAGCAACAGAGAGAATAAGAGAAAGAGATAGAGAGGAAGGGAGGAAGAGGAAACTGACAGGTGGGTCTCGGGTCCACCCGCAGCGAGACAAAAGAGAAAGGAAGGAGAGAATAGGAGGTTGACGCGTGGGCACGGAGGCTTCTGGGTCCCTGTCGGCAGTGGTGCCAGCGCAGGTGTCGCCGGACGCGTGGACCCACACGTCAGGGAAGGGGGAAAACTCTAGGGCTCTCCCTACTAACAGCACATCATACCAATTAATTCACGGTCTATACAGCTCCAGATTTTTCGAAACTTTTTGACCAAGCTGACGGGTAAGTCTACTAGCTTCAGTAAAATTTTGGAGTTAAAATGATCTACCAATTAATTATAAAAATTCTGACAGTGCCGACTGTACAGAAAAATCAATTTAGTTTTTGAATTAATTAAGGGATTAATCCAACGTATTAAATTTTGAAATTTTTACTGAAGGTGTATCTCTATACAATGGACCTACCATAAAAATTTCAACATCAAATTCGCATTATTAATTTCCTTATAATTCTTTTACTAACTTCTGCAGAATTTCAATTCTTTCTAAAATAAATGCTAACTCATAGCAAAAATGCTTATTAATTTTTGAAATTTTTTGTGAGTAAAGATGATATGTCTGAGGTCTTATGGTAAAAATCCCAAGGCCTAGATTGCTCCACAACTCTCTCTAAAAATCTGACATTAGACTGGCCAGAGAAAGGATTTATCATTTCTAATTGTTTTCTTCACTAGTAAAAGCATTCACATGGTCTTTTGACCAACTAGGAATATCTTCTAGGGTTGGTCAGGTTATACAAGATTTTTACCATGGTAATTTCATTTCTTACCAATTTACTATTTTCTCTTTTCTTTTCTCTTCTTTCTTAAATTCCAATATTCAATTAATTAATTCAACCAATAGATCAAAAATCAATAAATGCACATAAAATCCAGAAATACAACACAAAAGTAATTCCACATTTTTAATATTTGATTTTTATTACTTTGCATTTTTGAGGATGTTACAAATCTACCCCCCTTACAAAAATCTCGTCCTCGAGATTTGCGAGGGCTAAGGAAAACTAAAAGAAGTCTGGAAACTCTTTCATCAGATGTTCCTCACGCTCCCACGTAGCTTCTTCTTCAGTATGATTACTCCACTGAACCTTCAACATTCTGTGGATCTTGTTTCTTGTGTGTCGCTCGGCTTCTTCAAGAATGCGAACAGGACGCTCTCGATAAGATAGATCAGGTTGTAAATCGAGATCGTCGAGATTTGCGAGATCAGTCGGCACACGAAGACATTTCTTAAGTTGAGATACATGGAAGACATTATGAACTTCAGATAAACGAGATGGCAGCTCCAACTTATATGCCATCTCTCCCATCTTTGCGATAATTGGAAACGGTCCAATATATCGAGGGGCTAGTTTCCCGCGGATTTGGAAACGACGAACTCCGCGAAGAGGAGAAACTTTCAAATAGACATGATCTCCGACTTCAAAGCTTAATTCACGTCGACGATTGTCGGCGTAACTCTTCTGACGAGATTGGGCTTCTTTGAGTCGACTCCTAATCATGTCAACTTGCTCTTGGGCTTCTTGGATAATGTCTGGGCCAAAGAAATTTCTTTCTCCAGTTTCAGACCAAAAGAGAGGGGTTCGGCACTTTCTTCCGTAAAGTGCTTCAAAAGGAGACATCTGGAGACTGGCTTGAAAGCTATTATTATAGGAGAATTCAGCAAAAGGTAAGCTTTTCTCCCAATCCATGCCATAAGATAGCACACAAGCTCTCAGCATATCCTCCAGGGTCTGATTAGTCCGTTCAGTCTGTCCATCTGTTTGGGGATGATAAGCCGTACTGAAATTCAGCTTTGTCCCTAACAGAGTATGCAAACTTTCCCAGAAACGAGATGTAAACTGGGATCCTCGATCGGACACAATTGTCTTGGGAACTCCGTGAAGACGAACAATATTTTCAAGATATAACTCTGCGAGTTTATCTCCGGGGTGAGTGGTTTTGACTGGTATGAAATGGGAAACTTTGGTTAATCGATCAACGATAACCCAAATGGAATCATGTCCTTTTCTGGTTCTCGGTAATCCAACAATGAAATCCATACAGATATGGTCCCACTTCCATTCAGGAATTTCAAGAGGTCGAAGTAAACCAGCTGGGCGTTGATGCTCGGCTTTTACTCGCTGACATACGTCACATTTAGCGACATATTCGGCGATTTCCTTTTTCATGCCGGGCCACCAATATTCCTGCTTTAGATCTTGATACATCTTCGTGCTTCCAGGATGGATAGAAAGAGGTGATTCATGAGCTTCACTCAAGATCAACTTCTTGATTTCTAGATCACTGGGAATATAAATTCGATTCTTGAATTGGAGTATACCACCCGAATTTTCTGAGAATTCCAATTCTTTGCCTTGTTCCAACTCTTTTCGGATTTTAGATATAGCTTCGTCTTTAGATTGAGCTATCTTAATTTGGGTCTTCAGATTTGGTTGCATTTGGAGACTAGCAACAAATCCTTTTTCAACAATTCCCAAATTAAGCTTCTGAAATTCCTTTACTAATTCAGATTGATCAGTGTATGCTGACACTGTCATACAATGAAGTTTACGGCTTAGAGCATCTGCTACGACATTAGCTTTACCAGGATGATAATGAATACTAAGGTCGTAATCCTTTATTAATTCTAGCCATCTCCTTTGTCGCAGATTAAGATCTGGCTGAGTAAAGAAGTATTTTAAGCTCTTATGATCTGTGTAGATGTCACACTTGTTTCCAATAAGATAGTGACGCCAGATTTTAAGGGCGTGCACTACTGCAGCTAACTCCAGATCATGAGTTGGATAATTAAGTTCATGAGGTCGAAGCTGACGAGAAGCATAAGCTACGACTTTCATCTCTTGCATCAACACGCAACCGAGACCATTGCGTGAAGCATCGCAATAAACATCGAAGCTCTTATGGATGTCGGGTAACACCAGCACTGGGGCTGTGGTTAACCGTTTCTTCAATTCCAGAAAACTTGCTTCGCATTCTGGAGTCCATTCATATTTCTTTTCTTTCTTCAAGAGCTGAGTCAAAGGTTTAGCGATTTTGGAGAAGTTTTCGATAAAGCGGCGATAGTATCCCGCTAAACCGAGGAAACTTCGGATTTGAGGAACAGATTTTGGTTGCTCCCAGTTTTGGACTGCTTGAACTTTGCTGGGATCAACAGAAATTCCACCTTTGGAAAGTATATGCCCGAGGAATGCAACTTCCTTCAACCAAAATTCACATTTCTCGAACTTGGCATACAATTTATGTTCTCGGAGTTTCTCCAGAACTAAGTGTAGATGTTGGGTATGATCTTCTTCATTTTTGGAATAGATGAGGATATCATCTATGAATACCACTACGAACTTATCGAGATACTCCATAAAGACTTTATTCATTAAACTCATAAAGCTAGCTGGAGCATTTGTAAGTCCGAAGGACATTACGACATATTCATATAAGCCGTAACGAGTGGTAAAGGCTGTTTTAGGAATATCCTCCGGTCGAATTTTCAATTGATAATATCCATGTCTAAGATCGATTTTGGAGAAGATTTGGGCGCCGGTTAGTTGATCGAAAAGATCATCGATACGAGGTAGAGGATATTTGTTTTTGATGGTAACATCATTAAGAGCACGATAATCTACACACATGCGTAGACTACCATCCTTTTTACTGACAAAGAGGACAGGACTACCCCATGGAGAAGTACTAGGTCGAATGAACTTTTTATCTAGTTGTTCTTGAATTTGCTTTTTGAGTTCTACTAACTCATTTGGTGGCATACGATAAGGTCTTTTGGAAATTGGGGCTGTACCAGGTATAAGATCAATGACGAACTCTAAGTCACGATCTGGTGGCAAACCTGGCAATTCTTCAGGAAATACATCGGGAAAGTTGGAAACTACAGGAACAGATTTTATCTTTTCCATTACCAATGTATTTAAGTATGATCTTGATTCGGAAAGATTTTGGGTGGAACTAAAGTTCACTTCAACTCCTTCAGGATTAATAAGAGATATGGATCTATTAGCACAATCTATCTGTCCTTTATTCTTAGCTAACCAATCCATACCAAGAATGATGTCTAATCCTGGGGTTTCTATAAGAATAAGATCAGCATAAAATAAAACTTCATTTATTTCAATGCTAACCTTAGGACACATTTTAGTAGTTCTCATTTTTGCTCCAGGAGAATAGATTATCATGGACATAGATAAAGATTCAGTTTGGATTTGATGTGATTCTACGAACTTCTTGGATATAAAGGAATGAGATGCACCGGAATCAAATATCACCAAAGTGGGAATAGATTGGACGGGGAACATACCCAGAACCACATCTGGTGCTTCCGTCGCTTCTTGGTAGTCACATGATGTAAACGTCCTTGATTGGCGGCTTGAGCAGGTGCAGGTTTTCCGGCTTGTTGTCCTCCAGCTCCTTGAGGACGACCAGGGGGTCTCTGAGGAACTCCCTTGCTTGGGCAATTATTGGCATAATGTCCAAGCTGCTTGCACTTGAAGCATGTAACATTCGGAGTCTGAGTCGAGGCTCCGGTAGGACGTGCTCCAGTAGGGTTTGCCGGACGAGGCAAAGGTTGTCGAGGTCGAGGGGCAGGACCTTGACGCCTTTGCTTCTGTGGCGGAGCAGGTGGTCGCACATTACCCTGAGGTGCAGGGCGAGGCCTGGATGGGCTTGCACCAGCATTCTTCTGTGCCATCCATTTCCTCTTGCGTGACTCCATAGCAGCTCGAGTGCTATGCTCCACTCGAATAGACTTGTCCACCAGTGTTTGGAAGTCATTGATATCAATGGCAGCTAATGCACACTTGATTTCTTCATTAAGGTTATCCCGAAAGCGTTCTAGCTTGCGCGCTTCAGGGGTAACTTCTAATGGTGCATAGCGGGAAAGGTAATTGAAGCGATTAAGATACTCCATTACCGTCTGATTCCCTTGACGGAGATCAAGAAATTCCCGTCTTTTGATATCCATCAGACTGGAAGGAATATGGGTTCGGCGAAAAGTATCCTTGAAGGATTCCCATGAAATCTTATCTACTGGAAGAATAGCTTGGTAGTTCTCCCACCATAAAGCAGCAGCTCCTCCCAACTGATAAGATGCATAAAGAACTTTCTCTCGATCATTGCACTGTGCAATGTTCAACTTGCTCTCCATTGTTCGCAGCCAGTCATCTGCGTCCAATGGGTCAGCAGCAGTAGAGAATGTAGGAGGCCGAGTCTTCAAAAACTCAGACAACCTTGATGGTGGAGCACCACCACCACTTCCTCCAACAGGAACTCCTTGATGGGAAGTATTCTGAACTAACTGTTGCAAAAGAAGTGTATGGGTTTGACGGTTTTGCTCAATCATTGCCAGAACTTGCGCCATTGTGGGCGGACCTGGCAATTGTTCCTCCGGAATTCCACCTTGCTGATTAGGATTTGAATCTGGATTAGGTGGATCTGGCACTTGACGAGAAGATAAAGCCCTTGCAGAAGGGTGAATCGGATTAGGTTGCGCTGGAGTGGGCAACGTTTCGCGAGGAGGAACAGGCTCCTGCGAAGCCTCACTCTCCAAGATCCCACGAAGAGATCTGGTTACAGGCATCCTGAAATTTCAATTCAGATGAGAAAATAATGTATTGTAATTAAAGGATTTAGACTGGCAGATTGAAAATTTAAACTCAACTCATTGGTTAATAGGCAACATTTCATTCCCTAAAATTTTATTATTCTCAAAGGAATTCATTAACAAGAGAGGTGTGTCATTATGTTATGTCATATTGTGAATGATATACACAAAGGATCACATCATCGTGAAATTGTAATAAAACATTAGAAAGTCACGAGAAGGAACCAAAACAAACAGAAATAAACGGAACAGCACTTTATTCAAACCACATATTAACAATATGTACAACAAAAGCATGACAACCTCACAACTCAACACTATATGACCTCATGTGCTGCTACAACTCAAGGTAAACCTACTCCAAACCTGGCGCTACAACATCCTCGCCAGCAGACTCAACAGGATCCGCAGGGGTAGAGTCAGTCACCGTGGCGGGAAAGGTACCACGACGTCTGTAAACCTGCGTCACACGGGGACGCAGTACACCTGCAGCGACCTGTCCAAGTCTGACTCGCGACAGACGTGGACGACTAGCTCCTGTGGACATCCTAGCCCGTCGGGAACGTCTAGTGGCCCTAGCAGACCTAGGTGTAGGTGTACCAGGCACCTCCTGGGCTGTCAACAAAGTAGCATCGTCGCCAAGTGTAGACCTAGAGAACAAACCCATAGCCACGAAAGGAGCTATGGCGTTCTCTAAAAAGGCTACTCTCCCACGTGCTACGTAGTACTCTAATACTGCCTGACGGTGGTAACGGTCAGCAGCCTGAAGGAACTCAACTATGATCCTATAGTGCTCATTAGGCACTGAACTGGGGTCTATGTAACTAGTGTCTCCCCTCGGCAACAAAGCAGGTATCTCTCGTGCTTGATCGCCATCTCTGGAAGAGCGTGGCGCAGTCGAACGATGGCCATATAAGCAACATCGCTCAACGCAGAAGACACCGAAGCTCCACGACCATCAAAAGTACGATCTGCCTCTCCAAACTGTGTCCTAGCTGGGATCTCAATCCTAGCTATGTACTCTATCGAAACTGGACTCGCCATCCTCTGGTAAACGGTGTATCGAGGTGTCTCAAACTGTGCAAAATCTAACATCTGTGCTAAGACTCCCATCAATCCCGCTCCCAGACGCTCGGAAGTGTGAAAGCACGGCGAATACCCTTCCATCTGCACATTTAATAAGGAATTAGTATTCCAGATTAAATGCAAGATGCAACGATAACGCACAAAAGTAAAGAGTAGAAGACATAACAGTAAAGAATTAATAACAGATATAACAAGTTTTATTTTCCTAAGTGTAATGTGTCTATTTAAAATTTTAATTTCCCTCTTAACGACCATTCTAACTAAGGTTCTCCTACAGGCAGCGTGGCTCTGATACCAAACTGTGAGACCCTCATTTTTATGTCAGTAAATAACATAAATATGAGGCTCTTTAAGTGCATCCTGTGCCATTCCCATGATCGATCGGCACGCACAAACACAATTTGGATATTACAGCCACACAGATACACATTTTTATTACATCACAAGTTTTAGAGTGATATTACAATACCAAAAGTAGCAGGAAATTAAAACCCTATCTCATAGTTTGCCAACTATTCCATAACTCCACAGGCAACTGCTGAGATGAACCTAGAAAGATTAGTCGTCGCTAAAACTCGCAGGTTCCTCAAAATCATTCCCTTCATTATCGAAATCCTGCTCTTCACCTAAAAACATTGTTGAAGCAAGTTGAGTACTTTGGTACTCGCAAGACTTTGTAGTGTATGCAATTCCTGGAATATATGCAGGCTGAAATAGAAAGTGGGTTTCTACGGTTGTTTTGCATAAAGCGAAAGTTTTGAATGAAGTAATACTGAATAGTAATGGAAAGCATAAATAAAAACTTGAAAACAGTTTGATAGGTAATTGAGGTAACAAGTAATAAAAGAATAATAACATTTTACTCACGGCCCTTTGTGAGTAAAACAACGAACAAGACCCTCCATGGTCTTATATGGACAAATGTAACAATAAGTGACATAAAAGAAGTATAAATCATTTCTCAAATTGTTAAATCAAAGGTTTTTGAAAACAGAAACAGCTAACTATGTGATGACTTTACCAAGTGCTCATGACCGCGAGCGCGGCTAATCGATTAGGTTTAGACTCTGCAGAGTTTGTACTGCTTTACCCACAAGATATGTTCTCCCTTTTTGCAAGCTATAAGACACACTTCCTTTGGTATGCCCGCGAGGAGTTCACAACGAAACCGTTCGATTATTTGAACCTAACTTTGCACCAGCGACAGTGTTTACCCCTGATTATGATGGAAGCTTAAAAGGAAAAAGGAATTCCGGAGTCAGTAACCCACCAGGAATAGAAATTCCGGAGTTAGTGACCCACCAGGAATAATAATAGCCCCAAATTCATAATCAGACGTACACCGTACCTCTGCCTACCAGAGTGTAAAGCTAGTTCCAAATAATTTTAATTGGTTAAGACTGTCCCATTTCAGTACTTGTGGATGTACGGTTATCTTGGCCTGAAAACAACACATTAGCTCGGTCCTTATTGTGACATGGGCGATACTCCACCCTATCTACGTACACGTTAAAACATGTACAACCGGCTATTGCCAATAATCACCCACATCAAATCAGTAGTTTTATTTTCATTTTTAACAAACTACCAGTATCCTTTACTGCTTAAATAAACCATAAAAGATTTCATAAAGAAGTGTGTATGTGGGTATAGATGTCATCGTATCATTCTAAGCATTGCTAAGCAGATGAAATTAATAATCGTTATAGCCCATCTATGGAATGAATCTACCCATACCTATGGTTATCATGGAATTCATGTCAACATGATTGAAGTAATCCATCAATTTGGGTTATAGCTACCAGGGACTTAAAATAGACATTTATATCATAAGCATGCAGGAAGATTCTTAATCACATTTTAGTTGTTTATGAAATCTGGGATCAAAATGATCAAAGGGGTGCTTGCCTTGCTCCTCAGCTGGATCGGTGTCGTCGACGGCGTAGTCGGTAGTCTCAGCGTCTATACGTTGATTAAGAACATGGCAAAAGAATACTTTAATGTCGATAAAAGAAGCAAATACATAAACAACAAGGATAGCAGTTGAAAGATTCAAATGAAATCAATTCAAATCAATCAATGATGACAATTACCTAATCAATTCATGCATTAGCCAAGTTATAAGGTTTTGGGCCTAAGGCAAAAGTTTAACGACATACAACATGATTACCTTTCTTAATGTAATATTTCATTTTAATTTACGAATTCAGGAAGCTAAGATTGTAGGATTATATTTAACAAAGTTCATTTTCAGGGTATGTGATCAATTGCATTAGATTTGATTTAATACTTAAAGCAACATTTAACATGACCAATAGAAACAACATGGTACACCCTAACTATTATATTACTGTTCGATCCTAATTAGTATAATGAGCTCAAAGAAACAAATTTCATTCATTTTTGATCAAGTTATTGCAATCATATTAAATTTATACATTAAATAAAGTCCTAATATGAAATTTTCACAAACTAGTTCCAAATCCAAATCTAATTATATATTTGGATAGTACTTGACCTAAGGATTTCAACAAAGTTGGTTTCATTTAATTTGGACTTTATTTGCAAAATTTCTATATGCACCATATTTAAATTTCACTCTTTAAATTCAAATTCAAAGTTAATTTGCTAAACAAGCATCAAGTATTTTTGCATATTATGAAACTAGATGATTTAATATGAATTTAGAAATTTATCTCATTCAATTTGGAGCTATAGTTTAAAAGATATAGCCATTTGAATCATTTTGGTTCAATTAAAACAGAAAATAAAGGAAATACGCTTTCCTTAAAGGAAAGCGCACTTCAAGTTGTTTTTATGGCGGCCTTTTGAATCGCCCACGCCGCCGACATTTGGGGTCCACTCACGTGGCTCGCATGCGAAGGCCATGAGGGCACCCGCGATCGCTGATGGGGCCCAAGACGGCAATAGAGACGATGCGCTGCGTGCGTCTGACGACCATGGCCCGCACGGCAGTGAGGCTGGCTTGGCTAAGTGCAGGCTAAACCGGCTGACACGGGGGTCCCGCTCGGCAGTGACTCCGAGCAGGGGAGATGGCCGACGGCCTCGCCGGCGATCAACCGGCGACGTCGATCGACCTTGGCTAGCAGCTAAAGCTTCATAGGACCACGGTGAGCTCAGGGAACTACTCGGATGAGGGTGGTGTTCGGAGAATTCAAGTTCACGGCGGTGACCGGCGGAAACCCACGGCGAGGTTTGGCTCAGCGGCGCTACGGTTCAATCCGGGACGAATGGCTATGCGTATGAGCTCCAGGGGGTTTCTATGATTCTAACCGTGTACTTGAACCATGGGATAGAGGACCGGGTGAAGCTCTCACCTTGCGCCGCTAATGGCGGACGAGGTCTCACGGTGCGGGAGCAGCTCGGAGCACTCCAAGCTGAAACAAGTGGTGCACAAGCTACGTGAGTAACCAAGGATACTATAGGACCCAATAATTTGGACGTTATCTTACCGAGTCAAACGAATTTGGTATTTTCCCCAAATTGGGTTTCGCCGGAGATAGAGAAGATGGCTCGGTTTAGGTGGTTTAGGGCGTGATATGGAAAAGGGTTGATTGCTCCGGGTTCAACTGAGTTTGGAGGCACTATACGTTCCTTTAAATAGGCGGGGGAAGGCGGTAAGGACTGGGTTGGCTTGGTGAAGAAATGGCGGCGGTTTCAGGTCAGCTCTGGAAGCTCTCCCTTCGGTTCAGCCAAGGGTCAAGGCATGGGCGAGGTTGGGAGCTGGCAGTGGGGTGTCGAGGTGGTCTCGAAGCGCGGGATTGCGGCGAGAAACGGACAAGGAATGAGGCGGTGCGAGTTTCGCCGGAGCAACAGAGAGAATAAGAGAAAGAGATAGAGAGGAAGGGAGGAAGAGGAAACTGACAGGTGGGTCTCGGGTCCACCCGCAGCGAGACAAAAGAGAAAGGAAGGAGAGAATAGGAGGTTGACGCGTGGGCACGGAGGCTTCTGGGTCCCTGTCGGCAGTGGTGCCAGCGCAGGTGTCGCCGGACGCGTGGACCCACACGTCAGGGAAGGGGGAAAACTCTAGGGCTCTCCCTACTAACAGCACATCATACCAATTAATTCACGGTCTATACAGCTCCAGATTTTTCGAAACTTTTTGACCAAGCTGACGGGTAAGTCTACTAGCTTCAGTAAAATTTTGGAGTTAAAATGATCTACCAATTAATTATAAAAATTCTGACAGTGCCGACTGTACAGAAAAATCAATTTAGTTTTTGAATTAATTAAGGGATTAATCCAACGTATTAAATTTTGAAATTTTTACTGAAGGTGTATCTCTATACAATGGACCTACCATAAAAATTTCAACATCAAATTCGCATTATTAATTTCCTTATAATTCTTTTACTAACTTCTGCAGAATTTCAATTCTTTCTAAAATAAATGCTAACTCATAGCAAAAATGCTTATTAATTTTTGAAATTTTTTGTGAGTAAAGATGATATGTCTGAGGTCTTATGGTAAAAATCCCAAGGCCTAGATTGCTCCACAACTCTCTCTAAAAATCTGACATTAGACTGGCCAGAGAAAGGATTTATCATTTCTAATTGTTTTCTTCACTAGTAAAAGCATTCACATGGTCTTTTGACCAACTAGGAATATCTTCTAGGGTTGGTCAGGTTATACAAGATTTTTACCATGGTAATTTCATTTCTTACCAATTTACTATTTTCTCTTTTCTTTTCTCTTCTTTCTTAAATTCCAATATTCAATTAATTAATTCAACCAATAGATCAAAAATCAATAAATGCACATAAAATCCAGAAATACAACACAAAAGTAATTCCACATTTTTAATATTTGATTTTTATTACTTTGCATTTTTGAGGATGTTACACAGAGCTTGGGGGAGAGGTAGGCCTTGGAGCGGATGTGCACCAAGCAGCCGCCGGAGTCGGATTGCCACGCTTCCTGGAACGCCTCGTCAACCTGCGTGCCGACCCACACGGCGAGCATCACGTCACAGTCGGCCGTGCCATCCTCGGCTTGGCCCTTGAGGGTGTACCACTACGGCGCCAGCGCGCTGTCCGGCGGCGACCGTTTTGGAACATCTTGAAAGTCGAAGTAGACGAAGCCAAGGTTGGAGTCCTGCGGAGTGGGCTCTCCCTCCGCGGTTGGCTTCTTGGCTTCCTCACGGACGATGACCTCCACTGAGGTGGCGGTGAGGCTATCTTTGTGAAAGGCGAACACCTGGTCCCACTTGCCGGCGGCCGTGGCGGTGCGAGTGCGCACGCTGTGAGTGCCAATGGATAGCTGCGCATACAGTGGCTGCTTGTCGCCGCCACCGTGGTGCTTGGCCTTGAGAAGCTAGACGAACAGGTAAGGCACGCGATCCACCAGGTCGTACGATGCGTTGCCACCTGAGGTGACCATGCGCCTCTCTGCAGCGCTCTGTGGATGGATCTCGAGGTCGCCGGCGACTCCTGCGGCAACGAGTTCCATTTTCGATGGTGAAGGCGGCGGCCCCTTCGACGGAGAAGGCGGTGCTGCGGTGCTACCACAACCTCCTTCTTATCTTCTTCCTTTGCTTTGCCTTCCTCCTTGGGCTTCTCGCCGTCCTTCTTTCCCTTCTCGGGCGACTTCTTCTTCCCATCCTTCTCCTTGTCCGCCTCTGGTTTCCGCTCCTCTGCTTTCGCCTCCTCAGCGGGCGCCGCCTCCGGTTTCTTCTCCTCAGCTGCTGCTACAACCGACGCCGCCTTCGGTTTCTTCTCCTCAGCTACTGCTGCAGCCGGCGCCGCCTCCGGTTTCTTCTCCTCATTTCTTTGCTGTGGCCAGCGCCAATCACCTTCTCATCCTTCCCCTCGGCCACCTCCTCCTTCTCTGTGGCAGCATCAGCCCTCCCCTCTACGGGGGCTGGTGGCGGCGGCGGCTCATCGACAAACCAAATCTTGTGCCTGATTTCCCCCTTGATCTGCGAGAAGATTGTTCGCTTCTCGAATGGATAGTAGACGAGCACCTTGGCCCCGGCCTTCGCGAACGATGCGTCAGCCACCTTGACCTTCCCAAGGAATGTGCCCCCGCGGCGGCGTCCCCTGCCGGCGGCCGCAGCGATGGCCTGCTTGTCGTTGTAGAGGTTGAGCTCGAGTGTCTGGCTGCTCATTTCGTCGGGATCGTGGACGAGGAATTCGAGGCGCTCCCCCCACTGCGGGTTGAGGTCCCGCGGCCTGGTGGCCGTGAGGCGACGCTGGCCATCGAAGTCGACGACGGCATAGGCGCTGGCCATCCCCTGGCCGTCCTTGGGCATGAGGTTTTGCGCGTTGCATACCTGCACCACCACCCGATGCCTCGGCCTCACCCCCTCCACCACCATGGCTGTTAATCGCTGCGGATACCTTGGCTCACTCCCGGATCTTGGAAGCTTCTCGATGGGAAAAAGGAAAGGCCGCTCGAATCACGGAAGCTTCTGCGGGTGTTTAGTTAGAAGAGGATATGATATGACAGTTGGAGAGTGGTGACTCGACTGGGGATCTTATTGCCTCCTTCTACTTATACTCGGATACAGCTTCTCCGAATTAGTTCCAGACTTACGTAGCAAACTCTAACTCTAATCTATATGCATGTTACTGTTTCCTTAAAATGGACGCACGCCAATCTAACTCTAATCTATATGCATGTTACTGTTTCTGCGTGCCCGGACTCTCCGGCTGCTCGCTGACACTACATGAAAAGCACTTATTGTCCACGGCCAAACATATGGTAGTCAACCAAAATAACCCGTTCACCATAATTAGCTTAAGGTCGATGGCCCAAGAATAGCCCTCTACCCTAACCGCGAAAAAAAGTGCGGGAGCATTAGGCTCGACAGTCTACAGATACCCCGTCGACCATAACATAGGGTGGACGGCCTACGTGGCCGTCGACCTTAATTGGGCACTAGGGTGGACGGCAGTAATTGGCCATCGACCTTAATTGGGCACTAGGGTGGACGGTAGTAAGTGGGCTGTCAACCTTAATTAAGTAGGGTGGACGGTAGTAAGTGCCCATCGACCATAAATGGCATCATCTCCCCGCACCCGACCCGGTCGATCCCATCTGTCTTCACTCGGTAGAGATCCCCATTGCAGTGCGCTGATTTTTGCCGGCCGCCACCTCCCCGATGGCCACCGCCCCAGCCGCCGCCTCCCTAGTTAATTCATATTAATCTATTTCTGCACAGTCTTCACCAGGCTCAACAAAGTAAGTTATCATTACTCCAAGGATCGAGCTGATAAATACTAGTAAGGTGCCCGTGCGTTGCAACGAAGTATCAAAACAGTGATACATATCATCATACATGACTCCATATCAGCAAAACGTGACTCTAAATCATACGATGACAAAGCATGTCTAGTTATTTGTCAGCAGGAATTGGTAGATAGTAAATGGATTTTGTCTATCTATACATGAATTGGAACATAAAAATTACTATGATCATGTATGAGGTGCATAGCACAAACAAAACATGATTGAAGCTGTATAGCAACCCATCACATAGGATAATTCAAACTTAGATGGAACCATCAAATGCAGCAACAATGCTAATACTCTAGCAGAGCATACAGGCGAGAAAGAAGATTACCTGAGCCGATGCCTATTGCATGTCAAAAAGAAGGCAACAAAACTGTACAAAATTCTCAGGATTGCACGGAAAATCTAAAAAGAGTCAAAGTAAGTTAATCAACTATCTATGCTACGCAATAAGCTGAAAAGGTTTTCATTCATGAAATGATTATCACAATGCTCAGGGTTTGGAGGAGATGGAGCTTAGGTGTTTGACAAGTGCTCAAAGGTGAAGACGGCTTGATCGTGAGCTCACCCGAAGGAGGAGCTTTGCGGCTGGTGCATCGGAGGAGCTCTGGCGTTAGGCCGAGCGATCTAGGAGGGCAGTGGAGTGCGATCGATCACCTGCGAATTAATGGAGCAAAAACCTACTCACATGCCACGCATGTCACGCTGCTTCAACAGAAGGTATCCTAACAAATTCCAATCACCTAACCGAACACTATTCTATCTCCACACGTGCACTACTAATTCAACATACTAACTACATGCATGTTGCGTGCATGCAACTTTGACTCGGTAACAAGATTAACGTGCAACATTCTCCTCTTATTATGTCATCTTCGCACATCGACGCCCAATCTCTTGACGCATCTTCAAGGGGTGACACACCTTGTCAACGATTACAACCTTTTGACACAGCTCTAATTGTCTTTTCACCGGTGACACAACTTGACGGCGACGGAGACTCGCATTAGAGCTTAACCACAAGAGAACTTGGACACACCTACAAGAACTCTCATCCACACACATATGCATCATGCACGGACTCTTCCTACATGCATGACCGATGCCACCCTGCAGGTGCACTACGCCCCTTGCTCTCTAGCATCGCCACTATGCGGCTCTCCTGTGTGCAGGCGCACCCTGCAGGCGCACTGCGTCCCCTGCTCTCCAGCATCGCCACTATGCGGCTCTCCTGTGCAGGCGCACCCTGCAGGCACGCCGCTCCACTACTCTCGGGTCTTTGCCGCAGGCCCCCACACACCGCAAATAAGACACCCGTGACCTACCTACCACAGCCAACCCACGACGCTCGTAACCCACCAGCGCTTGTTCCAAATAATTTAATAGGTTAAGGCTGTCCCATACCACCACTTGTGGATGTACGGTTATCTTGGCATGAAAACAACACAATAGTTCGGTCCTTGATGTGACATGGGCGATAATCTCCCCATATCTACGTACAAGTTAAAACATGTACATCCGGCTATTGCCTTCACCCACGTCAAAACATAGTTTTATTTTCGGAGGAAGAAGATGTCAATAATCATGATACTTCAACAGGTTCAAGATTAAAGTTCATCATGTCCAACAATTTTGGTTTATCACGACCAGTATAACCATCTGTTCGTGTTCCTAGTCTAAAGCAGAGCTAAGCGTATGCATGTAATAATCGAATATACCCATTTTGACATTATCAAATGTCTATCCAGGAGCTAGGGCTGTCATAGTTCACATATCAATGTTAATTAAGGAAATCCATCAATGAAGGTTATATTTACCAATACCTATAAAATAACAATTTTATGAAACATAGAGCATGCATGCAAGTTTTAATCAAAATTTTAGTTAATTATGGAAGACTGGGATCAATATGATCAAGGGGTGCTTGCCTTGCTATCCGTTGTTTTCAGCGATGAAATCAAAGTTGGATTCTCGAAGTTGTCGACGACGAAGTCCGAAACGTCGGATTCTACACATCGTACAACGGAAAAAATAGCAAATAGCAAATAACACTTTGAATAAGGGCAAAAGGAAATCAGATGGAAAAAATCAAATATAAATCATTACATAAAACAAGCATGGTTGTAATTAGGGTTTCGTGAGCATATGGGCGAGCGGGCTACTTTTGCATTACAATATTCCTCATTGATTAACGTTTGGAGGGTTGTGTCGCACACAACATCTATTCTTTATGAATCATTTTATTTTATTTCACTAATTCAAGAAGCTAAGATTGTGAGATTAAATACACTAAAATTCATTTTCAGGGTGTGAAGCTGCCTGTACTAATAGTACTTAGTACATAAAGTAGCTCGGCTATTTTTAATAAAAAGTGCATGGTTAAACTTAAACATATGCATCGGTATCACAATCTTTTAGGGTTTACCTCCTGCAGGGTCATGTTTTAATAGGATTCAGATGCAAAGCAAGTTACAATACAAATGTCTCTTCCTAAAAGAGTAATCTTGTCGTTAAGAAGTAATCTAATGATGGTCCTATAGGTATTAGCGTCTATTGTTAATGTTCTATTTATCGGATGGGAGCATATGTCAATCAAAGGCTAAATGTACAATAGGCATAAAGTTTAATTTACCTTATGAGAACAGAATGGACTAGTGTTAAGTCTAATCATCATTGGAGCATCAAATGATCATGTTTTATAGATTGTATATAGAACAAGTTAAATATGTATGTTTGAAGGATCAATGTATATGAATATATCAATCAGAGGGGGAGTGAAAGATTGTGCAGAAGCTAAAATCAAAGTTTCAATCTACTAAAAGTTCACCCCAAGTTGAAGTCAAATAACTGCTTTGGTTCAGCAAAAATAGATTGACATACGTTCGGTAAAATGCAAATTCCCGGAGATCCAACCGTCAGATTGATCTGAAATTAGAAAATAAGAAACTAGATTCCAATACTAATCTAACAGAAAAAGAATCAACTAATTAGACTTACGGATCAAAAGTTATGATCCTAGAAAGCTTGATGTGGCAGAATATGACGAGAATTGATAAAACCCTAATTTTGAGATTAAACCAAATCTTCAAAAGATAATCAAACAAAACTTTGAGGACCAATAAATTAGAGACCTAGGAAAGTTTTGGATGGATCAAATCAAGAAGAAACTTAAGAAGCAAAAACAAACAATAGATCAATCTACTAAACCAAAAGACGGGCAAGAGCAAAACTCAAAACAGAGAATACTTTAGCAACGCGTGCACTGCAGCTTCGAGATTACTGTAGCACGCAGAGGATCTTGAGGAAATTGATCTCTATTTCTTTTTGTCTAGAGTACTCCCATCAAAAGAGTACAAACCCTAAAAGCCTAGCTCTAGCTCTGCGCCCTTGCTCTGTGCACACAATAAACAGAGGACACCTCCCTCTATTTATAATGAGCAACCCTAACAGAGTACACATGCATGTCCACTTGGTCCAACATGACCCAATACATGCAAGCTACCCCAAACGATTACAACTCTACATGCGTATGGCTCACCTGCTATACTCACGTGACTAACAACTCTGCACGCGTACGACCCACCTGCCGTACTCACGTGATTGACTAGTCTTCATGTGCACCGTTCTCTAGCCCGAACGTCTCGCATGACATCCTCGACCACTAAGACCTCGATTCCTCCCTGAACCTAGTCTCGAACCTTAGTTCCTCCATGAACCTAGTTCCGGTCCTGTCATCGACCACGTTCGCCCTCGATCAACACCTGCACATGAGCAATCCAGAAAACAATTCCGAGCACAAGTCCGCGACTTGAATCAACATTAGTCCATGCAACTACTCACATGAGCATTACATAAGATCAAACACGCATTATGAAATCCACACGAATTTCATAATCACAAAATCGAACCAAAACCAATTTGATTCAAACACAAGAGTTAAACCCTAGAAAAAGTCATTCACGTCGAACCAAAACACTTGGTCCAGCGCACACATGAAATTAACCCTAGAAAATCACATTCACGCCGGACCGAAACCTTGGTCCGGCGCAATCCACGACGGACCGAAAACTTGGTCCGACGTACACGTCAAACTCAGTGTTCGACAATTTGATAAGAATTGAATTTGAAAAATGTGTTTTGTGCATGTGTTCGACAATTTGACAAGAAACAGTGTCTCTTTAGCGCCGGACTGAATTTCAGAAAAACAGTAAGTTTTCCTTTTGCGTCGGACCTTTTCTTGAGGCTACGCCGGACCAAACTTTTGGTCCGCCGTGAATAAGCTTTTGAAGCCTATTTTTTACATGTACGCTGGACCAAACTTTTGGTCCGCCGTGAACGTGAAATCTAGGGTTTTACGCTGGACCATTTTACATGTACACCGGACCGATTTTACTTTGGTCCGCCGTGAACGTAGTTTAAATGATTTTGTGCCGGACCAAATTTTTCAAAAATAGTAAGCTTCTATGTTACGCCGAACCATGCACACCGGACCAAATTCTTGGTCCGTCGTGAACGCATTTTTGAGCGTTGTTTTTGCATGTAGGCCAGACCAAAAATTTGGTCCGTCATGAACGTGTTTTTTGAACATGTTTTCTCTGATTTGAACTGAGAGTTTCGCATGTACGCCGCACCGGGTTTTTGGTCCGTCGTGAGCTGCGCCGGACCAATGTTTGGTCCGGCGTGAATGGTCTTTTGCTCTATTAGGGTTTTGAGCAATTTTGGAATTGAATTTTGGTTTGAATTTGAGATTATGAAATTCGTGAGAATTTCATGATGCTTGTTTTGAAGTGGACTTTATGCAATGCTCGTGTGAGTAGTTGCATGGATTGACTTTGAGTCAAGTTGTGGACTTGTGCTCGGATTCGTTTCTTGTTTGCTCATGTGCAGGTATTGCTCAAGGACGAATGTGGTCGATGACGGGACCGGAACTAGGTTCATGGAGAAACTGAGGTTCGGGACTAGGTTCAGGAGGAACAAAGGTCTTGGTTGTCAAGGATGTCATGCAGGACGTTCGGGCTAAGAGAATGGTGCACATGAAGAATGGTTAGTCACGTGAGTATGGCAGGTGGGCCATACGCGTGCAGAGTTGTTAGTCACATGAGTATGGTAGGGTTGCCATACGCGTGCAAGAGTTGTACTCGGCTAGGTTGGGCCAAGAGGAGTTGTGTTGAATACATACTCTTTCTAGGATTAGGAGTGGGGCTCCTTCTAGGATTAGGAGTAGGAATTGTATTCAGGACTCTTTGTGTTTTGCTCCTTTAAATAGGAGGGGTTGTCTTGTTGAAGGGCATCAATCAGTTAGAGCTTTAGGGTTTTTACTCTTTTGATGGGAGTACTTTACACAAAAAGAAATAAAGATAAATTCTTCTAGATCCTTGCGTGCTACAGTAACCACGTTGCTACAGTGTTTCCTGTTTTGGTTCTTGTTTGCATGCTTGTTCTAATTCTAGATTGGTTTTTTTTCTTTGAGTTTCATTTTGATTTAATCCATCAAAAACTTTTCTAGGGTATTAATTTAGAGTTCCTCAAAGTCTAGTTGATTAATCTTTTGAAGATCTTGTTTAATCTTGAAGTTTTGGTTAGATCAATTCTCATCATATTCTGTCACAACAAACTTGCGAGGTTCATAACTTCTGATCCGTAAGTCCGATAGAGCTAATTCTTTTTGGGTTCGATTCGTATTGGAATCTAGTTTCTTGTGTCCAAATTTCAGATCAATCGGACAATTGGATCTCCAGGAATTTGCATTTTAACAAACCTTTGTCAATCTGTTTTTGTCGAATACGAAGTAACTTTTTGGTTCAGATTTGGGGTGAACTTTTAATAGATCAAAGATTTGGTTTTAGCTTCTGCACAATCATTCACCCCTCTGATTAGTATATTCGTATACTTCGATCCTACAATATGAGATAGCATATGCACAATCACCACACATGCCATGAGCACAAACACTTTGCAATGCCGGATGCATCATTAAGCCAATTTTTCATCATATGATTTCACAATCTCCCCCTTGATGAAAACATTGGCAACACCACTTAGAACTGAACATTTGCAATTGACATTCACTTCACAAGAAAAGATTTTTAAAAAAATCAAGAAGTAAACAAAACAAAAGCCAAAGTAGAAAAACACAAAATCTCCTCCTTTGACAAAAATGCAAAGAGAAAACTCCCCTAGTTGAAAATAAGAAAAAAAAATCTCCCCCTAAGAAGAAAAAGGTGAGTGAATGTGCAATGTGCCCAAAACTTTCCAAAATTCTCCCAAGATTCTCCAAACTTCTCCCCCTTTGACAATGGATTCATCAAGAATATAAAAGAGAGAACACAATCTTTTTGTTTGTTTTTTAGTTTGTCAATCTTTTTATGTACTGAGCATTATAAATCAACCACATATGTAATTCATCTCCAAGTTATGCTATCAAAAGTACTTGCACCCTCAAATCTAAACATAGACAATGTAGAGTAAGCATAACTAGAAATCAAGTCATATTAACAATTTTTTGCATGGCATGATCTCCCTTCCTCAACTATCTCAAAACTTGAAAACATTGAATTTTTTGTGCACTTCATTTGTGCTCGAAAAGCTGATTTATTGCTTGATTCCAACAGAGTACAAAAATGCAAGGAATTATATGCACCATCAGCCTTACTTTTCTACCATACCAAGCAATGAGCTTAAGGTTTCATGGTTTCGGTCATACACAACCTTTTCCAAGTTCATATCAAAGTGCAATGATAAGCAGTCTCGTAAAGAGGAAGTGCGACAGTGCATAACCTTGATCTTGCATCTATCAAAATTCACTTTTTGAGCTTTTAGATCTTTAACTTTGAAAATTGTCACATTGAGCACTTTTTGAGCAGGATCAAGATAGCTAAGAAAGTTCAACCATGACAAGATTTAATTTAAGTTTTCATTCCATTTAAATAGTCATGCCATAAACTACACCACATATGCATAGAGATAAAGTTGCAACGACCTTGTAGCATAATCATGGCTTCAAATAACATATGCGAACAAAAATAATACTCATTACTTTTTCAATATTTTTTGTTTTTCATTTAAGAAACACAAAGAAGGATACAAAGGAAAGCAAGGTTTTCACAAACTCCCCCTCAAAGCAAACCCATTGGATGAACAACCCCAAGTTCTCCCCGAATAAAAGCAAATCGAGAAGAAGACAAAGGATTTGTGAAAATGTATGCCAATTGATGTTCGGTATCCACATGATGAAGCACAATATTTCCCTTTTCTACATAATCTCTGAAAAAGGAAAATCTAATCGCAAAATGCCCAAGAAAAAGAATTACCCAAGAAGTGGCATGAACCAGATGTACTTTTTCTATCAATTCTACATCCACCAAATTCAGCATCAGAAAAAGCTCTTAAACTAATGCATGAGGAAGCAGAAAGCCAAATGCCAAAATCTTGAGTACCATAGAGATACCTGAAAATTCGCTTGACAGCTTGTTGATGTGAAGCACGTGGGGAAGCTTAAAAATGAGCACAGAAGCACACAGCAAATTGTATATCCGGCCTTGATGCAGTGAGGTACAAAAGTTAACATTCCTTCATATGTTTGATTTGAAGTCTTGGACCGGGTCTCTCATTTAAACCTTCAATTACCTCATCCTCAACAGCATCATCATCATCTTCATGAACAAGGATACTCTCCCCCTGAACATATGCACCTATACCTACATCATTTGGACTAGTGCCTTTTGCAACAACAGAAGTGAAAGAAGCATCTCCAAAAGTAACACTTTCAGCATGAGATGCATGAGTGAAGGAGAACCAAAACTTATCACCGAACATGTGGCGTGAGCATCCGGAATCCACTAGCCATATGTTCTCCTTCCTCAGGTGAGAAGCCTACATAGAAGCAGAAAAATGTCGAGGTCTCGGTACTGGGGTTAGAAATAAGATGTTTAGGAATCGATCTTGAGATACACGACGCCAACAAGATAGGCACAACACGAGCATTCTTATGCACAAAAACATATTTGTCTTTTCCTGCGTTTCTAGCAACAAAATGTGCTTGTTTCACCCTAGGCACATAATGAGAAGCAAAGTGTGCCTTTCTGAAATTAGACCTAGCCTTAGTCCTTTCTTTCTTTTGCTATTTGGCTAGCCTAAAGCAAAAATCTACTAGATGCCCATCTCTACCACAGTGAGTGCAATTGTAATTAACATGATGTTTAGCTTTAGAAGTGGAAGCATCATTTGCATTCATTATATTAGAAGATAAACTTTCGGCAGACTTAAAAACAGTTTTCTTAGGCTCATTGACAATTTCAAATTTTCCACTTTCAAGTGCTTTAACAACAGTGGGAGCATGTGATTTATGATGAGCATAAGAATCAAAACCTAAACCTGCTTTGTTATGAGTGCTGACTTTTGATTGATCCAAGATCATATTTAGGTTTTTCTTTCATTTAGTGAAACTTTCTAATGACTTTTCCAAGTAATCAACTTTTCGAGAAAGAGTTAAACAGTTATTATAGGGAACGTCCATTTTTCCTTTTTGCTTGCGATAAGTTGAGCATGAAAGAACCTCATGAGTAAGCAAATCATCTTTCATTTGAGAAACCCTAGCATTTGCATCATGCAACTTCAACTCTAGTATGGAGCATTCTGAACATGGAGTTGTATCATGCAAATCAATGGTAGAACAACTAGCATGTTTAACAAGTTTCTCATTTTTCTCATTTTCAGCATTAATTTGCTCTAACAAGGTAACATGTTCTTTCCTAAGAAAAGTAAGCTCAATGTAAATTAAGTCACATGATTTACAACCATGATCATCAGGAATCAAGGTCTTAAGTCTAGTAATTTCAGCATTCAATGATTCCACAAGAATATCATGTTTCTTAATTTTTCTATCACGTTTATCAAGCAATTTTCCAAGACGAGTAACAGCAATAGCTAATTCATCATATGAAGGATATACCTCATTAAAGTCGCTGTCGTGATCATCCTCAATGAAGCTGTTGCTGCTTTTGGCCATGAGACACAACCCCGTCAAGTCATGGTTGCTTGGAGTTGCATTGTCCTCGATGCTCTCCGAATCCACATCGCTCAAATTGACTTGTTCAAGAGCGTAATGAACTCGGTGGACCACTTTGCGGTTGATGAAGCTCTTCTTCTTTCTATCACTTCAAGGGAACTTCTTCTCTTTTCTTCTGTCGTTGTCCTTCTCCTCCCATAATGTTTTACCTGCAAGTTTAGGACAATTTATGCGAATATAGTTGAGGTCACCACACTCATAGCATCTTGGAGGGCCACCACTACCTCTCTTCCTCATTCTCACATTCTGCAAAGCTTTGTTAAAGCGAGAAGAGAGTATTGACAAGTCTTCTTCTGGGAATTGCTCAATCTGTTCATTGGTTAGTGAAGACAAAAAAGATAAAGCAAAACTTGAAGAAGCATCATTATGAGACATGCTAGATTGGGAGGTCAAAGCAATTGATTTATGATCATTCTTCCTAGCAAGAACATCCAATTCATGAGTTTTCAGCTTAGAATAAAGAACATCTAATGTAAGTGTACTTATGACAGTTAATTCTCTAATAGATGTAACTTTCATCTCCCAAATAGACAAGTCTAATGCACAAAGCAATTGTCTAGCATTAGCGGCATCATCAAAGCTAACTCCAACTGCACGCAAATTGCTAAGAATTTTATTAAAGCGTGCAAAGAAATCATCTAGCGATTCACCAGGCTTCATCTCAAATCGCACGTATTTTTTCTTATATATATCCTGACGAACCTCCTTGAGAGTGTTAGAACCCTTATGATAATTACAACGAGATTTCCATACCTCATATGAAGACTTGAGGTGAATCACGTGGTCGAAGTCACTTCTTCCCAATCCTTGGATGATCAAATTTCGTGCTTTGCTGTTTGCCTCAACATGTGCTTGATTGGTTTTGTTGACTTCATCAATCTTGGGTACTTGATATGGTTTGTACACCTTCTCCCAAATTGCGAAGCCCTGCGCTTGGATGAACGCCTCCATCTTTGCCTTCCAAAACTGAAAATCAACACCATCGAACACACACGGTTTTGTCAAATAACGATCCATTAATCTAATCACCGGTTAAGATAGATTAGAAAAACCTTGCTCTGATACCACTTATAGGATTGATATATATGAATATAGCAATTAGAGGGGGTGAATGATTGTGCGGAAGCTAAAACCAAAATTTCAATCTACTAAAAGTTCACCCCAAATTGAAGTCAAATAACTGATTCGGTTCAGCAAAAACAGATTGATAAAAATTCGGTAAAACACAAATTTCGGGAGATCCAATCGTCAAATTAATCTAAAATTTGAACACAAGAAACAATATTACAATACGAGTCTAACATAAAACGAATTAGCTCGATCGGACTTACAGATCAAAAGTTATGAACTTCGAAATCTTGCTATGATAGAATATGACGAGAATTGATCAAACCCTAATTTCGAGATTAAACCAAATCTTCAAAAGATAATCCAACAAAACTTTGAGGAACAGTAATTAAAGCCCTAGGAAAGTTTTGGATGGATCAAATCAAGGAGAAACTCAAGAAGACAAAACAAACAATAGATCAATCTACTAAACCAAAAGACGTGCAAGAGCAAAACTCAAAACAGAGAATATCAGAGCAACGCTGCAATCGTAGCTTCGAGATTACTGTAGCACGCAGAAGATCTTGAGGAAATTGATCTTTATTTCTTTTTGTCTAGAGTACTCCCATCAAAAGAGTACAAACCCTAAAAGCCTAGCTCTGGCTCTGCGCCCTTGCTATGTGCACACAATAAACAGAGGACACCTCCCTCTATTTATAATGAGCAACCCTAATAGAGTACGCATGCATGTCCACTTGGTCCAACATGGCCCAATACATGCAAGCTACCCCCAAACGATTACAACTCTGCACGCGTATGGCTCACCTACCATACTCACGTGACTAACAACTCTGCACGCGTACGGCCCACCTGCCGTACTCACGTGACTGACTAGTCTTTATGTACAATGTTCTCTAGCCCGAACGTCCTGCATGACATCCTTGATCACTAAGACCTCGATTCCTCCCTGAACCTAGTCTCGAACCTCAGTTCCTCCATGAATCTAGTTCCGGTCCCGTCATCGACCACGTTTGCCCTTGAGTAACACCTGCACTTGAGCAAACCATAAAACAATTCCGAGCACAAGTCCGCGACTTGACTCAACATTAGTCCATGCAATTACTCACACGAGCATTGCATAAGATCAAACAAGCATTATGAAATCCACACGAATTTCATAATCACAAAATCGAACCAAAACCAATTTGATTCAAACACAAGAGTTAAACCCTAGAAAAAGCCATTTTGCCGGACCAAAACACTTGGTCCGACGCACACATGAAATTAACCCTAGAAAATCACATTCACGCCGGACTGAAACCTTGGTCCGACACAATCCATGACGGACCGAAAACTTGGTCCGGTGTACACGTCAAACTCTTGGTTAAATGAAGAAATTGATCCAACGAAAAAACCTCAAAATCATGTTCATGGCGGACCAAAAAATTTGATCCGACGTACATGTAAAAAACTAGTACGGTGCATATACGAAATCAACCTCAAAGCGCCGTTCACGACGCACCAAAAAATTTGGTCCGGCGTACATGCGAAACGTACTATTTTTCAAGAAACTTGGTCCGGCGCAAATGCAAAATCAAACTTCAAAACGCTGTTCACGACGGACCGAGAAATTTGGTCTGGCGTACACATGGATTCAACTCTTCAACAAGGAACCATTCACGTTCACGGCGGACTGAAAATATGGTTCGACGTTGTTCACGACAGACCGAAAAGTTGGTCCAACGCAAACGTTCAACACTCGGTCTCTTCGAGAAATTAGACCAGCAAAAACACGTTCACGGCGAACTGAAACACAATCAGTCCGGCGTAAACATCCAACTCTCTGGAACTTGAAAGTCAGTCCGGCGCAAGGAGAAAAAACCTCTGTAGCTTGGAAGTACTTAACCATGCTATCACAAGCATATCAAAAGATTATATGAGACAACACATTCACAATCACCATACATGCCATGAGCACACACACTTTGCAATGCCAAATGCACCATTAAGCTAATTTTTCATCACATGATTTCACAATGTTTATCTATATATGTACCGTGATTATATTCTAAGCATACATATTATAAAAGCATGATTACTTATCAACTTAGTTCAACCTTAATCAATTCTACAAAATTCTTGCACATTTGGAACATTCATTTTTCCTAGCAACATATATTTTTATTTATTATTATTATTATATTTTTTTATTCTTTTATTTCCTTCTCCCTTCCATTTCCTCATTTCCTTCTTTCTCTTTTTATTTTCCTTTTCTTTTTCTTACTTTCTCTTTTTTTTTCCTTATCTTCTCCATCGGCTGCCTTACTCCCTCTCATTCTCTCCTCTTTTCTCCAATTCTCTGGTTTCTTCGTTCCGACCTTGTCGCCATCTTTGCGCCTCCGCCCGGCGGTCCCAAATCTCCAGCTCTGCCGGCCTCCGATGACTGCCAACGCTGGCCCCGACGCGCTCGGTCCTCTGGTTCCTGCCGACCTCGGCCGCATCCTCATGAGTGCGAGCGCGGTCTCGCCCCGAGGCTGCACCGGCCGATCGTCACCAACTCCAGTCTTCCCCTCCTACTCTGATGTAACATCCAAAAATTCAAAATTTGGAAAAATAAATATTTAAAAATTTAAAACCAAAAGTGAATAAAATTTTTAACTGAAATCGACAATTTAATGAAGAATCTGTCATCTGTCATCTGTCTCCGTGCACGCTATGCTCGCTCTCCTGTGCTGCCACGGTGAAACGCTCACTCCGGAGCTCGCCACGACAGGTCCTTCCATCACGCGTGTGCTGCCACACCAAGAGCTCAACGCCGCTTTGCCGCCTTGACTGCGCCGCCGACCAGGCTCCCATACGTTCACGCGCACAATGAGCCTCTCGATCCTGTAGTGCTCCCACCGTCTCTCTGTCAGCCAGCCGAACTACCACACTCAGCGTGTCTGTTGGAGCTGCCGGCGAGCTACCTTCACCTGAACTGCTTCGCTCCACTGCGAGCTCCTACACGCGAACTGAAAGACTAGAAACAAGAACTCAAATGCCTGTAAGTAAAGTGCATACGTAAACAAACACTCAAGATCTTTTTGTGCCCGGCAACTGCTCAACTTTTCTCTAGTATAGATGCAGAATATATACTCCAGTAAACAAAAAATATTTTCGTGCTCCGTTTTTCCTCATTTTGTTCGGGAAAAAAATGTTTTTGTGGACCTTTTTCCTTCGGAAAAAAACGAAAAAATGTTTTCGTGCTCGGTTTTCCCTCGTTTTTCCCGGAAAAAATGTTTTTGTGGTCCTTTTTCTCCTAGAAAAAAAACGCAAATTCGGTTTTGTCCGAAAAAAATGTTTTCATGCTCCGCTCTCCCTCGTTTTTCCCGGAATTTTTTTTTCATGGTCCGTTTTTCTCCGAAATTTTTTTTCCATTTTTTCCGGAAAAAATGTTTTCGTGGTCCGTTTTTCCTCGTTTTTCCCGAAAAAGTTGTTTTCGTGCTCTGTTTTTTCTCCGAAAAAAAACACAGGTTCGATCCCACGCTCCGCTCGCTTGCCCGCGATTTTCCTCCGTGCGACGCGTACGTGTCCGTGCGGGCCGGCGCGAGGGCGCGTGTTGGATCCGGTTTTTTTGAAGAGAAGCCCCTTCGAATACGCAAAATTGCATAAGGTCCTTTGTTTTATGCGGGAAGCTTCTTTATTCACGGAAAGGTCCTTAGAATTACCCCTTTTTCGTAAATGCTTCAAAAAAAATTCATCTCATCCCAGAATTCCAGGTTTTCCCTGATTTCCCCCAAAAAAGACCCTAATCAAACCATAGCATGATTGTTATACATAGACTTTCCACACAAGCATCCAACCAAATTTTTTGTGTAGTAGAAGTAACGAATGGACGCGAGAGACTCACGGAACTGCACCACGAATCATTCTTCACCGCGCCAGCCGGAGCCACTCTCAACTTGGCCGCAGGACTCGCACAACTAGCGATCTCATGCAGCACATGCAGATAAAAAACTAACTGAATCCTACATCTACTGAGTACATGATATTATTCAACAGTATCCGGATCCCAGGTCATTGGGCTGTATTACACTCGCAGGCACAACCAGAGTAGCGGGCCAAGGTCTCTTGGGCCATCTCCCCCCAAAAGCTAGCTCAATGAGGGGGTGCTCCGTCACCCTTATAACCATTCTCAAGCCCTCCCAACAACCGATGTGGGACTATTCTCAATAATCTCCGCCTCACACATCGGGCCGAGATTATCTAAGAACCACCTAGGCTACCTGGGCTCTAATACCACTTGTCAGCCGAACTACCACACTTAGCGTGTCCGGATCCTAGGTTGTTGGGCTGCATTACACTTGCAGGCCCAACCAGAGCAGCGGGCTCAGGTCTCTTGGGCCATCTCCCCCTAAAAGCTAGATCAATGAGGGGGTGCTCCGTCACCCTTATAAACCATGCTCAAGCCCTCCCAACAACCGATGTGGGACTATTCTCAATAATCTCCCCCTCACACATCGGGCCGAAATTATCTAAGAACCACCTAGGCTACCTGGGCTCTGATACCACTTGTTAGCCGAACTACCACACTTAGCGTGTCCGGATCCTAGGTCGTTGGGCTGCATTACACTCGCAGGCCCAACCAGAGCAGCGGGCTAAGGTCTCTTGGGCCATCTCCCCCCAAAAGCTAGCTCAATGAGGGGGTGCTCCGTCACCCTTATAAACCATGCTCAAGCCCTCCTAACAACCGATGTGGTGTGACACCCTGAATTCGTAATTAAGATTAATTAGAATTAATAAAGTCATTTGAGTGTTTAGTCGTGTCTTGAGTTGGTTGTTGGCTCTTAATTTGGAGTTATTTGTTTTTGAAATCTTTTGTCGTTTCGTTCGAGCCTATTCGATCGATTTTGACCTGAAACTCTGAGTTTCGAGTCCGGTCGAAATCTCTCGAAATCGTTAGTGAACCTAAACCTAAAACCTTCCCTTGGAACCCTAAAACACTTCCCTTGGATCCCCGAGGATCAATTTTGGAGATTGGAGAAGAAATCGCGAAGAAATCACGAAGTTTTGCTGCTGGGCGGCAGTACCGCCAGCCAGGGGAGGTACTACCGGCCGAGCGGCACTACCGCTCGGGGGAAGCGGTAGTGCTGGTAGTGCGGTCAGCGCACGCACATCCAGGGCCATGCCGGCGACTTTGTGCCCACGTCGCCGTGTTCCCCCGGTCTAGAGCCTTCCCCAGCCTCCCATTAACCCTCTCCCTCACTCGCTCTCCCTCTCCCAGGAGCTCTCCTCATCTCTCCCTCTCGGTTCCCTCCTCCTCAACCGACCTCCTCCTCTCCTCTCCTCTTCCCCGGCCGGTGGAGCTCAAGTGGAGCAAGGTGGAGGCTATCCAAGGGTTGGAGCATCTTCATCAAGCCCTCAAGAAGCTTCTCAAGCGGTGGATTTTGATTTGGAGCTCAATCCTTTAGGTTCAATGAAAACCCTATCTCCTCTCCTCTCTATTTTTCCTTTTATTTCAATTTCTAGTGCTATAAGTTGTATCTTCAGGTATTGATCGAGTTGTTGAAACCCTAATCAAGCCTCTCAACCAGTGAAACCAATTCTGAGGTCAATCCATCAGGTTTCGATCTCAAAACGCTAGATTTAACTTCTTCTCTTTTCTCTTCTATGTCATTCTAACCCTAGAAACCCTAGTTCGTGAGGTCAATCTTCGATTGCTTGGGTTGTTGGACCTAGGTCAAGCTAAGAAGATTTAGTTGGCGCGATCGATTCGATCCGAAAACTTTAATCGGCTTCCTGTTGGATTTATTCGCCCGAAAGTCATTTTCTCGAAATTTTGGAGTATCTTTTGAAATCTAGCTCCAAAAAGTCGAGAGAACAACCCTCGAGTATATCCAACGCTGTTGAAGTTCGATTCCCGCAAAAGAATTGAATTTGAATTCAATTCATGGTTGGAATCGAATTTGACACTAATTGGGGTTTTCATGCTTGAAGAGTCCAATCGTCGTGCGAAGAGTTCCATTGTCGTGTGTTGGGCCTTTAGTTGCGATTCAGGTGTGTGGAACCTTTTGTGCAAAAAGAATTAATATGCTAGTTGAAAATCCTTCGTTTTGTCTCGATTTGCAAAAAGTTCATTTTGTGCTTTTTGGGATGACTCTAAGTTCTGAGGTTCCAAAAAAATCACAAGGATGTCTCATATTAGCTCTTCGTGCCACGGAGGTTCCATTTTCGTGGAAAGATTCGAATCAAAAGTCCTAATTCAAGTCTTGTCAGAATTATTCGCCAAAAAGGGTCAAATTCTTAGATTTGGAGTTTTCTTTGAGTCTCTAGCTCCAAAAGCCAAGAAAACGACCTTAGAATGTATCCAATGTCGTTAGAGGTCGATTCTTGCAAAAAGAATCAAATTTGAATTTGATTCGGGCCGAAAATCGAAATCTGGCGATAATTAGGGCCATCGAGATCGAGAAGGTGAAAGTTAGGTCAAACGAACTAGAAACTTGGCGTGACTCACGGGGATGGGTCCCTGGCATCGCTAGGAACCTAACCGTGCAATCGTCTCGAAGTTTTGAATCCGTTTGCGCAAAATCCCATTTTGCAAAACCCTAATTTCACCTGAGGCCAGCACTACCGATGTTAGAAGGCCAGTACTACCGCCCCTACGGCAGTACCACAACCCTAACGCCGGCAATTAATTTCCAGTGGCTCCCTCTCTCGAACCCTGGAAATCCGGCACTACCGCCTCTTGAGGATGGTACTGCCGGGCAGCGGGTACTACCATGCGTAAGCCGTCGGCAGTTAATTTTCAAAGAGCCCCCTTTCGGGTCCCTAGCCGTCGGCACTACCGAGTCTCCTGGCGATCGCCGGGCATGAGGGTGGCACTACCATGTATTGCCGATGGTAGTGCCGTTTTCCCTGGTTAGAGTTAGATTCTTTTAGTCCTTTTTCTCAGTTGTTTCTCTGGTTTGTCTAGTTTTGTCTTGGCTTCTTTATTGCCTTATTTGCTTCTTAAATGTCCTATTGGATTCATGTTTGATTGATTTGTTGTCGCCCTTTCGCTGTTTGCGCGTGTAGACGTCATTCTTGCGCTGGAGACCGTTGCCGAAGAGTCCGACTTCGTCCCCGAGCGCACAATCAATCAAGAGCAAACAAGCAAGCACCCCCTTTGGTTATATTGAACCCATATTTGCAAAAAGCACCCCCTTTGGTTATATTGAACCCATATTTGCAAATTTACTTTGAATTGCCAAAACTATTATGCATGCGTGTACATTTGGTAAAATGGCTAAATTGTGGGGGAATTGGTAGATAAACCTAAATCTGGTGGATTTCGTCAATTTTAATTGTCATGAGAACCTTGTTGAACTATAGGAATAGATTAGACATAGTATTAAATGTCGAATGGGTATAATCGTTAGTAATTGCATAAGCTTAGCCAGGCTGTAAAATTGAGAGTATCAATTGCAGTTTGGTGGTACAATGTAATCAAAACTTCTATGGATTTAAATTCTAGTTTGGAAAATGGAGGTTTGGTAAAAAGGGTGGGTATGTTGGTAAAAATGGAAATAAAGTGTGTTTTTGACCGGGCGGATGTCTGAAGGTCTCGCCTGTGTCACCCTAAGGACTGAACTTGGTACTACCAACTAAGTCTTAAAGTGCAACCACATGTGCTATTTATGGGGTAGCCTTAACCTAGTACCAAAGTTGGATTTAGCCTTGCATGTTGGAAGGCCGAAGTAGTATGGACACTCCGGTAACAGTGATGTTCTAGGGACTCCCTCTTCGAGGCGTCAAGGTAGGAGTTTGCCCAATACAACGGTGATGCCTTGTCATGGGACAAAAGACGCGGTGTGGGCATTCCATCGCATACCTTGGTTGTCGTGTCTAGATCAGCGCGGTGGCCACCGCCGAACCTGTGTGTGTTCGCAGTCCTGTGTGGACGAGCTGTATAATCCTACCATGGCAAGGGACGCGCTTCAGCGGAGCTGGTGCAAGGTTTTAAACCCTTACCGAGGGAAGAGTTTTGTCGCAATCTAGCAAAACGGGTACGATGAGTATCACGTGGCATAGATAACATGATTGCTAGAATGTGTCATGTGGGTAAAGTGTACGGTCTCTACAGAGATAAATAAACTAATTGATTAGCCATGCTCACGGTCAAGAGCAGCATGGAAAGTAATATCAAGTATAGGCTTTCAGTTTTGGGTTTTCAAAACGGTTTGGAAAGAAAAGGAATTATGGTTAGATGTGAGAATCTGGTGAGGTTTGGTAATTCAGATCTGTACTAGTGTGTGCTCCGAGGGGCCGCTAGTGTTTGGTGGTTTTCCTCGCTATGGGGAGGTTGCATCTAGTGTGCGCTCCAGCGGGCCGCTAGTAGCTACCCTCTTGGCCATAATGGGAAGTTGGAAAGTCTCACACGTGTAGCGATGACTTCGGATTTGGAATTTGGTTCGGAATGGAAAGAAATTGGATGGATACAGAAATTGGATTATGAGTGTTGGGTAAGTTAGCTATGTGTTATCTACTTGTTGGATTTTGGATGGATGCAATATGATTAAATTGGTTCAGTGAGGTACGTTGGGTATTGAGAGCGTTGTGGATTGGATTATGATGGTATGTATTTGGATTCAATGATCAAATGTTTAAGTATGTTGTAATTACTTTCTTTACAACTGCTAATTTAAATTCCGTGTTATTTAGAAATTATTATTCTATTGCAAATAACTTTGGCTTCATGCAACTGAAACTAGTGTAGAAACCTGATTCTTGACTTAGCATGCATCTATTATTATCACTTGCAAACACTAAAGTCTTGCGAGTACATACGTGTACTCACTGTTTGCTCTAAAATTGATTATCAAGCACAGAAGACGGAGCCAAAGGTGAAGAAGACGAGCCCGACTGTGATCTCTACGATTCGGAACTCGACGAGTTTTGAAGCGATAGATTAGGTTTCCTTTTTAGTCAGAGCAGATGCCTTTGGGTATAGGAAGGCACATTGCTGCCGTTGCTACAGTCTAGGTTTCTTTCTTTTGCTGTTGTAGCCAATCGGCGGAGTTTCTTTCATGTATTATTATTTCGTTGTAATCAAACCAGTACTATTGTAACCATTTTTGTCATTATGAGTGTTTTGATGCGACTTGTTGTGGAAAATATGTGGGTGCTAGGCTACTGATCTAGGGAACTAGCGTTGGACACATATCTCGGGGAAGCTCGGGTTGGAATCAATCAATTGGCATATGACCACGATCAGGGTGTGTCGTGCCGACTGATTGGCCTCAATCCGCATCTTGTTTTGTAGTTAGTGATCGGATTCGACGGGTTGCGTTAATTCCAATCCGATGCAACGATAAGTACCCGAGTCATCATTATAAAGACCGGAGCCCCACATGTGGGACTATTCTCAACAAATTTTTTCATAGGAAATCCAAGAGTAAAACGTGCGCCGCATTTAATTCCGATGCCGAGGTAACACAAAACTAACCGCCGTCTCCGTGTACCGAACGTCTGAAGACGTAACGAACGGTCGACAAAGCAAAACAACGCATGTCGCTTCGAGGAGCTAAAACAATTAGCAGATCATTGGGAGTACAAACAGGATCGCTGGAAAAACGAGTCATGGCAGGCAAAATCCCAAATCTTGTTTTAACAAAGCTCTCCTAATGTCCTTACAGCTAAGGCACAGGTCCAAAGCTTTCAGGCTTCATAAGTTCTTTAGACTTCATCCATGTACTAGGCAGAAAATAAGGAAGGCTGCAACAGCTTCTCCTATGCACCAGGTAGCAGACAGCCCCCAGTCTGGTGAAGCATGGCATGGATCTCGTCGCCGTCTTCCATCTCGAGCTCATCAGGGGTCTGCTCGCCACAGAGCCTACGACCATCAAACAGGAATGCAATAGCGTTCATATCCACAGACTGGCGGTCGCAGTAGGCATTCATCAGCTTCTTCAGTTGGGTTGATCTCTTGATGCGGAACAACACCTCATTGCCATCCTGTCCCTTGACACTGAGATTGATGTGGGCGCCACCACCCTGCTCGCCCGCCGGCTTCTTGTCCTCAGTACAAGAATCCAGTTTTGGGGCGAGTGTGAAAATAACACACCGAGTGCACACTCGGTGTAGATAAACCTATATCGAGTGCACTCTCATTTTAGATACCTCTCGGACAAATACCTCTATTCCGAGTGTGCTCTCACTAAATAGGAAATCTATTCCGAGAGGGCACTCGAAATATGATGATTTTTCCACGTAGGACGCGATAATACGAGGGCACACTCGGTATAGATCGCAAGCTGCCATGTTAGCAAAAGGACTGTTAACGATACCGAGTGGGCACTCGGAGTTGATTTAGTTTATGCCGAGAGTACCCTCGGCATAGTGATATTTCGAGCGTGCACTCAGTGTACACGACGCCATTTGCTTCATCCGCAGCATGTAGGGTAGTCCGAGAGGGCACTCGGGATAGGTATGGGCCGAGAGTGCACTCGGTATACATCACGTCATTGGTCCATTCGACGCATTAGGTTTTAGGGTTTGGGCGACACGTGGTCCGAGAGGACACTCGGGATAGGTCTCCTGTGGCCCGAGAGTGCACTCGGTAATCATCTGGGCCGAGAGTGCACTCGGACCAAAGCGGCCCTATCACATCCCTACCAGCCGGCCAATCTGGTTCCGCACGCACGAAAAACAGCTGAGCAAATTTCCTCGCCCAGCCAGATCCGCCGCTGCCGTCGCTCCGATCCGCCGCTGTCGCCGCCCCGGCCACCACCCTCCTGTCCAGCCGCCGCCGCCCCGGCCACCACCGTCCTCTCCGGCCGCTGCCGCGCCGGCCTCCCTCCTCTGCCGCGTCCGGATCTCCCTGCGCCTCTGCCCGGCAGCCGCCCTGCTCTGCCGCTGGCGCCCTCTCTCTGCCGCCCGCCTGCTTCCCTCCTCTGCCGCCCTTCCTCCGTCTGCCGGCTCACTCCCATCCGCTTTATCGCCGCCCCGGTCACCGCCCTCCTCTCGGGCCGCCGCCACTCGCCTCGTCCCGCAGCTGCTCTGCCTCCCCACCGGCCACCGCCGCTCGCCTCCTCCCCACCGGTCGCCGCACTGCCCACTGGCCGACCTCCTGTTACTGCCCACTGCCCAGTGCCATCTCTACTACCCGGCCGCCGCACTGCCCACTGGCCGGGGTGGCCCTCCCCACTGGTCGCGACCACCCGCTACGGTAACCGTCACTCGCGACCCTCTCCCTGCTTGATTTCGGGTGTATGTATGATAATTTTGATTACTGAACCATGTCGATACCGTCATATAGTATTGAATGTGATTGCTTTGGGTGCTTTCTAGGTGAGTCCCCGAGAGTGCACTCGAAGTATCCTTGTTCTAGTGTTGTCCCCGAGGGTGCACTCGGCGTACCCTTGCTCTTGTTGTCTCATCGGAAACAATGTAAGTTAATGAATGCTAATTTATACTTACTTTTAGCACTATGTGTGTATGTTGATTTATGCATAGCCTTGCTCTTGTTATGATTCACAAGTGTGTATGTTGATTTGAACGTGATGAAACTAAGTTAATAAATGCTAATTTATGCTTTACTATTTGCATTATGTATATTTGTTTTATTATGGTTTACCTCTATGTATGTTGATTTGAATGTGATGAAATTAATTTAATGAATGCTAATTTATGCTTTACTTTTAGCATTATGTATATTTATTTTATTATGGTTTACCTCTGTGTATGTTGATTTGAATGTGATGAAACGTGAACATATTAAGAAATAGTTGGTGTATGTCTGTGTACACAGCACTTGTCTTCTCTTTTTTATAGTAATATTATTTCATTATATCATAGAAAGTAAAAAAATTACCAATGTTTTTTTGTTTAGTTTGTTCGAAACAATGGCTGAAGATCGCTCATGGATGTATACGGATTGGGAGAACGGGAGGCCAAATATTAATTGGTTTAGAAAAACAAAAGAGTTTCTTAGTATCGCTTTTCCTGGGCCAAACTCTAATAAAATGTTGTCTAGTTGCCCTTGTCGGACATGTGGAAATTACAAGAAACAAGATCTCCAAACTGTATCAGGTCATTTAGTTAAGAATGGCTTTACACCTGAATATCGCGTGTGGACATCACATGGAGAGGCAAGACCGTCTGTCCGGCCTCGTCAACATGAGGAGGTCGATGAATCTCACCACATGAGTGACATGCTGGAAGATGTCAGGGATGCTCATGAAGCATCAGAGTACACAAACGCATCTATTGCAGCAGATTCTTTCTTCAAATTGGTCGAGTCCACCATGCAGCCGGTCCATAAAGACACTAATGAGACTATACTCTCCGCAGTTTCTCGTTTGATGTCTATGAAATCCCAATACAACCTTTCAAATGCTGCATATGATGCAAATCTCAGTCTAATGCATGATCTTCTACCGGTCACGTCGGATTCAAAATTGCCTCGAACATTTAACGAGTCTAAACGATTGTTAAGTGGTGTAGGTATGTCGTACAACAAGATCGATGCTTGCGTAAAAGGATGCATGCTATTCTGGAAGGACAGCATTGAAAAGACAAAATGCGATGTGTGTGGAGAAGCACGGTACGTGCAGGTGAAGAATGATTCCAGAACAAGTCGTCGAAAACCAGTTGCAAGAAAAATTTTGCGCTATCTTCCACTCATTCCTCGACTTCAAAGGTGCTATATGGATGCCAACACTGCCGCCCTCATGCGATGGCATAGAGATGGACATAGAGATAAACTTGACATGATGGTACACCCGTCTGATGGTGAAGCTTGGAGACAGTTTGATCTTGACTTTCCTGACTTTGCCGCCGAATCCAGGAATGTACGGTTAGGTCTATGCACAGATGGCTTCTCTCCATTTAGTTTTGCTGCTGCGCCGTATTCTTGTTGGCCTGTCTTTGTTGTTCCTTATAACCTACCTCCGACACACTGCATGAAGAAGGAATACATGTTTCTCACTCTAATTATTCCTGGTCCAGAGCATCCTGGCAAAAACATTGACATATACATGCAACCTCTGTATGATGATCTACATAAGTTATGGGATGGAGTTGTAACATATGATAGATCTTCGAGACAGGCATTCAACATGCGAGCATGCTATCTATGGTCTATTAATGATTTGCCTGCTCTGGGAATGGTATCTGGACACAGCACACATGGGAAATTTGCATGTCCAGTTTGTTTGGGAAACTTGTCTGCATTATGGTTGAGGAATGGTAGAAAGTACAGCTGGTTTGACAGTCATCGACAATTTCTTAAAGCTGAACACCCATTCAGGCGGAGTCAAAAGGAATTCCGGAAGCGTAGGCAAGTGTTCGATCCCCCTACACCTCGTCTAACAGGTGTCCAAATTCATAGGCAGCTTCTAGATCTAGTACCAAGCCAGAGTAAACAGAAACACCAATTTGAAGGTTTCTCAGAGACACATAATTGGACCCACGTACCAGGCTTCTGGAGCTTGCCATACTTTGAAAAACTCTTGTTGCGTCACAATGTTGATGTCATGCATACAGAGAAAAATGTGGCAGAATTGTTTTGGTCGACGTGCATTGATATTGCTGATCGAACTAAGGATAATGTAAAGGCCCGACTGGACCTTGCAGAGTTGTGTGATCGTCCAAGCTATCATTTGAGGGAGAAATCTAACGGTACTTGGGAAAAGCCAAAGGCGGCTTTCTGCTTAAATAGACCAGAAAAAATACTAGTTTTGCAATGGATGAAAGAGTTGAAGTTTCCAGATATGTATGCAGCAAACATTAGACGGGGAGTCAACCTTCAACAACTCCGTGTGAATGGGATGAAAAGCCATGATTTTCACATCTTCATGGAGGTTCTCATGCCGATAGCTTTCCGTGGATTTCTTTCGGAAAGCGTGTGGATCTCGCTGGCTGAGTTGAGCTACTTTTTTAGGCAATTGTGTGCCAAGGAGATCGATCCACAAAGAATGAGGGAATTGGAAGATGAGATACCTGTTCTTTTGTGCAAACTTGAGAAAATATTTCCGCCAGGGTTTTTCACATGCATGATGCACATGGTTATCCATTTACCATATGAAGCACGTGTGGGTGGACCTGTTCAATATCGGTGGATGTATCCATTCGAAAGGTAAGATGTCCCTACTTTGTAAACTATTCTCGCGTGATGGGATGGCTAAATATCCTAATTTACATGTGTAGGGCTCTTCAGCATGTTAAGAAACGGGTAAAAAACAAGGCTAGAGTGGATCAGTGGAAGGATGCATTGTGGAGGCTTATATTGCGGAAGAGATATCAAACTTTGTATCGTTATATTTCTCAAGTGAAGTTCAGTCTTCTAGAAATAAGCGGCCACGATATGATGACGGGTATGAAGTCAACACTCCGAACTGCACACTTAGCACTATGCAAGTCCCAGGACGGAAACAAGGGAACAATGGTTCTCGTATGCTGACACCAGAGGAACATAAAGCAATAATGATTTACATATACACAAACACATTGGAAATGGATGATTTTGTTGAGTAAGTGTCAATTTTGTTAATTTCCATACACACAAACACATGTATACTAATATATTTGTTAATTTATTTGATAGCCAATATGATAAATCGGTCTGGCCTGGTAGGGGACAACCATCTGCTACTGAACTAGATAGGTTAAGGAAAAATGGGGCCGGAGCTGGACATCCCAATTTCATTGACTGGTTCCGAAAATATGTAAGTGAACAACCTTCCATTGATTACGGAATAAATTAGATATATTTATTTACTCCCATTTTCATATTTCCGCAGTGCATGAAAACTCCAAGCGTCCATCACGACTTAAAGCAGATTTCTCGTACATGTCGGATCCAGGTGACATCAGTTAATGGATATGATATTAATGGATATAGATTCCGTTCTGCAAAGTATGAGCGGCAAAAGGCAAATTTGACTACCGTTAACAGTGGTGTCTATACTAGCTCTGGAGAAGGTAGTTCCAAGATCGAATACTACGGTATAATTGAGGATATTATCGAAGTGACATTCCCTGGTGATAAACATTTCAACTTAGTTTTATTCGATTGTCATTGGTTCAATCCAACAACTGGTGTGCGGCGCTCTCCAAATATTGGTTTTGTTGAGATCAAACATACATCAAAACATTCTGTCTTTGAGCCATTTGTTCTACCTCATCAGTGCTCTCAAGTATACTACACCCCGTACCCATGTAAGGTCCCTAAACGAGATATGTCAGGTCCCAAAATAAAACAAGTCAAGAAGATTGACTTGAAAGATTGGTGGGTGGTCTGTCATGTCACAAAACGAGACATCTCACATTTCATTAATCAGGCTCCAATTAGTATGACCACTGAGTTCTATCAGGAGGAAGGGTTAAGCGGCACATTCGCTATCGATCTAGGAGATGAGTTGGATGTCGTTTATGTCTCGAATGAAGTGGATACAATATGCAATGAGAAAGATCTTATACTATTACAGAATGTTTCTACTGGTGTAGAAGTAGAATCCCATTCAGACGGAGAGTGTGATTCTGATACCTTCACTGATTCTAGCTCTAATGATAGTGAACCAGATTATGATGAGGACAATGAATAGATGATATGGTACAATATTGATTTTAATTACATTATACTAATGTTTTCCATTACATTATTGATTTTATTGCATATATGATCTGTCACTAAAATTTAAACTAATGCAGGCATAAGTTGAAGAAAAATTTCTTGCAAAAACTAAAACGATCTGAAGCTAGGGCATCCTCATCTAGACAGGTTACACAAGAGGAAGCACATGCTGCAGAGGAAGAGGAAGCACATGCTGAGGAAGAGGAAACACAGGCTGAGGATCCTGAGTACACAGGGGAAGAAGAAGTCCAGGCAGATACACAGGGGAAGAAGAAGTCACGGGGGCAAAATTCAATCCCTCCACTTCCTCCCACGCCTGCAGGGAGGGAGGTGATAGTATCAGCAGGAAAAAGGTAAGTTTTGCTATATGTCATCATGTAATTAATTCTCATATCCATATAATATTGCCATTTTGAATATGGTTCTAGGCAATGGAAACATAGTGTATTTGTCGGGAGGCCACGTGGACCAAACACTGTGTTGCAGCCTTTGTTGCGCTATCACTATCCACAAACTGTGCAAGATATGACATTGAGTCGTCCAGTTATCGTAGCAGCTACAAAATGGAGACATTGGTATGCTGTTGGTGAAGCGGGTGATACAATGGCAGATCGGGTCAAGAAAGATTTCCGTGTAAGTTATTTGCAAATATGACATTGGTAGACTTGTTATGTTATTTATAAGTCTACAAAATGCAGGCTCGGTATACATATCCTGAAGGTGAAGGTTACCCGAGTGACACTAGGGCGAGATGGGAGGCAACTTTAGAGGCGGCTTGCCAATACCATGCTGAGCAGCTAATGTACAACACTCGAGTAGCAGCTCTGACCAAGTACTACAAGGATGTGGGTGAAGATGAAGACATTGACACAAGAGAGAATCCGTTGTTTCTCACTGCTGCTGAGTATGAGCAAGTCAAACCTGCATGGATCGATGATGAGGCTTGGGGGTATCTCATTACACAATGGTGTGATCCAGCATGGCAGCGCGTAAGTGAAATGAAGCGGAATCTTCGTGCCACTTCAGGGGCAAGGGTGAACCGAGGTGGATCTAGTTCTATTAGTCGAACCCAGCAGGAAATGGTAATATAGTCTCTGTATTTTCAAACCATCGTTTCTGACATTCGGACTTAATACATTTTCCTTGTTTTGTTGCAGGAGAGGAGGTTTCAAAGACCTGTGACACCTTTAGAGGCTTATGCTGTTCATGGGGGGGTTTCGATGCAGGACATGGCAAATTTTGAGGGTTCTGAGATTCCACCTGTCACTAATCCACATGTCCAGATAAACTTGGTGCGTAGCACTAACACGTAGCTAATTTTGTTTTTCAGACTAGTTGTGGCATTTCAATGTTTTCATACCTTTCCAGGGGAAGTATCGAGATGCATACCAAGAAAAGCATGGACCCGATGTTAATTGGCTGCATGGAAATTTTGATGCACAATTGATGTACCAGAATACGGGTGGGAAGCCTCATGGCCGTTATGCGCTTCTTGATGGTGCATTTGATGATAGGAATGTGCGTTTGACTTCTGCCCCATTTGGCACTTCAAGCAATGCTTCTTCTTCTACGAGACAAAGTGATCAAGAGTTGAGACGTGAGCTTGCGAGCGTGCGGGATGAGAACCGAGATATGCGGAATGCTATGCATACGGTCACGGCCATGGCACAGTGGATGCAGGTAAAAAATAATTGGCATTTGTGTTAAATTTGAGATGTTCATAGTAGTAAAATGCTAACATTCATGTTGGTAGGATTATGCTCTAGCAACCTCTTCAGGAAATCCACCTCCTCCGCCGCCTGTATTGAACTTTAACTTCAATGCATTCTCAACGCCTCAACATCAACCGAGACAAGAGGTATGTATATAACTCCATGTTGGGTAAATATATGAAACTATGCATTATTGGTACTAAATTGAAATTTCTGCTTAGGACACCCAAAACTCTCATCATGCTATTAACATTGGACAATCATCGAGGAATAGTCCAGGGGATGACTTATCGGGTGAAGATAATGTTGGTGTTCCAAATAATGAAATAAACTGGTTTCCAGGTGAGTACGTTTTACTTATATCGTGTTATATATGGATATATCGTGTGTGTGAATACTGAATACGTTTAACTTATATGTCTTTTCTATAAATATGTAACCATGTATGATATTGAATGGAAATGACATAATATGTTTTATTCTTCAAATGTAATGTGTAGAGGATGAAGAAACAAGGGACCGAAGCTAATTGGATTCATCTAGCCCTCGAGGAGTGATTTTGGATTTGGTATGGATGTGATATGTATGAAGACATACTATGTTTTAAGTATGTGGACTTCGTTTGTTGAACTTCGGACTTCATTTGTGATATGTGCATTTCGGACTTATGAATGTAAAAATGTTTGCGATATGTGCATTATATGTGAATGTGCGATGAATAGGTTATGTGCGTTGTGGATGTTGAATTGTTATATTGTGGATGTTGAATTGATATTGTGCATTATGGATGTTATGTTGTGATTTGTGGATGTCATATTGTGAATTGTGGATGTGAAACTGTGAACTGTTATATTGTGGATGCAAAATGTTGAATTGATGTTGTTGTGAATGTGAATATATTGAATATTTAAGCTGGTTGTTTGGTAGGGGAAATTATCTATCCCGAGAGTGCACTTGGCATAGCATGTCACCCTATCCCGAGAGTGCACTCGGCATAGAATGATGAACCTATCCCGAGAGTGCACTCGGCATAGCATGATAAACCTATACCGAGAGTGCACTCAGCTTATACCCCAATATTGAGTGTGCACTCGCCTTATACCTCAATCCTGAGTGTGCACTCGCTATATCTCTATGCCGAGAGTGCACTCGGAATAGAAGGGGTTTTCCCCGAGAGGACACTCGGCATAGGTGTTGACGTGTCACCACCGTGGCCGACACGGGGGCAGAGGATGTTGTCTGGAATCGCACCACTATACCGAGTGTGCACTCAGGCCGTATTTTTTTTCCCGAGAGTACACTCGGTGTAGCCTATTTTTCCCGATAAAATAACACCGAGTGCACTACGCCGAGTGTGCCCACTCGGGATACCCTATTCCGAGTGTTTCTGCGCCTATCCCGAGTGTGGGAAACACTCGGGCCAAAGCTACAACCTTGTAGTGCCTCCTCGCCCGCCGCCGCCGACATCTCGAACCCTCTCCTCCTCGCAAGCTTCGAACCAAACCAATTGCAGGTTAGATTCGATGGCAAATCTGTACTGTATCCGAGGGGAGGGAGCGACACTTAGCGTGTATATATGCATCCACTAGTTGCCAAGTCTTTGGATGTGTGCGCTTCTAGTTCTGCATGGGGTGTGTTAGTGGTTGAACGTGTGCATGTATATGCACTAGAATAGGTCATGCATGCGTGAGTTAATTATGGGCGGAGTGGCCGCATGCATTAAGTTAATGGGATCTGTGATCCATGGTAATAGGGACTAGTTACTGGAGGTAGTGCTTGGTCAGTAGGTGCGTGTGTGGCTTATTTAAGCTGATGTATCCAGTTTGTCTAAGGGCATGTTTGGATCCATTAGCACTAATAGTTAGCTGGCTAATTATTAGCTGAGGGCTAACTATTAGCTGGCTATAAAATAGGTGGTTGGAGATTTAGTTGTGAGTGGAAATGTTCATTGTACCCTTGCATTAATTAGCTAATAGGTGAAGCCGAGCACAGTGGAAAAGGGCATGCGCGGTAGAGGGGCAAATTAGTCTTTTAACCATCTATTAGCTGGAATTAGGAGGGGAGAATCAGCTAATGAGATAGCTATTAGCTGGGTAGTTGGTTAACTATTAGCTGGGCTATTGCCAATAATCACCCACGTCAAAACAGTAGTTTTATTTTCATTTTTAACAAACTACCAGTATCCTTTACTGCTTAAATAAACTAGAAAAAGATTTCATAAAGAATGATGTGTGGGTGTAAACATTTCCAACTTTGACCTAAAGCAGTGCTAAGCATATGCAGATTAATAAGCGATTATACCCAGTTTAAAAAACTTAACCAATCCTATGGTTTTCATGGATCGTATGTCAACATGATTAAGGGAATCCATCAATTTGGGTTATAGCTACCAAGTAACAAAATAATAGTTTATTAAATTATGAGCATGCAGGGAGATTCTTAATCACATTTTAGTGGATTTATGAAATCTGGGATCAAGATGATCAAGGGGGTGCTTGCCTTGCTCCTCAGCGGTGTAAGCTGGATCGGTGTCGACGACGGCGTAGTCGGTAGTCTCAGCGTCTATACGTTGACCAAAAATATAGCAAACGAAATACTTCAATATCGATAAAGAAGCAAATACATGAACAACAAGGATAGCAGTTGAAAGATCCAAATGAAATCAATCCAAAACAATCAAGATGTCAAACATCAATCACCATTTCATGAGTTAATCAAGTTATATGGTTTCGGTCTAAAGATTAAAGCTTAGGGGCATACAACACGGCTACCTTCTTTGTATATTATTTCATTTTAATTTACGAATTCAGAAAACTAAGATTGTAAGATTGAATTTAATGAGATTTATTTTCAAGGTGTGGTGTTAGTTGTATTAATATTAATCATTGCATAAGGTAACTTCAAACATGTCAAACAAAAGTAACATGTTACACCCTAACTTTTATATCATTATGTGGTCCTAATTAAGGTAATCAATCCAATGAAACAAGTTTCATTCAATTTGGATGCTTTTTCATTAAGTTATCACAACTATATTAAATTTATGTATTAAATAAAGTCCTAATATGAAATTTTCACAAACTAACTCCAAATTCAAATCTAATTACATATTTAGACACTATTTGACCCAAGGATTCCAACAAAGTTGGTTTCATTCAATTTGGACTTTATTTGCAAAATCTCTACATGCCACATATCCAAATTTCACTCTTTAAATTTAAATTCAAGTTTAAATGGCTAAACAAGTTTCAAATATTTTTACATATTATGAAACTAGATGATTTATAATGAATTTAGAAATTTGTCTCATTCTATTTGGAGCTATATTTCATAAGATATAGCAATTTGAAACTACTTGGTTTAATAAAATTCAAGGAAATGGGAAAATACGTTTTCCTTAAGGGAAAGCGTACTCTCAGCGTTTGCGCGGGCTGGTTTGACAGTGAGGGGCACGCGTGCGTGCGGCTGACCGCTCGGGTCCACCTAGCAGTGAGACAGAGCAGAGCCTTCACTGCTTGGACCTCACCGGCGGCGGAGCATAGCCGGAGCGGCTGAATGGTCTCCGCGGTGAGCACTAGCGGGTCTTTGTGCACTTAGGGAAGTGGTCAATCGACCTTAAGCACGGCCGGAACATGGCACTCCACGGTGACCGGCGGTGGTTCGTGGTGAAGATTGGTGCGGCGGCGTTCTACTGAGATTAGGTCTTAACGGTTATGTGGACAAGCATCAGTGGGAACTAAGGATGCTATTTCTTGAGTTACTCAGAAGGAAAAGAGGTTGAGCTGAGCTCTCACCGTGCGCAGTAATGGCGGAGGGGAGTCGCACGGTGCGGGGTCTCCTCGGGATGTTTCCGGCTGGCAGAGAAGATGTGAATGGTTCAATAGTGTCTATAGATGCTTCAAAATCGATCAATTTTGAAGTTCTTTTACCGTGTTCCCGCTATTCGATGTTTGCCCCAAATCAGTCTCCGCCGGAGCTGAGGAAGAAGAAGATGGTTTTGGCCGAATTGGGGCTTGAAGCCAGAATGGTTGGTCGACACAGGTCAAGGCTAGCTCGGTGCACTGGATTTGCTCCTTAAATAGAGGTGAATAGATGGCGGCGCAGGGTTAGAATGGGAAGCAAGTGGCGGTGGGCTTCGGTGCTCTCCAGAGCTTTCTCGGCCGTGATTCAGAGCATGGTATGGGCACTGCTAGCTGAGGACCTCGATGCGCACAAAATTGCGGCGAGTAGGCGACAAAAATGGAGGCGGTTTCGAAGATTTTCCAGCTGGCTTCGTATGGGAGAGAGTGAGAGAGCAAGAGAAGGAGCAGAGGGAGGAAGAAGGAACCGACAGGTGGGGTTCCAAGTCCACCGGCAGAGAGAAAAAGAGAAATGAGAGGAGGAGGAGATTGACACGTGCAGGGCCAGGTGGCACTTGGGTCCCGTCGGCAGTGTCGCCAATGCTTGGGCCAGCCGAAAGGCCACTGAAACGTGGCCCCCACGTGGAAAGTCAATGGAGCAAGAGGGCAACTTCTACTCCCTTCCCCTGACAGCGCATTGCACCAATTAATTCACGGGTCTATACAACTTCAAATTTTTCGAAACTTTTTCTACAAGTTTTTGGGTAAGTTATCTACTTCCAGTAAAATTTGAGGTTAATAAGATGCACCATTTATTTACTAAAAATCTGACAGTGCCGACTGAACATAAAATTCAATTCGGTTTTTGAGTTAATTAAAGGTCTAAATCAGCATATTTATTTTTGAAATTTTTACTGAAGGTGTGATTCCATAAAATGGCCTTACCATAAAAATTTCAGCACTAAATTCGCATTATATATTTCTATAGAATTCTTTTACTGTTTCTTGCAGAATTGCAACTCTGCGTTATTTAAATGTAAATAAATAGTTAATCTTCTTAATAATTTTCGCAAATTTTTTTGGATGAAGGTGATATGTCTGAGGTATTATGGTAAAAATTCCAAGGCCTAGATTGGTCCACATCTCTCTCTAAAAATCTGAAATGGATCAGGACAGAAATAAAATTTACCATTTTAAATTGTTTTCTTTACTCTTAAATGCATTCACATGATCTTTTGACCAGCTAAGGATGATTCTAGGGCTGTCCAAAGTCAGGTGTAATATTTACTAAGGTAATTTTTCATTTCTTACCATTTTACCATTTGATACTTTCTCTTTTTCCTTCTTTTATTTCATTCCACTAATCACCCAATCACTCAGCAAAAATCAATAATCAATTCAACAAATGCACAAGAAATCATAAAATGCAACATAAGACTGATTTCACATTTTTAATATTTTATTTTAAACCTTTATAAATTTGAGGATGTTACATGGATCTAATTTGCAAGCCAAACACCTTCCTTCCCTCCTTCAACTCGATGGTGGAACTACTCTACGGTGAAGTTGGTGGAGTAGAGCTGATTTTTTTGGAGTGGAGCTCTCCCAAATAGGCCCTATAAACAACCCATTTGTGTGAAAGTATTTAGATTTAAACTTAGTTTGGGTTAAATTCGCGATAAGTTGCCTTTCAATACATTAACAACTTAGATAGTAATTAATAAGTATATGTAGATTAAAATTGTGATGAGGACAACCATTAGGCACTGATTAAACCATGATAACCATGTTTAAGAAAAATTAGATAGTAATGAATAACTATATGTAGTTTTTTGTTTCTGTATGCCGAAGCGATCAATAAGGCCTTCATGTCGAGTGGCATAGTAATGGCTAGTGCCGAAGCAGAGAACGCCAGCGAGCTTCTCGTCTGGCTGACGCCGCGAGCACCCTTGCCTTCCACGCTCAATAGCACTTCGCCGGCATCACAACCACCGCGCTCCGAGAAGTGGCAGCAAACCGCCACTTCTTTTGTGCTGCACTTCGGCAAGAGCTGGGCCAGCCTCCGGGACGCCATGTCGCTCGCCAGCCGCTTCGCCGGCACCGGGAGGAGAAAGTGGCAGCACCGCGGCGAGAGCGCCACCGGCGCCGTGTACACCTGGACGGCCGGGGAAGAGGACTTAAATGGGGACAACGCCGTCAGGAGGTACCTGAGGGAGATCGGCGCTGCGGCGAGGAGCACAGAGGACGTCGAGAAGGACGAGGCGAGCGTCGCCTGAAGTTCAGCGGCTTGGCCGGCGAGTACGAGAGGAGGGCCAAGTTCTTGGAGGCAATGTGCGAGGAGGTGCAGAAGGTGGAGGAGAGCAGTTGGCTCCATGGCGAACTCAAAGGTCAGTGTAAATTGCATAGCGAGTTGATCCATGGTTGTGTCAAGATCTGATTCATGCAGTGTTTGTTTGATTCTTACCAGACACTACTACAGAATCGGCCTTCACAACCGGTCTATCACAAGCGGTTTCATGCCAACCGGTTGTAATGTGCGCACTAGAAGCGGTTCGTGGCAACAGGCAGGAGAGGACTTTTACAAGCGGTTTGATACACGAACCGCTTCTGAAGTCTGAGTTATAGAAGCGGTTCGTGTACCAAACCGCTTCTGGAAAGTCAGAAGCGGTTTGAAACACGAACCGCTTCTAGAATTCAACCATCAGAAGCGGTTTGTGTTTCAAACCGCTTCTAAAAGCCCTTCCGCCCAGCGCATTTTAAACCCTTCTTCCTCCCCGAGCCAACAGTCGAAGAAAGAAGGGCCGAGCATTGTTCTTTCGGGGAGGTGCTGGCCAAATTTTTACTTTTTAAATTGCTGGTGATTTAGCTTCAAATTAAGTGTTTCAAGGTCAGTAAGAGCATGTTAGCATCTTTCTCACTTATATATTGCTGTTTTTTATGCATTGGATGTGGAGAAATCATGATTTATTCATGTTCAAATGTGTTGCTTTGCTAGGTCACTCTAGAACATGTTGAATTGTATATGGTGTGAAGTTGTGCCCCAAAATATATTTTGTATGCTTGCTTTTTTTATGGTATGAACATGTATGGTGGAGATCTAATTCAAAGTATGGCATTGCAATGAAGTAATTAGTGGTGTATAAAATAAAATAGGGAAACATGTGAAGGATAAAAAAATAATTACAAAGGTAGGAAGGGATAAAAAAATAATTAGAAAGGTAGATCTTTAATTGCATGAAGGTGTAGGTGGGGTTGTTTTTCTTGGAGAAGAAAAATTTATATGAAATTATAACTTGGTGTAGATGAACCGACAATGGATGTACAATGCGGACCGTCGCTCGAGAACACTGGTTATTGGCGATGCAGCATGCGGCTACGATGTTGATGCGGCTACGATGTGGCTATTGGCGATGCAGCCGCTCTGGCCGGAAACACTGGTTCCGGCGAGAACGTAGATACCGTTGACACCGAGGTATTGTGAGAAGAATATAATCCCCGTGGGCATGTTAATTAATCGCAATTCATTATTAGAATACACTCTGACATGTTATATATATATATATATATATATATGTTTGTGTATTTAAAGCCTGGTACATCGAGCAACCAATCCAAGAATCGGGGACCTAACAAGAAGTCGTCCACAAAGCATGTGTTTACCGACGTTGGCAATGATGGGAAGCCGATTGCCCTCTCACGCTAGCTTGGGCCGTTCAACAACGCTATGTTACCACGTAAGGGATCACGTCCCAATTAGCATCAAGAAATGGGCCGAAGTTCCTCAAGCTACCAAGGACCTCCTCTGGCAAGATATTATGGAAAATTTCACATTTCCTGAAGGGTCCAGAGACAAGGCCAAGAATTACACTTTGAAGAAGATGGCACTCTCATTTCAGTCATGGAAGTCGGGTTTAAGCAAAAAGTACGTGCAGAAGGGAGAAAGACCTGACTTCAACCAATTTCCTAATCTTGCCGATCACTAGGAAGCATTCGAGGAGTACAAGCTGTCAGCTAAAGGCCAGTCTGCAAGTCAGAAGAATAAGACCAATGCACAGATGAAGAAATACCACTACCATCTCGGCACCGGTGGTTACCTGAAGGTTGTACCTAAATGGGAAAAGAAAGAAGAAGAATTAATGGCCAAGGACATTACACCGGCTACTATTTTGTGGGAAGACCGCCTGCGTAATTGGTTCATGGGTCACGGGGGGGCCTTGCAGATGATGGCAGTTTGCTGATGCTACCAGCTGTGCAAGATGTTGGCCAGAGAATTGTACAAGCCGTCGAGCAGTCTGCATCAGGCTCTTTTGTGGTTGACAGGGAGAATGATGAGCTAACACTTGCCCTCCAAAACCCTGAGCACCCGGGACGGACACGAGGTTGGGGCAAGACGCCATGGAGGTACGGTTTTGCCAAGGATGCACATTCGTACAGGAGCCGCGAGAGAAGCAGAACAAAAGAAGCAAATAAAATGTGCCAATTGGAACGGGAGCTTAGAGCAACGCAGGCTAGCATCGGCGACCTAGTTGCGCAACAAGTTGCGCAAGAAGTGCAGAGAGCCAAGAGTAACCTTCAGGGAGCAGGTCCGAGCAATCAACCGGACGCTGCGATCAGCCCCTCAGCGCGACAGAGCAGCTGCGCGTCCACCGGGGCCCCTCAAGCGGACGAAGACTTGCAAGCCCATTACCCCGTGGATGACATAAAGGTTCGCCGCCAGTGTGAGCTACACGTTGATGCACGCAACCACTCCATCAAGGTGGCCTACGGCATGGCATTGCCGGTGTCACTGGGCCAGACCTTCCACTTCAACACAATACCCATGGGTTACTCGAAGGTCGCGGTGGAGGAGGTGCTGAGCGGATTTGAAGAACTACTGCTCGATATTGCTGGAGGCGACGACGTAACCAAGCTTGGACAGGCCCTCCACAATATCATCCTCTGGCGAAAAAGGCTCATCATATTTCCAGATGGCGTGGAGGCGTCATCTCCGGCAATAGATGTATCGCAATCGGAGCCGGCTAGAGGAAGCTCGTCTCCTCCACAACGAGAACCGACTCCTCCTCCACAACGACAACCGAAGCCTCCTCCACAACGAGAACTGACTCCTCCTCCACAACGACAACCGACGCCTCCTCCACAACAACAACCGACGCCTCCTCGACAACCGACGCCTCCTTCACAACGACAGCCCACGCCTCCACCATCTCCTCCGAGGAAGAAGCCCAGGAGCCATACCCCACCTGCTCCCATGAAGGCACAGTCCACCCGGTCGAAGAGCACAAAGGAACCTCCAAAGAGGGCATATGATAGGACCGACGAGGAGAATGACGCGATCGTCACCAAAGAAGTGGCTGCACACTTCGCACCGAAGAAGTCAGACCCAAACGTACAAGTTGATCCAAAAGTGATGGAACACTTCTTGACCTGCCGTGCAATGCCACTCCCTATACCGTCCAACTATGAACGTACAATAAGAAAGGCTACAAGGAAGAGTAAACGGGGTCAGGCGACGGCGGCAAAGCGGAAGGGAGATCAAGATCAGCTGCGGCAAGATCAGGAGAACCTCGAGAGATTCATGAAGGAGGCAGGACTCACTAGCGTAGCTGCTGCTCTAGGTGCAGATCATCTCCCAATGGCAGAAGTCAAATGGCAATATAAGCTTGGCCGGGAGCTAATTGACCCTCAAAAGATAAAGGACCTGCCAACCAAGATGCGACAATTTCATGAATGGTACATGACAGAGTCTGCTAAACAAAGAAAGATGTTCCCTATGCGGGTGACACAAGAAGATTTCTATCGCGGGGAAAACACCGTATGGCTCGACCAAGACATATACAATTTTTACCATCGTGACTCCATGAACGTGTCTCTCATGAGCTGCTGGTGCTTGTAAGTATCGATCTCATAACTTTACCATTTACTTCCTTGTACCATAGAAGTGCAACTCTAATAACTTATCCATTTCTACGTAGAATGGAGATACAACGATGTAGAAAATGTAACATATTCAACGTGGGCTTCATCGATCCAGATTGTCAATGAGCTCGTCTTTCGATACAACGCTAAGGCTCTTGAGGATTACGTTCTAGATGCATTCTTGGCACAAAGACTACAAACCATACATACTTCTTCCCTTCAACTTCATGTACGTATATTTACGTGTTCTCTGAACGCATTGATAAACTTATCTTTTCCAAGGCATTGATAATACTGCTAGCTAGTTATATATATGTCGCAATATATGAACAGGTTTCACTGGATCCTTTTGGTCATCAAGCTTGATAGTAGCAAGATCGTTGTTCAAGACTCAAAAAGGGGACCGGTGGAACATTATCAATATATCATTGACGTCCTAAACAGGTATATAGAAAATATATATACAATAGTTTCCTTATTATATTGAAATACCTTGCTAATTCGAACTCTGATAATTGCTATTCATAATAATGCGTCACACAGGGCATTCGCAAGGTTTCGCAAGAAACAACAAGGAGCTTTCGAGAATGTATTCAATGTCCAAATAAGCACTCGAGTATTAAAACAGACAGCTGGAAACAACTTATGTGGCTATTATGTGTGCCACTACATGCAAAATATTACCCACGGCGATGTGCCCATAAGCGACAACGAGGTGAGTGCACATATGTCAATTAATACTTACACTTTAATTACATGCATGCTCAGATATTTATTAATTTCGCGCTTTGTCAGCCCAACATCTATGTGCAAGATGTGATCCCGCCGCACCGGGTTGAAGCACTCCAAGAACAACTCATTGGCTTCATTGTCGACGAGATTGTATCCCCTAATGACGAGTTCCACAAACCGGGTTGGAGAGATTGTCCTTCTATAAGGACAGATGAACTGACATCAACGTCGACCAAGGATGTACAAAGCGATGCACGCAACAATTAAATGAGCTCGAGATTCACCCTTTTATTCTTTGAAACTTGTAAAAGTTGCTTATGTGTCAATCAAACTTGTAAAAGTGCTCATTAATTCATGTGTCAATCAAACTTGTCCATCTTTTAGTCTATTAAGTTCATACTTTTCTGTAAATGATCTGTGATTATTTGAATGAGTACGCATGAGTAATATATATTTAATTGTATACAAAAACCATATATTTCTATTTATTTTTAATGTCAAAATCCATATATATTGATACCCTTCTCACAAACATATTATATATTTAATATAATTAAACAATGCCTCTCCACAAGCGGTTATTATCTCCAACCGCTTATGGAGAGAGCACCTCCACATGCGGTTTTTAACACGAACCGCTTGTGGAGAGATCGTCTTCACAAGCGGTTTGATACACAAACCACTTGTGGAGATAGCGTTTTCACAAGCGGTTTATAACACAAACCGCTTGTGAAGACGATACACGTGGCAGCCCCCCTAGCCTTCCTGGAAACCTTTCGAACCGCTTGTGGTGTCTCACCACAAGCGGTTGGCCGAACCGCTTGTGATACCCCGAAGGGTATCACTCCCGGTTGCTTACAAGCGGTTCTAAAACTGTTTCTGAAAGCGGTTTCGAACCGCTTGTGATGCTCGATTCTGTAGTAGTGAGAGATAAGAAACATAGATGACAATATCATACTTCATACCTAGAGGTGGGCGTCGGGCCGGCGCCGGCTCGGCCCAGGCTCATCGTGCTTCGGACCGGAACCGTGCCATACCACGACGGCCCATTGTGCCCACCGTGCCGGCCCGACTCGCCTTTGGTGAGCCCAGGCCCAGCCCATTTGCGCTTCGTGCCTGCTTCGTGTTGTGCCGGCCCAGGCCCGACCCATTTTCACTATTGTGACAAGCAAAGAAATAAAACACATCACTACTACTAAACTACCTATTTTAATTACATAAGAGACTAATCACATCAACAAAATGTCAAACATAAATGCAATGCTTGAAGATGCCCAGAATTAACAATATCTATCAACTTTTAGGTCTTAATTCGTGATTTCGTGCCCGTTCGTGCCGTGCCGGCACGGACCCGGCCCAAACGATCGTGCCGGGTCATGCCACCCATCGTGCTCGGTTCTCAAACCCGGTACGACCTGTGCTCGGAACCGTGCGGTACCAGGCCCAAAAGAGCCCGGCTCAAGTGCCCACCTCTAATCATACCAGAGATGAATCGTGATGTCCATGAGGAGAATAAAAATCTCAAGGCAGAGTTGGATGCAATGGGAAAAGAGATAGACACAACAATGGAGAGGATCGAGGAGCTGAAGAATGGGAGCCAAACTGGAGTGCAGCACTGTGCAGAAGTTTTGATTCAACTTGAGAAGCAGCTGGAAAAACGGCAAGCACTGGAGTCTACAATACGGCAACAGGGTTTTTTATTTCGGCCGAAATTTCGGTGAAATTTGGTTGAATTTCCAAACAAAAACAGAAATAATCTTACCAAAAGGTGAAATTTCGGCGAAATAGCCGAAAATGCCGGATTTCGTTCTGAGCTGAAATGGCCGGATTTCGCGAAATTTCGCCGAAATTAAAAACCTTGTAACGGCAACTGAACAAGAAGCTACAAGTAGGGGAGAAACTTGAGCATGAGAAAGAATCCAGATCACGAACAAAAAAGGCCAGAAATTTCATTTGTTGACCTCATGAACAGAGAGCGAATGACCACCGAAGAGCTCCAAGAGAATCGCCAAGAGTTGATTACACTTTGTTTTCAGCAGTTGCTCATTGCTCACTTTAGGATGGGGGAACTTGCTGAAAGGCCTTTTCCACCTTGCATGCAAGAGGAAGTACATGGATGATGATCCAGAGGGCAAAGCTGCAAAGTTGGTCTCAAGCTAGAAGAACGAACTAATGAAGCTATTCTGGCCATTACAGGAATCCGAATTATTTATGTCGGCCAGAAGCCGACGTAAATAAGGCAAAAGCTAGCGTAATATAGCATCTTCAAAATTTATAAAGGGTTAAAATCAAATATTAAAATCTGTAATGCTTTCTTGCTGCATTTCTTGATTTTATGTGCTTTTAGTGAGTTATTTCTTAATTAGAAATGATTATTGGAATTTACAAAAGAAAGAAAAGGTTGAATTAGTAAAATGGTAAAATAAGAAAATTATCCTAGTAATTTTTTGTATAACCCTAGGATGCTGTAGAAATTATCCTTGGCTGGTCAAAAGCAAGTGTGAATTGATTTGCAAGTTGAATGGATATTTGGATTAGAAGGCCTATCCATGACTACGCCGGCTGTCAGAATTATGTAGAATTTCCTAGGCCTTTCCAGCACTTAAAATTTTTACCATGTGATATTAGATATCTTACCCATTCCTGGTAAAATTGGAAAAATTTAAAAGTTAGTTTTGCTATTTATCACAATTTAAATATTGCAAAGCTGAAAATCAGCCAATAGGAGTAAAAGATTTATTAAGAAATAAATAATGAGATTTTGGACGTGAAAATTTTATTGTAGGTTCCTGTGCTAAATAATAACCTACTGTAAAAATTTAGAAAATTTGGAAGTTGATTTGGTCTCCCTGATATATCAAATTCCGAATTTGAGTTATTGTGCAGCAGGCATTGTCATAATTTTAATAAAATAACTACTGCGAGTTAGTGTCCCAAAAATTTACGGTGAGTAGATAACTTACCCACGAAACGTGGTAAAAAGTTTCGAAAATTCCTGAATCGTCTTGACCCCTCAATTAATTGCCTCACGTTGGCTGTCAGGAGAGGAGGTAATTCATTGAACCTCTCTTTGTACTTCTTGTATAACTGACGAGTGGGCCCACCCATAAATCTGACTTCCACACGTTAGCCTTCTCTGAAAACTCCCTTACGTGTTCCACACGTTAGACTTCTCTGAAAACTCCCTTACGTGCTTTTCAGCCTCCAACTTTTAACAATCCAGTTTTTACAATCTAGATTTCAAATAGAACCCACCAGAGCTCCCCTTCCGCGGTGCACGTACTCTTTTAGTTCCAGTTGACTGCCGTCGGCTTTGCACAAAGCTTCACTACTGTGGTGAGACTAGTGCTGGGAGAATGGGCCGGGTCGATCGGGCTGGCACGAGCACGGCCCGAAAAAAAGGCCCAAAGCCCGACCCGGAACGAATGGCAGATGGGCCGTGCCAGCCCGGCCCGAGACCCGTGCCCGTGCCGTGCCTCAAAATGGGGCACGCCGTGCCGCCCGGCCCGGCCCGATGCGCCGTGCCGTGCTTGGGCTGGCTCGACACGAACAACGGCCCGGTCCATTCTCCCAGCACTAGTTAGCTCTTGGACATCATGTACATATGGTGAATCATACTTGTTGTTGATTAGTGGAGTACTAGCAAGTGTTAGAGTATAATAATGAGTGTAGCACTAAACAGCTAGCACTAATCATCTGCTTGATAGGACAAAAGGAAGGTAGAATCCTAAAAGAGAAGCACTTTTTCGATCTCAACCGGGCGTGCCGTGCTTGGGCCGGCACGGCCCGATCGAGGCACGACGTGCTTCTGGACCGGGCCGGGCCTAGGATTGTGCACATCGGGCCAGCCCGGTACGGCACGTACAAAACAATGGGCCGTGTCGGCCCGATGCATTTAGGCCCGAGGCACGACGGGCTTGGGCTGTGCTGGCCCGGCACGGCCCAACTCCCAGCACTAGGTGAGACATTGAACTTGACTTCTTCAGTCATAGCGATACTCTAGTACGAGTTGATTATGCTTGAGACGATACGGTCACGACCGCATGAGTTCGGTCAGCCTTGGTTGCCGGTGGCCAAGACGATGAGCTTCCTCTGCTTTGCCCCACTGCCAGGTAGGACCATCTGATCAGTCTCTAGCCTGCGCACACGCACATAGTCACTGCTATTTGGGTCCTTGGTGTCAGCCGGTGAAAGCCCTCACACCGCATTAACTCTCAGACATGTAGGCCCATCGAGTCAGCTAAGCGCGCTCATACCGCTGACAAGCGGGGCCATCTTACATCCACACAACTGCGCGGATACGCTGACTCGTGTGACCTAGTTGTCAGCTACCGAACCAACTTTAAACCATCGTAACTTTTAAATGGTAGATCCAAAGCAAGTAAAACAAGTTTTTAAATTTTTATTAGATCGCCTAGTTTCATAATATGAAATAATATTTGAAATTTGTTTGGCAGTTTAAGTCAAAATTCAAAATCAAATTATAGGTTTGAAACTAGCTTCATATAAAATTTGTACAATGCAAGCCCAAATTGAATGAAACTAGTTCCATTAGAATCCTTATGTCAAATGCTTTCTGAATATGCAAAAAAAAAAAAAAAAAAAAAAAAATCCAAATTTGGAGTTAATTTGTATCATTTTCAAATTAGGGTTGAACTCAGGAGGATAAAGATTCAAATAATCATGATTTGAGCAAATAATGTCCAAATAAGGTGAAATTAGTTTCATTGTGCTAATTAGATAGAAGAGAACATGATTTTAAAATAATACTTAGGGTGTACAATTGAACTTTTATATGTTACCTCATATGTGGTTTTATGTCCTATTATGTTTAAAACCCGGATGCAGTTACAGTAAACCATAACTCCTTAATTGTAGGCCCCCGGATTGGCTATCCGGAGTCCCCTGTGTATTTCTGTACTAGTCCCAGATCAGTAGCTAGTACACACAGTCAAATAGTGATGAATCAACAACCATATCACCAATACATATAACTAAATAAGAATAATACCAAATAAAAGCAAAGACCTTATGGTCAAGGTTTACCATTATGGCCTGAACAGGCTGAACAACTTAAACAACTGCAGCGGAAGACGAAAACACCAAAGCGACCCATCCAAATGCCCACAGGCAATCGAGTGGGGAGCGCGCCCTAGTCATTGGAATTCCTTGACAGCTTCTTTCACTTCTGAGATATGATTAGAATGTAGCACGTGAGTACATAAAGTACTCAGCAAGTCTGGGAAATTATGCACAATGTAGGCTGTCCAAGAATGGCTTAATATGGTTCTTTTGCATAAAGCCAAGTTTCATCAAATCATACTTGTTAATAATTTTTTCAAAGCATATTTGAGCAATTCTTTTTAATAATTGAATTATGTAATATTGTAGTGAAGGTTCTAACCACCACTCACTAATATACAGGCTCTATCCGCTACAGCTCAACAAAATCAGGGTTCAATCCAATCACATGGCTCTGTCCGCCATGGTTCACAAAATCAGGTTCCTTCCACCTACCTGGCTTTGGCCGCCAGAAGCACACCCGAGAGTTCTAACCGCTCCCGGATCCCAAAACAAACCATTGTTTAGTTTGAAACAGAAAACCAAAGTCTACCAGTATGAAAGCATTCAACAAGCTTTGCCTTTGACCGTAGGCACGGCTATTCGAATAGTTTTAACATTGCAGAGGTGTACAACTTTACCCACAAGACATGATATTCCCTTGATGCCATGCAATTAGCACACTTCCTTGGGTGTGCCGGCAGGGATATCATGACAAGGCCTTTACAATGTATCTACCTAACTTGACTCACCCGCTGAGGTTTCACCGCTGTTAGGGTTCCCTCCGCCCAGTACAGAAGCCCCCTCTTGCGCCGTGTGAGAAAAACAACAACAACAACAATGCCTCTTTCCGGCTCTCACATTCCACCGAGTGGTGAGTCTAAGTCAGGTTTCTACAAATTAATTAGCCAGGTCGTGCCCACTTTGACATGTGGTTGTACGGTTATGCATAGAATGGAGACAGTCATAAGCGCAATGAAAGCTAGCGCTCCCTCCGCGCCCACCAGACAAACCATTCCGCCCCAGTCCAATACCATTTTTCATTTTATTTTTATTTTGTAAACCATTGGCAATACTCCTTGCCTATAACTTCCAATACAAATTTTCAAGAGATAATTGAAAGTCCCACCCATAGGTGAATATTGACCGACAGCGAGACTAAGCATTGCTACCGTACTATTCTATTCCACCAATAGTTTATTTTATAAAAAATACAAAGCTCAGGGTTTGATTACAATCCCTATAATCATTTTTATAATCTCCAATAATCCTTCTATTGCCATAATTTGATAATCATAAGAATAATCCAATCCAGTAGGGTACTTTTACTATGTAAAGTTGATACCATGCCATCATAACTCCAAAATCATACCAAGCCATTATTATCATTGTATATGAAACAATCTTCTCAAAATATAATTCTCATTATCGATTACCCATCATCCATACATCGATTCATTTTGTAATCTACTTGATTCACCACGAATAATTCACAATCTCATCCCCAAGCATCTTTTAAACAAAGACTCCCAAAACCAAGACTTTATTAATTCATCGACTATAATGATCTTCATACATAGTGACATCCGATCGACTTAAACAAATCACACATAATCCACATTATTCATAAACCCCCATAAATGGCTACTAAACCACCGAGTACGATTCTCAGTATTATCCACTTCATACATCGAATATATTTGATAATATCATTGATTAAATCATTGAGTATCATTCTCCACATCACCTATTGTAACCCTTCATATTGTCATCGCTAAATCATCTACATTCTATCCACCAAGAATACGTAACATTATCATTTACTAAACCACCAAATATTCTGGATCATTCACAATTCTCCATAAATGATTATCACATATCTATATTTCCATAATCATCTATTTCTTAATCGATCAGTTAGTAATAATTCCCCAACAAGCACTAATAATCCAACTAACTCTGATTCTCATTCGATACTATTTTATCAACCCAAGAAATCCAATTCAACACATTATTTACTTATACTGACCTATTTAATCCAACAAGAATACTTCCCAAGACCATACATCTTCCAAAATTCCCCCCAATCCATTAAAATGTGAACTAATATAATAATCCAACTTCACAATACTTCCATCATCAACGTTCATAGATCAACTTCATAACTAACAATCCCCATCAACATTAATATTCAAGTAATCTCCAATCAAATTGGGTTCTAGCTTCAATCTACGTTCTATACTAATATGTTACCTCCAAACTGTCTTCCAAACAGTCATTTCTCTAATAACAGAATATTTTTCCAAAAACACTTATATTGGTGGACTACTATACTAGGGTGACAAAGGATTATGGATAACAATATCAAGGAGGGAGGGACAACAGGTATAACTAACAACCTAACATTAACATCATTCTTTAATATAAATAGCGATGCAATTTGTAAGACATGGTAAAACATTTTAGAAAGCATAGGATCAACATGCGTCAAGGAGACTTGCCTCGGTCACAGCGAGAATGTTGAACACTTGAAGTCTGGCGGCGGGATCGGCGGGATCGTCGACTACGCGCAAAACGAGACAACAAATAAATAAAAGAAAATAAATAAAATCTAAAAAATTACAAAAGTAGTACTGGCAGGTAGATCTTGATTTTAGATGAATTTAGAAATTTGAATAGAGTCAAACGGAGTTCGGATGAGAAAGTTATGAGCTTCCGAAGTTTGAATTTCGAATAAATTGGAAAATCGGGAATATTCTCGGAATATTCCTTCTCTGGTTGACTGGTCAAATGTTGACTGAAGACTTGACTTTGACTGGGTTTGTGTGTATGGCATGGAGGCCCCACCTGTCATGGTCTCATGCCTTCTCCTTGCTTGGGTCAAGCCATGAAAGCCATGAGAGAGAGAGGGAGCTTGAGGGGGGTGAGAGGGGGCTCGCCCGTAGGGGAGCGAGCCAAGTCGCCCGGCGGCGGGCGGTCGGCGAGTGGTGGCGCTGGCCGGCGACGGCTGAAGCGCGACAGCGTCTTGGCCTTCCTTGGCACATGGCGGCCAGCGACGGCGGCGCATGGCGGCGGCTTCAGCCGGCGGCGAAGGCGGCTCGGCCGGCCGGCCAGCCCAAGCACAGTGAGCCCAAAGCACAAGAACAGAGGCCACCAAACCAAAAGAAAAGAACACACCTCACTCTAAAACTTGATTTCTCCACCAATTTTGCATGGAATTGATCCAAACAAAAGTCTAGAATCAATAGATAACATCCTTAGGGACATCTAGGAGGAAGGGATTGAGCCAAAACTCACCGGAATCAGAGAAATCGACGAAGAACGGAGGTTCGGCCGAAATGAGAAAAACTTGAAATTCGTCGCCAACTCTTGATCAAACCTAAAATTGATGATTGGGTTAGAAGCTAGACTCATCCACGGTCACAAAGAACCAAGTGGCACGAAGAATGGCTCACCGGGGAAGGATCTATGAGCAAGAACTTGAAGAACACCGGAAAAGGGTGACACACCGTCGGTTTTCTTGATCTCACGGGCAAATGGGTGGAGTAGAGGGAAAGGGGAGCACACTCCCGGAAAGGGGATTCTTATACGAAGTGAATGGAGGTGGTGGTGCGCCGTTTGGAGAAGAAACGGGCGAGTAATGGCCATTAAGGACGATTTCGGTTTTTGGCGAACTGCTCACATTCCGGCGAGAGTTAGGGCTGAAGATCATGGGGAATGGAAGGGTCTCGTCCATACGAATCCAACGGATCCGGCCGTTCGCAATTTGGATCATTGAGTAGGGAGTTATGGCACTTTGAATCAAAGAAAAGCTTGAGAAGCTTCTCTGTTCTTCCTACTGGAAACGATCGATCGGGAAGACGAACAGTACTGCGTGCTACAGTACCCCATGCTACAGTAAGCGCCACGTGGCAAGCTCCGGTTGGTTCTCTTTTACGCAAATGATCCGCCCTAGAGAAAAATAAGGAAAAATGGCCTAAAAATTCCAGAAAAATTCCTAGAGCCATTTTAGAATATTTGGGACCCAATAAAATTGGTTCCGCTGAATTTGGAGGATTTTTGTGGAATTGAATATTCAGGCGCGAATCGCAGGCATTAAACAAAAGCCGCGCGAGATAAAATAGGAACGGAGGTCCAAAAATCCGGGGAAAGGTTCCTAAAATCATTTTGGAATATTTGGAACATTTTAGAAGTGGTTTGGGGATTTTTGGAGCATTTTTGGACTCGGGTGAAATTTCGGGTACCGACGGGAATCTAGAAATTTGATTTTTCGACCGGAGGGGAAGTAAATCCCGATTTTGGAGGGGAATGGATGCCAGGTTAATATAAACACCAGAGAAACTCCAAGTTTTTGAATTTAGTTTATTTAAATTAGATTTTTCTCCAGAAAGCGAACACTAGGGTATTACATTAATTCATGAAATAAATGTTAAAATGTTTTTGAGGTTATGAATATTCTAGATGTGCAAATTTGAGCCAAATACCATAGAATCAACTCTAGAACATTCCTAAAGACATCCCCAGCTAATGACAGAAAAATGAGTAAAAGAACATGTATAGTATAGTTGTAAACTTAGAATGAAACTTGATTTAGGCTATTTCAACGATTAATAAAATAAGTTGTCCATATACTAGAACCTGTAAAATCAGTTTAGAAACACTCTACAGAGTACATACTACCATATTCTAGAAAAACATCTTATTTATAACTTGTTTTCCATCTAAGTCCAGCTATTTCAAAACCCTTAAGTGTTAATCATTCGCTTCACTTTCCCGCCGATTTCGTGTAACGTGAGCTTTATAATACTACATAAGCTTTTTCAACAATGAATATGATGTCTCATCCAAATCCTAAAATCTATTGAATTAGCTTAGTAGTGCTCTCTAAAACATAGACTATCCTATGATGAAAAGATAATCTCCTTTCATCATGAAATGCATATAAATCTTGTTATCTTAATAAGCTTAAGCGTTAACATTACTTAAGTGGGTAATATGAATGAACGAACTTTGAGAAGTCAATGACTATGAAGTTTGTATCACCAGAACCTTCTCAAATACCGTGAAAAATGAGGCCAGTAGCCTAAATCAATAAATCTAACCCGCGTAAAACTGATTCTGTGCGAAATCACTCAAAGATAATGAACTATTCATTCATAGTCTATTGTGATCATTTAAGCATGTTCGGTAGCCCGTAAAACATCTCGTCTAAATACAAATTTTGTGAAGAATAGCTTAGAAATGGTCTTTAGGATATGATCCGCAGTAATATTGAAAAATATTCTTATTTCATCTCGCTTTGGATCTAAATCCTTATAGAGCAAAACCCATTAGTAATAAAATTGCAAGAAAGGTATATTATGAATAGTAAAGTTTAAGAAACTTGTAACCAATGTATACTTCTATTAATCCAAACAAGTTTTGCTTCTTGAACTCGAAATTTAACATGTTTAAATTCACAATCTTAGCTTCTTAAATTCGTAGAATAAAATAGAATGAATCATAAGGAATAAGTGTCGTGTGCGATACAGCCCTCAAACCGTTAATCAATAATAAAAGGCTATAACATAAAAGTAACACACTTACATGCTTGTTTTATGTAATAATTGCTTATTTAATTTTCCATCTGATTTCCTTTTGCCCTATTAAAAGTGTTATTTGCTATTTGCCATCTTTTCTGTTATACGACGTGTAGAATCCGACGTCTCGAACTTCATCGTCGACAACTTCGAGATTACGTCTTCGACTCGACGCTAAAGACAACAAATAGCAAGACAAGCACCCCTTGATCATATTGATCCCAGTTTTTCGTAATTAACTAAAATATTGATTAAGAATTTGCATGCATGCGCTATGTTTCGTTAAATTGTTATTTATGGGTATTGGTAGATATGACCTTCAATGATGGATTTCCTTAATTAACATTGATATGAGAACCTTGACAACCCTAGCTCATGGATAGACACATGATGTTAAAATGGGTATATTCGATTATTACGTGCATACGCTTAACCCTGCTTTAGATTGGGAACACGAACAGATGGTTATACTGCTCATGATGAACTAAAATTATAGATATGATGAACTCTATTCATGGATGTGAGACCCCGGATCAGCTATCCGAAATCTCCTGTGTATTTCCGTACTAGTCCCAGATTAGTAGCTAGTACACACAGTCAACAGTGATACGTCATTGCCGAACCAAAACGAAATTGTAACATAATTCATAAAGTATGGGCCACATGGCCACTTATTACAATACTCGGTCCCGAGACCGGAGACACGACAGCGGAAGCAAAAGCGACAACAGACGAACACCAAAAACACCACAGGCGACGACAAGACACGCGACTAGCTATCTTGGCAGTCCTCCTCGAAGTCTTCGGTGTATAACTCACCGTCTTCGGTTGCATCTTGGTAGTTCTCTGATGATGACAATATGCGTAGCACGTGAGTACAAAAGTACTCAGCAAGTCGGGGAATGAATGTACATGTGGGGATTTCCAAAGGAAGCTTAATAGGGTTCTTTTGCACAAAGCCAAATTTCATTAAACCATACTTAAGTATAAAGCACATTTTATCAATTATTTTAGCAATTGAATTATTTAATATTGCAGTGAAGGTTCTATCCACCATCACCAATATAGAGGGCTCTAACTGCCAACTTTTAAAAGAGTAAGTTTAATCACATATGACTCCTTCCATCAAGATACCAAAATAGGTTCTTTCCACCTTGTTGGCTCAATCCGCCATTACACAGCCGAGAGTTCTAACCACTCCCGAACCCCAAAATAAAACACCATTTTATTTTAAAACCAAAACCAAAGTCTACCAATATGAAAGCATTCCTTGCTTTGCCTTTGACCGTTGGCACGGCTATTCGAATAGTTTTAACTCTGCAGAGGTGTACAACTTTACCCACAAGACATGATATTCTCTTGATGCCAAGCTATTAACACACTTCCTTTGGTGTGCCGGCAGAGAAATCATGACAAGGCCTTTACAATGTATACGCCTAACCCGACCCACCCACTGAGGTTTCACCGCTGTTAGGGTTCTAGCCACCCAGTACAGAAGCCCCTCTTGTGCCGTGTGAGAAAAACAACATTGCCTCTATCCGGCACTCACATTCCACCGTTTGGTGAGTCTAAGTTAGGTTTCTACAAATTAGTTAGCCAGGTCGTACCATTATAGACATGTGGTAGTACGGTTATGCTTAGAATGGACAATCACAAGCGTCGGTCCTTAATTGACTTGGGGCGGCACTCACACAATGCAACTAGTGCTCCATTCGCACCCACCCGACATTCCATTCCGCCCAAGTCCAAACCATTTTTCCTTTTCTTTTTATTTTAGAAAAATAGTACCAAAATCATAATAATCATTTCCAAATCACACTTTAAATCATCATTTTTGTATAATCCCGCCCATGGGTCATTTTCATCAATGTTCGTCCTAAGCAAATCTACCGTACAATTGCACAAAGGGTACCATACAAGTGTAAACATGGCATAGCAAATGTCCTAGGGTTACAAGTAACATGGATGTCAATAACAAAGGAGGTATTCACAAATAGGATTAACTATTCACTTATATTTGACATACGATGATAAACATAGCATGCAGGTTTATAAAACACTTTAAAACACATTTGTAAACGTAGGGTCAACATGCGTCAAGGAGACTTGCCTTCGGTCGCGGCGAGATCATCGAACGCTTGAAGTCCGGCGGCGAGGTCGGCGGTCTCGGCGGGGTCCTCGGCTACGCGCAAAACGAGACAACAAATAAATACAAGAAAATAAATAAAATCCAAAAATTACAAAAGTAGTACTGGCGGGTAGATCTTGATTTTAGATGAATTTAGGAATTTGAACGGAGTCAATCGGAGTTCGGACGGAAAAGTTATGAGCTTCCGAAGTTCAAAAATTGGGAAATTGGAAAACGAGGGAATATTCCTCAGAATATTCCTTTTCTATTTTTTTTCTGAATTTTGGATGGCTCTTAGTCTTTGATATCTGGGGCCCCAACGTCATTGAGAGTGGGGTTCTTCCCCATGGCTTTAGCCATGGCCATAACAGAGGATGGGGAGGAGCTCATGGGGGCCGGCGAGGGGGGGCCAGCGGTCGGCGGCGAGCGGCCGGCCGGCGAGGTGACGACGCGGCGAGCCGAAGGGCGGTCGGCGGCGTGCCGGTGTAAGACCCTCACTTTTATGCTACAGTGCAAACATAAAAGCAAGGTTCTAATGTGCATACTGTACCATTCCCATGATCAGTGGCTGGCATGCACAAAACACAATTTGGAATCACAACCATACAAAAGTTTCATATTTTATTACAGCGGAAGTATTGATACAATATGACCGAGAAGGTCAACTAAACATAGCCAAAAGAATCAGATGTCTTGTAGTTTGCCACATAATCCACAGGCAACTGACAAGGTAAAGCCTTGGAAAGAAATGTCGTTAATAATCCCGCAATCCTGCGTCAAAGTAAAATTCATCGAAATACCTGCATCTTCACCTAAAATTAACAATGATAGCAAGGGTGAGTACATTTCGTACTCAGCAAGACTTGAGTTGTGTGTTTGGAATGCAGGCTGATCCTAGAATAAAGCTTCTACGGTTATTCTTTGCTTGGAGCCAAATTGAATTATAAATACTGAATATTAGAGTGAAAGCGAAAACTTGTAAAAGTAAATAAATAAGTAGAGTAACAAGTATGTACTTAAAGGTAATGCGAAGAGATAGATAACTCACAGCCCTTCGCGAATAGAATGTAACAAAATACTCACAACCCTATGTGAGTGATAAAACGTCCAGTCCCATCATATGAAATATTATCTGAAGATTAAAGTTTTGTCCACACAGGCACAATTTGAATTCAACCTTGCCAACGTAATGTCAAATATTGAATCATCTGTAAGGGTAAGCTCACCAATTCCAAATTATCTGGTCCAGTTTTATAAAAGTACAGAAAATGTCTAGCTATGTGATGACTTTACCAAGTGCTCATGACCGAGAGCGCGGCTAATCGATTAGGTTTAGACTCTGCAGAGTTTGTACAGCTTTACCCACAAGAAATGTTCTCCCTTTTTGCTAGGCCATTAACACACTTCCTTTGGTGTGCCGCCAGAGAGTTCATTACGAAACTGTTCAAATACTTGGACCTTAACTTTGCACTAGCCCAATGACGTTACCCCTGACTATGATGGAAGCAAATAAACAGTGAAGCAATAGTATTCAGGAGCCCGCGGCTCAAATGGTACAACAACAGCCCCAATTCATAGCCAGGCGTACACCGTTACAACGGCAGATGCCAACACCACGGTGATGACACCTCCCTCGAGCAAACCTATACCTGGAATGCCCGTGCTACAACTGCCTACCAATGTGCAAAGCTAGTTCCAAATAACTTTAATAGGTTAAGACTGTCCCACTCCAGTACTTGTGGATGTACGGTTATCTTGGCCTGAAAACAACACATCAGCTCGGTCCTTATTGTGACATGGGCGATACTCCACCCTATCTACGTACACGTTAAAACATGTACAACCGGCTATTGCCAATAATCACCCACGTCAAATCAGTAGTTTTATTTTCATTTTTAACAAACTACCAGTATCCTTTACTGCTTAAATAAACCATAAAAGATTTCATAAAGAAAAGTGTGTGGGTGTAAAATGTTTCCGACATTAATCTAAAGCAGTGCTAAGCATATGCAGATTAATAAGCGATTATACCCATTTCAAAGAACTTAACCATTCCTATGGTTTTCATGGATCGTATGTCAACATGATTAAGGGAATCCATCAATTTGGGTTATAACTACCAAGTAACGCAAAATAAGGATTTATCGAAATATAAGCATGCAGGAAGATTCTTAATCACATTTTAGTTGATTATGAAATCTGGGATCAAAATGATCAAGGGGGTGCTTGCCTTGCTATCCGTTGTTTTCAGTGACGAAGTCGAAGACGTGATCTTGAAGTCGTCGGCGATGAAGTTCGAAACGTCGGATTCTACACGTCGTATAACAGAAAAGAATAACAAATAGCAAATAATACTTTCAATAGAGGCAAAAGGAAATCAAATGGAAAAACCAAATATAAAACATACATAAAACAAGCATGGTTGTAGTTAGGGTTTCGAGACCACATAAGCGAACGTACTACCTTCACATTGTAGTCTTCTTACTGATTTAAGGGTTTGAAGGTCGCATCGCATACAATATCTATTCCTTATGATTCATTCTATTTTATTTTACGAATTCAAGAAGCTAAGATTGTGAATTTAAATATGTTAAACTCCGAATTCAAGAAGCTAAGATTGTGAGGTTAAATATACTACAATTCATTTTCAAGGTGTGAAGCTACCTGTACTAATACCAAGAAGTACATAAAGTCACTTGACTAATTACAAACAGTTATATGATTAAACTTAAGGATGTGCATCGGTATTATGGTCTTAGAATTGGTTTCACGTAGGGTCATGTCTTTAAGAATGTTTTAGAGTTAATTCTACGATATTTGGCTTTTATCCGAGATGTTTTCTATATAAGTGATCACTAAGGTTTAACATAGACCTAGCTCAAATCTGTACCAACAAATGATTTATACGAGTTGGGTTTACCGAATGAGACTATTGGTTGTATCTACATGGTTACACAATCTTTCTTATGATGCAAGTATTTTAGCTAAAGTTTTCTTAATAAGCTCAACTACTCATATAACGCGTTGTTCGCGACTATAACACTTAGGGTTATTGCACTAGCAGGATTCAGATGCAAAGCAAGATTTAAATTAAATATTTTCTAGATTATGGTAGTCCATATACTAGAGAGCAAGTCTAAGCTATTCATCCTAAAATTCTCATTTAGACGAGATATTCTATGGGCTGTCGAAAAGGTCTAAGTGTTACTAAAGTCCGCGCATTAATGTCTCCGTTTTTATTTTAAGTTTGCAATAACACCTTCCAAGTTTATCTAACTATTTTCCAGGCACTACCAAGGGATATCTCTATGAGTGTTTTAAAGTAATTTTCGCAACAATTTACCATAATCCGCGATGTTTTTCTCACAAGTATGTATTAAGGCTTTATACTAAATTTTACGCATCTAGCACCTAATTCATTATAACCTTATATCAGACTTTGATCAAATAAGAATTATCTTATGCATGATTGGGTACCATGGTATTAGCAGAGCTTAAGAACGGTCCTCACTTTATTTTGAATTTATTTGAAACACTTACAATTATCTAAGCTTAAACTTTTTTTTGTGCAATGAATCTACAGGATTTAACTTAATATAGAAACTTGTTTGGTTATCTTAACTAAGACAAATTCCTAGGCTTCGGCTAATCTGGTATAGACTATACTATTCATAGATAACTCAATTATCTGCAAGGCACAATTGAGTTTTCACATGAGGCATAAGTATACAAGTTTAATCAAATTGTACTTAGCTTTAGATTCTAACTTGTATGATGTTTACAAAATATCATAAGAGGGCTTTCAGAATCACCCAGGTAGACACAATTAAGATGATTGTGTTTATAATAAATTTTGGCTTAAGGTCTTGATTTCATGTTCAGGGATTAGTTAATCTAATAAAGCTGATGGCAAGAGGTTTCTACCTTTCCTTTGCAAATCGGCTTCTTGGATCGGACAATCAGTGGAGCTCTAATTCGTTTGACCCCACCTGTCAGGGAGTAACAAGGGTGTCACCTAAATACCAGTTCATCTGGCTGAGAACTTGGGCCACCAAAGAAAAGAACAGAGAGGCAAAAGGAAGAACAGAGGCGCACGGAGCTTCACGATGGTGGCTCGGGCGCATGTGGCGCGGCGAGAGCAGGGTAAGGAAGATGGGGCGAAGCTTGAAATGGAATCCCGAGGTTCCATTGAGGTCACAGAATCGGTGGCCTGAGTCGTGACGAGTCAGATGGCAGACGGCGAGGAGAGGCGGCGGCGGAAGCAGGGTATCGTGGCGAAGGCTGGTTGACCCAGGGGAGCACCAATTGAGCTAGGGGTATTATTTGGTGAGGGATAGTGATGCCCAGGTTGCAGGGAATTGGAAGATGGAAGCCCGAGCAAGAGGTCGGTCGGTGATGGAGCTTTTTGGCTGGAGGTGGGAGAGATGATGAAGTTTTGCTTTGATAAACGCTTGCATTACCAGTGATAGCTCACGTAGCTCTTATAGTCAATTAAGGCGGTGGCTACAGGGTCTGGACACGGGAGCAAATGGCGGTTGTGCTGGCGTGGGAGAAAATACCAGGAGCTTCGCTGGGTACGGGGCAATGAAGCAAGGAGGCAGTGCTGGCGGCTCAATTCTTCAGGCATCTTCGAGAGAGGGATACAGAGATGGAGAAGCAATTCAGTAGTGTGAACAAGCCAAAAGCGATGTCGGCTGGGTTCAATTCACTCAGTTGCCAGCTTCTTCATTGCCCTGGATCATGCAACAGACGAGGGTAATTCCCAGGGAATGGATGGCGTATGGGTCAAATTTAATAGGAGTGAATCCACTTGATATTATCTTAATGAGTGAAATCCTCAATAGGTTTTGATCCGGATAGCTTGGTCAAGAGAGGAACACATAAGGGAGTTCCAGAGAAGGCTAGCGTGTGGAAGTCTCATTTATGAGCTGTGAAGTGCTACTGTCTTAGGGTGTATGGCGTAATGGATTGCAGCAGCCAAATGTAAACCAATGTTCTGACTAGAAACGAAAAGAGAGGGATGAGAAGATTGGAGAAGAAACAAGAAAGAGGAAGGAGGGAATGACAAGTGGGCCCAAGGATAAGGATGGTCCCACCATGGCTTCTGCAGGGGAGTAAAATCCCAGCCTTGGTCGGCAGAATTAAATAATGGGGGCCCCACTTGGAAGTGACACAAAGAAGGCCAAAGTGATTCGGATTTCCAGACAGCACAGAGCAAACGCATTTAATCAGGTGGCCAGATCATGTCTAGATTTTTCGTAGATTTTTATGGAGAGTCATGGATAAGTCGTATTGATACTGTAAAATTTTGAGAAGATAATTCGTTGTAATTATTTAATTAAAATTCTGACAATCAAGACTGTACAGAATTTCTATTTCGGTAGTTGATTTTATTGAGGGACTAATTCAACTTATAAATTTTTGAAACTTTTACACAAGGTTTATAATGTTTTCAGGGATCTTACATAAAAATTTCAAATCTTAAACTTTAGTATTTATTTTATAATAATTCTTTTACTCCATTTTGCTGATTTTCAGGATGGGAATAAATAAATAGGAATAAATAGTAAAATCAATTATTTATTTTTGTAAATTTTCGTGGACAAGTATAAATTAACTTAGGGCTCATGGTAAAAATCTTAAGTGCTGAAAAGGTCTAGGATTTACTACAAAAATCTAACAATGGTTTTGGTCAAGGATAAGGTTCCACATTTATTTCACCTTATCAACCTGCAAATGGTTTCACATTTTCTTTTGACCAGCCAAGATGGTTTCTAGAGCACTCTAGGTTTATCCAAAAATTACTATGGTAACTTTCATCTTTTACCATTTTATCTTTTCTCTTTCTCTCTCTTTTCTAATCAAGCAATAATTCACTAAATGCTCATAAAATCAAGAAATGCAACTAGAAAGTAATTTCACATTTTAATATTTTATTTTTAAACTTTTATAAATTTGAGGATGTTACAGCCGGCATGGCGCGGAGGGGCGGCGCATTACGCGCGTGTGCGGTGGCACGGGCTCGGCCGGCGAGCCACGCGACTGGCAGCGGCAAGGGCGTGGGGCCGGGGAGCGGCGGCGCGGTGAGGGGAGCGCAACGGCCCGGTCGGCTGGGCACGGGAAAGCCCGAGGCGGCCGGGCGACGGCGGCGTTGGCGCGGCGGCGCGGGTGGTCGGCGCTGGGGCGCGGGCTCGGCGGTGGCGGCGCGGCACCGGGGGCGCACGGGGACGATGGAGCACCGGCCGAACGGCCGGCGATGGGGCCGGTTGGCCGGCGAATAGGAGCACGGTGGGAGCAACAACAGAGAGTCCCACAAATCTCAAAAACCAGAAATTTCTCCAACAATTTGAATATGGCAACACTAAGTAACTGATGAATTAACTAAACAACATCTAAAGGGACCTATAGGAGCAAGGAATTGGACCAACTCTCACCGGAGACGACGAAATCAACGAGAAACTCGAGTTCGGCCGAAGCGACAAATCTCCGAAATTCGCCTCCAAATCTTGAGGGATCCTAAAATTGATTGAAAGATTAGATACTAGACTCCCCCACGGTCACAAGGAACCAACCGGAGTTGAGACTGACCCACCGGAGAGGGAGGAACAAGGATGAACTTGAAGAACACCAAAAATGGCAACCCGACGCTGGTTTTCTTGATCTAGCGGATGAACGAGCGGAAGAGGCAAGGAGTGAGAGCTACCACCGGGAAGAGGACGTCCACACGGAGATTTGAGAGGTGGAAGCACGTCGTTTGGAGTTGAAACGGCCGAGTTAATGACAATTAAAGCCATTTCGGTTTTTGGCCGATGGTTTAAATTCCGGCGAGATCCCGGGCTATTGATGGTGAGGAATGGAGAGGTCGCGCCGTTACGGATCCGGTCGTGATTGATTTGGAGGTGTATTGAGGGAGATATGGTGGATTAAAGAGAGATGTAGCCATGGGAGGGAGCTTGGAGCTCTTCTCTGTTCTTTCCATGGCAAGAGGTAGAAGATGACACTGTAGCGCCACGTGGCAGCGCGGGATTGGCTGGGAATTACGTAAACGTGACGCCCTAAAGGAAAAATAGGAAAAATGGTCTAAAAATTCCGGAAAAATTCCTAGAACCATTTTGGAATATTTGGAACCCAATAAAATTGGTTTCGCGGAATTTGGATTAAATTTGTGGAATTGAATATTCAGGCGCGAATAACGGGCATTAAACAAAAGCCGCGCGAGATAAAATAGGAGCGAAGGTCCAAAAATCTGGGGAATCATTCCAAAAATCATTTTGGAATATTTGGGACCGATTTGAAGTGATTTTGGGATTTTTGGAGCATTTTTAGACTCGGGTGAAATTTCGGGTACCGGCGGGAATCTGGAAATTCGATTTTCCGAACGGAAGGGAATTGAATCCTGATTTTGGATAGGAATGGATGCCAGGTTAACATAAACACCAAGGAAACTTCAATTTTTGAATTTAATTAATTTAAATTAGATTTTTCCCTGAAAACGAAACTGAGGATGTTACAATGGACATGTTGGAATATTGTGATTATTGAAACTTTCTTTCTCTGAAAACAAAACTATGATTTTGACACGGGTGATTATTGGCAATAGCCAGAAGTGCAATTAATGATGCACGTAGATAGGGGAAGATCTATTGCCCGTGTCGTATAAGAATCGAGCTGATGTGTTGTTTTCATGCCAAGATAACCGTACATCCACAAGTGCTAGGATGGGGCAGCCTTAACTTATTAAATTATTTGGAACTGGCTTTGCACATTGGTAGGTAGAAGTAGCACAAGCCACAAACCCTTTCGTGTCGGCTTGCTTGGGCTGCCACATGTATTATTTGTGGGTAAATGCCACTACTACAGAACATGCAATCCTCGCCGCCATATCACTGCCGGTTGGGCTAGAGCCGTCGGGGATAAAATATCACTGCTGGTTCGTAAGAATTGTTGCCCTGGAAACGTATCCCTGCCGGTCTGTATAACGAACCGGTAGTGATAATATATTATCACTCCCGGGTTATATATAAAACCGGTACTGGATTATCACTACCAGTTGTAAATACAACCGGTAGAGATATTGGAGCTTTTACTGCCGGTTCGACATTTTAACCGGCAGTGATATTTTTTTCCCGCCAATATGAAACCTCCCGTGTAATTCAACCTTATAACTGCCGGTTCTGGGAAAAGCCGGTAGTGATAAATTATTTATATAACTGCAGCGTCAGACGCCCTCGCCACCGAGCAGACAGAGAGGAGCTCTGTTTGCTCGCTCGGTTGGCATTTTCTTGGGGAGGTGCTGCCAAAAAATGTGTTAATAATTTTTTAGTATTTATTTTCGTGACGACATCTTCTCTGACCAAGTAGAACAAAGAAGAGCTCTACTTTGCTCGGTAGTTATTATCTTGCCGAGTTGCTGTTGGAATGTTGTTTTAAATAGCAAAAAAGGTTTGATATTTCTTAATATAGACAAGATTGCCCGCTGTATTTGTAAATCTAATCATTTACAATTATATTGTTATTTGCAGTTATGTGCTTATAATGTGTTTATCGTTTGAATTAATTACCACTGCATGATTAATGGAAACAATAAATTATTTGTAGATGGACCGAAGATGGATGTATGACACGGACCGTCGCGGTCCAGAGTTCTTTAATGGTGTGTCTGGTTTTCTGAATGTGGCTACGGCACACAAGTCGAAGAATCTGGCGGATTATATGTGTTGACCATGCGTTGATTGCAAAAATGAGAAGCTGTTTTCTAACATAGAGTCGATACGTGCACACTTACTTCGAAGGAGTTTCAAGGCTGGCTATACATGTTGGACCGAGCACGGTGAAGATGATATTCTAGAAGAAGGGCAACACATTGATGAAGATGATATTGTAGAAGAAGGGCAACACATTCATAAAGATGATATTATACATGAATGGCACCACATTGATGAAGATGATAGAGACAATGATATGACGGTGGTGGAAGATACGTTTGTTCATAGCCACGAAGATGATATAGATCAAATGTTGCGTGATGGGGAGGGGGACTTGACGAGTGAAAGGGAGTTTCAAAAGTTTCAGCGTATGGTAGAGGACTCTACAACGCCATTGTACCCGGGCTGCAAGGAGGAGCACAAAAAGCTGCGTACTGTACTTTCACTACTGCAGTTGAAGGCAAGCAATGGTTGGTCCGATAAGAGCTTTACTGAGCTGTTGTGTCTCCTGGGGGACTTGCTTCCAGAGGGTAACGTGTTGCCTACAACTACGTACCAGGCCAAGCAGGTTGTCTGCCCGCTGGGACTGGAAGTACAAAGAATCCATGCATGTCCAAACGATTGCATATTGTATCGCAATGAGTTTGCAGACATGGATGCCTGTGTTGTTTGCAAAGCAAAGCGGTATAAGGGCAACGATGATGATATCGAAGTAGATGATGTCGGCGTGAAGCGTAAGAAGAAGAGGTGTCCCTGTAAGGTGGTGTGGTATTTCCCTATAATTCTGCGTCTGAAGCGATTATTTGCGAACAAAAGGCATGCCCAATTGCTACGATGGCACGCCGAAGAGCGTAAGAAGGATGGAATGCTCAGACACCCTGCTGATTCTGTGCAATGGAGGAACATCGATAGGAAATATAAGAAGCACTTTGCATATGATGTGAGGAATATAAGGTTCGGGTTGAGTACGAATGGGATAAATCCTTTTGGCAACATGAGTAGTCATCACAGCACTTGGCCGGTGACTTTATGCATCTACAACCTTCCTCCATAGCTTTGCATGAAGCGAAAGTACATTATGATGCCACTACTGATTCAAGGGCCCAGGCAACCTGGCAATGATATCGATGTGTACCTCAAACCATTGGTTGAAGATCTTCTAATATTGTGGAATGATGGTGCACAAGTATGGGATGAGTATAAAAGAGAAAACTTTATCCTATGGGCATTGTTGTTCGTAACCATCAATGATTACCCTGCTCTTGGCAACCTGTCGGGCCAGACGACAAAAGGCTTCAACGGATGCGTCCAGTGCTTGGGTGATACAGCTAGCCAGTGGCTGAAGAATTGCTGAAAAATGGTTTACATGCAGCATCGTAGGTTCCTCCTCAAGGATCACCCGTACCGCAATAATAAGAGAGCATTTGACGGGACAAAGGAGACTGCCTTAGCTCCAAAGAATCACACGGGGAAACCGATATTTGCGGCCATAAAGGATATCACAGTTATTCAAGGAAAGGGACCCGGCAGTACATCTATCCCGAGTTCCCGGGGTAAGGATCATTTGTGGAAAAAGAGATCAGTATTTTGGATCCTACCTTATTGGCAGCACCTGCAAGTTCGACACGGAAAAAGAGATCCGTATAGATGCCTATGACAGCAATGGAAATAGGCAAACCTACTACGGATTCATAGAAGAGATTTGGGAGCTTGACTATGGACCTTTAAAGGTCCCTCTCTTTCGATGCCAATGGGTCAGACTTCCAGGGGGCGTGAATATCGACAAGTACAATATCACTACCGTGGACCTCAAACTCGTTGGATACAGAGAAGAACCATTCATGCTTGCTAATTCTGTTACACAAATCTTCTTTGTAACTGACCTGGCTAACAAGCAGCGCCACATGGTTATGAGTGGAAAAAGAAGGATTGTCGGGGTTGAGAACGTTGTTGACGAGGAAGAGTACAACCAATTAGATGAGCTTCCGCCTTTCGGAGAGGATGTTGACCTAAGTATCATGGAAGAGACTGACGAAGCTACTTACATAGGCCGCGATCATAATGAAGGCCGAATCGTAGCTTAGCTGTAGTAATGAAATGTATGTTTTCTTTTGTACACACGACATGTATTGAACTTCAACCATTTTGCGAATATGAGTATTTGGAATTTATATTGCATTAGCAATCTTATTCATCACCTCTAAAAACTTTTACTAAGTTTGGAAATGATTTACTAATGTTAGAAAATGAAAAATCACCGTGTGGTATATCGTTGCCGGTTGGAAAATGGGCCGGCAGTGATGTTCCTTACCCCTGCCAGTTTTACAATTGAGCCGGCAGTGATATATTGTTATCACTGCCAGCGACATCTTCAACCGGCAGTGGTATAGAATTATCACTGCCGGTTAACTCATATAGCCGGCAGTAATAGTATTATCACTACTGGTTGTTATGGTCAACCGGTAGGGAAATATTATCACTGCCGGTTGGTATTTTCAACCGGCCGTGATAGTCTCTATAATTTCAAAGGGCGCGCTCTCCTCCCTCATTTACCCTAACTTAGCCGTCGAACCCGAGCTGCTCTCACTGCCGTCCCCGAGCCCAACGCCACCTCCCCGAGCCTGGCGCTGCCCCCTCGAGCCCTGCGCCGCCCTCCCCGCCGTCCGGGAACGCCCCTCGAGCTTGGCGCCGCCCTCCCTGAGTGAATGGCCACTATTTTAGGGGAGGTGCTGCCGATTTTTTTGTTAGGTTCAGCAACCTTCAGTGTTTTCTAATCTCAATTTTAATGGCTGCCTTTGACGTAGCCTCCTCGTAGTTGTGGCAAATGCTAATTTATGATAAACTTGCTAGGAATGGCCTCTAATTAGGGACAAGTGCCAGAGGGAGTGCCGCCCTCGAATATAGATGAAGTAGGAACGGGTAGCCCATTGTACTACCTGAACCTACAGGATATTGATACGGCGCCCCTCCAACCTGGCGCCGCTGCCATGGACCAACCTGGCGCCACTGACATGGATCAAGATGACGCCACTAACATTGGCGAGGTAAATTATTAGTACATTGTGACTCCCAACACATAGTAGTGTCAGACGACTAATAAGAAGATCCATTTGCAGGCTCAAATGGATGATGAACAAAGGGGACACGCAGGCCGTGGTCCAAACAAGATGCCTAAGGGTGTTCACAACATAGTACAGCTCTCGGCGGTCGGGGAACCTGAAATACCCCAGTCATCGTTGGCTCCGTACAGGACAGCCTGCAGAGTACTTGCTAGGGATAATGTGCCGATCAGCTACAGATCATGGACCGGCCGCTGAGGTGTCCAATGGGTGGTTCCTGATGACCTGAAGGACTTGCTGTGGGACAAGCTAAAAGAAGTATTCCAATTCCCCGAAGGGTCCGAGGTGGTTGCAAAGAAACGTGCATTATGCATCATGTGCATAGCGTGGAAGAATTGGAAGACGACGCTGAACAAGAACTTTGTGAAGAAGAACGAAACGCCAGATTTTAACTTGTACCCAAAGATAATGGAGTTCTGGGAGGACTTCGTGGCGTACAAGAATTGTGAAAAAGCCCAGATAGTGAGTCAGAGGAACAAGGCTAACGCAGATAAAAATACATACCCTCACACACTAGGCACTGGTGGCTACGTGAAGGAAATACCTGCATGGGATAGGAGTGAAGAAGAGCTAATCCGCAAGGGCGTCATTCCTGCGACTGCCGAGTTGAGCGAACGATCAAAGCACTGGTTGCTTGCGAGGGGGGGCTTCTGTCTTAGAAGATGGCAGCTTAAGCTTCAGGAGCGATAGAACCTAGGAAGTGTCACGAAAAATTGCAGATGCTCACGCGCAGTACTCCCAAGGCTTTTTCACACCACGAAGGGAGAATGATGAGCTGAGCGTTGCCTTAGGTAACAAGGAGCACCCTGGTCGCACCCGAGGAGTTGGTTTGGTGCCGTGGAAAGAAGGCTTCCCAGCTAACGCATTGTTGTACAAGCGGCCGAAGAGACTAAGAGAAGATCAACTGGACCGTCAAATAAAAGATGCTGTGGCAAGAGCGTCGGCGAAACAGAGAGTGGAGCTGGATAAGGTTGTCGAGCAAGCAGTAGAGAGAGCTCTCAGCTCATGAATACCACCTAATGACAGCCCTCGGAACTTCAGTCACGGTGTTCATAAGAGCATTTGCGCGTCCACAGGGATCCCTAAAGAGCATGGACTCCATTTCCCAGTGGATGACATCACAGAACCGACACCGTGCAAGCTATATTTGTTCGCACATAGCATTACCTTCAAGGTGACTGATGGCAGGGCTTGGCCATGTGGCTCCTCGCAGGTTCTGCACTGCCGCCTGATTCCCCTGGGATTTGCCAGGGTCGAAGTGGACAGTGTAGTCCGGCAATACCGCAAAATGGAGGTAGAGATCCCTGGTGAGGATGGGAACAAAAGACTTGGAGAAAACGTGCATGGCTTCCCCGCGTGGCGCAAGAGCTTGATTATGTTTGGTTCGGACGATGAGGATGACAAAGACGACGACGACGATGATCCTCAGCCTTACACTCCACGCAGAAACTTGTCGCCAGGGACAAGTCCAACCCCCCTGCCGGCACCTACAGCCAGGAAAAGTCCAAGTCCCCCACCGGCACTAACAAGGAAAAGTCCGTCTCCTCAGCCGGCACCATCCAGACAAAGTCCGTCTCCTCCGCCGGCACTAACAAGGAAAAGTTCGACTCGAACATCAGCACCATCTCGGAAGGCCGCACTGTCTCATAGCAAATCTCGGTCATCTTTGAAGACATCACAACCTCAGAAGAAATTACCAGCCGAGATGACTGAAGAAGAACGAAAAAAGGAAATAAGCGCATGTGTAACTTCTCACTTCAAAAGAGGCCATCGCCTCCGAAAACTAATGTTGATGCTAATGCGCAGCAGTTTTTCTTGAGTATGGCAGAAGGCAAACAGTCAGGGGTGGCTTCTGAACCTTCAAAACTGTCAGACTACGAGCGCATCTCCAGAAAGCAATACTTGAAGGAGGCTAGTGCGGACGCGTTGAAATCACAAAATGAAAGAGATATTGCTTAACATCTTCGTGTTCACGAGGCAGGTCTAAGGTGGAGGTTCGTTAACGGGCAACCACTGGTTGAACCAGCTCATGTAGACCACCTAACAACACAATTGCGGCGCATTCATCACTGGTACATGCAGCAGAGCAGAAATGGCATGGATGCATTCCCAGTCAAATACAAAGAATCAGATTTTTCACAATGGGGATAATACCTTCTGGGTGGTTTTCCTCGAATTGTATACGTTGTACCAGCAAGATGCCCTGGACGTGAATATAGTCAGAGTGTGGACTTTGTAAGTTTCAATTTATATTATTGTATATATATTCATGTACCACCGAACTTCATGTCTAACTTCTTTCTTATATATGCAGAATGGAGACACATACATGTAGAATAAATGGCAATGAAAACCTAGGATTTATCGATCCGGAGATTGTCAACGAGGAGATTATCCAGCAGGACCCAATTTTTCTTGAAGAGCATTTATTTAATACTTTCTTGAAGCTGCAATACAAAACCTCCATAATTTTACCCTATAACTTTAAGTGCGTATTACACTACTTATAATATCGTTTTACTATTTTTACGTGACACGATGTGGGACTAATAGGCTATGTTAACATATATATATATACATATATATATATATATATATATATATGAACAGGTTTCACTGGGTCCTCCTCGTCATCGAGTTAGATGCTAGCAGGATTTTTGTCCTGGACTCGATGAGAAAACCCCTTAAAGATTATGGAAACTTTTTCGACATGATGAACAGGTAAACTCGATCGTTGCGTTATTGATGTATTAATATTCCATTCTATTGCAGTTAAGATTAATTACTATTTAAAATCATTCACAGGGCATTCCAAAAATATTGCAAGAAAAGTCTTCGGCATCGTCCCTACATGAAAACTTTCCAAATAATAATGGACTTTCCATGCATGAGACAGGACCCAGGAAATAATTTATGCGCATACTACGTATGCTCAAATATGCATTCAATTACGACGGAGAGTGTCGGCTATAATGAAGCCATGGTATAAATTAGACATTGATCCCTAGTTTTCATTCATTTAATACATATCATCATTAATTTAATTTCTCTTTTCTTCAATAACAGCGCTCCAGGTTGAAAACCAATAAGTTACTTCTAACAGAAGTTTTAGCAATTCAAGAGCAGATGGCTGGATTCATTCACGATCAAATCATCAATCCAAACGGCGAGTTCCATGAGAAACTTTAATTCTACTAGAGTCGTTGAAAACCATAATTGGATTAGATGTACTGACACTATAGTTGTAAACAGACGATTGTAAAAACTAAATATTATGATGCTTTAGTATATTTCAATTACGATTTAATGATGCTTTATATACTATATATTTGAAGGCAACATATCCTGTGCACGCTGGGCTTCCCGTGTACACACCGTGCACACTACCTAATAAAATTAATGAAAAACTTTGAAAAATTTTGCGGATGTACTTCGAAGATGACTCTACGTATGTATAAAATTGCAGGTTCAAATTCAAAACATATGAAGAGTTACAAAAAAGAGAAAATAATTTTTTTTCTTCTGTTTTTTGTAACTCTTCATATGTTTTGAATTTGAACCTGCAATTTTATACATACGTAGAGTCATCTTCGAAGTACATCCGCAAATTTTTTTAGAGTTTTTCATTGTAGGCCCCCGGATCGGCTATCCGGAGTCCTTTGTGTATTTCTGTACTAGTCCCAGATCAGTAGCTAGTACACAAAGTCAAAAGTGATGAATCAACAACCATATCACGAACACATATAACTAAATAAGAATAATACCGAATAAAAGCAAAGACCTTATGGTCAAGGTTTACCATTACGGCCTGAACAGGCAGAACAACTTGAACAACTACAGCGGAAGACGAAAACACCAAGCGACCCATCCAAATGCCACAGGCAATCGAGTGGGGAGCGCGCCCTAGTCGTTGGAAATCTTGAACAGCTTCTTTCACTTCTGAGATATGATTAGAATGTAGCACGTGAGTACATAAAGTACTCAGCAAGTCTGGGAAATTATGCACAATGTAGGCTATCCAAGGATGGCTTAATAGGGTTCTTTTGCATAAAGCCAAGTTTCATCAAATCATACTTGTTAATAATTTTCACAAAGCATATTTGAGCAATTCTTTTTAATAATTGAATTATGTAATATTGCAGTGAAGGTTCTAACCACCACTCACTAATATGCAGGCTCTATCCGCCACATCTTAACAAAATCAGGGTTCAATCCAATCACATGGCTCTGTCTGCCATGGTTCACAAAATCAGGTTCCTTCTACCTACCTGGCTTTAGCCGCCAGAATCACACCCGAGAGTTCTAACCGCTCTCGAATCCCAAAACAAACCATCATTTAGTTTGAAACTAAAAACCAAAGTCTACCAGTATGAAAGCATTCAGCAAGCTTTGCCTTTGACTGTAGGCACGGCTATTCGAATAGTTTTAACTCTGTAGAGGTGTACAACTTTACCCACAAGACAGGATATTCCCTTGATGCCATGCAATTAACACACTTCCTTGGGTGTGCCGGCAGGGATATCCTGACAAGGCCTTTACAATGTATACGCCTAACCTGACCCAATTGGCCGAGGTTTCACCGCTGTTAGGGTTCCATCCGCCAAGATCTGAAGCCCCTCATGCGCTGTGTGTGAGAAAAACAACAAAGGCCTCTTTCCGGCTCCCACATTCCACCGAGTGGTGAGTCTAAGTCAGGTTTCTACAAATTAGTTAGCCAGGTCGTGCCCACTTTGACATGTGGTTGTACGGTTATGCTTAGAATGGAGACAGTCATAAGCGTCGGTCCTTAATTGACTTGGGGCGATACTTGCACAATGAAAGCTAGCACTCCATCCGCGCCCACCAGACAAACCATTCCGCCCCAGTCCAAAACCATTTTTCATTTTATTTTTATTTTGTAAACCATCGGCAATACTCCTTGCCTATAACTTCCAATACAAGTTTTCAAGAGATAATTGAAATTCCCACCCATAGGTGAATATTGACCGATAGCGAGGCTAAGCATTTCTACCGTACTATTCTATTCCACAAATTGTTTATTTTATAAAAATTACAAAGCTCAGGTTTGATTACACACCCTATAATCAATTTTATAATCTCCAATAATCCTTCTATTGCCATAATTTGATAATCATAAGAATAATCCAATCCAATATGGTACTTTCACCATGTAAAGTTGATACCATGCCATCATAACTCCAAAATCATACCAAGCTATTATTATCATTGTATATGAAACAATCTCCTCAAAATATGAGTCTTCTTATTGATTACCCATCATCCACACATCGATTCATCTGTTAATCTACTTGATCCACCTAGAATAATTCATAATCCCATCCCCGACCATATTTCATGGAATATTCTACAAATCCAAGACTTCATTGATTCATTGCCTAGAGCTGTTTCCATATACCATGACACCAAGTTGACTAAGTAAATCACACCCAATCCACATTATTCATAATCCCACACAGTTGGTTATCGCAAAACCATAATTCCCACAATCATCTACTAAACCACCGAGACTACTTCACAACATCACCTTTAATCATCTAGAATATAATCCACCGATAATAGTTCATAATAGCATATATTTACTCCTTCACATCATCACCTCTAAATCATCTACTTTAGTCCACCAAGAATAAGGAATATTATCATTTACTAAACCACCAAGTATTCGGGATCATTCACAATTCTCCATGAATGATTAACACATATCTATATTTCCACGATCATCTATTTCTTAATTGATCAGTTAGTAATAGTTCCCCAACAAGCACTAATCATCCAACTAACTCTGATTCTCATTTGATGCTATTTTAGCAACCCAAGAAATCCAATTCAACATATTATTTACTTATACTGACCTATTTAATCCAACAAGAATACTTCACAATACCATACATCTTCCAAAATTTCCCCCAATCCATTATAATGTGAACTACTGTAATAATCCAACTTCACAATACTTCAATCATCAATGCTCATAAATCAACTTCATAACTAACAATCCCCATCAACACTAATATTCATGTAATCTCCAATCAAATTGGGTTCTAGCTTCAATCTACATTCTATACTAACATGTTACATCCAAACTGTCTTCCAAACAGTCATTTCTCTAATAACAAAATATTTTTCCAAAAACATTTACATTGGTGGATTACTATACTAGGGTGACAAAGGATCATGGATAACAATATCAAGGAGGTAGGAACAACAGGTATAACTAATACCCTAACGTTAACATCATCCATTTAATATAAATAGCGATGCAATTTATAAAACATGGTAAAACATTTATAAATTGTAGGATCAACATGCGTCAAGGAGACTTGCCTCGGTCACAGCGAGAATGTTGAACACTTGAAGTCCGGCGACGGGATCGGCGGTCGCGTCAGGGTCCCCGGCTACGCGCAAATCGAGGCAATAAATAAATAAAATAAAATAAAATAAATAAAATCCAAAAATTATAAAAGTTATACTGGCAGGAAGGTCTTGATTTTAGATGAATTCAGAAATTTGAATGGGGTCAAACGGAGTTCGGACGCAAAAGTTATGAGCTTCCAAAGTTGGAAATTGCTGGAAAATCAAGGAAAAAGGAAAAAGTACTGTTGCTACAGTCACTCACGATTTTTTTGTTCCAGAACGGAGCCAAAAAACTACAGAGCCCCCTTTTCTTCCAAAAAAACGGATTTTTGCCCCATTTTCGCATGGATTTGGACCAAATAAAAGCATAGAACCTCTAGATCACATCCTTAGGAACCTAGAGAAGGAAGGAATTGAGCCAAACCTCGCCGGAATCGAAGAAATCAACGAAGAACGGAGGTTCGGCTGAAGCAACGAAAACGCGAAATTCGTCGCCAATCCTTGATGCAACCTAAAATCGATTGTTGGGTTAGACTCTAGACTCATCCACGGTCACAAGGAACCAAGTGGCAAGAAGAATGGCTCACCGGAGAAGGATCTACAAGCACGAACTCGAAGAACACCGAAAAAGTTCAACACGACGTCGGTTTTCTTGATCTCACGGGCACAAGGGTGGAGTAGATGGAAAGAGGAGCACACTCCCGGAACGGGGACTCTTATACGGAGAGAATGGAGGTGGTGGTGCGGCGTTTGGAGTAGTAACGGCCGAGATAATGACGTTTTAGTGGATTTCGGTTTTTCATTAACCCGGCCATTTCCGGTGAGATTGGCGGCGAGTGAAGGTGGGGAATGGAAAGAGATCGACGTCACGGATCCAACGGAACCGACCGTTTGCATTTTGGAGTTGATTTGATGGAGTTATGAGCAATTGAGTGCAACCCTAGCCATTGGATCAAGTGGTGAAGCTCTGTATTCTTTGCCTTGGCTGGAGGTTGAAGATGAACACTGTTCACCGCCTCGTGTCACTCTCCCATTGGTCCTCCTTTACGTAAAAGATCCGCCCTAGAGAAAAATAAGGAAAATGGCCTAAAAATTCCGGAAAAATTCCTAGAGCCATTTTAGAATATTTGGAACCCAATAAAATTGGTTCCGCTGAATTTGGATGATTTTTGTGGAATTAAATATTCGGGCGCGGATTGTAGGCATTAAACAAAAGCCGCGCGAGATAAAATAGGAACGGAGGTCCAAAAATCCGGGGAATGATTCCTAAAATCATTTTGGAATATTTGGGACACATTTGAAGTGGTTTTGGGATTTTTGGAGCATTTTTGGACTCGGGTGAAATTTTAGATGCAAGCGAGCTGGAAAATTCGATTTTAAATGGAGGAATTAAATCCCGATTTTTGGAGGGGAATGGATGCCAGGTTAATATAAACACCAAAGAAACTCCAAGTTTTGAATTTAATTTATTTAAATTAGGTTTTGCTCCAGAAAGCGAAAACTAGGGTGTTACATTCATGTGCAAATTTTATACATAAGGCGTTGTACAAAATATTTGTTTCAAATTATATAATGCAAAGAAAATATGAGAAAAATTCCACACTGCCGGTTCGTCCAAGAACAGACAGTGATATACATATCACTGCCGGATTGCAGTATAGGTCGACAGTGATGTATATGTATCACTATCGGATGGTGGTATAGGCCGGCAGTGATGTACATATATATATCACTGTTGTAACACCCCAAAATTTTGCTTTTCTTAAATTCAAATGTGGTTTGGCACTTTGGTGAATTTTTGTAATTTTCTGGAATTTATTTGGATTTATTTGGAATTTATTCCCTTTTGAAATAATTAAAGAATTTAATTTTGCAAATAAATTTTTTTGGAAATATTTTATTTGAGTCCAAAATGTTCCAAAATATTTTCTAGAATTTTTCTGGAATTTTTCTGAGTGTTTTGCTATTTTTAATGAATTAAATGAATTTCTGGGAATTAATTTGAATATTTAATCGCTGGAAAAATCGAGTTGGTTTGTACTGTTCCTTCAACCCGGACCCGACCCGAGCCCGAGTCCGACTCGAACCCAACCTAACCCTAACCCTCTCGACCGTCCGATCAAGATCGAACGACCGACATTGAGCCACGTCGGCCCGGAGCCCGAGCCAAGGCGGCCCAGGTCGCGAGCGGACGAGCCCAAACCCCCGTGCCGTTGGATCGAGATCCAATGGTCCACGTTGAGCCACGTCACCGAATCCGTAATGGATTCGAATTCTGCCGTTGCAGCCGTGTGGGCCTCGGTTTCCGCAATTTTCACGAACGCCGAGGGGCCTATTTAATGCGCCGCCGCCGCCATCGTGCTCTCCGTTTCCTTGCGCACCCGTAGCCCTAGCTCGCTGAGCTCAAGCCACCGTGGTCACGCCGCAATCGCTCGCCGTAGTTGCGTTAGGGTTCCGCCGCAGTTAAGCGTCGTTTCCGCCGCCGTTGAGCCCAGATCCGGAACCGCAAGGACGAGACGCGTCGGAGAGTACCATTCACTTTGCCGGAGGGGCCCCGCAACGCCGTTGCCGTGGTCGTCGTCCTCGTCTCCGGTGAGCCAGCTCCGCCGCAAGCAATCGCCGTCGCTCGAGCTCCACCAACCGTCCGATCCAGATCCAAGGGCCCAGAATCGTCCACGTCACCCCGGTGAGATCTCACGTGTTAATCTCTAGATCTAATTCCAACCGTTGGATCTACATCCAACGGTTCAGCTCGTGCCACGTAGCTAAAACCGCACCGTGCTTGGATAGATGTCAACCGTTAGATCTAGATTGAACGGCTAGGGTTAGCCGCGTTGTAAACTCTAGATCGGATCTTGACCGTCCGATCAAGATCGAACGGTCCAGATCAGCCGAGTAGTTTTCCTTTACGTTAAGCTAGAGCCTAGATCCGATCTGGGCCGTTGATTTTCAAATCAACGGCCGAGATCATGCCACGTGCTCGGTAGTTGGACCGTCGCGGTCAACCCAGTTAGCCGCGGTCGCCGCTGACGTCAGCCGTGACGTCACGTGGGGCCCGCGTGTCAGCGACCGAGCCAAACCGCACCATGACGTCATCGCGGCGTCACGGTGAAACGGTATCGACCATCCCTCAGCCGAGCGTGATGAAATCACCGCTGACGTCATTCGATGGGGCCCACATGTCAGTGAGACATGTATTCGTGGACCGGGTCCACGGTGGACCCAAACCGAACCGTGGACCACGTCCATGGACCGGCTGACGTAATAAATCGATTTTTCAATAGAAAAATAATTCGGTGGAAAATCAAAATCCTTGCTGACGTCATGCTGACGTCATTATTCGGTTTTTCAGTATAAAAATAATGAATTAATTCGGATTATTGATTTATTTGAATTTTGAAACTTCAAACGCTTATAACTTTTGTAATTTAACTCCGATTTGAGTGATTCAAATTTCTAAATTTTTATAAAATTGAGATCTACCTAATGGTGAATTTTATTTAATTTTTGGACCAAAGTTTTTCTCTATATTATTATTTAATTGATTATTTAAACTTTAAACGTTTGTAACTTTTGCGTTTTAACTCCGATTTTGACGATTCAAATTCCTAAAAATTCATAAAATTATGCTCTCTCTGTTTGTGAACTTTATTTAAAGTTTTGGATACTTTTTATCTACTGTTTATTCATTTATTGCTATTTACACGCTTTACGAGTAGACGTTGAAGTGCCCGAAGGCTTCGAAGGTGAAGTGTTGACCCAGGAGCCAGCTCAAAACCAAGAACAAGTACTCTTTGAAGGCAAGTTGTGCTTTGACCATGTTGATCCCATTTTCAAATTATTTTGGTTTAAATTATTGCATGCTAGTTTAATTAGAAAATGCTTTACTTAATTATGGGAAACTAGATAAATACCAAATTGCTGTATGACACCTTAGTTAATTAAATATGTGCCATGACCCCTTGTCACCCTAGTTGTGAGTTATTAGTTGGACATTATTAAATTGCCAACATGGTTAGTTAGACCGATGTAGTATGCTTAGCCTTGCCACGTGAAATGCTTTAGACAATCAAATGCTAATTTTGACTTAATGAGATACCGCACTTGTTTTGAAAGAAGTATCATGTGTTATGATTGTTGATGGCACGTGGTGCATGGTAATCAACTGGGGGTTTGATAAATAGATTTTGACCGGGGCATGTGGCAAGAATGATCGGGTGGGCCAGTTGTGGCACCGGGAGCGTTGATTTGGTTCTTCGGGTAGCCTTGCCCTGGTCACCCTAAGGACTTAACCTTGCAAGCCTTTGAACTGAGTCAAACGTGCAACCACATGTCTGTAATGGGACGGACCTAGTTGATTAAGTTGCTAATAACGTACCTGTGGGACCTCGGGGTGTCAACTATACCTTTTGTGTAGTTGTACGGGGGAGCGTACCGGGGCTGCGGCCAGGTACCCATCTAACGGTTGATTGGCCTAAACTTCACCTTCGCTAAGGGAAGGGTTAGTGTGCAATAACCGAGGAGGCCCACTTGTGCTGTTAGAAGTTTCTGAAAGACTTTGTTATGGACATTCGCCTTTGTGGTGTTTGACTGTATCTTGTGGGTAAAGTGCATAACCTCTGCAGAGTGTAAAATCTATTCGAATAGCCGTGTCCGCAGCACTGGACATTGCTCGGGAATTACAGTCAAGGGTTAGATTCTCTTGAAAATAACTTGGACTTAAAAGGTTGGGTTTGGTTTAATAATGTTGTTGATGGAAATGTGGATTAGGATTGGAAAAGATGTTTATTTAATTACTGGAAAAGTTATTGCTCTTAAACTTGTTTCTACTGCTTTTGAATCTACTTATGCTACTTGTCAAATGTTGTTTTACCGCAATTATAACCTGAGCTATTCCTGTGTACTAAGCCATGCATGTAGTATATTAGTTTGTATTTCTGTGCATGACTTGCTGAGTACCAAGTACTCACCCTTGCTACAATACAACACTAGTTGAAGGAGAGTCTACACCGGCTTTGGAGGAGGAGCTCCAAGAGGAACCGTCTAACTAGGGAGCGAGCCCAATCAGTTGCCTGTGGTATACTGGATGGTGCCACGAAGTTATCTTACATTCCGCTGCAGTTATTTCTCTTTTATTGAGTTTTCGCCCTGCGTGGCATATAATTGTAACTTGACCTTAAAGTCGAGCAACCAGCTTGGTTAACTATTTAAGGTATCTTATTATTTCATTGTGTATGATTATGATATTTACCAATGTTGAGACTGTGTGCACTAGCGTGTTCCTGGACTAGTGCTGAATACACAGAGGGTCCGGATTTGCAAATTCGGGTCCCGACAACTGCCGGATTTAGTTTGAGACGGCAGTGATATTCAGGTATCACTACCGGTTTTAGTGTGAGCCGGCAGAGGTATCTTTTATAACTGCCGGTTCCTGAGCTGGTAGTGATAATCTCGAGTATCACTGCTGACCAATCACTGCCAGCTGCTATAACCGGCTGTGATAGCGTTTCCTAACCGGCAAAGATTGCCTGTCCTGTAGTAGTGTGCATTCCTGTGCAATGGTGTACGTCTGGCTATGAATTGGGGATGTTATTATTCTATTTGAGCCACTGGCTCCTGATCATCATTATTATTACTTTACTATTTATTTGCTTCCATCATAGTCAGGGTTAAACGTCATCGGGCTAGTGCAAAGTTAGGTTTAGGTAATTGAACGGTTTCGTTATGAACTCTCTGGCGGCACACCAAAAGAAGTGTGTCTAATACATGTTGCTACAAAGGGAGGACATTTCTTGTGAGTAAAGCTGTACAACTCTGCAGAGTCAAAACTAATCGATTAGCAGCGCTCACGGTCATGAGCACTTGGTAAAGTCATCACATAGCTAGACATTTTCTCTATTTTTATAAAACTGGACCAGATAATTTAGAATTGGTGAGCTTACCCTTACAGATGATTCAATACTTGATATTTCGTTGGCAAGGTTGAATTCAGTTGTTGTGCCTTGTGCTTGGCAAAATAAATTGATTACACATATTGTGGAAATGGATGATTCACGAAGGGCTATGAGTTATCTATCTTTTCTTACTTATTACTTTTATGTGTACATACTTGTTACTTTACTTATTTACTTTTTAAAATTTCTCTTTCATTCAATATTTATAATTCAATTTGGCTCCAAGCAAAAGTTAACCGTAGAAGCCTCGTTTGATTCAACTTGCATATATTTTAGGTTTGCAAACACTACAAGTCTTGCTGAGTACACAATGTACTCACCCTTGCGTATTATTTTTAGGTAGGATACTTCTACAAGTACTCTGACGCAGGAAAACGGGAATATTAACGATGGTTCTTTCTAAGGCTTACCTTATCAGTTGCCTGCGGGTTATGCGGCAAACTACAAGACATTTGTTTCTTTTGCTATATTTAAGTTGACCTTCTCAATCTTATTGTATCAATACTTCCGCTGTAATAAAATATGGAACTTTTGCATGGTTGTGATTTCAAATTTGTGTTTGTGCATGCTAGCTACTAATCATGGGACTAGCATAGTATACGCATTAGAACCTTTCATTTATGTTAAACTGTAGCATAAAAGGGAGGGTCTCACATGTAATACCTATTTACGTGGGCATACCGACGTAAATAGACCGATGTAAACCGAGAAACGTAAATAGCATTATGTACGTTGGCGCCGATGTAAATAAGCCTTACGTCGGCCTCGAGGCTGACATAAATAGGAATAGTAGTCCTCATCCGGCGGGGTCGGGCTGATGTGGCAGTTATTTATGTCGGCCTCGGGCCGACGTAAATAGGGTCCACGTCACCGTGCCTGTGGTGCATGTATTTCCATCGGCCCTAGGTCGACGTAAACAGTTGCCACCGTGGAAGGATTATTTACGTCGGCCTTGTAACACCCTGGCATTTAATATGCCCGAATGCTACCAAACATAAGCTAAACAACATCTAAGTACCACAATTAAACATAAATTCCAGCAAAGGTTCATATGCTAAAAACCGATATTTCGGCAGCATCTCCTTTGTTTTTCCATGAATTAACACAATCTCAATATCATGGCAAGATATATATCATAGCACACGACATCTAAAACAACAACATAAATGGACATAACATCAAGTTACGCCAAAAGTACCACGCTTAACCACTTCATAAACTATAACGAAGCAAATAAGGATTCACAAGCATGCTAGATTAAACCATACATTAAGTTTAGGGCACAACTCTTAATATCATGTCTCCAAGTGGTTAATTATGGACTATGATGGTGGAGCTACGTGTAGAAGTGTAGCTAGATCCCTTTTTCCTGCATGCCGATCTCAAAGTACCTAAAAACATCATAAAACACAAGCGTGAGTTCGAAAACTCAGCAAGCATATTGTAATGGACAACAAGAACAATAACATGGCAAAAACATCTCCCATCATGTATATCATCTCAATCATGAACACTTAATAATATCATCATCAATATGCATGTAATGCAATGCAATGCTCATATGCTCATATCTCCTTGGAAACTCATACCGGTATGGTTGAGTACACACCCGTCGGTGTGCACCCTTTTCCCCCCTTCCATCCCAAAGATGGAGGGTGCCTACTCATCGCTTCCATTCACCACGTGGATGGAATCACGATGTAGGTCTTACTCAATGGCGTTCCGGACTAGTCATAACTTTCTCACCGACCTTGCCGGACAAGTTATGACTTTCTCACCGCCCTCGCCCTATCTCATGTCATGCATGCAACTATGCCAATTATCATATTTCACATGTGCATAAACATATGGCATCTCATCATGACAAATATTAACACATGGCATCGAATCATGATAATCATACTCAATATTTCATTGGAAAACAGCAAGCATGGCAAGTGATCATAGCAAGTATTCAATCTTTCATCTAATCTCCACAAGCAGCCTACAATTCCGCTATTCATTACAACACACTTGCCTCAACCGTGGGCGACTGGATTGTGGGAAGTAGAGGGCACTCACGGTGTCACACCACCTGCACATAGGCATCACACACTCACAATAATGCCCGCAAAACAGTACACAAATGTGACACCACGGAGTGTCATAACTTTATTTTATGTGCTTGATATGGTTAAAAATAGTATGAAATGTGGAATTAAGGTTAAAACTATAGGTTATGGAGGTTAATAGCTTTTCCGGGCCGTTTCCGGGCCGTTTTCGGGGTTTTGGGCCTTCCCGGGGGAGTTTTGGGCCTTGGTGGGCTTTGGTGGGATGGATTAGGTCTCCGTAACGGGCTAGAATTGGGTGTGGGGGCTGGTAAAAGGGGTTTCCCTGCCCCTTTGGGGCGTCCACCCTGCTGCCTTTGCGCCCCTTGAGGCCTTGGTGCGCCCCCTCACCTCCCCCCCACTTGCCAAGCCCTAGCCGCCCCTTCCCTTTGAGCCTTGCGCCCCCCCCCTTGCTCTCCTCCATTGCCCGACCTCTCCACCACCTCTCCTCCACCCCCTTGCTGCCCTAGGGTGGTCTCCACACCTCTGCACCTTGTGGATCCATCCGTTGGAGCGAGGAGCGAGGAGCGAGGAGCGTGGACCGAGGAGCGATCCGTGAGGAGATCTATTGGAGATTCGTTCGTTGGGCAAAGGTATGATCATGGGGATCCTTGGGTTTGATCTAGGTACTGTTCTTAGGGTGTTTATGAAGTTTTTAGATCAATTGGTGGTGCTGGGTTGGAGTTCTTTGGGTTAGATCTAGACGTTGCCATGTTTCTGTTTTTGGGCAGATTGAGCAGTCGGGCTAGGGTTCGAGTTTTTCGTCGATTTAGAATCCGTACGGACTTAAAAGAAGTTGTAGATAATTTAATTATCTTTCCGTGGACATAAAGCACGTTAAAATCCGATCAGCCGTTTGAAAGTTATGGCCGTTTTACCGAGCGTGTTAAAATCTGTGACGCAATTAGAACAGATCGTAGTAATCTGTAGATTAACCAATTTTAGAGTCCGAATCAGTCTTTCCGTATAACTAGAAAAAGGTAGGAAATTTCCTAAGATTCGCGATGGTGTACTCGTTTAATCGATTTGGAGTCCCAGAACTCAAGTTATGGCCTTTGCAAGGCTGCTGTCCCGCCGGGACAGAACCTCTGTTTTAGGTTTTGCGAGTAGCGGGCAATGTCGGGTGAGATGGGGATTTGTGTACTGTTTTGTGGGCATTATTGAGAGTATGTGATGCCGTTGTGCAGGTGGTGTGACCCCGGGGGTGCCCTCTACTTCCCACAATCCCGTCGCCCACGGTTGAGGCAAGTGTGTTGTAATGAATAGCGGAATTGTAGGTTGCTTGTGGAGATTAGATGAAAGATTGAATACTTGCTATGATCACTTGCCATGCTTGCTGTTTTCCAATGATATATTGAGTATGATTATCATGATTCGATGCCATGTGTTAATATTTGTCATGATGAGATGCCATATGTTTATGTACATGTGAAATATGATAATTGGCATAGTTGCATGCATGACATGAGATAGGGCGAGGGCGGTGAGAAAGTCATAACTAGTCCGGCAAGGTCGGTGAGAAAGTTATGACTAGTCCGGAACGCCATTGAGTAAGACCTACATCGTGATTCCATCCACGTGGTGAATGGAAGCGATGAGTAGGCACCCTCCATCTTCGGGATGGAAGGGGGGGAAAAGGGTGCACACCGACGGGTGTGTACTCAACCATACCGGTATGAGTTTCCAAGGAGACATGAGCATTGCATTACATCTCATACATATTGATGATGACAATGTTAAGTGTTTATGAATAAGATGATTTACATGAAGGGAGATGCTATTGCCATATTGTTGTTCTTGTTGTCCATTGCAATATGCTTGCTGAGTTTCGAACTCACGCTTGTGTTTTTCTTATTGTTTTAGGTACCATGAGAACGGCATGCGGGAAAAGGGAATAGACACACGCCCACACGTTGCTTCACCTTAATGTTCCCCAAGTCAATTCTTTTAGATTGATAATAAATTGCGTGTGATGGTCATTAAATTAAGGCTTAGCTTGGTTAATGAGAGTTTTATTGTTCGTTTGACACTTGGAACTTTAAGTGCTAAATGTTAGTCTTTTATTGTCGTTAAGACTCTATTTATTGCTGTTTTAGATGTTTCCCTTATTGCCATATAATGCTATATCGTTGTTGCTCCTTAAATTCATGATAAAACAAAGGAGGTGCTGCCGAAATCTCGGTTTTTAGCCTATGCGCCTTTGCTGGAATTTTATGTTAAATATGATATTTGGATGTTGTTTAGCTTATGTTTGGTAGCATTCGGGCAAATTAAATGCCGGGGTGTTACAGTTGGTATCAGAGCGGGCTGTCGGTCCTTGGAATAAGTATTTTAGTGTTATACCTTAAGTTGCAACTAAAATATGATGTGGAATAACTTAGAAACATGGCTTAGGTTCTAACTAAAACTTTGTTATAGGATAGCAACATTAAAACTTGCAAAAGTGGTATAACTAATCTAAAATTTGACACACTTGGTTGCACAGTAGGATGGGGTCTTGGTTCATTATTGCATTGCGCTTAATTATTTGATGAAGACTATGCTATGATGATGTTTGATCTATGTTCTTGGTTGTGTGATGTTGTGTTTATGTTTTTGTGTTTGGATGGTTGTGCATGCAAGCAGCCATGCCGAGGGGTAGAGGCCGTGGACGCCGAGGCCGTGGAGGCCAGGGGCGAGGCTCCCAGGGAGTTGAGGAGTCTGTTCTTTGAGGGTAACGCTTTTGCTCAATGCTCGTGGACCAGCTCGGGAGGAGCTTCCAACCTGATCGGGGCGGGGGTGCCCGCCGCCAATGATGATTTAGTTCAGGCTCTGCAGAGGAGATTCAGAGCTGCGCCCGGCGGTGCGGGCAGCCCTCGCTGTGGTGCCTCCCCTGCAGATGGCCCTAGTTGTTGCCCCGCGCGGAGCCGAGGATGAGTCTCCGAGAGTGGATGACCCTCCGTCTTGACACTTTTGACGGAGCGGCACGCCGATCGATCCGCAGATTGGCTGCGGTACATGGAAAGGCGCTTTGAGGTCATAGAATTGACCTCGGTCCGCAGGGCTCGCTTTGTGGCCTTTCACCTGAAAGGCCAAGCTGATATCTGGTGGGAAGGGTTACGGCTACTAGAACCCACGATCTTGGTCGATCACTGGGAGGACTTTGTGGCTCGCCCGAGCCAAGTTCTACCCGAGTCTTTCCTTGAGAGGATGGAGCATACTCGGCGACTCTTTCCCAGGAAAGAGGTCGGTGGCAGAGTATGAGGTGGAGTTCAACGGCGTGGTGCGCCGTCTTGGCCGTGGCGGCCGACAGCGAGGGAGAAGGCGAGGAGGTTCCGTAGGGGCTTCAACCAGGAGTTCAGAGTTGTCATGGGGCGATCGTCCTCATGACTTACGCTCCGTGGTGGAAGCGGCGAAGGGCATGGAGCTCGAGTTGGAGCTCTCCGGGATAAGCAAAACCCGGGCGGTTCAGGGTTCCTGCGGCCCCGTGGGGGCCGAAGAGGACCTTTGGTGGAGGAGGTGGGTCTTCTCGACCCACCTTCAAGAAGTTCAAGGGCGGGGCTCCTCCTCGGGAGCTAAAATGGGGCCGCCCGATCGTCTTCTTCGCGAGCGGCTGTTCGTCTGTGCCCGGGCAGGGCATGAAGTGTTTCAAGTGCGGTGGTGAGCACCGTGCTTGAGAGTGTGGTTGGACCGGAGTTGCAACCATCGCGGGCAAGCCCCGGCCACATGGGGCGAGTCTGCCGGATGAATCCCGATAGCATCATCAAGTGGGAGGCGGTGCCTTCTCCTCCCACTCCGGCGGCGTCTTCCAGAGGATCGGTGCACATGATGGCTGCCCTGTTTCTCACCGCCCTTTGCGTGGCGCCACCAGCGGCATCTTGGTGCCCGCAGCCGTCTGCTCCTCCTCGATTGCCTCCTCCGCCCCAGCCTTGATGGGGCATCGGCTGAGTCGGGCTCATACGTCGGCGCCACCAGAGTGTACGCTTTGCCGACCGCCGAGTCACCGGGCATCCAGAGGTGGTTTCGGTACTCGCTCGTGGATTCCGTTGATGCCTTTGTTCTTTTTGATTAGGAGCATCCTATTCTTTTGTGTCGTCGGAGTTTGCTAGTAGAGCTAAGTTGGGAGTTCAGGATTTCCGAGTCCGTGTTAGTCGATTCTCTGGGGGTTGATTGCTAGTTCTTTGGTTTGCCCTGGTTGCACCATTGCCATTGATGATGAGGTTTTCTTTGCCAATCTCATGGTGATCGATTGGCTCCTTTTGATGTCATTTTGGGCATGGGTGGCTGCATCGATGCCGTGCTAAGATCTGTTGTTTACGGAAGACAGTTGCCTTGCAGGCCCGTCCGGGAAGAGTTGACCTTTCAGGGTGGTATACCCTCGATTCCGTCTTTGCTTTGACTAGTTTGTTTTACGGTTGGCGTTTGAGGCTGTTGGGTTTCCTCATGACTTTGTCTGAGAAACCATCTTCCTCGATTCCCATTGAGGAGATTTCGTAGTGAAGGAGTTCGTTGATGTGTTCCTGACGAGTTGCCTGGTCTACCTCCTGTGAGGAATGTGGAGTTTCGTATTGATCTTGTTCACGGCACTCGACCTATTTCTATCTCTCCATACCGCTTGGCTCGTCCTTTTCAAGACGAGTTGAAGAAGCTGATTGGAGGATCATTGGCCAAGGGCTTCATTCGGCGTAGCGTTCGCCATGGGGAGCACCCGTCCTCTTCGTCTCGAAGAAGGATGGAAGTTGGCGTATGTGCATTGATTATCGTGCTCTTAATCAAGTGACGATCAAGAACAAGTATCCTTTGCCTCGCATCGAGGATCTGTTTGACCAATCAGAGGAGCAAAGGTGTTCTCCAAGATTGATCTTGATCGAGGTACAATCGAGATCCGTGTGAGGGAGCAGGACATTGAGAAGACTGCTTTCTCCACTAGGTATGGGCATTATGAATTTAAAGTTATGTCTTTTGGACTAACTAATGCTCCTATTGTCTTTATGGAGGCGATGAGCAGTATGCTACACAAGTATCTTGGTGAGTTTGTGGTAGTGTTCATCGATGACATTCTGGTTTACTCTAAATCGGAAGAGGAGCATGAGCGACATCGAGGCTTGTCTTTGAGCACCTTGAGGAAAATCAGTTCTTTGCTAAGCTGAAAAAGTGCGAGTTACTGGATTTGAAGTGGGTTTTCTTGGCCACATCATCAATCCAGGAGGGCATATCTGTAGATCCTAGCAAAGTCTCAGCAGTTTTGGATTGGAAGAGGCCTTCCAATGTCAAAGAGGTGCGTAGTTTCCTTGGGTTGGCTGGCTACTATCGGCGTTTCGTGCAGGATTTCTCTATCATTGCCAAGCCACTTTCGCGGTGACTCGAAGGGGATGAAATTCCAGTGGATCTGCAGAGTGTGAGCACAGTTTACGCACTATGAAGGAGAAGTTAGTGGCTTGCTCTGTTCTTACCCTTCCCGAGCGGGGAAGCGCTTCACGGTGTATTCGATGCTTCTCGGTTGGGACTTGGGTGTGTGCTCATGCAAGAGGGAAAGGTGATTGCTTATGCGTCGAGGCGGTTGAAAAGCACGAGCGTAACTATCCCACGCATGATCTTGAGCTGGCGCCGTGGTGTTTGCATTGAAGATATGGAGGCATTACATGCGGCGAGTCTTGTGACATTTTCATCGATCACAAGAGCCTCAAGTACATCTTTACTCAGAAAGATTTGAACTTGAGGCAGAGGAGGTGGCTAGAATTGATAAAGGAATGTGACCTTACTATCCAGTATCATCCGGGGAAGGCAAATGGTGTGGCCGATGCTCTCGATCGCAAGACAATGCCCCTATTGTTGATTGTCTTGTTGCTGATTTTGAGCGTTTGGGGTCTCCTCGCTGCGGGGACCGTGCAAGCTGAAACTCGATTGATTCTTGAGTCGGCGATTCCGGCGTGCAGCGGGAGGCACAAAGAAGATGACCATTTGCTCCAGGCGAGGAACGCCTTGAGGATGGCAAGTCCGGAGACTTTACCATTGATGATGCGGGAGTTCTAAGGTTTCAGGGGCCGTGCAGGCGTGCCTCGAGAAATCTCAAGTGAAAGAAGACATTCGAAAGAAGCTCATCGCACCCGTGCACGGTCCATCCTGGGAGACCAAGATGTACAGGGACTTGAAGAAGAATTTCTGGTGGAAAAGGATGAGAGTGGATATTACCAAGTATGTGGCGTCTTGTGGGATCATCGGAAGATCAAAGGCGAGCATAAGCGTCCCCGTCTGTTGCGACCATTGGAGATTCTGTGTGGCCATGGGATGACATCTCCATGGATTTCGTGGTTGGTCTACCTCGTTCTCCACGAGGAAGGATCTTTGTTTGGGTTGTGGTGGACCGTCTCGGCAAGTCTGCGCATTTCATTCCTATCCGCACGACCAATTCTGCGAGCGAGTTGGCTCCCATCTATGTGCGGGATATTGTGAGACTGCATGGTGTACCTAAGACCATTATTTCTGATCGGGATGCGAAGTTCGTCTCCAAGTTCTGGGAGAGTTTGCAGAGTGCTTTGGGTACGCAGCTTCGCCTTAGTACCGCTTTTCACCCTCAGACGGATGGGCAGTCTGAGCGTACCATCCAGACGTTGGAAGACATGCTCAGGGCCTGTGTGATGTCTTGGAAAGGTAGCTGGGAGGATCATTTGCCTCTTGCGGAGTTTGCTTACAATAACAGCTATCATTCCAGCATCCGGGCTGCTCCTTATGAGGTACTATATGGCCGGAAGTGCAGATCGCCACTTTGTTGGGACGCAGTGGGCGAGAGCGATTCTTGGACCGGATTGGGTTCAGCAGATCGTTGATCACGTGGCGGAGGTGCGGCGAGAACCTTCTCGCCAAGCAGAGCGCAGAAGAGCTATGGTGATGTGAGGCGGCGAGACTTGGAGTTTGAGGTGGGTGATAGCGTACTCTTGCGAGTATCTCCCACCAAGGGTGTGGTGCATTTTGGCACCAAAGGAAAGCTCAGTCCAAGGTATGTTGGGCCTTTTCCTATCGTCGCCCGAGTTGGTAGGTTGGCCTATCGTCTGGAGCTACCGGAAGCTATGCAAGGTGTGCATAATGTGTTCCATGTCTCGATGTTGAGGAAATACTTGCATGATCTGGAGTTGGTGGTTCCGTTGGAACCATTAGTACTTGAGCAGGACCTCACCTTCGAGTCCCGTCCTGTGGAAAGTGCAGGGACTTCGGAGCGAGTGATGAAGAACCGGACGCTCAAGTTCGTTAAAGTGTTGTGGTCACATCAGACCGAGAGAGAGGCAACTTGGGAGCTGGAGTCTCGTATGCGCGAGAAATATCCCAAGCTTTTCACCTCAGGTATGTGATGTGAAAACCTAGCTATCTTCGGTTTTGCTGGGTTGCGTGTTGGTGCGTTTAGATTCGAGGTCAAATCCTGTTGAAGGGGGGAAGAATGTGACACCACAGAGTGTCATAACTTTATTTTACGTGCTTGATATGGTTAAAAATAGTATGAAATGTGGAATTAAGGTCAAAACTATAGGTTATGGAGGTTAATAGCTTTTTCGGGCCGTTTCCGGGCCGTTTTCGGGGTTTTGGGCCTTCCCGGGGGAGTTTTGGGCCTTGGTGGGCTTTGGTGGGATGGATTAGGTCTCCGTAACGGGCTAGAATTGGGTGTGGGGGCTGGTAAAAGGGGTTTCCCTGCCCCTTTGGGGCGTCCACCCTGCTGCCTTTGCGCCCCTTGAGGCCTTGGTGCGCCCCCTCACCTCCCCCCCACTTGCCAAGCCCTAGCCGCCCCTTCCCTTTGAGCCTTGCGCCTCCCCCTTGCTCTCCTCCATTGCCCCACCTCTCCACCACCTCTCCTCCACCCCCTTGCTGCCCTATGGTGGTCTCCACACCTCTGCACCTTGTGGATCCATCCGTTGGAGCGAGGAGCGAGGAGCGTGGACCGAGGAGCGATCCGCGAGGAGATCTATTGGAGATTCGTTCGTTGGGCAAAGGTATGATCATGGGGATCCTTGGGTTTGATCTAGGTACTGTTCTTAGGGTGTTTATGAAGTTTTTAGATCAATTGGTGGTGCTGGGTTGGAGTTCTTTGGGTTAGATCTAGACGTTGCCACGTTTCTGTTTTCGGGCAGATTGAGCAGTCGGGCTAGGGTTCGAGTTTTTCGTCGATTTAGAATCCGTACGGACTTAAAAGAAGTTGTAGATAATTTAATTATCTTTCCGTGGACATAAAGCACGTTAAAATCCGATCAGCCGTTTGAAAGTTACGGCCGTTTTACCGAGCGTGTTAAAATCTGTGACGCAATTAGAACAGATCGTAGTAATCTGTAGATTAACCAATTTTAGTGTCCGAATCAGTCTTTCCGTATAACTAGAAAAAGGTAGGAAATTTCCTAAGCTTCGCGATGGTGTACTCGTTTAATCGATTTGGAGTCCCAGAACTCAAGTTATGGCCTTTGCAAGGCTGCTGTCCCGCCGGGAAAGAACCTCTGTTTTAGGTTTTGCGAGTAGCGGGCAATGTCGGGTGAGATGGGGATTTGTGTACTGTTTTGTGGGCATTATTGAGAGTATGTGATGCCGTTGTGCAGGTGGTGTGACCCCGGGGGTGCCCTCTACTTCCCACAATCCCGTCGCCCACGGTTGAGGCAAGTGTGTTGTAATGAATAGCGGAATTGTAGGTTGCTTGTGGAGATTAGATGAAAGATTGAATACTTGCTATGATCACTTGCCATGCTTGCTGTTTTCCAATGATATATTGAGTATGATTATCATGATTCGATGCCATGTGTTAATATTTGTCATGATGAGATGCCATATGTTTATGTACATGTGAAATATGATAATTGGCATAGTTGCATGCATGACATGAGATAGGGCGAGGGCGGTGAGAAAGTCATAACTAGTCCGGCAAGGTCGGTGAGAAAGTTATGACTAGTCCGAAACGCCATTGAGTAAGACCTACATCGTGATTCCATCCACGTGGTGAATCGAAGCGATGAGTAGGCACCCTCCATCTTTGGGATGGAAGTGTAACACCCCGGCATTTAATATGCCCGAATGCTACCGAACATAAGCTAAACAACAACTAAATACCATATTTAACATAAAATTCCAGCAAAGGTGCATAGGCTAAAAACCGAGATTTCGGCAGCACCTCCTTTGTTTTATCATGAATTTAAGGAGCAGCAATAATATGGCATTATATGGCAATAAGAAAAACATCTAAAACAGCAATAAATAAAGTCTTAACGACAATAAAAGACTAACATCAAGCTCTTAAAGTTCCAAGTGTCAAACAAACAATAGAACTCTCTTTAACCAAGCTAAGACTTAATTTAAAGGCCATCACACGCAATTTATTATCCAACTAAATGAATTGACTTGGGGAAACATTAAGGTGAAGCAACGTGTGAGCGTGTGACTATTCCCCTTTCCCGCATGCCGTTCTCATGGTACCTAAAACAACAAGAAAACACAAGGGTGAGTTCGAAAACTCAGCAAGCATACTGCAATGGACAACAAGCATAACAACAAGTCAATAACATCTTTCATCATGTATAACATCTCATTCATGAATACTTATCATTATCATCATCAATTTGTATGCGATGTAATGCATTGCTCCTGACCCTCTGGAACCTCATACCGGTATGGGAAGTACACACCCGTCGGTGTGCACCCTTTCCCCCTTCCATCCCGAAGATGGAGGGTGCCTACTCGCTTCCAAACACCACGTGGATGGAATCACGACATAGGACTTACTCAATGGCGTTCCGGATTAGTCATAACTTTCTCACCGACCTTGCCGGACTAGTTAAGACTTTCTCACCGCCCTCGCCCTATCTCATGACATGCATGCAACCATGCCAATTATCATATTTAATTCACATATTAACACATGGCATCATAATATGTTAAACATGCTCATCATATCATATCAATCATTAAAACATGGCAAGTGGACATATATCATGTAGGCAATTCCATTTAATTTCAACATGCAACCTACAACTTGCTATCCATCACAACACACTTGCCTCAACCACGTGCAACGGATTGGCGGGAAGAAGAGGGAACTCCCGGGGTCACACCACCTGCACATAGGCATCACAAACTCACAATCATAGCCTCCAAACAGTACACCAACCCCCATCTAACCCGACATTGCCAACTACTCGCAAAACCTAAAAACAGAGGTTCTGTCCCGGCGGGACAGCAGCCTTGCAAAAGGCATAACTTGAGCTCTGGGACTCCAAATCGAATAAACGAGTACACCATCGCAAAGCTTAGGAAATTTCCCAACTTTTTCTAGTTATAGGGAAAGACTGATTCGGACTCTAAAATTGTTTAATCTACAGATTACCACAATCTGTTCCAGTCGCGTCACAGATTTTTAGGCGCTCGGTAAAACAGCCATAACTTTCAAACGGCTGATCGGATTTTAACGTGCTTTACGTCCACGGAAAGATAATTAAATTATCTACAACTTCCTAGAAGTCCGTACGGACAGATTCGGACTCTAAATCGACGGAAACTCGAACCCTAGCTCGACTGCTCAATCTGCCCGAAAACAGAAACGTGGACAAGTTTAGATCTAACCCAAATTACTTCAAACCAGCGCCTCCAATTGATCTAAAAACTTGATAAACACCCTAATAACAGTACCTAGATCATCCCCAAGGATCCCCAAGATCATACCTTTGCCCGAAGCACAAAACTCCAATGAATCTCCTCGCGAATCGCTCCTCGCTCCACGCTCCTCGCTCCACGCTCCTCGCTCCTCGCTCCACGCTCCTCGCTCCTCGCTCCTCGCTCCACGGGATGACTCCACGAGGTGCAGGGGTGGGGAGGCCACCCAAGGGCAGCAAGGGGTGGAGGAGAGGTGGTGGAGAGGTGGGGAGCAATGGGGCAAAGGGGAGGTGGAGGCGCACAAGAGGGAGAGGGAGAGGGAGGGGCTAGGGCTAGGAGGAAGGGGTGGGGCGCACCAACAGCAGCATGGGCGCAAGGGGGCTGGGGGGAGCCCCTTTTACCAGCCCTCAACCCAATCCTAGTCCGTTACGGAGTCCTAATCCATCCCACCAAAGCCCACCAAGGCCCAAAACTCCTCCGGGAAGGCCCAAAACCCCGAAAACGGCCAGGAAACGGCCCGGAAATGTTATTAACCCCCGATCCTTATGATTTTAACCTTATTTCCACATCTCATACTGTATTTAACCTTATCATGTTCAAAAATTAAGGATACGACACTCCGAGGTGTCACAGGAAGGGGGGAAAAGGGTGCACACCGACGGGTGTGTACTCAACTATACCGGTATGAGTTTCCAAGGAGACATGAGCATTGCATTACATCTCATACATATTGATGATGACAATGTTAAGTGTTTATGAATAAGATGATTTACATGAAGGGAGGTGCTATTGCCATATTGTTGTTCTTGTTGTCCATTGCAATATGCTTGCTGAGTTTCGAACTCACGCTTGTGTTTTTTTCTTATTGTTTTAGGTACCATGAGAACGGCATGCGGGAAAAGGGAATAGACACACGCCCACACGTTGCTTCACCTTAATGTTTCCCCAAGTCAATTCTTTTAGATTGATAATAAATTGCGTGTGATGGTCATTAAATTAAGGCTTAGCTTGGTTAATGAGAGTTTTATTGTTCGTTTGACACTTGGAACTTTAAGTGCTAAATGTTAGTCTTTTATTGTCGTTAAGACTCTATTATTGCTGTTTTAGATGTTTCCCTTATTGCCATATAATTCTATATCTTTTCGTGGTCGGTTTGGGATTTTATCCTATCGCTTGGGTCTTGCCGAGGCCTTGTTTGAGTGCTTTGGGTTTCAATATTGAGTAAAGTTCTTGCAAGAGGTTGATCGTGGGTTATCGTTAGAGCTGTGGGTCTTCGAGCCTAAGCATCTTACCATCGAGTCTCGATCAGTGTAGTTCCAGTGGTTTTAGTTAGAGAGAGAAGCGGTTTGGGAACTGGAGTCTCGCATGCGTGAGAAGTACCCCGAGCTTTTCGCCTCAGGTATGAGATGTGAAACCTAGCTATTTTTTGCTTTGCTAGGTTGCGTATTGTTGTGTCTTGGATTCGAGGTCGAATCCTGTTGAAGGGGGGAGAATGTGACACCACGGAGTGTCGTAACCTTATAAAATGTGAATGTTGAGGTCAAAAACATTATGAAATATGGAATTGGAGGTTGAAACCATACGGTATGACGTTTATTTGCGTTTCGGGCCGTTTCCGGGAGTTTGGGCCTTTCCGGGGGAGTTTGGGCCTAAGGGAAAGGGTCGTGGGCCTTGGTGGGGAGGAGTTTGAGTCCATTTAGGAGTAGGAGTCCTGTTTGGGGGCCTCCTCCTGCCCTTTGGTGCGCCACCACCCTGCTTGGTGCGCCCCCACCCCCCTCTTTTTGCCCTAGCCGCCCCACACCTTCCTCCTCCTAGCCGCACCCCCCACCACCTCTCCCCATTGCGCCACCACCCCTCCACCACCTCTCCACCTCCCTTGCTACCCCTAGGGGAGTTCTCCACCTCAACACCTCGAATATCCGTCCATTAGAGTGCTCCGCGATGAGGAGATCCGGTGGATTTGGAGCGAGGAAGGAGATCGCGCGAACCGGGAGGAGATCCGTTGGGTTTTCGTGCGTCAGGCGAACGTATGGCCATGGGAATACTTGGGGTTGGTCTAGGTACTGTTCTAATGGTTATTATTATGTTTTTAGATCAATTGGTGGTGCTGTAGTTGGGTATATTAGATGGAATCTTGAGCTTGCCACGTTTTCTGTTTCGGGTAGCATGAGCAGTCGACCTAGGGTTTGAGTTTTCGCCAATTTACAATTTAGAGTCGGAATTTGGTCATCCTCCTGTTGAAGAAGTTGTAGGTAACTTCAATACCTTTCAGTGGGTATAAAGAACGTCCAATTCCGCCCAGCCGTTTGAAAGTTATGCTCTTTTTACCGAACGTGTTAAAAACTGTGACTTGATTGGAACAGATCACGGTATTCTGTAGATTAAACCACTTTAGAGTCCGAATCAGTCTTTCCGTATACTTAGGAAAAGTTAAGAAATTTCCTAAGCTATGCGAGGATGTACTCGTTTAATTGATTAGGAGCCTTAGATCCTGAGTTATGCTCATTGCAAGTCTGCTGTCCCGGCGGGACAGAACCTCTGTTTTTGGGTTTTGCGAGTAGTTTGCGATGTCGGGGTAGAAGAGTGTTTGCGTACTGTTTTGTGGACATGATTGTGAGTGTGTGGTACCTATGTGCAGGTGGTGTGACCCCGGGAGTGCCCTCTACTTCTCGCCATTCCGTCGCCCGTGGTTGAGGCAAGTGTATTGGAATGGGTAGCGTGTTGTAGTTTGCTAGATTGGTTGAGATTGAAATTGAATATATGATATGTTCACATGCGATGCCTTAATGATTGCCAATGATATGATGAATATGCTTATTATTTTATGATGCCATGTGTTAATGTACAAGTTATTTACGATGTTGGCATGTTTGCATACATGGCATGATTGGCCCGGGCGGTGAGAAAGTCATAACTAGTCGGGGGAAGGTCGGTGAGAAAGTTATGACTATTCCGGAGAGCCATTGAGTAAGTCCTACATCGTGATTCCATCCACCGCGGTGAATGGAAGCGAGGAGTAGGCACCCTCCATCTTTGGGATGGAAGGGGGGAGAGGGTGCACACCGACGGGTGTGTACTCAACCATACCGGTATGAGTTTCCAGGAGATATGTGCATCGCATTGCATTGCATTGCATTGCATTTTATGAGGATGTTATATGATGATGTCAATGATATGCTTACGCTATGAATATGAGATGTGTATGATGTCGTATGTGAAAAGTGGTGATGAAGGTATTAGAATGTATTTTCTTGTTCCATTGCAATATACTTGCTGAGTGATGAACTCACGCTTGTATTTATGTTGTTTTCTTAGGTACCATGAAACCGGCATGCGGGAAAGGGAGCTAGTCACACGTCATCACTTAGCATCACACATATAAACAATGACATGTTCCTTCCTTTAAATTGTGATTGTTAATTTGTGTGCTTGGTTTCCTCATTTACTTCGTTTGGCTCATGAGATGGTTGGAATCTTTATTCTAGTCTTATACTGCTGCTAGAACCTTTTTTATTGATGTTTTAGATGTCATTCTTTATACTATATCCTGTGATCATATTGTTGTTGCTTCAATTCATGGAAAAACAAAGGAGATGCTGCCGAAATTTTCGGTTCTAGCATTTACTCCTTTGCTGTAATTTATCTTAATTTATGTTATTTAGATGTTGTTTAGTCTTTGTTTGGTAGCATTCGGGCATATTAAATGCCGGGGTGTTACAAATCCATCTCAAAGTAGTATGTAATGCTTATGTTCTCTGGCTGATGGAAAAATACATTAAAAGACCGTCCTATTAGGCTATTTTTTTTTCTGTTTCAGTTTTGCACCTAGCTATGATCATAATACTCATAATTGGATTGGAAGAGAACCTACTTACTAGCTGGATTACCGCTCTAACAACTTCCTCTTTATGAATGACTATTGTAACATCCCAGGATTTACCAAACAGATAAAAATAAAATATTAAAATGTGAATTTGATTTATTTTTGCAAATTTAAAAGTTTTTGTTAAAAGATAATTGAATTCCTGAAATTAGAGAAGGAAAAAGTTATAGAAGAAAATGGTAAGAAGATAACGTAAGTCAATTGCCATTTGCTGATCAAGAATATTCATTGCATAAGATTGAACAGTAACACAAAAAGAATTATTGATACATCGTAGCTCACATCCACAATACATAGGAAATACAAAGATCTTTACAATGGCATACAACAGTTATATGGAATACAACTCTTACAATCGTTCGATTACATATGCAATTACAATTACAACTCACAAAACTATCTAATTACATAAATGGTTACATTCTAAAAAGTAGGCTACAAGATCCTAAGCTTTGGCTTTTATGCTGACTTGTTCTGCATTGTTAAACCTGCATAATCAACTGCATCTGTATAAGTTTGAGAATAAAATAAATGCATTAAACTAAGTTCAATAAATAAAAAGAAGAAAGAATTGCCGTCAGCTAAGTTGAATCGCTCAATGAGGTACCCTAGATTGTCCGGGGGCCAATCTGGCTCCTCTCGCGATTAGGTTTGCATCATTCGGCAATAAACAAACCTGTTTAAGCCATAGACACGAATATTTAGAAAATATCGCGTGATAGAAAGATAAAGAGATAAACATGAGCACTAGGCATTTCGATAACCCAACCATATTCCAAGCATTGCACCAAGCTAGCCAAGCACATGGGTCTCAAAGACCAAGTGCAATGCATTGGCCAAGACAATCATTAGGTGCATTCATCCAACCACATGACTTGGAGCAATGAATTTGTTCTAGCCTTATTCCAACCTCTAGACTATATGCAATGCATTCACTTCACCTTAACCAAGCACATGACTAGGACCAATGCATCTACTTCATTCTTATCTAAAGCTCGAGAGCTCAAGCCAGCCGCCCATTCAAGCTACAAGACCAAAACCATTGCACCAACTAAGTCATTAATATGTGCAATCATTCCAGCCGCAAAAACAGAAGCCATCAGGACCCATTCTAACCCTGTTGCAAATCCACTTCCATGGCTATATAATAGCTAGCCAAGTTTCATCTAGCATCACAGAACAAAGCCACCTCCAAGATCACCACCCCGCACAAAAATACCCCCATAGTAAGACTAGAGCATAACACCATCCAAAGCTAGTTCCAGAGTAAGAGCAATACCTAGAAGGCCACCAAGACAGGAGATCAACTTAATTACTAGAAGCAATCTTCCACCATTTCTCCCCAACTCATATCCCCTTTTATGATCAAGTAAGTCCCCACAAATGTGATTCCATTAGAAGCATATAGTCATACCCAGTAAAGAATGGAATGCACTAGAAATGAAAGTGACAGTTGAAGGTTAAAGGAGAAAACATAGGAGTAGTGGTCTCAGTTTGCATGCATAACAATTATGAGGGTTGCGTCATATGTTCTCTTGAATTGCTAATACTCCCCCGGCGTATTGCAACTCAAGATCATCGCTATGACGCCATCCAACCCATAAATTTGAAAGTACACGAGTCATCATAGACCTTTGGGACATAGCCAACATGGTATCAATCTATCATCTACCATGTAAATCCGTTAATATTCAAGCCAATATTAGTATCCCAACACGAGTCATCAAAGATCGTCAAGTGCAGCTTAGTATCAATTTCTTTATAATCTACTAAGCCAACCCATCCGTGAATATAGTACTCCCACAAATATTCGTAGATCATGACATTCAATTCCTCGGTCCATTTACTCAGATCATGATCCATTAATATATAGTCTCGGCTAATAGGGAAAACATGGCATCAAATTAACATATACCTTGTGACCCAAAACATTAACCATGATCATCATGATATGATTAAACATTTGAGAACAGCAAAGCCTAGCATAGCATCAATTTTATCATTTGCTATGCGAACTAATCGAAGTCAGTACCAGCACGCCACAATTAAACCTTAGGGACAGTAGAGCTAAGTATAGCTTTAATCTATCTTGGATCAAATTCATCCTTGCCATAATAACCTCAGTAAATAACCCTCCATCAAATCTTTCCAATACATCACGGATCGCGGTAATATGACCTCAGTACAATGAACTATTAAAACATTTTCTAAACATCACAGATCAAGGAAGCATGATCTGAGTATCAATATCTAAATTTCAATCATCATGAAACCCTAACATCAGGCAACACAGAATAATCCCCAATCACAATAAGGAGTCGGCATGTAAGGAAAAAGGGGACAAGACATTAGGGATATCGAACCCTAAATCAAACCGAAACCATCATCATCAGGCATCCAGAGAAGGAGTGAGGAAGAGAGAGGATTAGGGTTAACAACCTTAATTAAGAAAATGGAGAAAGGGATGGAGAACCAAACCGCCAGGACAGGGAAGAGCCAGTGGAGCCGGCGTGTGACCTCAATGGAGGTGGCGCAGTGCTGAGCCAGCGCGAGCAGGCATGGAGGCGAGCCGGAGAAGCCGAGGCCATAGGGAGCGGCGACGCAGGGAGTTCGGGCGCCGACGGCCAGAGCGAGGCGACGGAGCCGAAACCCTAGGGCGCGGCAGCTAGGGCGAAGGACCGGCGCAGGGGCGGCGCGCGCGCGAGGAAGTTCCAGCGATGAGACCAGATCACAGAGACCAGAGGATTGGGGAAAAGAGAGAGAGAGAGAGAGTAATCGGTGGAGGAGATAAAGAAAAATAGAGAGATGGGGAAATGAGATAAGAATAAGGAAAGGAAAGGAAAAAGGGCAAGGAGATGGAGAGAAAGAATAATAATAATAATAATAAAAAGGATAATAATATAATATGTGTCTCTAGAAAAAAGAGTATTCCAAATGTGTAAGAATTTTGTATAATTGATTAAGGTTGAACTACTATAGTAAATACTTATACCATCACAGTATATATATATATAGGTAAACATACATATTAACCTGTTTCGTATACAATCCATAAAGCATGATCACTTGATGCTATAATAGTTAGCACTAACCTGCTTTGTTTTTATATGTATATATATTAGACTTTACGCATATGGAATATTTAGCCCTCGATTGACGTATACTTCCATTCGATAGACAAAACATTAACAATAGACCTTAATACCTGTAAAATCATCCATAGGATACCTTCTGAGACAGATTACCTTGTTCTATATAGATATTTCTATTATATCCTGCTTTGCATCTGAATCCTATTAAAACACGACTCTGCAAGAGCTAAACCCTAAGGTTTGTAGTGTCGATACATATGCCAAAGTTTAACCATGTAGTTTGCATTTACTCTTTCTCGCCTGCTATTTTAATCAGTATTAGTATAAGCAGCTACATACCCTGAAAATGAATCCTAGTGCATTAAATCTTACAATGTTAGCTTCCTGTATTCGTATAATAAAATAAAATGAATCATAAGGAATAGGTGTCGTTTGCAATGCAACCCTTAAACTGTTGATCAATGTCAAAGATTATAACATAAAGGTGACACACTTATACATTTACAAAACCCTAATCCACACTCATGCTTGTTTTATGTGATGTTTTATATTTGATTTTCCATCTGATTTCCTTTTGCCCTTATTGAAAGTGTTATATGCTATTTGTTGTTCTTTTCCGTTATACGACGTGTAGAATCCGACGTCTTGGACTCCGTTGTCGACAACTTCAAGAGTCCAACTTCGACTTCGTCCCTGAAAACAACGGATAGCAAGGCAAGCACCCCTTGATCATATTGATCCTAATTTTTCATAATAAACTAAAATGTTGATTAAAACTTGCTTGCATATGCTATGTTCTATAAAATTAGTTTTGGATATTGGTAGATATACCTTATCATTGATAAATTTTCTCAATTTGCTTTGATATGTGAAGCTTGATAACCCTAGCTCAAGGATTGACACTTAATGTCAAAAATGGGTATATTCGATTATTACTTGCATATGCTCAGCCATGCTTTAGACTGGGAACACGAACAGATGATTATACTGCTCGTGAAGAACTTAAATTGTAGATATGATGGACTTTGTTCATGGACATGTTGGAATATTGTGATTATTGAAACTTTCATTTTCTGGAAAATAAAACTATTGTTTTGACGTGGGTGATTATTGGCAATAGCCAGTTGTACATGTTTTAACGTGTACGTAGATAGGATGGAGTGTTGCCCATGTCACAATAAGGACCGAGCTGATGTGTTGTTTTCAGGCCAAGATAACCGTACATCCACAAGTACTGGAGTGGGACAGTCTTAACCTATTAAAATTATTTGGAACTAGCTTTGCATATTGGTAGGCAGTTGTAGCACGGGCATTCCAGATATAGGTTTGCTCGAGGGAGGTGTCATCACCGAGGTGTTGGCATCTGCCGTTGTAACGATGTACGCCTGGCTATGAATTTGGGGCTGTTATTATTCCTGGTGGGTCACCGACTCGAATTTCTATTCCTGGTGGGTTACTGACTCCGGAATTCCTTTTACCTTTTTAGCTTCCATCATAGTCAGGGGTAACGTCATTGGGCTAGTGCAAAGTTAGGTTCAAGTAATCGAACGGTTTCGTTATGAACTCTCTGGCGGCACACCAAAGGAAGTGTGTCTATATGCATTGCCACAAAGGGAGGACATATCTTGTGGGTAAAGCTGTACAAACTCTGCAGAGTCTAAACCTAATCGATTAGCCACGCTCGCGGTCATGAGCACTTGGTAAAGTCATCACATAGCTAGACATTTTCTATATTCTTATAAAACTGGACCAGATAATTTGGAATTGGTGAGCTTACCCTTACAGATGATTCAATTCTTGACATTTCGTTGGCAAGATTGAATTCAAATTACAGCCTTGTGCTTGGCAAAACTAATTGATTACAGTCATGATGGGAATGGACGAAGGGATGTGAGTCTCTTATTTTGTTTATGATATTCTTACATATTACTTCTGTATTTACATACTTGTTATTTCATTTCCTTTTCAAGTTTCGCTTTCACTCTATTATTCAATATTTACAATTCAAGTTTCGCTTTATGCAAAACAACCGTAGAAACCCACTTTCTATTCAGCCTGCATATATTTAAGGTTTTGCAAACACTACAAGTCTTGCTGAGTACGCAACGTACTCACCCTTGCTATTATTGTTATTTTTAGGCAGGAATCTTCAACAGTTACTGCGACGCAGGAAAACGGGTTTATTAACGTTATTTCTTTCTAAGGATTTACCTTGTCAGTTGCCTGTGGATTATGTGGCAAACTACGAGACATCTGATTCTTTTGGCTATGTTTAGTCGACCTTCTCGGTCATATTGTATCATTACTTCCGCTGTAATAAAATATGAAACTTTTGTATGGTTGTGATTCCAAATTGTGTTTGTGCGTGCTAGCTACTGATCATGGGACTAGCACAGTATGCACATTAGAACCTTGCTTTTATGTTTGCACTGTAGCATAAAAGTGAGGGTCTTACAACTATGCATCACTAATTTAAAATTACTTCGCCTAGACTGCATCTTTGAGCTATCATGCCTTATTCATTGCCTTTTTACAGCTTCCTAAGCATAGCACCTCAACGATTTAAGAGTATTACATTTCCTGCCCTCTAAATATCAGGATAGCAAACCTCAAGTTGCTCCAATATTTTTGTGCAGAAACACTTGAGACTTACATCGGAGCATGGCAAGGTCCAGCTTGGAAACATAACTGCTGACATGATATGCATTTAGTATTGATTACCTACGAATAGCTTTATTACTTCGTTATGGTTCTCTTTAACGTATTATGCCAAAATCCTGAATGATGTTCTTTTAGGTCCTTGGTGGGATGGGAGGGATGATTAGAATGCTCCCCTTCTCGCATTCCTTTGTGTGTACATGCAATTTGGATGGTTAGAATAGACTATTGTTTTGCTATTTTTTTTATCCTCTCGCTTTCTTCGTGGATGATGCAGTTCAATTATAAAAGAGGATCTTCTGCTAGCTGCAAATAACAAACAAGGTCAGCTAGGTAATTTACTGAAAAAAATTAGTTTCTTATTTTGCCTGATTCACCTCCGAGAAATGATGTATACTTACAGCTCAGCACTCAGTTGCATAGATTGTAGACACTCAGATTTATGGCAGCCAATCGATCTAGGGACTACTTTGTTGAGATCCAGTTAATATTATCGTAAAGATTACAATGCTGCAGAGTGTCCAAGCAGTGACTTGGCCTCCTCGATTCAATTGGTTTTGACAATTTTTACCTTTTTATGTGTAAGATTTAGATGCGACATTTGTTCTTTTGCTAAGATTTAGGCGTAAGATTGAACATTGGTGTTGTTTTACAGTCTTGCGCTACATTATTTTGTCATGAGATTAAAGTCATGTGACACTACGGAAGGTCAAAACTTTATAAAATGTGAAAATGGAGGTTAAAACTTTACGTTATGCCGTTTATAGCGTGTTTTTGGGCTGTTTTCGAGTGTTTGGGCCTCTCCAGGGGACTTTGGGCCTTGCGGGTTGAGTTGGGCCTCCGGTGGAAGGGTTTGGGCCCAAGGGGGGGACTTTTGGGCAGCCAAATCTGGCCCCCACTCCCTTTCCCAACCCTAGCCGCCACCTCCTAGCCCCCCATGCGCCTCCACCCTTCCCCTACCTCTCCATTTTCCCCCATGGCGCCACCACCTCTCCCCTCCCCTCTCCACCACCCTTGCTGCCCTAGGGAAGCTTCTCCACCTCACCACCCCACAGATCCGTCCATTGGAGCGCTCCGCGACGAGGAGATCCGGTGGATTTGGAGCGAGGAAGGAGATCGCGCGAACCGGGAGGAGATCCGTTGGGTTTTCGTTCGTCGGGCGAAGGTATGGCCACGAGGATCCTTGGGGTTGGTCTAGGTTTTGTTCTAAGGGTTAATATCATATTTTCAGATCAATTGGTGGTGCTGTAATTGGGTAGATTAGATGGAATCTAGAGTTTGCCACGTTCTCTATTTCGGGCAGCATGAGCAGTCGACCTAGGGTTTGGGTTTTCGCCAATTTACAATTTAGAGTCGGAATTTGGTCATCCTCCTGTTGAAGAAGTTGTAGGTAACTTCAATACCTTTCAGTGGGTATAAAGAACGTCCAATTCCGCCCAGCCTTTTGAAAGTTATGCTCGTTTTACCGAACGTGTTAAAAACTGTGACGTGATTGGTACAGATCACGGTATTCTGTAGATTAAATCACGTTAAAGTCCGAATCAGTTTTTCCGTATACTTAGACAAAGTTAGGAAATTTCCTAAGCTACGCGAGGATGTACTCGTTTAATCGATTCAGAGTTTTAGATCCCAAGTTATGCTCGTTGCAAGTCTGCTGTCCCTGCAGGACAGAACCTCTGTTTTTGGGTTTTGCGAGTAGTTTGCGATGTCGGGGTAGAAGAGTGTTTGCGTATATTTTTGTGGACATGATTGTGAGTGTGTGGTACCTATGTGCAGGTGGTGTGACCCCGGGAGTGCCTTCTACTTCTCGCCAATCCGTCGTCCGTGGTTGAGGCAAGTGTATTGGAATGGGTAGCGGGTTGTAGTTTGCTAGATTGGTTGAGATTGAAATTGAATATATGATATGTTCACATGCCATGCTTTAATGATTGCCATTGATATGATGAATATGCTTATTATGTTATGATGCCATGTGTTAATGTACAAGTTATTTATGATGTTGGCATGTTTGCATACATGGCATGATACATGGCCCGGGCGGTGAGAAAGTCATAACAAGTCCGGGGAAGGTCGGTGAGAAAGTTATGACTATTCCGGAGAGCCAATGAGTAAGTCCTACATCGTGATTCCATCAACCGCGGTGTATGGAAGCGAGTAGTAGGCACCCTCCATCTTCGGGATGGAAGGGGGGAGAGGGTGCACACCGACGGGTGTGTACTCAACCATACCGGTATGAGTTTCCAGGAGATATGTGCATCGCATTGCATTGCATTGCATTATATGAGGATGTTATATGATGATGGTATATGATGATGTCAATGATATGCTTACCCTATGAATATGAGATGTGTATGATGTCGTATGTGAAAAGTGGTGATGAAGGTATTGGAATGCATTTTCTTGTTCCATTGCAATATACTTGCTGAGTGATGAACTCACGCTTGTGTTTATGTTGTTTTTCTTAGGTACCATGAAACCGGCATGCGGGAAAGGGAGCTAGTCACACTTCTACACGTAGCTTCACTTATTTGTTCCCACAGTCATTCAATTGGAGTCTTGATAATAAATTAAGTGTGATGCTTATTGATTTATGGTTTAGTTTTGCGATATGAGAGTCTTATTGTTCGTTTGGCTCATGGAGACATTGAATGCTTGGAATTAGACTTATGTTGCTATCATGCCGTTAATTATTGCTATTTTAAATGCCTCTTATATTGCCATATATTGCTATGATGTTGTTGTTCCTTCCTTTCATGTTAAAACAAAGGAGATGCTGCCGAAATTTCGGTTTTTAGCATTCGTGCCTTTGCTGTAATTTACTTGTATTTGTTGTATTTAGAGGTTACTTAGTCTATGTTTGGTAGCATTCGGGCATATTAAATGTCGGGGTGTTACAGTTGGTATCAGAGCGGGCTGTAGGTCCTTGGAATGTGTATTTTTAGTTTCATACCTTAGGTTACAACTAAAATGTGTTGTGGAATAACTTAGAAACATGGCTTAGGTTTTAAATAAAATTTTGTTATAGGATAGCAACATTAAAACTTGCAAAAGTGGTATAACTAATCTAAAATTTGACACACATGGCTGCACAGTAGGAAAGGGTATGGGTATCGTTTCTTTACGCTTAAATGTTGTATTTAAGCTTTGATGTTGAATGCTTCATTTGATAATGCATGTTGCTATGTCTATGAGACAAATGATTGAATTGTTCTTGTTATTTGTGATATAGTGGGGTTGTGATGCCAAAGGGTTTCGGTCACCTCTTTTTGTTCATAGTAAGGGTGTGGTTTGACGGTGTGGCCTATTAACGCCATCACCGAAGAATTATTAACCCCTGTAAGAGAAGAGTGCTCACCTTTTCTGTCGTAGGTCGGGTAGTTGACTGGTGTCAAATAGAAGAGATTGGTGGTGGATTCCTATGGATGTTCTTTACCGTTCTGACGGTCAGTTTTGGTTGGTTTTCTTTGTTTTAGTCGATCGAAATCAAAATAAAAGTGTTTGGTATTTGATTTATCGCAGATTATTTCGTAGGCGATTTGTGGTTTTGTCTTCCTTGGTTGAAGACGTAGAAGAAAGGTTTTGTGTTGCGCATCTGTTGGTTACTATTTTTGCTTTGACTCTGGTTTTGTTGGTCATTACGGGCTGTCTTGAGGAGGAAACTTTTGTGGTTGTTGTTCTCCCTATCTAAGAAAAAGTGTTGGAGTTTCCCCTTGTGCAGGCCTTGAGTTGGTGGAGCTAAGTTTGAATCTTTTATCGGAAAAGATTTAATGAACATTTGATTTTCCCTAGTGCATCCTTCTTCCTTCTTGGAAGTATAGATCTTGAGATTTCTTGAAGAGTTTTGTGGGCAAATTTGGGAATTTGAGAGTTGAGCTCTCCAGCATTTTTATTGGAGTTTTGTTTTTCTTCCTTGCCTGGAAAGGAGAAATTTTCTATCGGTGTTCGTTTGGATTCTTGAGTTGTGGTTATCTTTATAAGTTGAGTTGCATCCTGTTTGTCAAGAGTTCGTGCCCCATGAAGGTGTTTAGAAAAGTTTATGTACGTGCTATGTAGTAGGTAACAATGTGGTTTATGGAATGATGTGTTGCTAAGTTAAATTTTAGTTGAATCAATTCAATGTGATTATCATCTCTAGCTGGAGAATAAATAGACTACTAGTGTTGTAGTTTACTCTGTAGCGAGAATGATTAAATTGGTTAATGTACATGCTTAGAATCTGTTGCCTTGTTTTAAAAGTGCTTATGATCCTCGTTAATGTTAAAAGTTTAAACCTTGATGCATAGTTAGAACATTAAGATGATGTAAATTAATGATACTGTTAAAGAAACCTTGCCGGTTGTTTAAAGATGTTCTAATCTAACGGGTTAATAGAGAAATTTAATCATGTTGACTAGTGGCTTTAATTTGGAAGTTGATTAGAGTTGCTATTTATGTTGTTGCAAACTACTAGTATATTTGGAAGCATGCAGTTGTGTCTATACAATGCTAGTATTGATATCAATTGAGAAGACATAAGACTTATTGTTAATGATGTTGTTAAGGGCAGTGTTAATGCTAGTATTCAATCTATTTTAAATAGTTGGAGTATGTTGTGTGGTGGTAATTTTGTTACAACCTATGTATAGGGTAGCTAAAGGTAATGTTGTTGATTGATGATTATGCAAATTATTGATATTGACGACTTAGTAGTGGTGGTAATTGCTTAGATTAATTGTTGAAAATCCTTGTTAAAAATGGAGGTTATTGTAACATGTTGTGATGGAGTGGACCATGGATAATTAACATGATGTAGGATTTTATTCTTGATGAATGTATATCCTAGAATCATACTCACAAATTTTGTCTTGTAGAGATAACATTTATGTGTTGAAGTCATTTATTGATTGAGTAAGTTTTGTTGTCGAGAAATTGACGTATGGATTGTATAAAATTGGTAGGTTGATCATGCTCAAGTATCTGTTGAAGTACAATGTTTGAAATAGAGAATACATTGTTATATGATGTGTTGGTCTGTGGGGATCTTTATGAGGTATTATTGGTTAGTTGTCTTTTGATAATCGTCATGAACTTTATTTATAAGTGTTGGGAAAGGTAACTAGAGGAAGATTGGTTATGTAGCTTTTGGTTGAATTATGATGGGCTTCTCGATGAGTAAATAGTGAATATTGAATGCTTAAATGTTAAGGATAGTGGAAGACTAGATATGGTGGGTCTCATGCTGAGCTTGTGTATAAAACCTTTTGGTCTGGTTTGGTTGTTTGCTATCTTGGTTAAATGTTTTTGGTTGAGGTGTTCTTCATGTTGTGTTTCAGAGTTTCCCTAAAACTCGTAGAGATTGGTGCCCATTTTTGGTTTTGGCTAATTTGTTCAGTTTACGCTATGTGTATGGTTTTACACCCAAAAGTTTTTGAGTGGATCGCGCTCCTTTGCGTTCACCCTGAATTATCTTTGAAATAAATTTTAATGGAAGCAGATGGACATAGTGGGTTGTGTTGGAAACTCTTGAGATTTAATTTGTAACTCTTTTTGACTGGAGTTGGATTTATTTGCATAATGTGTGTGATGGTTGCGAGTGCTTCAAAAAGGTGGATTTTATGAATGTTTTATAAAGTGATTTTGTTAGTGAGGTGTTCCCTTTTGGAAATGAGTTTCCCTCTCCTTGAGAAAATTTGTGACGGTTGTGGGAGCAGATGCTCGACTTGAAATTTTGATGTTCTTGTTTGATGAATTTTTGTACGCAAAATTCATTAAATAAATGAAAAAACAAGATAAAAAATCAGTGGCCCATATGTCAGTAAAGAGTACGCGACTTAAGAGCAGTGTACGGCATTCAAAATTTACCCGGATCATGTCTATGACGTGCGTACCCCACGTGTTGCAAAATATTTTTCTACACGCAACCTATCCAATATTAGACTCATTTGGAAGGGTTCGTTGTAGGGAGCGCAAAGGTTCAAACGAATTGTATATACGACGTTTGGATTAAAAGATATAATCTCCAGAAGATTGGATCAAATGTGTACAAAGTAAAAAGGAAAATATTGATTCGATGGGAGGACATTTGGATTCCAGTGCATGCAAGCTTGATTTGGTAGCTACAGCCTGCGTACATGCATATGGAAGCAAACCGCATCTAATGGCAAGTATGCTATAGCATATCCCCATCTAATGGAAGCAATTCACGTCAGATCTCTTTGAATAGAAAATAAAGATTCAGAAGATATGAATCGGCAATCGATTAAGCAATTCTATCCCAAAAAATCTGTTGATGAGCTAGAATCGTGTTGGATCCGGGCGGCCGTATACGCTGGCTGTTGCTCATGTCTCCCTATAAAAAGTGTAGACGCCCATCTGCAGGGAGGGGCAGAGGAGAGATCGGTACACACATGCACACAGATACCATCACCAGGTCACACGCAGGAGAGAGACAGATAGAAAAAACACAGTGATCGCCAGGAGGAAATACGCATACATACACACACGCAAGAGGAAAAGAGAGTGAGAGACACAGAGATAGATCAGGAAGAATAAACACACACACACACCAGGATAGTCATCGGCATCAGCAAGAAGCACACGCAGAACAGGCCACGAAGAAGAGACGCAATTTGGCATGGCGTGCTTTTCCTACAATGGTAGAGATTAACATCATCTAACCTCTCTCTCTCTTATCATCTTGCATGTATCATCTAGCTGGCCAGCAGGATGGGTCTCTTTATACAAAATCACGCCAGTATTTGTGGCGATACATACTTCGGCCGGCCGGCAACACCATCAACTTGATGCCACCAGAGTCATCGGTCACGGCATGCAGAAGTCGGCCAAGCCGTTGAACCCACCGCTGGAGCCACCAAACCCGTCGTTGAGGCAATCGCGCGCCCTACCCCAATATTGGAAGGTTGAGAAGCCCAGCCAACCCTACACTAAAAGTTCATGATGCTGAGTTGCCGATGTTGTCGCATCCCTCGCCAAGTTTGTCGCGCCCCCAATTGTGGCTGCCAATGACCATGTTTGTGCAGCCCGTCGAGCCACCGTCTACAACTAGATGGCCTCACTTGGCCATTTTTGCTCAATTTGGAGTCACGCACAGGGGGATGGAGGCGAACATGCATGCAGCATGTAAGCACGTACTAGTGCTAGTATGACTGCATGTACCAGTATCTACTCCAAACCAAGTAAGAAGATGTGGAATAATTCAACTAGAAGATTTTATGATGTTTACACCACGCCGGAGACGCCAACACATAGCCGACAGCCGTCAATCACATCTTCAGACGTGAGCGCCCGTCTTCACCAATTCCCTACTGCAGCATGACCTGCACGGCAGCATGGCCTGCCTGATGCCAGGCGAAATGCGCTGTCGGCCATGCCAAAGTGTGCAAGCACTCGTCTCTATCAACCTTACTCCTACCCGAAGTCCAGCAATTTACCTGCCTGGAGCTGCCGCCATGTCATCGGATCAGTCTAGCTTGGCGAGAACTATGCATGCCTTACAACCACCTTATGTTCTATTTACCGTTCGTGACCGACGAGGCCGAACGACAAGGGCAGGCGTAGCCAGTGCAAAGGCTACGCTTCCAACGGCCCATAGATTGGGGAGGCTATGGATCATGCCATGCCCACATCTACACAACCATTTATCACATGCATGAAGAACGTAAAGCAAAGACCGAAGACGACGACCAGTGCGCAGCTTAATCGGAGGTTTCTTGCGAGTCCACCTCGCAGTAGTAATTAACTGGGAACGTTTCGAGGTCCTAGGAACCAGGAGAGACCACATCGCCTATGTCAGATTTGCTATGCCAAGCAGACCATGGAGCGCAATCATTTCAAGGGAACTTGTAATTTTGTGATTCTTCAAAGAATTAAAAAGATACATGTTTCCCTATCTTTTTTGTGTATTTATTTACTTTTTGTGTACTTTAGTACACTGGCACGCCCGCAACTTAATCCCCACGCTTTAGAAATCCCGGAGCGATTTCTCGTGTCAAATAGTTCTCTTCCAAAATGTTGAATTTGGATGAAATGCAATGTTTTGCAAGTTCAGTTTTCAATTGATGTGGGATGTGATGCGACGTGGTGTTTTACTGTCAACTATGCTGCCGTCATAGTCTATATGAATTTCCGCAACCTTCGATGTTAATTGTGTTTCCATTATTTGATACCGAGGAAGAAGTCATTTGGTGAATGACTATTCGGTACCATTGTTACATGATGAATAAATGGTGAAAAGGAAAATGAGACATTGTTTATGCATAATTAATCATGAAGGAGCCGATGAGCCTGGTCGGTGAGAAAGTTATATATGGATATATGACTAATCCGGAGTGCTTTTGAAGAATGTGCATTCATGTCATGAAACAAGATTTCCCTTGCTTTCTAGTTTGAAAAGAAAAGAATGAATAATTTCTGGTGTTGGTTGTGGTGAAGGGATTTGTGTTTCCTTTGCGATTTGGCTTAGAAAAAAAATGAAATGTGTGCTCTTTGGATGTTGCCGGATTCTTTCCAAAGTGGTTTTTAGCGCTTTGCGGTTTGAGTTGTTGTATGTGGATCAATTGGGTTCATGTTTTACGGTTGAGCTTACTCAATAATGGTACTCTTTGTCCTGGTCCTTTAAGTGGAAGGATGTGAGGGCAAGACTTTCTTAGTAAGAGAAACCTGGTGTGGCTAGTAGTTGATCGTAAATGGTGTAGAAGTGTAGAGCAAAGGATGGTTGTCTATGTCTCAATTCAAACCTTCTTGGAGAATTATGTCATCGATGTGTTCCTCGGTGGGGCTGATCAAATTGTTAGTGGACCGCTTGGTGGTTGCTAGTAATTTGTTTTCTGTTTTCGAAGAGTATTGGATCTTTTTGTCGCCGGGCTTGAGCGTGTTGTGCCAACCGATGTGGATTGCTCGGTTGATATTGTTTTTGCGGGTTTTAAGGACCCTGGTTATGAAGTAGGTTTTTCCTTCGGTGGTAGTGGTAGGTATTGGTCTTTTGTAAAAGGTCAATCTTTTGCAAGGTGTTAGCCAATTGTTCAAGCAGTTGGTAGTCTTGGAGTGTTGTGTCTTGCTTGGTTCGCGTCGTCTAGAATACGACGAACCACAGTAGAGAGGTTGAGATGTGAAAGCACTTTTGTGCGTGGGAGCTGAAGAGGGTTCTAGAGGTTGGTGCCGTGTTCTTCTGAGGAGAAACATCGGTTAAAGGGATTGGGCACTTTAGTGCCAAGGAATGCATAAAAATGAGGAATATGAGACCGTCTCCCTTCATTGTCAGTTTAGGATGTTATCCTTTTGCTTGGGATGTTCTGAGTCCTTATGTTTGTACTCGGTGTTTCAAAGTGGAGTAAGAATTCTGGCAAGTTTTGAATGTGACTTATCTTTAGAGCTGTCAGTCTTTGATCCTTAGCTCCTTGCTTCTGAGAGTTGGCTGGTGCAAATTGTAGGGGCTTCTAAGCGGGTTCTGAGGCGTGAACCATAGCTCCCTTCGATTTGGTTGTTTGCGAAGTGGCGTGTCTCGGATTCGGGGTCGAATCCTGTTGAAGGGGGGAAGAATGTGACACTACGGGAGGTCAAAACTTTATAAAATGTGAAAATGGAGGATAAAACTTTACGTTATGCCATTTATAGCGTGTTTTTGGGCCGTTTTCGGGTGTTTGGGCATCTCCGGGGGACTTTGGGCCTTGGGGGTTGAGTTGGGCCTCCGGTGGAAGGGTTTGGGCCCAAGGGGGGGAACTTTTGGGCAGCCAAATCTGGCCCCCACCCCTTGGTGCACCCCCCACTCCCTTTCCAAACCCTAGCCGCCACGCCCTAGCCCACCCATGCGCCTCCACCCTTCCCCTTCCTCTCCATCTTCCCCCATGGCGCCACCACCTCTCCCCTCCCCTCTCCACCACCCTTGCTGCCCTAGGGAAGCCTCTCCACCTCACCACCCCGCAAATCCGTCCATTGGAGTGCTCCGCGACGAGGAGATCCGGTGGATTTGGAGCGAGGAAGGAGATCGCGCGAACCGGGAGGAGATCCGTTGGGTTTTCGTTCGTCGGGCGAAGGTATGGCCACGGGGATCCTTCGGTTTGTCTAGGTTCTGTTCTAAGGGTTAATATCATGTTTTTAGATCAATTGGTGGTGCTGTAATTGGGTAGATTAGAAGGAATCTAGAGTTTGCCACATTCTCTGTTTCGGGCAGCATGAGCAGTTGACCTAGGGTTTGGGTTTTCGCCAATTAAAGTCGGAATTTGGTTGGCCCCCTCTTGAAGAAGTTGTAGGTAACTTCAATACCTTTCAGTGGGTATAAAGAATGTCCAATTCCGCCCAGCCGTTTGAAAGTTATGCTCGTTTTACCAAACGTGTTAAAAACTATGTCGTGATTGGAACAGATCACGATATTCTGTAGATTAAATCACTTTAGAGTCCGAATCAGTTTTTTCGTATACTTAGAAAAAGTTAGTAAATTTCCTAAGCTATGCGAGGATGTACTCGTTTAATTGATTCAGAGTTTTAGATCCCGAGTTATGCTCGTTGCAAGTCTGTTGTCCCGGCGGGACAGAACCTCTGTTTTTGGGTTTTGCGAGTAGTTTGCGATGTCGGGGTAGAAGAGTGTTTGCGTACTGTTTTGTGGACATGATTGTGAGTGTGTGGTACCTATGTGCAGGTGGTGTGACCCCGGGAGTGCCTTCTACTTCTCGCCAATCCGTCGTCCGTGGTTGAGGCAAGTGTATTGGAATGGGTTGTAGTTTGCTAGATTGGTTGAGATTGAGATTGAATATATGATATGTTCTGCCATGCTTTAATGATTGCCATTGATATGATGAATATACTTATTATGTTATGATGCCATCTGTTAATGTACAAGTTATTTATGATGTTGGCATGTTTGCGTACATGGCATGATACATGTTCCGGGCGGTGAGAAAGTCATAACTAGTCTGGGGAAGGTCGGTGAGAAAGTTATGACTATTCCGGAGAGCCAATGAGTAAGTCCTACATCGTGATTCCATCCACCGCGGTGTATGGAAGCGAGGAGTAGGCAGCCTCCATCTTCGGGATGGAAGGGGGGAGAGGGTGCACACCGATGGGTGTGTACTCAACCATACCAGTATGAGTTTCCAGGAGATATGTGTATCGTATTGCATTGCATTGCATTATATGAGGATGTTATATGATGATGATATATGATGATGTCAATGATATGCTTACCCTATGAATATGAGATGTGTATGATGTCGTATGTGAAAAGTGGTGATGAAGGTATTGGAATGCATTTTCTTGTTCCATTACAATATACTTGCTGAGTGATGAACTCACGCTTGTGTTTATGTTGTTTTTCTTAGGTACCATTTAACCGGCATGCGGGAAAGGGAGCTAGTCACACTTCTACACGTAGCTTCACTTATTTGTTCCCACAGTCATTCAATTGGAGTCTTGATAATAAATTAAGTGTGATGCTTATTGATTTATGGTTTAGTTTTGCGATATGAGAGTCTTATTGTTCGTTTGGCTCATGGAGACATTGAATGCTTGGAATTAGACTTATATTGCTATCATGCCGTTAATTATTGCTATTTTAGATGCCTCTTATATTGCCATATATTGCTATGCTGTTGTTGTTCCTTCCTTTCATGTTAAAACAAAGGAAATTTCGGTTTTTAGCATTCGTGCCTTTGCTGTAATTTACTTGTATTTGTGGTATTTAGATGTTACTTAGTCTATGTTTGGTAACATTCGGGCATATTAAATGTCGGGGTGTTACAAGGCACCGACGAGGCATTCAATTGTTGAAACTATTAGAGATTGATTTGTTTAGGTTGTATAAGTGCCTGCTTATATTTTAACTGCAAGTTCTGAAAATTCTGTCACAACAATGCTATACTTTTGGTTTTAAAATTCGGTTGTGATAGATGTCTTTAGTCGAATGTAAAGGGATTATTTTATCTACACTTATAGATACATGTATCTTTTAGGGAAAAAGGAATTCTTTTGTAACAATCAGATATTATATAAAGAATGTTCACCCAGATTGAATTTTTTGGGTGCTCTATTCTCCATATTGCTTATCTATTAGCTGCACGGATGAATACATGAGTTTCTTTGGGAATTCTTTGTGATTCAGATAATTTTACAGAAGTTCTACCTAATATACATGTGCATATCTGTGAGAAAATTTTTGTGTGGATCAATGCTGCCTTGTGGTGTTATATCAAAATATTGCTTATTCCTTATTGTGTACGTGATCCAACATTTATAATTATCTTACTGTGCTCTATCAATAGATATATTGCTATGTTGCTTTGATTTTATTTTACCATGTATCATTTTTCTTCACTGGAACTGCTAAATTAAAGCAATTCTCCCCCAGTCGTTTCCTGTTTATTCTTTGTATATTATTTCTTCTTTAAACATAGAACTCCATACGGATCTGTGATGTGCGGCAATAGTTTTCCGTTGGGACTATGTGAGCTGCATTAGAATCTTTATTTCTACAAAATTGTTGCGCCCTTTGGAATTTTCACTCATTTGAAATTCTGCCTCGCGACTTTAGATGTTGCATCCGATTTGTGAGAATATACGTGCCGGTTAGGGACCTGCTATACTTAGTCTCATGTTCTTTCTGAGGCAGTACCCACTTCGAGGTATAATGCATTTGTAAAAATTTTTCTTTTAAAGAAACTTGTTGGGTGATGGCCCAAAAACTTATGCTCTTTAGAATTTGTTTATATAGCCTAGCTTCTGTGTTTTCCTTTGCCGGTTTAGTACTTTACTTATACTACAGAAAGATAATATGCTAGGTTTGCTGTAACACCCCGGCAATTAATATGCCCGAATGCTACCAAACATAGACTAAGCAACCTCTAAATACCAAAATTACAAGTAAATTACAGCAAAGGAGCAAATGCTAATACCGAAAATTTCGGTAGCATCTCCTTTGTTTTTCCATGGATTCAGCAACAACAATCTTCACATATCAAGATAGCATAAAGAACGATAGTAATAACCTGAGAAAACAGGAATTTCAGCCATCATACAGTTAAGGATATAAGCCTATTCGTCTCATGTCAAATATGGACTAATCATTTACTCATGGCAACCAACAAAGCATAAACACCACAGTTTAGTTCAGTGAATTAACTATCACAATTAAAGGAAGGAACATGTCATTGTTTATATGTGTGATGCTAAGTGATGACGTGTGACTAGCTCCCTTTCCCGCATGCCGGTTTCATGGTACCTAAGAAAAACAACATAAACACAAGCGTGAGTTCATCACTCAGCAAGTATATTGCAATGGAACAAGAAAATACATTCAAATACCTTCATCACCACTTTTCACATACGACATCATACACATCTCATATTCATAGTGTAAGCATATCATTGACATCTTCATATATCATCATCACATCCTCATATAATGCAATGCAATGCAATGCGATGCACATATCTCCTGGAAACTCATACCGGTATGGTTGAGTACACACCGGTCGGTGTGCACCCTCTCCCCCCTTCCATCCCGAAGATTGAGGGTGCCTACTACTCGCTTCCATACACCGCGGTGGATGGAATCACGATGTAGGACTTACTCATTGGCTCTCCGGATTAGTCATAACTTTCTCACCGACCTTCCCCGGACTAGTTATGACTTTCTCACCGCCCGGGCCATTTATCATGTCATGTATGCAAACATGCCAACATCATAAATAACTTGTACATTAACACATGGCATCATAACATAATAATCATATTCATCATATCAATGGCAAACATTAAAGCATGGCATGTGAACAAATCATATATTCAATTTCAATCTCAATCAATCTAGCAAACCACAACCCGCTACCCATTCCAATACACTTGCCTCAACCACAGTGACGGATTGGCGAGACGTAGAGGGCACTCCCGGGGTCACACCACCTGCACATAGGTACCACACACTCACAATCATGTCCACAAAATAGTACGCAAACCCTTTTCTACCCCGACATCGCAAACTACTCGCAAAACCCAAAAACAGAGGTTCTGTCCCGTCGGGACAACAGCTTTCCAAAAGGCATAACTTAGGTTCTAAGACTCCGAATCGAATAAACGAGTACATCCTCGTGTAGCTTAGGAAATTTCCTAACTTTTTCTAAATATATGTAAAGACTGATTCGGACTCTAAGGTGGTTTAATCTACAGAAAACCGTGATCTGTTTCAATCACGTCTTAGTTTTTAACTCATTCGGTAAAACGAGCATAACTTTGAAACGGCTGGGCGGAATTGGATGTTCTTTATACCCACTGAAATGTATTGAAATTACCTACAACTTCTTCAACAGGCGGCCGACCAAATTCCGAATCTACATTGGCGGAAACCCAAACCCTAGGTCGACTGCTCATGCTGCCCGAAACAGAGAACGTGGAAAACTCAAGATTCCATCTAATCTACCCAACTACAGCACCACCAATTGATCTAAAAACATGATAATAACCCTTAGAACAGTACCTAGACCAACTCCAAGGATTCCCATGGCCATACCTTCGCCCGACGCACGAAAACCCAACGGATCTCCTCCCGGTTCGCGCGATCTCCTTCCTCGCTCCAAATCCACCAGATCTCCTCATCGCGGAGCACTCCAATGGACGGATCTTCGAGGTGTTGAGGTGGAGAACTCCCCTAGGGGCAGCAAGGGAGGTGGTGGAGGGGTGGTGGCGCCATGGAGAGAGGTGGTGGGGGCGGCTAGGAGGAGAATTGGGGGTGGCAGCTAGGGCACACAAGGGAGGTAGGGGGGCGCACCAAGCAGGGGTCCCCGCCCAAAAGGGCAGGAGGAGGCCCCCAAACAGGACTCCTACTCCTAAATGGACTCAAACTCCTCCCCACCAAGGCCCACGACCCTTTCCCTTAGGCCCAAACTCCCCCGGAAAGGCCCAAACTCCCGGAAACGGCCCGGAAACGCAAATAAACCTCATGCCGTATGGTTTCAACCTCCAATTCCATATTTCATAATGTTTTTGACCTCAACATTCACATTATATAAGGTTACGACACTCCGTGGTGTCACATTTGCAATATTCTCTCTATAATCATATTCGGTGATCTCTTTTCTATCCTGAACGTATCTTTGTTGACATATCTATCCTATCCTTATTTGGGTACCATTTTACATTTTTTTATTTTACCTAGATTTATTTCAATAGACATTAATAAGAACATGAATTTTACCAAACATTAGCTTCATTCATCCTAACAGACGCTAGACAAAAACAAACCAATTCCTTACTAAAAACAGTAGGAACATGAATAGAGTATGTTTCAACATATGTACATATTCCAGTACAGCCTTACCCTACTATTTCCAAACTAAAAAAATTGCAGAGTTCCAACCCATACCACTCATTTCTTTATAAAAAAACATCATGCACTCATTTCTTTATTAAAAACACCATACTATAGATATAAACCTATACTTCAAATATATTACACCAGAAATTCCTAACAAAAAACGGAGGCTTCAAACAAATTCTACGTAACTCTCCATCATTCTTACCCCTTCTTTGATAAAAACATACCAAAATTACTATACACAACGCCTGCCTTTGAAAATAGCTTCTAGATTTTTTAGAAATAAAGTTACCGCTACATTCTAGCAATATCATATCACAATACCAAATAAAAAAATGCTCTAGCTCATTACCTCATATCATATGTTGCTATATTATTCGCAAACGCTAACTTACACGGCGTGCCGCCGCGTATACATTTCTAGTTATTTAGAGGCTCTACACTCTTCAAGGATTTTGAAAATTTTTATCTAGATATCATGGATGTGTTATCTACCTACTTTAAAATTTTGACAATATACACTGTACAGAATTTCTATTTCGAAATTTGATTTTATTGAGGAATTAATCCAACCTATAAATTTTTTAAACTTTTACTGAAGGTGTGAATCTATGTACGGGTTCTACCATAAAAGTTTAGGACTCATAAACTAAGTATTTATTTTCTTAAAATTCTTTTACTATGTTTTACAAAGTTTCAGTTTTGGAATGATAAGATGAAAATAAATAGCTAATCTAGTTATTAATTTTTTTAAATTTTACCACCTAAGGATAATGGTAAAATCTACTCATGGTAAAAATTGTAGGTTCCAGCATGCTCTAAAGAATTCTACAAAATTCTTTTATCAGTTGAATCAGATTTAATTACTAATTCTAAAATCCATCATTTCAAATATTAATGGTATTCACATCATTTTTGACCAAACAAATACATTTTCCAGGGCATTCCAAGATTAAACAAAATTTACTAGGGTAACTTTCATCCTTTACCATTTTACCATTTGACAATGCCTCTTTTCTTTCTCTTTTCTCAATTCCAATAATCATTTTCAAGAAATAATTCACTAAAAGCACATAAAGTCAAGAAATGCAGCAGGAAAGCAATTGCACAATTTAATATTTGATTTTAACCTTTTATAAATTTTGAGGATGTTACATGATCTATTGTGGTAGTTGCTTATGGGGACAACCTTGTGCTGTGTAGGACGAGTGGGGTGGGTCAGCGGTGGATTCTTCAGCGTCAATGTACAAGATTTTATCTTTTCTCTTTTAATGTATTTGAAGTTCTGTTTGTTCGGACTTATAGTTTGCTTTGTGTTTATATTATTAAACGTTACCTTGAGTAGACAACGACTAAATATTCACATGTGACAATTAAATTAAATTTTGCTTGCTTTATGAAGGTTTATACAGTAGATTTGTTTATGCGGTCAACAAAAATCTTAACCAATTATAATATTAGTGTGTCACTTTGAAATATGGACCGCGTTTATGACGATATTAAAGGGAACACCTATTCAGCGTCGGGTAACTATTTTTCTACTATTTGATAATTTTAAAAATTACTTGATAATTAGTGGAAAATTGTGAAAAAAATGTTAGAAAACTTCCGAAAAAATTTAGATAATTATCTACTGAATAGATATAGACCAAACTTTACCGATTCAATGATAAACATGCAATATAAATCTTAAAAGAAATAAAAGAATAAGTAATATCCCCTGACCACTACCAGTTATGGCTTTAAATATAGCGCCAGATAACTAATATTGGTTATCAAGCTTGTACTTCACTAGGCATCCGACAATCCCAGTTTAACACTGTAACACCCCGGCATCTAGTGTGCCTGAATGTTACCAAACATAGATTAAACTGCATCTAAAAACCTCAAATAATGATAAATTACAGCAAAGGAGCAAATGCTAGAACCGAAAATTTCGGCAGCATCTCCTTTGTTTATCCATGATTCGGAGCAACAACAAAATATCACATGATATATCATAATGGAAAAACATCCAAAGCAGCAATAACAGGTAATATAGCGGCAATTTAAGTCTAACATAATGAATTTAACCACTTCATGAACCAAATCGAAGTAAAGTATGTAAACAGGCACATGAATAAATCATAATCCTAGTTTCATCACCTTAGATTCATGATCACAAATCCGAAAGGTAAATATTGTATAATTGTGTGGAAATTATGTGATGTCATGCCGCTAAGCCCCTTTCCCACATGTCGGTGTCAAGGTACCTAAGAAAAACAACATAAACACAAGCATGAGTTCATCACTCAGCAATCATATTGCAATGGATCATAAAGAATAGATCAACGCCAACAGCAATACATACCATACTTTAACATCATGATCAAACCATAACCTCATCTCCAACATCATAGCCATGACAAAGCACATTGTACACAACTCATAATCATCATCATGTATGCAATGCACATGTCTCCTGGAAGCATATACCGGTATTGCTGAGTGCACACCCGTCGGCGTGCACCCTCTTCCCCCTTCCATCCCGTAGATGGAGGGTGCCTACTCCTCGCTTCCATTCACCACGGTGGATGGAATCACGAGGTACGACTTACTCATTGGCTGTCCGGATTAGTCATAACTTTCTCACCGACCTTGCCAGACTAGTTATGATTTTCTCACCGACCGGGCCAGATCACATGCCATGTATGCGATTATGCCATAAACAAAAATAACTTGTACCAAACTGAACTAAACATGGCATAATATCATAGTAATCTTTTCTCATCATAACATGGCAAGCACTAATCATGGCAAGATATCACAACATGTAATCATGACAAGATAGCACATCATGTAAACAAAGTTGCACCTAGTCACAATTAACAACATACAACACTACCCATTAAAATACACTTGCCTTAACCTCGGGCAACAGATTGGCGAGAGGATGAGGGCACTCCCGGGGTTACACCACTTGCACATACATACCACACACTCAAAACGTGCCCCCAAAATAGTACGCAAAAGCTCGTCTACGCCGACTTCACAAACTACTCCCAAAATCGAAAAACAGAGAATCTGTCCTCCCGGGACAGCGGACTTCAATCTAGAATAACTTTAGTTCTAGTACTCCGAATCGATTAAACGAGTACATCCTCGCGTAGCTTAGGAAATTTCCTAACTTTTTCTAAGTATTGGGAAAAGTTGATTCGGCCTCTAACGTTTTCTAATCTACAAAACACTACGTTCTGTCCCAGCCAGGTCACAGATTTGAACACGCTCGGTAAATCGAGCATAACTTTCAAACGGCTGGGCGGCATTGGACGTTCTTTATGTCCACTTAAAGGTATTGAATTTACCTACAACTTTCTCAACAGGCGGCCGACCAAATTCCGAATCTAAGGTCGAGAAAACTCAAACCCTAGGTCGACTGCACAATCTGCCCGAAGTAGAGAAAGTGGCAAACTCTAGTTTTCATCTAATCTACCCAATCACAGCACCACCACTTGATCTAAAAGCATCCAAATACCCTCTAGCACAGCACCTAGACCAACCCCAATGATTCCCCTAGCCATACCTTCGCCCGACGAACGATGAACCGACGAATCTCCTCCCGGTTCACACGATCTCCTTCCTCGCTCCAAATCCACCGGATCTCCTCGTCGCGGGGCTTCCCGAAGGTTGGATCAGCGGGATGGCGTGGTGGGGATCTCCTCTAGGGCAGCAAGGGGGTGGAGAGGGGAGGGTAGAGGTGGTGGCGCCATGGGGGAAGATGGAGAGGAAGGGGAAGGGTAGAGGCGCATGGGGGTGGCGGCTAGGGTTGGGAAAGGGAGTGGGGGCGCACCAAGGGGTGGGGGCCAGATTTGGCTGCCCAAAAGTCCCCCCCTTGGGCCCAAACCCTTCCACCGGTGGCCCAACTCAACCCTCAAAGCCCAAAGTCCCGCGGAGAGGCCCAAACACCAGAAAACGGCCCAAAAACACGCTATAAAGTCGTACCAAAATGCCGAATTCTAAAATGTCATATTCTGGGGTGTCACATTCTCTCCCCCTTCACAGGATTCGACCCCAAATCCGAGACCCACCACTTCGCAACCAACCAAATCGAAGGGAGCTAAGGTTCACTTCTCAGAACCCGCTCAGAAACCCCTACTACGATTTGCACTAGCCCGGACACAAAAGCAAGGAGCTAAAGCTCAAAGATTGATGGCTCTAATGATAACTCATAATCAAAACTTGCCAGAATCTTACTCAACATTCAAACACAAAGCACTCACATACAGCCTCTGTAGGATCGAAAGACACGAATATAGCAATCAGAGGGGGGTGAATGATTGTGCGGAAGCTAAAACCAAATTGTTGATCTACTAAAAGTTCACCCCAAAACAGAACCAAATAATTGCCTCGTATTCGACAAAAACAGAATGATAGAGGTTCGGTAAAATGCGAATTCCTAGAGATCCAACCGTCGGAACAATCGGAAATTTGGATACAAGAAACTAGATTCCAATACGAATCGAACCCAAAAAGAATCAGCTCGATCGGACTTACGGATCAAAAGTTATGCACCTCGCAAGCTTGCTGTGACAGAAGATGACGAGAATAGATCTAACTAGAATTGTAGCTCGCCGAAAGATTTGAAGAACTTGATCTTTATTTCTCCTTTCTTTCGTCTAAAGTACTCCAAACAAAAGAGTACAACCCTAAAGCTTGCTCAAAGCTTGATGCCCTTCAACAGGAGACAACCCCTCCTATTTAAAGCAGCAAAACATAAGGAGTCATGAATACAATTCCTACTCCTAATCCTAGAAGGAGTCCCACTCCTAATCCTAGAAAGAGTATGTATTTAACACAACTCCTCTTGGCCCAACCTGGCTGAGTACAACTCTTGCACGCGTATGGCAACCCTACCATACTCACGTGACTAACACTTTGCACGCGAATGACCTCCTACCATTCTCACGTGACTAACCATTCTTCATGTGCACCATTCTCTTAGCCTGAACGTCCCGCGTGACATCCTTAACCACCAAGACCTCAGTTCCCACTGAACCTAGTCCCGAACCTCAATTCCTCCATGAACCTAGTTCCGGTCCCGTCATCGACCACATTCGCCCTCGAGCAATACCTGCACATGAACAAACCACAAAACAATTCCGAGCACAAATCCGCGACTTGACTCACATTAAACCATGCAACCACTCACAGGAGTTCATTGCATTAAATATTCTAAGAACACGATTTCAAAACACGACCAAAACCTTTGCAAAAATCAAAAAGCTTTTCAAATAATCAAACTGATTTCAGATCTTTTCAAATAAAGAAACCAAAAAATAAATCTTGTCGAAATATCAAACTGGTTTCAAATCTTTTTCAAATACTCATCATCAAAATCAAATGGATCAAAAATAACGATCCTTCAATCTCCCCCTTGATGAGTAATTTGACAAAACACAATATAAGATTTGACAAGATATTGAGCAAGAACCAAAAGACCAAAAAATCCCAATTCAAAAACCTCCTTGACTTGTTCTCCCCCTTTTTGACAAAATAGTCATCAAGATCTCAAAACTCCCCCTTAATGAATGCAGTATCTCAAGCTTTGAAGTATATTCAAGGTATATAATCAAAGTAAAGCATTTGGAGAGTTTTTAGGAGAACTTTCTCATTTTGTATCAATTTATCCAATGAGAAAGCAAATTGTGAGAATAGTTATTGCATAAGCAAATTAGAGCAAACAAGTAAAATGTCATAAACTGATTTTGCCAAAGTGAAAAAGAAATCTATCATGAGCATAGAGAGACTTTCAAATTCACTAATATTTGTCTCAAGCCTTTTTCAACCATTTGAATTTCCTTTTTCTCTTTTAGCAAGTTTGACAATTTGCTTTGTGATCAACAGGGATGACAAGTAACTGCACACTAGCCCATACTTGTGTATGAGTAGGTAGTTCTTTCTTGTATCTTTCTCAGTTTAAATTGGCAAGTGGCTTCACATTGTTCTGAACTTTTGTTTAGACAAGTAGCCTTTTCTTGCATCTTTTGCATTTAAATCCCTCGCAAGGAAGCTGCACATTGTACTAAACTTGTGTTTAGCCAAGTAGCTTTTGCTTGCATCTTTTTCAACTTGCTTTTAACATTAAAACACTAATTTTGCTTGAGACTCATAATGATCATTTGAAGTCCAACAAAAAGCTCACACATAGTTTCTAATCAGCTCTAACATTTCAACAGATGACAAGAAACTTTTAAGCCTATTTCACAAATGCAATACCATAATGAGCAAGAGCCAAAATATTCTCGAAAAGCATCTCAAATTGAATTATTTTAGCCTTTTAGTGATAAGTAAAGCATTGAGCATTAACTTGGCTATATACACAAGAATAATCACCAAAGCTTTGTACTACATGATGCAATGTAAACAGGGGATTTTACTTGAGGTGTAAAGTCAAAATACCACTTATAAAAAAATCACTTGTAGGAACCAAAGTCAAGTAACCCAAAAAGAGATAAACTCAAGACTCCCCCTCAAATCAACCCATGGGGATGAATGATCCCAAGTTCACCGCGTAAGAAAGCAAAACGAGAAGAATCAAACGGTTTAGTGAAAATATCAGCAAGTTGAGCACCCGAATCAACAAATTTCAGTTCAATAGCTCCTTTTTCAACATGATCTCTAAGAAAATGATATCGAACATCAATGTGTCCAAGAAAGAGAATTACTTAAGAATTGGCATGAACCAGATGTACTTTTTCTATCAATTCTACATCCTCCAAATTCAGCATCAGAGAAAGCTCTTAAACTAATGCATGAGGAAGCAGAAAGCCAAATGCCAAAATCTTGAGTACCACAGAGATACCTTAAAATCCTCTTGATAGCTTGTCGATGTGAAGCACGCGGGGAAGCTTGAAAACGAGCACACAAGCACATAGCAAACTCCAATTATCTCATCCTCAACAGCATCATCATCATCTTCATCAACAAAGATACTCTCCCCCTGAACATATGCACCTGTACCTGCACTATTTGGACTAGTGCCTTTTGCGAAAACAGAGGTGGAAGAAGCATCTTGAAAAATAACACTTTTAGCACGAGATGCACGAGTGAAGGAGGAAAACCAATTCTTATCATCGGACATGTGCCGTGAGCATCCGGAATCCACTAGCCATATGTGCTCCTTCCTCGCGTGAGAAGCCTACATAGAAGCAGAAAGTGTCGATGTCTCGGTACTGGGGTTAGAAATAAGATGTTTAGGAATCCAGTACTGAGACACACGACGCACAACAGTAGGCACAACACGAGCATTCTTATGCACAAAGATAGATTTGTCTTTTTCCGTGTTCTTACCAACAAAAGGTGTTTGCATCACCCTAGGCACATAATGAGAAACAAAGCATGCCTGTCTGAAATTAGACCTAGCCTTAGTTCTTTCTTTCTTTTGTTGTTTGGCTAGTCTAAAGCAGAAATTCACCAAATGACCATCTTTCCCACAATGAGTGCAATTGTACTTAACATATGGTTTGCCATTAGAAGTAACTTTTGCACTTGAAATAGTGGGACATAGAGTGCCGGCATATTTAAACAAAGTTCTTTTAGGCTCATTATCAATTTTCACATTTTTGCTCTCAACAGGTTTAATGATAGTAGAAGCATAAGAGTTAAAACCTAAACCCTGTTTGTTGGAGCTCACTTTAGATTGATCTAAAATCATGTTCAAAATTTTCTTCCCTTTAGTGAACCTAGAAAGAGAATCTTGCAAGTAGTTAACCTTTTTAGCAAGATTTAAACAATTATCACAAGTAGTGTCAATTTTAGCTTTCTGTTTCTGGCAATTTGAACACGAGTTAATTTCATGAGTGAACATGTCATTTGTTAATTGGGTAACTCTACAATTTGCATCTTGTAATTTCAACTCAAGAATTGAACATTTAGAGCAAGCAATTTGATCATGTAAACTATCAGTAGAGCAACCAATATTTTTCACAAGTTTTTCATTTTTCAATTGTTCAGCATAAACTTGTTCTAGTTTAATCACATGTTCCTCTTTTAGAGACTTAATTTCAAATTTGAGATCTAAGCAAATATCACAAATATTTTCAGAATTTGAATTTCTAAGATCAAAGTTTTCAGATTTTAGCATGGATAGATCTTTTTCTAAGTTTTTATTTTTGAGTGAAGATTTTCTTAAAGATTTTCTCAATATGACTAAAACTTCACAAAGCTCATCATACGAAGGCATTACCTCATCACCGTCATTTGGAAGTCTTTGTCGTTGTCACTAGAATCACTAGTGTTCCCTTTTGCCATGAAGCACAGTCCAGTGAAATCCTTCTCATTCAGCTTCGTTTGCTTCGCTTCCTTCTCATCTTCAGTTGAGTCATCAATGTCGCTTAAGTCTAAGCGACCAATTGCCGTGAAGACTTTGTTGAGCATCTTGTTCGTCTGTTGCTTATTTTTATCCTTGCTCTCTCTTGGCCGGAAGGACTTGGAGGAGTTGCTTTGCTCCTTCTCCTCTCTATCTTTGTTCTTGAAACAGTTAGCATGGATGTGCCCTGCCTTGCCACAGTTGTAGCAGTGGATGGAGGCTCCTCTTCTCTCCCTTGATCTCATGTAAGCTGCATTGACATGCTTGGAAAGAAGAGCAAGTGTATCTTCTGGTATTTGATCTAGCTGTTCATCACTAAGAGCACTCAAAGCAGTAATGGAATATGATGATGAAGAACTAGTAGCATTATCATATGAAGAGGAATTAGCATTAAGAGCCATAGAGTTATCATTGGATGTTCTTGAAACAATGTCTATCTCAAAAGTCTTGAGACTAGAATATAGTTTATCCAAGGTCATTTCACTCATCTTGTGAGCTTCCCTAAAAACAGTCACTTTCATTTGCCAGATTTTAAGATCAAGAGATGATAGGAAATGTCTAGCATTTTCAGAGTCAGTGTACTTTACATCTACAGCTCTAAGATTGTTTAAGATTATGTTAAAACGAGCAAAACAATCATCTAGAGATTCTCCAGAGTTCATTTCAAATCTAGTGTATTCGTTTTTAAATTGATCTTGCCTAACTTCTTTTACAGAGTCAGTGCCCTCATGATAATCTTGAAGAGATTTCCAAATTTTATGAGCAGTGAGTAAATGACAGACTCTATCGAATTCTTTTCTAGCAAGTCCTTGAAGCAATATGTTTCTAGCTCTATTATTGTTTTCAACATCTTTTTCAAACTCGATTTTATCAATATCATCATTTGAAGGTAGCTCGTATGGAATCTTTACCTTGCGCCAAATAGCGTTACCTTGAGCTAGAAGGTATGCAGTCATCCGAATCCGCCAGTGGGGAAAGTCTGTGCCATTGAAGATTGGTGGCTTGTTCGAGTATATCTCTGTTGTCATAACTTACCATTTACTAATCACCTGTTAAGATGGATTAGTAGAGCCAAGCTCTGATACCACTTGTAGGATCAAAATACACGAATATAGCAATCAGAGGGGGGGTGAATGATTGTGCGGAAGCTAAAACCAAATTCTTGATCTACTAAAAGTTCACCCCAAAACAGAATCAAATAATTGCCTCGTATTCGAAAAAAAATAGAATGACAAAGGTTTGGTAAAACGTGAATTACCGGAGATCCAACCGTCAGAATGATCTAAAATTTGGACACAAGAAACTAGATTCCAATACGAATCAAACCCAAAAAGAATCAGCTCGATCAGACTTACGGATCAAAAGTTATGCACCTCACAAGCTTGCTATGATAGAAGATGACGAGAATAGATCTAACTAGAATTGTAGCTTGCCGAAAGATTTGAAGAACTTGATCTTTATTTCTCCTTTCTTTCGTCTAAAGCACTCCAAACAAAAAAGTACAACCCTAAAGCTTGCTCAAAGCTTGATGCCCTTCAACAGGAGACAACCCCTCCTATTTAAAGGAGCAAAACATAACGAGTCATGAATACAATTCCTACTCCTAATCCTAGAAGGAGTACCACTCCTAATCCTAGAAGGAGTCCCACTCCTAATCCTAGAAAGAGTATGTATTCAATACAACTCCTTTTGGCCCAACCTGGCCGAGTACAACTCTTGCACGCGTATGGTAACCCTACCATACTCACGTGACTAACACTTTGCACGCGAATGACCTCCTGCCATTCTCACGTGACTAACCATTCTTCATGTGCACCATTCTCTTAGCCCGAACGTCCCGCATGACATCCTTGACCACCAAGACTTCAGTTCCCCCTGAACCTAGTCCCGAACCTCAGTTCCTCCATGAACATAGTTCCGGTCCCGTCATCGACCACATTCGCCCTCGAGCAATACCTGTACATGAACAAACCACAAAACGATTCTGAGCACAAATCCGCGACTTGACTCACATTAAACCATGCAACCACTCACAGGAGTGCATTGCATTAAATATTTTAAGAACACGATTTCAAAACACGAACCAAAACCTTTGCAAAAATCAAAAAGCTTTTCAAATAATCAAACTGATTTCAGATCTTTTCAAATAAAGAAACCAAAAAATAAATCTTATCGAAATATCAAAGTGGTTTCAAATCTTTTTCAAATACTCATCATCAAAATCAAATGGATCAAAAATAACGATGCTTCAGCCTCAGCACGACCCAAGCGGTAGGATAAATTCTCAAATAGACCACAAAAGAAAATGATCTCACACTCCTCATTTCATACATTCCTTGGCACTAGATTGCCCGATCCCTTGAACCAACGCTACTCTCCAGAAGAACACGGTACCAACCTCTAACCCCAACTCTAGATCCCCCTTCAGCTCTCACGTGCAAAAATGCTTTCACACCTCAACCTCTCTACTATGGTTTGTCATAAACGAGACGACGCGAACCAAGCGGGACACATCATTCCAAGACTACCAATTTCTTGAACAAATGGGGTTAAAACCTTGCAAAAGATTGATCTTTTACAACTAGGCCAACACCCACCACTACCACTGAAGGAAAAACCTACTTAATTTATAACCAGGGTCCTTAAAACCCGCAAAAACACTGTCAACCGAGCAATCCCCATCGGTTGACACAACTCGCTCAGAGATCGGCGACAAAAAGATCCAATACACTTCCAAAAGGAAAAGCAATTACTAGCAACCACCAAGTGGTCCACTAATAATTTAAACAACCCCACCGAGGAACACATCGATGCCACAATTCTCCAAGAAGGTTTGAATTGGGTCATACAAAACCCTCCTTTACTCTTCACTTTTAAACCATTTACGATCAACTACTAGCCACACCAGATTTCTCTTACTAAGAAAGTCTCGCCCTCACATCCCTCCACTCAAAGGACCAAGACAAAGAGTACCACCATTGGGTAAGCTCAACCACCAACCATTAACCCAATTGATCCCCATGCATAACTTTGAGTCCAATGCACTACAATCACTTTGGAAAGGATTGGACAACAACCAAAGAGTATTCATTTTAATTTCCTAAGCCAAGACTCAAAGGAAACACAAATCTCCTACACCACCACCAACATACCAGAAATTCTTCATTGTTTCTTTTCATACCAGAAAGAAATAGAAATCTCGATTTGTGACATGAATGCACACTTTTCAAGAGCACTCCGGATTAGTCATATATCTATATATGACTTTCTCACCGACCTGGCTCATCGACTCTCTCATCATTAAACATCTATAAACAATGGCATGCTTCCTTTTCACCATTCATTATTCATGTAACAACAATACCAAGTAGTCATTCACAAAAAGACTTCTTCCTCGGTACACATGATTGAAACACAATTAACATCGATGGCTGTGAAATTCTTATAAACTATGACGGCATCACCATTAACAGGAAAACACCACATCGTAAAAGAACCCACGTCAATTGAAAAACTAAACTTGCAAAACCTCGCATTTTTAACCACAATCAACATTTGGAAAAGAACATCGGCTCCAACGTTGAACATCTGCACATACAACCGCCATAAATTTTCTCAAAGAGAGGGAAACTCATTTCCAAAAGAGAACACTTCACCAACAGCATCACCGATGAAACATCCACAAAAACCAGCTTTTGAAGCACTTGCAAACACCACACAGATTTTCCAAATAACTCAAACTCTAGCCAAAAAGGATTACAAATTAAACCTCGTGAGTTTTCCAACACAACCCTCTATGTCCATCTGTTTCCTTTCAATTTATTCCAAGGATAACTCAGTGTGAACGCGAAGGAGCGCGATCCACTCAAAAACTTTTGGGTGTAAATCTATACTCACAACACAAACTAAACAAATTAGCTAAAACCAAAGGATTGGCACCAATTTCTACGAGTTTTAGGGAAATTCTGAAACGCAACATAAGGAACACCTTGACAAAAACCCTTCAACCAAAATGGCAAACAACAAAACCAGTCTGAAAGGTTTACACACAAGCTCAGCATGAAACCCACCATGTCTAGTATTCCACTATACTTACCATTTAAGCGTTCAATATTCACTATTTACTCATCGAGAAGCCCGTCATAATTCAACCAAGAGCTACATAACCAATTCTTTCTCTAGTTACCTTTCCCAACACTTATAAATAAAGTTTATGACTATTATCAAAAGACATCCAACCAATACAACCTCATCATGATCCCCACAGACCAACACATCATATAACAACATATTCTATATTTCAAACATAGTACTTCCACGGATACTTAAACGTGATCAACCTATCAATTTTATTCCATCCATACGCCAACATCTTGACAATTGAAACTTGTTCAATCAATAAATGACTTCAACAAGTAAATATTATCTCTACAAGATAAAATTCGTAAATAGGATTCTAAGATATGCATTCGTTAAGGATAAAATCTTGCATCATGATTATTATCCATTGTTCCTCCCATCACAACATGTACTCGACATAATACCACAGTTTTACACTTTTCTTCTATTGGATCAATGGTTTCCAACAATTACAACACTACCAAGTCATCAATATCAATTGTTTGCATAATCTTAAAAACTGCAACATTACTTTTAGTTACCCTATCCAAAGGCTATAGCAAATTGTCACTACTCAACATGCTCCAACTATTTGAAACAAATTGAATGGGTTGGACCATCACAAAGCTCTTACCACAACCGCAAAACCTATGTTTTCCCAATTAACATGATACTAGCATTATAGGAACACAACCGCACTTCCAAATATACTAATAGTTTGCAACATCATAAATAACAACTCTAATCAACTTCCAAGTTAAGGTCACCAACACGATTAAATCTCTCTGTTAACATGTAAAATTAGAACATCTTTAACAACCCGCAAAGTTTCTTTAACAATATCAGCGGTCTACATCATCTTAATGTTCTAACCATGCATCAGGGTTTAAAACCTTAAACATTATCGGGGGTCATAAGCACTTTTAAAGCGAAGCAACAGATTCTAAGCATGTACATTAACACCTTTAATCATTCTCGCTATAGAGTACTCTACAACATTAGTAGCCTATTTATTCTCAGGCTAAAGATAACAACTGCAATGAATTGTTTCAACTCACAAATTAACTTAACAATACGTCATTCCATAAACCACATTGGTACATACTACATAACATGCTAAACAACAATTCTCACTATTGACAAACGATTTCAGTCAAAAGACTACTTACTTTGTTTGTAGCATTTTATTTTTTAAAAAACTCAACCCAAATTCACACGGAAACTTGACTCTCAAATTTGCAATGAGACAAACCCAAACTTGGTCATGCAAAAGGAATTCTCCAAAACACTTTTCAATCTCAAGGACTCCCATAGAGGAAAATGATTGAAATACAATTTTCTCAAAAGGGAACTAAGCGATCAAGTAATCCTTTTCAAATAAAACCTTAACACCAAACCCCAACCTTTCACGAAACAAGAAGGGTTTTCAAAGATGATTTCTCAAACCAGTAAAATGATGAAATCACACACCACTTACTCCTACAAAGCCACAGAACTTCAGCCCTGACAACCAGGTCTGGCATAACGCCGTAATAACTCTTTTGACCTTGGAGAAAGACAAACACAGGAATAAATTGAATGCTTCTCCCCATAAAGCAATCAACAAACTGAGCATCAAAGCTGGAAAGGCGACCAAAAGAAGCGCAACACTAGACTCTTCTTCTTCGTCTTCAACCAAGGAAGACAAAACCACACACCGCATACGGAACAATCCGCGAAAATCCAATACCAAACACTTTTTTTTTTGTTTCTGTTTGCACCAAACTTTGGCATGTGCAAATAATATCGGTTAAATTTGAAATGGAAGGAGCTATTTGATTATATCCCTTAACTAACGTGGATTCAGTTGCCAAAGACGTGAGGGGATGGAATCAAGGACCGATACGGGTTCCGTTGCCGTGTCCCACTGGGCGTGCCAAAATATGTTTGCTCAAAAAACGTGAAGTATGGTTCCTTGCCTCAAACACACAAGACAAACACCGGGTTTGAGAGCGTGCTAGTCAATTTGACCTGGAATTGACAAGGTAGCAAAAAACGTGAATTTAAGCAGCCGATAATGATGACTATCGGCTTAACACCGATCGGCTAAAAGCCAATGAAGGGGGGTAACTAGACTAGCCGATGAAGGCTAACCCGAAGATAAAGGTAGATTGACTTTGAAAGGCGATACACAACAAGAAAAGTAGATCGAACCTGGAATCAAGTCGACGAGAACAACAAATTGGCAATACGCAACTCTTTATTGATCTCGACGGCTTATAGAGGAAAGATTGCTATGAAACTAGAAAAACATAAGAAAACAAAGTGTATTGGCTGGTTGATGTGTTGATTGATCCCTTTTCACCTATTGGTTCGTCCTCTTTTATACTGCTTAAGCTGATCCGAGTCCTTCTTGGACACAGCAACGGAACCTGTATCGGTCCTTGATTCGATCCCCTCACGTCTTTGGCAACTGAATCCACGTTAGTTAAGGGATATAATCAAATAGCTCCTTCCATTTCAATTGAACCGATATTATCTGCACATGCCAAAGTTTGGTGCAAACAGTTTCAATCAACTAAAACCAAGAAAACCAACCAAGACAGACCTTTAGAACAGTAAAGAGCAATTGAAAGAATCCACCACGAACTCTTCTATTCGACTCCAGCCAACTACCCGGTCTACGACAGAAAGGATAAGCACTCTTCTCCCACAGGGGTTAATAGTTCTTCAGTGATGGCGCTAACCGGCCACACCGTCAAACCACACCCTTGCTATGAACAAAAAGTGGTGATCGAAACCCTTCGGCACCACAACCTCCCTTAATCATTATCACAGGAACAACTCAATCAATTATCTCATAAACATAGCAGCTTACATTATCAAATATAGCATTCAACAACAAGGCTTAAATACAACATTTAAGCGTAAGTAACGATACCCATTCCCCTTTCCTACCATGCATCAGAGTGTGTCAAGTTTTAAATTAGTTAACCAAACTATTTCAGATTTTAAGGTTATTGCCCTAAGGTCAAATTTTAACAAGTAATCCTATGCCATGTTTCTACTTTTCCAAGTCAATATTTTAGTTTACTCTAAAGTAAATTACTACATTCACATTCCACGGACCTGAAGCCCGCTCTGATACCAACTGTAACACCCCGACATCTATTGTGCCTGAATGTTACCAAACATAAATTAAACAGCATCTAAAAACCTCAAATAAAGATAAATTACAGCAAAGGAGCGAATGCTAGAACCGAAAATTTCGGCAGCATCTCCTTTGTTTATCCATGATTCGGAGCAGCAACAAAATATCACATGATATATCATAATGGAAAAACATCTAAAGCAGCAATAACAGGTAATATAGTGGCAATTTAAGTCTAACAAAATGAATTTAACCACTTCATGAACCAAATCGAAGTAAAGGATGTAAACAGGCACATGAACAAATCATAATCCTAGTTTCATCACCCTAGATTCATGATCACAAATCCGAAAGGTAAATATTGTATAATTGTGTGGAAATTATGTGATGTCGTGCCGCTAAGCCCCTTTCCCACATATCGGTGTCAAGGTACCTAAGAAAAACAACATAAACACAAGTGTGAGTTCATCACTCAGCAAGCATATTGCAATGGATCATAAAGAATAGATCAACGCCAACAGCAATACATACCATACTTTAACATCATGATCAAACCATAACCTCATCTCCAACATCATAGCCATAACAAAGCACATTGTACACAACTCATAATCATCATCATGTATGCAATGCAATGCAATGCACATGTCTCCTGGAAGCATATACCGGTATTGCTGAGTGCACACCCGTCGGCGTGCACCCTCTTCCCCCTTCGATCCCGTAGATGGAGGGTGCCTACTCCTCGCTTCCATTCACCACGGTGGATGGAATCATGAGGTACGACTTACTCATTGGCTCTCCGGATTAGTCATAACTTTCTCACCGACCTTGCCGGACTAGTTATGATTTTCTCACCGACCGGGCCAGATCACATGCCATGTATGTGATTATGCCATAAACAAAAATAACTTGTACCAAACTGAACTAAACATGGCATAACATCATAATAATCTTTTTTCATCATAACATGGCAAGCACTAATCATGGCAAGATATCACAACATGTAATCATGACAAGATAGCACATCATGTAAACAAAGTTGCACCTAGTCACAATTAACAACATACAATGCTACCCATTACAATACACTTGCCTTAACCTCGGGCAACGGAATGGCGAGAGGATGAGGGCACTCCCGGGGTTACACCATCTGCACATACATACCACACACTCAAAATGTGCCCCCAAAATAGTACGCAAAAGCTCGTCTACCCCGACTTCACAAACTACTCCCAAAATCGAAAAACAGAGAATCTGTCCTCCCGGGACAGCAGACTTCAATCTAGAATAACTTTAGTTCTAGGACTCCGAATCGATTAAACGAGTACATCCTCGCGTAGCTTAGGAAATTTTCTAACTTTTTCTAAGTATTGGGAAAAGCTGATTCGGCCTCTAACGTTTTCTAATCTACAAAACACTACGTTCTGTCCCAGTTACGTCACAAATTTGAACACGCTCGTTAAATCGAGCATAACTTTCAAACGGCTGGGCGGCATTGGACATTCTTTATGTCCACTTAAAGGTATTGAAGTTACCTACAAGTTTCTCAACAGGCGGCCGACCAAATTCCGATTCTAAGGTTGTGAAAACTCAAACCCTAGGTCGACTGCACAATCTGCCCGAAGCAGAGAACGTGGCAAACTCTAGTTTTCATCTAATCTACCCAATCACAGCACCACCACTTGATCTAAAAGCATCCAAATACCCTCTAGCACAGCACCTAGACCAACCCCAATGATTCCCCTAGCCATACCTTCGCCCGACGAACGATGAACCGACGAATCTCCTCCCGGTTCACGCGATCTCCTTCCTCGCTCCAAATCCACCAGATCTCCTCGTCGCGGAGCTTCCCGAAGGATGGATCAATGGGATGGCGAGGTGGGGATCTCCTCTAGGGCAGCAAGGGGGGGTGGAGAGGGGAGGGGAGAGGTGGTGGCGCCATGGGAAAGGGAGTGGGGACGCACCAAGGGGTGGGGGCTAGATTTGGCTGCCCAAAAGTCCCCCCTTTGGCCCAAACCCTTCCACCAGAGGCCCAACTCAACCCCCAAGGCCCAAAGTCCCTCGGAGAGGCCCAAACACCCGAAAACGGCCCAAAAACACACTATAAAGTCGTACCAAAATGCCGAATTCTAAAATGTCATATTCTGGGGTGTCACAAACACATTTTACTTACCTAGCCCATTTTATGTTTATTACAGGCCTCCCATGCCCATTTTTCACTGTAATCTGCAGGCTATTTCTTAGTTTTTATGTTTATTAGGTCCTTCCAAATTGTAGAATGATTTTAGAAACATGGACCCTCACATAATTAGCTACATGGCCTTTTCTTTTTCTGCACTCCATTATATTAACCATGGTAGATTAAAGGTAGCATTTGTTGTGCTATCTAGATATTTTGGTTTTTGTTTTTGCTTTAAGATGTTCTGGAAAATAAGGAGGCAAGGGCCAGTTTGGCATATTTTCTTTAATAGATAATATATTTTCCTTAGGAATAACAAAGATAGGGGATTATAGCTGGATGATTTTTTGTCGAGTTGTTTAATCATGGATTTTCTATTGAGGGTAAAAACGTTATCATCTACGTGGCGATTAGGCTTTTTGTTAAAGCATTCTTTATGCTTGCAAATGCTAAACTTTTAGCCTTACCATCGCTACTGCAATTTTTCCCTACATGATTAGCATTTATAGATCCCTTATGATCCAATCAAGGAAAAAAAAGGTGGAGAGGGAGCTTTGTTAAGAAGGACATTATGTTTCCTCTTTGTATTGATTTGTGAATGATGTGGAGGATCATTCTTAGAGACAGATGCATGTGAGGCCGATATAGGTAGAACAAACACATTTTTGTGTCTCTATGCAGTGATTATGGTATTATAATATTTTCGCATTATCTTTATGTTATTAAAAACTGTAGATGTCAATACCAGTTAGAATATTCTTTAGTGGCTATAGTCTTTAATCTTTTCAGCATATTTTCCGTTTCGTGTAAAACTGCATACATGTTTGTTGTTCCTGACACCAAACTAATGTATGTAGTTTAGGATGGAGCTATTGTATGTGATTTGCTTGTAGGTGGCACCAGATTCTGTGCATGTGTTGTATTTTTCTCTTTTCTCTAACTGCTGCATTTTTGGTGTTTCTATCTATGCCATATTTGGTTGCTTCGAGTTTTGTCCTAGGATTGAATTTTGCAGGTGGCTTACTGTTGAAACCTATGAATGGGCTGGAGAAAAAAAATGAAGAACAATTATCATATCGGCATTTTGTTATTATTGTATTTTAGTGTTTTATAGCGATTTCAGACGGATTTCATTTTATTAAGTCTATTCCCAAGCAAATATTATAACGCTTGATTAGAGTTTGGGGGCATGCCTGTGACTATGTGAATTGCTTATGCTATTTCAATCCAATTCTTATGTGTTTTGCGTTGTTATACTTGAAAGATAATGTTGTACTGCACTTTGTATTGTTAGGGCTATAAATGTTGTTACTCTCTCCGTGCTATCGTTTTAAATAACTATAGATCGTATATTAACCATGCTTCCAATCTGTACTAAATCAAATAGCACACCAGCTCGGCGCAACGTAGCGCGCTTTTCATCCTAGTTCTACTGAGATAAGAAAAAAATGTCCCTTTCTTACCCAATGTGAAGATTTATACATCATCTCTAAGAAAACGGTAATAGCTCTAAATGTATGAAGGGTAATAAAAGATGATCATGAGCAATACATGTCGCACAGTTTACCACTCCGATCAGCACCCACACACGTATGTCACTTCGTGTTCTTACTGCGTCTCTCTCTCTCTCTGTGTGTGTGTGTGTGTGTGTGTGTGTGGCTGCAAAATACACGACACGAAATTAAGTCGTTGTGAAGTAGTTGTAAATATAATGTAGTGAGCCAAGCATGTATGTGTCACTAGTGCTGATTCCAGTGGTCCAAAAGTTTTTTTTTTGCTGCCAATGGTACAAGTTTGCATTGCCTTGAGTATCCGCAGGCTGGAGGGGAAGGTGACACTACTACAGAATGACACATTACTATCGCTTCATCTGTGTCGGTTCTAAACTTTTGACTTCAGAACCGATTGTGATAAGCATATTCCATTTGGAAATCTTGGTAACAGGTTATCACAATCGGTTCTGAGAGAGAACCGATTGTGATACGATAATAAGCCCAATCGGTTCAAGATAAGAACCGATTGTGATAATAATTTTGTTATCACAATCGGTTTTTATCTAAAACCGATTGTAATAAGTAGGTATTATCACAATCGGTTTTGGGAAGAAACCGATTGTGATGAGCACAGGGGTTATCACAATCAGTTCTTTTCCAGAACCAATTGTAATGAGAAGGTATTATCATAATCGGTTTTGGGAAGAAACCGATTGTGATGAGCACAGGGGTTATCACAATCAGTTCTTTTTCAGAACCGATTGTGATGATTTTTTGGCAACACCACGTGCAACCAAGAACGTACAGTTCATTAGAAACATAGTTTTTGTGAGATCCTCCACTCACACATTTCCCCTTCAGGGAAGAAGAAAAAAACAGTACCGGTCGTTAGAAACTTGTATTTTCGGACGATGAACAGTACCGGTCTGCTAGAATCCCAACTCGCGGTTCAACTCTCAGACAATTTATATAGACACATGTAGTGATGCAAATTATATATAACATTATAGTAGCATGCATGCAGCAGATAATAATAATATATATACCATTCCACACATTATAATTGTTTTTTTTATCAATAGGACATGAAACATTTTGACTTGGAACAACAGAACATTAGAAAGATACAATGCACAAAAATATAAAAGAGATTCAAAATAGTGTAAAGGCAGCCGAATAGATTTCATCTGCACTAGGCCAACAACCCTAAAATATTAAACAAGCTGTATTTCATTACAATATATCACTGCATTACACCTAATATATTAAATTTACAACTCGCGGCTCTGGCCCGAGTAACCCGAGTCAACCGAGTCATCCGAGTGACCCGAGTCACTCGAGTCGCCAGAGTCGCTGGAGACTACGCGGACTAGGGATGGTTCATCCTCCGATGATGAACCTGATCTAGACGACGCGCCGGTCCCTATGGTGACCGGCGCGTAGTACTCCTCCACCTTCTCCTCCTCCTCCTCCTCCTTCTCCTCCTCCTCCTCCTCCTCCTCCTCGTCGTCGCCGCCGCCGCCGCCGCCCCTCGCCGCCGCCCTCCTCCTCGCCGCCGCCCTCCTCGCTGCTCCTCGTAGTCGCCGCCGCCCTCCTCGTTGCCGCCGCCGCCGTCATCTCTCGGGCGCTTATTCCTGCTGCCTTTGAGGCGCCCGGATGGGGTGAAGCGCCGAGGGACGACGGAGACAGTGAAGCGCTGGCGCCACGCCGGAGTGAGGCGCCGGAGGCTGAGGCGGCGCTACCGGCGGCGGTGAGGACGGTGGAGGAGGATGGAAGAGAGGCGACTCCACGGTGTCGTCAGAACTTGCCGGAGATGGTGGTGGCGCTGCCATTGCCGGTCGAAGATGCAGAGAACGAAAGGAGCTATATGGAAGACTTGTACCGATGTGACCAGGAGGCAGTGAAAGAAAGGAGTTATATGGAAGATGAAAACAGCACTGCGATCGATGGTGTGATCAATGGTAGTATTGTTTGAACGTGAAAATGGCGGGAAGACGAGGGGCGAATGGATATCCGTGTTGGTTCTTATCAAGAACCGATTGTGATGTTGACTTGCTTTACAGTCGGTTCCTTTTGAGAACCGACACTGATATATTATCTGTGTCGGTTCTATAAAGAAACCGACAGTGTTGAGGATCCAAATTATCACAGTCGGGTTTACATATAAGCGACGGTGATAACTAATTAATCACAAACGGTTCTTGTATAGAACCGATTGTGATGAGGTTCGGTAGGTTTTATATATGTGTCGTCTGGACTCGGGATGAACTTATTAACTCTCGTCGAGTTGGTGTTCTGGAGCCAAATAAATCCGCCGTTGCCTCAAAAAACGAATACTCCGGTTTAAACTTATATTTGGATGATTTGATGTGAAAGTCTTGAGGATGTGTGTGAAGAGGGGTAATTAATTGATACATTGAGGAGATTTCTCTATTTTCCTGCCTAGCTTATTTGTGGCTTTATTCAAAAGGTGGGCGCCATTCCTTCAAATCCCTTCAATATTGTATTAATGTACATTATTCGATTTTGATTTGGTGTCATTAGCAGAGTGTATGGTTGAGAAATTAATTAAATCGTGGAGGAGATCAGTGGCCGGGTTGAAGGTTAAAGTTAATTAATTGAAACCCTAGCTAGCTTGATCTCAGGAGCTAGATCAACATTAATTCTTAGAAATCCCTTCCTTCAATATTGCAGTAGGACTTAAATTAATTTTTTTTATTGTGAATGTGTACATTACATGTCATAATTGTTAATGCTTCAACCCTTCTTTTATTTCATTGATTAGGGCATTATTAATTTATTGTTTGTGGTTTAATTGTAGATGGACCGTGAAGAATGGATGTATCAAAAAAGCCGTGTGAGTGCTGAATTTCAGAGGGGAGTTAAGGAGTTCATAAGATTTGCAGAAGAAGATATGGTTATGAGGGGTGTAAAGTTCATATATTGTCCTTGTATTGATTGCACCAATCTCAGGAGATTTAACAACTCATCTCAAATTGAAGGCCATTTGATTCGACGTGGCTTCGTGAGGAATTACACGTGTTGGATCCATCATGGGGAGACAGTAGTACCCTGTGATATGCAACGAAGATATCTTGGAAGCCGATCAGGAGTTGGAGCGTGATATGTTTGAAGAGGATAATTTAGATCAAATGTTGCGGGATGTGGAGGGAAATTACACGGAAAGAGAGTTCGAAAAATTTAAAAGCTTGATGGATGACGATGCCAAACCATTGTTTTCAGGTTGCAAAGGGGAATACACCAAGTTGGGTTCGGTCCTTGCATTGTTTGAACTGAAGGCAAAACACCGTTGGACAGATACAAGTTTCAATGCACTTTTAATACTTCTATCGGATATGCTTCCAGAGGGAAACGAGTTGCCAACAAGTATTTATGAAGCGAAGAAGCTATTATGTCCCATGGGAATGGAAATAGAAAGGATACATGCATGTCCAAATGATTGCATACTATACCGCAACGTCCATAAGGAATCACAGATTTGTCCTGTTTGTGGTGTACCCGATACAAACAAAATGAGAAGCGTAATGACAAGAAGCGTAAAAACCGAATTGACCACGGTGAAGATGTGAAAAAGGGGTACCACCAAGGTGTTGTGGTATTTGCCCATCATTCCCCGTTTAGAGCGGTTATTTGCAAATCCTAAAGAGGCAAAATTGTTGCGTTGGCATTATGAATCTCGAAAGGAAGATGGCAAGTTGAGACATCCCGCTGATTCGGCTCAATGGAGAAACATTAACTGGGAACATGAGGAGTTTGGTGCTGAGATGAGGAACATAAGATTTGGATTGAGTACGGATGGTATGAATCCGTTTGGTAATATGAGCAGTCGACACAGTACTTGGCCAGTTTTGTTGTGTATCTACAATTTGCCTCCTTGGTTATGCATGAAGCGGAAGTATATCATGATGTCGTTGCTAATCTCAGGACCCAAACAGCCGGGTAATGATATTGATGTGTATCTATCACCACTAATTGAGGATTTAGTAAAATTGTGGAATGTGGGGGTTGAGGTGTGGGATGCATACAAAAGAGAGAACTTCACCCTACGGGCTATGATATTTTGCACCATAAATGATTTTCCAGCCTTTGGTAATTTGGCGGGCTATAGCACGAAGGGAGCCAAAGCTTGTCCAATTTGTGAAGAGGACACTGATAGCTTGTGGCTCCCGAATTCGAGGAAAACGGTGTACATGGGTCACCGTAGGTTTCTACCCCGAAGTCATCGATATCGTAAGATGGATGACAAATTTGATGGAAAGAGGGAAGTTCGTGCAGCCCCGCAGCCTATGACTGGAAGGCAAGTATATTCACGCGTAGAGGATATCGATGTTCAGTATGGTAAGAGCCGTAAATCTGTTCGTCCTAGGACCATTTGGAAAAAGAGGTCGATATTTTCGGACTTACCATATTGGAAGGAGTTAGATGTCCGTCAATGTATTGATGTCATGCACGTTGAGAAAAATGTTTGTGATAATTTGGTAGGCATCCTGCTGAACATACCTGGGAAGACCAAGGATGGTGTGAATGCTCGCCGCGATATGACCTACATGGGGATCAGGCCCAAGCTTGCAGTGATGGAGGAGGATGGAAAAGGGCCGTACATCCCCGCTGCATGCTACACCTTATCCAAGAAAGAGAAAGAAGACCTCTGCAAGTGTCTCCACGATATTAAAGTTCCATCGGGCTACTCCGCAAACATTAAGAAGCTTGTGTCTATGGATGATTTGAAGTTGATCGGTATGAAGTCCCACGACTGTCATGTCTTGATGACCCAAATGCTCCCTGTTGCAGTCGAAATATCCTACCAGATGACGCCAGGTTGGTAATCACGAAGCTATGCTATTTCTTCAATGCGATTTCATGCAAGGTTATTGATCCCGATATCTTGGACAACTTACAGTGAGGTGGTGCAGACTCTTTGTCGCCTTGAGATGCATTTCCCCGTCGTTCTTCGACGTCATGGTCCACCTCGTTGTTCACCTTGTTAGAGAGATTAAGATTTGTGGACCCGCATTCTGCGTTACATGTATCCGCTCGAGAGGTACATGGGTATATTAAAGTCATACGTGAGGAATAGGTCGAAGCCTGAGGGTAGTATTATTGAAGGTTATGGGGTGAAGAGGTTATTGAGTTCTGCGTGGACTACCTAGGTAAAAGACAACCGATTGGTGTTCCTATATCTCGTCATGAGGGCAGACTTGGTGGCAAAGGAACCATTGGGTCAAATCTAATGAGCCCACAATTTGATATGTCTTGTAAAGCGCATTTCACAGTCTTGCAACACAGTATGAAGTTCATCCATACATCCAACAAAGACAAGTTGATATTACGGGAAGAGAATCCACTTATGGATGAGCTTTCCATCACACGAGAACACAACGATCGATTCCTCACATGGTTCAAAGAAAAGGTGAAGGTCTCCGTTAGTACCGAGGATGTCAAATGGTTGGTGATGGACCAAGATTTAATATCTGAGACATGGCAAGGTTACGATATTAATGGCTACACATTTTATACTGAAAGTCAAGATGCAAAGAGTACAGTGCAAAACAGTGGTGTGAGCATACATGCTTTGTCCGATGATCCAATTATAGGATCGTCAACTGCAATGAACTGTTACTACGGGATGATCGAAGAAATATGGGAGCTTGACTACGGAATATACCAAGTTCCATTGTTCCGATGTAAGTGGGTGAGACTTCCTCACGGAGTTAAGGTCGACAAGACAGGTTTTACACTTGTTGATCTGAATAGACTGGCCTATAGAGATGAACCGTTCGTCCTCGCAAAGCAAGCAACTCAAGTTTTCTACGTGCGTGATCCGGCCAATCCGAGGTTGCACGTCGTACTTCATGGGAAGAGGAGGATTGTTGGAGTTGAAAATGTCGTAGATGAAGAAGAGTACAACCAATTTGATGAAACACCTCCGTTTGCAGATGGGGCATGTCTTAGCGGTGACGACGGCACACATGGAACACATTACATGCGTGTAGATCATCAAGAAGGGTTGTATTTTAAATAAATTATGTTGTAAGAATTCCCTGTATAATGTGGCATTTTGTAGAATATATATGTCAAATGGATCTTATAGTATAGCAAATTTGAAAAAGATTTGACTTTTCGACTCTTTTGAATGAAGATTCTGTTTTAAAAAAAATTAGAAATTGGATCATAGTTATCACAATCGGTTCTTTAGGAAACCGGCACAGATAGTATAATTGCAATCGGTTCTTTTAAAGAACCGACACAGATACTCCACATATTGCGATCGGTTTTTCTATAGAACCGACACAGATACTCCACATATTGCGATCGGTTTTTCTATAGAACCGACACAGATACTCCACATATTGCGATCGGTTTTTCTATAGAACCGACACAGATACTTAGTATAATTGCGATCGGTTTTTCTATAGAAACGACCGTGATAAAACCCAGAGCATTTTCATTTCGGCGCGCACAAGACACTCGCTTCATTTTGCCACAAGACCGATTTCGCTTCAATTCATTCCACAACCCTAGCTAGCTCCACCATCTCCCGCACGGCGCCTCCCCTCGCCTCCCCCAGCGCCTCCTCCTCGGCTCCTCCCACACCCTAGCTCGACCACCTCCCCAACCGGCGCCTACCCCGTGGCGCCTCCCCCGGCTCCTCCCCATTGGCGGGTACCGTGGCGCCTCCCCGGCGCCTCCCCTCTGGGTCCTCCCCGGCGCCTCCCCTGGGTCCTCCCCAGCGCCTCCTGGCGCCTCCCCTCCGGCTCGTCCCCCCCATCGGCGCGTCCCCCATCGGCTCCTCCCCCATTGCCGACTCGGTTCGGCGCACTGTAAGATGCATTTCGGACCGTGGGCTGTAATTGGTTGTAAATAGCTCGATGATGATTGCTTTTGAATGAGGCTTGATTAATCTGATCATTAAAGGAACTTGCTAGACCTAGAACAATACTGCTCTTAGCTGACAATTTGGTGCCACTTGCTCTTAATGCATTGTTCTAGGGTCAGAGCAGTGCTGTGCTTATTCCTTTATGCTCTTAGCTGACAATTTGGTGGCACTTGCTCTTAATGCATTGTGGTAGGGTTAGATTAGTGCTATATTCATTCTGATATTATGCTGTACTTGTTGTTTTCTGTGCTAGAGCAGTGCTGTTCTAGGGTTGTGTAATCCATAAATTTTTAGATGTAATAGCCGGTGATATATTGGCCATCTAGAAGTTGGACGGCTAATTAATTTAGCAACCCTTCTATAGCAATCTGAGAGCAATCCATCATTGCAATTTGAAACTTGTAACACATGCTATATTATCGCACTTTATTATCGAGTTTAATTGCGTAACCTATGCGTCTCCCGTTCGAGGGTGCTTGTTTATAAGTATGCTAAAATGGCATATTTATAAATAAGCAGTCTCGAATTGTCCACGTTTTTTGGACAGTTCGAGGATATGTGGCTCGGGCAAGTTCCTAAGATGTTGTACAAACTCTAGAGAAAGTTTCGTCAGCATCTCCCTGGTGTTCTTCGAATACACACCCTCTTGACCTGTTGTCGAGACGTGTATTTGGAGAACAGCGGGGAGATGCTGCCGAAATTTCCTCTAGAGTTGTACAACAGCTTAGGAACTTGCTCGAACCACATATCCTCGAATGGGATTAGGACCTAACCTAATTAGAGATTAGGAGTCATCGTTGGTACGTACGTACTTAGTCGGTCTACAGATAGACATGTGAATTGCTTTCTATTATGTGAAATTTGAATTGCTTCCTCTCATGAAGTTTAGGTTTGAAAATATACGTACTTACTTCGAAATGTCGCAAAGAGAGAGCACCGGCTCAACGCCAGAGAGAGAAGAAGGTCCTGCTACCCCATCGAGGAAGGTTAGAAAGGCCAGAGGACCGAATAAAGGAGCCACAGGGAGAACGCCGCAAGTGCTCCACTTCAATGCCAGGGGGGTTTGCACGGGTCCTGGACCGTTTAAGGGGCGCTACTCCTCTTTTATCGGCCAATTGGTGAGGGAGCGAGTGCCGATCACAATTAAGGACTGGAGGAAGGAAGTAAGCGACGAGCAGAAGAACCGACTGTGGGACGAAGTTAAGGGAAAATGGATTATACTAGAGGAAGATGAAATAAATGCGAGACGGTACGCCTTGAAGAGAATGGGTGTGGCTTTGAGGCATTTCAGGGTGACCATGCATGCCGAGTTCGTGTTGAAAGACCGTACTCCCTTCCAAAGGTATCCATTTGTTACACCCGAGGTTTGGGAGGAGTTCGCAAGGATGAGGAGTACGCCCGAGGCGGAGGAGCTGAGAGAGAAGAATATCGCTATACAGAGGCGTAACACACACGCGCACCACCTCGGTTCCGGTGGGTACGTAGGGAAGAAGGCAGAGTGGGTGCGACTAGCCTCTGAGTGTGCAACCTCTGGGACAACGATGCCTTACTCCCACATATGCGAGGAGCGGGCACGCGACTGGGTATTAGCGAGGACGAAGAAAACCTCTGACGGTCAGATTGTCATTCCAAACCCCGCGACCGCACATATCGTCACGACCATCGTAAGATATCTAACATAGTACATTGCATATTATATTCCCATTGTATTTTAGTAATAATTTATATTTGCGACCGGCAGGAGGTAAGCTGCAGAAAGAGCAAGGAGCATTTCAAAGCCAAGGGTCACGGGACATCTGTGTTCGGCAATCGGAAGCCCGATCATAAGGCGGGTGCTTGCTGCAGTGCGGGGTATCTGAAGAGGTCCTTCTTTGTAGAGGAGAGCGCGTCGGTGCCAGGGCAAGATCATGGGAAGCACGTGAGGCGCGGATCCGCTTGCATATGAAGGAGGAGTTGAAGGAGGAGTTAAAGGCTGAGATGATGGCTGAGATGATGGCGATGTTCTCCCAGAATCAGATTCCTCAACCATCGCCTATGCTACGCCCTAGCAGCTGCGCTTCCAATAAGGAAGTGTGCATTCCACACCTCAAGGTAATAACTGTTTCAGACCAAAAGGTACATGAGTAAGCTTAACACAGATTATGATGAAGATGTCGATCACTTCTCGCGTGGTCCTGCCAAGTGCCGGCTAGTCCTGATCGACGACGGAATACAGATTGAGGCTGCGCGCGGGGTTGCATTTCCAAGCAAGGAGGATGACACGGTGCATGGTATACCTTTGGGGATGGGCTACATGAGGGTGCAGGTGGACTATGTCCACGATGTTTACCTATCTCATGCCCTGGAGTTCCCCCCGAACGAAGATATCACCACTCTCGGGCAAGCACGGATGTCGTTCATCAAGTGGCCAGCGACGGGTGTCGTAGTGCAAGCACCTCCTCCTGCTGCCAGATGCTGCTGGTACCATCGCTACCACTTCGCCATCGCTGGTACAAGCCGCCATCGCTATCGCTATCGCTATCGCTATTGTCTGCTACTTACTATCGCATCGCTAGTACTGGTATCGCATCGGTGTCGCTCTCGTTATCGCAATCGCTTCCTCCTACTACCGCTGCTTCCTCCTCGTTATCGCAATCGCTTCCTCCTACTATCGCTGCTCCTCCATATCGCTCACTGCTGGTACTATCGCTGCTCCTCACATTCGCTCTTCTTTGGTACTCTGCTGCTCCTGCTCTGCTGCACATGCTCCTGCCTCGCTACACAACCTGCACCTACGCTGCAGTGCACCTCCTGCACCTACGCTGCTGTTTGCAAATGCTGGTGCGCAGGTGGGGCGCAAAAGGACTTCTACCACGATGACGAAAGATACAAAGCAGAGTTCAGAGAGTCCCTCCGTGACGAAAGCAAAGTTGTCCGAGGGCACAGAGCACCCTGATGATCACAAGCGGTACATACATGGAAAGCCCTTTCTCCCAAGCCAAGAATTGAATTCTTTGGGCTTGTTCACTCGTCACCTACATGGATGGTACATCGATAGGTCACATGAGGCCGAGCCTCGCCACGATTTCATAGTGAAGTATCGAGCGGGCCAATTCCACCGCAACGAGGATGGGACCTTTTCGATCGCTTTTGAGGATCTCAGATACTTTATGTACAGCTTGAAAGTCGCCGATATTTCTACCATTCGATCCTGGACGCTGTGAGTCTCTCACCAGACTCAATCAGATGACTATTTATTGATTTTTTATTATATTTTTTAACAATTGACATGATTCGCAGGATCATGAGGCAAATGAAGTCAGTGATGGGTCGACACCTGTCGGGTTTGTCGACCCGAGATGGTGTCTGCGACCATGGCTAAGTATCAATCGGAGTTCCTTGCAGGATACATCAAGCGAGGCATTGCATGAGGAGGCAAAAAAGGACTTCATTCTCTTCCCATACCACCAGGAGTATGTACTACTATACAATTCAATTACATGTACACACTTCAACCTTGTATTAACTTATTCTCTTGCATTGTGTACCGTTTAATAAGCAACCATTGGGTTCTACTTGTGGTTGTTCCGAGTCAAAACAAGGTCTACACGTTGAACTCACTCGAAAAATAGACCGATGGACTATGCGATCGAGCCTGCTTTTGCGTATAAGTACATTCCTCTAACCTAACACTTTACATATTGAACTACGTTAGGTATTTTTAACCTCAATGCATGGCATCTCTCCAATGTATAGGGCTTTCATGTCTTACGTTGCTGAACGTGGCCGACACAATGATAAACAAGGCACCAAACTCGAGTGGAAGCGCTTCAAGGTACAAGTGTCTATCATAGGATTTTTTTCTTACACCTATTTTTAATTCGTCTCCTAATTTAAGTTTCTTTGTTCACAGTGTCATCAACAAGGGTGCGATGATCTGTGTGGCTTTTACGTGATGCATCACATGCTGATTTTGGTTGGTCGCTCACATCTTTTCCCTAAGGTATAGAGCAGATTATTTGCACTACTGTCTATGTGATATTTGTTTACAAGCATAATACTATCAGCATGTTTTTGTTCCAATTTAAGACTTAAATATATTAGTGCACTACTATCTATTTTGCAGGACCTTGATATCATCCGGAAGAGCCTAACCAACGCTGATCTCAAGAAATTACGAGACCATTTATGCCAGTGGTACTGGACAGAAGTTATAACGGATGATGGTAGATATAGAGACCATTCAAGCAAATACTAGTCCATAAAGTGTAAACAAAATTTATCTGAATGTGAATGTGATCTGTTACAGATTGTAAACAATATTAATTTCAATGTAATGTGTGTAGATTGTGATGTATATGTTCTGTGATATTGTTGTTTGTGATGTATGTGTAATGTTGTCAATGCGAGGCCATTTTAGGACGATGGGCGATAACATCATCACAATCGGTTCTTGGTTGGAACCGATTGGGATAAATCTGATATCTGTCGGTTCTTGCTGGAACCGATTGGGATATTTTTAGTATCGCAATCGGTTTGCATAAAGAACCGATTTTGATAATATTCTTATCCCCATCGGTTTCAATAAAAAACCGATTGTGATAATGTAATAATTTGAATCGGTTCTAAAAACGAACCGATTGTGATATTATACTTATCCCCATCGGTTTCAACAAAAAACCGATTGTGATAATGCACTCATTTGTATCGGTTCTAAAAAAGAACCGATTGTGATATTATACTTATCTCAATCGGTTCTAAGCGAAAACCGATTGTGATAAGTGTAAATATCACAGTCGGTTCCTAAAAAGAACCGACAGTGATAATGTATTATTAGTGTCGGTTAAAAACCGACTGTGATATATCTACCTTATCACTGTCGTTGAACTTTGTATCGCCACCAAAACCGACTGTGATGACCAAAAAGAACCGATTGTGATGTACGGATCTGTAGTAGTGTGAACCGGTAAAGTGAAGCTTTGCTAGTAGGGATGATGCACCTACATTCTTCTTGCTTTCTATGGTGGAAACATTTTATGTGGCGGTTCTAAACAAAAACCATCACAAATACTTAATTTTCTGTGGCGGTTTTTGTTTAAAACAATCACAAATAATTCATTTTTTGTGATGATTTTTCTGTAGAACCGTCACAGATACTTTTAAACTATTTGTGACGGTTTTTAGTTAAAACCATCACAAATAGTCCATAATTTTAGAACATCGTACATGCTACATGTTTTGAACAATGATTTTTGGTACTAATAATTTTGAGTTTTTAACTCTAAATTTATTTAAATGTGCATGCTTTGTGGCAATAGAGAGTTATCGTAACTCTCTATCGTCATTCCAAATGGCGACAGAGAGCACTGCAAGCAAAAAGAAGAGGAGAAGAGAAAGAAAGAGGGGGAAGAAAGAAGAGGATGCGCATATGAATTTTGTTAAAATAAAAAAATTAGAAAATAAGTATACTGAAAACAAGGCAGTGTGGCCTAGGTTTTAAAGCAACACAAGCGCTAGGTTTTTTGTTTGCAAAAAGAACAAATGTACTATGATGTAGTTGAAAATTAGACTGTTCTGAGGAAGAAAAAAACTGAAAAGTGGACTATTCTTTTCCTTGCTTCATTAATATATTGTGACAAACTCAACTGCCGGTGCCCCAGGGCTCGGTGTAGTAGGATCAGTCGTGGGCGCAGAATCCACTGCGTACAGCGGTGTTTCATGACGTCCTCTTGGTGCGCCACCGCTCGGTGCAGATGATGAAGGAGACAGCTTGTAGTGAACAACAAAAGAGTCTCCGGAGGATGCCACTGCGCTCCCCCGAAACCCCCCAATCCCACTTCGCGGCTTCATCGAACACAGCGTCCCTGGTAACATGCACACGCTTGGTGACGGGGTTGAATGCTCGGTAAGCCTTGGAGCCAGGCTCATAACCAAGGAACACCATGGGCATGCTTCTGTCTACCAGCTTCTTCAAGTGCGGCTGCATGTTCTTCACGTAGACAATACAACCGAAAGTCTGAAAGTAGTGCACGGCAGGTGTTTGACCATGCCATGCCTCAAACATCGTCTTGCCGTGGACACTCCAGGTCAGCGCGCGGTTCAGGATGTAAACAGTGGTGGTAACTGCCTCACCCCAAAACTCCCCGGGCATTCCCTTCGTCTTCATCATGCAGCGTGCCATGGCCACAATAGTTTGATTTCGGCGCTCAATGATGCCGTTTTGTTGTGGCGAGTACAGCGCCATCAAGTGTCGTGCGACTCCCTCATCTGCACAGTACATGGCAAACTCCACGGAGGTAAATTCCCTTCCGCGATCAGTGCGGAGGACTCGCAGCTTGCATCCCGTCTCAACTTCAACCCCGGCTTTAAGGCGTTTGATTGTGGTGGGTGCATCATTTTTCGCCACCAACAAAAAAATGCACATATATCTTCTTTAATTTTTAAAATTTCCTAAATGGGCACTGGATCTTATTAATTCTCGCATGGCAAACTGCCTTTGGAATGATTTTGAAGGTAATAGCAAACTTCACTTAGCTAATTGGCAGTTGGTGAGTATGGAGAAAAATTATGGTGGGCTTGGTTTACTTAATCTTAGGGACCTTAACTTGTGCCTTTTGGCTTCTTGGATTAAAAGGTTCTGCTCTAGTGAGAACAGACAGTGAAAAGATTTAATTAAATTCAAGTACAACACTGATTGTCCTAATATTTTTCAGTGCGTCCCAGATCATGCTTCTGTTTTCTAGAAAAGGATTCTTTGGGCTATGCAGGCTATTAAGTTTGGCTATAAATGAAATGTGGGTAATGGTAAGAAGATTAGATTTTGGGAGGATCTTTGGTTTGGCTCGTGTTGCTAAGCTATTCAATTTTGGGATCTGTATGTGTTAGTCAATGAAAAAGGAATTTCGATTGCTGATATTTGGGATGGTTCGAATCTTAAATGTACTTTTAGGAGAACTTTCTCTGAAAGGATGATGAGTAGATGCTTTGAGTTGGCGTATGGCCAAAGAAGATAAATTTAGTGGATGATGATGATTTTCTTATTTGGCAGTATAATAGCAATGGGGTTTACTCCGTTAAATCTCTTTACGCTATTATCAATTTCAGGGGTGTGTTACCGGTTTTTGTCCCTTATGTTAGGAAATTGATTGTTCCTCCTAGAGTTCAGTTGTTTCTTTGGCTTCTTTCTTATAATAAAATTATGACTAGAGATAATTTAATGAAAAGAGGGATGGATAGAGGGACTGTGTAGTCTCTGTAATGAGAATGAATCAGTTTTTCACCTTTTCTTTGATTGTGTTGTAGCCAAAAACATTTAGGACGTGGTGGGTTATTTCTTTGATTTGAGCATTGGTTACAATTTTGAATCCGTTGCGCGTTTTTGGATAAGTAACAAGAAGAAGGCTGTCTTGAATACTATTTGTGCTGCTACCTTATGGAGTCTGTGGAATAATAGAAATAACTTTGTTTTTCGATCCCAGAATTGGTCGAACATAAAAACGGTTTGGAGGAAAGTGCTCGCTTTGCTGAAGGATTGGAGCCCTTTATACAAGGAGGACATGGAGGTTCAGGTGAATCTTTTTTGCAAAAATCTGGAGGCAAAGATTCAAGCCCCTTTGCAGTTGGCTTCGGGAGGAAATTAACGAGGAAGGATGACTTGGTAGACAAAGCTTGCTCAGAGGAACAATCCCGGAGGTGCTGGTCTCATGGTCTGATTTCTTCAAAATAGCCGGTTGATGTCTAGTGGCAGCAGGTTGTTATGGAGTTTATTTGGAATGTTTCTTTAGTGTTTGCTGTTGGTTGTCTGGAATAGCAAATGATTGTGCTATAATAATTTTTCCTGGATGTTCTGCTGTCTGTTTTAGGTTTGGTATTGTGGTCTGTTGCTGGAGAAGGTTTCTTCAATGTCTTTGTTTTGAACCATGTTGCTGTAACCTCTCAATTTCTTCAATAGAATTGGGGCATCAAATATTTGATGTCCTTTTGATCAAAAAAATAGTCATTATTTTCGGTTATACTCTGCTAATGTTCATCCTTTAGAGACAAAAGTTATGATTCCAAACATAGTTGAAGTAACTAGAAGAAAACAATCTAGGCAAACAGCCCCGTCGATGGCCAAGTGCCGTATGGGCAATGGCACAGGGCCCCTAAATCAAAAAGCTGTGTAAGCGTTGGTGTTCAAGCACTTGGACTTGTTTACATATTGACCCTTAAGCTCGCATTGATAATTACACACCAATACTCAGACTTCGCATGATTTGCATTTATCTCAAAACGCAGGATTATTTGCCAGGATTTCAGAAACTACATTCTGCCCCCCATATCATGATTTATGAAGGGACCTTTTAAGAAAGAAAATGGCAAGAGAAGATTGTAATTTCCTCTTGTTCTCAGGCAAAAAAAGAAGACTACAATTTCCTCTTAGGACCTCCCACCCTACAGTACGTAATTGGATGGTTCGCCTTCATCTAGAAAAAGATTATGTATCTTAATTAACATAATTCATACTTGTTCTTGGTCTGATATTATACTTTGTCTGCCTAAGTTTATATGATATGTATTTTCATCCAAGATTTACTCAAGGAATCTATGGGTCCTCTTGATATTCTGAAGTTTTTGAAAAAGCGTCCCTTTTATCCTAATGCTATTATTGAGATATTAGCTGCAAACAGACGACCTTTCTGTTGATCAGCATTTGTCCATAACAAACGAGGTTGAAGTGATTAGTGCTTCACTTTACCATTGCACGAAATGAATTATCTTTGCTTGCCTCAGGAGAGCCTGCTGGGTGGCATCATCTAGCATCCTCATCTGTTCGCGCTAAAAACGTGAAGCGGGGTCTTCAGCCTCAAACACACAAGACAAACGCCGGGTTTGTACAGCGTGCCAGTCAATTTGACCTGAAATTGACAAGGTAGGATTTGTAATTTGATCAAAGCCGATAGAGCAATGTTTATCGGCTTTTCACTAGTCGGCTAGAAACCGATTAGGGGATGACTAGATCAACCAGTTACGGTTAATCCGGATACAAGGTAAAATCGGCTTCGAGAAGGCGATGCGCAGCAAAATGAAGCAGATCGAACCTGGGTGAAATCGGCTAAAACCAACAATCGGCGATGCGCAGCTATGTTGATTCCGTCGACTCGCAAGAAGGTCTATGAATCTAAAAGACGATGTAAAGAAGGGCTTGTAAAAAGTAGGTGTTGGATTGATTGATCGTCTTTTCGCCGTTTGACGTCTCCCTTTTATAATACTTTGGGCCGATCCGAGTTGTATATGGATACGGTATCTATCCATATCGGCCTCTGATTTGATTTTCTTGTCAAACGGATTCTTGCTCTGATTCGGCCACATGATCTCTTTTCGTACGAACGTTTCTATCCGATTCAAACTGATTCCACCATATACCGAATTCTGGTGCAAACATATGCCCCCCGTTTTTGGAAGATAACTTGTCATTTTCCAAAAAAGAATCCATCGGCTTTTCATCCGTATCGACTTTATAGAAAAATCCTCCTTGGGAACCACCCCGTTAACAGTGCCGTAAAATCTCGGTGCGCTTTAAATGCGCAACTGCTCCCGCCCGTTTGTATTCTTTTACCGTGCTATAAATATGGGGGTCCCCCCACGGTCATTTTCATCCCTTGAGGCTCTCGCATCTTCGTCGATCGGCTTCTTCTGCATTCCTGGTCTTCTTGAGCGGTTCCTCGCTTTTCTTCGTCTCCTCCTCCTTCTCAGTCGGCTGAAATGGATGCCTCACAGGTACTCATTCCCATCCAAAATAGTGATCATCAGTATTTTTTAGGCCCCATAGGAACCGTAGAAACCGATACTGTCATTGGAGATGAGATTCCTAGGCTTCCTTTATCGGCTCCTGGCTACAACATTAAGGAATGGACTAAAAGCTTTAGGGCTTGGCCGACAGCTCTCAAGGGCTGGAGGTCTTGGTATATTAGAGTATCGGCCCAAAAGAAGGCGGAGTGGGAAGGAATGGGCATTGCTGAGTGTATTCCCATGTCTTTAGCTGCCTCAGAACCCAATGAATCCTTGGTGGCTGCCGCTTGCTATTTCTGGTCGGACTCCTTTAACGCCTTCTTCTTCCCAATTGGTCCTATCGGCCCAACCCTCCTAGATATGGTCGAGTTGTGTTGCCTTAGGCCTGATGGAGACCAAATATCGGCTTTCAGCGGGAAACCTCAGTACAAATTGACTCGAAAAAAGGGGGAAGGTTGGTCTAGATATATACAAAATAATAACAAGGTAACCGGTCCCGTATCGGATGAGGAGCACGTTGCTTTCCTTAACCTATGGCTAGACCGATTCCTTTTCGATGGCACTTCCTTAGGGCCAACCCAAGTTTATCAATTTACGGCGGAGCAACTGGTTATGGGCCGTCGGCTAGCTTTAGGAAAATCCTTGTTGGGGGTTGTGTACCATATGATGCATATTATCCGGAGTCGGCTCTTTACTGGTAACGGTTCCTATGTCGTGGGCAACGTTGGTGGTCCACTTTGGTTTATCCGGATCTGGCTTTACTGTATTTTTGGCCGCCTTATTATCCCAGATCCATCGGAAGAATCGGCTTTCCCAACGGAAGATTTTCCTGAGGGTACAACCCCTAGATTCCAACCTAGCTGATCTCCGGGTGAAAAATTCATGATGTGTTCATCCGATGAACCCAAAATCTCCCCGGCCGGTTTTCATAAGTACTTATCCTTCTTTTTGAATCTTAACCAAGCCACCTTCAATCGTCGAGACTTCTTTTCGTATAGCCAATTAGCTGATCTCCCATGGCCTTCTTTTCTCCGTTTAAACTCTGATAGCTCTCTAATGCCCCAGTCCACTCTTGATCTGCTCCCTTTGCTGATTTCTCCTTGCATCCTTCATGTCGGCTTGAGTACCCGTAATAGAACCTTTCAGCCGACCTATGAGTTCTATCACCCTTCTGTGTATGCACGCCAGCTGGGTTTTGGACAAACAATCCCTTGCCTCCCCTTATTTAACATGATCAAGCCACGAAACAAAGTCACTAATGTTACTGCGGCGGAGCTCATTATTGAACTAGCCGATGAGCTCCATGTGGTGGACTTGCCTTTCCTCGTGCTGAACACACGTCGATCGGGCCAATTTACCTCGTGGTGGGCTTCCATAGCTGAGTCGCTCTTGCGGAGGCGCACTATTCACGAAGTCTTATCTTCCTTTCTCCCTGGCTTTCAAGAGCCGACGGAGACCACCGTCGGGTCTAGCTCGAGTTCAGGCTATGCTAACTCGTCTTTAGAGGTATTTTATTTTGATGTTTTGTTGAAAATAAGATTTTCATCGGCTTAACCATATCTTTTATCCTTCAGACTAGCAAGAAGTCGACTCCGGCTCAGACCGCGTCGGCCGACGACCGTTCGAAACGGCAAAGGCCGTCGGCCCCCCTTGCTGGTTTATCCTCCGGCACGTTGGGGGTCAACAGCCCATCATTATCGGATCTTGCCGAGCAGCATGCTAAGAGTATGTCCAGTACGTTTTTGCTCAAATTTCTTCTGTCGGCTAACCCCATGCTTGCTATTTTCAGAAAAAAAGAAGAGCCGCAGAGTCGTTATCAAGCGATCTCCAAAACCTGCTGGTCGTGATGCAGCGTCATCCACAGCTGGATCAACCACTGCGGTTAGCTTCGATCCTTAATTTGGTTTTTGCTTATATTTTAATGCAAAGTATTATTATTTCAGGAAACTCCTTCCGTCCAGGTGTTGGAAGCTTCAGCCGATGCTGAAAAAACCCCGACAGATGTGCCCGTCTTGTCGGCTCCGGCTCCTGTACCATCACCTGCTTCCCCAACCCCAAAACCTGTTTCTGACCCCCCAGTACCGTCAACGGACCCAGTCGATCTTTTAAGTTTTTCTCTGGACGAGCTTGATGACCCCGAGGTTCTGGCTACTGACGATTATCCGGCCGACATTCAACGCATAATTGCTGCCTCTGCGCCAGCGTCGGCTGCTGTAACCGCCGAACCGGGTATGCAAGAGCGCCTTAATCATCTCTTCAATGAAGTAATGCAGCCGGAGGCAGCCCTCCTGTCCAACACCCAGCCTCTGAGGAACGCCATGGCAGCTGTTCAGGCCGATCTTCCTCCCGCTGCTATGAACGCATTGTTGGAAGTCTGCCATCTAGATGCTCGTCGGCTAGACGTGGAGTCGGCTAGATTAAGGGTTGAACAGAGTAAAGCCCAGCAAGCCGACCAACAAATCCTGGACAAGTTAATAGCGGACGCCAAACTCCAGAAAAATGCTTTCGACTAGGGTGCTGCCGCGCTCAAATCGGCTAAAAGCAGAGCTCAAGAGTTGGAGTCGACCAAGAAGAATCTTGAAGAGCAGCTGGCCCTGGTCACAAAAGAGCTTGCAGAATGTCAGGTTAACATCACTGACTCGACATCCTCGCTATCAGTTCGGAGGCGGCAAATTGGTGAAGTCTTTGCTCAGGTTAAGAACCAATCAGCCAAGATAGTCCAAGTCCTGGGTGACGCGCTAGCCGATGAACAACTGATTGACAGCGTCCAAACTACTATTGGTAGGGCGACAGCAGCACTCTCGGCTTTGGGGGCTCACTTGCCTGGTTCTGGGCTTCACTGATGAGAACAGAGCATCGACTTCTTTTAATGAAACTGATTCGTAGTACTGGCTGTGTAGCCGATTTTGTAAACTGTTTAATCCGTGATGGATGTTTGAATGACTGACTCGGTTCGGCTGTATGACCGATTTTATATGCATGTGTTTTTTGTAATCGATTCCTGATGTTTTCTTCCTGTAGTTAGGACCCAACCCATATGCTTGGGTGATATACCTTCAGATATTTTCCATTGATTGCTTTAGGTAAGATGAACCCGTCTAAGGACTCCAGTATATACGAATTCCCGCCAATCGGCCGATTGATCTTATAAGGCCCTTCCCACGTTGGAGACCATTTGCCGAATCGATTATCTTTAGACCCGATCGGCAACACGGTTTTCCATACTAAATCGGCTTGATTGAAGGATCTTAAAATCACCTTTTTATTATACGACCTGGCAACCCTCTCTTTATTCCTTTTAAGCCGATCTAGCGCAATCAGTCTTAGTTCAGCCAAGTCATCCAGATTGTCAAGCATTGCTTGTTCGTATTCATCGGCTGACAAATTATTCTGCTTGAATAACCTTACTGAGCCGATATTGATCTCCACGGGCAAAACGGCTTCTTGCCCATATACCAACTGAAAAGGTGATAATTTAGTTGATTTGTGATGAGATAGTCGATAAGCCCATAAAGCTTCCGATAGCGCTGAATGCCAATTTCTTGGTTTCTCCTCGATTTTCTTTTTTATTAATTTTATTAATATCTTGTTCGATGACTCGGCTTGTCCATTTGCCTGAGCGTAATAAGGAGAAGAGTTGAGTAATTTTATCCCAAGACTTTCCGCAAAACCTTTGAATTCGTTAGACATGAATACGGTCCCTTGATCAGTAGTAATCGTCTGTGGAATTCCAAACCGATGGACGATGTGTTCATTTACAAAGTCGATCAGCTCTTTGCTAGTAACTTTCTTGAGTGGTATAGCCTCAACCCATTTTGAAAAATAGTCTGTGGTTGCAAGGATGAATTTATGTCCTTTAATGGATGACGGAAATATCTGGCCGATTATATCTACGCCCCATCCCCTAAATGGCCATGGCTTTATGATCGGATGCAAAGCCGATGCTGGTGCTGACTGTATGTTACCAAACTTTTGGCAGGTTTGGCATCCTTTATAATATCTGAAGCAGTCTTCTAACATTGTCGGCCAAAAATATCCCGTTCGCCTAAGTAACCATTTCATTTTATGGGCCGATTGATGTGATCCACAAATTCCTTCATGGACTTCTCCCATCGCTATTTTGGCTTCTTCATTTCCCAAACACCTTAGCAATAAGCCTTCCATGGTTCGAAAGTATAATACCTCCTCCAATAGAACGTATTTGAGTGCTTCGCGTCTGACCTTCTGCTCAGTCGGCTTAGATGGGTCTGATAGATAATCTCTTATTTCTGTTCTCCAGTCGACAGGATGGACACACAAAATCGGCCAAACGTTTAGCTCGATTGGTTTCTGTCGGCTTTCAGTCCTGTATCCTGATGCACATTGTGCCAATCGGTTTGCTTTATCATTAGCTTCTCTAGGGACATGTTCTATAGAGAACGTAGTAAACGTCTCAATAATCCGGAGGCATTGCTGTAAATATTGGGTTAGCGCACCATCATTGCACCGGTATTCCCCCTTGACTTGTTGTACAATTAACATTGAATCTCCAAAAGCTTCGACGTCTTTTACCCCGATGCCATCTAGCAGTTGTAGTCCCCTCAATAACGCTTCATATTCTGCTTGATTATTTGAACATCGGCTAGTTAGCCGATACATGAATTCGTACTCCTGTCTTCTGGGTGAAATTAATATTATGCCGATGCCCTCACCCTCTTGGCACACGGACCCATCGAAATATAACTGCCAAGGGGTCACACCGGCCGTTCCTATTAACGTTTCACTTCCTGCAATAAAATCGGCCACAGCTTGCCCCTTTATAGATTTAGCCGATTCATAGGTTAAACCGAACTCAGTTAAGGCGTATGCCCATTTACCAAGCCGACTTCGCAAGATAGGTGCTGATAACATGTATTTGATTACATCGATTTTGCAGACTATGACGCATTTGGATGCCAGCATATAATGTCTTAATTTAGTACAAGCAAAATACAAAGATAAGCACAATTTTTCTACTAGGGGATACCTGGTTTCTGTATCTAAAAGACGTCGACTTAGATAAAATATCGCTTGTTCCTTTCTGTCAGCTTCCTGTGTTAAAACTGCCCCTATTGTATCACCTTCAGCTGATATATATAGTTTAAAAGGTATACCATGCTTTGGTGCAGTCAACACTGGTGGGTTCATCAGATAGCCTTTTATGTCGTCAAAGGCTTTCTGTTGATCGGCTCCCCATTTGAATTTTTGGTCGTCTTTAATATTCAGCAGTGGTGTGAAGGCCCGAATACGTCCTGACAAGTTAGAAATGAAACGCCGCAAGTAGTTGATTTTCCCTATCAATACTTGCAGCTCCTTTTTGTTCGTTGGTGGTCTAGTATCGGCTATAGCTTTTACCTTGGCCTGGTTTACTTCAATTCCTTTTTCATGTACCGTAAACCCAAGGAACTGTCCAGCCGATACTCCAAAAGCACACTTGAGTGGGTTCATTTTTAACCCATGTAACCTTGTGTTTTCGAACATCTTCTCCAAATCGGCTAAATGTTGCCCAACTTCTTTGGATTTCACTACCACATCGTCGATGTATATTTCCACAGTATTGCCGATTAAATCATGAAAAATATGGTTCATAGCACGCTGATAAGTGGCGCCGGCATTTTTCAAACCGAAGATCATAACCTTCCATTCATATAATCCTAACGCTCCTGGGCACCGGAAGGCTGTTTTAGGGATATCGGCTTCTGCCATGAATATCTGATTGTATCCGGCATTTCCATCCAAAAAACTTATTATTTTATTCCCAGACGCAGCATCAATAAGCATATCGGCTATAGGCATTGGGTATTCATCCTTTGGTGTAGCTTTATTTAAATCTCTAAAATCTATGCATACCCTAAGTTTGCCATTTTTCTTTTTTGCAGGGACGATATTCGAGACCCATTCAGCATATCGGCAAGGCCGGATAAACTTTGCCTCTAGCAATCGTCCCACTTCCTCTTTTATGGCATCATACATCGTAGGATTAAACCGTCTAGGATATTGTTTGAACGGGCGATACCCAGGTTTTATAGGTAGCCGATGTTCAACCAGCTGTCGGCTTAAACCTGGCATCTCATAATATTCCCATGCAAAGCAATCTCTATATTTCTTGAGTATTTCGACCAACTTTGCTTTATAACTTGGTTCTAATTAGCACTTACAAACGTTGGTCTTTTACTATCGCCTTCTCCAATGTTGATCTCTTCGAGCAAATCGGCAGAGGTAAATCCTAAACTTTTTCTTTCTTCTTCAAAATCCTCAACAGCTTCCTCGTATTGTTCTTGCCGATAGCTCCTTGCCTTTTCTTGAAGCCTTGCTATTGTCTTGGACTCCATCTTCTCACTACTTCATCTGTCCGATCAAACGTATTAGGTTTGACGCTGATCGGCTTGAATCCTGACTTCTCGATGCAGATAAAATTGCAGTCGTCCAAGACTTTTCCTGATACACATTCGGCTTCTTCGTGCGGCCAATTGGTATCAGGGCTGGCCATGGCGATATGAGCCGATGTGTCAGCTGGCACCACTTCAACTGTATCATCGTTCCATTGTATCAACTTCTGATGCATAGTTGATGGTATGCAGCAATTGGCGTGGATCCAGTCCCGTCCAAGGAGCACACTGTAATTGCCTTTGGCTTCTATCATGAAAAATGCAGTCGGCAAAGTTTTATTACCGACTGTTAATTCCGACATCATTACACCTTTAGCTTCAATAGGGTCCCCCGTGAAGTCGTTTAGCACCATGTTAGTTTTGATCAAATCTTCATCGGCTTTACCCAATTTTCTGAAAGTACTTGACGGCATCAGATTGACTGTCGCCCCACCATCGACCAACATACGAGATATCGGTCGGCCATTAATATACCCTTTTAGGTATAACGGTTTTAGATGCCGATGCATGTCTTGTGGCTTTTCGAACACAGCGTCTGGTGCTCCGAGGCATAATTGGGCGAACACTTCTTCAGCCGATTCCTCGGTCTTGAACTCAGCAGGCAAAGTGAATACCATGTTTATATCCATTGGTGGGGTATCATCTCGGATCATCGGAGATCCGGATTCGACCGATTGATCTGAGTCGCTCTCGGTCTGTTCCTTCTTTCTCCATTCTTTTTTCAGAACTGCTATAGGTCTTAACTTATTGAACTCCCGATCCCTTTCTCTTTCGTTCTCGGCTTCCCTTTCTTCTTGTGTCTTTAGTCGCTGAAGCCGCCTACGCTGTGATTTGCTAAGACCTGAGGGGCACCACCTAGGCTTAGGTTCTATCGGTTTCCTGATTTTTCCAGCTAAATTGCTCATTTTGCTGTCAGATTCCATTATACTTATGCTATGACAAGCCGATAATCTTTGAGTTCGGGATGACTCGCCTTGCTCCGATGCTGACAACCTTTCATGGATCGGCCTCCTGTCTCTCATCTCTAGTCGATCGTGTATCGGTCTAGACAACCTGTCCTTTACCGATTGGTTGGGCCGATGCACAGACGAGTGTTGCATAGGACAGGACATGACTGTTGGTAAGGTTACCCCCTTTCCTAGCAAAACTGCCAAAAGGGGCATTGCCGGTGTCTCTCTTCTTCAGTAGTTGGCCGATGTGGCATATCTGGTCGCCAATAGTTGTCTGTCTTCTGATCCGGCCGATGAAAACTTTGAGGTTGTCGAGCGTCATGTCTTCGACTTATCCTTTCATACTTCCCCAGAAGTTGCGAGAAGGTCGGCTTGGACTTGAAATTAACCTTTCTTGGAGCCCTTTCAGCCCGATACCATTTTCCGATTTCCAAGACTCCTCTTGGTTTTACCGTCCGTGAGTTCTGTCCGTTTTTATCGGCTTCTATTTGTATGGAGCCGATAGTGATCTGCACTGTTTCATCTCCTTTTGATCGTGCTTCAATTCCTTTAGTCGGCTTAACATCTTTTACAGGTCCTTTTCCTTTTTGCGAGCATTGCACCATGTTGACTTGGAAAGGATTCATATCTATCTGCATAGCCGATTCTTCTGCAAATTTTAATCTGCCATCGGCGATGGCCGATTGAATCTGCTGTCGAAAAATATTGCAATCGTTAGTGTTATGTGAAAATGAATGGTGCCATTTACAGTACCTTCGCTTTTTAATTTCTTCGGCCGACGGGATGACGTGTCCTTCTGGTAACCTTATGAGTTTTTCTTGTAGTAATAAATCAAATATCTTGTCACATTTCGACACATCATATGAATATTTGACTTCTGCCTTATTTTTCGTCGGCTTAAGTAGAGAGCATACGAGTGGTTTTTTGGAACCCTTAGTCCACTCGGCTATGTTTATTTCCACTTCTTCGTCTTCGGAAGTGTCGCTCGAATTGTACTCTACCATGTTCACTTTGGCCCTTTCATTACCGTTTAATCTAAATTTTTCTTTAAACCCTTTACTCTCTGCATATCGGCTTTCATGTGCCGATACACGATGGAGTAAGTGGCCTAGATCGGGGAACTCCTGGCCAGGTAGCTTTTCCTTCAATGGGGGGATTAATCCTTGGAATGCTAAATCGGCTAATTGATCATCGGGTAATGTTACGTTGAAGCATCTATTTCGTATGCCTCTAAATCTTCTGATATAGTCAGAAACCGATTCGCCAGATATGCCGGACTGAACTAAGATCGAAATCCTAAGTACCATAGTCCCCGAAAAGAAGTATTCATGGAATCGGCTTTCCAAATCGTTCCACACATGAACTGAATTTGGAGGTAGATTGGTAAACCAAGTGAATGCAGTACCAGATAACGATAAAGGAAATAACCTAATTTTTAATCCATCGGATTGTGCAGCTTCCCCGCATTGAGCCATAAACCGTCCGATATGTTCAATAGTGGTAACAGAATCATCACCCGAAAATTTTGCGAAGTCTGGTATCCTGAAGTTGTGTGGGTATTGTATGCGATCTATATAATCGGGGTACGGCTTCCTATAGCCGATAACCCTTCATCTGGGCTGTAGGCCGAACTGTTCTCTCAAAACGTTAGCAATTTGTTCTGCCCAATTGACATTGTCGGCTTGTGGTGTAACCGGATATTGCCAATTTTCATTGTTCATGCCCTGCCCCCCGAGTGCAAACTCGGGTCTTTGTCCAAATCGTGCCGCAGGAGGTCTTGGCACTTGGTCATAATCGTGATTAAAAACCAATGTATCGGGTAGGGGTGCGAGAGGTTCAATATAAGGCACTACCCTGTACGGCGCTTGTTTCATAGTCGCGGCTCCTCGTGAATGTGGAACTTGATCTGTTTCAATCGGCTGATAAGCCGACAAACCGATACTACTGGAGGGTGCATTCGATGGATTTGGTGCGCTTATTTTAGCCCCATCCGTGTGCCCATGGTAGTGCGCGAATCCCCCTTTCTGTGTGCTAGGCTTTAAAACAGTAGGTTGAGTCGGCATCGCGACAGGTGTTTGAGCCGACACGTTTACTGTATTGGTGTTGGGTGTTATGGAGTATACTGGGTACGTCGGGATGGTTTGTGGTGGATCTAGCAGGCTTCCAGACACAGCCAATTCCTGAGCAATTATTTTCACACTATTTTCTATCATCGGCTTTAATGTGGATACTAGAGCCGATGACTGGTTAATTAATGCGTGATGAACAGATTGCTCAATCATATTTGACAAATAAGCTTGAGCGGGTGCGTATCAGCTTACCGAATCGGATGATGAATCTCCGATAGGATTGATGCTTGGGAGTGCAGTCTTTTGAGTAACGCCACGGCGTGTTTTCTGGATGCACCGTAGCATCATTTCTTCCAAAGCTGCCTTTCGGTCTTCGATTTCTTTTCGCTGCTCAGGGGTTAAATTGCCCATTTGAGGCGCGATTATAGCATCAGCGTTGATATCGGCGGTGACCGCAGGCTTATCGGTTGATGACATTTTTTGGTTTTCTTGGGTCCCACCGGGCGTGCCAAAATATGTTCGCGCTAAAAACGTGAAGCGGGGTCTTCAGCCTCAAACACACGAGACAAACGCCGGGTTTGTACAGCGTGCCAGTCAATTTGACCTGAAATTGACAAGGTAGGATTTGTAATTTGATCAAAGCCGATAGAGCAATGTTTATCGGCTTTTCACTAGTCAGCTAGAAACCGATTAGGGGATGACTAGATCAACCAGTTGCGGTTAATCCGGATACAAGGTAAAATCGGCTTCGAGAAGGCGATGCGCAGCAAAACGAAGCAGATCGAACCTGGGTGAAATCGGCTAAAACCAACAATCGGTGATGCGCAGCTATGTTGATTCCGTCGACTCGCAAGAAGGTCTATGAATCTAAAAGACGATGTAAAGAAGGGCTTGTAAAAAGTAGGTGTTGGATTGATTGATCGTCTTTTCGCCGTTTGACGTCTCCCTTTTATAATACTTTGGGCCGATCCGAGTTGTATATGGATACAGTATCTATCCATATCGGCCTCTGATTTGATTTTCTTGTCAAACGGATTCTTGCTCTGATTCGGCCACCTGATCTCTTTCCGTACGAACGTTTCTATCCGATTCAAACTGATTCCACCATATACCGAATTCTGGTGCAAACATCATCAAAAGAGTCCTTGATGCCTCATCTAACTACACAAATATTGGAACAGAATTAGCATTACAACTGAAGACGGTCACGAATTGTAATCGTCTTTAGAGTGAGAAGCATCATAATTCTGTTTTCGGTTATACTGTGCTTAATGTTCATCCTTTAGAGACAAAAGTTATGATTCCAAACACAATTGAAGTAACTAGAAGAAAACAATCTATGCAGAAATGCTGATCGATCTTACATTTTCATCTGCCCGGCCGCTGTGAAGCAGCCCATAGAGCTTCTTCAATGCCTACAGATCAGACAAAACTTGCTCCATCCCGATTGCTTCTGGCAGCCTCACGAGCACTGCGATCTCTCAAGAAAAATGCACTTGCCTGAAGGACTACAGTAACCTCAAGAATTAAGGCTAAATTCAGAGTACGCAGAACAGAGGAACGCGAGAGTTTTGTGCTGCTCGAAACGGCTACACTTTTCTGGTTTTTTCCCATCGTCTTTATTGAGCAAACACACCCTTAACTCTCGGCAACAACCTGCCCGAGTTAGACGTCACACCACGCACTCACACCGGCTAACTAGCGCCACACTGACCGCTACAAGGGAGGTAAAGTTCGTGGCCAACTACTCCTGGAACAACCTAAAGCGAAAAACAAGAAAGAAACGACTAACTTGGTTGGTTCTCGTTTTGCCAACAACCGCAACACCCGAAATACCAAGCAAACGCTGCCGTCGCTCGCCCCAGCTGTTTGGGTTCAGGCGTCGCTGACTCGCTTATGTTAGCTAGTTAACCGAGTTCAGTTCAGAAGTATGCGTGCATGTAATCAAACTCGAGGAAGTCTTTCGGCCGGACTGAACAGACCTTGGAGTTTTGATGTAATAGTTCATTTTGCTTGTTAGAAGACTATAAATAGAACCCAGAAAAGCTTGCCGTATTATCACCAGGCAAATCTGTGTGATCTCCGCTATTGTTGCTCTGCGATCGGGTTAGCTACTGTACTGTTTCTCGTCCGGCAAGGTTCAGAACTTGCTTTGCCGACGAAAGTTCAGTATCGGCCTGCCATAAAGTTTAACTGGGTGGGTTTGATTGATTTCCTGGTTTTCCTGGCTTGGTTCCAACAGCTTACTCGATCGCGTGTGTGACACCACGGAGTGTCGTAGCCTTATAAAATGTGAATGTTGAGGGCAAAAACATTATGGAATGTGGAATTGGAGGTTGAAACCATACTGTTTGCACCAAAATTCAGCATAAGTAAAATCAGTCTAAATCGGATAAAAGCGTTCGTATGGAAAGACATCGGTGGACGAATCGGAGGGAGATTCCGTCTCTAATAAGGGAAGAAAATCGGATCAGAGGCCGATACGGACAAAGGCCGTATCCATATACGACTTGGATCGGACAGAATATTATAAAAGAGGTAGACACAGGGCGAGGAGAAGGGAATCAATCCAACACACAACATCTACTTTTTACAACCCTTTTTACATCGTTTTAGCTTCATAGATCTCTCTGCAAGTCGACGGAATCAACATAGCTGCGCATCGCCGATTGTTGGTTTTAGCCGATTTCACCAGGTTCGATCTGCTTTGTTTTGCTGCGCATCGCCTTCTCAAAGCCGATTTCACCTTGTATCCGGATTAACCGTAACTGGTTGATCTAGCTATCCCCTAATCGGTTTTCAGCCGACTAGCGAAAAGCCGATAAACGTTGCTCTATCGGCTTTGATTAAATTACAAATTCTACCTTGTCAATTTCAGGTCAAATTGACTGGCACGCTCTGCAAACCCGGTGTTTGTCTTGTATGTTCGAGGCTGAAGATCCTACTTCACGTTTTTAGCGCGAACATATTTTGGCACGCCCAGTGGGACAAAGAAAAATCACTATGTCATCAACCGATAAACCTGCAGTTACCGCCGATATCAATGCAGATGCTATAATTGCGCCTCAAATGGCCGATTTGACCCCTGAGCAGCGGAAAGAAATCGAAGACCGAAAGGCGGCTTCGGAAGAAATGATGCTACGGTGTTTCCAGAAAACACGTCGTGGCGTTACTCTAAGGACTGCACTCCCAAGCATCAATCCTATCGGAGATTCATCATCCGAACCGGTAAGCCGATACGCACCCGCTCAAGCCAATTAATCAAATATGATCGAGCAATCTATTCATCACGCGCTAATTAACCAATCATCAGCTCTAGTATCTACGTTGAAGCCGATGATAGAAAATAGTGTGAAAACAATCGCTCAGGAATTGGCCGTGTCTGGAAGCCTACTAGATCCACCACAAACCATCCCTACGTACCCGGTATACTCCATAACACCAAACACCAATACAGTAAATATGTCGGCTCAAACACCTATCATGATGCTGACTCAACCCACTGTTTTGAAACCTAGTACACAGAAAGGAGGATTCACGCACTACCATGGGCACACGGATGGGGCTAAAATAAACGCACCAAACCCATCAAACGAACCCTCCGGCAGCATCGGTTTATCGGTTTATCAGCCGATTGAATCAGATCATGTTCCACAATCACGGGGAGCCGCAGCTATGAAACCAGCGCCATATAGGGTAGTGTCGTACGTTGAACCTCTCGCACCTATACCCGATACGTTGGTTTTTAATCACGATTATGATCAAGTTCCAAGACCCCCTGTGGCACGATTTGGATAAAGACCCGAGTTTGCACTCGGGGGGCAGGGTGTAAACAATGAAAATTGGCAATGTCCGGTTCCACCACAAGCCGACAATGTCAATTGGGCAGAACAAATTGCTAATGTTTTGAGAGAACAGTTCGGCTTACAGCCCAGAGGAAGGGTAATCGGCTACAAGAAGCCGTATCCCGATTACATAGATCGTATGCCTTACCCACACAACTTTAGAATACCAGACTTCGCTAAATTTTCGGGCGATGATTCTGTTACCACCACTGAGCATATCGGGCAGTTTATGGCTCAGTGTGGGGAAGCTGCGCAGTCCGATGGATTAAAAATTAGGCTATTTCCTTTATCGTTGTCTGGTGCTGCATTCACTTGGTTTACCAATCTACCCTCAAATTCAGTTCATGTGTGGAATGATTTAGAGAGCCGATTTCATGGGTACTTCTTTTCGGGGACTATGGAGCTTAGGATTTTCGATCTTAGTTCAGTCCGACAGAAGTATGGCGAATCGGTTTCTGACTATATCAGAAGATTTAGGGGCGTACGAAATAGATGCTTCAGTGTAACATTACCCGATGATCAGTTAGCCGATTTAGCATTCCAGGGGTTGATCCCACCGTTAAAAGAGAAACTAGCTGGCCAAGAGTTCCCCGATTTAGGCCACCTACTCCATCGCGTATCGGCACATGAAAGCCGATACGCAGAGAGCAAAGGGTTTAAAGATAGATTTAGACTAAACGGTAGTGAAAAGGCCAAGGTGAACATGGTGGAGTATAATTCGAGCGATACTTCCGAAGACGAAGAAGCGGAAGTAAATATAGCCGAGTGGACCAAGGGTTCTAAAAGGCCACTCGTGTGCTCCCTGCTAAACAACCAAAAATAAGGCAGAAGTCAAGTATTCATATGATGTGTCAAAGTGTGACAAAATATTTGACTTATTGTTGCAAGAAAAACTCATAAGGTTACCAGAAGGACACGTCATACCATCGGCCGAAGAAATTAAAAAGCGAAGGTACTGTAAATGGCACCATTCGTTTTCACATAACACTAACGATTGCAATATTTTTCGACAGCAGATTCAATCGGCCATCGCCGACGGCAGATTAAAGTTTGCAGAAGAATCGGCTATGCAAATAGATATGAATCCTTTCCAAGTCAACATGGTTCAATGCTCACAAAAAGGAAAAGGACCTGTAGAAGATATCAAGCCGACTAAAGGAGTTGAAGCACGCTCAAAAGGAGATGAAACAGTGCAAATCACTATCGGCTCCATACAAATAGAAGCCGATAGAAACGGACAGAACTCGAGAACGGTGAAACCAAAGGGAGACTTGGAAGTTGGAAAGTGGTATAGGGCTGAAAGGGCTCCGAGAAAAGTTAATTTCAAACCGAAGCCGACTTTCTCGCAACTCCTGGGGAAGTATGAAAGGATAGGCCAAAGACAGACAAATATTGGCGGCCAGATATGCCACATCGGCCAACTACTGAAGAAGAGAAACACCGGCAATGTCCCTTTTGGCAATTTTGCTGGGAAAAGGGGATGATCTTACCAACAGTTATGTCCTGTCCTTTGCAACACTCGTCTGTGTATCGGCCAAAACAATCAGTAAAAGACAGGATATCTAGACCGATACACGATCGTCTAGAAATAAGAAACAGGAGGCCGATCTATGAAAGATTGTCGACGTCAGAGCAAGACGAGTCCTTCCGAACTCAAGAAATATCGGCCAGATAGCGATCGTAATGGAATCGACAAATAAATGAGTAACTTAGCTGGGAAAATCAGAAAGCCGATAGAACCTAAACCTAGGTGGTGTCCCTCAAGTTTTAGTAAATCACAGCGCAGGCGGCTTCAGCGACTAAAGACACAAGAGGAAAGGGAAGCCGAGAAAGAGAGGGAGAGAGATCAGGTATTCAACAAACTAAGGCCTATACCGGTTTCAAAAAAGGAGTGGAGAAAGAAGGAACAGACCGATAGTGACTCGGATCAATCGGTCGAGTCCGGATCCCCAATGATCCAAGATGATACACCGCCAATGGATATAAACATGGTATTCACCCTACCTGCTGAGTTCAAAACCGAAGAATCGGGCGAAGGAGTGTTCACCCAACTATGCCTTGGCGCACCAGATGCTGTGTTTGAGAAACCACAAGACATGCATCGGCATCTAAAACCATTGTACCTGAAAGGGTATATTAATGGCCGACCGATATCTCGAATGTTGGTCGATGGTGGGGCAACAGTTAATCTGATGCCGTTAAGTACTTTCAAAAAAATTGGGTAAAGCCGATGAAGACATGATCAAGACAAATATGGTGTTAAATGACTTCACGGGAGATCCTATTGAAGCTAAAGGCGTGATGATGTCGGAATTAACAGTCGGCAGTAAAACTTTACCGACTGCATTTTTCGTGATAGAAGCCAAAGGCAATTACAGTGTGCTCCTTGGGCGGGACTGGATCCACGCTAACTGCTGCATACCGTCGACTATGCATCAGAAGTTGGTACAATGGAACGATGATGCGGTTGAAATTGTACCGGCCGATACATCGGCTCATATCGCCATGGCCAGCCCCGATACCAATTGGCCATATGAGGAAGCCGAATGTATATTAGGAAAAGTCTTGGACGATTGCGATTTTATCTGCATCGAGAAGTCAGGATTCAAGCCGATCAGCGTTAAACCTAATACGTTTGATCGGACAAACGAAGTGGTAAGAAGATGGAGTCCAAGACAATAGCAAGACTGCAAGAAAGGGTAAGAAGCTATCGGCCAGAAGAATACGAAGAAGCTGTCGAGGATTTTGAAGAAGAAAGGAAAGGGTTAGGATTTACCTCTGCCGATTTGCTTGAAGAAATCAACATTGGAGAAGCCGACAGTAAAAGACCAACATTTGTAAGTGCTAAATTAGAGCCCAAGTATAAAGCAAAGTTGGTCGAAATACTCAAGAAATATAGAGATTGCTTTGCATGGGAGTATTATGAGATGCCAGGTTTAAGCCGACAACTAGTTGAACATCGGCTACCCATAAAACCTGGGTATCGGCCATTCAAACAATATCCTAGATGATTTAATCCTACGTTATATAACGCTATAAAAGAAGAGGTAGGACGATTACTAGAGGCAAAGTTTATCCGGCCTTGCCGATATGCTGAATGGGTCTCGAATATCGTCCCAGTAAAAAAGAAAAACGGCAAACTTAGGGTGTGCGTTGATTTTAGAGATTTAAATAAAGCCACACCAAAAGATGAGTACCCGATGCCTATAGCCGATATGCTTATCGATGCTGCGTCTGGGAATAAAATCATAAGTTTTTTGGATGGAAATGCTGGATACAATCAGATATTCATGGCAGAGGCCGATATTCCTAAAACAGCCTTCAGGTGCCCAGGAGCTTTAAGGCTATATGAATGGACGGTTATGACCTTCGGTCTAAAAAATGCCGGTGCCACTTATCAGCGTGCTATGAACCATATTTTCCATAATTTAATCGGCAATACTGTGGAAATATACATTGACGATGTAGTAGTAAAATCCAAAGAAGATTGGCAACATTTAGCCGATTTGGAAAAGATGTTCGAGAGCACAAGGGCACATGGATTAAAAATGAATCCGCTCAAATGTGCTTTTGGAGTATCGGCTGGACAGTTCCTTGGGTTTACAGTACATGAAAGAGGGATTGAAGTAAACCAAGCCAAAGTAAAAGCTATAGCCGATACTAGGCCGCCGACAAACAAAAAGGAGTTACAAGTATTGATAGGGAAAATCAATTATTTGCGACGTTTCATTTCAAACTTGTCAGGGTGGATTCGGGCCTTCACACCACTACTGAAAATTAAAGACGACCAAGAGTTCAAATGGGGAGTCGATCAACAGAAGGCCTTCGACGACATAAAAGGTTATCTGATAAGTCCACCAGTATTGGCCACGCCAAAGCATGGTATACCTTTTAAACTATATATATCGGCTGAAGGCGATACAGTAGGGGCAGTCTTAACACAGGAAGCCGATAGGAAGGAACGAGCTATATTTTATCAAAGCCGACGTCTCTTAGATGCAGAAACCAGGTATCCCCTAGTAGAAAAATTGTGTTTATCTTTGTATTTTGCTTGCACTAAATTAAGACATTATATGTTGGCATCAAAATGCGTTATAGTCTGCAAAACCGACGTAATCAAGTACATACTATCTGCACCAATTTTGCGAGGTCGGCTTGGTAAATGGGCGTATGCCTTAACTGAGTTCGATTTAACCTATGAATCGGCTAAATCTGTAAAAGGACAAGCTGTGGTCGATTTCATTGCAGGAAGTGAGACGTTAACAGGGACGGCCGATGTAACTCCTTGGCAATTATATTTCGATGGATCCGTTTGCCAAGAGGGCGAGGGCATCGGCGTAGTATTAATTTCACCTAGAAAACAGGAGTACGAGTTCATGTATCGGCTAAATAGCCGATGTTCAAATAATCAAGCAGAATATGAAGCGTTACTAAGAGGTCTACAATTGCTAGACAGCATCGGAGTAAAAGACGTCGAAGCCTTTGGAGATTCGATGTTAATTATACAGCAAGTCAAAGGGGAATACCGATGCAACAATGGTACGCTAACCCAATTCTTACATCAATGCCTCCAAATTATTGAGACGTTTACTACATTCTCCATAGAACATATCCCTAGAGAAACTAATGACAAGGCGAACCGATTGGCACAATATGCATCGGGATACAGGAGTAAAAGCCGACAGGAACCGATCGAGCTAAACGATTGGCCGATCTTATGTGTTCATCCTGTCGACTGGAGAACAGAAATAAGAGACTATTTATCAGACCCCTCTAAGCCAACCGAGCAAAAGGTCAGGCGCAAAGCACTCAAATATGTTATACTTGAGGATGTATTGTACTTTCGAACCATGGAAGGCCTATTGTTAAGATGCTTGGGAGCTGAAGAAGCTAAAATAGCAATGGGAGAGGTCCATGAAGGAATTTGTGGATCGCATCAATCGGCCCATAAAATGAAATGGATGCTAAGACGAACAGGATATTTTTGGCCGACAATGTTAGAAGACTGCTTCAAGTATTATAAAGGATGCCAAACATGCCAAAAGTTTGGTAACATACAGTCAGCACCAGCATCGGCTTTGCATCCGATCATCAAGCCATGGCCATTTAGGGGATGGGGCATAGACATAATCGGCCAGATATTTCCGTCATCCAGCAAGGGACATAAATTCATTCTAGCGGCGACCGATTACTTCTCAAAATGGGTAGAGGCTATTCCGCTTAAAAAGGTTACTAGTGCAGAATTAACCGACTTTGTTAACGAACACATCATCCATAGGTTTGGGATCCCTCAGACAATCACAACCGATCAAGGGACAGTGTTCATGTCTAGGGAGTTCAGAAACTTCGCTGAAGGCCTTGGTGTAGGACCGTGTATGGCAACTAGAGGGGGGGTGAATAGTTGCACCGAAGTTTAAAACCAAATTTTTGATCAACTAAAACTCACCCAAACCCGAAACTAAAAAGAACACTTTCAGTTTCAAACAAAATAGAGAAAAATCGTTCAATAAAACAATTGTTCCAGAAAAATTCAACCGTCAAAAAATCTCAAGAACTTCACTGTAAAAACTAGACGAAATTATGAAACTATTCCAACAAGAATCAACTCAATCGGATCAACGGATCAAAAGTTATAAACGATTTAAATTGACTGTATCGAAAACACCAGTTCGGACTGTCCGAACTGGCTGTTTAGTACTATACGCGTTCAGTTCGGACCGTCCGAACTGAGCAAAACGGAAATTTTTTAATACTCTTTGTAAAATTCAATTTCCGAGAGATCTAACCGTTGGATTGAGCTGAAATTTGAACACAAGAGTCTAGGCTTCAATCCGCACCAAATGAAACAAGAATCAATTCGATCATGCTTCTAGATTAAAAGATATTGATCTCGCAAAACACGTTTTGACTGAGAATACGAGAAACTTTGAACACGTCGAGGGAAAAACTTTTGACTGATACCAAAACAAGGTTTCAGAAGAATTTTTGAAGGGATTAAAAGCAGAGTTTGAATTTCAAGAATTCACGAAAACACGAATCAATCTATAATCCCAAAAATCAGACAAAGACGAAAATGCTTGAATTAAATAGTACCTCATGAATCCACGCAAGACATCCTTGAAATATTCAACTTTATTTCCTTTTGTCTAAAGTACTCAAGCACAAGAGTACTAACTTACAAAACACGTAACCAAAAACTTGTTACGCAATATGCTTGTACGCTGGTTGCTTGATCAGTTCTAAGCCCCTAGAACCCCTATTTAAAGGACAAGAATAGCAGTAGAATCCTGTTTGTATACGTACCCACCAAGTAGTTTTCATCTCTACTCCGGCCAAGACGCACGGCAACCGTAACCGAGTCAATCCTCTACTCGGACACGCACACATGCATGCAGCGATCACACACACACGCACACATGCATGCCGAACTCTACTCGGACACGCACACACACATGCATGCCCGTACGCACATATGCACACACACACTCTAAAAAATCGTATACACGCGTACGGCTTCCTGCCACTACGCTGCAACGATCTCGATCTCACGTGCACCGTTCTCTAGTTCGAAACATCTCGCATGACACCCTCAACCCTCACGACCTCAGTTCCTCCCTGAACCTAGTCTCAGTCCTGTCACCGACCACGTTCGACCTCAAGCAACACCTGCACGTGAACAAAAAAACACAAAAAACAATTTCCGAGCCCAAGTCCGCGACTTGACTCAAGTTAATCCATGCAACCACTAAATAATCAAACCTCTTTCAAATCTTATCAAATAATCAAATCAATTTCAACTCTTTTCAAATTCTCATCATCAAAAACAATTGGATCAAAAACAATGATCCTTCAATCTCCCCCTTGATGAGTAATTTGACAAAACACAATAAGATTTGACAAGAGTATATATAAAAAAAATAAAAAGAGTTTGAATCCCAAAAGATTTCAAGACCAAGTAAAGACCAAGTAAATCCAAATTCTCAAACAGTTTGAAATTCTCCTCTCTTTTTATTTTTCTTCTTCTTGACTTTTGCTCTCCCCCTTTTTGACAAAATAGTCATCAAGATCTCAAAACTCCCCCTTAATGAATGCAGTATCTCAAGCTTTGAAGTATATTCAAAGTATATAATCAAAGTAAAGCACATTTTGTATCAATTTATCCAATGAGAAAGCAAATTGTGAGAATATGGAGGCTCTAACACATAGAATAGTTGTTGCATAAGCAAATTAGAGCAAACAAGTAAAATGTCATAAACTGATTTTGCCAAAGCTAAAAAGAAATCTATCATGAGCAAAGAAAGACTTTCAAATTCACTAATGTTTGTCTCAAGCCTTTTTCAACCATTTGAATTTCCTTTTTCTCTTTTAGCAAGTTTGACAATTTTGCTTTGTGATCAACAGGGATGACAAGTAACTGCACACTACCCCATACTTGTGTATGAGTAGGTAGTTCTTTCTTGTATCTTTCTCAGTTTAAATTGGCAAGTGGCTTCACATTGTTCTGAACTTTTGTTTAGACAAGTAGCCTTTTCTTGCATCTTTTGCATTTAAATCCCTGGCAAGGAAGCTGCACATTGTACTAAACTTGTGTTTAGCCAAGTAGCTTTTGCTTGCATCTTTTTCAACTTGCTTTTAATATTAAAACACTGATTTTGCTTGAGACTCATAATGATCATTTGAAGTCCAACAAAAAACTCACACATAGTTTCTAATCAGCTCTAGCCTTTCAACAGATGACAAGAAACTTTTAAGCCTATTTCACAAATGCAATGCCATAATGAACAAGAGCCAAAATATTCTCGAAAAGCATCTCAAATTGAATTATTTTAGTCTTTTAGTCTTTTAGTGAGAAGTGAAGCAATGTAGCATTAATTTGACTATATACACAAGAATAGTCAACAAAGCTTTGTACTACATGATGTAATGTAAACAGGGGATTTTACTTGAGGTGTAAAGTCAAAATACCACTTATAAAAAAAACCACTTGTAGGAACCAAAGTCAAGTAACCCAAAAAGAGATAAACTCAAGACTCCCCCTCAAATCAACCCATGGGGATGAATGATCCCAAGTTCACCGTGTAAGAAAGCAAAACGAGAAAAATCAAGCGGTTTAGTGAAAATATCAGCAAGCTGAGCACCCGAATCAACAAATTTCAGTTCAATAGCTCTTTTTTCAACATGATCTCTAAGAAAATGAAATCTGATGTCAATGTGTCCAATAAAGAGAATTACTCAAGAAGTGGCATGAACCAGATGTACTTTTTCTATCAATTCCACATCCTCCAAATTCAGCATCAGAGAAAGGTCTTAAACTAATGCATGAAGAAGCAGAAAGTGTCGATGTCTCGGTACTGGGGTTAGAAATAAGATGTTTAGGAATCCAAAGATCGAGACACAAGACGCTGTGATTGGAAAAACACTAGAATTCTTATGAATAAAAGAATATTTGTCTTTTCAAGTGTACTAAGCAACAAGAGGTATTTGCATCACCCTAGGCACATAATGAGAAATGAAACGTGTCTCGTCTGAAATTAGACCTAGCATTAAACCTTTCTCTCTTTTGTTGTTTAGCTAGTCTAAAGCAAAAGTCTACTAGATGTCCATCTCTACCACAATGAGTGCAAGTGTACTTAACATGATGTTTTGCTTTAACAAAGAGAAGCACATTTTGCATTCATCATAGTAGAAGATAAAAGACCACCAGATTTAAAGACAGTTTTCTTAGGCTCATTGACAATTTCAAATTTTCCACTTTCAAGTGTTTTGACAACAGTGGGAGCATGTGATTTATGATGAGCATAAGAATCAAAACCTAAACCTTTGTTTTGAGTGCTGACTTTTGATTGATCCAAAATCATGTTTAGGTTTTTCTTGCCATCAGTGAAACGTTCCAAAGAATTTTGCAAGTAATCAACTTTCTTAGCAAGAGTTAAACAATTATCACAAGGAGTGTCAATTTTAGCTTTCTGTTTCTGGAAATTTGAACATGAGTTAATTTCATGAGTGAACATGTCATTTGTTAATTGGGTAACTCTACAATTTGCATCTTTTAATTTCAACTCAAGAATAGAACATTTAGAGCAAGCAATTTGATCATGTAAACTATCAGTAGAGCAACCAATATTTTTCACAAGTTTTTCATTTTTTAATTGTTCGGCATAAACTTGTTCTAGTTTAATCACATGTTCCTCTTTTAGTGACTTAATTTCAAATTTGAGATCTAAGCAAGTATCACAAATATTTTCAGAATTTGAATTTCTAAGATCAAAGTTTTCAGATTTTAGCATGGATAGATCTTTTTCTAAGCTTTTATTTTTGAGTGAAGATTTTCTTAAAGATTTTCTCAATATGACTAAAACTTCACAAAGCTCATTATCTGAAGGCATTACCTCATCACCGTCATTTGGAGGTGCGTTGTTGTCACTAGAATCACTAGTGTTCCCTTTTGCCATGAAGCATAGTCGGTGAGATCCTTCTCATTCAGCTTCGTTTGCTTCGCTTCCTTCTCATCTTGATTGAGTCATCAATGTCGCTAAGTCTAAGCGACCAATTGCCTCGAAGACTTTGTTGAGCATCTTCTTCGTCCGTTGCTTATTTTTATCCTTGCTCTCTCTTGGCCGGAAGGACTTGGAGGAGTTGCTTTGCTCCTTCTCCTCTCTATCTTTGTTCTTGAAACATTTAGCACGGATGTGCCCGGCCTTGCCGCAGTTGTAGCAGTGGATGGAGGCTCCTCTTCTCTCCCTTGATCTCATGTAAGCTGCATTGACACGCTTGGAAAGAAGAGCAAGTGTATCTTCTGGTATTTGATCTAGCTGTTCATCACTAAGAGCACTCAAAGCAGTAATGGAATATGATGATGAAGAACTATTATCATATGAAGAATTAGCATTAAGAGCCATAGAGTTATCATTGGAAGTTCTTGAAACAATGTCTATCTCAAAAGTCTTGAGACTAGAATATAGTTTATCCAAAGTCATTTCACTCATCTTATGAGCTTCCTAAAAGCGATCACTTTCATTTGCCGATTTTAAGATCAAGAGATGATAGGAAATGTCTAGCATTTTCAGAGTCAGTGTACTTTACATCTACAGCTCTAAGATTGTTTAAGATTACATTAAGCGAGCAAAACAATCACCTAGAGATTCTCCAGAGTTCATTTCAAATCTAGTGTATTCCTTTTAAATTGATCTTGCCTAGCTTCTTTTACAGAGTCAGTGCCCTCATGATAATCTTGAAGAGATTTCCAAATTTCATGAGCAGTGAGTAAATGACAGACTCTATCGAATTCTTTTCTAGCAAGTCCTTGAAGCAATATGTTTCTAGCTCTATTATTGTTTTCAACATCTTTTTCAAACTCGATTTTATCAATATCATCATTTGAAGGAAGCTCGTATGGAATCTTTACCTTGCGCCAAATAGCGTTACCTTGAGCTTGAAGGTATGCAGTCATCCGAATCCGCCAGTGGGGAAAGTCTGTGCCATTGAAGATTGGCGGCTTGTTCGAGTATATCTCTGTTGCCATAACTTACCGTTTACTAATCACCTGTTAAGATGGATTAGTAGAACCTTGCTCTGATACCACTTGTAGGACCGTGTATGGCAACTAGAGGGGGGTGAATAGTTGCACCGAAGTTTAAAACCAAATTTTTGATCAACTAAAACTCACCCAAACCCGCAACTAAAAAGAACACTTTCAGTTTCAAACAAAATAGAGAAAAATCGTTCAATAAAACAATTGTTCCAGAAAAATTCAACCGTCAAAAAATCTCAAGAACTTCACTGTAAAAACTAGACGAAATTATGAAACTATTCCAACAAGAATCAACTCAATCGGATCAACGGATCAAAAGTTATAAACGATTTAAATTGACTGTATCGAAAACACCAGTTCGGACTGTCCGAACTGGCTGTTTAGTACTATACGCGTTCAGTTCGGACCGTCCGAACTGAGCAAAACGGAAATTTTTTAATACTCTTTGTAAAATTCAATTTCCGAGAGATCTAACCGTTGGATTGAGCTGAAATTTGAACACAAGAGTCTAGGCTTCAATCCGCACCAAATGAAACAAGAATAAATTCGATCATGCTTCTAGATTAAAAGATATTGATCTCGCAAAACACGTTTTGACTGAGAATACGAGAAACTTTGAACACGTCGAGGGAAAAACTTTTGACTGATACCAAAACAAGGTTTCAGAAGAATTTTTGAAGGGATTAAAAGCAGAGTTTGAATTTCAAGAATTCACAGAAAACACGAATCAATCTATAATCCCAAAAATCAGACAAAGACGAAAATGCTTGAATTAAATAGTACCTCATGAATCCACGCAAGACATCCTTGAAATATTCAACTTTATTTCCTTTTGTCTAAAGTACTCAAGCACAAGAGTACTAACTTACAAAACACGTAACCAAAACTTGTTCTGCAATATGCTTGTACGCTGGTTGCTTGATCAGTTCTAAGCCCCTAGAACCCCTATTTAAAGGACAAGAATAGCAGTAGAATCCTGTTTGTATACGCACCCACCAAGTAGTTTTCATCTCTACTCCGGCCAAAGACGCACGGCAACCAGAACCGAGTCAATCCTCTACTCGGACACGCACACATGCATGCAGCGATCACACACACACGCACACATGCATGCCGAACTCTACTCGGACACGCACACACACATGCATGCCCGTATGCACATATGCACACACACACTCTAAAAAATCGTATACACGCGTACGGCTTCCTGCCACTACGCTGCAACGATCTCGATCTCACGTGCACCGTTCTCTAGTTCGAAACATCTCGCATGACACCCTCGACCCTCACGACCTCAGTTCCTCCCTGAACCTAGTCTCAGTCCTGTCACCGACCACGTTCGACCTCAAGCAACACCTGCACGTGAACAAAAAAACACAAAAAACAATTTCCGAGCCCAAGTCCGCGACTTGACTCAAGTTAATCCATGCAACCACTAAATAATCAAACCTCTTTCAAATCTTATCAAATAATCAAATCAATTTCAACTCTTTTCAAATTCTCATCATCAAAAACAATTGGATCAAAAACAATGATCCTTCACTTGGGATAAAACTGCTTAACTCCTCCCCTTATTACGCTCAGGCTAACGGGCAGGCCGAGTCGTCAAACAAGACATTGATAAAATTGATAAAAAGAAAGATCGAGGAAAAAACAAGAAACTGGCATTCAACGTTATCAGAAGCTCTATAGGCTTATCGGCTATCGTACCATGGATCTATCAAGCTATCACCCTTTCAGCTAGTATATGGACAAGAAGCCGTTTTACCCGTAGAAATCAACAACGGTTCAATTAGGGTCTCTGAACATGAAGAATGGCCGACCGACAAATACAAGCAAGCAATGCTAGACAATCTTGATGATTTAGCTGAACTGAGGCTAATTACGGCGGATCGGCTTAAAAGGAATAAGGAAAGGGTTGCCAGGTCATATAATAAAAAGGTAGTATTAAAATCTTTTAATCAAGCCGATTTGGTATGGAAAACCGTGTTGCTGATCGGTTCCAAAGACAACCGATTCGGCAAGTGGTCTCCGACGTGGGAAGGACCTTATAAAATAAACCGGTTAATCGATGGAAACGCATATATTCTGGAGACTTTAGAAGGGCTTGTCCTACCTAAAGCAATCAATGGGAAATATTTGAAGGCTTACCACCCTAGCGTTTGGGTCGGATCCTGATAAACATAGTCAATAAATCACGCGTCAGGTCATGAAACATTTACATCAGTTCGGTTCACACCGCAAAAGATCGGCTACATAGCCGATATAATCAGCAATTCCAGCAAGTCTAAGCTCAAACAAGATTACAGCCCTGATCCGGGCAAATGAGCTCCTAAACCCGACAATGCCGCCGCCGCCTTCCCGATGGTTGTTTGAATGCTGTCGGCAAGCTTTTCATCAGCCGTTGCGTCACCCGGGATTGGAACCACTTTGGCTGACTGAAGCTTCACTTGAGCAAAAACTTCACCAATCTGTTTTTTCTTGGCTACTAGAGAAAAAGCCGATTCAGCATTCTTGGATTGGCAGTCGGCTAGGTCCTTGGTCACCAGGGCTAGTTGCTCCTCCAATTTGGTCTTGGCTGCCTCCAACTCTTGAGCCCTGCCCTTACTCAGCTTTAGGGCGGTGGTGCCTTGATCAAACTCCCTTTTTTGAAGCTTTGCATTGGCTACCAGCTCGTCCAAGATCCTCTGACCGGCTTTTTGTGCTTCCCTCTGAGCAATTCTGGATCTGGCAGCTTCCACCGCTTCCCTCCGGCTATCCAAGTGACAGATGTCCAGCAAAGCATTCATAGCTTCTGGAGGGAGATCGGCTTGGACGACAGCCATTGCATTCCTAAGCGATTGAGTGTTTTCCAAAAGTTTCGCTTTAGGTTGCATGACTTCATGAAGGAGACGGTTAAGTCTTTCTTGCATGCCTGGCTCAGAGGTCACAAAGGCCGATGCAGTGATGGAAGCATCAAGAATTCGCTGAACGTCGGCCGGGTAGTCGTCCGTAGCCATCACTTCAGGATCACTCAGCTCATCCAGGGTAAACCCAAGGAGGTTAGCGGGATCGACGGAGTCAGGGGAAATCGGCACGACAACTGCGGATGATGGCACAACAGGTAGCGTCGGAGGCAGTGCAGAGGGAGGAACCAAAGATGTGCCTTGAAGGTCGGCTATGACCCCTGCTACTTGTACCGAAGGCGATTGCTGAAAAATCAAAATGACATCAACATTATAAGAAAAGAGCACCATTTAAAAGGGGCAGGATTGGAATTACATCAGTAGCCGACTGCTCAGGAGAGTGATCGGCCGAATGCCTCGCGGACCTAGGGGATGGCCTATTAGACCCCCTCCTCCTCTCTACAAAATACCAGGAGTTAATGTTGTGCAAATTAAGAAAAGGAAACAGAAGCCGATATGGAAAAAACAGCTTACTCGGGCGACGCTGGCGAGCTAGGTCCGACAAAGGAGGGCTACGAATGCCCAGGGTGCCCGAAGCATAGCCTGTGGTACCCACCGACTGCCCCGGCCGCCTCTATCGGCTGCTTCCGGCGGCAACAGTTGGATCGGCTGCAGGCTCACCGACGTCTGTAACAGTCCGTTCCTGCGAGAGAACAAGATTAGTAAAAGCCGATCGTAAAACAGATAATGGGAGAATAAACTCTGGTACCTCGGCTATCGATGAATTGGTATAGCCCAAACTCTCACTTGAGCTGCTGGTGGATGCTACCGTCGGCTTATGGAAGTTAGGTAAAAACTGGGAAAGGATTGCCGATGGTGTCCTATCCATCAAAAGGTCATCAGATATTAAGGACTACCAGTTGGAAAATGAGCTTGACCGACAATTGTTTAGAATAAAATGGGGCATGTGGACGACTTGGAACTCATCGGTAAGTTCAAGAACAACCTCAACCGCTACCAGATTGGTCACTCTGGTGCGAGGCTCGATACGCTCAAGCAGAGAGAAGCTGGGTATAGCTTGGCCAAAACCCAATTGTCGGGCATAGACAGAAGGATGGTAGAATTCGTATGATGGTTGGAAAGTTCAATTTCTAGTATTCAAACCAGCATGGAAAATACAAGGGGAAAGGAAGATTTTGTACAACTCCAAAGTCGACTGGGGCATTTGGTCACTATTAGCGGCCAAGTGCAGAAAAGAGGGCCAAGGATAATCGGCTACGTCAAGGTAACTAAAAAAGTCATGCTGGCCAAAAGACGACCGATCTAAGGTCAGGAAGAAAGAGAGGTATTTATGCATACCTGCGGGAGTTATTTTTTGGTTATCAGCGGAACACATAATGAACTTCTCTCCGTAAGATCGGCTGGCTGTATAAGTGGGGATTGTGTCTTCCGGGTAATCTTCACGAGGAAAAGCCGATTGATCTATAGGTTGAGAAAGGAGGGATCGACCGAACATACAGTACAACCAAGTTTGGGTGAACCACAGGGGGCCCCCTATGTTGCCAACAACAAAATCGGCAAAGCCAAAAAACAATCGGCTTCGAATAATATGCATCATTTGAAACACGGCCCCCAGAAATAGCTTTCCTAATGCAAGACGACGACCCTCTACCAATTGTTCTGCTACCAGCTGATAGGTCTGGGTCGGGCCAAGGGAAGCTCCACATAAAAGGAACCTATCCAACCAGAGGTTGAGGAAGGCGACGTGTTCTTCATCCGATACGAGCCCATTAACTTTGTTGTTATTTTGAATGTATTTGCGCCAGCCCTCCCCTTTCTTATGAGTCAACTTATAGTGGAGCTTGCCGCTAAAAGCCGATAATTGGTCTCCGTCTGGTCTGAGGCAGCATAGCTGGGCGATATCGAGGAGAGTTGGGCCAATTGGACCAGTTCTAAAAAGGAAAGCATTGAAGGAATAGGACCAGAAGTAAGAAGCCGATTCTACCAAAGGCTCATTGGCTTCAGGGTTGGCTAAACTTAGGGGGAGACACTCGGCTATACCCGACCTTTCCCACTCCGCTCGTTTTTGAGCCGATACCCTGATATACCATGATCGCCATCCCTTGAGGACTGTAGGCCAAGCTCTAAAACTTTTGTCCCATTCTTTTATATTGTAGCCCGTGGCCGACAAAGGAAGCCTAGGGATTTCTTCGTTGATCATAGAATCGGAGGTTACGGTTCCTATCGGTCCTAGGTAGAACTGATCTGAACTCTGAGGAATTGGTATAAATACCTGAGTTGGGTCCATGACAGCCGATCGGAGATGAAAGGAACTTGACAAGAAAAGGAGAGAAAAGCCGATCGCTTGCGATACGAGAGCTCGAAGACGTGAAAATGACCGTGGGGGGGACCCCCTATTTATACGACAGTAAAAAGGAGGCGAACAGGCGGGAACGGTTGAACATTTAAAACGCACCGAGATTTTTACGGCGCGGTTAATGGGGTGGTTCCCAAGGGAGATTCATCTATAAGGCCGATACAGACGTAAAAGCCGATAGATTTTTTGAAAAATAACAAGTTATCTTCCAAAAATGGGGGGCATGTGTTTGCACCAAAATTCGGCATAAGTAAAATCAGTCTAAATCGGATAAGAGCGTTCGTATGGAAAGACATCGGTGGACGAATTGGAGGGAGATTCCGTCTCTAATAAGGGAAGAAAATCGGATCAGAGGCCGATAAGGACAAAGGCCATATCCATATACGACTCGGATCGGACGGAATATTATAAAAGAGGTAGACACAGGGCGAGGAGAAGGGAATCAATCCAACAAACAACATCTACTTTTTACAACCCTTTTTACATCGTTTTAGCTTCATAGATCTCTCTGCAAGTCGACGGAATCAACATAGCTGCGCATCGCCGATTGTTGGTTTTAGCCGATTTCACCAGGTTCGATCTACTTTGTTTTGTCACAAGACGCCTTCTCAAAGCCGATTTCACCTTGTATCCGGATTAACCGTGAATCGGTTGATCTAGCTATCCCCTAATCGGTTTTCACCGATTAGCTTAAAAGCCGATAAACGTTGCTCTATCGGCTTTGATTAAATTACAAATTCTACCTTGTCAATTTCAGGTCAAATTGACTGGCACGCTCTGCAAACCCGGTGTTTGTCTTGTATGTTCGAGGCTGAAGATCCTACTTCATGTCTTTAGCGCGAACACATACGTTATGCAGTTTAATCGCAGTTCCGGGCCGATTTTGGGAGTTTGGGCCTCTCCGGGGGAGTTTGGGCCTAAGGGGATGAGTCGTGGGCCTTCGTGGGAGGGAGTTTGGGCCCATGAGGGAGGGAGGGACCAGGTTGGGCTGCCTTGTGCGCCCCCTAGCCCTCTTGGGCGCCACCCCCCTAGCCTTAGGGTTTCCCCTCCCTTCCATCTCCTAGCCGCCACCCCCATGCGCCTCTCCTCTCCCCATTGCGCCACCACCCCCTCCACCACCTATCCACCTCCCTTGCTGCCCCTAGGGGATTTCTCCACCTCACCAACCCGAAGATCCATCCACTGGAGCGCTCCGCGATGAGGAGATCCGGTGGATTTGGAGCAAGGAAGGAGATCGCGCGAACCGGGAGGAGATCCGTTGGGTTTTCGTTCGTCGGGCGAAGGTATGGCCGTGGGAATCCTTGGGGTTGGTCTAGGTTCTGTTCTAAGGGTTAAAATCATGTTTTTAGATCAATTGGTGGTGCTGTAATTGGGTAGATTAGATGAAATCTAGAGTTTGCCACGTTCTCTGTTTCAAGCAGCATGAGCAGTCGACCTAGGGTTTGGGTTTTCGCCAATTTAGATTCGGAATTTGGTCGGCCACCTGTTGAAGAAGTTGTAGGTAACTTCAATACCTTTCAGTGAGTATAAAGAACGTCCAATTCCTCCCATCCGTTTGAAAGTTATGCTCGTTTTACCGAACGTGTTAAAAACTGTGACGTGATTGGAACAGATCACGGTATTCTGTAGATTAAACCACTTTAGAGTCCGAATCAGTTTTTCCATGTACTTAGAAAAAGTTAGGAAATTTCCTAAGCTATGCGAGGATGTACTCGTTTAATTGATTCAGAGTCTTAGAACCCGAGTTATGCTGTTGCAAATCTGCTGTCCCGACGGGACAGAACCTCTATTTTTGGGTTTTGCGAGTAGTTTGCGATGTCGGTGTAAAAGAGTGTTTACGTATTGTTTTGTGGACATGATTGTGAGTGTGTGGTACCTATGTGCAGGTGGTGTGACCCCGGGAGTGCCTTCTACTTCTCGCCAATCCGTCGCCTGTGGTTGAGACAAGTGTGTTGGAATGGGTAGCGGGTTGTAGTTTGCTAGATTGGTTGAGATTGAAATTGAATATATGATATGTTCACATGCCATGTTTTAATGATTGCCATTGATATGATGAATATGCTTATTATGTTATGATGCCATGTGTTAATGTACAAGTTATTTATGATGTTGGCATGTTTGCATACATGGCATGATACATGGCCTGGGCGGTGAGAAAGTCATAACTAGTCCGGGGAAGGTCGGTGAGAAAGTTATGACTATTCCGGAGAACCAATGAGTAAGTCCAACATCGTGATTCCATCCACCGCGGTGTATGGAAGCGAGGAGTAGGCACCCTCCATCTTCGGGATGGAAGGGGGGAGAGGGTGCACACCGACGTGTGTGTACTCAACCATACCGGTATGAGTTTCCAGGAGATATGTGCATCGCATTGCATTGCATTGCATTATATAAGGATGTTATATGATGATGATATATGATGATGTCAATGATATGCTTACCCTATGAATATGAGATGTGTATGATGTCATATGTGAAAAGTGGTGATGAAGGTATTGGAATGCATTTTCTTGTTCCATTGCAGTATACTTGCTGAGTGATGAACTCACGCTTGTGTTTATGTTGTTTTTCTTAGGTACCATGAAACTGGCATGCGGGAAAGGGAGCTAGTCACACTTCTACACGTAGCTTCACTTTTTTGTTCCCACAGTCATTCAATTGGAGTCTTGATAATAAATTAAGTGTGATGCTTATTGATTTATGGTTTAGTTTTGCGATATGAGAGTCTTATTGTTCGTTTGGCTCAAGGAGACATGGAATGCTTGGAATTAGACTTATATTGCTATCATGCCGTTAATTATTGCTATTTTAGATGCCTCTTATATTGCCATATATTGCTATGTTGTTGTTGTTCCTTCCTTTCATGTTAAAACAAAGGAGATGCTGCCGGAATTTCGGTTTTTAGCATTCGTGCCTTTGCTGTAATTTACTTGTATTTGCGGTATTTAGAGGTTACTTAGTCTATGTTTGGTAGCATTCGGGCATATTAAATGCCAGGGTGTTACAGTGTGGGTCATGAAGGCGCTGATGTGTCGAACGGAGAAGCGTTGTATGAACGAGCAAAAACAATGCGCAGCTATGACGCCCTGGTGATTCATTCTGCTTGCCTCAGCAAGTCAAAAACAGCATATTGTTATTTGGACCTAGAGCAATGTTAGAATTTTATAAACATAATTATGAATCATTTTGACTTGAAATTTTTGTTCAAGTATGTCTCCAAGATCCTCCACAAAAATTTACAAAAATTTCTAATGTGATTTAGTGCCTCAAATAAATTAGAATGTGCTTGCTGTCCACAAAAACAGATAATTAAAATTCCCCTTTTTTCCTTTTCACTGCCAGGTGGGCCCTAGCCAAGTAGCCCCAACCTGGCAATGTGCATTCAGCTCTAACCCTTTGCCAGTGGACCCCATGGCCCACTGACAGTGACCCCCCTTTTCCCTTCACTCTTCTCCTCTTCTTTCTCTCAACGTGTGGCGTCCCTGTCGAAACTCTGCCGCAGCGACCATTTTCTTGTGATTCCTTGCCGTGGCAGCAGTCACGCCACTCGTGCTCATTCACTCAGGCTCCTCCACCACGTTGTGGCAGCCGCTTGCCACGGCAGCCATTCCTTCCCCTCTTTTCTCTGCCGCAATAGCACCCTCACGCGCGTGCTCTGCCGAATCGCTGCCGCGGCGATGGTTCTCTTCCGATTTCACTGCCACGGTAGTCGGTCCTTGCCCATGCTTGCACTGCAGGATACTTCCACCACGTTGCATTGCTTCTCTGGAGTGGCGACCGTTTTTCCCTTTTTCTCTCTGCCGAGGCCGCCATGGACTCCGCCAGCGTCGTTTGTGATCACTTAGGACGCCGATTTCTTCTACCACAGCCCTGATTCATCAATGCCGAGCCCTTGGAACTTAGTAGCCATGCTGCTTGTGTCCCCTACCACCCGCCGAAAACCCTTGATTCTTGCTAACACCGCCTGCTTCTAGCTGACCGGCGAATCGAATTCATGAGCCAACTACCAAAGTCGATCACTCCATGCCTATTTAACCTGCACCAGCCATCCTCAGCACAGTACAAGCTCTTGTGGCTCGGGCTGAACTTCCTCATCTGTCTATTGTGCTAACTTAATCTAATCTAGGAGGTCTGATTGAATTATATTGTGAGAGTAGAAATTGATCCTTCTGTTACCACTTGTAGATTCAATTGTTGTATTTCAGTCTCTAATTGCAGGGAGCGGTCTGTAGTTAATGTTAAGTAGTGGCACGCCTTCCTACTTAAAGCGTCGGCTACCACGTTAGCCTTTCCTGGTTGGTACTAGATATCTAAGTCATAATCTTTGATCAGTTCCAACCATCTTCTTTGTCGGATGTTCAGGTTTGGTTGAGTGAATACATACTTAAAGCTCTTATTGTCAGAGAATACTTCACAATGATTTCCCATTAGGTAGTGCCTCCAAATCTTCATAGCATGAACCACTACTGCTAGCTCCAGATCATGTGTCGGATAATTCTCCTTGTGTGGTCTTAGCTGCCGAGAAGCATAAGCAACTACTCTCTTATCCTGCATGAGTACACAACCTAGTCCTCTCTTGGATGCATCACAATATATCTGGAAATCCTTACTTGTGTCAGGTAGAATGAGCATTGGTGCTGATGTCAGTCTTGTCTTTAATTCCTGAAAACTTTCTTCGCATTTCTCGGTCCATTTGTAAGGGCTATCCTTTTTGAGAAGATGCGTGAGAGGCTTAGTAATTTTTAAATCTTTCAATGAACCTTCGGTAATATCCTGCTAGTCCAAGAAAACTCCTGACCTTTGTCACTGATGTTGGCTGTTTCCATTCTTTGACTGCTTCCACCTTTGCTGGGTCCACTTTAACTCCATCCTTAGTGACGATATGCCCTAGGAATGCGATCTCGCTCTTCCAAAAATTGCATTTAGAGAACTTGGCATATAACTGATGCTCTCTAAGTTTCTGTAATAGTTGATGTAGGTGCTTGGCGTGCTCTTCTTCATTCTTCGAATATACCAGAATGTCGTCTATGAATACCACGACGAACTGGTCTAGAAACTCCATGCACACTTTGTTCATCAGGTTCATGAAGTATGCCGGGGCGTTGGTGAGTTCAAACGGGACCACTGAAAACTCGTATAATCCATATCTGGTTGTAAATGCGGTCTTTTCCCTGTCTTGTTTTCTCACTTTCAACTGGTGGTATCCTGTCCTCAGATCTATTTTTGAGAAGATCTGGGCTCCCTTGAGCTGATCAAATAAATCATCTATCCGTGGCAATGGATACTTGTTCTTGATGGTAACAGCGTTCAACGCTCGGTAATCCACGCAGAGTCTTGCACTTACGTCCTTCTTTCTCACAAACAAAACAGGTGAGGCCCAAGGCGAGATGCTTGGGTAGATAAATTCCTTCTCCAACAACTCGTCCAGCTGTTTCTTGAGTTCCTTCAATTCCGAAGGTGCATCTGATATTGACGCTTTGTTATCGGTGTGGTTCCCGAAATCAATTCTATTTCCAACTCTATGTCTCTATCTAGTGGCCTTCCTGGTAGTTCTTCCGGGAAGACGTCCAGGTACTACTGAACCACTGGCACTCCTCGCATATCTGCTATAATGATGCTAATGATCTTTTTGTTATTCTTTACTAATCCTGGGTTCATTTGCATGGTCACTTGCCGTCCTTGGGCATTCCCAAGTGCTACCATTTTGCATGCACAGTCTAACCTCGCTTTATGTCTGGATAACCAATCCATTCCCAAAAATGATATCCAGGCACCCCCATTTCCAATAGTAGCAAGTCGGCTTTGAACTTAACTCCTTGAATGTCTAACTCTAGGTCCTTACATTCAAACCGAGCCGTTAATCGACTTCCAGGGGTTTGGAATGTGCAAGAGTGTGGTAAGGGAAGATACTGAAATCCATTTTTGCAAGCGAAAGATAAGGCAATAAAGGAGTGTGTTGCACTAGGGTCAAACAGTACTAATGCAGGTTGGGATTGGATTGCAAACTTACCGATGATGACGTTGGTAGCGATCGCTGCTTCTTCTGCGGAGACGTGATTGATACGTCCCTGGACGTTCCGTGAACTGACATGGCTTTGACTGTTCTGGGGTGCCCTGGTCCTTATTGGCATTGGTCCTTGGAGTAAACCTTGAGGTTGTGGCTACTGCTGCTGTGGTGGGGGCTGGTAAGGGATCATCTGTCTACTGTTGGAGGCTGACGCTGGTCTGTGTGTTTTGGCCACATCACTCGGCAGGTGCCTCATTGGGCATTGCAGTCGGAAGTGCTCGGGCTGTCCGTAGTGAAAACATCCTGCGGTCTTCTTACGGCAATCTTTGGCGTAATGGTTCCCGTTGCATGCAAAACATCTCACTGCCCCAGGCTAACGGTTGTATGGGGCGGGGCGCTGTCCTCCGGTGGCTTGTCTTTTGAAGGGGGAACGGTTGGCGATAGCTGCGAAGTTTCCTCGGTATGATCCAGAGGTCTGCATCCGTTGTTGTTGGGCCTTCCTCTTCTGTGTATCCTCTAAGTCATTCCGCATTTCTTCTGAGATAAGCAATTTATTGACCATGGATGCCAAGTCCGGAAACTACACAGCGGATATGTGGAATTTGAGATTCTTTTGCAGCCCTTCGAAGAATCTCTCCATCTTGTTTTCCTCTCTGTCCACATCTCGGGGCGCGTAGCGTGCCAACTGATTAAACTGTTGTAGGTACTCCATCACGGTCCTTCCTCCCTGATGGAGGGACAAGAACTCCCTTCTTCTGGCCGATAATAGTCCTGCAGGGATATGGGCCTTCCTGAAGGCATCCTCAAATTCTGGCCAAGTGGTTTCTCATCCGTTGCGTGTGGCTTGATAGGTCATCCACCATGCTGCTGCAGGTCCTTGCAATTGGTGTGAAGCATACAGTACACGCTCTCTTTCAGTGCACTGGATGGTGTCTAACTTCCTTTAGATATCTCTTATCCAGTCATCTGCGGCCAAGGGTTCAGTTGAGGTTGAGAAGACTAGCGGCCGGGTGCGTTGAAAATCTGCCCATCTAGATCCTTCGTTATTACCATCTTGTCTGTCAGGATTCCCCTGTGGGTAACCTTGGGGTCTTGTGACTAGTTGTTCCAAAATGCGTTGCATGAGCTGCGTCTGATGCATTTCCGCTTTGTAACGGTTCCTTTCCATCATAGCTAAAACTTGTGTCAAGTTGGTGGGATTTCCTGCTGATTCTTCCTCATCACTGCGTTCCTTGCCCAACTCTTGTCATCATGACTGTCCCTTGTCGGACTTGCTGCAGGTTTTAGGGTAATCAGAAGGTGAGTGAGAGTTAGAATTTTAGGTCAAGATAGCAAGAACAGGTAAGGGCCAAGATGAAAGGAAAGAATAGCTTTGATTTTAGACAGAATTAAGCAGATAATTAAGCAAAACAAAATAACAGCTTAAAAGAGAATATAGGCAACTTATATTAAGCATAGATTGTACACAATACCGTTTTAAGGTTCGGTACAACCTATTTTACATTACAAAAGATAACATAAAGCAAAAGGGGTACAACACTACTACTACGCCCTAACTACAGTGGCTCAAAGCCAGGCGGAACAAGCGGAAACTCCTCGAGGTCCTCCTCCATCGGCTCCTCGGCGGCGGCGTAGTCCACCACCATCGGCTGGGGTGACAGGGGCGGGTCAAAGACTGCAGACGGTCCATCAACGGACTCCTCCTCCATCTGCACGTCTGGTGGAGCAAACTGCTCCAGCTCCTCCTGGAGGTCGCGGATGTTGTCCCAGGCGTGGTAAAGCTGAAGGTGAAGGTGATCGCGCTCACGGATAGCGCGACTGTACAACTGATCAAGATTGAGGACGTGGCTAGCTATCTCAAAAACACGCGGGTCTGGCTCCCCGTGAGGTACAGAGACGACCAGTACACCAGGCACATCCGCATCATACGGGATGAGCTGAAAGGGACTGTGGTCAAACTCCCTCGGGTAGTAGCCCCTGAGGTAGTGCACTGCCCTCCTGGCAGCGTCCTGGACAGCGTCGTACTCGCGGTCACGACTCGCGATGAAGTGGCGAAGCGCGTCGGGACGAAGTGGCAGTGGGTGAAGGGTCACTGTCGCCCTCCACTGGCACCGGACGGCGCCGTGGAACTCCTCGTCCGTGGTAAACACCGGACGGTGCTGGTCTCCAACCTGCAGATACTGGAGCATCCTCCAGAAAGTCGAGGCCCACTCGCCGAGGGCGTCGGGGTCGGGGAACGAGTGCTGAACCATCTGCGCACAAAGTTTTGAAATCAGTTGAGAGAGAGAAACTAAAACAAGACAGTAAGAAAACAAAGCACTAAGAGAGGTAAGGTAGGGGAGGTAGGAGAAGACAACAGTAATACTTATATTTTTATAACTCATTTTGTTTGTAGGTTAAGTAATTTTTGCAAAAAAGGTTTTTCCTAAGCCAACCTAGGGTCTTAATCTATGGTCAAGCCAACCTAGGGCGTGACGCGGCCGAGGTGACCGGAGTGGGTAGCGCGAGATTCGGGAATCCAAGATAGTGGCACGAGCATGATGAAGACAACGGGAGCAGTTGCGCGGGGTCCCGAGGGGGCGACGACCCGGCAGAGGAGAAACGGGCGGCGCGCGAGGCGAGGATGATGAAGGGCTGATGCGGGAGTGGCAGGGGGAGGCGGTGACGACCGTACGGAGGCGACGGGAGCAGGCGGCCGATGCGACGGCGGCAACGGACCGGGCGAGCGCGGATGCGGGCGAAGGACCGACGGTCCGAGCAGGAGCAACGGTAAGTCTCAACCACTCCCATCCCATCCAATCATCCTCAAACTCCAAGAACATGCTCAAGAACGGGAAGAACACGATTAAGAACAAAAAATGCGATTAAAAACCGGTTAATAGCAATTTAGGGTTTGCAAATTTTTGGGGCATTTCAACCAAAGTGAGTTGTTGAGTTGAGTCATTTACATTGTCATCGTAAGGAACCCGACCAAGAGCATTGCCATTACGAAGTTTGCCCAAAATTGAAGTGAAAGGCCTTGTAAACTCATGCCACCGACTAGCCCAAGCTACGGGACGCAGTAAGTGTGCCCAATAAGCGTAAGCAATCCCAATATCATCCCTGGCGTACAAGCTTGGCAATGGAGTAAAAGGCACAACTCCATGGATGATACGGTTCGGCTATGCATAGATCAGAGGATGAGGTGGCACGCCTCCATGGATCGAAGCATTCCACGACGAATAGAAAGCAGGAAGGCCCTTCTTCTTTGACTGACACCTTGTGGTTTTGACAAATTGTATGGGTACCATAGGATTTAATGTCAGATCTATGTAAAAAATCATGGGCTCGTACTTTTAGGACAAAAATGACGAGGGATCCTAAACATAGTGTTTGCCATGAGCGGTTTTTCCACCGAAAGCCTATAGGATGGGAAATGCAGAGCCTTCGCCTTGCTGCCAAAGATCCCCTTTAAATATACGCCCATCCAACCAATAACAAAATGAACTGGCCAGGGTCGCTTTGTGTAAGCCGATCGATAGGATTAGTGCTGATCAACCGCAGTGAATAATACAGAGAGCATAGTGCCGGGGGAGCCATAGAGGAAAGGCTGTACGTAAAAAATAATAGTAATAATAATAATAATAATAATAATAATAATAATAATAATAATATCTTTCGATGAATAGAAGAAGAAGAGTTTAAAAATTTTACCGGAATCTCTTGTCAACAACAGGAAGAGATCAGCAACAGGAAGAGATCAGCAACAGGCTTTGTAAACTCTCATGACCACGGAAGATAAATGCATAGTGGTCTTCCTTTATACATGCACGCAATCAACAAAGAGGGAAGTAGCAACTGCTATATAGCAACCGTGCGCATGCCCACGTCAAGGCAAAGCGCCAGTAATTTTTTTTTTTTTTTTTTTTTGCTGAAATCTCCCACTAGCCCACGTCAAGGGTAGTTCGTATGGGCACTTTTCAATACGGAAAGGGTAGCATTTAAAGTATAAAAAAAATAAACCAAGAGGAAAACTAGTCGGTAGTTCGTACAGAACTTGCATCCCGGAAAAAAAAAGAGTGAAGTCTTGTATTGCCGCTGGTAGCTGTGACAAAAACAATCATACAAACTATCATCCACGGTCTGCATCCCCGTACGTGTAGAATGCAAATAAATAGATCAAAGTATTACGGTGTACGTATTCATTTGTTAATTAAGAAGGCTAATTGGTGAGGCCCATGCAAGTAGGCACGACTTAATTAAAGTACAGTCGGCTACATGCAAATATACATGTATATATATTGATAAAAAAATCATACCTCAGGTATACGCGAGTCCGATACAGTTGTGGCTAAACAACTTGATGATCAATTAATAACAGATCATCATCAAAGAAGTAATATATATATATATATATATATATATATAGGAAAAATACTTTGTACTCCCGGGAGTAATTACTCCCATCTCTGAAATACCACCCAAATGAACTTGAAATACTCCTTTATCACTTTGGATACACTCATATACTAATTATAAGATATTTCAATAAGATCTACATGAAAAAATTGCAAGGGAGTACATAGTTTTTAGCCTATTTTGCAAATACCTTCATATACATATATAAAAAGGAGTATGTCTAAAAAGTGTACATACCACCTCTGAAAAAATGTAAATACCACCTAGATGATCTTATATACTTACATACTACACGTACATACTCTCCGTTGTGCGAAATACTCCCTAAGTTATGAGATACGGCATAGGGAGTAATTACTCCCGGGACTAGAAAAGAGGCTTCCTATATATATATATATATATATATATATATATATATATATATATATATATATATATATATATATATATATAGGGAGCATATCCTGTGCAATCAAAGGTTTGGTGCAATCACCGTGCAATCAAACTAAAAAAAGTTTCAAAAAATTCTGACAAAAATCATGGATGTACATCTCAACTTACCCCATCTATGTATAAAATTTCATGATCAAATTCGTCCTATGCTAGAAGTTACAAAAAAGACAAATTTGGGGTGCATTTGAACTGTAAAAGTTTGTTAGAAATTTGTCTTTTTTGTAACTTCTAGCGTAGGACGAATTCAATCATGAAATTTTATACGTAGATGGGGTAAGTTGAGATGTACATCCATGATTTTTTTCAGAATTGTTTGAAACTTTTTTTAGTTTGATTGCACGGTGATTGCACCAAACCTTTGATTGCACAGGATATGCCCCCATACATATATGTATATGTATGTATATATATATGTATACATATATAAATATATATATATATATGTATATGTATATATTTATATATGTATATTTATATATATATGTATATATAGATAATACTCCTAGGATTAGAAATGGGACTCCTAGGATTAGGAGTAGGAATTGTATTCAGGACTCCTTGTGTTTTGCTCCTTTAAATATGAGGGGTTGTCTCTTGTTGAAGGGCATCAGTTAGAGCTTTAGGGTTTGTACTCTTTTGATTGAAGTACTTTAGACAAAAAGAAATAAAGATCAATTCTTCCAGATTCTTTGCGTGCTACAGTAACCTCGTAGCTACAGCACGCGCGTGCTACCGTGCTACAGTAGTCTCTGTTTTGGGGTTCTTTTCTTGCACATCTTCTGGTTCTAGATTGGATCTTTGATTCCTTGAGTTTCTCTTTGTTTTGATCCATCCAAAAGTTTTCTAGGGCATCAATTTAGCGTTCCTCAAAGTTCTATTGATTAATCCATTGACGTTCTTGTTTAATCTACAAGTTTTGATTAGATTGATTCTCGTCATCTTCTGTCATAGCAAGCTTGCGAGGTTCATAACTTTTGATCCGTAAGTACGATCGAGCTAGTTCTTTTTGGGCTCGATTCTTATTGGAATTTAGTTTCTTGTGTCTAAATTTCAGATCGATCCGACGGTTGGATCTCCAGGAATTCGCTTTTTACTGAACGTCTGTCAATCTATTCTTGTCGAATATGAAGTACCTTTTTGGTTCAAATTTGGGGTGAACTATTAATAGATCAAAGATTTGGTTTTAGCTTCTGCACAATCATTCACCCCCCCCCTCTGATTGATATATTCGTATACTTCGATCCTACACACCGCGCGCCACCGCCGCTCTTCCGAACCCATCACGCCGTGCATCGTATTCCCTCCACCCTCGCCTTCTCGATCCAACCCAAGCCAGCCCCGCCCTCTTCATCTCCATCGAGAGGAGAGGCACATCGACCCCCTTGCCTCCCCTCTCCGGCGACCATCTCCGTGATGTAGACAGCGCAGTACGCGACGGGGTCCCCCTCGGCCACCTCCCTCTGCGGCAGGGCACCGATGGCCACCTCGTCTAGGCCCCTCCCGTGCACCCTTGCCTCCCCTCCCCAGCGGCCAGCTCCGTGATGCAGACGGTGCAGTCCTCGGTGGGTTCTCCCTCGGCCACCTCCTTCTGCGGCAGGGCTCTACCTCCTGCCCCAATCCCTTCCAAACCAAATCTTAGGTTTCTTCTCTGAATTTGTGCGTAGGCCCAGACCTAGCCGCCACGCCAGGTGCCTCCATCTCCTCCTCCGATCTCTTCCTTCCCCTCACCGTTGAGATCGCCACGCAGGTAAGCGACTGCTCGGAGCTCCTTCACACCTCCACCAAGCTCCTCGAGCAGGCCGCCCCCACCACGCACTTCCCTCCCCTCCAGGTGCGGCGTTGTGCCATCCCGTGCTCTCCTCTTTGCAACGCTCGATTTGTTCTCTTCTTTCAGGTTTCAGCCCCTTCTGTTCATGTGTGGTTTGGCACTTCTTTCGTGATTAGTGGATCATGATTACGCTAGATGACTGCACAGCCCATGAGGCATCGCCGACGACAGCCTCCACTCTGGATGCCACCGTCGCACCGGTGTGAGCCTCCCTTCGTCATCTCCTTACTCTATTTTGGGACTTTTGGTTAACTTGCACGTGATCCCAATTGGGAAGCCACTACTATTCTCACATTATCCAGAGAAGCGCTCATTCTTCCAGAAATAGGTAATTGTACACTCAAGAATATTATGAGCTCACCTTCTCTTCATTTTCACTACCACATTTAAGATCCTCTGGGACTGCACAACATAACTACCATTGTGCAATCCACACCTGAGAAGAAGCAATTTGGTGAAGACATGGTGGAATCGGCATTCAAGCTTCTCTTTTACCGTTGCGAACAGGAGGACCCGATGTTAGGATTTTTTTTTTGTTCCATCGAGGCTAAAGAATTTAAGTGTGCATTCAAGGAAACAGATTCAGTACATAGGTAGATACTGAAAGCAAATATAGCTGCCTTTTTATCTTGGTTATTGTCATTTCTTAAAGAAAAACAGAACTGATGTCAAACGAAGCAAAAACTTCTTTTAATTTCTTCACCATTTGGTTGCATACTTGCAGGTGGGAGGAATTTCTAGGGCAATACGATCTCCTCCAATGGGCCAGCTAGCTGATGAATATGACCAGAAGCCTCTCCTCCTCCTTACTGCTTTCAGCTCCATCTTCCCATCTACTTTTCTTAAGGTAATATGTATATGCTTGTTTCTACCAGTTAACCGCTAACATGCCATTGGAAAGTTTCTGCATTACACTTCCTGCACTGATATCAATTATCTGCATTTGGTTTGATGTTCTTGCTCGCAACTGTGCTTGCTAGGAACAATTCAAACGCTACAGGCATGCATACTTGCCTTACTCTTATGTACTTTACCATACACAATTGGCTAAGTAACCATACTGTGCTTTGCAGCCGCATACATGGTGTGTGAATCCCATCACTAACTTTGCAAATTTGTATGCTCCGTGGTGGAACTGTTCCTATGCTGCCATTTTGAGCTGGGCTTAGCAGTTTCCATTTAGATTATTTACTTATATACCTTCAGCTTGCCAAACTCATTAACTATATGCATGCATATCAAAGTTGTATACAGATTGCAAATTTTTCGCTTCCTGATCAAATCTATCTTTTTAGAAACGAATCAGTGATGCTTACCACCCTGGACTAGCAAAGCATTGTTTCATCTACATTAGTTGAATTGGAATGGTTAGTTTCTTATGATCTCTAAACTTTTGCTAAATGTTTTGGAAGTTCCGGTCTAACCTTTCTAATTTGTTTATTAGAGAATCTCTTTTTTTCTCCAAAGCCACCTATTGATTGCTTGGTCGTGATGTAAATTATCTACATTTACTGATTGTTGTAGCACTGCACTTTTTATTAACCCCTACTCTCAATCTTATTTTCCCTTGTTGCCATTCCTTGAAATTATTTAAGAAAGGAAAGTCTATTAAGTTGCTGACAAAATCCCAAAAGTCAGTTGCAAAGAGTGTTATCTATTCTGGCACCTCTAAATTTTGACAGAGATGGCCATACGACGGTTGGAATAATCAGTGCAGACATGATTTCTTCTGTAATCAAGTTTGTTCTTCTTAGTGCTTTTTCCTATGTGTTGCTTTTCATGATTTGATTGCTTACTTCAAGATTATTCGCTATTTCCCTCTACAGTGTGAGGGACCATGCCATGTTAAGTGCTGTAACAATGGAATTCAAAAACAAAAAGTGTGTGACACTTGCCTTGAAATGTGGTAGAGCAGAGCTTATCATTGTGAAAGACATTGCCGATTCATTGTATTGAGCATTTCAGTCATCTCTGAAAGTTTTGAGAGAATACAAGCAATTTCGCTTCTTGTGCTGTGAAAAGTGTCCCGCATGTTTTTTTGGTACAGATTTCTAAGTCCATTGTCAACGGTTCCCCTTATTTCACTGGTAGGATTTGGGCATTATGAGCTTGGTTTTTGGCTGAACCAAACATCTCAATCATCTTGGCTTGACCGTACAACAATAAAGCAGACCCTCATGAGGTACTTCCCAACTGCTTGGTCTTCTCATTACCTTTTTTTTATATATTTACATGTTTGTTCAGGAAAGCTAATAAGTTTGTATTGATGTTGTAAATAAATATTTACGGACCATGCGGGGAACACAAGGCAGCTATATTTGCTTCCATAGCCTCCAATCAAGGTAGACTTACGGTGCCTCCAATCAGCTTGCCAAATATTTACGGACCTTGCCTTGTGTTTCAGTAGTCTCTGGCACAATGTCATTAGGTTGATATAGTTTTAAGCCTTTCTTAAATTTCAATTCTCTTTCAAAAAAACGGTGCTTCCATTAGAGTTTTCTATATTTTTTTAAAAAAAGTGTTTCCACTAGAGTTTTCTCATCTGTGTTATAGACTTAACTACTCTTAATAAGCAAATCGATCTAAATTATCAAAATTGCAAACGCCTAAAGATGGAGCTTCTTAGCCTAGAACTGCAGAATTGTATACTTGGACTGTTGATCATCTCTAGATAGCATTTTAGAAGGTGTTATCGTTGTGCGGCGTGCCCCGCGCATCCGTACCTAGTTTATACAATAGATGGTGTGTGGGAGAAGCTGAAAGCTAGCGCTAGAAATAGATCTGTTTCATAAAATTTCGTGATAAAATGACTTGTTTGACTGATAATCTTTTTACGTGTTAAACTCGTACAATTGGTTAATCAGTGCTATATATCATATATGTGCTTTATATAGTATCTATTTTCGTGCGTTATCCAAGAAAAATTATCCGGTACTGTATCGATTTCGATCTGTATTCGATTCGAATCTGTGACCGATATTATCCGTGCCGTATTCGTATTCGACACTATCCGAATCCGACAAAAAAATATGGTTTAGGATATGGAAAGAGTGATATCCGACCGAATCCGAGCCGATTGCACCCCTACTCAGGATTGTCATTTGCTTTTGGTGGTTCATGAAATTCCGTTGTTCTGTATTCTATAGGGTATGTACGAAGAAGCCTCCCTTGAATTGTTTCTTCGGGTACTGCAAGGCATCCATTTTTGGGAATTGCTTGAATGTGAAATGTCCATGCGTTTACAAGGTATGCATTCTCACGTGGGTCGAAGAGGTGTGTTTGTATCTCACAGAAAGAAGATAACAGTGTTCCAAAAACCGCCACAGATAATAATTAATTTAATATTCTAACGGTTTTAACAAAATACGAGACGATTTTAACACAATAAGAGCACTTCCCAAAATGTCACTCATCCTAATACTACTCTCCCTAAGCACATTTAACTTCCTTTGGTGTTGGTATGATCGCATTTGAAATATACCGCGCCCCCCTTCCTTTAACCTCACAAAGCACCTGAACACCGAGTTTAGTATTCTCATACTCCGAACACTGCTTGAGTATATATATATACCAGTAGGGTGCCCGTGCGATGCCATGGGATATCAAACTTTACACTAAATATATAGTATTTTTATTTCACACACATATTAAGCGAATCAACTAACCAAAAGAGGGCGAAACACCCTCGATCACTATTGGGGTTGGACAATCCACTAAAAGGAGGATTGAACTCGTTTTATTAGTTAAGAAATGCTAAAAGTAAACAGTAACACACACTGAGATTGTTGAGTCTCAGGTATCATGTGTATACAAGAAAAGGAAGATTTTTCACACAGAAAACAAAATAAACAAGAAAATGCTAGTAACTAACTTATATATATGCTTATATGAAACTGAACAGCCAAATATGGAGATAACAGAGTAAAGTTGTTGCAAATATTTCCATTTTGTAATTTAATATGGTACTTAACATGGTTAGTATCTATATGAAAACGGTGAGCATGCCAAGGTGAATATACTTGTCTATGTAGCAAAATTGAACACATCAGCTTCCTCAATGAAGGCTGGATATGTACATGGAATTTGCAGTAGATGCCTACAATCAGATCCGAACAGCTAGATGCGTGAACAATATCCAAGAATTATGTGGGGTTCGCATGAACTCTTTTGCGCATCATCTTATTGGAACACATAACAGTTTCAATTAGTATAGATTTAAAACAGAAACACAAAAAGAGGTATAAAAAGAAGATTCTTTGAGTTTTGTAAATGCAGTTCTGTTTTGATTATTTAGGTTTCTCACTAAATCAGTTTGATACTTTGATTATTTCTTACAATATTTCTAATTGAAGGCTTGAAGCACACTCATGGATTTGTTTTAATTTACAGGTTATGTGGTTGTCAATGTTTCTTTCAATCAAGCAAGCTACAACCTACATCAATATTACAGGCCATGCCATCAAGGTACCACTTTTTAGTATTTTAGTAACTACATCAATATATTACCCTTGCTGACCAACCGATTAATGGTTGACCGTTAAGTTCAGTTAATCCTCTGACTAGATGATTAATCTCTAATCCTAGGCCGACCGATCAGCCACCGATTATCATTTTTTGAACATTGGATATGAGCACTATAGCTTCGCTAGTAACGGACGTGCATGCAATCATAATCGACTAGTTGGCTTCATTATTTTCTCTGGTTGCTTGCGTGAGTTCATGGCCATGCAGCCGATTAGTTGTTCTGTACGTGGAGTGGAAAACCTTTTTCACAAGCATAGGTTGGTTTTGGTCACAAGGTTGAATTGGTTTAAAAATGGTCTTAGCAATTTCGAAATTTTCTAGAAATTTGTGTAAGAAGATCAGGGTATGTATTTTCCATTTTCTTTAGGTTTGCTCAATTCGTCGTTGTGGTTTTCATACAATAATTCCTCAAAATTGACTTGTTTCAAACTATTTTTGAGCTGCTAAAATGATGTCCAAAATTTCTGGAAAATTTATATTTGTACATGTTATCTATCATAGTATTTTATATAATTACTTGCTATAGTATGTTACTTTCCAGCAGAAATCTTCATACTTCCTATTATCTGACACTCCAGCAGTACAACCTGGTAGGGCTCGCGGAAGCCGAAGCAGGTGGCATAGAACCTGACCACCTTGCGGTGCCTGGAGCGCCTCTTCACCCTCATATCCTAACCAATTCTAGCTCTTTGCAAGGGCGGCGAAGGCGGCGCGAGATAGGAGAGCTACTAGTAGTATACAGTATCTTGACCTCGTTCATCTTATACATTTCATGAGCACAAAAGAACATGGGGGTTGATATGCTTTGTGAGGTTACTTTTCACATATCCAATTTGCACTTGAGCAACACAAGCTGCATTGTCTTCATAGATGATAGTGGGGGTTTGTTCCATGTTCAAGCCACATGACTTCTGGATGTGGTGAACCATTCTTCGAAGCCATGCACATTCTCAGGAGGCTTCATACAAGGCAATAATTTCTGAGTAGTTTGTTGACGTCGAGACAAGTGTCTGCTTAGACGACTTCCAAGAGATTGCTGTTCCACCACAAAGAAAAACATACCCGGTTTGTGACTTGATAGTATGCGGATCCGATAGGTACCCAGCATCAGCATAGCAAACCAAATTCAATTCATTGTTTCTTCTCTAGAACAAGCTGAGATCTTTGCTTCCTTGGAGGTAACGGAAGATGTCCTTGACCACTTTCCAATGCCTTTTGGTGGGTTCTGCACTGGATCGTGCTAGCAAATTCACGGCGAACGCAATGTCCGGCCGAGTGCTATTCGCAAGGTACATGAGCGCTCCAACTGCACTCAAATATGGGAATTCCGCTGCCAGGACTTCCTCCCCCTCTTCTCTAGGCCTGTATGGATCTAGGTTTGCTTGGAGTGACCTTCCGACCATTGGGGTCTTTGCAGGGTATGCTTTTTCAAAACCAAATCTCTCCAACACTTTCTGCCTGTAGGATGATTGGTGTACCAAGATTTCACCTTGGACATGTTCAAGCTGCAAGCCTAAACAGAACTTGGTTTTACCCAAGTCTTTCATTTCAAATTCATACTTCAAGTATGAGCACGCTTCTTCAATTTCTTCATCTGTCCCATGATGTTCAAGTCATCTACATAGACGGAGATTATACAAAATCCATTCGGGGATCGTTGTATAAACACACATGGACAATCTTCGCTGTTCGTGTAGCATTTCTTGTAGAGAAAGTCACTCAAGCGATTGTACCACATTCTTCCTGGCTACTTTAGCCTATACAGTGATTTCTCCAATTTCACACTGTATAGATTTCTGTTTGCTCTATCTTGGTTCAGGATAGGTATACCTTCATGTACTATCATGTATATCTCCGAATCCAAGTTTCCATACAAATATGCTATGACAACATCCATTAGCTTCATTCTCAACTTCAAGTTGACTGCCATTGAGATCAAGTATCTAAAGGTAATTCCTCCCATGACCGGAGAATAGGTTTCTTCATAATCAACCCCAGGATGTTGAGTGAAACCTTGAGCGATAAGCCTTGCCTTGTACCCTACAACTTCATTGTTTTCATTCCTCTTCCGAACAAAAATCCATTTGTGACCTACGGGATTTATATGGGGAGGCGTGCGGCACACAGGCCCAAACACCTCTCTTTTGTTCAGAGAGACTAACTCTGCAGTGATTGCCTTCTTCCATTCTTCCCAATCGAGCCTTTTCTTACAATTTGCGAGAGATGCAGGCTCGGGATCATGATCAATGATCGTAGCAATCTTCTTTGCAAAGTATGCATCGACATTGGCTGTTGCTCTATTCATCGATTCTCCTGTTATTACAAAGTTTATGGCCATTTCATCATGGAGTGCTTCATGCACTTCTACTTGCTCTTCACTGCTATTTTCCATTACAGGAGCAAGTTCCTTTAGTTTTTCATCGCCAATGTGTGCGTACACATTCTTTTCGACGGCTTCTTCCAATGGTAGATTCAAATCTGGAATGGCCTTTTGCAAAGTCTTCTTTCCAATGCTAGGTCTCAACTGGGACATTTTCGTGATTGGCTGTGGTAAGTCCTCTTGCCCAGTTTTTCCCAGATGTCTCCGGGTACTTTGGGTTTGAGAAGCCAGATTTCCTGTTCTTTTTCTTTGAGGCCTCTGAACAGGATGAGGGATACCTTATGCTTTCTTTGGTATTTCAACCCTCTCTAGTGCATTTTTTGCTGGTACATGCGACTTAACCACGCTCTTCAGATCACAAATGATCAGGCAGTTCATTTGCTAAATTCTGCAAATCAATTATCTTCTGGACTTCTTGATTTGCTTCATTAGTGTAAGGGTCATGCGCGGGGATCCCAGTGGAATGTCATATGATTTCCCGGTATTTTTCATCAAATGGTTGATTCTCTCCCCCTAATGAGGGGAAACGGTCCTCGTCAAAGATACAATCAGTGAATCGGGCTGTATGCAAGACTCCAGTCATGGGTTCCAAATACCTGATTATGGATGCACTCTCACAACCAATGTATATCCCAGACTTGTAGAGAGGGCCCATTGCAGTCCGTTGTGGGGGTGGTATAGGTACATATATACCATACAACCAAATTTTCTAAGATTGAAAATCTTTGGGATGACCCCTTGCACTAATTGCATAGGTGAATGGATGTTGTAGGCCGATGGTCTATAATTGATGAGTGCTGCTGCGTACAGGAATGCGTGTCCTCAACAAGTGTTAGGCAAGTTACAACTCTTGAAAAGCGGTGGAGCTATGAACTTAACCCTCTTTATGAGTGCTTCAGCTAGTCCATTTTGCGTATGGACGTGTGGTACAGAGTGCTCAACAGTTATGCCAGTTGCTGTGCAATAATCATCAAATGCCTTGGAAGCAGATTCGTCGGCATTGTCCATTCGAATGGACTCCACGCGATGATCAGGAAAAGCATTCTTAATTCTGATGATCTGGGGGATCAACTTTGCGAATGCATGATTCCTTGTTGACAGCAAACATACATGCAACCATTTCGAGGAAGCATCAATGAGCACCATGAAGTACCGAAACGGCCCCGACAAGGGCTGAATCAGGCCGTAAATATCCCCTTGAATGCATTCCAGGAATGCAGGGATTTCATTTTGCACTTTCATAACAGGGCGTCTAGTTATTAATTCCCCGGTTGCACATGCATGCACACAAAATATTCATGATTTGCAAATTTTTTAACATTAATGCCTTGACCTTGTGAGTTGTTAACTATATTTCTCATCATTCTAAGATCAGGATGACCTAATCTACAATGCCATAAAGAAAATTATTCAAAGCTTCTAAAGACAGTCTTCAAAGAAGTATACATTGTGGATGCATTGATTCTCGTGTAGTACAACCAAGATTCATATGAGGGACATTTTTCTAATACCATTTTTCCATATTCTGCGTGCTTCACAATACACAAATGCTCTTTGCCATTTTATTCATTGGTTTCTAGGTGAAACCCATTGGCGCGGATGTCTTTAAAACTTAAGAGAGTGCGTGTTGATTCAGGGTACAAAAGGGCTAATTCAATTACCAAAGTTGTACTCATTGGCAATATAATTGTGGCTCTTCTTGAGCCTATTATATGAGTATCTCTGCCTGTGATTGTCGTAATCCTTCCAACGTTCTTTTTGATCATTTGGAAGTATTTATACTCTCTTAAGATGGTATTTTTCAGAAAAGGAATAATAAAAGATATAAAGAAATTGGGGGAGGGCAAAGGGGTAATTTCCCGTGCCCTCCCCGTGCGCCAATCGGTTTCAAAACCGTATTGAAACCAGTGGACTTCATGTCCAAGTGCTATTGGACATCATGTCCAGATCGGTTCAAGTGGCAGTTGAGGGGCGGCGGCGCAGGGCGGTAGGCCGGCGTCAGCGCCGGTTGGGCGGCAAGCACGCAAGTGCGCGACGGGCAGCGGACCAAGGGGAACTCGACGGAGTCAGAAGCCGGGCAGTGCGCGGCAAGACGGTCGGGCTGGGTGCGCGTGACGAGAAGCAGCGCAAGCGGCGGGCGGCACCGGTGGTTGCGGTGGCAAGGCGTTGGCTGGGCGCGATAGGGTATGGCGGCCAGGGACGCGCGCGGAGAGCCCAGCTGACGTCGGGCGGAGGACGGAGCCACATGCTCTAGGCCCAGTGGTGCGCGTAGGGAGCAGGCGTGTTCATCACGCGGGGTCGCGATACGAGACCAGCGGAGGCCGGGAGGGCGCGACGGCGGCTGATGCATCGCGACGAGCCAGGCTTGCGAGGCCGGCGGCGGCTGGAGGCTTCGCTCGCGGGCCCGGGGAGGCAAGCCGGTGCAGGGTGCCAGCAGTCAGGTCGGCTGCTTGTGGGGCCAGCGCACGCAGCGGCCGAGCCTGCGGTCGGCGGCGGTGAGCGCTCTGCAGCGAGCGGCTCTCGGTGGTCGGGGCTGGAGCAGGCCGTGCAGCTTCAAGCCGGTGCCATACGCACCGGTTTTGGCCCTTGCGATTCGGCGGTGGCCTTTGGAGCCAGGGGCGGCGGCGATTTCAAGCTTAGGCCAGTGGCTTTGCAGCTGCATTGGACTTCGAGTCCAGTGGGGCGCCAGTGACCGGCCTTGCGGATTCCGCCAGTATGTGCCACCGCGGCTTCGTGCTTCGGCCAGAGGGCCCTGTACTTTAGATTAAGCATGTACTGTAGCTCCATACCACATGACTTCGTGCCACAGACTGCAAAATCACTTCATATCGTAGCTTCGTGCCACGTAGATGCATAGATTAGATGCATGTATAGATTCAACGAGCTATTATATTCAATCCTTAATTCTCACCTTTCGATCTATTCGCTGGGTAGAGCTTCGTCTTGATAACGTGTTAGACAACCTCGCTATCGAATAGTCCAGGGTTGCCTAATAGATCTAAAGTGGAGAACAAAGAGAGAGAGGGTGTGACACAAATATAAGGAGGAACGGATCTGCTATTCTTTATTGCTTGTTTCTGTATACAATGGGGTGACCCCCTGCCTCCTATTTATAACCTACATTTATGGTTTCGGTAAAAGTCCACATTGGCCTTCCTGGGCCGGGTTTCCGAACACATGGGTGTGTGTTTTCTAGTTGGAGGAGCGGCGGTGGTTGCTTGCCGGCCGAGCAATCGGAGGCCGACATGGAGCTCTCGGCGACGGGTCCGAGGTACTCACTTTTCTATCCGCGTTGCATCGCGACAAATTAATTTCAAGTTTTCTCCACTATACCTCGCCCGCACTCGCAGTCAGATTATTGTTAGTACCTCAATTATCAACAATTATCTGGTTGCTTTCACCTAATGACCGGAACGAAGCGTACGAGTAGAAATTAGAATCCGCACCGACGCAGTAGAGAATAATGTTTTGCCAGTTTGCATATGTGCTTCGGTTTGTTGTTGGTCACTCCTATTTTCAGATACGATGGGTGGTTGTAGCACTGTACCAGACAGGCATTCGGTTCTGAATATGCTGGACAAGCGCTTGGTTAAAAATACGGTGCAATGTTCTAATATAACGGTGAACGACAAACGATTACCTCACTTTTTACCATATAAAATGGCCCTGTAAATGGTTTTATTATTTAAAATTCAGAGAAATATATATATATGTATATATATATATACATATATATATATATATATATATGTTTTCATGTCATGTAATGTGTGTCCTTTGTTGTCAACAAGCACGTTAAAGACTTTATGTTAGGGGAAGAGAAGAGCTCATTGAGCATCTTCTAGACACATATTACTGCTAATCCGTGTGAAAACACTAACGATTTTGGCTGAATCTTTTGGCTAGTGTACTGTGGAAACTCGTAAGATTTAGGATAGTACACTGCATCCACATCCAAGAGTAAGATTTATGATTCAACTCTCTGTATGCCAAGAAAGTGATAGAAACGACCAAGGTCAGTCATGGCAAATTCCTTGCGAAGAAGAGAAATAATGTGAGAAAGGAAGCGTGTGTTATTGGCTATAAGAATAATATCATCAACATACAAGAGAAGATAGGCTATGTCGTTGCCATGATGGTAGATAAAAAGGGAGGAATCGGCTTTGGAGGAATGAAAGCCAATCGTAAGAAGAAAAGATGCAAATTGGAGAAACCATGTGCGAGGGGGCTGTTTGAGACCGGGCGATTGGGGTCAAGAAATCCAGAAGGTTGGGAACAATAGACGGTTTAAGACAGAGAACCATGAAGGAATGCATTTTGGACATCAAGTTGGTGGATGGGCTAGGACTGGGAGGTGGCTATGGTGAGAACAACCACATCAGAACGCCCGGGTCATCAGGATCTGCATGCATAGCTCGTGCCCTGTAATTGCGCTCGTTCATTCCTTGTAAACTGCTACTATACATCAGCCTATATTAGGCAGCATCAATACAATTGTCTGCGTGAGCACTTCTCCAATTCTCTCCCCATATTATTCTGCATGGTATCAGAGCCTTGTTCCTGAGCCATCTGCCTTTCTCCCTCCATGGATTCAAACCTTAGCTTGACCGTCGTCACCATGGAAGCCCTCCTGCGCCGCCGCTTAACTCCGTCATGGCAGAAAAATGAAGCAAAGAAGACAGTACTGGGAACTCTACCATGAATACGGACGACCGAGCAGCGAGAACGCACCTATGCGCGGTGAATTTCCTGTCTTCTCGCTGCTCGGTCATCCGTATTCATGGCAGAGCTCTTCGGCCCAATGGAGGAGAAGACAGGAAATTGCGTTCAGATCAATGACATGGAAGCGAGAGTGTTCAAACTGATGCCGATGCATGTCGGACAGTGGCACCACGACAAGTTACCCAAGTAAGTTTCTTACCTACTATAAAAATTTTAGGTTAAAATATTTAATAGTTTATTTTATAAAATTCTCGCAAGTGGTAAATTTTCACTTTTCAGAAAAAAATTTATTTTAGGGGTTAAAATGCATTATTAATTTTTGATAAATTTATATAGTGTCTAAAATTGTATTACTGATCTCCAGTAAAAATTTCTGAATTATTTTATCAGTATTTATTTTAGAACAATTCGTTTTAGTCATTTTTCTAAATCCTATCTTTGCTGTTTTTGAATTTTTAAAAAATAATAAAATTGATTATTATTTTCAAATATTTTTACCACAAGTATACATTACTGAGGGGAGTAGTTGGTAAAATTTGCAGCCTTCAAAAATTTGCATAAATTTTTAATTAAATCTGACATTGGTGTCAAATCAATAAATAAGAAACTATTTCACTCCATTTAATACTCCAACTCCACTTTTTGACTTTGGCAAAAGTTTTACAGGTCAAAATTACTTTAGTAAAAAGTTTTGTTACCCTTTTACTTTTACTCTTTTACTTTTTACCTCTTTACTATTTTACTAATTGATTTTCTTTTTGAAATCATTCCAAAATAAAGAGTAAAAATTATAAATTTTGATTTTTGCCTCAAACAAGATTTTGAAATGCACATTTTCTTTTAGACCACTTTTTGGGATGTTACACAATTGTACACCAAATCAAGCCAGGTGATACTCACATTCTTGACCAAACAGTTCTGGGGATATAAAAGATTCATCGAAAGGAAGACCCTGGAGGAGTCGACCTATCTAAGAGATGATTGTTTCAGTGTCGCTGTGATGTCACCGTCATGAAGGAGATCCGCACTGAGGTCACTGGGTGACTCGTCATGGTACCACCGTCCGACATGCACCGGCATCAGTTAGAACACTCTCGCTTCCATGTCATTGATCTGAACGCAATTTCCTGTCTTCTCCTACATTGGGCCGAAGAGCTCTGCCATGAATACGGACGACCGAGCAGCGAGAACGCACCTATGCGCGGAGAAGATAGGAAATGGAGGAGAAGACGTCTCGTGAGCTACGCAGTCATCTAGCGAAATCATGATCCACTAATCATTAAAGAAGTGCAGAACCACACACGAACAGAAGGGGCTGAAACCTGAAAGAAGAGAACAAATCAAGCGTTGCAAAGAGGAGAGCGCGGGATGGCACGACGCCACACCTGGAGGGGAGGGAAGTGCATGGTGGGGGCGACCTGCTCGAGTAGCTTGGTGGAGGTGTGCAGGAGCTCCGAGCAGTCGCTTACCTGCGTGGCGACCTCAACGGTGAGGGGAATGAAGACATCGGAGGAGGAGATGGAGGCGCATGGCGTGGAGGCTAGGTCTGGGCCTGCGCACAAATTCAGAGAAGAGACCTAAGATTTGGTTTGGAAGGGATTGGGACAGGAGGTAGAGCCCTACCGCAGAGGGAGGTGGCCGAGGGAGAACCCACCAAGGACTGCCCCGTCTGCATCACGGAGATGGCTGCCGGGGAGGGGAGGCAAGGGTGCATGGGAGGGGCCTGGACGAGGCGGCCATCGGTGCCCTGCCGCAGAGGGAGGTGGCCGAGGGGGACCCCGTCGCGTACTGTGCCGTCTACATCATGGAGATGGTCGCCAGAGAGGAGAGGCAAGGGGGTCGGTACGCCTCTCCTCTCGACGGAGACGAAGAGAGTGGGGCTGGACTGGGTTGGATCGAGAAGGCGAGGGTGGAGGGAAGATGATGCACGGCGTGATGGGTTCGGAAGAGCGGCGGCGGCGCGCGGTAAATCGAGAAGAAGAAGAAGAGGGGAGCGTTCGGGATATTGGATGGAAAGTTCGGGGACGCGGGCAGGGGAGAAGTGGCGGACGCGACGCGGGGCGAGTCAAGAGGATGAAGAGGAGGGCGAGCGTCGTGTGCTGGAGGAGGGGAACAGACGGGAACGGACAAAGGATGGAGAAGGAAGCAAAGCCGCACGCGGACAGCGAACCGGGAAGCTACATGTGGACGCCCTCAAAGCACAGTAAACCTTCGGATTGTAATATAGGTATAATTGGAGCCAAAACGAAACCAGGAACCTCATGTGTCCCATCAGCACTTTGCTTTATGTCTAACCATTGGATGCAAAAATATATTATGCTTCAAAAAAAAATCTACTATCAAGTCAGGATAAATTAGAAAGAAATGAAATATACCATTTTGTTGATTGTCCACAGCTGTCATTGAGAAGGTCCCTGATTTTTTCATTATAGACTTCCAAGATGCTCACCGATAATGTGTATGCCACAGACGAGCTTCTCTCTTCAGACATCCTGAACAATTCTTCTAAAGCCCTATAGTTAACACCCCTATTCTCTGAAGTCCCTTCCACGGTGAAGGTCTTTCCTGTTTCTGTTTGCCCATACGCGAAGATGCATATGTTGAAACCATCCATCAAATCTTCGGTAGCCTCTGGCACAATGTCAAGGTAGACTTACGGTGCCTCCAATCAAGGTAGACTTACGGTGCCTCCAATCATCTTGCCAAATATTTACGGACCATGCCTTTTGTTTCAGTAGTCTCTGGCACAATGTCATTAGGTTGATATAGTTTTAAGCCTTTCTTAAATTTCAATTCTCTTTCAAAAAAACGGTGCTTCCATTAGAGTTTTCTGTATTTTTTTAAAAAAGTGTTTCCACTAGAGTTTTCTCATCTGTGTTATAGAGTTTCATCTGTGTTATAGACTTAACTACTCTTGATAAGCAAATCGATCTAAATTATCAAAATTGCAAACGCCTAAAGATGGAGCTTCTTAGCCTAGAACTGCAAAATTGTATACTTGGACTGTTGGTCATCTCTAGATAGCATTTTAGAAGGCGTTATCGTTGCGCAGCGTGTCGCCGCGCATCCGTACCTAGTTTATACAATAGATGGTGTGTGGGAGACGCTGAAAGCTGGCGCTAGAAATAGATCTGTTTCATAACTTTTCGTGATAAAATGACTTCTTAGACTGATAATCTTGTTACGTGTTAAACTCGTACAATTGGTTAATCAGTGCTATATATCTGTAACACCCCAATTTTTGCTTTTCATGAATTTAAAAGAAATTTTGCACTTTAGTGAATTTTTGGAATTTTCTGGAATTTATTTGGATTTAATTTGAATATATTCCCTTTTGAAATAATAACAGAATTAAAATTTATAAATAAAATTTTGTTGGAAATATTTTATTTGTGTCCAAAATGTCTCAAAGTATTTTCTAGAATTTTTTTGATTATTTTGCAATTTTTCTTGAATTATTTGAATTTCTAGAAATTATTTTGAATATTAAATCGCTGGAAAATGCCGAGTTGGTTTCACTGTTCATCCGACCGAGCCGAACTCGAGTCCGACTCGAGCCCGACCCGGACCGCGTTCAAGCCAGACCGAGCCGGACCCGAGCCATAGCCCCGCGACCGTTGGATCTCGATCCATCGGCCAGCGTTGCGCCACGTCACCCAATCCGAACCCCAGTCGGATTCCGCCGCCGCCGAGTGGGCCTCGGTTTCCGTGGATTTCCCGAAAGCCAAGACCCCTATTTAAAGCGCCGCCGCCACCGGGCTGTTCCTCGCTCCTGCGGCGCACCAAGGTCTCTAAGCCGTCGAGCTTGAGCCACCGCCGCCAACCCGCAAAAGCTCGCCGAAGTTGGAGGTTAGGTCCGCCGCGGTTTCCGCCGTTTTCTGCCATCGTCCGCCGTTCTCCGCCATGGTGGTGCCCAGATCCGGAGTCCTCGCGTCGAGCCGCACCCGCTTTGACCACTCACCTCACCAGAGGAGCCCCGTAGCGTCGCGCCGTTGGTCGTCTTCCTCAGTGCCGGCAACCGAGCTCCGCCGCACGCCATCGCCGAACCGCGAAGCTTCTCCGTCGTTGGATCTTCATCGCACGACCAGGATTCGTCCACATCACCCGCGGGTAAGCCTCATGTGTTATTCTTTAGATCTATTTTCAGCCGTTGGATCTAGATCCAACGCCCTAGATTGTGCCACGTAGCCATAGCCACACCATGCTTAGTTAGATCCAGCCGTTAGATCTAGATCGTACAGTTAGGGTTAATCTGCGTTATAGCATTAGATATAATCTCAACCGCTCGATCGAGATCGAACGGTGCAGATCAAGCCACGTGTCGTCACCCGGGTCATGCCACGCCACCTCACGATGAGGCGAAACCCGATCGAATCTGGACCGTCCGATCCAAATCGAACGGCCCAGATTAACCACGTTGCCCGCAGCGTTTGAGATCCAAATCTAATCTGGATCATTGATTTTCAAATCAACGGCCCAGATCGTGCCACGTGTACAGAAGCCGGACCGGCGCGGTCCACGCGGACGCGCCCGGTTGTCGCTGACGTCACGCGTGACGTCAGCGAGGGGCCCGCGTGTCAGCGGCTGGCCCAACTGCATCGTGATGTCATCCCTGACGTTAGCGAAGTCGAAAGCCGAGCAGCGTGCGGCGAGCCGGTCGGGGCTGGGTCGGGGTAGTGGACCAAGGGGAACGCGACGGGCAGTGGACCAAGGGGAACGAGGAGCAGCGCAAGCGACGGGCAGCACCGGTGGTTGCGGTGGTTGCTCGGTCATCCGTATTCATGGCAGAGCTCTTCGGCCCAATGGAGGAGAAGACAGGAAATTGCGTTCTGATTAATGACATGGAAGCGAGAGTGTTCAAACTGATGCCGATGCATTATGTTAAAATAATTGTTAAAATGTGCTTTGTGAAAATTATTACTAAGTATGATTTGATGAAACTCAGCTTTATGCAAAAGAGCCATAATAAGCCTTCCTTGGAAAGCCCTACACGTGCATACTTTCCCAGACTTGTTGAGTACTTTTGTACTCACATGCTACACAATTGTTTTAATCAGAAAACTATCAGGACGCCACTGAAGACGGTGAGTTCTACGCCAAGTTTGAGGAAGATCGCCAGGACAACTAAGCGTGTTCCTAGTCGTCGCCTATGGAGTTATTTGGGTTTTATTACTTGTTGTTTTTATTCCGCTGCCATGAACTTTGGTCATGTGACCATATGATGTAATAAATAGCCATGTGGCTAATACTTTATATTCATGTTACAATTGCGTTATGTTTGGCAATAATTCATCACTGTTGACTGTGTGTACTAGCTACTGATCTGGGACTAGTACAGAAATACAGAGGAGATTTCGGGTAGCCAATCTGGGGTCTCACAGCGGTGGTATCAGAGCCTGGACGACTGTAGGACGTGACCTAGATAGAATGGCAAAGCCTTAAGGACTAATATATTTATAAAAACATATTTATAAAAATTTTTGTTCCTTTGCTTTTATCTCTCCTATCTTAGTATCTTGAGCTTACCTTACCCTTGGTTTAAAACTAGTTACTAACCTCGTCTTGTTTCAGAATTTGTAGATGCCTGCATTCACCACTTTCGCTGCGGCTACGGGAGGTATTTGTGCGGAGCTGTCCTCGATGCTCCAAGAGTTGGGATTTCTCCATCGCCCGGAGTATCGCTATACGTCCGTGCCCAGCATCGGCTACAGCATGTGGCAGGTCAGGTTGCTGGTCTATGCCAGGAGTTCCAATGCTGAAGACCGCCCCTACCACTTCACCGCGGAGAGGATGATACTGTCGCATGCGCTTAAGGATGCTGCTAGAGAGGCTCTCCTCCACTTGGGGGAGAGATACCGTGTTCAGCTGGACGACACCCCGTATCGCCTTTTTCCCTAACACTAGATTGGGAGGTACCTCAGCCAGTTTTGGGGCTTGGAGCTGGAGACCGACCCGACGGTGGTGCACATGGGTTCCCTCATCCGGGCGCAGGATGACGCCTATGTGCAAATCTATTGCGAGCTCCAGGACGTGCGCAAGGAACTAGTTGTAGCAAGGGAGGAAAACCGTCAGCTTCAGGCGTCTCGGAGGACCGCAGTTCCATTTCTCCTACAGGCCCCTGTGCAGGAGGCACCGCTAGTAGCACCACCGCCAGCCCCAGTTGGAGAGGATCTTCCACCTCGGGGTTTGACTCCCGACGCCCCGCAAGCCAAGCACCGTCGAGGCCCGAAGCTCCGCGTGACCGCTCGCAAGACTGTGCATCTCGAGCCATCCCTGGGGATTTCCCTGGGATTCTTGGCTACCCCTGGAGAGCCAGGACCTTCTCAGGTGGCTAGTCCTTCTCGCAGCAGAAGCTTGGAGCAAGACCCTTCCCGCAGCAGGAGTGAGGAGGATCCATCCCTGCGTGTCTTCAAGGAGAGCAATGGGAGTAGCTAGTTGTCTTAGCTGGAGAGCCTTCTTTTGGTTTCGATAGTTCGAATAATAAATGATTGTGTTAGGTTGTATCGTGTTGTTGTGCAATTGTGATACCTCCAACCTAATAAAAACTATTTTGATTTGAATAAAGATTTTCACTGGTGTTCCCTTCCTTTTTGTTGTGTGATGTTGTCTTGGTGGATGTTGTTAGCCCCTGGGTCTCTTATCTTTGCTTTTCCCTCTTCCCTTTTGTTTTTCTCTATTCCCTGTTCCAGATGGAGAATCCTGGTAGAGGAAGAAGAGGAGGCCACGGTAGAGGCCGTGGTCGTGGACGTGGCAGAGTTCAGTTCCAAGAGGAAGGACCAATAGAACAGCAGCAGCAACCTCCAGTTGATGGTCAAGTGTCGCCGCCTCCGGCACAGTAAGAGCCAATACCCCCTCCACCCCCGAATCAAACGCCGAATTTGGAGCAGATGATGGCTATGCAACTTCAACTGCTTCAAGCTTTGGCACAAAATGCACTCAACCCGCCTCAAGCTGCACCAGTTCAAGCCGCAACTGAGCCACCATAATCCAAGTTTGGGGAATTTATGAGGAACCGACCCCCGACGTTTGCTGGATCAGTGGATCCACTGGAAGCGGACGATTGGCTTAAGGAGGTCGAAAGGAAACTTTACTTGGGCCAGTGTGATGAAGTGGAAAGTGTGCGGTTTGCTTCGCACCAACTCAAGGGTACAACAGCTAGCTGGTGGGAGAACTACTGTGCCGCTCATGAAGATGCCCAGAACATCCTCTCACAAGAAGAAGGCACTCGGGTTTATCCAGGTTCGGGCCCTCCTCACGAGTAATAGCCCTAGTCTTGCTTGTGTTATTTTTGCTGGTGTTCTTGGAGAAACCGAAAGAACTAGGAACAAGGAGCTCCCGGCCTCTCACCGCTAGGGAGGATGAACCAATCTCAAGGACTCTAATCAATCCAAGGAATCGAACCAGCCTAAAGAGATGGACTAGCAGAGAAGAGGAAGAAGAACCAGCCGAACCAGAAGAAGACTCCGAACCCCTTCTCCCATGCACCCCAGCTACCTTTTATACTCGGGTTGGCTGGGGCGCACGGGACTTACAATAGTGCAGTACATTGAATACACTTGACATGCTGCATTTAATGCGCCTGTCACTGTTCTTGCAGCACACTTAATGCCCTAGCACAGCCGTCCTCTCCCCCGCCTCGAGCCCCGCTCCTGCCCGCTCTGCCGGGGTGGGAAATTGCACCGTGACGTCATTTGTAATCATGGCGCATGTTGGAAACACGCGCCGCCATACTGTGGCCTTCATTACTCCCATTTAATGCGCGTGATAAGCAATAAATGTCTTTGACCTTTTGTGTGGCCGCACAGGTTACTAGGTGGCCATGGGAACTGAGCGCTAGTGGCGTGGACTGGGCGTCGTGCGTCTGCCAGGCGACCACCTTACTGACCGCCAACGGCGTGGTCTGGACGCCACGTATCCGCTGGGCGATCACCACGGTGACCGCCCGGTGGCGTGGCTCGGTCGCCACTGCTCGCTGGCGATCACCACGGTGACCGCCCGGCGTGGCTCGTCGCCACTGTCCGTTGGACGGCCACCAGTGACCGCCCGGCGTGGCCTGGTCGCCACTGTCCGTTGGCGGCCACATACCGACCGCTGGCGTGGCCTGGTCGCCACCTGTCTGCTGGGCGATCACACAGCTGACCGCCAGCGGCGTGGCCTGGTCGCCACCTGTCCGCTGGACGGCCACACAGCTGACCGCCAGCGACGTGGCCTGGTCGCCACCTGTCCGCTGGACGGCCACATAGCTGATCGCCAGCGGCGTGGCCTGGTCGCCACCTGTCCGCTGGGCGATCACACAGCTGACCGCCAGCGGCGTGGCCTGGTCGCCACCTGTCCACTGGACGGCCACCTTAGTGTCCGCCAGCGGCGTGGTCTGGACGCCACGTGTCCGCTGGCGGCTCTTACTGAAGTGTAGTGGGCACCCTGGTGTAGAATACGCCTACAGGTCCTTGCATTGTTTGAACTAAAGGCAAAACACTGTTGGACAGATACAAGTTTTAATGCACTTTTAGTACTTCTATCGGATATGCTTCCAGAGGGAAACGAGTTGCCAACAAGTATTTATGAAGCGAAGAAGCTATTATGTCCCATGGGAATGGAAATAGAAAGGATACATGCATGTCCAAATGATTGCATACTATACCGCAACGTCCATAAGGAACTGCGCATTTGTCCAGTTTGTGGTGTACCCCGGTACAAACAAAATGAGAAGCGTAATGACAAGAAGCGTAAGAGCCGAACTGACGACGGTGAAGATGTGAAAAAAGGGGCACCAGCCAAGGTGTTGTGGTATTTGCCCATCATTCCCCGTTTAAAGCGGTTCTTTGCAAATCCCAAAGAGGCAAAATTGTTGCGTTGGCATTATGAATCTCGAAAGGAAGATGGCAAATTGAGACACCCCACTGATTCGGCTCAATGGAGAAACATTGATTGGCAACATGAGGAGTTTGGTGGCGAGATGAGGAACATAAGATTTGGATTGAGTACAGATGGAATGAATCCGTTTGGTAATATGAGCAGTCGACACATTACGTGGCCAGTTTTGTTGTGTATCTACAATTTGCCTCCTTGGTTATGCATGAAGAGGAAGTATATCATGATGTCGTTGCTAATATCAGGACCCAAACAGCCGGGTAATGATATTGATGTGTACCTAGCACCACTAATTGAGGATTTGGTAAAATTGTGGAATGAGGGGGTCGAGGTGTCGGATGCATACAAAAGAGAGAACTTCACCCTACGGGCTATGATATTTTTGCACCATAAATGATTTCCCAACCCTTGGTAATTTGGCGGGCTACAACACGAAGGGAGCCAAAGCTTGTCCAATTTGTAAGGAGGACACTGATAGCTTGTGGCTATCGAATTCGAAGAAAACGGTGTACATGGGTCACCGTAGGTTTCTACCTCGAAGTCATTGATATCGTAAGATGGATGACAAATTTGATGGAAAGAGGGAAGTTTGTGCGCCGCAGCCTATGGTCGACAAGACAGGTTTTAATTTGTTGATCTGAATAGACTGGCCTACAGAGATAAAGCGTTCGTCCTCGCGAAGCAAGCAACTCAAGTTTTCTACGTGCGTGATTCGGCCAATCTGAGGAATACAAATTGAGGCTGGGCGCGGGGTTGCATTTCCAAGCAAGGAGGATGACACGATGCATGGTATACCTTTGGGGAAGGGCTACTTGAGGGTGCAGGTGGACTATGCCCATGATGTTTTCTTGTCTCATGCCCTGGAGTCCCCCCCGAACTAAGATATCACCACCCTTGGGCAAGCACGGATGTCGTTCATCAAGTGGCCCACGACGGGTGTCGTAGTGCAAGCACCTCCTCCTCCTCGTGCTGCTACTGCTAGTACTGCTGCTGCTACTACTGCTGCTACTACTACTGCTTCTAGTGCAGCAAAAAATAGATCTGTTTCATAACTTTTCGTGATAAAATGACTTGTTAGACTGATAATCTTGTTACGTGTTAAACTCGTACAATTGGTTAATCAGTGCTATATATCATATATGTGCTTTATGTAGTATCTGTTTTCGCGCGTTATCTGAGAAAAATTATCTGGTACCGTATCGATTTCGATCTGTATTCGATTCGAATCCGTGACCAATACTATCCGTGCCGTATTCGTATCCGACAATATCCGAATCCGACAAAAAATATGGCTTAGGATATGGAAAGAGTGATATCCGACCGAATCCGAGCCGATTGCACCCCTACTCAGGATTGTCATTTGCTTTTGGTGGTTCATGAAATTCCGTTGTTCTGTATTCTATAGGGTATGTACGAAGAAGCCTCCCTTGAATTGTTTCTTCGGGTACTGCAAGAAATAGCAAGCAGTAATAGTTCACTCGGTGAGATCATCCTTATTATACACATCTCTTTTCACATCCGCTCATTAACTTAATATAGCAACCAAGATGCCTTAATCATAGCAGGATAACTGTGGGGGCTCCGGTCACAGAACAGTGATTCGAGTCATTATTATCGTGCTGGGCTGGGAGATTAGCGCGACCCGAATGATTCTCAATCACTTTTCTAAAACTGTACCAAATTGAGGCCAATCAGTCGGCACGACACATGATGCTAGCGGTCATATGCCCACTGGTTGATTTCAATCCGAGCTTCCCGTGGATATGTGTCCCGTGCTAGTTCCCTGGAACTGTAGCCTAGCACACACATATTTTACAACAAGTTGCATCCATTCACATACAAAATTATTAAGATGATAGATAACTGGATTGATTAAGTCGTATTACAATACAAGTTCACAAGTCAGCTCATTGGATACAAAATAAGACCCAGCAAAAGAAAGTACTACAGCGGCGGCGGTATGCCGTTCCAACCCATAGGCAACCGACTGGGGGATAGACCCAGATAGCCGTCTCAAAAGTCGTAAGGACCCGCGGCACCAAACTCGCTGTCAATCTCGTCGTCATTACCTTCGGCGCTGTCTTCTATACTTGTTGTTAATTTAGAGCAAACAATGAGAACACATATGTACTCGCAAGACTTTAGTGTTTGCAAGTATTATTAAATGCAGGTCATGACAATGGAGTATGCTTCTAACTGGTTCATTTTGCACAAAGCTTACTTTATTTGCAATAATTTAATAAATAAGAACATTGCAAAGCTTTGAAGAAAACTGAAATGAAAGACAGCCAGTTCATGAATAAGTAATCATTGATGTCAAATCATAAACCCATTCACCATTTCCCAGGCCATGACCCATTTTCCAACCCGAAGTTTCCAAATCATTCCCGTATACTAACCATTTTCCTTTTATAATTCCAAAATCGAAAAGTCTATGCTTGACAATATTTTCCAAGTTGCTTTTGACCGTGAGCACGGCTAATCGATTAGATTTATTCTCTGCAGAGATTGTACACTTTACCCATATGACACACTCTAGCAATCGTGTCAGCCACGCCACGCGATACTCACCGTATCCGTTTTGCTAAACTGCGGCACAATCGTTCCATTCATTGGAGTTAAACTTGCACTTGCCCAGTGATGTTGATCGCCGCTATGTGTGAGAGAAGCCATGATGGTTTATACCCCATCATGCTCTCCCAGACAAGTTGGAAGTCAGACTCGTACACAAGGTACGAACGATGGTTTACGCCCCATCACGCCCTTCCAACCCTGACCACTCAGGTCTAACGATGGTTTACACCCCATCATGTCCTTTACCCCATAGCAAGGCATGCACCGTTGTACCATGTAGGATCGAAGTTAGGGCTGCAAACGAGCCGAGCTCGAGCGAGCTTGCCCTACGAAGCTCGAGCTCGAACAAGCTCGAGCCGAGCCTCAAATTAGGTTCGAGTTTACAGGCAGGCTCGGTTCGAGCTCGAACAAAGCTCGAGTAGGCTCGAGCTCGGCTCGAAAAAGCTCGATAATGTTTGTTTATATACAACAGCAGCAGATAAGCACAAACAAAAGCAACAAATCAAATCATCCGGTAGCAGACATGCAATGCACCAATTTAGTGAGCATTTGCATGCAACAATTTTCATCAAGAGAGAGCATTTGCATGCAACAATTTTCATCAAGAGAGAGCATTTGCATAACTTAAAAAACACATAACCCATGCAACAATTTAGTGAACAAAGCTCGAGTAGGCTCGAGCTCGGCTCGACTGGGCTCGCGATCTTGAGATCAGGCTCGATTCGAGCTCGAATATAGCTCGAGCCGAGCTCGAGCCGAGTCTCTTACGAGCCGAGCTCGAATAGTTTGCGAGCCTCGAGCTTTTCTTGCAGCCCTAATCGAAGTATACGAATATAGCAATCAGAGGGGGGTGAATGATTGTGCAGAAGCTAAAACCAAATTCTTGATCTACTAAAAGTTCACCCCAAAACGGAACCAAATAACTGCCTCGTATTCGATAAAAACAGATTGACAGAGGTTTGGTAAAACATGAATTCCCGGAGATCCAACCGTCGGATCGATCTGAAATTTGGACACAAGAAACTAGATTCCAATACGAATCGAACCAAAAAAGAATAAGTTTGATCGAACTTACGGATCAAAAGTTATGAACCTCCGACCACGTTCGCCCTTGAGCAATACCTGCACATGAAGAACAAGAAACGAATCCGAGCACAAGTCCACGACTTGACTCAAAGTCAATCCATGCAACTACTCACACGAGCATTGCATAAAGTCCACTTCAAAACAAGCATCATGAAATTCTCACGAATTTCATAATCTCAAATTCAAACCAAAATTCAATTTCAAAATTGCTCAAAACCCTAATCGAGCAAGAGACCATTCATGCCGGACCAAACACCAGTCCGGCGCAACTCACGATGGACCAAAAACCCGGTCCGGCGTACACGTGAAAATCTCGGTTCAATTCAAAGCAAAATATGTTCAACAACACGTTTACGATGGACCAAATTTTTGGTCCAGCATACATGCAAAAACAACGCTCAAAAAAACGTTCACGACAGACCAAGAATTTGGTCCGGCGTGCATGGTCCGGCATAACATAGAAGCTTACTATTTTTTGTAAAACTTGGTCCCGCACAAAACATGTTCACGACGGACAAAACAAAAATTAGTCCGGCGTACACATGAAGAAAGACCTTCAAAACGCCGTTCACAACGGACCAAAGATTTAGTCCGGCGTGCATGTAGAAACAGCCGTCAAAAACGCAGTTCACCACGGACCAACAATTTGGTCCGACGTAGATGTGAGAAACGGTCCGGCGTAGATGGGAAACTTACTGTTTTTGCGAAATTCAGTCCGGTGCTAAAAGAACCACATTCACACACATTTGCAAATTCAATTCTAAGCCAAATTTTCAGCACATGATTTCACAATCTCCCCCTTGATGAAAACATTGGCAACACCACTTAGAATTGAACATTTGGCATTCACTTCACAAAAGGATTTTTGAACAGACCAAGGAATCTCCCCCTTTGACCAATATGCAAAGTAAAAACTCTCCCTGAGTGAGAATACGAAAAGCCTCCTCATAAGAAGAAAAATGTGTGTGAATGTGCAATGTGCCCCAAAACTCCAAAATTCTCCAAACTTCTCAAAAATTCCAAAAACTTCTCCCCCTTTGACAATGGATTCATCAAGAGTACAAAAGAGAGAGAAAACAAGTTCAGAATTTTCCCTGTAGCAATTATTTCTCAAAAGAGAAACAAAGGACTGCTAAGATAGGAAAAGATGAGCTCATTCGACCATATAACCTTATATATCACATAATATGCAAAATACATGAACTTGATGTGATTTTAATAAGTTAGGGAATGAAATGCATCTCAACCTCAATTTAGTCAACTATAGTCAAGTACTAAGCAAGACCTTAGAAGAAAAGCAAAGGCCCAAAACTTGAAGCAACTAACATCTCAGGGTGAGCAAGTAGTTTCAACTCCAATCTAGTAGACCAGTTTAATCTTTGAACAATAAACTGCATGTGGCATGCTTGAAGCATACTTCTTTTATTTTTCTAGGAGTGACATGCTTAAAGCATACATCTTGTCTTTGAGGGAATGGCATGCTTGAAGTATACGTCTTCTTTTTAGGGAAAGCATGCCTGAAGCACACAACTTGAAGCTTTTGCTTTTAACAACACTTTTTTTTACTGATTCCCTTTTCTTTTCTTTTTCTTTGATTTGTAAACATGCAAAAGTGATTAAAAGGTCTTATGAAAGAGTAAAGCTGAAAACATACTTGCTCCGTAGCCCAAATTTGTCAAGAAGATTCAATATCAAGCCTAGAAGAGTATGATATCACAGAGTATTTAGCTATAGACAATCAGACCAAGGAATTCCGCAATGTCATTTTTAGTTCAAGTGAGACAATTTAGATTGTCATATATTAGCTCAATTACATAATATATAAAGAAATGTGATAAAGTAAGCTCATCAAGTGAAACAACTTGGCAATGAAACTCCCCCTCAAAACAACCCATTGGATGAACAATCCCAAGTTCTCCCCGAATGAAAGCAAAACGAGAAGAAGACAAAGGTTTTGTGAAAATATTTGCCAATTGATGTTCAGTATCCACATGATGAAGCACAATATTGCCTTTTTCTACATGATCTCTGAGAAAGTGAAATCTAATGTCAATATGCCCAAGAAAGAGAATTACTCAAGAAGTGGCATGAACCAGACGTACTTTTTCTATCAATTCTACATCCTCCAAATTCAGCATCAGAGAAAGCTCTTAAACTAATGCATGAGGAAGCAGAAAGCCAAATGCCAAAATCTTGAGTACCATGGAGATACTTGAAAATTCGCTTGATAGCTTGTCGATGTGAAGCACGCGGGGAAGCTTAAAAACGAGCACACAAGCACACAGCAAACTCCATATGTGACAGACAGTGCCGCCCAACAATTGCTAACTCAACTCGCTCTCCATAGTCCTGATGACAGTTGGTTTGAACTAACACAAGGGCTCATTCGTCATAAGGACAAATTTGGGTTGGACAAAATTCAGCTTTGCAGACCAAATTAATCTCAGCCTTTCATTCAAGCGCCATTGGTGGACATTCTGGTATCAATGCAACTTAGCACCGTCTGAAGAAATTGTTTGTCTGGACCGGCATGAAACAATGTGTTGAGAGTTTTGTCAAGCAGTGCACCACTTGACAATTGGCAAAAGGGGAACACTCCAAGCAAGCCGGCCAATTGCAGCCATTACCGATTCCTGACGAGGCCTGGATGGATCTCACTATGGATTTCGTGGAGGGGTTACCGCTGTCAGACGGCTGCAATGTGATAATGGTAGTGGTGGATCGATTTTCCAAATATGCCCATTTCATCCCACTCTGACATCCCTTCACTGCGTCAAAAGTCGCTAAGTTGTTTCTTGACAATATCATCAAGTTGCATGGAGTGCCAAGAACAATTACGTTGGATCGGGACAGGGTGTTTACTAGCCATTTGTGGCGTGAATTGTTCACCGCCTTGGGCACAAAATTGCAATACAGTACAACGTATCACCCACAAACGGATGGGCAAAGTGAGAGAGTTAATCAGTGCATCGAGATGTATTTAAGATGTGCGGTTCATACTTCACCAAGAAATTGGAACTCCTGGTTGGCTATGGCTGAGCTATAGTACAACACCAGTTTCCACACTTCACTCGATTGTTCTCCATTCAAGGTGTTGTATGGCCGTGACCCACATTATGGTATCGTTCCCCGTGCATTGCTCAGTGGTTCTGGAGAAGTAAGTGATATTCTACAAGACAGACAGTCACATCTGGAAATGGTTAAACTGCATTTGGCTCGCGCTCAGAACAGAATGAAGGCACAAGCCGATAAACGGCGGCAAGATCGGCATTTTCAAGTGGGAGAACAAGTCTTATTGAAATTGCAACCTTACGCCCAAACATCAGTAGCTAACCGATAGTTTCCTAAACTGGCGCATAAGTTCTATGGACCATACACCATTTTGGAATGAATCGGCCCAGCTGCTTATCGTTTGGATTTGCCGCAGGACAGTCAGATTCATCCGGTCTTCCATGTTTCTCAATTGAAGCCGTTTAGTGCTGATTATTCTCCAGTGTTCAGTGCACTACCGAAGTTGGCGGATCTGGATGTGAGATTGTCAAAACCGGAGCTCATTTTGGACAGGCACTTGGTTAAAAAGGGGAATACTGCGATCGCTCAGGGACTAGTGAAATGGTCGGGTATTCCAGCGGATTCTGCTACTTGGGAAGATCTTAGCGTTTTGAAGGTTCGTTTTCCATCTGAAGTTGCTTGGGGTCAAGCAAGTCCTTAGGGGGGCTACTGTCACTACCGGCAAGGAACAGCAAGGTCAAGTGGGCTCCGAAGCAGAGTAATGTTTACTGTAGCCTATAAGACTGTTATCAATTTCCGATCGGTCGATCAGTGCATTGGTAGAAAGGTTAATTTTCTGTTATGTAAGTAACGGAGTGGTTGGGAAGGCAGTATATAAGCCTTGTAACAGACTGGACAAGAGACAAGAAAAGAAAAATGAAATGAACAAATGTTCTTCGCTTCTGTTTCCTTTCTTCTCTTTCAAGTCTCTCTCTGTTCTGTTCGATCCTAGTGATCAACTACCGATCGGTGATCTCACGCCCCAACTTCACTGGTGGCAAGGGGATGTAACACTACCTTATCCTCCTTTGTGCCAAGCAATACTTTCAAAGTTTTCTCTCGTGCTGCTTCTCGTTCGGACGGGGCCACGTTGGAAGCTAGCACGCAGCCTTACAGGTACATTGCTTCGTACCTCTGTTCTTTTCTCGTCACTGGTTAATTGCTGCTGTCCAATGAACTCGAATTCCAAGATGCTTGACTAATGTGGTGAAGACCTAGCTCCTAATTAAACCTTACACTTTGGCCCCAGGATACAACCAAACGCTCCTAAAAGAAGCCAAGGGCTGCTCAACAATTTTGCTCGCGGGATCCAGAGAAAAGGTCGGAAGAAGAGCTAGTATTTGCCAAGTTTTTCACGTTATCTTCGTGTGCGTTTCAGTGATGTTATCTTCGGGCACAATATTAAGCTGCCTTGTACCGTACAGGATCTTTACAAGATTAGAGGAAGGAAAAGACACTCTTGAAACCAAGAAAAGAGGCACCGCTCTCACTGCCCTTTGCATTCAGCGATATATCCCTGCAATAATCCTGAACCCAGTGAGGTTGAACTGCGGCTGGAACTTGCTTTGCACTTTGCATAGCCTGTAAATCTGTGAGGGGACTGCTGAAACAGAATTTGCTCTTCTCTGGTGTGCGGACGTCCCTTTTACCTGCGAATTGGAGAGAGTTCTCATCTGGAGTTCTGATCGGGATCTTGTTCTGCTCAGATAGGCTGTCCCTTGTACGCGAAAATTGATGAGGGTTTTCATCAGGAGTTGTGCTCGGGACCTTAATCTTCTCAGACGGGCTGTCCATTTTGCCTGTAAACCGAAAGGAGGTATTTTCTGAAGTTCTGTCCAGGATCCAGCGACACTTCTCAGCAGTACTGGTTTGGGAAACTCTAGCCTTGGTACATTCAGAATCCATTGGTTTGACCTCTTCCCCATGCAGAATGCTCAGATCTAGTTCAAATTGGTCCCTAGATGTCTTCATCTTCTTCAGTATCAAAGGTTCATAAGAGCTATCCATGGACTTGGACAGCATTAGAGTGGGAAAATCTCTGGATTTCTTGCGTATGTGATCAAAAATTGTGTTGCTGGTGGCACTTTTGCATTCTGCCTCTGCTGGTTCGGAAACCGAAGAATCTTGCATATCTAATCCTGACAATACACTCTTTGGTTAGCAAATAAGATAATCCAGATTTTGATGACAGGAGTCCAACTAAACATAACTAGGGGTGTCCAAAAACGGTTTTCCAAAACGGTGAAACCCGGCCAATGCCCGATAGGGTAGTAAACGCATGCATGTAGCTGTGTTGTGGGTGGTGCATTTGACCCGGTCTACGGTTTTGGTAAAACCGGAAACCTGGGTTTGAACACCCCTAAACATAACAGATGTATATACTGTCGTGTAGCACAATGTTACCTCCATTGCCTTCTTCGGGCAGTAGATTAAAGCTGGGGACCTCCCTGTAGTCAACAAAATACTACCTTAGGAAAGTCTTACCCAAACGAGAAGGCTCAGAGAGCATGGTCATAGAATAACTAGTAAATAGTAAATACGCAGATGAAAATCTTGATAGCAGGATTAAACATTTCGTTCGACCTTGTTTTTCGCTCCGCTGGCCGTAGCGATTCTCAAAATTTTGTTCGAAATTCAAGAAAAACCGAAGGGTTTCAAAAGTCAAACTGATTTGATAACTGGTCAAACAGATGAGCGAAATTAGAACGAAAAGGTCGAATTTCACACGAAAAGCAGCGAATTTCGCTCGAAAAGCAGTTTGCTTTCTCTCGAAAATCGGCGACAACGAAAAGGTCGAATTTCTCTCGAAAAGAAGCGAATTTCTCTCGAAAAGATGATTGCTTTTCTCGAAAATCGGTGATAGGTGAAAAAAATTGAGAAAAAATGTAAAAAAAAAGAGGACAAAATTGCAAAAATATTTTAAATTTTGTAAAAGGCCATTGGAGCCCCAAAAAATTGGAAACATGTTAGAAACATATAAAAAAAATGGAAGCACAAAAAAAATCTGGCATAATCTTTTGTAAATATGAAAAAATTTCTGACCTTTGCTATATTTAAGATAATTGCAAGTTGTCCCATATCAATACAAGTGCAAAAATAGGCATTCACATAATCACATACAAATACCATTCACATAATTGGATCACTTACTAATATCATTTAAAGATCGGCTATCCGTTAGAAAATCAATCAATATAATTGGATCACTTACTAATATAGCCATATCATGTTATTAATAGACACGTCAAATAATAATAGATGGGTAAGGATAAAAATCAACGTAAATTTAAAATGGAAATTTTGGTAGTTCATGCATGCATATAACGAGTAGTAAGCTTTTCAATATTGGATAACATTAAGAGCAATGCTTCTATGCTTTTCCTTCTAATACAAGTTGCATGAATCTTGAAGCAAGCAAAGAGGTAAGTACTCACCATCTACCTTTCATTCATGCTTTAATATTTTAGCATTAATATATTAAAATATACCGTAGCAAGATAATTTTTGTGCATACAAATATCGCTACTTGAACAAGTAGTACCATTTCACGGTGTGGTCCGTTACTACTAAATATACTTCGACAAATATTGCTACTAAATATAATTGAATAAATATTGTTACTAAAATATATTGAAGTAAATATTGCTACTTGACATAACTGAACAAATATTACTACTAAAAATACTTCTAATTTCTTCTCTTATTTTTGCTTTTTCTACCGAATAAATATTGTTACTAAAATATATTGAAGTATTCTAATTGCTACTAAAAATACTTCATTTTTTATTCACACCAGAGGTCATAAGGCTATTAATACTAATTATAGGAAAATTTTGGATAAATTTTTTTAAAATTTTCAATTGTTTTGAATTTAAATTTAAATTTAAGCGAAAAACCGAACGAAATTCTTTTTCGAGGGGGGACGAAATGGATAAAATTCGCGAAATTCGAACGAAAAGCTGAACCCTGCTTGACAGATGGTGGAAAATTCACTAATAGCTGTGAACTATAGTAATTCCTTGGCGACCTAATGCCATCCTTGCAGATATTTTGGCAACTGCAGGTAGTGTAATGCCCAATCAGATGAGTGTGTGTGTGTGCGCGCGCGCATGTGTGCATGCTGATGTATGCCAGCTAATTCCAGAACATAAAGTAGGTTAAGCACTTACAGTGAAGCTAGGTTGTTAAACTTTCTCGTTCCCGGAATACTATCAGCTTTCTCTGGAAAGTTGACACCATCATCGTCTTCTGTAACATATACCTCTTTGGAAAGCAGGCTCCGTCCATTATGAGATTGAGATTGACTTGTTCGAGTTGTTCTGGAGCTAACCAAACAAATATCTGCAGGAAGATTGTACAGGGGTTCTGGCTTATCTATCCCATGCACTTTGGTCACTTGGAAATAATCTTCCTCGCTACCACATGCTTCTTGGGGATATCAAGACCAACTTCACCATAAATTTACAAACATAGACTACGTCAGCAAAAAAAATTGTACACATTATAGATACCTCTTTATTTGATGAACAATAACTCTCTTTTAGTGCTATTACCGTATTCTTCGAAAATGAGATTAACCTTCAGAGTCACCCTGGCATGTCGAGGGCATGGCACATAGAGCTTTATAGAATATGGGCTGCATTTAATAAATTGGCCAGTGAGAGTATTTCTTGACAACTTAGGTTCAACTTATGTGTCTGAGAGTGCAGCAAGATCCTTCTATAATGATATTTGGCTGAGCAATTCTATTCATCTCTACTATCGTTGTGATGTGTTCATCGCCAGCGAAACAATGGTGCTCTCTTTTTTGCTGCTTAACACAGCAGCTAATAGCCTAATGAAAAATAAGCTTACCATGCTACTATGCTAGAATAATAATCTATTTAAAGAAGATACTAATCGAATGAAAAGATTATCTTCCTTGGTGCAGCAAAAAAGAACCCACAACCCACAGTCTAATCACTCCAAGTCCCTTTCCCCCCACAATTTATACTGGAACAGTCAAAGTTCATTTGCTTGTGAATCTGTATAAGAATGGTTCAAACATTCGCTGAAATAACAGACCTTCAGAAGTATTACCTGGAAAATTCATGAGCCCTTTAAAGAAGAGTTGGAAATGATGGCCACAGTACCAAAAACAACACACAACAACCCATCAGGAGAAGAAAAAGATCCTAATGGACATCAAATTGAGAGAATACAATCACTGACCTTATTTTCTCGTGAAAGATTATTGCATTATCTTCCTCTGAGCCCACAACCTGAGAAAGAACAATATAAGATTTTGTATGTTTAAGAGCATCTCCAACAGTTTCCTATAATTTGATTTCCAATAACCCTGGATTGGGAGCTTCCTAAAGTTTTTAGGCCTTAAAAAAAGACCATTCTCCAACGGTTCTCATTTTTTCTCCTAAAAATAGTGATTGGGAAAGCACACGAGCATCCAATATCTGGCTACTTCAGCCTGAGTTTTTGGGCGTGCAGAGAGATTAGGATTCTGATAGGGTAACTGTTGGAGCGATAATTTTTTCATTTGTTCCTAAAAAATGATTTTGGGAATAAATTTTGGGAACTATTGGAGATGCTCTAAGGAGCAGTGGAAGGTCCAAAACAAAGATAAAGAAAGTACCATGTCAGCATAATCCTGTTTGCTAGATTGCACTGTCAGTGATAGACGAGTTAATGTTACAATAATAATTGATTTTCCGAGTCTATTTCCAGCATCCTCTATGTGTACGTCAATTTTTGCAGGTAATGATAACAAGGATTGTTTTATATGATTTCCAAATGGATAATTGCGCCCCGTTGCAATTTCTATCTTTCTAGCATCACCAGCTGCCAAGCTCTCAAAGGAATCAATTCCAAAGTCTTGATTACAGGATGGTGAGTGATCAACTCAAGAGTTAATTATGCGATCTGCAGATACAGAGGTACCCGGCATAATAAAGGTAAGAAAATTAATAACCTTTGCCGTAACAATTCCAATTCCAGGCGATTGTTTCACAAAAATGGGTTTCTTGTCCCAAAGTTTTTGGTGTAGACATTTTGCAAGGAGCATGGAATATATGGCAGATCTGTAACTTTTTTTGTATATAAAATATTCTCTCATGCATTTGGCAATCCTACATCCATTTGAGCATATTGAACTTGTTTCCTGCATATAGGAGTTCAAAGAAAGTCAAAAGAACAGGTAACGAAATCAAAACATGCTTTAAACTAGACAAACAAACCTGGTTGAGGGATAAATCATGGATTTGGGGGTCCTCAGTTAAACAGTCATTTACTAGTATAAATATTTTCTCTTCTCTTGTCTGGATACGCTTTTTCTTTTTTCCATTCCCTGTGACAACATGGAATCGGAGCCTTCCCTCTTTGTCAGAGTTTATGTCATTTAGAATCTTCTTCTCATTTCGGCGTAGTTGGATCCCTTGATATCCCAGAAAATAAATCAAATCACCAATTCACTATACTTTTAAACTTATTATTAAATCAAATATTTACAGCTACCTACAAGTAATCTCTGCAGAGTGACATATGATATGCAACAAATCTTCCAAACTGCAACAGGCAGAAGCTTTGACAATAATCTTCATGGTGTCAAACTTCAGATAGTATTTTGTCATCAGCCTCCCAGGTTCTGAGTGAAAAAGTTAGATCTTAAAAGAACCCTTTGATATAAAATTGCCAGACACATATGCAAATGAAGTGACTAACTGGAATACTGAGACTTCTATATAGCAAGGAAGTAGAACATTTGAGGGCGAACAGATTCAGAAACACCAGGAAACTAATAACAGAGTTATGCTGCAAGGCTAGGCTCCAAGTTTGCATGGCCAACCACAGAAGTTTCTCCGAGTACCTTACATCTTTGCTAGCAGAACTTCTTATGGAAAAATTGGCCAGGAAAAACCCCATTATAATGTGGGATAGAAGGCATGTATTCTAGTGAGATTAGCTAAGCTTGGTAACATTGCAAAGAAGTGAAATTAAAGAGATAAACATCACAAAGGAGATCAACCACAAACGATATCTCAACCATCGTTCAATATGGACAATAACACTCTGGACATCTATTATTATGGTGACCCGCGCAATTAGCCCAGGGTAACGACAGTAACACTGTGTGGCGACCCACATAATTAGCCCAGGGAACGACAGTAACCACTGTCATTACACTACGATAATTACACGAATCTTGGCATACTAACTAATCAAAACATCAAGCGCACCCGATGTTTTATCAATTAGTGTACCGTGTTCAAAGTGTTGCAACTGAACAATAATTAGAGACTAAAATGGAACTTTATTACATTCCATATCACGCACGGCTACATGTTCATTACAATAATTATACATAGGAACCAAGTACAACAAAAATACAATACCAAAAGTACTAACTATTCCATAGACTATCGAAGCTAATGTACAGTCTAACCAACGAACTAATCATCCCGATAGCCTCCAATCTCATAACCCAAATCTTGCAGGTGCTCCTCACCTCATGTCTAGTAGGCGAGTCCATTGGGATCCATATCCCCACCAAGCACTTGTCCATCATGACAATTCTCTAGCAAAGAGGGATTTAGCAAGAGTGAGTACAAAAGTACTCAGCAAGCATTAATAGCAAAATGTATATTATGAGTTTTTCTAGTACTCACCACATATCCATCTCTCTCAAATCCATTTTCAGGAAAACTTGGTTTTATTAGGAAAACCGTGGGTTTCAAATTTTAATTCTTGAAATTGCTGCTAGCAATCGTATATGAAACACAGACTTAGCTTCCGTAGCCTCCAATCAAGGAGACAGGTATGGATTCATGATTTGACCTTGCGCTAGCTTATATCACTTTACCCATAGTGACACCATCCTGTGAGGCCCCGGAATGTTTATCACTAGCCTAGTATTAGATCTCCAACCCTATTACTTGAGTGGGGGACGCCTATACCAGGTCGACCCACCAGACTCGCAGCTAACAGTTGTATCAGGCAACCGCAGCAGCACTAATACTCAACCGAAGACTTTACATATATAGCCTGAAAGAATCAACCGTAGCTGGTTTTCGGTGTCGTCTCACTGGGCCTTCCGGCATACCCAACTTCACACGCATATTTATCTACTCTTAACCAATGTGGAGATCATAATACCATCCAAGAACAACCTTTTCTAGCCGATTCCACACACTGGTTGATACTGAAAATACGACTCATTGCCCGAGTGTAGTTGTTTATCCTTATTCATAGCCTATGTAAAAGGCCCCACCAGTGAACAGACCCTTCTCATCGGCACCCTCTACCCACCATATTAATAGCCATACGCCACATCCAAATATCATTTCCCCCAATCAATCCAAATATCAACTCCTCACTCAATAATCAATCCACAATCCACCCAAGTCCAATTTAAGATTTTCAAATTTAAATATAGGTTTTCCCATGCATGGATGATACACATATGTATATACTAAAATCAATTAAAGACATTTAATTAAAACTTGCTCAAAGGAAGGCTTGCCTAAAATAGGGTTGTAATACTTGGCCTCACTCGGAATCTGAAGGTGGTCTCTCGATGGATTTAATTCAATTCCTGAAATCAAGGAATACCAAAGGTTCACAGGACAATTAAATTATTGTGTTTTATAGCGTCCAACCTTTTTGGGAAGGCTAACGACAACAAAAAGGGGTCCTGCCCCTTTAACTAAAATACGCTAATTTGACCCCACAATTTAGTATTTTAACAGTAATAACAACAACAATTTAACTAAAACCCTTACTACCCATTTAATTGAGGCCTTTTAGAATTTAATTAAAAATTTTCCTACGACGAATATATACGGCAATTTAACCTACGCAGTTCGCGCACGGGAGACCAAATTTCTAATCTTTTCCCTGCTTTCCCTTTTCTTTTTCTTTCTTTTTCTCCCCCTTCCATTCTTTTCTTTTCTTTTCTGTTCCCCTCCACTTCCTTTCTTCTACTCGGGCCAAAGCCTCCCCTGGCTTGCTCCTTCCTCCTCCTAGCTCTCGGTTTCTTCTCCCTCTGATATCTCCCTCTACCCCCTCTACTTCGGCCACCTCCTCCCTCTGACCTTACTCCTCGCCAGCCCTCTCTACTCGGCCGCCCCTCCGGCAGCTCCTCCCGTCGGCCTCTACTTCAGCCTTGTTATGAATAGCACTTGTATTCAACATGGGGCCAATGGGCCAGTATATATACATGTATATGAGGGTATAAAGGGAAAACCTATATTAGGCAATATCTATACAAGGATATAAAGGGATACTGTCCAACACCCCCCCCCTCAAACTCATGGTGGATCTACAACACTGAGTTTGGAGAGATAAAAGTTATGATAAGCTCTAGTCTGTGTCTTCGTGAAGAAATCTGCCAACTGGAGCTCTGAAGGCACATACTGAAGAGCCACAGCCTGATCCTGTACCTGTGACCGCATATAAGAAGCATCAACACCAATGTGCTTGGTGAGTTCATGCTTCACTGGATCTCGAGCAATGCTGATAGCACCCGTACTGTCAGATAAAAGAGGAGTCGGTGTAGAAACAAAAACACCAAAATCCTCAAGTAACCACCGTAGACAAGTACCTCTGCTGTCAAAAGAGCCATAGCTCGCAACTCAGCCTCAGCACTTGAACGAGAAACTGTTGTCTACTTCTTAGTCTTCCAAGCAATGAGAGAACCACCAAGAAAAACACAGTAAGCAGAAAAAGACCAACGATCAGAGTGATCACTAGCACAAGTAGCATCAGAGTATGCTTGGAGCTGTAAAGAGCTGGAGCATGGAAAGAAAAGACGACGAGAGATAGTTCCACGAAGATATTGTAGAACACGAAGATGACTATAGTGGAGCTGAGTGGGAGCAGAAACAAACTAACTCAATATATGGATTGGATACGAAATGTCAGGACGAGTGACACCAAGTTAAACATTGAGCGGCGATAGTGAGTAGGATCCTCAAGAGGTTCACCATCGGTAGATCGAAGGTGAACATTGAGATCCATGGGAGTCTCAGCTATACACTGATCAGTGACAAGCATGATCAAGAAGATGCTGGATATACTTTTCTTGGGAGAGAAAGAAGCCCTCAGATGTAGAAGAAACCTCAATCCCAAGAAAATAGCGAAGAGGACCTAGATCGAACATGAGAAACTGCTCACTAAGACGAGCCTTTACAAAGGCAATATACTGAGAATCATCTCCAGTAATGATCATGTCATCAACATATAGAAGGAGAATAGTCCGACCTCGAGAAGAAGTGTGAACAAAGAGCGCAGGATCATGAGCACTTGCAGAAAAACCAGCTGCAGTGATCACAAAAGAAAAACGCTCAAACCAAGCACGAGGGGCTTGCTTAAGCCCATAAAGAGAGCGACGAAGCCGACAAACCATGCCCTCAGGAACATAATACCCCGGTGGTGGCTGTATATAGACCTCCTCATGCAGCTCACCATTAAGAAAGGCATTCTTGACATCAAGTTGAGAGATGGACCTCTCACGGACAGAGACCACAACAAGCAGAGTGCAAATAGTGATCATGTGAGCCACAGGTGCAAAAGTCTCATCATAATCACGACCATGCTCCTGTTGAAAACCACACACAACGAGCCTTGTAGCGCTCAAGAGAACCATCAGAGCGAGTCTTAATCTTATAGACCCACTTGCATGTAATAGGACGGACACGTGGAGGAAGTGGTACAAGATTCCACGTGCTAGTGCGCTCAAGGGCAGCAAGCTCCTCCGCCATCGCATGCTGCCATTCCTGATGAATAACAGCATCACGGTCAGAAGTCGGCTCGGCCAGATCTGCACCAACAAAGCCAAGGCGCTCAGGAGGCCGAGTAGACTATCGATCGCAAAGAGCATAAAGAGGAGACACTGAAGAAGATGGCTCATCAGAAGATGGCACATCAGAAGATTCCTCAGCTCGCAGACGACGAGTGTAGTATAGAGGATAGGAAGGAACAATATCTGAAGAAACCTTTGGAAGAGAGGTCAGTGGTGAAGAAACCGGCGATAAAGGAGACGCCAATTGTGAAAAGAGGAAAAGTGACAACTGGTGTATCAGGACTGTGGCTCAACAGGAGATGTAGGAGAAAAAGAACGAGGGTAGAAGGGACGACTCATCAAAAGTGACATCGCGTGAGATCCGCATCCATCGGCCAACGGGATCCCAACAACGATATCTCTTATGCTCAGCACTGTATCCCAGAAAGACGCACTCAACAGACTGAGCAGTTAGCTTGGTGCGTTCACAAGGTGCAATAAGAACATAGCACACACACCTAAAAAGGCGAAGTTCAGAATAATCAGAAGGCATGCCACAAAGACGCTCTACTGGAATCCCACCCTTAAGAGCAGAAGAAGGCTGGATATTGTCCAAGTAAGTGGCAGTGGAAACAGCCTCAGCCCAGAAGTGAGGTGGAATAGCGGAAGCAAGCATAAGAGCACGGGTTGTCTCAAGAAGATGACAATGCTTGCGCTCAACCACAGCATTCTGAGCATGCGCACCAGGACATGAAAACTGGGAAAGAGTGCAATGCGTAGCAAGAAAAGCTCGAAGAGCTCCTGACAGATACTCCCCTGCCGAGTCGGCACGAAGAACACGAATGAGAATCAAACTGAGTGTGAATCATAGTGGCAAGTCTTCTAGATGGATAGAACCTCACTACAAGGACATAAAATATATCCAAGTGTGGCGAGAGAAATCATCTATAAAAAGAATATATATTTATGACCCCCTTTTGAAACAAAAGGAGCCGGACCCCAAACATCAGAATGAATAAGGTCAAAAGGACGCTAGGATACAGACTCACTAGAAGAATAAGGGAGTTGTAGCTGTTTACCAAGCTTACAACCCCTACAATGTAAAGAGACATCACTAGACACAAAGCCTAAAAGACCACGACGAACTAAAGAAGATAGACGGGAACCACAAAGATATCCCAAACGGTGATGCCACTGAGCAAAAGACCCAGTAGAAGAAGCAACAGATGCTGAAGAGGTGGATGAAACAGAGAGACAGCTGCGCATAGAACTCATCCACAGTCGAATCACCCTGCTGTAGCGACTGCTCCTATCGCACAACAGAAAGGTACAGAGAGTCACCAGCAGGCTCATAGCGGTCGCGAAGATGCGCCCACATCAACTGTGCCGAAGACAAAACAACAATGTCACCAGTAAGATGCACATCCATGCTGGCAACCAAAATAGCAGAGGCACGAGCATCTTTATCAATCCATGTCTTGTGAGCAGTAAACTGAGTCTAAAAAGACTCCACAGCATCAGCATAATCATCAGAGGCCTTCTGGCGAGCAGCATCATTGGCCTCCTTGGGAATAACAAGCGTGGCAGGGGGAGCAGGATGAGGTGGACATGATAGCTCGCCGGTAAGAAACTCCCACAGGCGCTGACCACGCATGTGAAGGCGCATATGAAGAACCCAGTCTCGATAATTGAGACCATCGAAGGTAACAGGGTAGCGAGGAACAGAAACAGTCCTTGAAGAAAAGCCTGAAGATGAATTTTTTTTTAAACAGCGGAACTAGGTCGAACCAAAACCGACCAAACTACTGACCAAGCCAGTCGACCGGGACAGATCAAACTAGCCTCAAATAGAGGTTAGGATCGGTTTCAAGTCCGATCAGACTTCTTCAGCTAACTCGGACGAGCGATGACGACGCAAGGCGGCCGAAGCTCGCGGACGCGGGCGAGCGCCAGGAGGAGGCGCGAACCGAGGTGACGACGGCGCGGGTGAAGACGACGACGGAGGCCGAGCTAGAGGCCGGCCCTTGGGCACGAGCCGACGAAGCGCAAGTCGGTGGCCGGAGCACCGAGAGAAGACGCGGTCACTCGCGCGGAAGAGCGGTGCGGCGAAAGTAGTGGCCGGGCTGGAGGCCGGGCTGACTGCGACCGGGCTGGAGGCGGTCGGCTCAAGCGCGAGCCAGCGGAGGGCGGCACCGATGTGGCTCGAGTCGTTCCCGGCTGGAGGAGGCAATATGCCGTCGAGATGAGGCGGGCTCAGCCGTGGACTTCGGGCGCACGAGATGAGGAGACAACCGGAGCGGAGGCTGTCGATCCCGGCCGGAGGAGGCAAACCGACGAAGAAAAACTAGAAGAAAGATGGGAGAGCAAGTACAACGCCCAGGAAGCCTAACCCTAACTTTAATGCTTTGATACCATGTTATGAATAACACTTGTATTCAACATGGGGCCAATGGGCCAGTATATATACTTGTACATGAGGGTATAAAGGGGAAACCTATATTAGGCAATATCTATACAAGGATATAAAGGGATATTGTCTAACAAGCCTAACCCTAGCCTAGCTGCCTCTCCCCTCTTCTTTACTGGCTGCCCCTCCATGACCAAGCGTCGTTGTCTCCTCTCTTCTACTCTACCCCTTCTCCTCCTCCCTCTGCTCCCTATTCTCTCTCCTCCCTTAGTGGACGACTGGCTCTAGCCTGGCCGCCACCCTTCTCTCGACAGCTAGCTCCTCCCTCTCTCCCCTACCTCACTACTTCTCTAATCCTCCCCATTTCTATTGTTTTTTTAGCAAAAAGGAGGTCCCTAAGAGCCGTTCTACTCTAATGGGTCCTCTAGATGATTTGAATGCCTTTCGCTTTGCTTAAACTTTGGATTTGGCATGGATTAGCCGACGATGATTTTGGGTGCTCTAGGTTGGAGGGCTCGGCTGCGATACCCACTGTTCTTATTGCACCAGGGAGCAATAGGAGTCATGGGGACAAGCTAAGCAGCCCCTAGGGTGCTCAAACCTACTGAGGCTAAGATTCTACCCCGATCTACTGGCTACACAACCAATCTACCTAGCTATGCACTTCTACAAGGTAGTACTACTACTGCTAGTAGGGCTACCACTATGGTTGTGCAGCTGGTTGGATTTGGGGTTGAGGTGGTTGTTGTCAGGGATGAAGATGGGGTGGTCAGTGGACTCGTGGAGGTCCTCTTGCTTGGGGTTGGCTCCTCCTTGCTTGGGGATCTCCTTGCTTGAGGTCTGCTCCTCCTCCTGTTTTGGGGATCTCCTCCTTGCTGCAGTCTTCTCTTTTGGCTCCTTGCTCCTGTTTGGTTGGAGTTCTTCCAGGCTCCTTGTGCTCTCGATTTGCTCTCTAGTTGGGCTCTCGGTGGCTTTTGGTTCGCTCTTGGTTTGAGAGGAAAAGGTTTGGCTCAGTTTTGGCTAAAGAAAAGGAGATGCACTGCCTTTGCTCCCTTTGGCAGTAAAGAAAGCATGCCCTCCCTTGCCCTGCCTCGATCGACGTGCTTGCCTAGGGGAGATGGCTCGGCTGGCTGGTCTTTAATGGCTGGACTTAAGGGTCTCTTTTTACTGAGTTACGGCATGCTGGGGTTACTATTTAGTCTCTATTGCTAAGGATACCCGCAATCCTTACCAGGTTGGTAAAGATTGCCGACTGATGAACCCCGTATCTAGCGAGAGGTGCCGACCTGGCCCCCAACGGGTCTAATATCTCGGTGACTGATACCTTGCCCACGGGTCTGACGGCTATCTCCACTTCTAATTCTATTCGTTCTACTCGCATTTTAAATTTTTATAGAAGCAAGATACGCTGATTACTACTAATTAGCTACTTAATACTCTTATTTGCTTAGTTAATATTCTAGGGTTTTCACACTATCATCACACTGAGTTAATTACATGAATCTCGGCATAGTACCTAACAAAACATCGGACGGCCCGACACTTTATTAGTTGCTATACCGTGTTCAGAGTGTTACAGCAGAACAATAATTAGAGACCGAATGGAAATATATTACATTCCAAACCACGCATGGCTATAAGTCCAGTACATAATTATACATATGATCCAAGTACAACAAAAATATATTACAACGGTCTAATTACCCTGATGACCGTCCAAGACCAGAATACGGACTACCAAACCCCCTAGTCCTAGTATTAGTAGTGGTGGTTGTCCTCCTGTAGGTACTGATCCTGCGCATAACCCTCATCCCACTCTTGTGAGACCCTCACTTTTATGCTACAATGCAAACATAAAAGCAAGGTTCTATTGTGCATACTGTGCCAGTCCCATGATCAGTAGCTAGCACGCACAAACACAATTTGGAAATCACAACCATGCAAAAGTTTCATATTTTATTACAGCGGAAGTATTGATACAATATGACCGATGAGGTCGACTAAATACATAACAAAAGAATCAGATGACTTGTAGTTTGCCACATAATCCACAGGCAACTGACAAGGTAAAGCCTTAGAAAGAATCGTCGTCAATAATCCCGTTTTCCTGCGTCGCAGTACCTGTCGAGGATTCCTGTCTAAAAACAACAATAATAGCAAGGGTGAGTACATTGCGTACTCAGCAAGACTTGTAGTGTTTGCAAAACCTGGAATAGATGCAGGCTGAATAGAAAGTGAGTTTCTACGGTTGTTTCGCATAAAGCGAAATTTGAATTGTAAATACTGAATAATAGAGTGAAAGCGAAACTTGTAAAGAAAATGAAATAACAAGTATGTAAATACAAAAGTAATATGTAAGAATACCATAAAGGTGATAAAAGACTCACATCCCTTTGTGAGTGATAAACGTCCAGTCCCATCATATGAAATATTAACTGAAGAATAAACTTTTGTCCAGACAGGGCACAACAGCTGAATTCAACCTTGCCAACGTAATGTCAAGTATTGAATCATCTGTAAGGGTAAGCTCACCAAAATATTTTATAAAAACAACTTAGTGTGGGTTCACCAAGTCATCCATGACCGTGGATACGGCTAATCGATTAGTTTAATCTCTGCAGAGTTGTACAGCTTTACCCACAAATAATGACTTCCCTTTTTGCAAAGCTTATTAACACACTTCCTTTGGTGTGTCGCCAGGGAAACCCATATATAACCTTTACATTACTAAACCCTGACATTGCACCAGTCCAGTATGACAGACTTACTAATGGCGGCCGAAGAACATCGTATGCACGGATCATTCCTCCCCATTAGAAAATGGCGGTAGAAGCACATCGTGTATACGGATCATTTCTCCCCATTAGTAAGGCGTATACGGTTGCATCGGCAAGTGTCAACACCTCGGTGATGGCACCTCCCTCGAGCAAACCTATATCCGGAATGCCCGTGCTACTACTACCTTTCGTAATGCAAGATCAGTTTTTAATAACTTAATTGGTTATAGCCGTCACCATACCGGCATTGTGGTTGTACGGGTAATCTTGGATCACGGGACACTTCGTTCGGTCCTTAAAGTGACATGGGCGATAACTCCACCCTATCTACGTACACGTTAAAACATGTACAGCCGGCTATTGCCAATAATCACCCACGTCGAAATCATAGTTTTATTTCCAGAAAATGAAAGTTTCAATATCGCAATATTCCAACATGTCCATGAACAGAGTTCATTATGTCTACAATTTAAGTTCTTCACGAGCAGTATAACCATCTGTTCGTGTTCCCAGTCTAAAGCATGGCTTAGCATATGCATGTAATAATCGAATATACCCATTTGTGTGTCCAACAACAATTTAGGGTTTCATTTATCACTACTGATTAAGGAAAGCCATCAATGAAGGTTATATCTACCATTACCCAAATACAATTTTATGGAACATAGCATATGCAAGCAAGTTTTAATGAACATTTTAGTTAATTATGAAAAATTGGGATCAATATGATCAAGGGGGTGCTTGCCTTGCTACTTGTTGTCTTTAGCGACGAGTCGAAGACGTCATCTTGAGATTGTCGACGACGAAGTCCGAGACGTCGGATTCTACACGTCGTATAGCGAAAAAGATAGCAAATAGCAAATAACACTTTCAATAAGGGCAAAAGGAAATCAGATGGAAAATCAAATAACAAATATTACATAAAACAAGCACGAGTGTGGATTAGGGTTTGTGAACAATAAGCGTGTCACTTCTATGTTATAATCCTTTTCATTGATCAACGATTTAAGGGTTGCATCGCATGCAACATCTATTCCTTATTATTCATTCTATTTTATTTTACGAATTCAAGAAGCTAAGATTGTATATGTTATTATAAAGCAATACATAAAACAACATGGTGAGTGCAGATTTATCTTGTACTATTGAATATAAGCAATATTGGATATAAGCAATAACAGACATCACAACTAATCACTAGTGCATGCATGGTTTAATTTAAGCAAACACCAGGAATCTAACAGTTAATCGTTAATGCATGTAGAGCTTAACCTATGATACTAGTTATTAAACATAGTTATTTACTTATATATTATGGGCTTTTAGGGCTCACAATGTGTATGGCTATGTTTTGAATAGGATTCAGATGCAAAGCAAATTATAATAGAATTACTTTTACATAATGAAATAGTCTAGCTTTAGGAAGTATTCTAAAGCTGGCTCTATAGGTACTAGTATTTAGCGGTGATATTCTAATCATTCTTTGAGTTATAGATAGTTATACCTTATGTTTGCGACTAAATATGATATGCAATCATTCTTGCAGTTAATAGGGTCTTGAACTTAAGGACGTTTCAATATTAATTCTCTAGCATTTGGGTCATATTAGTCCATCTATTATGTTATATCTATTATACGAAATCATATGTTAATTATGGGCTAAAGGTACACTACGAAGTTCTAATGCACAAATTAAAACTATCGTAGGCTAGAGTTGAGTCTAATCATTCTTGTAATGGTCTTGTATTGTGAATCATCCATAACAGGTTCTTCATGTATTATTGCTTATATTTGTGTTTGAACTATAGTAGTATTTAATAAGCATGATTATTTACCAGCTTATTTCCAATCTATTTATGAGTTTGATTCAAACAAAGGTCACTAACTATTAAAATATAAAAGATGCATGGTACACCCTAAGTATTTTTGTAGAATCAGGTTTTATACTATTTAACTAACATAACAGAACAAATTTCATATTATTTGGATGAAAAATAAACTAGTTATATCAATTTGAATAATCTATGCATTGAAATCAACCTTAAAAGGAAATTAATACAAAGTAACTTAAAATTCAAATCTAATTGAATAAACAGAGACCTTATGACATAAGGAATCTAACAAAATTGGTTTCATTCAATTTAGACAAGTTTTGCAAAAGTTGTACATGCAACATATTTGATTCTTTTTCTTTAAATTCAAATTTTAATTTAAATTACTAAACAAGCTTCGTATATTTTTCCATATTATGAAACTAGATGATTTAACATGAATTTAGAAACTGGTTTCATCTGATTTGGATCTATGGTTTAGAAGTTATAGCTATTTGAATTTCTAGGTTTTGAAATTTGTTATAAACGAAAAATACGCTTTTAATCAGAGAAAGCGTCTTTCCATTTTCGGCATGTTTTCAATCGAACGGTGCTGACTGGTGGGATCCAGTGCATAGCGACTCCAGGGGGGCGAGAGGGGTTTGTGTGGCTGACCATGCGGGACCCGCCTACCATAGAAACGGAGCAGAGGAGCTCGGCCATGGCCTCGCCGGCGGCGAGTGGGGCCTAGTGAGGTCCAGCTGACGGTAGGGGAAGCTCAAGGAGGTCTATGGGGTTCGGTGGGTGAGCTCAATCGAGCTTCGATGGCACTCCCAAGGGCCGGAGGCGGGGTCTTGCGGCTGGCGGCAGTGGCGCTAGTCGTGCCGGCGGAGGAGGGTCGATGGGTGGTGACTAACTGCAGGGTGAGTATGAGGGTGGCGTGAGGAGGCCGAAGGAAAATTCGGCAAGACCGGAGGGGTTCCACTGCGATCTGGTGACGGCAGCGGGCGGAGCTTGGTGGCGGTGATAGCTGGGAGGACGGTGAGGTAAAGTTCGAGCTCGGCTAACCAAGGGAAAAGAATCAGTGTGTAAGGAGGACGCTATTCCAGTACCTAGCTTGGTTGGAGAAGGACCGTATGGGCGAGGCACCGGGCGGCCGGACTTGAGGAATAACGGTTGCTGCGCGGCGGTAGTACATCCATCGTGCGCTGTAATTGAACGAAGGAAAAAGATCCTTAGGTGATTACGAAGCTATGGTGGAAATGAATTGGACATTGCTTTACCGGTTTGGTTGAATTCAAACTTTGGCCCGATTATTTGAAGCTCGCGGTAATGGTAGTCTGGAGCTCGGCTCGGCAATGAAGGTGTTCGCGCTAAAAATATGAAGCAGGATCCTTAGCTTCGAACACACAAGACAAACACCGGGTTTGCAGAGCGTGCCAGTCAATTTGACCTGAAATTGACAAGGTAGAATTTGTAATTTGATCAAAGCCGATAAACAAGGATTTATCGGCTTTTCACTAGTCGGTAAGAACCGGTTAGGGGATAACTAGATCAACCAGTTATGGTTAATTCGGATACAAGGTAAAATCGGCTTTGAGAAGGCGATGCGCAGCAAAGCAAAGCAGATCGAACCTGGGTGAAATCGGCTAAAACCAACAATCGGCGATGCGCAACTATGTTGATTCCGTCGACTTGCAGAGAGATCTATGAAGCTAAAACGATGTAAAGGAAAAACTTGTAAAAAGTAGATGTGTGTTGGATTGATTCCTTCCTCGACCCGTGGCCTTCGATTTATATACCTTGCTTGATCCGAGTTCTCCTTGGATACGGCAACCGGACCCGTATCGGCCTTTGATCCGATTTCCTTTCATCTTCGGATGTAGTCCTTATCGGTTACGGCTTTCCTTTTCCGTGCGTGGTCTTTCCATTTTTCTGCCCATGCCGAATTTTGGTGCAAACATATGCCCCCCATTTTTGAAAGGTAGCTTGATATCTTTCAAAAATCCCTTCGCCTTTTTCCGTGATCGGCTTGTCGCTTAAGATTCACCTTGGTAACTTCCCCATTAATGGCGCCGTAATGCCCTCGGTGCGTTTTTAATGCAGCAACTGTTCCCGCCTTTTCACCTTTTTCACCGAGGTATAAATATGAGGTCCCCCCCTACGGTCATTTTCACCCTGGCGTGCTCTCGCTCATCTTGAAATCGGCTTTTCTTCGCGTCAATCCCCTCTTCCTGTTGCATCGGCTGAAATGGACGCATCCCAGGTACTCATTCCGATCCCAAATAGTGACCATCAGTATTTTCTAGGCCCAATAGGAACTATAGAAACCGATGCGGTTGTTGGAGATGAGATCCCTAGACTCCCTTTGTCGGCTCCTGGCTACAACATTAAGGAATGGACCAAAAGCTTTAGGGCTTGGCCGACAGCTCTCAAGGGCTGGAGGTCCTGGTATATTAGAGTATCAGCCCAAAAGAAGGCGGAGTGGGAAGGAATGGGTATTGCTGAGTGTATTCCCATGTCCTTAGCCGCTCCAGAATCTAATGAATCCTTGGTGGCCGCCGCTTGCTATTTTTGGTCGGATTCCTTTAATGCCTTCTTTTTCCCAACTGGTCCTATCGGCCCAACCCTCCTAGACATGGCCGAATTGTGTTGCCTTAGGCCTGATGGAGACCAAATATCGGCTTTTAGCGGGAAACCTCAGTACAAATTGACTCGAAAAAAGGGAGAAGGTTGGTCCAAATATATACAAAACAATAACAAAGTAACCGGCCCTGTATCGGATGAGGAACATGTAGCTTTCCTCAACCTATGGCTAGACCGATTCCTCTTCTGTGGCGCTTCCTTAGGACCAACCCAGGTTTATCAATTTATGTCGGAGCAACTAGTCATGGGTCGTCGGCTAGCTTTAGGGAAATCCTTGTTGGGGGCAGTGTACCATATGATGCATATCATCCGGAGTCGGCTCTTTACCGGCAATGGTTCCTATGTCGTGGGCAATGTTGGTGGCCCACTTTGGTTTATCCAGATCTGGCTTTACTGCGTTTTCGGCCGCCTCATTATCCCGGATCCTTCGGAAGAATCGGCTTTCCCAATAGAAGATTTTCCTGAAGGCGCAACCCCCAGAGTCCAGCCTAGCCGATCTCCGGGCGAAAAATTCATTATGTGTTCGTCCGATGAACCCAAAATCTCCTCGGCCGATTTTCATAAGTACTTGTCCTTCTTTTTGAACCTTAACCAAGCCACCTTTAATCGTAGAGACTTCTTTTCGTATAGCCAACTAGCCGATCTCCCATGGCCCTCTTTTCTTCGTTTAAATTTTGATAGCTCTCTAATGCCCCAGTCCACTCTTGATCTGCTTCCTCTGCTGATTTCTCCTTGCATTCTTCACGTCGGCTTGAGTACTCGTAATAGAACATTTCAGCCGACCTATGAGTTCTATCACCCTTCAGTGTATGCACGCCAGCTGGGTTTTGGACAAACAATTCCTTGCCTCCCCTTACTTAATATGATCAAGCCACGAAACAAAGTCACTAACATTACTGCTGCGGAGCTTATTATCGAACTAGCCGATGAGCTCCATGTGGTGGACTTGCCTTTCCTCGTGCTGAACACACGTCGATCGGGCCAGTTTACCTCGTGGTGGGCTTCCATAGCCGAGTCGCTCCTGCGGAGGCGTACTATTCATGAGGTCTTGTCCTCTTTTCTCCCTGGCTTTCAAGAGCCGACGGAGGCCGCCACCGGGTCTAGCTCGAGTTATGCTAACTCATCTTTAGAGGTATTTTCATTTTGATATGTTTGTTGAAATAAGATTTTCATCGGCTTAACCATATCTTTTGTCCTTCAGACAAGCAAGAGATCGACTCCAGCGCAAACCGCATCGGCCGACGACCGCTCGAAACGGCAAAGGCCGTCGACCCCTCTCGCTGGTTTATCCTCTGGCACGCTGAGGGTTGACAGCCCATCATTATCGGATCTCGCCGATCGGCATGTTGAGAGTAAGTGCAACTTAGCGGCATGTTGAGTAAGATTTCCTCTGTCGGCTAACCCCATGTTTATCATCCTCAGGGAAGAAGAAGAGCCGTAGAGTCATTATCAAGCGATCTCCAAAACCTGCTGGTCGTGATGCAGCATCATCTCCAGCTAGATCGGCTACTGCGGTTAGCTTCGATCTTTTAATTTGGTTTTTCGTCTTGGTTTTTACTTATATTTTGGAAGCTAAGTTTTATTATTTCAGGAAACTCCTTCCGTCCAGATGATGGAAACTTTAGCCGATGCTGAGAAAATCCCGACAGACGTGCCCGTCTTATCGGCTCCTGCTCTCGTACTATCACCTGCTTCCCCGACCCAAAAAACTGCTGATGTTCCCCTGCTGCTTGAAGCGGATCCTGCTGACCTTCTGGGCTTTTCCTTGGATGATCTGGGCGACCCCGAGATTATAGCTACTGTCGATTATCCGGCCGACGTTCAGCAAATCATTGATGCTGCTGCGGAAGCATCGGCTGCTGTGACTTCCGCACCAGGAATGCAGGAGAGGCTCAATCGCCTTTTTGACGAAGTCATGCAGCCCGAAGCCCGCCTTTTAGCTGATACGCAGCCTTTGAGGACAGCTATGGCCGCAATGGAGACCGACTTGCCTCCAGAAGTCATGAAGGCCCTTTTGGATGTTTGTCACTTGGATGCTCAGAGGGACATAGTTGCAGCCGCCAGAGAGAGAATCGCCCAACGTTCTTCGCAGCAAGCCGATCAAGACACCTTGGACAAACTGGTGGCTGATACGAAAGCCAAAAAACAACAGTATGACCAAGGTATTTCTGCCTTCAAATCGGCTAAGATGAAGCAGAAAGATTTGGAATCTACGAGGAAGTCTCTTGAAGAGCAGTTGGCCCAAGTAACCCAGCAACTGGCCGATCTTCAGACGTCCATCTCTTCATCAGCTTCGTCTTTGTCAGCGCAGAAACATACCCTTGGTGATATGGTGGCAGCAGTGAAGGATCAATCGGCTAAAATTAAAGTAATACCGGGGAGCGCGATTGACGATGAACGTACTGTTAGCAGTGTCCAGGACATCATCGCCAAAGCAACGGGGGCTTTATCAGGACTAGGAGCTCGTCTGCCCGGATCTGGGCTGTAATCTGTCTTATTATCGGTTTTTTGGTATGTTTGCATGCAACGATCTTATTATCGGCTTTATAAGCCGATCGTTTTAATGCTCCTGTTTCTTGAACGATGTAATTGGCCGTCTATGATCCAATCCAAACGCTGGGGTGGTATGTTTTCAGATACTTTCCGTTGATTGCTTTAGGTAGTACGAACCCGTCTAAGGATTCCAATATATACGAATTTCCACCAATCGGCTGATTTATTTTATAAGGTCCTTCCCACGTTGGAGACCATTTACCGAATCGGTTATCTTTCGAACCGATCGGCAATATAGTTTTCCATACCAAATCGGCTTGATCAAAAGATTTTGGTACAACCTTCTTATTGTATGACTTGGCGACTCTCTCTTTGTTTCGTTTAAGCCGATCCATCGTAATCAGCCTTAGTTCGGCTAAGTCATCTAGATTGTCAAGCATTGCCTGTTCGTATTCATCGGCTGGCAAATTATTCTGCTTAAATAGCCTTACTGAGCCGATGTTAATTTCCACGGGCAAAACGGCTTCTTGTCCATATACCAACTGAAAAGGCGATAATTTAGTCGATCCGTGATAAGATAGCCGATAAGCCCATAAAGCTTCTGATAGTGTTGAATGCCAATTTCTTGGTTTCTCCTCGATTTTCCTTCTTATTAATTTTATTAATGTCTTGTTCGATGACTCGGCCTGTCCATTGGCCTGAGCGTAATAAGGAGAGGAGTTGAGTAACTTTATCCCAAGACTTTCTGCAAAACCTTTGAATTCGTTGGACATGAACACAGTCCCCTGATCAGTAGTAATCGTCTGTGGAATTCCAAACCGATGGACGATGTGTTCGTTTACAAAGTCGATCAGCTCTTTGCTAGTAACTTTCTTGAGTGGTACAGCCTCAACCCACTTTGAAAAATAGTCTGTGGCTGCAAGGATGAATTTATGTCCTTTACTGGATGACGGAAATATCTGGCCGATTATGTCTATGCCCCATCCCCTAAACGGCCATGGTTTGATGATCGGGTGTAAAACCGATGCTGGTGCCGACTGTATGTTACCAAACTTCTGGCATGTTTGGCATCCTTTATAGTATTTGAAACAATCCTCTAAAATTGTCGGCCAAAAATATCCCGTTCGTCTCAGTATCCATTTCATTTTATGGGCCGATTGATGCGATCCGCAAATCCCTTCATGGACTTCTCCCATTGCTACTTTGGCTTCTTCAGTTCCCAGGCATCTTAGCAATAAACCTTCCATGGTTCGAAAGTACAATACGTCCTCTAATAGAACGTACTTTAGTGCTTTGCGTCTAACCTTCTGCTCAGTTGGCTTAGATGGGTCTGATAAATAATCCCTTATTTCTGTTCTCCAATCGACAGGATGGACACACAAAATCGGCCAAACATTTAGCTCGATTGGTTCCTGTCGGCTTTCGATCTTGTACCCTGATGCACATTGTGCCAATCGGTTTGCTTTGTCATTAGTTTCTCTAGGGATATGTTCTATAGAGAACGTAGTAAACGTCTCAATAATCTGGAGGCATTGCTGTAAATATTGGGTTAGCGTGCTATCGTTGCACTGGTACTCCCCCTTGACTTGTTGTACAATTAGCATCGAATCTCCGAATGCCTCGATGTTTTTTACCCCGATGTCATCTAGCAGTTGTAGTCCCCTCAATAATGCTTTATATTCTGCTTGATTATTTGAACATCGGCTAGTTAACCGATACATGAACTCGTACTCCTGCCTTCTGGGTGAAATCAATACTATGCCGATGCCTTCGCCCTCCTGGCAAACGGATCCATCGAAATACAACTGCCAAGGAGTTACATCTGCCGTTCCTGTTAATGTTTCACTTCCTGCGATAAAATCGGCCACAGCTTGCCCTTTCACAGATTTAGCCGATTCATAAGTCAAATCAAACTCGGTTAAGGCGTATGCCCATTTACCAAGCCGACCTCGCAAAATTGGTGCCGATAGTATGTACTTGATTACATCGGTTTTGCAGACTATGACGCATCTTGATGCCAGCATATAATGCCTCAATTTAGTGCAAGCAAAATACAAAGATAGGCACAATTTTTCTACTAGTGGGTACCTGGTTTCTGCATCTAAAAGGCGTCGGCTTAGATAAAATATTGCTCGTTCTTTCCTATCGGCTTCCTGTGTTAAAACTGCTCCTACTGTATCGCCTTCAGCCGATATATATAGTCTAAAAGGTATACCATATTTTGGTGCGGTCAATACTAGCGGACTCATCAGATAACCCTTTATGTCGTCGAAGGCCTTTTGTTGATCGGCTCCCCATTTGAATTCTTGGTCGTCTTTAATTTTCAGCAGAGGTGTGAAGGCCCGAATACGTCCTGACAAGTTCGAAATGAAACGTCGCAAGTAGTTGATTTTCCCTATCAATACTTGCAACTCCTTTTTGCTTGTTGGCGGTCTAGTATCGGCTATAGCTTTTACTTTGGCTTGGTTTACTTCAATTCCTCCTTCATGCACTGTAAACCCAAGAAATTGCCCAGCCGATACTCCGAAAACACATTTGAGAGGGTTCATTTTTAACCCATGTAACCTTGTGCTTTCGAACATCTTTTCTAGATCGGCTAAATGTTGCCAGTCTTCTTTGGATTTTACCACCACATCGTCGATGTATATTTCCACGGTATTGCCGATTAAATCATGGAAAATATGGTTCATAGCACGCTGATAAGTAGCACCGGCATTTTTCAAGCCGAAGGTCATAACTTTCCACTCATACAGCCCTAAAGCCCCCGGACATCTGAAAGCCGTTTTGGGTATGTCGGCTTCGGCCATGAATATCTGATTGTATCCGGCGTTTCCGTCCAAAAAACTTATGATTTTATTTCCGGAAGCAGCATCAATAAGCATATCGGCTATAGGCATCGGGTATTCATCTTTTGGTGTGGCTTTGTTCAAATCTCTAAAATCGACACATACCCTAAGTTTGCCATTTTTCTTTTTTACAGGGACGATGTTTGAGACCCACTCAGCGTATCGGCAAGGCCGGATAAACTTTGCCTCTAGCAATCGTCCTACTTCTTCCTTTATAGCGTCGTACAACGTAGGATTAAATCGCCTAGGGTGCTGTTTGAATGGCCGATATCCAGGTTTTATGGGTAGCCGATGTTCAACTAGCTGTCGGCTTAAACCTGGCATTTCATAATACTCCCACGCAAAGCAATCTTTATATTTTTTTAGTATTTCGACCAACTTTGCTTTATAACTGGGTTCTAATTTAGCACTTACAAACGTTGGTCTTTTGTTATCACCTTCCCCAATATTGATCTCTTCGAGCAAATCGGCAGACGTAAATTCTAACCCTTTTCTTTCTTTTTCAAAATCCTCAACAGCTTCTTCGTATTCTTCTTGCCGATAGCTTCTTGCCTTTTTCTGCAGTTTTGCTAGTGTCTTGGACTCCATCTTCTTACTACTTCGTCTGTCCGATCAAACGTATTGGGTTTGACGCTGATCGGCTTGAATCCTGACTTCTCGACGCAGATAAAATCGCAGTTGTCCAAGGCTTTTCCTGATATACATTCGGCTTCTTCGTGTGGCCAATTGGTATCAGGGCTAGCCATGGCGATATGAGCCGATGTGTCGGCTGGTACTACTTCTACTGTATCATCGTTCCACTGCACCAATTTCTGATGCATAGTTGATGGTATACAGCAATTGGCATGGATCCAGTCCCGCCCAAGGAGCACACTGTAATTGCCTTTGGCTTCTATCACGAAAAATGCAGTCGGCAAAGTTTTATTGCCAACTGTCAGTTCTGACACCATTACGCCTTTAGCCTCAGTTGGGTCTCCCGTGAAGTCATTTAGCACCATATTGGTCTTGATCAAGTCTTCATCGGCTTTACCCAATTTTCTGAAAGTACTTAACGGCATCAGATTAACTGTCGCCCCGCCATCGACCAACATACGAGATATCGGTCGGCCATTAATATACCCTTTTAGGTATAACGGTTTCAGATGCCGATGCATGTCTTGTGGCTTTTCGAACACAGCGTCTGGTGCTCCGAGGCACAATTGGGCGAACACTTCTTCAGCCGACTCTTCGGTTTTGAACTCGGCAGGTAGAGTGAATACCATGTTTATATCCATTGGTGGTGTATCATCTCGGATCATCGGAGAACCGGATTCGACCGATTGATCTGAATCACTATCGATCTGTTCCTTCTTTCTCCACTCTTTTTTCAAAACCGGTATTGACCTTAACTTATTGAATATCTGATCCCTCTCGCTCTCTTTTTCGGCTTCCCTTTCTTCTTGTGTCTTTAATCGCTGAAGCCGCCTGCGTTGTGACTTGCTGAGACCTGAGGGGCACCACCTCGGTTTAGGTTCTATCGGCTTTCTTATCTTTCCAGCTAAATTACTCATTTCGCTGTCAGATTCCATTCTACTTGTGTTATGAGAAGCCGATAATTCCTGATTTCGGGAGGGCTCGCCTTGCTCTGATGCCGACAACCTTTCATAGATCGGCCTCCTGCTTCTTACTTCTAGCCGATCGTGTATCGGTCTAGACAACCTGTCTTTTACAGATTGGTTTGGCCGGTATGCAGACGAGTGTTGCATAGGACAAGATACAACTGTTGGTAAGGTCATCCCCCTCTCCCAGCAAAACTGCCAAAAGGGACATTGCTGATGTTTCTCTTCTTCAGTAGTTGGTCGATGTGGCATATTTGGTCGCCAATAATGGTGGTCTGTCTTCTGATCCGATTGATGAAAATTCTGGTGTTGTCGAGTGTTACATCTTCGACTTATCCTCTCATACTTCCCCAGGAGTTGTGAGAAAGTCGGCTTTGGTTTGAAATCGACTTTTCTTGGAGCCCTCTCAGCCCGATACCATTTTCCGATTTCCAAGTCTCCTCTTGGTTTTACCGTCCTTGAGTTCTGTCCGTTTTTATCGGCTTCTATTTGTACAGAGCCGATAGTGATCTACACTGTTTCATCTTTTGATCGTGCTTTAAATCCTTTAGTCGGCTTAACATCTTTTATAGGTCCCTTTCCTTTTTGTGAGCACTGCACCATGTTGACCTAGAAAGGATTCATATCTATTTGCATAGCCGATTCTTCCGCAAATTTTAACCTGCCATCGGCGATGGCCGATTGAATCTGCTGCCGAAAAATATTGCAATCGTTAGTGTTATGTGAAAATGAATGGTGCCATTTACAGTACCTTCGCTTCTTAATTTCTTCGGCCGACGGGATGATGTGTCCTTCTGGTAACCTTACGAATTTTTCTTGTAGTAATAAATCAAATATCTTATCACATTTTGACACATCGTATGAATACTTGACTTCTGCCTTATTTTTCGTCAGCTTAAGTAGAGAGCATACGAGTGGTTTTTTGGAACCCTTAGTCCATTCGGCTATGTTTATCTCGACTTCATCGTCTTCAGAGCTATTACTTGAATCGTATTCCACCATATTTATTTTTGTCTTCTCATTGCCATTCATCCTAAATTTATCCTTGAATCCTTTATTCTCCGAATATCGGTTTTCTTGTACCGATACGCGATGGAGTAAATGACCCAAATCGGAGAATTCCTGCCCTGCCAATTTCTCTTTTAATGGTGGAATTAGCCCTTGAAATGCTAGATCGGCTAATTGATCATCGGGAAGTGTTACACTAAAACATTTATTTCTTACACCTCTAAACCTCCTTACGTAATCAGAAACCGATTCGCCGTACTTCTGTCGGACTGCACTTAAATCGGAAATCCTAAGTTCCGTAGTCCCAGAAAAGAAGTATTCATGAAATCGGCTTTCCAAATCGTTCCAGAGTTGGACCGAATTCGGGGGTAAATTGGTAAACCATGTGAACGCCGCTCCAGATAGCGATAAAGGAAAGAGCCTAATTTTCAGTCCGTCGGATTGTGCAGCTTCCCCGCATTGAGCCATGAACCGTTCGACGTGTTTGATGGTGGTGATGGAATCGTCTCCTGAAAATTTAGCGAAATCTGGTATCCTGTAGTTATGAGGGTATGGTATACGGTCTATATAATCGGGATATGGCTTTCTATAGCCGATTACCCTTCCCTTTGGACGCAAACCGAATTGTTCCCTCAATACTGCAGCGATTTGTTCTGCCCAATTAACATTATCGGCCTGTGGTGCGGCCTGATACTGCTAATTGTCATTATTCATATCCTACCCCCCGAGTGCAAACTCGGGTCGCTGTCCCATCCATATGGTAGGTCTTTGTATAGGATTGAAATCATGGTTTCCATTAGTCGATGCGTCGACTGTAGGAACGAAAGGCTCACTGTAAGGTACCACCCTATGTGGTATTGGGTGTCTAATTGTGCTCTCTTGGAACGGTGGAACCTGATTTAACTCAATCGGCCGATGGGCCGATAAACCGCTTCCATTAGTGGGAATCGTGTTGGATGTACTTGGTCTATTCGATTGTGCCCCGTCTGTGTGCCCGTGGTAGTGCGTAAATCCATCTCTCTGTATGCTTGGTTTCAGAACGGTGGGCTGAGTCGGCATCATAACGGGTGTTTGAGCTGACATTTTTACTGCGTTGGTGCTAGGTGCTATGGAGTACACTGGGTACGTAGGGACGGTTTGTGGTGGATCTAGCAGGCTTCCAGACACAGCCAATTCCTGAGCAATTGTCTTCACACTATTTTCTATCATTGGCTTTAATGTGGATACTAGAGCTGATGACTGGTTAATTAATGCATGATGAACAGATTGCTCGATCATACTTGATAAATCGGCTTGAGCGGGTGCGTATCGGCTTACCGATTCGGATGATGAATCCCCGATAGGATTGATGTTGGGGAGTGCAACCCTTTGGGTGACGCCACGGCGAGTTTTCTGAAAACATCGCAACATTATTTCTTCCAAAGCCGCCTTTCGGTCTTCGATTTCTTTTCGCTGCTCAGGGGTTAAATCGGCCAACTGAGGCGCGATTATAGCATCGGTGTTGATATCGGCGGTGACCGCAGGCTTGTCGGTTGATGACATTTTTTATTTTCTTGGGTCCCACCGGGCGTGCCAAAATATGTTCGCGCTAAAAATATGAAGCAGGGTCCTTAGCTTCGAACACACAAGACAAACACCGGGTTTGCAGAGCGTGGCAGTCAATTTGACCTGAAATTGACAAGGTAGAATTTGTAATTTGATCAAAGCCGATAAACAAGGATTTATCGGCTTTTCACTAGTCGGCAAGAACCGGTTAGGGGATAACTAGATCAACCAGTTATGGTTAATCCGGATACAAGGTAAAATCGGCTTCAAGAAGGCGATGCGCAGCAAAGCAAAGCAGATCGAACCTGGGTGAAATCGGCTAAAACCAACAATCGGCGATGCGCAACTATGTTGATTCCGTCGACTTGCAGAGAGATCTATGAAGCTAAAACGATGTAAAGGAAAAACTTGTAAAAAGTAGATGTGTGTTGGATTGATTCCTTCCTCGACCCGTGGCCTTCGATTTATATACCTTGCTTGATCCGAGTTCTCCTTGGATACGGCAACCGGACCCGTATCGGCCTTTGATCCGATTTCCTTTCATCTTCGGATGTAGTCCTTATCGGTTACGGCTTTCCTTTTCCATGCGTGGTCTTTCCATTTTTCTGCCCATGCCGAATTTTGGTGCAAACAGAAGGGGACAGAGGGAGTGTGGTGAGGTCTGACCGGCTGAGCCAACTATTACTGGGATTGAATAGCTGAGCTAAGTCGGTTTGGCCGGGAAAATGCCAAAGCGAGGAGGCGGTGGATGTTTGTGCTGCTGTGGCGAGGTCAAATCACCAGGATGGAAGAGGCTGGAAGGGGCTCGGCTGGCCGATGGCTGCACAGGGGGAGAGAAGAGACCAGGAGCTCAGTTCTCACGATGAAGTCCGGCTTGATCCTTTCTTACGGCGTCAGTATTCCTTGCTTCATTGCCGTGACAATGTTTTGGGCAGCCATTTATTGCTGTGGCAAGGAGATGATCAAGCCGGACTTTATTTGCAGTGGCAGCAGAATTGATGCCGATCATTGCCATGGCAAAGGAGGAGCTGTGCATGCTGCAAGGTGGCTCTGAACTAGATGTGAACGGCAGCAATGAGAAAAGATGGCTTGGTTCTCTGTTTTGTCGAGAGAAGAAAAATGGAGAACAAAAGGTAGTGACTAGCATGTGGGACCACAGAGCAAGAGGGGCCCACCGGTCAGCCAGCAAATGGAATTCATTTCCTTTGGTCGGCAGACCCCAATTAATGGCTGGGCCCACTAGCAAGTTGTGGTGAAGAAAACTTCGTTTTCTCCTCAGCCAATATGGGACAGCACAGAGCAGTCGCAATTGCCCAAAGCATCGATATAATTTTTGAAACTTTTTACTAAGTTACCACGTTAAGTTACCTACCTACTGTAGAAATTTGGGATTAAAATTCGCTGTAGATATTTTATTAAAATTCTGACAATCAAGACTGTACAGAAAATTGAATTCGGAAAATGATTTATTTGAAAGCCTAAATGAACTTAATAATTTTTTATATTTTTACACAAGATTGGTAATCAAGCCAGAGATCTACCATAAAAATTTCAGATCCAAATTCCTAGTATTTATTTTCTAATAATTCTCTTACTACGTTTTGCAGATTTTCAAGATTGGAATAAATAAATAGGAATAAATAGTAAAACCAGTTATTTATTTTTGTAAATTTTCGTGGACAAGGAAAAATCCTAGGTGCTGGAAACGTCTAGGATTTGCTACAAAAATCTGACAATGGTTTGGCCATGGATAGGCTTATCCAATTAATTTATCCTATCAACTTGCAAAATGATTTCACACCTACTTTTGACCAGCCAAGGATAATTTCTGGGGAATTCTAGGGTTACCCAAAATTTATTATGGTAATTTTAATCTTTTACCATTTTACCATTTTATCTTTTACCTCTTTATCTTTTGCTTCTTATCTTTTTGTCAATTCCCTTTTCAAAGAAGGAAAAATCAATAACTGATTTTAGAAATTTAGAAAAGATGTTTATTCAAAATTAAGATCATCTTTGAATCTCATTTTAATAATTTGTTCTTTTGGAAAAGAATTTCCAAATTGAAGTTATTCTTTATCGAGATTTAGGAAAAAGAAATGAGGTTAATAAATTTCAAATCAAATTCTTGATTTCAATTAAAATTTCTATTTTATTTTATTTGTAAATCTTTAAATTTTATTTTTTTCTAATTTTGAAAATGGTGGGATGTTACAACTCCTCATAGGTGGATTCATAGGACTCACCTTCTAAGAAGAGGGGGATTAAGAGTATAGATGTACTCAACAAGCATTAATAACAAATGCAATATATGAATTTTTCTCTCATTTTCATCTGAAACTCACCTTCCCTCAAATTCTAATTTTTACATAAATTAGGTTTTTTTTGTTTTCTTTAAAGGTTGGATATTTTAATTATAAAATTGACTGCTAGCACTCGTATATGAGGCAGACTTAACTTATGTAGCCTCCAATCCAAGAGACAGGCATGAATTCATGATTTTAACCCTCATAGGTTTGTATCATTTAAACATAGTGACCCCATCATGTGAGGCCCTGGAACGTTTATCACTAATCTAGCATTAGATCTCCAACCCTGTTACTGAGGTTGTCCCACCATATTCGTACTAACAATTGTATCTGACCTTGTGTCAGCAGTAACTCTACCCATGGCTTCACATATACCGCTATTACAATCACGTCCCTCTGGGCCTCTCGGCATATCCCAGATTGGTGCAGTATTTTATTCTTACCCAATGTGGAGATCATAATGCCTTCATAGGACAACCTTTTCTGACAGATTTCACACATTATGGTTGGTACTGTAATTACGGCTCATTACCCGAATGTAGTTGTTTATTCTTATATTATAGCCTATGTAGAGGGCCCCACTGGCAAATAAACCCTTCTCATCGGCGCCCTCTACCCACCATACATAACCATACGCCAACGGCTCCTTTCAATGCATGAGCCAATTTATTATATCCACATCCATTATCAACTCATCAATTCATTTCCTCAAACCATACTTTCCATGTGTGTCCGATTTAAGATTTTCAATTGAAACATATTTTCCAATGCATGAATGACATATATGTGTATGTAACTAAAATCATTTAAAAATATTTAATAAAAATGGCCCAAAGGGAGCTTGCCTGGTATAGAATCGAAATGTTCGGCCTCACTCGAATTCTGGAATTGACTGACTGTTGGGTTCGGTTCTGGTCCTAAAATATTAAATTTATATAGCGATTAATTATAATGTGTTCGATGGTGTCCAACCTTTTCGAACAGTTGTAATTAGCAAGGTACGTTGTTCATTTAGAATTAATATTTATTAAGTTGCCACAACTAGTTTATACTGATTTCATTGTTTGTCCTCTAATTAGATATTCTGACGGACTTAGGATATTTGATTAATTTTAACGCGGTTTGCGACGATGAACACATTTTCTATTTTCCCCACCATCTTCTTCCCTCCTTTTCTTTCTATTCTTCCTTCCCTTTTTCTTTTCTTTTCTCCCTCCTCCTTTTTCTTCTCTTTGGCCAAACTCCCTGGCTCTCTCTCAGTTCTTCTTCCTCTCCACTCTTCTTCTCCCTCTCTCCTCCCTCTCATCCCTACCCTCTTCTCTGGCCGACCCAGACCTAGCCACCTCCTCCCTTCCCCCTGCTGGCCTCTAATCCGGCTGCCTCCTCCTTTCTTCCTTTTCCCCCTTTTTTGCTCTCTCTATTCCCCCTCCTCTCCCTGCCTCTGTTTGCCAGCCTGTCGGCCTAGCCGCTCCTCCTCCCTCCCCTATGGCCTCCGGCTCGGTCCCCCTACAGTCCCTTAGCAATATATGGTTCCTAAGAACCGATTTACTTTAAGGGAGTTCTCTTGATGGATTTGGATTTCTCCTTTTTGCTCAAACTTTGATTTGGCAAGGATTCTGTCTATGATGATTTGGGGGCGGGATCCTAGAATCTAAGGTGAGGTGACGACACCAACACCGCCCGCACGCTCCTCGCAGCCCCTAGGGTTGCCTCCCCCTACTGAGACCACTAATGTTTTCCCCCGATCTATTCATCTATGCATCCTACATTGCTAGTATTGCTACTACTTTGATTGTGCACCCCATGGGATGGTCTAATGGTGAAGATCGCTGATGGTGTGGGATGGAGGTGCCGGCGAGGAAGATGGCTCAAGGTTCGGCCCTCCTTGCTTGTGGCCTTCTCCTCCTAGACCTTCTCCTGGCTTGGCTCGGCCTTCCCTTGGCTCCTCCTCTCTTGGCTTCGGCTGGTGCTCCTCTGTTTGTGTACTGCGGTTGGTAGTTTGCTCTCTCTGGCTAGCGGTGGGCATTCGGTTTTTTCGGTTTAATCGGTTAGGTTTTTTCGGTTTTAAAATAATTCGTTTTTTAGAAACTAGCAACCGAATATCTCAGACCAAAATGAAAAACCGAACCGAATTAATCGAAATATAAATATTTCAGTTAATTCGGTTTTTCGGTTAACTAAAATATAAATAAACACTAGGTACATTACATTTGATTTTCTCATGTCGCAATACAAAGTAGAGATAAACCCACCCAATATTCATAAGTCATTACAGTATAAGCATAGTATAACATATGAACATATCACAAATATGCATAAAGATATTAGAACATGAGAATTGTTTGGTAGTTACATGAAGAATATTATAATAGTATTGTACATGGACTATTCGGTTATTTCGATTTCCGGAAGCAAAAAACCGAACCGAATACCGAAAACCGAATTATACCAAAATAAAAACCAAACCGAAAACCAAAAATTGAAAAAACCGAAATAATCGATTAATTTGGTTCGGTTTGGTAATTTGGTTTCGGTTTAAAAATGCCCACCCCTATCTCTGGCTCTCGGTTGGGGATGTGGGGAAAATGGCGTTGCACTGGCTGTCTCTCGGTTGGGAGTGAGAAAAGGGGATGTATGAGCTGTGCTGGCTGTGACTTGGTCTTATCCGAAGTTATGGTGGTTAAACCACCTTTTTACCCCTACCCTTTTCACTGTTTTACTAAAGGGTATTTGCTATTATTCACAATTTGGCAAAGAACACCCGCAATCCTACCTGGTTTGTATAATTTGCCATGTGATGACCCGAAAAATAGCGAGGCTCCGACCTGGCCCTGGATAGATCTAGTATCTCGGTGAGCGATACCCTCGTTTGCGGGTCTGATGGCAATTCTCGAAAGTTCAACTATTCCCTCTACTCATGTTATGATTTACATAAGCATGTTCGTTGATTATTGGATTGGTTAACCACCTAATGATTTTTATCTTCTTATTTAAATTTTGGGTTGTTTCAATTATATATTAAAAGCTCATGGGAGTTGCTAAGAAAAAAAATAAATAGGCTAAAAATTCTTACAAAAAAGCAAAATATTTGGCCCCTAATCTTGTGGACCCTAAGTTGAACTATAGAAGCCATTGGAATTATTATTTAAAGAAAAACATATAGCCGTCTATCTTGCGGGACAAAGTTATATCGGCTTAGATTAAAAGGATGAGTCCAAGCCAAGTACAATAAAAAATAACAAAATTCCGTACTAAAAAATAAAATAAAAGAAAGAGTTCATGCCAAATATAATAAAAAATAACAAAAACAAATAAAAAATCAGCCATTTGCTTTTCTTACTAACACCAAATTAAAACCATACATAGCTGAAATTTGGAATAAAAATAAAAATAGTAGTTGGACTTTTAAGCGAATTCTAACATAAAATTAATATTTAAAATTCAATAAAAACTAACAAAAATTTATATAAATTTAAAATAAAAATAATAAGAATTTGGAATGTGATTTTCATTCTGAAATCCGGAAGAAAAATTAGATGAAATTAGCAATTGATTTGTAAATGAATTCTAACCTAAAATTGGAATTCAAAATTAAATAAAGAATAACAAAAAATAACAGAATTTTGGAATGAAAAATAAAAGGAAAATAGAAAATTTATTTTCATACGAACTCTAAATTAAAACCCCTACATAGTTCGGAATAAAAATTACATGGATATTCGCGGTTGGATTTGTATACGAATCCTAACCTACAACAGAAATTCAAAAAAAAAATAAAAAAAAAAGAACAAAAGAAAAAGTTCATGTCACGTACAATGAAAAATAACAAATATTCAAAATTAAATATTAAATAAAATTTAGATTAAATATTCGCGGTTGGATTCGTATACGAATTCTAACCTACAACAAAAATTCAATATTTAAAAAAACAACTAAAAGAAAGAGTCCATGTCACGTACAATGAAAAATAACAAATATTCAAAATTAAATAAAACACAAAATTTAGATTAAAAGAAAGAGTCCATGTCAAGTACAAAAAATAACATATATTTAAAATTAAATAAAAATAATTTTACATAGAAAGAGTGTGTGAGGTACAATTAAAAAATAACATATGTTCAAAATAAAAATTAGCAATTGGATTTATGTGTGAATTCCAAGCTAAAATTGAAAAAGAAAGTCTACAAGAAGTACAATCCAAAAAATATGCAAATTCACAATAAAAAACAAAAGAATTAGTGATTGTTCTAAATTTCATACTAAGTGAAAAGTAAAACTTTTTGCTTTAATTCAAATTAAAATTCCATAAAATAAAATAAAATAAGGAATTTGATTGTATATATACAAATTAGGAATCGAAATCTATTACGTAATAAAAGTCTATGACATGGTTTACAGTTGCCAAGTAAAAAGAGAATGTGCTAAAAATTCTCACCAAAAACAAAACATTCTGAACATTTATTTGGTAGGCCTCCACGAGATGGAGGGATTAAGAGAGTGATTCATTAACGGGTGTTCACTCGACCATACCAGTATAAGCTATGTGATGCATATTATTAGCATGCAGTATAGACAGATATTGCAATAATGAAAGAACGAGATGGTACTGATATAAATGAAAAATGTTATGCTATACTATGTTTATTGTTATGCTATGCAAGTATTTGAGGAAGAAAGTTTGGTCACAGGGGACAAGTATAACAAAACAGAGTGAGTATTTTTCTCTTAATATATATATATAATCTATATATATATTGCAAAGTGATTTAAATATGCTTTAAGAATGGTACCCGCGCAAATGTGCCGGCCACCTTACTAGTTATAGATAATAGATTACAGTGGATATCGAGCCCCTTGTCCTTTTTTTTTTTTTGCAAATTTAGCCCCTCTTAACACTTTTTTTCGCAAAAATAGCCCTCTCCCCTACCGCATCGGAGAGCACGAGACCGACCCCGCAGCTACACACGTGAGCGCGGCAATGTGCGAGGGACGTAGCAGCGCGCTATGCAGCCACTTGTGTAACACCCTAGTTCCGCCTTCTGGAGAAAACCTAATTTAAATAAATTAAATTCAAAAATTTGGAGTTACCTTGGTGTTTATATTAACCTGGCATCCTTTTCCATCCAAAATCGGGATTCCATTCCCCTCCGGTCAAAAAATCGAATTTTTCCTGCTCCCGCCGGTACCCGAAATTTCACCTGAGTCCAAAATGCTCCAAAAATCCCCAAACCACTTCAATTGTGTTTCAAATATTCCAAAATGATTTTAGAAATCTTTCCCCGAATTTTGGACCTCCGTTCCTATTTTATCTCGCGCGGCTTTGTTTAATGCCTGCAATCCGCGCCCGAATATTTAAATCCACAAATTTCATCCAAATTCCGCAAAACCGATTTGATTGGGTGTCAAATATTCTAAAATAGCTCTAGGAATTTTTCCGGAATTTTTAGGCCATTTTTCCTAATTTTTCTCTAGGGCGAATCATTCGCGTAAAAGAGAACCAATGGGAGAGTGCCACCTCACCTTGCACTGTTCATCTTCTACCTTGGGCCATGGCAAGCAACAGAGAGCTTCCAACATGGCAACCATGGCTAGGGCATTCTTCAAACACTCATAACTCCCTCAAATCAACTCCAAAATGCGAACGGCCGGTTCTGTTGGATTCGTAGCATCGACCTCTTGCCATTCCCCACCATCACTCGCCGCCAACCTCGCCGGAAACGGCCCCCTTCAAGAGAAACCGAAATGGACATAAACGCCATTATCTCGGCCGTTTCAACTCCAAACGCCGCACCACCACCTCCATTCTCTCCGTATAAGAATCCCCGTTCCGGCAGTGTGATCCTCCTTTCGCCTACTCCACTCTTGTGCCCGTGAGATCAAGAAAACCGAAGTTGGGTCGCTCTTTTTCGGTGTTCTTCGCGTTCGTGCTTGTAGATCCCTCTCCGGGGAGCCATTCTTCATGCCACTTGGTTCCTTGTGACCGTGGATGAGTCTAGAGTCTAACCCGACAATCAATTTTAGGTTCTCTCGCGAATTGGAGGCGAATTTCGGGGTTTTGTTCATTCGGCCGAAGCTCCGTTCATCGCGAAATTCATCGCCTCCGGTGAGAATTAACTCAATTCCTTCCTCCCTTGTGTTCCTAAGGATGTTATCTACGTGATCCATGCTTTTGTTTGGGTCAATTCCGTGCAAAATTGGTGGAAAATCGAGTTTTTTGGAATGGTGGGGTTCTCTGTTTTGTGGGCTAAGCCCGTGCGTGCGTGCGGCTTGGGCTCGCCGCCGCTGCGCCCGCGCCACCACGCCCGTGCCAGCCGCTTCGGCCCGCGTCGCCCGCCTCGCCGCCCGACCGCCGGCGGCCGCCCGCCGCCGCTCACCGTCGCCGGCCCCTCGCCGGCCGTGGCCCCTCACCCCCCCAAGCTCCTTCCTCCCTCCCATGGTTTCCATGGCCACAAGCCCAAGCTTGAAGACAACCTTCCACCTATGACAAGTGGGGCCCAATTGCCATAGAGATAAGACCAAGTCAAAGTCAAAGTCAGCAGTTGGACCAGTCAAAAAGAGAAGGAATATTCCGTGATATTCCCGTTTTTCCAATTTTTCGAATTTCAAACTTCGGAAGCTCATAACTTCTCCGTCCGAACTCCGTTTGACCCCATTCAAATTTCTAAATTCATCTAAAATCAAGATCTACCTGCCAGTACTAATTTTGTAATTTTTGGATTTTATTTATTTTAGTTTATTTATTTATTGCTCCGTTTTGCGCGTAGCCGCCGATCCGCCGAGTCCGCCGACCCCGCCGCCGGACTTCAAGGAGTGCAACGTTCTCGCTGTGACCGAGGCAAGTCTCCTTGACGCATGTTGATCCTATATTTTCTAAATGTTTTACCATGTTTTACAAATTGCATCGCTATTTATATTAAAGAATGATGTTAACGTTAGGTTGATAGTTATACCTGTTGTCCATCCCTCCTTAACATTGTTATCCATGGTCCTTGGTCGCCCTAGTATAAGTACTCCACCAATATAAATATTTTTGAAAAACCAAATATTCTTTAATTAAGGGAAAAGACTATTTGATAGACATTTTAGATGAATCAAATAGTATGGAATACCAATTGGATGTAGATGGATATTAGCGGTGATGTGGGGGTAGTAGTTATGAAATTGATCTGTGAATGGTAATCCATATAATTCGTGTGGATTGGGAGAATATTGGTAATGTATGATGTCAAGAATAATAGACGGTAAAAGTAAATAATGATATTGAGAGGCATACTTGTGGATCAAATATAATAAGTGGTGACTTATATTCCGGTGGATTTTAACAAGCATACTGTGGGATAATCATTTATGGAGACTTGTGAATAGTCCAGAATGTTTGGTGGTTTAGTAAAGGATAATGTTACGTACTCTTGGTGGATAAAATGTAGATGATTTAGCAATGACAATATGAAGGGTTACCATAGGTGAGGTGGAGAATGATACTCGATGATTTAATCAATGATAGTAGCAAATATACTCGACGTATTAAGGGGATAATATTGAGAATCGTACTCGGTGGTTTAGTAGATGATTTTGTTTGAAATATAGTTTTGCAATGACCATTTGTGTGGGATTACGATTAATATGGATTTGGTGTAATTTGCTTAGTCAACTTTGTGTCATTGTTTATAGAAGCAACTGTAGGCAATGAATTAGTGAAATCTTGGATTGTAGAATCTTTCATGAAATATACTCGGGGATGAGATTATGAATTATTCTGGATGGATCAAGTAGCTTAAAAGACCAATCGATGGATGGATAATGGGTAATCAATAAGGAGACTCGTATTTTGAGGAGATTGCTTATTATACAATGATAATAATAGCTTGAAATGATTTTGGAGTTATGATGGCACATGATTTACACTTTACCTGGTGGAAGTACTAAATTGGACTGGATTATATAGTACCATGATAAGAATGGGGGAATCTCGATGGTCTAATGAATTTTGGAAAGTGCCGATTTACTTAGAATCACGTTTTATCAACACTAAGATTTGTATTTTATAAAATAACCTATTGGTGGAATAGAATAGTACGGTAGAAATGCTTAGACTCGCAATCGGTCAGTATTCACCTATGGGTGGGAATTTCATTCAACTCTTGAAAACCTTGTGTTGAAAGTTATAGGCAAGGAGTATTGCCGTTGGTTTGCAAAATAAAAATAAAATAAAAAATGGTTTGGACTTGGGCGGAATGGTTTGTTTGGCGGGTGCGAATTTAGCACTGGTTTTCCTTGTGCAAGTACCGCCCCAAGTCAATTAAGGACCGACGCTTATGACTGTCTCCATTCTAAGCATAACCGTACAACCACATGTCAAAGTGGGCACGACCTGGCTAACTAATTTGTAGAAACCTAACTTAGACTCACCACTCAGTGGAATGTGAAAGCCGGATAGAGGCACTGTTGTTATTTTTCTCACACGGCGCAAGAGGGGGCTTCTGTACTGGGTGGATATAACCCTAACAGCGGTGAAACCTCAGCGGGTGGGTCAGGTTAGGCGTATACATTGTAAAGGCCTTGTCATGATATCCCTGCCGGCACACCTAAGGAAGTGTGTTAATCGCGTGGCATCAAGGGAATATCATGTCTTGTGGGTAAAGTTGTACACCTCTGCAGAGTTAAAACTATTCGAATAGCCGTGCCTACGGTCAAAGGCAAAGCTTGCTGAATGCTTTCATACTGGTAGACTTTGGTTTTTGGTTTCAAACTAAACAATGGTTTGTTTTGGGATCCGGGAGCGGTTAGAACTCTCGGGTGTGCTTCTGGCGGCTAAAGCCAGGTAGGTGGAAGGAACCTGATTTTGTGAACTGTGGCAGTTAGAGCCATGTGAATGGATTGAACCCTGATCTTGTTGATATGTGGCGGATAGAGCCTGAATATTAGTGAGTGGTGGTTAGAACCTTCACTACAATATTACATAATTCAATTATTAAAAAGAATTGCTCAAATATGCTTTGTGAAACTTATTAACAAGTATGATTTAACGAAACTTGGCTTTATGCAAAAGAACCTTATTAAGCCATCTTTGGATAGCCTACATTGTGCATAACTTCCCAGACTTGTTGAGTACTTTATGTACTCACGTGCTACATTCTAATCATATCTCAGAAGTGGAGAAAGACGTCAAAGGAGCTTCGGAGGACTAGGGCGCGTACCCCACTCGATTGCCTGTGGGCCTTTGGATGGGTTAACACGTGATGTTATCTTCTTCCGCTGCGGTTTTTTAGTTGTTCTGTCTGTTCAGGCCATAATGGTAAACCTTGACCATAAGATCTTTGCTTTTTATTTGGTGTTGTTCTTATTTGGTTATCTGTATTCGTGATATGGTTGTTGATTCATCACCGTTTGACTGTGTACTAGCTACTGATCTGGGACTAGTACAAAAATACACAGGGGATTTCGGATAGCCGATCCGGGGACCCACAACTTGTCATTGTAGCGTTGTAGCACACACGCAGAACATTGTTCATCATGATTGCTTCCGCGCTGGGGTAGCGCAGGAGGATGGCTTCCGCGCTCCCATGCATGGTAGCATGTCCTCCCATGCTCCCACCTGCAGCCACGGGGCCAGCCTCCTCCACGCTCCCTGGGCGCGATAGGGAACACGTGTCACCTGACGCACCTTCCACAGTGAGGGAGGCGGCTATTTTTGCAAAAATAAAAAATACGTTGAAGGTCTAAATTTGCAAAAAAAAAAAAATGATGTACAGAAGGCTAGATATGCACAATGTTCTAGATAATAGTGCTTCTATGCTATGCCAAAAACTGAATTGCACACATACTAAAGCTGTTGTTAAGTAGAAAAGATGTGGGTGACTACAAATTAGACCATCAATATGCTTTAAACAAGTGCCTTTCACTTTTAGGGAAAGCATATAAGCAATATTCTATTATAGATAATTTGAGACTATGACCTACTTTGCACGGTATAGGTTAGGTGCACATATGTCTTAACACGCAAGGGATTTAGATAAATGAAAAAAACAGTATTTTTCTACAATAGGTTAGGTCATGTGATTGCAATTTTCTTTACAAAAAAATGGAAATTTTACCTGATGGTTTTAGAAGGAAACCATCTTCATCTGTCCAAATTAGTCCAAATTCCCCCAATTCATGGATCTTATCAACACATATATCTGTGAATATAATTCATATGGATCAAAGGCTCATAATAAAACCATGAATTCCACAAAGTCCAAGAAGATACCTTTCATTTGCTTTTCAAGGAAATCACGAGGAATTCCGCTCTTAATTCCATAGTGGTCAGGATTCTATTAATTTATTTCATTATTAAGTTAGTTCATGCATTTAAACAGAGATTTAAAGATTTAACAAGATTGATGCGTCCATGCCTTCTTTATCCTGATGTACAAATATGAGCACTTGATCCACTCAATTGCCAAAGTTATATCAGACACCGTAAGTTGAACGATCTCTGCATTTAGATGCTCCACTGCACATGGCAGTAACCTGGTCATAGGATCTATCCTCAGCCAAAAATTTCAAATAGTATGCAGTGCGTGTCACAATTTAACTTCTAGATGAAATATCACATGAGAACACTAGGTTTCAATTGTACATCAAGCACTTACCGAGACTCTACCATTTCACATCCATTGAGAAGGTTCTCATATAGATCAACCTACAAGACAAACTCACAACAGGCTAGACCAATAAACCAGGAAATATTTTCTGTAAAAATATTTCTCAGAGTTAAGAAGAGTGGAAAACACAAATATATTACCGTGTCTCTTCTTGTCATAATTATAACTGTTCCAGTATTATCAAACGGTGGACGACCAGCCCTCCCACACATCTTTGGACGACCAAAAACAAAGGCTTTGTCAGAAGCAAGGGAAGAACCATATGTAGTATGGTTTTCTATTTGAATTACTAAATGTGCACAACTTTGGCTGTTGGGTTTAAATACATGTTAATTTCAATTAACTATAGTATTTAACACATTACAGGATAAACAATTGAACTTGTATGCATGAGAAAGAATTTATCATATCCAATACTCCTTATTTGTGAACAGAAATTCCAGTGATGTGAATTTGAGGGAATAAGTATGTCAGAACTAACTTAATATCTCTGATAAAACTGAAATTTTAACATACAATGATATGATCATTGCAGTGAGGGCCACAATAGATTCAGTAACTGGCACATTTTGGTTACTCAGATAAACAAGTAAAAAATCTTCAGCAACAGCATACAGCAAGGCTACATGTAAAAAATACAGCATCAAATAAATGCATGAAGCAAAACAGAGCATATGTCTGTATATCAATGATGATGATTTTACACGAGCAACTGAGACTTAATAGCATACCTGAAGCACCATGGATCTCTCATATTCGACATACATGCCATTCTCTCTATTGCTGAAAAATAATGAATGTCAGAAAAAAGAATCATAAAAAAGGAATAGAGGTTTGCAAAATTAAACAATCAGTGTAACTTTAGGATACACGTAACATGAATATCCAGACAAGAAAAACAGAAACATTGGAAATGTTTGCAAAATTAGGAAGGTATCATGGGTGTCCAGATGACAAGATGCAACATCACCTCCATGTACAATGCAAGCCTGCAGCTGCTTGTCACTACAGGTTAGGGAGGCCTCCTTTAGATGTTCATACTGCTGCATTGATTTCATAAATGGATTTGCATAGCCAAGAGACTTTGCAGTTTGTGAAATGTGCTTGCTGCTTCTTGTGCACCATTTCTTGTAGAACAGAAAACAAGTGCAGACTTCCCTCTTGAATGTTGCATCAGTATATCTGCAAGCAATATTCACTTTCCATTTTGAGTCTGACAATGTAAATTTAATGTATGCAATACAATTGACAGATGGGGAGATGTTACTTACTGAAAATGAAACTTTTCAGCCTCTACAAGTTGAAAGAAACAAACAAAATACAAAATTAACTTGTCAGAGTTGATTCAGTATGAACTATGAAGTCCAACAACTTTTTTTTTCTGAACAAACGCTGGGCACAGTGTGATACAGCTCGAGGAGATGCAGAACACATTAGTAAAGATTCATACCTTCTCAAACAGGAAGTCATTTCTTGCTGGAGCATAACCTAATTAACACAGTAAACAGGAACATATTAGGGCAAACATACCAATTGCTCAGAAAGTGTTGAAAGATCATCAGGGGGTGGTAAGCAGTCAACATGGCAAGTTCACATGTTCATGATTTTACATAGCAGCACAAAAAATAAAGGTTTATTCTAACATAATTTCATGACTGATAAGTTTTTTTTTATGGGAACTTCATGACTTAAAAAGTTGCAGCCGTTCTGTGCAGGATGGAGGTAGTCATGACAAAGTAGACTATTACTCGAAACCAAATGTAACTTGACACATGTCACAGAGAACCAGTCAAACAATTATTGACACAAGAACAGGAACAGCCTAGCCATCACTACAAGGGGTTAACGATATTTTAAGGCAAGATAGTATAACAATAGATCAAGTCATTACTGCCAGACCCGCAGAACAGTTGGCCCATAGCATAACAAAGTTCAAGCAGCTTCATGATAAACATTCCTATGGGTTGGCAAATTATTGCATTCATTTGTCTTATACACTTGATATATGCTCATCCAGATTCTAGTATAATGAGAAATCTGAACCATACCAAAAACCTTAGTTGTTAACTGCACTGGCCTCATTTCTTCTCCAAATCTGCAAAAGGAACATTCTACAAATAAGGAAGAATTATTGGTAGCACTATATATTATCCTTGAGGAACTTGCTCTATTTACCTTTTGATTCCTTCAGGGGGTGCTAGGAGCCACTCCGCTGAGATTTCACAAGGTTAAAACATAAGTTCATTTACCAGAGCATAATGTGGTAATGTGAATACTGAATAGTACATTGACAACATACTGCACAGAGTTACTAACCTATGTCCTCAATATTAGGGATAGTGGCAGAAACTGCTATGAATCGAACATTTGCCAAAGGAGCAGATTTCATGTTGCCAAGTCGAGAAAGCATTTTTATTCTACTGACCACTGCTTCCAGAGCAGCTCCACGGGGATCATTGAGAAGATGGACTTCATCAATAAGGACTGGGGCAATGTCACTGAAGAAACCCAATCCACCATCTCTTATTCCATGGCGACTCATAGAATCGAACTTCTGCGCGTATTATGATGTTGCTTTAAAAAATAGTGAAATGCTTAGCAGATGTGCTGGTCATATTTTCAGCTCGTAGGAAGCAAAACAAGTAGTGAGTAGTGACATAGACCTCAGGAGTAGTGAGGATTAAATCAGCATCATTAATGGATTTATTGTTATAGAACTCATTATCACCGGTCATCTCCAAGCAATTGATCCCCAACAAGCCCAGCTTCGTCTTCCAGTCTCGCATCTTGTCCTGCACCAATGCCTTCATGGGAGCGATGTAGATCTGCCGCATGGCCCAAATAAAGCACACGGTGAAAATTTACGATCAGTATCCTCAAATCCCAATCTTAGTCCCAACGTTGTTTGAGAAAAAGCTAGTCGGCACGTACTGTTTTCAGAGTTCCTTTAATCAAATTAAACCTCCACTCTGACGAGAGGAACCTGGAGAGGAGCCTCAGGATGCAGAGATCAAACAGCACGGTCTTACCACTCCCAGTAGGTGCGGAGATAACCATGTTAACATCCGAGAGGAAGCACGCTGAGAAGCACTCGCTCTGCAAGGAATTGAAGTATCTGCAGAAAAACCAGATTGTTACTGCAAATCCCATCCGAAACCTATCATGATTCATGATGCAGAGCGGTCCACATTTCCTAACACAATAATGCCTCATGTTCGCCATAAATTCGAGCCATGAACCTACTAGTTCAGTCTCATGCATTACGAGGCTACCCAAAATCTCAAACTACTGAATATCTCCGTGCGATCATGCAGAAACACAGCTTATAAACTATAATTTACATGGCAATCGCCGAGTTTGATCGGCGTATGCACCGCATCACATCGCGCGCACCTGAACCCAAAAACGTGGCGGAACGGCGGGGGCAGGTCGGAGACGCACCGCAGCGCGTACGGGTCACCGAGAGGTCCCGTCGCCGCCATCGTTGACCTCCTGCAGAATTCGAGCGATCGGAGGTCAGAAATCCCTCGCGGGGAGTATCGTCGAACACCTGGCGCGCTGCGACGATCGGAGCCGAACCGACTGAGGATTCCGCGACCGAATCGAGCGGCGCTGTTGTGCCCCCTTGTTAGCCCCCTTGGCCGCTGACAGAGTCAGGACGTGAGGAACTGAGAATCGGATGGATTGAGGAAGAAGAAAGCAAATCAAGGAAGAACAGAGAGACGAAACAGAAAAGCAACAAGTTGTTTCGTTACTTGGACGAAACTTTACAACCACTCCTAAGGGCATGTACAATGGTGCCATAGTCAGCTGTCTGTAAGAGTTGCCAGGTAGGAAAATTGATGAGCTGGATGAAAGAGAAAATAGAGAGAGAGAGGTCGTCTGTAGATTAATAGACGGTCGATAGCCAGACGAATCGACGACTTGCGTTGGGTTGTACGAGAGCCGTCTACTAAACGTCCCAGACATCGATCTTTTGCGCCGATCCAACATTTCCCGTCGCGCTGCCCCCAAATCCACTCCTCGCCGTCTCCGCCAAATCCCCTCGCACTGCCGCCAAATCATCCCGCTCGTGCGGGATTTCTCCTCATCCTCACGCGCGCGCAATCTTCGGCAACCGTGTGAGATATTCCCTCCACGATCCGAAGCTCGCGCGATTTCCTCCCCACGCAGGGCTGCCAGTTTGGAATCGAAGCGAAAATCTGCTCGCCTTCATGAGCTCGACTCAATCCTCGTCTAGTCTCGGTCCTCCCCGACGAGCCCCGCCGGACGGGAAGATCCCTTGCCGACGGTCACGGTTGGATCCACCGTCGCTGTCGCCATGGGGTTCTCCTCCGGCCTCTTTCGTGGAGAACGTCGATGGTTCCACCCTCTACGGCGCCGCAACTGGGAGGGCAAGCGGATCCGAAGCTGACACAAGGGACAAGCATGAAGGTCAAGCCGCTGCACCCGAGCGGGCATCCCCATCCTCAGATCCAGCTCATTGGTACGAGATCTTTCATCCTAATTGCAAGTTTTAATTGTTTCGTAGGAGTATCATCTACAAGTAGACGACTCTGAATTTGCATTGGTTTGGATATTATTGCCATCTGAAAAGATTGTCTAGATGTGGTTCTTTGTGAGTGGAGGTCAATCTGAAGTAACCTAAGAAATGCTGAAGTGTATGTATACCTTTATGGAATTAGTAATTACTAGATTAAACTCTTCCAGGTTATCATCCAAGATTTACCGAGTGCTGAATTAAGGATTCGTTATAGCATTTTTATGAACTGTAGAGTCTGAAATGATGCAGCTTGCTGTTATAGAAACATGGCTCAGCTATTGGTTATCTGCGTGGTTGAACTACTTCTCAGTGGAATTTAGATACTGAATAATTGCAATGCATTTTTACCCTCTTGTGATGTTTGATAGTTATGCCCAGTAGAGCTAGTTAGGTATAAACACCTTGTATATCTTCTTTATGTTTTGGTTCTGTCGACAGAGTAATAGCATCGTGGGTCAACTTTAATATTGAGCATTGTGTTTGTATGATTTTCGAGTTTATGTAATTAACAAAAATGGCAAATTAACAATAGTCATCACTTTGTATTTCCATGATATTGAGTTACGAATAGAATAGTAAAATGAAAAAAATATAACAACCAAAATGGTGTTATTTCCAGTAATTTAACTACTTTTGGCATAGTCTGCATTTTGAGACTGCATGCACTACTTACAACAAAATGGAAACCTAGAAGATATGGAACCCGAATTGAGTATCTGGTGCACATTTATGGTAAACCAAATAATAACAGATTGTCATATTCAATACCAAGTTTGCATGGATTTTTTATGTTTTTTTCCAGGGGGAATTATGCTTGTCCGCCCGGTGGTTTTCTTAGCTATTTCCAAAATGCATCAACTTTCCACAATCTTGGACAAATTCCCCATCAGTCACAAAATGCATCAACTTTCCCCAATCTTGGACAAATTCCCCATCAGTCACACTATCCTATGCAATATGCTCATACCCCATCACCAAGGCCATCGGTTCCCGTAGGGATTCCATCGCCAGATCGTTCAAATTCGAGCACTCCACGTACACCATCAAACTTGCAATCCCAGCCGCACATTAATGTTGACAGTGGCGACGAGGATGGAGAAATTAGGACTCATAAGCGGCTAGCATGGACTAAAGAGGAGGATCTAAGATTGGTATGTTTCTAATGTAATCTGACTATCTTAGTAATTATGGCTAATATTCATATTGTCAAATAACAACTAATCTTACTTATTCGCAATGTAGATGAGCTCTTGGTTAAATAACTCTAATGACCCAATCAATGGAAATAACAAGAAGAATGATCGATATTGAGGAGATGTCACTAGTGTTTTCAACAGCACCACTCCCAAAACTCGGAGAAGACTAGCAAAGCAAGTTAAGGACCGTTGGCACAGTCTTAACAAGCTAGTGTACCAATTTCAGTGCTCTTGGACCAAGGCCTTCAACATTTATGCTAGTGGGCAGTCTGATGACCAATTAATGGATAAGGCACATGCATTCTATGAGGCAGACTACAAAGTGGGGCAGTTTCAACACATTAATTGTTGGAAGTCAGTTCGAGAACAGCCCAAGTGGCAGACATACAATGAGTGGCTAGAGAAATTAAAAAAGAGAAAGGTATCAGAAGAATGGGAGAAAGGTGAGCATACCTCGTCCCCTATAGATATCGATGATATCCCACGCCCAATAGGAACAAAAGTAGCAAAGGCTGAACGCAGTTGCAAAGGAAAGGCGAAGACAACTACAATGGATATGGAAATGCTCGATAAGTTCATAGCTGCCCAGGCTGAAGCTAAAAACAGTCGTAATGGGATGGTAGAATTGCAACAACGTCTCTCCGCCGAGAAGCTTGAATCAGCAAAGATATCAGCTCTTGCAGCCAAGGACAAGAAAGAGGCCAAAAAACTACAAAAGGAGTCTGAAATGATGAAAACGTACAGAGCGTTGATTATGCAAGATACAGTAGTGATGACGGAAGAAATGAAGAATGAACATGTAAAGGCACTTAAGACTATGAGAGAGATATTATTTGGCAACACTCAGTAAGATTTTTTCGTCTACTCCAAGTATGTTTGTCAATTATATTTGCATAAGCAACACCTTAGTACTGTTCTAAATGCTAACTATAAATTATTTTAGTTTGCTTTAAGCTTTGTGCAATCCAACAGTATAGTACTCTAGATTTGTATATATTGAAGCTGCTTCCGATTGAAACAAGAAATAATTGAGGATATTGCTTTTCGTTTTGATTTATGACCTTGTATGAAAATAATGATTGATTGATTTCTTCATTGCACTCCACAATAATACATACACCAATCTTCCATTCATTGAGAACAGTCATATCCCTAGCATATAGTGACTTGGTAAATTACTTCTGTATATGTATCATTTTTAGTTCACAACTAAAGTCATTGTGCTAACTACAAATGCAAGTTGTGCTATATTTGGAAGTTGTGCTATAATTGCAATATTATTCGAAGTTGTGCTATCACCTGATCCTAAGCTTTTAAACAAAGTATAATACCTATTTTTGCATTTTGAGAAACAAGGGTCAGACATAGGCATGAGTGTAATTTTTCATGCATTATAGAGTAAAAGATGTTTTCTATTTGTGCATAGAAACACAGAAAGATTGATCTTATAAGCTCCCGAAAGACTGGTATAAAGTAATTCCAAGTGCTAACCAAAAGAAAAAAAGACAAAAAAAGACATAGCACAAATTCAATTCATTTAGTATCCTCAAATTTGTTGACCTGTCTTTAATACTAGCTACTTATTTAACATATGAAACTTCTCAGGGATGAGGGAGGCGGCTTTGCAACATAAGGGATTAACTCGATCAACTGTGGAGCGGGGGCGGATGAGAAATGGAATGCAAACTGACAGCATTTTACCACCGGCAATTGTAACTGTTTAGCAGACTTTAGTCATTATCCTCATTGTGCTATAATTCGGACAGATACTTTCTTTTCAATGGACTTATTTTGTTTGTCATCAAAATATTTGAAGATTTTCTCAAGGCTGAGCTACGTGGTGTATTAATGACCTGTCTATCACTGCTAACAACTACTGCTTGTTTTGCATTTATGTTCGCGTCGTGGATGTCACCGTGCTAATAGATTACTTTGATCTGTTCATTTGCTGTTCACTAGTATGTTCGATACCTCCATCCAGAATCAAGGAACTGAAGTCCAAGTTCATATATTGTTATATGACCGATTGTTGTATAACTCCTTCAATGTTTTGTTATATGACTAATTGTCAAGTATTTGCGTTACTGATTTGTGGTCACTTCTCCAACCGTGATTGTAGTCTATTTTGTATTGGTTATCTAATATTATCTTCACTGCGTTGTCTATCAAACAATGCATGCTTGTAGACCGATTATTTGGCATCTAGTGTTGTATTTTTTTTTTAAATTTGGTCAGTCAAGAACTGCGTGATGGTAGTCCTATTCTTTGGCATGAGATTATGATCATGAAGGTAAAGTTACTTATAAAAGTAACGCCTACCCTGTAGCTTCAATACCATCGGCACTGATTTTTGAGCCAACCGAAGATACACAGCTAATCAGGTAGCTTTACTATATTTCGCCAACAATGTGAGTTTTAATTACATAATATTAATTAAATAGGTTTATTTATGTTTTAGCAAGAAAGCAACATAACAGACTACACAGTTATAATACTCTTTTGATCACCATGGTTCCAAGTGTAAAGCAAATGTGGTGATTAGTATAGACAACCTACAGACAACCCATTGTAGAATGTGTCTTTAATGTTGTCTATAGATGACATGGCATGGTACTATAGACAGCAGCTGTCTGTACCACTGTACATGCCCTAATATACTCTTGTCCAAACCAGAATTTCCACTATTACCCCTTTACCCCTTTAGAATATACCCAATACCCTTTCTATCTATTCTGCGAAAAGTATTGTGTAACAATTGCCTTACGGCTACAGTAATACTATTGCCTGTCACTCCATTGCCCTGGCGTCTCGACCTGCACTCGCGCCTGGCGACTCTGCTTCCTCCAGCGTGGTGACAGTACCCCCCCTTCAAACCTTGCTTGACCCCAAGCAAGCGCCATTGGAAATCGAGTCTGCAATACATTCAAATCCTCCCAGGTGGCAGATTCAACCGATATATTCCTCCACTTCACCAGTCCTTGAACAATAACCGAGCTCTCTTTTTTAGAGCTCTTTTACGGTGGATTATACTTGTAGTATATGAAAGTAGTAGAAATTAGATCTGACCGTTGATTTGTTTGGGTATTATGGTATTTTAATAATAAAAACTTTTAGTTTAGGAAAGGGTAAACACATCTGTAGGACCGAATATAGCAATCAGAGGGGGGGTGAATGATTGTGCGGAAGCTAAAACCAAATTCTTGATCTATTAAAAGTTTACCCCAAAATAGAACCAAATAATTGCCTCGTTTTCGAAAAAAACAGAATGATAGAGGTTTGGTAAAACATGAATTCCCGGAGATCCAACCGTCCGATCGATCTAAAATTTGGACACAAGAAACTAGATTCCAATACGAATCAAACCCAAAAAGAATCAGCTCAATCGGACTTACGGATCAAAAGTTATGACCTTCGCAAGCTTACTGTTCCAGAAGATGGCGAGAATAAATCTAACTAGAATTGTAGCTCTTGAAAGATTTGATGAACTTGATCTTTATTTCTCCTTTCTTTTGTCTAAAATACTCCAAACAAAAGAGTACAACCCTAAAGCTTGCTCAAAGCTTGATTGCCTTCAACAGGAGGCAACCCCTCTATTTAAAGAAGGCAAACACACCTAATCCTAGAAGGAGTCCTAATCCTAGAAGGATTCCTAATCCTAGAAGGATTCCCACTCCTAATCCTAGAAAGAGCATGTATTCAACACAACTCCACTTGGCCCAACCTGGCCGAGTACAACTCTTGCACGCGTATGGCAACCCTGCCATACTCACGTGACTAACACTTTGCACGCGAATGACCTCATGCCATTCTCACGTGACTAACCATTCTTCATGTGCACCATTCTCTTAGCCCGAACGTCCCGCATGACATCCTTGACCACCAAGACCTCAGTTCCCCCTGAACCTAGTCCCGAACCTCAGTTCCTCCATGAACCTAGTTCCAGTCCCGTCATCGACCACATTCGCCCTCGAGCAATACCTGCACATGAACAAACCACAACACGATTCCGAGCACAAGTCCGCGACTTGACTCACATTAAACCATGCAACCACTCACAGGAGTGCATTGCATTAAATATTCTAAGAACACGATTTCAAAACACGAACAAAAACCTTTGCAACAATCAAAAAGCTTTTCAAATAATCAAACTGATTTCAGATCTTTTCAAATAAAGAAACCAAAAAATAAATCTTGTCGAAATATCAAACTGGTTTCAAATCTTTTTCAAATACTCATCATCAAAATCAACTGGATCAAAAATAACGATCCTTCAATCTCCCCCTTGATGAGTAATTTGACAAAACACAATATAAGATTTGTCAAGAGATTGAGCAAGAACCAAAAGACCAAATAATCCCAATTCAAAAACCTCCTTGACTTGTTCTCCCCCTTTTTGACAAAATAGTCATCAAGATCTCAAAACTCCCCCTTAATGAATGCAGTATCTCAAGCTTTGAAGTATATTCAAGGTATATAATCAAAGTAAAGCATTTGAAGAGTTTTAGGAGAACTTTCTCATTTTGTATCAAATTATCCAATGAGAAAGCAAATTGTGAGAATATGGAGGCTCTAACACATAGAATAGTTATTGCATAAGCAAATTAGAGCAAACAAGTAAAATGTCATAAACAGATTTTGCCAAAGCGAAAAAGAAATCTATCATGAGCATAGAGAGACTTTCAAATTCACTAATATTTGTCTCAAGCCTTTTTCAACCATTTGAATTTCCTTTTTCTCTTTTAGCAAGTTTGACAATTTTGCTTTGTGATCAACAGGGATGACAAGTAACTGCACACTAGCCCATACTTGTGTATGAGTAGGTAGTTCTTTCTTGTATCTTTCTCAGTTTAAATTGGCAAGTGGCTTCACATTGTTCTGAACTTTTGTTTAGACAAGTAGCCTTTTCTTGCATCTTTTGCATTTAAATACCTGGCAAGGAAGATGCAAATTTTACTAAACTTGTGTTTAGCCAAGTAGCTTTTGCTTGCATCTTTTTCAACTTGCTTTTAACATTAAAACACTGATTTTGCTTGAGACTCATAATGATCATTTGAAGTCCAATAAAAAACTCACACATAGTTTCTAATCAGCTCTAGCCTTTCAACATATGACAAGAAACTTTTAAGCCTATTTCACAAATGCAATACCATAATGAGCAAGAGCCAAAATATTCTCGAAAAGCATCTCAAATTGAATTATTTTAGCCTTTTAGTGATAAGTAAAGCATTGAGCATTAACTTGGCTATATACACAAGAATAATCACCAAAGCTTTGTACTACATGATGCAATGTAAACAGGGGTTTTTACTTGAGATGTAAAGTCAAAATACCACTTATAAAAAAAATCACTTCTAGGAACCAAAGTCAAGTAACCCAAAAAGAGATAAACTCAAGACTCCCCCTCAAATCAACCCATGGGGATGAATGATCCCAAGTTCACCGCGTAAGAAAGCAAAACGAGAAAAATCAAGCGGTTTAGTGAAAATATCAGCAAGCTGAGTACCCGAATCAACAAATTTCAGTTCAATAGCTCTTTTTCAACATGATCTCTAAGAAAATGAAATCTGATGTCAATGTGTCCAAGAAAGAGAATTACTCAAGAAGTGGCATGAACCAGATGTACTTTTTCTATCAATTCCACATCCTCCAAATTCAGCATCAGAGAAAGGTCTTAAACTAATGCGTGAAGGAGCAGAAAGCCAAATGCCAAAATCTTGAGTACCACGGAGATACCTTAAAATCCTCTTGATAGCTTGTCGATGTGAAGCACGCGGGGAAGCTTGAAAACGAGCACACAAGCACACAACAAACTCCAATTATCTCATCCTCAACAAAGATCATCATCATCTTCATCAACAAAGATACTCTCCCCTGAACATATGCACTGCACTGCACTATTTGGACTAGTGCCTTTGCGAAAAAAAGAGGTGGAGGAAGCATCTTGAAAAATAACACTTTTAGCACGAGATGCACAAGTGAAGGAGGAGAACCAATTCTTATCATCGGACATGTGGCGTGAGCATCCTAATCCACTAGCCATATGTTCTCCTTCCTCGCGTGAGAAGCCTACTTAGAAGCAGAAAGTGTCGATGTCTCGATGCAGGGGTTAGAAATAAGATGTTTAGGAATCCAAAGATCGAGACACACGACGCACAACTGATTGGCACAACACGAGCATTCTTATGCATAAAAGAAGATTTGTCTTTTCTCGTGTTCTTAGCAACAAGAGGTATTTGCATCACCCTAGGCACATAATGAGAAATGAAACGTGCCTGTCTGAAATTAGACCTAGCATTAAACCTTTCTCTCTTTTGTTGTTTAGCTAGTCTAAAGCAAAAGTCTACTAGATGTCCATCTCTACCACAATGAGTACAAGTGTACTTAACATGATGTTTTGCTTTAACAATAGAAGCACATTTTGCATTCATCATAGTAGAAGATAAAAGACCACCAGATTTAAAGACATTTTTCTTAGGCTCATTGACAATTTCAAATTTTCCACTTCCAAGTGTTTTGACAACAGTGGGAGCATGTGATTTATGATGAGCATAAGAATCAAAACCTAAACCTTTGTTCTGAGTGCTGACTTTTGATTGATCCAAAATCATGTTTAGGTTTTTTTTGCCATTAGTGAAACGTTCCAAAGAATTTTGCAAGTAATCAACTTTCTTAGCAAGAGTTAAACAATTATCACAAGGAGTGTCAATTTTAGCTTTCTGTTTCTGGCAATTTGAACACGAGTTAATTTCATGAGTGAACATGTCATTTGTCATATGAGAAACTCTAGCATTTGCATCTTTCAATTTCAATTCAAGAATTGAGCATTTAGGACAAGAGATTAAAGCATGCAAATCATCAGTGGAACAACTAGCATGTTTAATATGTTTCTCATTTTGATGCAACAGGGAAGCATGAACATTCCTTAAAGCAATAACTTCAGATTGTAGCATATCACAAGATTTGCAAGAATCATCATCAGGAATTAAAGATCTAAGCCTTGCAATTTCAGAATTGGAACTATCAATTTCTAGATCTTTTTCTTTAAGAGTTTTCTTAGATTTTTTAAGTTCTGAAGCTAATTTAACCATGGCATACTCAAGGTCATCATAAGAAGGCCTCACCTCTTCAAAATCGGAGTCGTTGTCGCTATCCCTTCTAGTCATGAAACACATCCCGGTGAAGTCATCATCGGAATCTCCCTTCTTGTCCTTCTTCTTATCATGTGGCTCATTATCACTCTCAAAGTCCACATCGCTAAGATCACACTCCTCTATGGCGGCTAAGACTTTCTTAGCAACTTTCCGAAAATTGGGGCGCCTAGAAGTAGTGTGTCTTGAGCTGCGTTGTGCCGATTCCCGTTCTTCTTTCTTCTTCAACTTGGGACAGTTTGCTTTAACATGCCCGGGAATGTCACACTCAAAGTAGTTGAAGGACTCCGAAGTTGTGCCTCCACGCCTCCTCATCCTCACATTGTTGAGTGCTTTAAAAGCACGTGAGGAGATGAGCACAAGATCTTCTTCAGGAAGCATCTCAAACTGTTCATCTGAAAAAGAAGCCAATGCAGACAAGGAAACAAAAGATGGTAGTCCAGACGAAGTGCTGGGGTTAGCAACAAGTGCATGTGTAGAGGACTTATCATCTCTAGGTGACAAGGAATCCATCTCATAAGTTTTTAGTCTAGAATAAAGATCATCCATGGTCAAAGTATCCAAATCAACAGTTTGATTAATCGCAGTAACAACCATGCGCCATTCAGGACTAAGAGATCTCAAAATTTTACTAGCGTTATCCTCAACTGAATTAGTTACTCCAACACCACGCAAATTACACAAGATTTTCTCAAATCGAGAGAAAAGATCATCAATTGATTCACCTGGTCTCATAGCAAAATCAGAAAAGTCCTTTTGATAAATATTTTTGCGCACTTTCTTAATCTTAGTAGAACCTTCATGATAGTCACATAATGTCTTCCAAACAGAATAAGCAGAACGTAGATGAGAAACTCGATCAAATTCTTTTTCAGAAATTCCTTGAAAAATCAAGTTTCTAGCTTTAGCATTCATATCAACGTCTACTTTATTATCATTGGTGACTATATCAGGAACATCAAAAACAGTAGAAACTTTGCACCAAACATCATTACCTTGAGCCTCAATATAGGATTGCATACGACTCTTCCAATAAGAAAAATTCGAATCATCAAGCATAGGAGGACGATTAACATACCTGTCTGACGCCATACCTTAACCTTGCTCTGATACCACTTGTAGGACCGAATATAGCAATCAGAGGGGGGGTGAATGATTGTGCGGAAGCTAAAACCAAATTCTTGATCTATTAAAAGTTTACCCCAAAATAGAACCAAATAATTGCCTCGTTTTCGAAAAAAACAGAATGATAGAGGTTTGGTAAAACACGAATTCCCGGAGATCCAACCGTCCGATCGATCTAAAATTTGGACACAAGAAACTAGATTCCAATACGAATCAAACCCAAAAAGAATCAGCTCAATCGGACTTACGGATCAAAAGTTATGACCTTCGCAAGCTTACTGTTCCAGAAGATGGCGAGAATAAATCTAACTAGAATTGTAGCTCGCCGAAAGATTTGATGAACTTGATCTTTATTTCTCCTTTCTTTTGTCTAAAATACCAAAAGTGTACAACCCTAAAGCTTGCTCAAAGCTTGATTGCCTTCAACATGAGGCAACCCCTCTATTTAAAGAAGGCAAACACACCTAATCCTAGAAGGAGTGCTAATCCTAGAAGGATTCCTAATCCTAAAAGGATTCCCACTCCTAATCCTAGAAAGAGCATGTATTCAACACAACTCCACTTGGCCCAACCTGGCCGAGTACAACTCTTGCACGCGTATGGCAACCCTACCATACTCACGTGACTAACACTTTGCACGCGAATGACCTCATGCCATTCTCACGTGACTAACCATTCTTCATGTGCACCATTCTCTTAGCCCGAACGTCCCGCATGACATCCTTGACCACCAAGACCTCAGTTCCCCCTGAACCTAGTCCGAACCTCGGTTCCTCCATGAACCTAGTTCCAGTCCGTCATCGACCACATTCGCCCTCGAGCAATACCTGCACATGAACAAACCACAAAACGATTCCGAGCACAAGTCCGCGACTTGACTCACATTAAACCATGCAACCACTCACAGGAGTGCATTGCATTAAATATTCTAAGAACACGATTTCAAAACACGAACAAAAACCTTTGCAACAATCAAAAAGCTTTTCAAATAATCAAACTGATTTCAGATCTTTTCAAATAAAGAAACCAAAAAATAAATCTTGTCGAAATATCAAACTGGTTTCAAATCTTTTTCAAATACTCATCATCAAAATCAACTGGATCAAAAATAACGATCCTTCAACATCTTTTTACATCCCAGGGAGGGTTATCACATCAGAAGAAGACGCAAGCCGTGGCGGCATGTTGAGAAGGAAAGAACCATAGAATCACGCACCACGGACTCATGCCCTCACCGCCATGGCACACCCTCGCCGCCATAGCATTTATCCTCCCTACATCACTTTCAGGCAGCTGTTTTGCAACCTTTAAAAGTTGAAGTACATCAATACTTTGGGTGCAGATCTGAAATCGCATACCACAAATCGGGATTTGGGAGCGAAACGTATGAAAAAAATAACCTCTTTCGAGACCTGTAGTGGCGGTGAATTGATTTGCACGGCTGAGGAAGAAGTCCGCCATGGGAAGGTATGAGGCCGGTGTGGCCGTGCGATAGTGCGGGCTCGAGGTGTTGAGATGACATGGTGATTTGGGGCATGGAGGAGGGAGTACTGGAGGAGAGGGAGGAAAAAGGTTGGAGGCACGGCTGGGGAGTTGGGAAATACCGTGGTCGCCTCCGGCCTCCTGAGACTTGCGACTTGCGAGTTCCTCGACGCGCAATGCACAGACGGAGGAAGAACTGGGCTTCGGTGGGGATGAATGAATTCATTTACCGTTTTAACCCTCCGTTGTCAAGAAACTTTTTACCATCATGCCCCTTCTCAGATTCTACTACACATACTACATATGGTAGTATAATTAGATCTAGGTTATTTTTAACCATTAGATTAAAGACAATGAACGGCTTATATTCATTGTTGTGTATTGTAAAAGAGCTCCTTTTTTAACCAGCCTCCTCTCCAATATTTCTTTAGGTTTTGTCGGTGTTGAATCCAAATCTACCAATTTAGGTAATGCAGCAAATGTTGGAGAATAATCTGGAGTGAATGGTTTCAGCTGCGAAACATGGAAGATAGGGTGGATTAAACTATCCAGTGGTAGATTCAACTTGTAAGTAGCTGTACCAATACATTCAGTAATCTCAAAGGGGCCAAAATATTTGTAAGCCAGCTTAGGAAAGGATCTGTTCACTAAGGAATTTTGAGCATAAGGTGGTAAGCCGTGCTGTATTGTAATTTCACATCCAATGCTTTGAAAAGCTCACGCCAAAGAGTACTTGTGAAGATCTTATCCCTGTCAGAAGTAACTGTCTTGGGTAACCCATGTAGTCGCACAATCTATTCTAAAAACACCTTGGCCACCTTCTGAGCAAAAAAAGGATGCCTTAAGGGAAGGAAATGGGCATATTTCGAAAAGCGATCGACTACCACCATAATCACATTATAACCTTCAGACATCGGCAGACCTTCGACGAAATCCATCGTAACATCTTGCCAAGCTGCTCGAGGAATTGGAAGAGGTTGTAATAAACCTGCTACTTTGGACCTATCACTCTTTGCTCTCTGACAAACTTCACATTGTTTAACAAAACTTTCCACCCCATGTTTCATACCCGACCAACTAAACAATTTCTTGAGTCGTTGATATGTGACATGTATTCCGGAATGTCCCCCAACTGCACTTGAATGGAAAATTTGGATCAATTTAGTTTGTATTGCCGAGTTCTCACCAACCCAAATCCTCCCTCGGTGCCTGATGATTCCTTGATGTAATTCGAATCCTTTCTCGTCAGGACTATGGACGGCGAGTTGAGCAAGGAGCTGTTGTGCCGTGTTATCAGTGGCATAAGAATTTATTATCTCTTGGATCCATAGTGGTTGAACTACCGAAGTCATTTGCATGTTCATCAAATGTCCTGCTCGGGACAAAGCATCTGCCACTGCGTTCTACTTTCCTCTCTTATAAACTATGCGGTATTGCAAACCCATTAGCCGAACCATAGCCTTCCGTTGCATTTGAGTCTGCAAGTGTTGCTCCTCAAGAAAACAAAGGCTGCGATGATCTGTTCGAATCACAAACTCTTGTCGCTGCAAGAACTATCTCCATTTGCTCACTGATAGCATCACAGCAAGAAACTCCTTTTCATATATTGATAGCTTTTGATGCACAGGACCCAATGCCTTACTGAAAAATGCCACAGGGTGCCCTTGTTGCATCAACACCGCTCCTACCCCAAAATCACAAGCATCAGTTTCAACTTCAAATGTTTGCTCAAAATCTGGCAACTTAGGCACAGGAGTTGTCGCCATTGCTTTCTTTAACGGAAGAAAGGCCTCCTCCGCCTGATCATTCCATTCAAAAGCTTTCTTCTTGAGCAAATTAGTCAGTGGTCGGGCTATAATGCCATAGTTTCTCACAAATTTTCTGTAGTATCCCGTAAGACCTAAGAAGCCTCTTAATTCAGTCACACATGTAGGTCTCGGCCATTGCATCATCACTTGAGTCTTTTGTGGATCTGCCTCCACCCCTTGGTCTGAAATGATATGTCACAAATACTCCAAATGAGTTTGAGCAAAAGTACACTTGGATCTCTTAACAAAGAATTGGTTTGTTTCCAAAGTTCTCAAAACGGTGTCCAATTGTTCAATACGAGTATTAATATCCGGGCTATAAATCAAGATGTCATCCATGAACACCAATACAAATTTTCTGAGATATGCCGACAATACTGAGTTCATCACACATTGAAAGGTAGCAGGTGCATTGGTGAGGCCAAATGGCATCACTCTAAACTGATAATGCCCATGGTGGGTTTTGAACGCCGTCTTAGGTTCATCTTCTTCCCTTATTCTGATTTGATGATAGCCTGCTCTTAAATCTATTTTGGAAAAGTATTTAGTACCGGCCAATTCATCTAAAAGCTCATCAATCACTGGCATAGGAAACCGGTTCTTCACTGTCAGATCATTCAAACGCCTATAATCCACACAGAACCTCCACGTTCCATCCTTCTTTTGCACTAGTAGTACTGGCGAGGCAAAAGGGCTAACACTTGGAATAATAATCCCTGAGTCAAGCATTTCAGCCACTTGTTTTTCAATTTCATCCTTGTGCAATGGGGCGTAATGGTATGGCCTTGTGTTGACTGGGGTAGCTCCAGGCACCAAGGATATCGCATGATCATACTCTCTTTTGGGAGGTAAGCCCTTTGGTTCTTCAAACACAGAGGCATATCGATCAATAACTTCACCTATTCCGTCCGGAATTGTTTCATTGGCAGATGACTCTTCTTGTTCAACTATGTCCATCGCCCAAATTTCATTACCCTTTCTCCACTTATCAAACTGGTCTGAAGACAAGGACTTCACCTCACTCTGTTTCTCATTTCTTACTCCCTGCAGCTATATGGGAACCCCTTGTACACAAATTCAATTCTCCTGTCTTCCCAGTGACAAGTCATAGGACTGTGTGTTCGAAGCCAATCCATACCTAACATTGCGTCATATGCTCCCAAATCCAACACTCTCAAATTGGTTTGAAATGTATACCCTTGTGCCCACCATTCAAACTTGGGTACCCAACTGTCACACTGCACGGTATCCCCATTAGCCACTATCACTCCAATTGGTTTTGTCTTTTGAGGAACGCAACCAATCCGATTCAAGAATCTCACATTCACAAAGCTATGAGTGCTCCCGGAATCCACAAGGAAAAGCATCACTTGGTAAACAAAGCTAGGATACGCATAGTCTCTCCCCCTTCAGTCCCTGACAGTGCATTAACCGACAATTGATACTTTTCTTCATTGCACAATTCAGCTTCCTCCATCAAATCTAGCAGTGTCTCCGACAGTAATTCACCTTGATCCTCCACCGCCATAGCTTGTAGTTGGGCTTGTGTCTTCTTCTTGCAGTTCAAATAATGGTTTGGCTCATACTTATCTCCACACTGATAACAAAGTCCATTTGCTCTCCTGTAATCCCTTAACTGTCTAGCCTTCCACAGCTCTCCTTGATTCATTTTCTGCACATTAGACTGAGATTCTGATTTATTCATTCCAACACCATCTCTACTATTTTCCAACTTGTTTTTCCAATTTCTACCCCGCTCAATCACATCCTGTTGTATCCGAGCTAGCAGTGCAGCTCGATCAACACTCTCGGGAATTTGTCCTTGGACTGCTCCCCTCAATTCTGACTTTAACCCTTTCACAAAATGAGACACAAATAATTCTTCTCCATAATATGGATTGTGCATGAGTATCTTATACATGAGTTCCTCAAAATGATTCTTATACTCAGCCGCTGTTCCTATTTGTTTGATCTCTACCAATTCTCCTAAAAGCTTCCGATGATCAGATGCCCTAAACTTTTCCTCCACCGCTCGAATGAATTGAGCCCAATCTCCAATTCCATGTCTTGTCTTGTATACTTGCAGCCAACGGGCAGCATTGCCCTCCATGTGCATAGTTGCCGCATTAACGCACAAAGCTTCAGGGATTTTGCAGCTCAAAGTCCAGATGATCAAGGTCAGCTCTGATACCAAATGTTAGCCCCCTTGGCCACTAACAAAGTCAGGACGTGAGGATCGAATGGATTGAGGAAGAAGAAAGCAAAACAAGGAAGAACAGAGAGACAAAACAGAAAAGCAACAAGTTGTTTCATTACTTGGACGAAACTCCATTTTGTTACAACCACTCCTAATATACTCCTGTCCAGACCTAAATTTACACTATTACCCCTTTAGAATATACCCAATACCCTTTCTATCTATTCTACTGAAAGTATTGTGTGACAATTGCCTTACGGCTACAGTAATACTATTGCCCGTCACTCCATTGCCCTGGCGTCTCGACTTGCACTCGCGCCTGGCAACTCTGCTTCCTCCAGTATGGTGACACCCCTTGCCACCGACGTCGTCAGGGCGTGAGGTTCGATCGAATTAGAGAAGAAGGAAAGGAAGAAACGGCGAGAGGAAAAGAGATAACAACATAAAAGGTAAAGTAATCTGTTTCTTTACTTCGATGACCTTCCATTCTGGTACAACAGCTTTATATAGTCCATTCTGGTTCCAAAATTCCCCTTTTACCCTTCAATCTATTACCAGTAACTCTTCTAATTCATATGTTGTAATTACTATTTTGATAATCTCTTTACAGCTACAATTTAGCTTAGTTAACTTTGTCTGTCTGTCCATTGCCCTTGGTATTGACCCTGTATTGATAGGCAGCAACGACTCTGCATCCCTTGTAGCGGTAACAGTATCTCCCCCTGCAGAATTTGCTTGACCCCAAGCAATTGCCATTGCATAGCAAGCTCGCAAGACAGTCAAATCCTCCCAAGTTGCAGATTCCATCAGTATGCCCGTCCACTTAATTAGTCATTGAGCAACAGCAGAGCTCCCCTTTTTAACCAATCTTCACTCAAGTATTTCTTCAGGCTCTGTAAATCGTGCGTCCAGATCGACAAGCTTGGGAAACTCTGTAATTGTTGGAGAGTAATCTGGAGTGAACGGCTTCAACTATGAGATATGGAATACCGAATGGATCTGACTATCAGACGGTAAATCCAACTTGTACGCAACTGAACCAATCTGTTCAGTAATCACAAAGGGACCATAAAATTTGTATGCTAATTTAGGGAAGGGCCTATTCACCAATGAACTATGGGCATAAGGTTGTAATTTCAACGGCACTTTTTCACCAACTTGGAATTGTCGATCCTGTCTTTTTTGTCAGCTTGAACCTTCATACGATTTTGAGCTCGGACCAACTGTTGTTTGATCATGTCCGTATATTTCTCTCGGTCCTGGAGCATTTCATTAACCTCTTCTGACCGGCCAATCATCGGTTTGGTTATGAGGCCATAGTGTGGATCACTGCCATATAACGCCTTAAAGGGTGAACACCCCAAGGAAGAATGGTAGCACGTGTTATACCAAAATTCAGCTAAAGCTAGCCAAGACTTCCACTTCCCAGGTGCCGCATGAACTGCACACCTCAAATACATCTGTAAACATTGATTTACTCGCTCGCTTTGCTCGTCTGTTTGTGGGTGGTACGCAGTGCTAAATTGCAGTTTGATGTCAAGTGCTTTGAAGAGATCGCGCCAAAATATACTGATGAAAATTTTATCTCTATTAGATGTAATGGTCTTGGGTACGCCATGTAATTTGACTACGTGATCCAAGAATACCTTGGCCACTTTCTGTGCAGTGAAAGGATGTCGTAGGGGAAGAAAATGGGAGTACTTGGTGAAACGATCTACCACCACCATAATTACATTATAGCCTTTAGACATCAGCAGTCCTTCAATGAAATCCATTGTGACATCTTGCCAGGCTGCTTGAGGAAGTGGGAGAGGTTGTAATAACCCTGATAATTTAGATATTTCATTCTTTGCCATTTGACAGGTTTCACACTGCTTAACAAAGCTTTCCACCCCTTGTTTCATGCCAGCCTAGCTAAATAATTTCTTGAGTCGCTGATAAGTAACCTGGATTCCCGAATGCCCACCAATTGCACTCGAATGGAAGGCCTGGATCAGTTTAGTTTGTACTGCCGAATTCTCACCTACCAATATCCTGCCTTAGTGTCTGATTATCCCTTTGTGTAACTCAAATCCATTTTCATTAGGACTTTGAACAGCAAGCTGAGCTAGTAGTTGTTGTGCTGTTTTATCAGTAACATAGCAGTTAATCACCTCTTGAATCCACATTGGCTGCACTTCGGAAGTCAGTTGAACGCTCATAAGTTGCCTGGCCCGGGAAAGAGCATATGCCACCACATGTTCTTTCCCTTTCTTATAGACTATGCGAAATTGTAACCCCATCAGTCGAGCCATAACCTTACGTTGCATTTCAGTATGCAAATTGTAAGTTCAACCTCTGTTGGTTTTGATGATTGGTTTATGATTAATGCTTAATCATTGTTTATGACAAATCCAATCTTTAATGAAACTAACATATTTATTGAGCTTATGTTTAGTAGCCTTATATTTGGATGGAAAATGGAAAACCCAAGGTATGCATTGTATCAATGTTCATTATTTTATTGCATGCTTAGGATTTAAGTTGAAGTACGAATTTCTCCACTGCTTTAACCACAAAGTGTGTATCGTATTTTCCAATCCATATATTACATAGATGCACACAATAGGGGGAGTTCACACTCTAATTTAATGTTTCATTGTATTGATCTATTTCTCATTACCACATATAAAGGATCAAGACATTGAAACTAGATCTTTGAGTATACATTTAACACGGATAGTTGTAGTATACTCATGGTATCATGGGATATGCTCCAAAGCAATAAAATTGAATATGTGCATATTGATTCAAGGTCAATTATATGTATGCACATATCTTTGTGGAGTTTATTCTATAGTTGATGGCTTAGAGTAACGATCATTTCCATACATTTCACATATTATGGATCATTACTTTCCATCAACATGAGTATATGAAAACCTGTGTAGTTATTATATACTCATATCAATTTAAATGAACATTTAAATTGAGGTCGTTTATCTCTTAATCATCAAAGAACATTTCATCATGTGTTGATGATATTCTTGTGATTGATTAAGGATAATCGATAGCTCTTGAGTATAATGAAGCATTAGTTGCATCAATATACTTAAGACACAAATACAGTTATTCATTAAATTGATTTAGGTTGTGCTCAATCATTATGGAGGCATCCATTATGTGTTAATGGAATGTAAGGGTGATTGAGAAAACCATGCATCTTAGACTAACTACTTTCATAAGTGATGATTGAGCCAGGTTAGGTCCAAAGATGGTTGAGATGATGAAAACGGGACAAGGACGACATCATAAGGTGATGGGCGTCAAGAAGAGATCCCAAAGATAAGGTTTATCAAGAGGAGATGAATAAGATGTTGTGGGAGCCGGGTGTTGATCCCGGGAAAAGAGAAGTAGATTGAAGATCATAAAGACCCCAAAGGGGATTGATCGCATGCGGCGTCAAAGGTAACTAGATAGAGTGTTTAGTTATAGGGTTGCCGTACTATTAAGAGGGATGCAACATTGATGATTTAGAAATGTCTCTGTGCTCAAGTGTTATCTATCCTTAAATAGTTGAGAGACACAAAACGCATCACGTACACCGGAAAGGTTTTTCTTTCTATCTGGATCGGATGTTCCGATCCATCCATAAGTCTGGTGGTGTGTTTGTGAGAGTCTAGGACCTCTCTGGATTGATTGGAAGTTCCGATCAGGGGATCGGAAGGTCCAATCTATCTTAAGGTGCTAAGTTGTCTAAGTCTCAGGTGCTCCTCTGTGAGGATCGGAAGTTCCGATCTGTGTGATCCAATAATCCGATCGGGACTTAGAAGCTTTTCGAGTGTGCACCGGACCAAGTTTTTCGGTCCGACGAAATTGAGTTTCTATCTGGAAAGATCGAAAGTTTCGATATTTGGGATCGGATAGTCCGATTAGGCTTAGTGCGAAAAAGGTGCCTCTCTGGAAGCATCGAATGTTCCGATCTGAGTGATTGGATGTTTCGATACATGTGATCAGATGTTCCGATCTGTGTGATCAGATGTTCCGATTAGTACATTGGATTAAAAGGTGCGTCTCTGGATGGATCGGATGTTCCGATCGTGCATATCGGATGTTCCGATGATGTTCTGATATGTGTAAAATCCAATGTTGGGCTTAATCGAGTTCTGGAGTTTTTGCCTGATCGGAACATCCGATGTTGGGATCGGAAGTTCCGATGTGGGTAAAACGGCTAGTTTTCTTACTCTTATGGCTAGTTTTTGGGTGTGGGGTATAAATACCCCCTTGGCCGGTTAGGAAAGAGGTGGTTGATGTTGAGGTTGTTGTTGAAGGGCTAAACAAGAGGTTGAGCTAGTTGAGTATAGAGAGCACATTGGGATGCATTTGTTGCTCCTTGGTCATCTCTTTAGTTAGAGAGAGATCTAATATAATCACATGTGTTGTTGAAAGTGCATCTAGGTCCTTTAAGGATTTTGGTGAATTATAACAATACGATTAAGGGACTAACGGTTTTTGTGAGCATTATTGAACAGATTGTTATGCTTGATGATGTATCTAAACGCAATGGAGCAACCTCAAAACAAAGAAGAAAATACGTTTGTTAGACTTGATACCATGTATCTAGTTTATTTTCTATTGAGTCTAAGGACAACCGTACTATAAAGAGAGATCTGACGAGAAATAGCTTTGGTATGACTATATGTGCTCAAAGATGAATCTTAGTTGTCAAAAGTGTCAAAGTTTCAAGTTTTAAAAGTTTTTACCCAATCCATTCGGAGTATCCGAGTTTCAACTCGGAGTTTCCGAGCAAGTCATATAGGTATAGCTAGCAAATCATTCCTTGAATTAAGTCATGTTCGGACTATCCGAAAGTTTATTCAGAGTATCCAAAATATTCGGACTATCTGAATACACTCCGGACTATTCAAAGTAAGGCTCTCAGTCACAAGTCTATATTGTTGATTTTACCTACTCGGAGTATCCGAACCAATGTTCGAACTGTCCGAACAGAGTCGTGACTGAGCCCAAACGGCTAGTTTTGGGGAGCTATATATATACCTCATTTCCTCACCTACCAAAAGAACAACACATTCACTCAAGTCATTTACTGCTCTTGGTCATCCTCTTGAGCCCTAGCTTCTCCCCCTTGAAGTCTTGTTGATTGGATTCATTAGAGGTAGAGAGAAGCAAGATTTGAAAAGATTAAAGCCATAAAGATTCATCTTGAGCACCGGATTTCTCGCAAATCTTTTACTCTTGGAGGTTGTGGTCTCCTAGACGGCTAGGAGTCGCCGGTGAGCTCCCAAATCCTTTGTGTGGTGAGTCTTAAATCCACCTTCGAAAGGAAAGGATTCAAGAAAGTGAAATCAGTGAGTGCTTGGTGCAACATCGTGAGGTTTTGGGTTGAAAGAAACCCCGGCTTAGTGTCGCCTCAACGGAGACATAGGATTCCCTCAAGAATCCGAACTTCGGGATAAAAATCTTTGAGTCTCCATCTTCATTTATTGGAGTTACTTTTCATCCTTGTGGTGGTTGATTCAAAGGTAATCTGCTATGAAGAAATTGTATTGTGAGTTGTTCATCTTCTGCAGGTATTCTAACCCAATCAACTTTACTTTGTGCAAGTAGATCTCTCAAAGATAGTCTAGATCTGTTCTTGCGTTCTCTGCTCTGTAGATCTCGGACTATCCGAATAAACTTTAGACTATCCGAATCACTCAGACAATCCGAAGTATCACTCAGATAATCCAAAGTCACTGTTCCACTACGATTTAATTAGGGTTAAATTTTATAACGCCTATTCACCCCCCTCTAGGCGACATCCCGTTCCTTTCAATTGGTATCAGAGCAGGTTTCTCTTGTACTAAGCTTAACCGCTCAGAGAAATTAGGATGTCGACTGAGAAGAGTAATTCAACCGATGGCAACACGAGTACCCAACGTGTTGGCACTGGTGCGGAAATTCCTTTTGATTATTCCTCTCTTGTTCCCTCATGTTCATCACCTTATGTTTCCGTGTCATCCGGTAAAGCACTCTACTTTGACGGCACTCATTACCCGGCATGGAAACATAAGATGAAAATGTACTTGAGGTCCCTTCACCCTTTTATTTGGGAGATTGTTGAAGCAGGTTTCAAACCAAAGGACCCTACCGAACTCACACCTCAAGAGAAGAAAGAATGTCACATCAACGATCAAGCTGCAAATGCATTGTTGAATGCTTTGAGCTCAACCGAGTTCAACCGAGTTGATGGACTCGAAGATGCAAAAGTTATATGGGACACGCTAAGGGTTGCACATGAAGGAACTTCAAGCGTCTGTGAATCAAAAATTGAGCTCATTAATGGACAACTTGGTCGATTTGTGTTGGGAGATGGAGAAAGCTATACTCAGATGTTTGATCGCCTAATTATCTTGGTAAATCAAGCTAAAGGACTCGAGTGTGAAGACTTGACGGACAAGGCCATAGTGAAAATCTTACTACGCGTCATCGCTCCAAAGAACCGGAATTCAACTCATCCGGGAGAAGGACAATTTCAGTTCGTTCACACCTCACGATGTACTTGGAAGATTGGTGGCCGATGAGATGATGGTCAAGGAAGCGGATGCCGTAGAAGAACTTATGAGACCTAGCAAGAAAAAGGGCATTGCTCTAAAAGCCACTAGAAGATCAAATGATTCGGAAGAATGTTCAAGTGAAGAAGATAATGATGGTCCTATAAACAAAGATGAAATGGCACTTTTTGTGAGGAGATTTAACAAATTCCTCAAAAAGAGTGGATTCAAGTCCAAGGGTCGATACAAGAACTTTGGGAGTAGATCAAGAGGAAGACACTCACATAGGAAGTGCTATGAATGTGGGCAAGCCAGACACTTCATCGCCAAATGTCCACAAAAGAAGAAAGGTGACAAGAATGATGATGATAAAAAGAAAAGCAAGGCTAAGCATTACCAAAAACATGAGAAAAAGAACAAGATGAAAGAGTGTGCTTACATCGGAGAAGAATGGGACTCAAATTCCGATTCAAGCTCCGATTCCGAAGAAGAAGAAGATATTGCTTCATTTGCTATCACTACATCATCGACACCAACTAAGTCAAATGTACCTTCAACAATCTAAGTGATGATGACGATGATGCTCCAACTTGCCTTATGGCCAAGGGGCGCAAGGTATCAAACAAAAACTCCACTCCTACTATTGATGATCCTTGTAGTAGAGTTAGTAATGATGATGATGATAGTGATTGTGATGATAATTTGTCTAAATCTATGAAAGACTTTGATATGAGAAAACTAAATGTTATGTTGGAGGAAATTGAGAGGCAAGAAACAATTCTCGAAACTCAAGAGGACTTGCTCATCCAAGAAAAGGAGAGAAACCTTGAGTTAGAGAAAAGTTTAGCCTATGAGAGAAAGAAGAATGCGGAGATGGCCAAGAATTTTGAATTGGCCCAATCTCAAGTAGCTAATCTTGAGATCACCCATTGGTGATCTTGTTATAGCAAAGGATGCTTGCAAAGCTCTTGAAGTGAAGCTTGTTGATCTCTTGAAAAGCTCCTCTACTCCCTCAAACTTGGCTACCTCTCTCTCGTTGCCCTCAACTAGCAATGGTTGTGCAAGATGTTACAATGTTGATACAAATGCTTGTACAATTAACTTTGAGACCATGCAAGTGTTGGCGCAAGAGAACGAGAAGCTAAAGGGCTTTCTTGAAAATGGACTTCAAAAGTCTTATAAGTCAAGCAAGGGGCTCGAAGAATTTCTAGGGAAGTGCCAAGGCAACTACAAAAAGGAAGGAATCGGTTACATTCCTCCTAAGGGTAAAAAGGGGCATATTGTGGTAACACCCGTTGCCAAGCCCATCAAGTTCGTGAAAGCACAAAGAACTTCTACTCAACTTATGCATTCTATTCTCAATACTTCTTTTATGCTTAAAAGAACTAATCTTGGTCATATAGTTGCTTAATATGTGGGTTCAAAACCTAAGAATTCTCGTATCAAAACTATTTGGGTGCCGAAGGCGCTAGTTACTAACTTGAGAGGACCCAACCAAGTTTGGGCATCTAAGAGGCAAACATAATTTTATGTTGTAGGAATATCGCTCCGGTGGATCAAGTTGGATACTGGATAGTGGATGTACCCATCATATGACCGAAGAGAAATCAATGTTCTCACATCTAGATCCTAATGGCTCAACAAGTGAAAGCATCATCTTTGGTGACGATGGTAAAGGTGAGGTGATGGGTCTTGGTACGATACCCATCACAGAGGATACTCATCTTACAAATGTTTTACTTGTTGAATCTTTGAATTATAATTTGTTATCCGTCTCTCAATTGTGTGCAACAGGCTACAATTGTCATTTTTACTAATGAAGGTATGGACGTTATTAAGAGAAGTGATAAATCCATAGCTTTTAAGGGCCGGTTAAAGGGAAAGCTTTATCTAGTGGATTTTTTCATAGATAAACTCAACCTTGAAACATGCTTAATGTCTAGATCTAGCATGGGTTGGCTATAACATCGCCAACTAGCCCATGTTGGTTTGAGGAATCTTCACAAGCTCTTAAAGAGCGAACACATTCTTGGACTAAAGAATGTTACTTTTGAGAAAGACAGGATATGTAGTGCATCTCAAGCAGGAAAACAAGTCGTCACATCCCATCCCGCCAAGAACATAATGACTACATCATGGCCTTCAGAGATGCTACACATGGATCTATTTGGACCTATTGCCTACATAAGTATAGGAGGTAACAAATACGGTCTTGTGATTGTAGATGATTTTTCACGCTTCACGTGTGTGTTCTTTTTGCATGATAAGAGTGAGACTCAAGAGACACTCAAGAAGTTCATACGAAGAGCTCAAAATGAATTTGAATTGAAGATCAAGAGAATAAGAAGTGATAATGGAAAGGAATTCAAGAACACAGGAGTAGAAGATTATCTCAATGAGGAAGGGATAAAACATGAATTATCAGCTCCTTATTCTCCTCAACAAAATAGGGTAGCCGAGAGAAAGAATAGAACCCTAATCGAGATGGCAAGGACTATGCTTGAAGAGTACAAGGTCTCTGATAGATTTTGGGCGAAGACTGTAAACACTGCTTATCATGCTAGCAATCAACTTTACCTTCACAAATTATTAAAGAAGACGTCTTATGAGCTACTCACTGGGAAGAAATCGAATGTCTCCTATTTTCGGGTATTCGGGAGTAAGTGCTATATTCTCAATAAGAAAGCTAAATCCTCTAAATTTGCTCCTAAAGTTGATGAAGGTTTTCTACTTGGTTATGGGTCAAACACATATGCATACCGCGTTTTCAACAATACCACAGGTGTTGTTGAGATTGCGCGTGATGTAACGTTTGATGAGACTAACGACTCTCAAGGAGAGCAAGTTGATAATTGTGTGATAGAGAATGAAGAACCACCTTGTGAGGCAATCAAGAAGCTAGCTATTGGAGAAATCAAGCCTCAAGACACACAAGATCATCAAGACCCCGGACAATCCGGACTTGGACATCGGACTATCCGACCAAATTCGGATACTCCGAACCAAGTATCGGATACTCTGGACAAACGATCAACAGAAGGACAACCATCACTTTCAACTCAAGAGATTGATGATTCAAACAATACCATAGAAGAAGTTAGAGATGAAGAAGAAAAGGATCAAGCCATTCCACATCCAAGAGTTCACCAAAGCATACAAAGAGATCATCCCTTCGATAACATTCTTGGTGACATCAATAAAGGAGTATCTACCCGATCTAGAATTGCTAACTTTTGTGAACATTACTCTTTTGTTTGTTCTTTTGAACCCCTAAAGGTAGAAGAAGCACTCGAAGATCCAGTATGGGTCATGGCTATGCAAGAAGAATTAAACAATTTCAAGAGGAATCAAGTGTGGAAGCTTGTGGAACGACCCAAACAAAATGTGATTAGAACAAAATGGGTGTTCCGCAATAAACAAGACGAAAATGGTATTGTGACAAGGAACAAGGCTCGACTGGTAGCACAAGGCTTCACACAAATCCCAGGTTTGGATGTCGGTGAGACTTATGCTCCCGTAGCTAGGCTAGATTCAATTCGTATTTTAATTGCCTATGCTACTCACTATAACTTTAAGTTGAAGCAAATGGATGTGAAGGGTGCGTTCTTAAATGGACCGCTCTCAGAATTAGTATACATTGAGCAACCTCCAGGCTCCTAATCATGTTTATCAACTCCACAAGGCACTCTATGGCCTCAAGCAAGCCCCATGAGCATGGTTTGAGTGTCTCCAGGATTTTCTCATCAATCAAGGTTTCAAAGTCGGAAAGGCCAACCCCACACTTTTTATTAAATATGTTGATAATGATTTATTTGTCTGTCAAATATATGTTGATGATATAATATTTGGTTCTACTAATGATCAATTGTGTGAAGAATTTAGTAGGTTAATGACCAAAAGGTTTGAAATGTCTATGATGGGTGAGCTGAGATTCTTCCTCGGCTTCCAAGTAAAGCAACTCAAGGACGACACATTTATTTGTCAAACTAAGTATACCAAGGACATGTTGAAAAAGTTTGACATGGAGAAAGCAAAACCAGTCAAGACGCCGATGCAACCTAATGGTCACCTTGATATTGACAAAGATGGTAAGCCGGTAGACCAAAAGGTATATCGTTCTATCATTGGTTCACTTCTTTATCTTTGTGCATATAGGCCAGATATCAATGTGTGCATGTGTGCGACATTTCAAGCCGCTCCTAAGGAGGTGCCACATGGTGGCTGTGAAAAGAATCTTGAGATATTCAGTTCATACACCTCATTTTGGTCTTTGGTATCCAAAAGGATCATCATTTGAATTGATTGCATATTCAGATGCAGATTACGCTGGTTGTAAGGTGGATAGGAAAAGCACCTCGAAAACTTGCTAATTCTTGGGCCGCTCCCTAGTGTCTTGGTCATCCAAAAAGCAAAATTATGTAGCCTTATCAACCACCGAAGCTGAATATATAGCCGCCGGGAGTTGTTGTACTCAGTTGCTTTGGTTAAGGCAAACCTTAAATGATTTTGGCCTAACTTATAACCAAGTATTGCTCTTGTGTGACAATGAGAGCGCCATAAAGATTGCCAATAACCCCGTCCAACACTCTCGCACCAAACATATCGATATTCACCACCACTTTCTAAGAGATCATTCCACAAAAGGCGATATCGAAATCCAACATGTGAGAACCGAACACCAACTAGCTGGCATCTTTATCAAGCCACGTTACGAGAATCTAAAACATTTAGCCCACTTCTGGCCTTAACCAAATTCATGTTTATCGTGTTAACTCCGATTTATGAATTTCAATCAAAACCAAAGATTTGCACCAGAATTGATCGATTACTTTCCTGCACTCGTGATGTAGAGTCTAATACTATCTGATGACAATTCAATGTCCGTAGGTTTCTACAGAAAACACAATTTCAATCAAAACCAAAGCTTTGCACCAGAATTGATCGATTACTTTTCTGCACTCGTGGTACTTTGCATCTACGAGCAAGCAAATATTGTTTTGGTTTTGATTGAAATACGTCGAAGCCTTGTACCAGAATTGATCGATTCTGGTTCTGAACAAGCCACCAATTATATTGATGCAAAAATAATTATAGAAAGTACTAACCGATGAATGAGGAACGAACCATATATGTTTTTCGTACTACCCTAATATTTTCGGAGACTGTCTATGTTTTTCCTAACTACAAATCAATTATACTTAAAAAAATCATTATATGAATACATTAAAGAAAATTAATCGGTTATTATATTTTTTGTACTAACCCAATATTTTTCCGACACTAATGGGGGAATGCGAGACTTATCCGTGACCACATCTGTGGCTCCTTCTACTTGCTCAACATACCCCATAAACCTCTACAATTCCTACTCTTGTCTCAGCGTGATCGATCAATACGAAATTACTCCAAAATGATGTCATACAAATTGGGTCCAGTTTGTAAAAAACCAATATTATTCGTATACACCTAGAACACATTTTTACCGTATAAAATATATTAAGCAAATATAATTAAAAAAAGACCTTAATTAGCCATGTCCAGGCTCTCCCCACAGCATCCCAGAAACCCATGCAGCCCCCAATGATCCATGGCTGCCCCTCCGTGACGTGGGACCAGCCGCCTCCATCCTCAGTGGGTTTCTGGACATGGCTAATTATGTGATACAGAGAGACTTGGACAGAGGCACACGCATCAGGCGTCTCCAAGCCACGGCCAACACCGAAATGACCAAACTATGACATGCTGCGCCTATGCATGCGGGGCCCACGTGCAGCTTCCTCGCTCGACGAAGCGGACAGGATGGCGCCAAATCATTCTGGCTTTTGAGTTGGGCCCCACGGGTGGGTGGTTATTCGGTCTTAGGTTTTGCGTCCCTTCACTCACATCTGTTGTGCGTGTGATCAAAAGTACTTTTGAATGCAAATTACTAAGTATTTGCATATAAAATTACTAAGTATTTGCTAATTCTAATTCTTTTTCAGTGGTTTAAGGGTGAGCTATTTGCGCAAATGTGAGTAAAAGACAGCTACATCGGCTAAAATGAGTGAAGTAGAGGTCAAAAGGCATTAGATCACTCCGATTCTAAATCATTTTCAGTGTGAAAATAAAAGGCTGAGACAATGAAGTACTTACTCCACACGTACCAATCACCTAATCATGCTCACATGTGCTAATCGAACGTTCTGATTAGTTTTATGATCAACAAAATCTTAGCTAACGCTCACAAAAGGCAATGCAACATTTGGGCTAGTTCCGTGCCATATATCAAAATGACCTTTTGAATAGTCTAGTAGAAGATATTGTTAATCTTACAACATGTCAACATCCATAAGCAGTTTAATACCGTGCCAATTTCTAAATTCATTTGTCTATCCCCTTTATTTGCTAACAATAGGACTTGAGATGACCTGATGAATGTTACGAAGGCATTTCTAGTTTTTTTAAGACAAATTAGTGTGCAAGAGTGCATTTCTAGTTTTTTTTAAAACAAATTAGTGTGCAAGGTAAATAACTAATATGACTAATAACCTAATCATGCTCACATGTGCTAATCGAACGTTCTGATTAGTTTTATGATCAACAAAATCTTAGCTAACGCTCACAAAAGGCAATGCAACATTTGGGCTAGTTCCGTGCCATATATCAAAATGACCTTTTGAACAGTGTAGTAGAAGATATTGTTGATCTTATAACATGTCAACATCCATACACAGTTTCTGTTAATACCGTGCCAATTTCTAACATCTGGAGACGACCTGATGTATGTTAGGAAGGAATTTCTAGTTTTTTAAGACAAATTAGTGTGCAAGAGTGCATTTCTAGTTGTCAAAGGTTCTCCGAAGTTTGTGTAGAGCGATTGCCAAGTGATCGAACGCTTGTACGGGTAGAGAGTAGAGCTTGGATAGGCTTAATTTAGTAGCTGATGAGGACATCACTACCATAGATACAGCCATACCTACAAACCCAATTGAAACCAACAATGTAATACAAGGGCCAAAACATGTCAAAAACTTTTGAAATTTTTTTTGGGTGGTCTTGACACATCACTAATATTTCCATAAAATTTTCAGATGATAATCAATCATGAGGAATTTTTTAAAAATCTAACAGTGACATCGTCCTGATAAAAGGGTTGAACACCAAATTTCAATCGAATGGAAAATGGTGCAAACCACATTAGAAACTTCTAAAATTTTTTGTGAATGATACTAACATATTAATAATATTCTTATAAAATTTTTAGATAATGATCACGCTTTAGGAATTTAAAAAAATTCAAATAGTGCTACTAAAGACGAACCGACAAAATTAACCTGAATGAAAAATAGTACAAATCACTTTAGAAAATTTTGAAAATTTTTGTGAATGGTCCTAATACATCCATAATATTCCTATAAAATTTTCAGATGATGCTCAATCTTGAAAATTTTTAAAAAATTTGGACAGTCCTAACCGACAAATTGAACCATACAAGATGGGTACGAGCTGTCACTGGGACGCTGACATATCAGCTCTACCCGATGGCATACACAGGAGAAAAATAAAGAGGATGCTCAGTATTAATGTGTTTCGATTCTTGTGTTTACGGTGGACCATCAGGGCATTCACAATGGAGAGTTTCTTCAACTCGTTTCAAATGAAGCCATGTCACTAAGAAACATCAATTAATACAATAGATACAATGCATCGTTTCTTGTTATGGTTTCATCATTAAATATCCATCTACTACCTTATTATTCTTAAGCTAAAGCATTCAATGAAGAAACCATTTCTAGTTTAAGAAACTCTAACCCTCTCTCTCTGCATTAATTTGCTGCCACCTAAGCCTTTCATCCTACATGGCACATGTAGAAACCATCAAGAAACCTGCATTGGAAGTGCCCTCAGTGCAGTGTCTTGAAAACTAATACAAAAAGGCTGCAAGATTAAGGCCTTTTTCAAGTTGGAAGACTCGTGGCCGTGCTGAATTTCAATGTGATTATGTGACACGTTTCGGCCAGCAAATTGGTGGTGGCAAAAATATTCTGATTGGACACACATTTCACCCAATCTTAAACTGTATTTGATGTCATAATCACCACGTTTGCTGTGGTGGGATCGTGACTTGACGCGCGCGTTCGGAAAAGGTTGCCAGCCTCGTCGCCTTGACGACGTGTCGGTTGCTCCACGCAAACCCCACTCCACGAGGGGTTGTCTTGTGCCGTCTGATCTCACGTGGACGGCTGGGATGCAAAGGAACGCGCGATGGATCAAGGGGAAACAAAGTAGGTACGTGATGAACCAGATTCCATCGTACAAGAAAGAAATCTTATTTACAACAAGAAACAAATCACGATTACCTTACCGATTCGCGACGTTTATTGTCGGACCTCGGAATAACACCTCTGAAATCTTCTGTGTATTCTGTACTAGTCTAGAAAACGCTAGTACACACAGTAGAAATGAAACCATAGCATATCCGTCGTTCTTTATTAATAATAAATATTCAAAGTTACAAATGGAATCGCGCGCAGGCAAACGAATAAATGAAACAGCGGAATTAAAGAATAATAAATAGAGCCCAATTAATTTGCCACAGGCAATCGACTGGGGACGCGGCCTAGTCCAACTGATCCTCACCATCGTGGTATTCTTCCTCTGAAGTGGTAAATTAAGCAAGAGTGAGTACTAGCGTACTCAGCAAAACACAACGGAAATGCAATATAAATGTGCAAGTAATCAAAGGATGGCAATATGGTTTGTTTAAGCGTAAAGCAATAGTTTAATAATTATTAAAAACAATTTTAAATGGCATAGTTTATAATGAAACACAAATCTATACATTTTCCTTTATGACTCAGGAATCTCTCCTGGAATTGGCTAAGTTTTACCCATGATGGACTCCCTCCATCCAACATCATTTCTGAAAACCAAATTTTAATTTACTAAAGTCTAATATGAGAATGGCTTGCTCGGCATGCCCATATCCGCGGGCGCGGCTAATCGATTAGTTTAACACTCTGCAGAGGTTGTACAACTTTACCCACAAGACGTGATATTCCCTTAGTGTCAGCACACTTCCTTTGGTGAGTAACAGAGAAAATCATGACAAGGCCCTATTAATAAACCATACATGTAGTCATGCCTGCTAAGGTTTCACCGCTGAAAGACTCCCTCTACTCAGAAGCCCCCTCTTGCGCCAGAGTGGCAGCATCACGCGTTCACCACACCACTACCCCTATATGGCATGACTGTCCATGAAACGATTTAATATGCGCCAGAGTGGCAGCATCACGATTTAATATGCTTAGAACATGTCCATTTGAACTTGTCACCATTTTGGCATAAAATTTCCCAAAACTTCCTAAGTTCAGTTCTAAGCATATCTAAGCAATGTCTAAATATTACCATAGTCATAAATCATATTTTTCCTAAGATTACAAGGATATCGGAATTTAAATATCAAGGGTGGCACATCAATCATGGTCATATCTATCTTTTAAAACTAGGTCAGAAATTAATGTTTATAACAAATAAGCATGCAATAATTTTAAATACAACATACAAGTTCATAAACTGGGAGCAACATGGTCAAGGGGGTGTGACTTGCCTGGTTCGACGAGTTGCTGCTCGAAATCGTCGTTCGGAAACTCCTCGGACTCTCCGTAATCTACGCGTAAAAAGCACCCAAATTCAAATAAAATCCAAATAAATTCCAAATAAATATAAATTGAATTTCAAACTAGCACTAAACTAAAATTTAAGATTTTTAGGAAGAAGAACGGAGCCAAACGGAGTTCGAACGGGCGAAAACGGGCTCCCGGAAGTTTAAAAACGAATAAAACGGATTTTCTGAAATTTTTAATTTATTTTTAAAAGAAAATCCGAATTTTCCGCATCATGCTGACATCAGCGGCCCTTTTTCGGATTTTGGAAATTTTTTTTTTCTTTTTATAAACTGACAGGTGGGCCGGGCCGGCCGTTGACCGGGTCCACGCGCGGCGTGGACCACGCGCACACGCTGCTAGCAGGGCACGCCAGCGCAGGCCGAAGCGGCGCGCACGCCGCGCCGAGCTGGGCGAGGAGGGCGGCGCACACCGCGGCGCGGCATGGGGCGGAGGCGGTGGCACCGCGGCGGGGCCGGAGGAGGTCGGGAGGAGGCGGGGCGCGGCGGCGACAAGGTCGGGTCGGCTTGGGCGTAGCCGGAGCCGGGGAAGGAGGCGGCGGCGGCGTTGAGGAGGAGAGGGGGCACGGGGGAGAGAGGGGAGGGCACAGATGAATGGGGGGGCTCCGGGGCTTTAAATAGGAGGGAGGAGCCGGTGAAACGGCTCACAAGAATCGCGCGGGCTAGCCTGAGACGGCGGCGGGCTTGGCGCTGGGCGGCCGGCTGGAAGGGCGGGCGGCCCGGCGGGCAAGGCTGGACGCGGAGGAGCAGGGCGTCACATTTGTTAGACAACCTCGCTATCGAATAGTCCGGGGTTGCCTAATAGATCTAAACTGGAGAACAGAGAGAGAAAGCGAGAGACAGAATATGAGGAGGAACGGGTCTGCTTTATTATTATGTATGCTTGTGTGTACAATGGGGTGACCCCCTGCCTCCTATATATAACGGTTCTGCTTAGAGATAAGGAAGAGTCCATAAAGAATAGGAGACCGGTTTCCTAACACTCCCCCTTGGACTCTTCACTGCGAAATGCATATGCCTCATTAAAACTCCATAAAACCCCAGTGGGAAAAATAATTGGAGAAAGAGTACATAGCACACGCTTGCTGTGTTGCACGGATTGCCTCATCAAAAACCTTATGTAAGAAAACTTCAATGAAAAACTTACTTAAGGAAAAGAGTACAATCCACCCAAACTTCAATGTTAATCTTCAAGATTCTCGTTGGGTACTCAAACTTCATGTTCGAGATTTATGTAGGAGTATGTGAAAATTCTCCCCCTGAAATCTGCACTTCTCTAAGCCTTATCATCCCGATTCCTCTAACACATCTTTCAAAGGAAGATGCCGGGAGTGACTTAGTGAATAAATCTACGAGATTTTCACACGACTTAGTATGCAGTATCTCGTTCATCTTATGCAATTCATGAGCATAAAAGAACTTGGGGTTGATATGCTTTGTGAGGTTACTCTTCACATATCCCATTTGTACTTGAGCAACACAAGCTGCATTATCTTCATAGATAATGGTAGGGGTTTGTTCCATGTTCAAACCACATGACTTCTGGATGTGGTGAACCATTCTTCGAAGCCATGCACATTCTCGAGAGGCTTCATACAAAGCAATTATTTCTGAGTGGTTTGTCGACGTTAAGACAAGAGTCTGCTTAGATGACTTCCACGAAATTGATGTTCCACTGCAAAGGAAAACATACCCAGTTTGTGACTTGCCAGTATGCGGGTCCGATAGGTACCCAGCATCGGCATAGCCAACAAAATTCAATTCATTGTTTCTTTTGTAAAACAAGCCAATGTCTTTGCTTCCTTGAAGGTAACGGAAGATGTCCTTCACCCCTTTCCAATGCCTTTTGGTGGGTTCTGCACTGTACCGTGCTAGCAAATTCACGGCGAACGCAATGTCCGGCCTAGTGCTATTCGCAAGGTACATGAGCGCTCCAATTGCACTCAAATATGGGAATTCCGCTCCCAGGACTTCCTCCTCCTCTTCTCTAGGCCTGTATGGGTCTAGGTCTACTTGGAGTGACCTTCCGACCATTGGGGTATTTGCGGGGTATGCCTTCTCAAAATCAAATATCTTCAACACTTTCTGCGTGTAGGAAGATTGATGTACCAAGATTCCACCTTAGATATGTTCAAGCTGCAAGCCTAAACAGAACTTGGTTTTACCCAAGTCTTTCATTTCAAATTCAGACTTCAAGTATGTGCATGCTTCTTCAATTTCTTCATCCGTCCCAATGATGTTCAAGTCATCTACATAGACGGAGATTATACAAAATCCATTCGGGGATCGTTGTATAAATACACATAGACAATCTTCGCTGTTCGTGTAGCCTTTCTTGCAAAGAAAGTCACTCAAGCGATTGTACCACATTCTTCCTGACTGCTTCAGCCCATACAGTGATTTCTCCAATTTCACACTGTATAGGTTTCTGTTTGATCTGTCTTGGTTCGGGATAGGGATACCTTTCGGTACTTTCATATAAATCTCCGAATCCAAGTTTCCATACAAATATGCTATGACAACATCCATTAGCTTCATTCTCAACTTCAAGTTGACTGCCATTGAGATCAAATATCTAAAGGTAATTCCACCCATGACCGGAGAATAGGTTTCTTCATAATCAACCCTAGGACGTTGAGTGAAACCTTGAACAACAAGCCTTGCAATGGTTGTTGCTCTTTTCATAGATTCTCCTATTATTACAAAATTTATGGCCATTTCGTCATGGTATGCTTCATGCACTTCTACTTGCTCTTCATTGCTATTTCCCATTTCAGGAGCAAGTTCCTTTAGTTTTTCTTCGCCAACGTGTGCGCACACATTATTTCCGGCGGCTTCTTCCAATTGAAGATTCAAGTCTGGAATTGCCTTTTCCACAGGCTTCTTTCCAGTGCCAGGTCTCAACTGGCTCCCCTTCTTGCTTTGAGCCATTTTTGTGATTGGTTGTGGTAAGTCCTCTTGCCCATTTTTCCCCAGACGTCTCCGGGTACTTTGGGTTTGAGAAGCCAGATTTCCTGTTCTTTTTCTTTGAGGCCTCTGAACAGGATGAGGGATGCCTTCTGCTTTCTTTGGTATTTCCACCCTCTTTGGTGCATTTCTTGCTGGTATATGCGACTTAACCACGCTCTTCAGATCACAAAAATGATCAGGCAGTTCATACGCCACGAGATGATCTTGCTAGGTCTAGCAATCGGGTTTAGGGTGCGTCGGCTTTGGCGCGCAGGGGCGGTCGGCCATGCTCGCGCATGGAGCTGACGAATCCATCTCCCTGCCATCTCGTATCGCTGCATCCTTGACTACTAAGGAGGTCTGATGCATCAGACTTCATGTCCATCGCATAAAGGAAATTCAACCCGAGTGCTTCAGGACTTCACGTTCATGGCAAAAGGTTATTTCTATTTTGATTCCAATCCGATTCATATGGACTTTGAATCCAACCCGAGTTGCCCTTCATTCTTTTTTTTATTTTCTTTTTTTCTTTTTCAGCGCCGATCTTGAGAGCAGCGGCCGGCGACCGGCAGCGGCGGCCTGGTCTGCTTTCGGAGCGA